>CM069297.1:38170000-39591666 GCA_035609425.1 Epinephelus awoara
AAAAATGTTCATACTTCCTGTGTCTGGTGTTGATTAATTCTGTACAACGTGCATAAAATGTACAATTTATCCTTTTGAATTTAGAGGAAACTTTGGTATCTTTAAAGCTGGACTCTATTTTACCAGGCTTTTGTGTCAAAGTGATTAATGAAGACAACAATTTTTGAAGCCGGTCCAGTATTTAGAGAGAAACGGAAGCAGCAGTGATGAAACAGGCAGCAATGTGATCCCTATGGGCAATTGTGCACCATTACGTCTCCTAAAAGTGTTTGTTTTTGCCACTGACAGGCTCAGACTGTCACCATAAGTGTCTGACAACATTATTAAACAGGCTCTACTGAGAAATTAAACAGTTGTCTTCACCTTGCGCTGATACAATTGTTAGTGTGTGTAACCAAGTCTCGCTTAAGGAGAAGTCTCGCAGACTTCTTGGCATTCACTAAAAAGACCTCACCAATTAAATAAAGATTTTGAATGGTTTGGAGGAAGGCATGATGGAATGAGAATCAAGGGATTGAAGAATGAAAGGATAAGGATGGAGGGATGGAGGGATGATAGGATGTACGATGAAGGGTGAGGGAATAAGGGGATGGGGGTCGGAGATAACGAAAGAAGGGATAACGGTCGAGGGATGAAAAGATGAAGCTGGAGGGATGAGGGGGTGACACTGAAAACCTCCCAGTATTCCTACTTGTAAGTGTTCATGATTAGCCTGAAATCTAGTTACACCACCCAACACATCTTTTGAATTAGCTGAATTGATTGTAATATATTGGATTTGAATGAAGTGGTGTTGCACAGCAGCCTTTTTGACACCTGACACTGCAGTTCTTTTTGCCAAATCCCTGATATCTCCGACTCGGAGTTTCAGTTACAATCAGAGGTTGACACGGAGGGATTTTCCACTCAACTATTTTATAATCATGACATGAGCGCAGCATGAGAGAAACTTCACAGAGCTGCTGACGTGGCTGCAGACTTTTACTACACTTACCTGCTCTTTCTGCAGCACCCCGAGCAGGTGATTATACTAAAAATAAAAGAGTGAATGAGAACAGCAGACAGTAGATTAAATTTCAGGTCTATAGATCACCAAAAAGAAAGATAAATTACCGCAACTAAGATGTAAAAGAGTACATATCCCCATGTTAAATAAGAGCTCAAAGAAACAGAAGAACTAGGGAAGCAGGTCGAATATGTTCTTTTTAATCCGTGCGTGCAGTGTGGTGTGCATGATGCCTTGTGCACATCTGCCATATGCTGTAGTTGTTGTTTTCCACTTTGACAGTTCAAGCCGTGGCAGACGCAATAAGAGCGGGGACTGTTTGTCTGAGTCTGGATCCTGGCTGCTCATGAATCCAAGCCAGTGACTATTTCACCCTCGGCTGTAGCTGCAGCAGACAGACAGCCATGCGCTGCACAGGCTGCTCTGGCTCGGTCTGAGGCTCATGTGTTCAGCCGGTCTGTGACTCACCTGCAGAGAATCGTCTCTTGACACCACTCAGAGCCTCCAATTAAGATGAGGCAGTGCAAGAGTCTCATAGGGCGCGGAAGGACCAGAGTTTCTATTGTGTTGGATATTTCATTAGTTTTTATTTTTAATTTGTGTTTTAAGTCGGTTTAGTTGCAGTTAGTTTCAAGGGAGGGTTTGCTTGTTTCAGTTTAGTTTTTATTGTATAAAAATGTTTGGTTTTTAGTTTAGTTTTTAGAAGTTTCAGTATTAGTTTTGGTATTTTTCTGGGAGTTTCCGGACGCTCTTTAGCTGCATTGTAGAAAATGTAGAGCTTGGCTCACATAGAGACTAATGGGTCTTTTCCACTGTCACTTTTACCCGCGCTGAGTCAAGCCATGTCATGCCAATTTGCGTTCCCCATTATTAGTTTAGACGCGCTGTGCCACGCCAAGCTGCGCCGGAGATGGACCCTTTCAGGAGTAGGTCCAAATGCCAGGCCTGTTGCGCTGTGACGTTTCTGGGGAGGTGCACGTCAGGCTACGGCGTAGGCTCTACATCGACAGACAGCCTACGCAATAGGTATGGCATTGATCCAACACAGAAGTATAAATCTTAAAAATACGGCAGGGATGAAATAAAGCAGAAACAGCCGGATGAAGATGTTAGATGAAGAGCTGCAGGCGACACTTTCTCACTGCACCTCTGCAAACAGCTCCCCTCCAACAGGTAAACTTCTTTTACCTGCCCTGCTGTGGAACAACACACGCAGCAAAAATAACCGGAGACTCAAACCATGGATCAGAACTCTGCTTTTAAATGTCGTCAGTCAAGACAAGCCATCATCAGTCAAAGGCACACTTTCAAGAAGGTTGTAATGGAAATGCAAATCCCTGCCTCGCTGGGCAGACGGCCCAAACCAAGCAAAGCCAAGCCAGCCCATGACTGTCGGGTAAAGAAGTCAGGATCTTGTGGCCTCTGCTGTTTCAGTTTCGACCACGTTTTTAATCTGTCTCTTGTGTTTCCCAGTGAAAGTGCGGTGCTAAATAGTTGTAGTGCCCCTTTAAGGACAGACGCACGCTGCTTCCCTCTGCAGGACCTCAGAAATGAGAAATCACTTCAGTGGAAGTGAAAATTGGAAAGCGTATGCCAGAGCAGTGGGCTACAGAAAAGAGGCCAAAAGGAAGGAGATGAAAAGCTTGATATATATGTAAAGACTGAAAAAAACTTTAATCTTTACACATAACCCAAAAACAGATTAGTGCCCAGTTTCCTTTATTTTTAGGCTTAAGCCAGACAACAGAAAGGACCACAACAGAGAGGCGAGAGCCTGTCAGAGGAAATGGAAAACAGCATTTTTCTATCTCTGTCTCTGCCCTCCTTTCCCTTCCACTCCAGTTCAGAGGTAAACAAGGTGTCAGTCAGAACACTCTGCTGGCTCCATCAGATTTTTTTTTTTTGCTGTTGTTTTCCAATGTGTCCCCAATGCTCAATTTAAACATGAGGCACAACCACCACCACCCCATGGCACTTTGTATTATTCCAGGAACAGTGGCGTTGCTGGCAGATTGTGGAGCATGCTTTGGGAACATACTCCTCCCTTTCAGTCTGACAAAACAAATACGTGTGGTGTCTGATTCAGGCTGGTCCTGCTGGAGCTAATGCAATGATGTCATGCTGTTGTTCACGCCAGGAAATGAGTTGTGAATTAGGTAAGTGTGTTTTTCAGCTGAGGCCGTGCCATTATTCATCTGGCATCTTTTTGCCATTCGCTGTTTCTTTTGCAATCAGTTTATGTTTAGGTGGCAGAATTTATATGTAGCTTCCTGTTTCATTTCAGGCCATGACTGTGTTTTGAGCTGCAGAATAAAGTTAACATTTGGTGATGGGCCCTTTTTTTCCACCTGTTTTTGACTCTTCCATCTTTTGGCTTGAGGAATCAGACAGCAGTAGGTTGTCATTCTTCAGTATCTGCTCCATTGAGCTGATTGTGTGGCAGAGGACGTCATAGGCTGGAGCTAAGCAGGTCAACACTGACACCTGGTGGTCAGAAATCGACTTACATTTAACTGTTGGACATCGAAACATTGTGTGCAGCACAACACTTAATCTGTCCTGCAAAAGTCTGTCACTCACTCAAAAGATATCATATAAAGAAAGGCTAAAACTCTTTCCACAGTAGCCACAGACGTGAAGCTTCTCTCCAGTGTGGATACTCTGGTGCCTCTTCAAACTGGATAGTTGACTGAAACTCTTCCCACACTGGTCACAGAGATGTGGTTTCTTCCCAGTGTGGATAAACTGGTGTGTCTTCAAACTGGATAAATGCCTGAAAGTCTCTCCACACTGCTCACAGAGGTGAGGCTTCTCACCAGTGTGGATAAGCTGATGTGCATTCAAATCACTTGATTGTCTGAAGCTCTCTCCACGCTGGTCACAGAGGTAAGACTTCGCTCCAGTGTGGATAAGCTGATGTGCATTCAAATGGGCTGATTGTCTGAAGCTCTTTCCGCACTGGTCACAGAGGTGAGGCTTCTCACCAGGGTGGATACGCTGTTGAAACTTTCCAGTGTGGGGAGGCTGACGTTGAGCCAGCTGTTGTCCATTAATACTCTCCTCACCCTCACCTGGAGGTCTATGTAGGGTTTTGCAGGTCTGTTTCTATGACAACAAAAAATGGACGGAGAAAGAGATACAGATACAGTCACAAGGGGATATTAAATGGTTAATCCAAATTTCTAATTAAATAGGACGAGGTGTCCTAACGCAAGAAGAATTTGGGCACGACAGCGGTGAAAGATGGAGTTGGGTTTGTCTAAAATTCAAACCTAAACCTAGTCTGAAGTTTAGTAATGAATAACTGAGGATTTTGCTTTGTTTTGTCTGGCAAGTTTTTTTTTTGTTGTTGTTGTTTTACCATTTCCTCTTGTGTTGTACACAAAAGGATGTGGTTTTGTTGTGGTCTTTTTGTAATAATTATGTGAGTGTTGGCTGTTGTATGTATCTGTTTGGAAATAAAATTTTAATTAAAATTTAAAAAAAAAAAAAAAGCAAAGTTACAAGATTAGTGTCACCAATTCAGCATCTGACCAAATTACTCCCCTTATGTTCCTGAGTCATGGCTTTGAGTACTGGCCAGAAAAGTGTTTCTGCAGAACAATGACAGTCAGCACAGAGGTTGAAGAGGTACTGATCTTTCAGTAAAAGTAGTAATAACTGCATATGGTCATGTGTGGACGTGCTGCAGTGTGACGGCTCCAGTGCATTGTCATCTTTAGAATGATCTATTCTTAAGTTATGGCTAAAAACATGGGGTTTTTTAGGTCACCGTGACTTTGACCTTTAACCACTAAAATCTACACTCTAAAAACTGCTGGGTTGAAAACTACCCAATCTGGGTAGTTTTTGTTGACATTGTCAGAAAAGTGATCATTCTACTTTATTTTTATTATTGAGTTCACAGTGGATGGTGGTGGTGTACTGGAGTACATTATATTGAGCGGTGTCATACTTTTGTCCAATCCATTAACATACATTGAGGGGGACAAAATATTAGGAACACTTTTCAATATATTGTAGTGCAGTACGCCAGCACCACCCACTACAACCTCAATATAAACAAAGTATAATTATCACCTTTCTGACAATGTCAACAAAAACTGAAAATGTAAAAGAGTTGTAAAAGAATGTATGGCAGAGCTGTTGTATTGGATTACATTCAGTTGCACAGGTGTACCAAATTAAGTGGCGATGAGTGTATGTTATCGTTATCTTCTGACCAGATCATGCTTGTATTGTATGAACTCTCAGATGTACATCGCTTTGGATAAAAGTGTCTTCTAATTGAAATTGCCTGTTGCCCAAGTTGTGGAGTACCAGTGTTTGATACCCTTCTATGTGCACAATGTTATTAAAATCCATACAAATCTGGATAATTGAAAAGTTACAGGGATAAAATAATAATATTGGCCAGAAACCTACTATTATACACTTATTCTTTTAATTCTAGAAGTATAAGTTCAGGAAGCTGCCACTCTGTCAGTTTGTCTACGACAAAGCTGTCCATTTACAAAGTTGACCTGAGACAAAAAGACAGAATTAATATTTAGATTTAACTATTTAATATATTTCTAAGTTAACAAATTTTGCTGTAAATGTGGTAAAGGGTGACGTTAAAAAATTCACAACACTTTTTTAAACATTGTTTGAAGCTAAATGTGGCAAAAAGTTGATGTTATTTTCAGCATGAGACACTTTACAAACGGCACCCCATAGAGAGAAGCCAGGAGAGAGGTCGCGCCACAATTTAACCCAGCTGCAGGGTAAATTGTACTTCCTTGCTGGGTTTTTATTTGAATTTTGGGAAGGGGCAACGTCCCAGAGCTGACCCAGTGGTTGGGTCACAAAAACTACCCAACTCCTTAGAAATAACCCATAAATATGACCCAAAAGGCTCAACCCAGCATTTGGGTAGAAAAAATAACCCAGCATTTTTTAGTATGCAAGAATGGCTAAGAATTTATGACTTCTTCAAGCATACTATCATAATTTTTATTTATTTGTAATCTGATATTTGGGCACAAGATCAGCTAATATTTGCAGTGGGTTAGAATGTGTATAAAATGAGTAAAGCCCTTCACAGGCACTTTGAGGCAGCCTAAGGGTCCTTTAAGTGAGGTGCAAGCTACCGCTAATTAATTTTCAAAACCATTTCAGGTGACTACCTCTTGAAGCTCATCGAGAGAATGCCGAGAGTGTGCAAAGCAGTAATCAGAGCAAAGGGTGGCTATTTTGAAGAAACTAGAATATAAAACATGTTTTCAGTTATTTCACCTTTTTTTGTTAAGTACATAACTCCACATGTGTTCATTCATAGTTTTGATGCCTTCAGTGAGAATCTACAATGTAAATAGTCATGAAAATAAAGAAAACGCATTGAATGAGGTGTGTCCAAACTTTTGGCCTGTACTGTATATACTGTATAAACATACTGTATAAACACAATATACACAATACAAAACATAGCATAGCATATTTATGTATATGTGCACACCTTTGTGCACATATTCACTTTCCCACCAGCTGTGCTGCAAATATCCCCTGCTGCTCATCCTTCTGTATCTTTTTTCAAATGATCTTGACCACAGTCCCATTTTCATAGTTCTAATACCAATACCAAAATTAATTTCAGTGTTTATGTAAATATTGAAAATATTTTTTTTACGACTTTTGAGGGATCACAGCAGTCAGTGTAATAAGAATAAGAAGAACTTTATTAATCCCCAAAGGAAATTTCAAAGAAGTCTGTAAGATCATCTATTTAACAAAGAATTATGAAGTCTGATGGCTGTGGGTATAAAAGAGTGAGTGTGAGAAATAAACTCAACCAACAATCAAGCATTGTCTTTATTAAAATATATTAATAAATGTATTAATATGCTATACTATGTTTTGTATTGGTATACTGTGTTTATACAGTATGTTTACACAGTATATATATATACTGTATGTGTATATATAAATATATATAGATATATATATATATATCCCACTCTGGGGTTGAGCTGAATAAAAGAACTGTGTTGTGACCTAACATGCTGTTGCTATCTGCAGAAAGTATTAAAGCATGAAATCCCGCATTTTTGATGTACGAAAGCATCCTGTATCATAACTACATGTGTGAACCGTGTGAAAATCAGTTGAAAATTCAGTGAGTTATTCTATTTTACTTGTGCAAACAGCTCCTTCCTCAATAGAAGTGAATGCACTGTGGAGGTGAAGCGAGACCCGTCCAAGATGGCGACTGGCTGGGACTCGCTCAGGCAGTCAATGCGGCGTCTATGTATATATGTCTATGGGTGTGGCTGCTGGTGGAAAACATCATCTCCGTGCTGACAGTGTTTAAAGTAAGCGCAAGTCTGATGGGCTGCTCTGGTGGGGGTTTGAGCGGTGTGTTGAAGGTCGGAGGGTACCTGGCGGGGTACAAGTCACAAGAATGCTGGAAACTGAAAAGTTTAATTTCAAGATTGTGTTGCACTTAAAAAACAAAAAACAAAAACTGACATCAACCACCAAGTGACAAGAGTTTTATGCTCTCAGTAAAAGTTCCTGACACTTAAATATACTTGCACTTTACATTTTATTGGCTTTTTGTTTTACAAAAACAGATATAAGAGAATGCATAGGCCGAGCCACACTCACAGTGGGCTCATTGATGACAACATAAAAAACAAAAATCAAACAACAAAAAAAAAACAAAGGGCGTCGGGAAAAGGCAACAATTTATTTAAAAAGATAAAAACAACACTGTTTGCAGCTATTCTTCTGAGTACAAACATACTCGTATGGTCTCTCACACAAGACACCACTGAATGACATACGATTGTCATTTAGGCAAGCACACGCCACACGCACGCTCACACACACACACACACACAATGCAAACATGTGGGTACAAAAGCATAACATGAGATGTATGAAATAATGCATCATATGACAGACACTGATACAAGTGACAGAGATGCATTTAACCGAACAGTTAAAGGCTCATTTCACCCAAATATATATATATTTTGGGGGTGAATTTGAGTGAACTGACCCTTTAACCAGATAAGTACCATCAGCTCACACTATCTGCACAGACTACCAGTCACTACTAGCAGCACTCATGCTCTCCCATCTCACCACATCCAAGTATGTGTTGATGGTATCGTAATACATCTCCGCTAAGATTTGCACAATGAGGCTAATCTAATGCATCCTTCATATGTGCTGTAAAACTGAAAGTGTTCACATTGAGGATCACATCAATAATTCCAGTGGAGAAAAGCATCTGAGGGTGTTCGGGGTGGGGGAGGGGGTCACACACTGAAGCGGTTTCTGCAATCCCAAGTACAACGGCGCCTCACGAGAAAGCGAGCATAGTCGAGCTGCATATTTCGCCGAAAAACTGCCCCTTTCATTCCACAGCAGCCGGGCAGTACGCTTACTGCTGCACACCAGCACTCTGACCTATTAAGCAGTACAGTGTTTGGATTGGCTGTCGCCGTGAGTCAAAATACACCGCAGGATAACGGCAACAGCTCATGCTGTTAAACCTAAGATCATGTGTTAGCATTTTGGGCTAAGCCGTGTCGTTTTAGTTTGCAAGTTTGTGGTGAAAATGCACACGCTCATCAACAGGCTGGGTTATTGTGTCATGTGATTAGAGAGGGGAAGTATGTCTGTGGTTATTAGGATAAATAAGGTGACAGGAAACACTGTTTTTGTCTGTTGCACTGTTTGAAACATGACATAAAACTCAAAAACAAATGCATCCGAAGCAGAGAGCAAGTACCTTTCCATTCAACAAGGACATCCAACTGTACATAAAACACTGACAAACAAAAAAGCCGTTTTGTTTTTTAACTGGATAAAATGCAGTTATTTTTGTTTGCAAACACAACTAAACAAGGAGAGGAAATCAACAAAAGAGTGACCGTTCTCTCTTTTCTTCTTTTTTTTTTTTTTTTTAAACTGATGTGTGTTGAATTTATGTGCACTTGTGAGGAGCATATTCCTGGCCACTTGCTCCACACACTAGCTAAACTGTACAACTTTCCAGAGTAAACTCAAGAGGATTGTCCTCGCCTGTAAAATTAGCCTGGATTCTCCAACTGAGGAAAAAAATAAAAATGAGATGAGGATGCTAGAGACAGACATTGAAAAGTGCGCTAAGAACATGACCGTTGTTTGAACAAAGGTAACAACTAAGAAAATGCACTCAATCTTTGCGTTCTGCCGTTTCTGGACAAACAAATGTGACACAATCACCTTCTGTCGTAGGCTCAGGCCCTGATCACACAGGAAGTGTTTTGCAGGTTGCAAAATGCAAAGTGCGCCGCACTGCCATTTTTAAAAAAATTGAATGCCACTAGTGAGGGGAAAAAAAGCTACTTTTTTTTTTTTTATTATTTAATTAATTAATTTATTTATTTATTTCAAAGTCGTATCCAGTTCCTAAAATGTTGAGGCAGAGGGTACTTGCTGTAGCTCTGGTTGAGGGTGAGAGATCTGTGTGGGTACATGAGACCCTAATAAAGAGGGTTGGTCATGAGGAGCACCACCAGTTGGTCCAGGAGCTTCTCCTCCATGATGGCCATTTTTAGGCGTATTTCAGGATGAGTCAGGGGCAGTTTGACAACCTGCTGTCTGTCATTGGGCTGTATAGCTCTGGGTTTCCAGCAGCTGCTACCACCAGTTTCTCCTCCACTGTTTACTAACTGTAAACTTGTCGTCGTGACCACCACAGAAGGCCCGCCTCTCAAATCATCCGATTGCACATAAGAAAAAAGATAACAAAAAAAAGAGATGACGTGGCGTTTTTCCACTGTGAGTTGAAGATTCTCATTAAAAACACTTACAAAAAGGCACCCCCGGCTGCTAAAACACTTTCTGTGTGATCAGGGCGTCAGGAGCTATCAAGGTATCACGGTACACCAGGGTATTTAGAAATCCTCAAGATACAATTTTCAATACCGTCAAAAATACCGATGCTCCTCTACGTTTATTCATATACCGTATACCCCCGTTAAATGTCAGGAATGAATAATAAATAGATACCTCCCAAGCCTTTTAAATAGGTATTGTAAATCTTCATCAGTGAAACAGTTTGTTAAAATTTGTTAAATCATATTTATTTATAATTCACGCCATAGGTCAGTGTTTTACCTTCGTCATTAGTGAAGTTAATCTTCCTGTTAATTTACATTCCAGTAGTTAAATAGGTGATTATATTCTGGTTTAGTTTGGGGACTTCTTACCCACCATCTAACCTTAGTGACTACTCTTCTTCCACACATGATTAACACAAACACAAACAGGTTCCGAGGTCGGTGTCATTACGCAGACTTATAATAAGCAAGCTGAACTGTGTAGGTATTTAGTGTAAATGCACGCCTGAAGATGCATGTCGATTCCTGCGTCATGAGGAGATCCCGACTAGTATAAGGGACAAGCATTAGGCGAGTGTGTCTATGTTCATGATATGTAAAAAGGTTCACTAAGGGCACCTGTAATCACACAATACCAGTGTACGACTCTGCTTCTAACCTATATAACCTTTGTTGTGACAGGTCAACCAGAGCTTGGCGGCCTCCTACAGCCATTGTGCATCTTTGTCTACATCACGGCTACAAACAAGGCACGTCTCCCGTTCCTCGCAATCTCCACCTCTTCCGTGTTTATCCTGCCTCAACAAGCCTCAAGCACTCATTTCTTCTCTGCTAACTTGAGAGCCCCTCGTCAGACACTTCAGCTCGCTACAGACTCTTCTGTCTTTGTATTCCAATCCTCTGGTGGTACTCTGATGGATGCAGGGAATACTGCTAATAAAATATTTTTAAAAACCGATCATCGGCATGACAGCCTACTGCTGGAGGGGGTCTTAGATCCACTAGGTGGTAAGGATATGAATCACTGTACTTGTCTTTCCATATTAGTATTGTTAGAGGCAGAATACTGTAACTCTTTCTTCAGCACTCTGTAGTCGGAGCTTCCAGACGCAACGCGTTTAACCGAAGGGAGAAAAGGATGGAAATAAAATAAAAATAGGGCAACCATTTCTTTGCCATTGCTAAACCCAGATCCCCAAACCAATGCGAGGAGCGTCTCGATCCTCTCCACTATGCCAGACCCTACGGTTATAAAACAAAACTTATTTTTAACAACCACTCGCGTCACTGAGACAAAGGTCACGGTGTTGTCTCTGTCCTCTTCTGACGGGCAGGTTGCTGTGCTGGCTGGTGTGCAGTTGGCTCTCATTCTCTTTTCTCTGTCTCCGAACAGGGGCAGGGTTACACACACTGTCCGCGGGTAGGGGGGGGAAGACTTTAACGGTTCAGGAGGTAGACCACCAGCTCGTAGGTGCACATCATGATGGCGGTGTTGGGGATCTGTCGTACCAGGTGGGTGGTGAGGCCGCGGTACAGGGCGCGGTAGCCCTCCTCTTTGGGCACTGTTGTTAGAGTCTGGAAGAAAGACTTGTACTTGGTGCCCTCCTCGCGTAGCCTGGTGCGGATCACTTCTGCAAAGTTGTGAAGGAAAAGAAAGGTTAAAGGGTGGCTGTGTTATTTATTTATTTTTTTGATTCTCATGTCATTCTGTAGCTTTCCAGTAGTGTTCCTCAAAAACTTAAATTCTTACCATGAGGATAAGCAATAGTTGTGGCACAAGTCTTGGAGGTGGCAGCAGCGAGCATCATCCCTATAAAGTCTGTAGCATCTTTGGACGTCTCCTCTTCCTCGTCCATATTCGGCGGTGCCTTGGCCTCCAAGAGGCGCCGTTTGATGTTTTCATAGATCACAAAATGGATCACAGTCTCTGAGATACCGGCGTAGGATGCGGACATACCCCTGTAGAAGCCTCGCAGGCCATCTGTCTGATACACCCGCCGCACGCACTCAAACGCACTCATCCGTTGTTCACCTCGATTCCTGAGAGAAGACAGGGAATATATACATTATTTTAAAGTAACAATTAAGAGATAACTTGCAGATAGAAACACATAAACACAATAACATCAAGAAATGAATGACAGTGGTTGAATGAAGGGGATACAATACGCAGGTTAAGGCCCTGACACACTAAGCTGACGGTCGTCCTTCGGTCAATTTTGGGCTGTCAGTGAACATTTGTTGCCCTAGTTGGAGCAGTGAGTTCTGCACTGATACCCCTCATTGGCCCCTGTCAGCTTTTTTTTGGCCAATTCAGCATGTTAAATCAGCAACGGTGGAGCCCGTCAGTGAATCACTTTGATTGTCAGTTCAGCTCAGTGAACAAGAAGAGTCACGGAAGTGAGGAAAGTAATCAAAAAGCAGCAAGTCAAAAGGGAGTGAGACCAAAACAAACTTGTTACATAAAGTAAGATTGTTTTCCTTTAGCCATTGAGCTCTTTAGCAGAGACATTTCATGATGACTTCTGTTACTGTTCACTTGGGCATAGTACACTTTGTTCTTTACACACTGGATTGTGTTGTTAATGTGCTAACTGGCTAACTAGCATCAAGGCAGTCTTATGGTTTCCCTTTTTGAATGATAATTACAGATGGCCGCCGTCTGCTGGTGTGAAGAGTTATTTCATGCAGGGGCAGAACGTACACGCTGGTTGGCTGTCACTGTAGTCTTTGCAGTGTGTTCATGTACAACTCTTAAGCCAACACAAGGCGACATCAGGAAACGCATAAGGGGGCCTTTGATTCCACTAGTTCTCTGAACTCGGTTTTGGTGTGTCTGGGTCTCACATTATCAAGGTGAAACCAAGGTAGACATATGGAGACTAACTATATGGACACAAATCTCAGACATAATGTTCGTTAAAACCCCTCCCTACATCCCTATCCCCTCCCAAACAGAGTTGACTCTCACTCAACTGTCCCTTCTGGCTTTCTAAAAGTCAAGATTGCTGTGACGATAACAAAAATGGGGATTTATACATCACGTATCCTTCCTTACTTTAGTAGATCATTACATGTCAGGAAAGGAATTAACCTGCAGATGCTCCAGGTCAAAATATGACCAAACTTTTTCTTTTAATGTCAGTTTTTGAGCCATGACAAAGGCTCAGTCAGGCTCTTCTTTAGCGTAGCTGACTGCCAGAAATGCCTTTTGATAGGTGACTTTGTTGATGACTTTCTGCCCTGACAGACAGTTCAGATGGGCGAGGAGTCAGCAGTCAATGTTGATATTAAACAGTCAATTAAAGTGTTTTTCTTTTTAAGAATTGTGAATCACCGCAACCACAAACAGTCCTTGAGCATGCAGTCATAAACGTGTACAAAATAATATTAGGCTGATGTGTCCAGTAGTGTGTGAGATTAACTGCTGACAGACAGATACACACGCCTGAAGGCATGATGCCCTCCAGGCGGGGATAACAATGCAGATGAATGTAAAGTCATGAAAGCTAAGGTAAAGACCGGCTCCTAAAATACATTAACACACACGCAGAACCAGTTTCTGCTCCTGCCCACTGTTTGCCCTGAAAACACTGGTGTGTATGAGGAGCTGTGCTCTTGTAGGAGAAGGACACACACAAGGACATATATCAGCTGCTTGCCTTACACATGTGATTATCTACAATCAATTCCTCACGGTCAGTGCCACTGTTATCAGGTCCCCTTCTATGTTTGATAATGTCATCCTTTGGGACATGATGTGCAATAAAGTACAGTAGGCCCTGAGGGACAAAATTACCTAACACAGGACAAACAGGAACCTGTAAACAAGCAAGTAACTTGTTGGAAGATCTCGGTATTTTCCAGCTGAATGGTAACACACGATATATATCTTGGTATTTTCTACGAAGTGGGCTGGAATATAAAAGTATCAAGGAGGCCTAAATCTACTGCCTGGTGTCATATTTACCTTGCATCTAGTTGGAGACGGGTCTTTATGAGCCATATTGGATTGGTTGCTGTGATGGCTGTGAAACCTGTGGAGGAAAACAAAACAACAGGATTACACTTTGCTAAAAATCAAAAGATACTACTGACAGCCTACAAGTCAAGCTGCCGGCCGTAAAACAGACAGTCCACAAACTAACATCATGACGAAGACATAATGTTCTTGCTGCATTCATGGCAGTTAAGTTAAAACTAAAAAAAGTTCCTTTAATAAACAAAATGTGAAGTCACACAGGCAGCTTCTGGAGATAATCTAATCTCTCTACAGACTATCCTCTGTGTGCTACTAAGGGAGCAACTGAATACCATAAAAACTCAATGTCATGCAAACAGCTGTGACAAAAACATGCTTCTTATTCAATGACCTAGATAGTAAAGGAGCAGAGGACATAGATGTGAGAGACAGAAAGAGGAGAAGCAGCTATAAGAAGAAGCACAGATCTGTGGTGAGTACTCACGCAGACCCAAGTAACTCCTCACAGATGTAGCTAGAGACCCCTGGTGGTGTGAGGGTCTCATGCCACTGCGAGCGGGGGAGCTACGGTAGAGTTAAAGCCTAAAACAGACACAGGCTTGTGTGTGGCAAAATGATTGGCATGCAACCATTTTACTTCCCATTCCACCACTTTCCCACAGGATTTCACACAGCATAAACCAACCTCCTGAGAAAATCTACTGACATTATAAAACTCATCACCAGGGTTTGAGGCGTGTATGCAAATTATAGCCTGAGGAAAACTGGATTTTTCGGGCGCAAATGTACTGGGGTGAAAAGTGAGCATGTTTACAGTTTTGAGGAACTCGTAGTTGTAGTTCTTAATTATACTTATTTCTACTTCTACTCAAGAACATTTCACAGTTCAAATATTGTGCACTTTATATACTGATTTGACAGCTATGGTGACTGGTTGATTTCTATATTTGGATTTTACATGAAACAGCATAGGATGAGCTTGTAAAACCCATCACATTGTTTAAATCAGTGATTTGCATACTTTTTGTTGTGTGACCTCTCATGATAAAACCAGTGTGTAGTTGTAGCTCCATGTCATGTTCCAAAGGTCCATGAGCTGTTAGCAGTTCCAGTTTACAAAGCTGTTCAAATGATCCATTTTTTTTTTTTTTTAAAGATATTTTTTGGGGCTTTTTAGCCTTTAATGGATAGGACAGACAAGCGTGAAGGGGGGAGAGAGAGAGGGAGTGACATGCAGCAAAGGGCCACAGGCTGGAGTTGAACCCGGGCCGCTGCGGCAACAGCCTTGTACATGGGGCGCCTGCTCTACCACTAAGCCACCAGCGCCCCCAAATGATCCATTTTAACGATCAGAGAAGTCCAAAAACTGAAACCCAAAATCAGTATCAGAAATTATTTTTTTCTTATTTCCTCTCCCATCGTCTTCCTTTGGAAGGGCCCGACCCCTAGATTGGGACCCACTACACTACTCTACTTAACTGTATAGTAGCTAAAACTAGCTCCACCTAGTTTACAAACATTTTGGAGACTAATATTGGCAACGCAGATGGTGGGGCGGAAGTCTGATAGTAGAAATTGTTGAATATTTTTGGGCCGCACGCCATTTTTAGCTTTGGTCCATATGCACATTTTTAGTATGGACCCCAGGGGCATGACGAATACATGTCATGGAAATGTGAAATACTCGCCTGCAAAACTGATGCAAATTTATGACAGTTGCAGGTTGGACATTGCTGTGACATTGTTGTGACATTGTTGTGACATTGTGTGACATGACGTCCATTTTGCAAAATGTGATTGACTGATGTCTTTATTTGTGGCGTGAAAGCTTAGAAAAATCAACCTCGTTCTGAATTTTAAAAGTTACATCACCTTTTTGCTGCATGATATTTGCACTTCCTGTTGAGGTATTTGTGACCAATAAATAAATAAATAAAAAAGTAAATGAAAGAGTATACTGACACGCAAATTAATTGCACGAAGAAGAAAAAAATGTCTGGTGTGTAAAGGCCTTGATGTTCTAACACTAATATCTACACTTAAGCTTGGGTTCATCTTTCTAAGTGGACATCCATTGTCAGCCACGGCAGAAGCCAGCGTTAACCTCTACTGTAGGTATCATGTATCACTGCACAGACCAGAATAATCGCCACGCTGTCAACTCCTCATCACCTGTCAGTTCAGCTCAGTCAGGTCTGCAGAACATGTGGATTGCCACTGGAAAGATATGTACTGACAAAGCTGACCTTGACCGGGTTGTTGAAAAGTCTGAGTCATGGTGAGCTAAAAGTGGCGCCACTGTGAACCTGTCAGATTGACTCCTATATACACACACACACACATGCTATAGCTGTCTGACTGACCCACATTGTTACGGTTCGCCATTCCCAGCTGGATCACAGTGACACCTGAGCCGTTAATAAACCCCTGACATACAGAACATTAGAGGATAATGATACTGTACTCACATCTGGCCTTTTGACATGGTACATTTTTAGTTAAGCTTTTTAAAGATTGCTGAGTTGGTCTTATATCTGTACAGAAGGTGAAGAAAAGGATAAGCTTGTTCCTGAATAAACAGGGTCCTCGTGAAGGGGCAGTTGGGAGAAATTTGCCTGAAAGGCTTTCTCCCAGGCAGGTACTTTTTGATTAAGGTAAGGAAAAGGCCGTGGTTCAGGTTAAAATGAACAGATTTCAAGCAAACTTCTCCCATGTGCACGAGAGGAGCGATTACAACCTCAGTTCCAATAAGGTCGGGATGCTATGAAGAACGTACATAAAAACAGAAGGTATTGATCTGCAAATCCTTTTTGACCTATATTTAATTGAATATAGTACGAAGACAAGATATTTGATGTTCAAAACAATAAACTTTATGCAATCATTCTGAACATGATGCCTGCAACACGTTATAATAAAGTTGGGACAGTCTGTGACATCACCTTTTCTTTTACCAACACTTAGTAAGCGTTTGGGAACTGAGGACATTTATTGTTGAAGTTTTGAAAGTGACATCTGTTTCACATTTTTGCTTGATATACGACTTCAGTTGCTCAACAGTCTGGGGTTTCTGTTGTTGTATTTTGCGCCAACTATTTTCAATGGGAGACAGGTCTGACTGCAGGCAGGTCAGTATAGTACCTGCACTCTTTTACTATGAAGAGTGAAACACATGCAGAATGTGGCTTGTCATCATCTTTCTGGAACAAGCAAGGACGTCCCTGAAAAAGACGCTGACTGGATGGCAGTATATGTTGCTCCAAAAACCTGCATGTACCTTTCATCATTCATGGAGCCTTCACAGATGTGCAAATTACCCATGATACCACGGGCACAAACCCACCCACATATTATCACAGATGCAATCTCACAATCTGGATGGTCCTTTCCGCTTTGCATTGTAGAGTCTGAACTTACATTTGTAGATGAACTGCGATGAACTGTTTGCTTACAATTGTTCCTTAACCCATGTGGTAATATATCTTGTGCAATCATGTTTGTTTTTAATACAGTGCAGCCCGAGGGATCAAAGGTCTCGAGCATTCAGTGTTTGTTTTCAGCTTTGCCCCTCACGCGCAGAGATTTCTCCGGATTCTCTGAATCTTTGACGGTATTATGGTTTGTAAATGGTGAAATCCTAAATTCCTTGGAACTGTGTATTGAGACATTGTTTTTGAACTGCTGGACTATTTGCCCACACGGTTTGTGACAATCCCTGTTTGCAAACAGCTGGGACTTTTGAGGATGCACCAATTAAACCTGTGAAATGTTCCAAACAGGTGTTTTCTGAGCATCCACAACCCCCCCCCCCCCCCCCCCCCCCCCCCAGTCTCTTGTTGCCCCTATCCTGACTTTTTTGGAACATTTTGCAGGCATCAAAAGCAAAAGCAGCAGCCCCACAAGTTACACAGCTTTTCTTACAGGCATGCTTGAAATGGTCGAATCATTACAGTATGTTAAGAAGCATTACACGGCAAACATTAACCTGTTAACATAATTACCTGCCATTCCAGCTGACACCATGTGTACCTGTGTGGAGTCGGGTTCCAACACAGCGTTCAGTTTCTCTTTGGCAGTGGAGTAAGCAGCAAAGTAGATCGCTCTGTTGGAAGTGACACACAAAAAGGTGAGCGTATGTTACACCAGTACACGACAAAACAGCTTATACACGCCATGTTTTTCTGTGTTTCAGTGTAAAGATCATTAATCCTGGCCAACTATTTGCCTCTGGTAGCAATGCAGCTGATTAATTACACTGCATCAACAAGTGAAACTGTCTCCATGTCAAGTTCAGCTTAATGAGCTTTAAAAATTAATTAAGTGTAAAGCCGAGAGCAGAACCAACCGTCTCAGCAAATCAGCCTGTTTAGTCTAAGAGGCTGTTCGATATAAAAAGCACGTCTCCATTTATTTTCACTAATTATCTTGTTTCCACTAATTAAAGAAGGTCATGCGATCATGTTCATGTCTAAACCCTGTGCTTCTTCTCCTCCAAACAACACGATGTGCAGTCGGGCTCGTTTGTACGATCATTTGTCAAATGAGCTTAGTCAGACTGTTAATGATGTTTAAAGGATCAGTCAAGCTGTAAGACAGCGTTTGTGCGCGTTCATCTTTAAATCTGCGTCACAGCTCAGGAAGCATCGTCGCCTTCACCTCCACTGCTCCATTGCATCAGCATTCATTTATGTAAGACGGTAAAAACACTCTACGTATGCTTAGCACTGGCACCTGCCTGCTGCCATTAGCACCCACTTTGCTCCCATCATCACCACTGAGGGTGATTAATGATCATTACCCTTTGTTATTACCTAACTGCTGCCGATTACAGGATTTCCAAGACAGAGACTTTTCAAAATGCTGTTGCTGTTGCCATGTTTCAGTGCAGATGCTGCTAAGAAAGCCATGAAGATGAATGAGACCTAAATGACCGTGTATTCCTGATGCTTCTTTGTCGCCAAGTAACATCAAGGAGGCCTGCGGTAGTTACATAACACCACTGTTTCTAACTGTCGTGTCTCACTGAAAAACAGTCCATGTGTCCACAACTCACCTAGAAATAGTTCTGAGCTAATGTGAGTGTGCGTAAAATGTGCCTGAATCAGCTATTGTAGAATTAAAACAGCTGATATCAAAGCAGTGAGACCGATAAGACAAAATAAATCGAAGTATACATACATTAATCTAAACATTTAAAGACTACTGGCTGTCTGGTACGCCATGTGGTGCACCGGACTTTTCAGTCATTTTTACTTTTTCATGAAATATTCATCTGTTTCCCTCCCAGTGTCGCCACTATGCCAGTAGATCTTTTTTCCGCAACACACATTTTGACCTGTCATAGCAAAACATGCACAGGTGTAATTGTTAACATTACCAAATGGCCAAGTAACCCACGCTAAAGCCTAGTTCACATTACACAATTTTCACCCTGATTTTGCGTCACGGAGACTGGGGACGTGTGTTTCTGTCAGCGGGAGTCTTGCCAACTGCGTTACGACCTGTGTGTGCACACCACAACATTTCTCCACCGAGCTTTCGCCGACAGAGCCCCAGATAATGCGGTGACGTCACCAAACTACGTTTTTTTTTAACTCGGAGACGACACATTGTAAAAGTATGGATATTGTGTTGAATCAGATCTGCCTCCAGGGCCTGGGTCCAAACATGACTCGCTCCCCGTGATCCTGTGGACGCCTCAATTGTTGTTGTAGCTTGCCGGCTTGTCAGTGTTGCCAGATCTTGGGAGAGAAACAAGCAACCAGGGCTATGGAAACAAGCCCAAAAGAAGCGACTATCATGCGTTTAAATAACTTATTCGACGGATATATATAGAGGAAGGTGACGTTTAGCTCCACTTTAGAAACAAGCCCAAAGTTGCGGCTAATAAGTGGACCTGGCAACCCTGCAACTTGTCCTCCTCACATTTCTTCGGTCCTCCTGCGTGCTGACGTGGGACGTATGCCGCCTCTCATTGGCTGATGCTCTTTGTCAGTCGTGTCACACTTCTCCAGTTTTCTAGCATGCCAGATATCCAGTCCCAGTCACAGACGAGGGGGTGACTTGCTCGTAGGCTTGTTCACACATGAGGACTTGTCGTGGCAGACTTTCTGTCGACTCACCTCCGACCCAAAGTGGCTCTCAAGATCCTCTGCGATGTCAAAACCGCAGTGAAAATCGTGTAATGTGAACTAGGCTTAAGCCATGTCAGCCAGAGTGCATGCACAACACCAGGACTGCAGAAATTGCTAACCTAAATGAAATGTAGCCATGTCATGTTACTGATTACACCTGGGTTTTCCTTGCTATGTTAAGATGTCTGTTGTGGAAAAAGATGTGTCACAGTCAATGCTGTCCGTTTTCCTGCTAACTGTGACATGCCAACAAGCTGATTTTCAGTATCTAACATTCTTGTTGACACAGTGATTACAGGCATGTTAACATGTCCCTGCAAAGCACAGCTGTGACTGGAATACATTTAAGGCTGAACGAAGAACAGCTCAGGCTGGTTAAAGCTGTTTTCAGTGTGTAATGAGGACTGCGGTCTAAGGCCCTGATCACACAGAAAGCGTTTGGCAGGTTGCTGCGCCTTTTTATTGTTGTACCCCATCACCTCCTTACCTCCACCAGTCACTGAGGAAACTGTTAAACACAAAACCCAGCAGCCACGAAAGTTTTCTCACCTGCTGAAATCAACTTTCACTTTGATTTAGCATAGCCTGCAGACTATAGTTTTTCTGTACGTGACATGTTTGTTGTTCACATCACTCACGGGGAGGACAAAATGTTGCCACACCAGTGATGTCAGGGAAGCAGGAGGACTTTCCAGTTCTATTGTTTCTTAACTGTCTCCAGCTCCAGTGGAAAAGTGCAGCTGCAGGCTAATGTCAATTCTGAAGTGTTTTCTTTTTCTGTTCATATGCAAGTACGGCGGGTTTTTTAAAACCAAAAAAGCTTCCATACAGCAAACAGCTCCTCTCTTGGGCACATGTTCTTCTGGTGTCCCTCAAATCGTTTTGGTCCCTTTTTTCATCCTCCATCCTTCTTTTATGATTATGAATGTAGGCTACTGTAGCCAGAGATATCAGATAAAACGAGATACCCCACTCAGCTCACTTCCTGATTCAGTGACGTCGGCGCCACGCCCCCATAGGAGACTTGCGGCTGCCCAAGCTTTGTGCAGCAATAGGCTGCAATAATAGGAAGAATGTATTTTCATTCCCATTTACACAGACATCCACAGATCCTCTGTTCAACAAGGACGAGAAGAGTAACCGTTTTCTTAACATTGGATAAGCCTACGGTGGGGTATCTCCTTTATCCAATATCTCTGCCGCAGCCACAGAGGGTCTCCCAGCTGCTACCACGGTGTTAGGTTATGCTACCTGGCCAGCTAGCTTGCTTTATATACTACCCAGAATGCCAATCAGCAATGTATGTTTGTAAATGTACAGTTATTAGTGTTACAAATTGTTTATGTGTCACGTGTGGTTGTGTACCGTGTTGTTTTGCCTTATTCATTGATGTAAGATACTGTTACTTTCAATTAACTAAGAGTATCTTTACTATAAGACAACACTAATAGCTTCATAGTCTCTCAATTCATACTCAAGGAGGCACACATTGCTGAGGATATGATGAAGATGACAATTACAGGTGACAGAAGACAGCTTACCTGGAAGGTGCCACACCCACCAAGTTTGGCCCCAAGCCCCTGAAGAGAGAGCGCGGTCCTTCTTTCTCTAAAATCAACCTGAATACAAAACACACAGAAACATGATCATTAAGATTCTAACACCAAGACAACACACGTGCTTCACGGTTATTACTGGATGCTAATGTCAGTCGGGTAGTTCATTTGACACGTGAGATACTGCTAAGCCCAGGTCAGACCAAAGATTCACAACGAGATGAAACCATTTTAGAACATTGCAGAGAAAAGTCGCAGCGGTGTGAACTGGCTGGTCTGAGCTCAAGCCGGCTGATGATGTCACCTGCAACTCAGTCGGTCAAATCACCAACAGCTGGTTAAAATAAGGTTAAGCATGTCACCTGTTTCAACAGCCAGTCGGCTTAAGGTGAAGTCCAGACGGCGTGTTCACTTGTTGCGGCAGGTGCTCTGTCCCTGTTGAGCCCTCTGTTTCCATCCTCACAGTGTGCCGGTGTTAGACACTGGGCCACTGCTGCTGCTCGCTGTATGTGCTTATGCCCCGCCCACACACACATATTCTCGTTCACTGATTAATTGGCACTGGTTATTTGTATTATTGTGGCGTATTTATTACGAATACAGTCCATCTGATGCTCGTTTAGTTTCTGCTTATCGCCATTTCATCATTACTACAAATGCAGCTGTAGCCAGTATCTCTCTAGCACTATCTTCATTCATATATAAGAAGCTACAAATTATATTCAGCTACAAAATAAACCTGAAAAACGGCAAATCAAAGTGGAAGAACATAGAGTTGTTGACTAGAGATGATACACTGTCTCATCTTGTTACGCTGGTGTGAACTGGCAGATTTTTAGAACATCACAGAAAAAGCATTGTAGCTGCCTTTTTCAACTCGTCTCAAAATTTTGGTCTAATCTGGGCTTCAGATCAACTGTCTCGAAGTTTGTGTGGATATTGAAAAGTTTGATTATTAATGCTCTTGCGCAATGTGTGGGTTATTGTTGTGTTCACTTGCACGCTTGCACGCATGCACACGGAAACACATGTGCTTTGCATGTGCAGGCGCGCATGCACACGGCTGATGCAATTCACATTCCAGCCAATACTTTGACACTATTCCACTGATCACAGGTGGCAGTTAACAAAGGCAGTGGTAAAGACTGCTAAGAGGTTACCATGGATGATAACAATGCCAGCTGCCAGCTTTCAGGAAAAAAACAGCTTTGCAAATGTATCATGAGGAAGAAAATGCATTCAACAATGGATACATACAATGTGCCTTGGTTAATAATTCACTTTTAATGTGTAGGTTACCATAACATCTGACCACATTAATTCAACAGGACAGATGGCATGGCCTTTCCTGTCCTTCCGCTTTCAGAATGAACTTTAGCCCACATTCAAAGCCATGAAACTTGTAAGGCTCTAAGAATAGAAAAACATGTCAGTAGCCAGTTGTATTGTAGGGTGTATGGAGCACCAAAGGGCGGGGGTGACACATTTTAGATTTTAATATTACAACTATGTTAGATAACATAGTGACTTTTAAGAGGTTTGTGTGCCAAATAAAATAAAGTGCAAGAAACAAAGTTATGATAAATACTTCATAGGCAATCCTTGCATAACGGTATATTACCAAAAGGATATGATGAGCAAACGTGCTTCTGAGCCAAAGGGAAAAGCTGTCCAGTTTAACCAGTTGCAGCGCGGCATGTGAGCTACTTTACAAAAGCTTAATCTTACAGTCAGAACGCCGTAACAGTTGTGCAATTCCTTATTTACTGCAGTTTGTGTAATTATGAATAGTAGATGTGCCCTTGTCTCCGTTGCTGCCTGTCATGTGTGTCTGACTGGTGTACCACTGTGAGCTCGAATGCCTGCAGTGTGCAGAAACTGGCCAAATTAACATGTTAAAATTGTCATGAAGCCTCGCAGAGGGCACTTTATCCAACAAGGCTTGCAACATGTCAACAATGTCATGTGACTGGTGGTGAGCAGGTTTGGAAATTAACTTTTTGACTACCTGCCACCGAGGTTGGTGGATTCCAAAACCTACCAGCCACTCAGTAGATTAGACCATTGCTTTTGTTGGCTGGTGAAGAAAGCAAATCTAGCAGCCACTTGCATATTTCAGCGGCATTTAGCAAGTGACTGGTGCTAATTTCAAACTGGTGGTGGCTGCAAGCTACTTTTTCTTCAGTCTACTTTAGTTATAACACAAATTTCGGTTTGGAAAAGAGCACAAGATACATCTGCCACCCCCGTTCCTTGCAAGATATTTAATCCAGTGATGATGCCACTAAATGAAAAGACCTTAAATTGCTGGTGGGCCCTCTCACATTTGGTAGCAGCACTTTATTCAACAGCAGTTTGAAAATGTGCCAAAATGTATTTAGGTAGGATAATACTGTCAGCCTTCAGAACAAACTGCAACAGTGACTGGCACTTAATTTAAATGCGACTTAGCTCTGTGAATTTCAGAGGTGGCATGGTGCCATCAAACACAATCTTTCCAAAGGCTAAGAGCAGTCAGGATGTGACCTTTTAGAGGAGAGCTGGCCATTCTCTTTCTTGTGGAGCAGCTCTTATTTCCCTTCAGCATCACAACTGGACATCGAGCCAAATCAAAGAGACACTTGACTCTCCTGAGTCTTGAGGAATAAAAAGTATACGAAAATCTAACAAGATAAAGACGCAATAATGGCTGGATTTGTAATAAAATTTCCTGTTTGGCTAAAGTGACTGATGTGTGTGCTCTTGTTTTCCCAAAGGGTGAGGAGTTGGGTTTCAGGGAGTGACTGGCCGTGCCAGGGGGACGTCAGCCAGACCAAACATCAGCAACAACATGGTGCCTTCCAAGAGAGGAACCATGGCTCTGCAGGGCAACCTCTCTGAGAGAGCGGGGAAGAGTTTAAGTTTAAGTTTATTTACTTTAGCATGAGCTACGCACTCAAACAAACTAATTTTGGTACAACTCAAATTATCTCCATAAGCAATCAGTGTTTACTGAGGTGCAAGTTTAGGCAATACTGTGCATCATATCAACAAAATATATACTGGCTCTAGGTATGGATGTCCACTGAAACCTTGTTCGGAATAGGAAATGGTGCTTTGTACTTGAAGAAACCAGCAACTGACATTACTGGATAGTTAATTATGGATTTGGTGTCATTTATGGTCACAAGTGCAGCCTTCCTATTCTGTCTGAGCACTGCACTCACAATATGAAGCTAGGACTGGGCGATACAGCCTATAAATAATATTGCAATATTTTCTGGCAATATTCCAATTCGTGATATATATCTCAATATTTTAAATTCCTCTCTACTCTCTCCTGTAGACTACTAAAAATACTAAACCACGAAATAAACTACAGTTATGGTCATGTAATGAAGTTATATAAAGTGATGTAATGATAAAGTTAAAAAAAAAAAAATAGTCAAACCATAAGTGCTTTTATTCTGAAGCCCCCTGCTTCTCTCAGGCCACATGTGTTGATGGTTTTGCTGTGAACTTGAGGCTTCTGGTCAACAGTTGTTAGCAGTTAGCAGAAAGTCAAACTGTTACAGTGGCAACATTAAACATAAGGATTTATTCACTGTAAGCTGGAAATAGACAAACAGCTCTCCAGGTCATATATTAATAATATCTGCAAGATGCACTAGTGCTCCATTGTCACAAAATGTGACTAAACAGTTGCCGTCTGGAGCCCTGCTCACACTAATGTTAACCTTGTCAAAAGTCAAACTGTTGCTGCGGCGCAATTAAACATGCAGATTTATTCACTATGACTGGGAAAAATCTAACAGCGCAACAGTTAATATATTAATAATATTTGCAAGTTGCACTGGTGCTCCACTGTCGCAAAATGTGACTAAACAGTTGCCGTCTGGAGCCCTGCTCATACTGTTGTTGACCCTGTTAAAAGTCAAGCTGTTGCTGCAGTGTCATTAAACATGCAGATTTATTCACTGTGACTGGGAAAAATCTAACAGCACAACAGTTAAGAAATTATTAATATTTGCTAGTAGCACTGGTGCTCCATGGTTGCAAAATGCGACTAAATGGTTGCGGTCTGGAGCTCTGCAGTTACAAAACAGGCCTTGCCTGCTCACACACTATAGTCTAGGAGAGAGTATCACAGGAGAGTGGGAAAACCAGAGTGCTGAAGAGAGAGTTTCATACCAGTGGAATGACAATATATAATAGTATGTTACGGATATAGTAGTGCTATACATCCCATGTGAAACAAGCCATGCTGCACTGAGTATAATCTATTTATCGTCAAACTCGATAAGAAGCCCAACTGTCTGGCCTAATTTGCCATGTAAAATTAAGCAATATCTTGTAGACCTTCTGGCTGAGGTTGTGACCCCCACTCCCAAATCATGGATGAGAAACTACTACACTCTTTTGTTTCCTAGAAGATACAGTTTATGTAGTGATTTGCTGTTGCTGTTCTAGAAACATTATTTTATATATACTATTTTTTTAGTAGTATTAGAAAGAACCTATAGAGTATCAATATTAGCAGACTGATGAGGAGTCAATGAGAATAACTGTAGGAACGGCAGTCCGACGTGATAAATGTTGTTGAATACCTACTTGAGACAGTGCAGGGGGCCTGGCGGGGACATGCGGGCCACACTGGCGCCGTTGACAGTACTGAGCTGAACCTCAGACACATAGAGGGTGATGGAGGATGACTGCAGACGGGTCTTCACTACTTCCAGTGGACAGGTCAATATGGCTCCAACCGTGCCCCCACATCTGGCAGAGAGACAGAGATGGAAAAGGTGGAGGTGACATAGCAAACAAGTCTCAGCTGACAGAGCAAGACTGACACTCAGTGTCCTTTTCTGACGTCATCAACAGTCAGGATGGTCGTAGGTGTGAAAAGTGTTAATGTTCTTGCATAAATAAATTAGCCAGTGATGTGGCTGGTGGAATTCTAAAGATGCCTGGCACGTAGACAAGAAATGGCAAAGTGTGGGAACACAGAGTTAGTCAGGAATGCTTTGTGTTTCTTGGGAAATAACAACAAGCTTCTGTTGAGTGCCACGCCACATTCCAAAATCACAGATATATATTTTTATATAAAAGTGAAACTCATATAACAGTTGTGAATAACTTTTGAAAGTAGGGCCTACCATTACAGCCATACAATCGACAGAAAAATTGTTTATGTTTCTCATTTCGTGTCCCGTTAATCAAAATCCACATTTGGCACTGCAGTGAATTGTAAAACAAATAAATCATTGAAAGTTTTCACATCTGCAAATTCACAAAACCATAAGCCAGGGTCTGAAGACGTGACGCCTTTTGCAAACAACATGCTACATCCAGGGCATCAGTTTATGGCCAGCTTGGGCATTTCAGACAAGTAATCTGCTCAGGCATCAAATACAAATACGACTGATAAGACAGACCGCAATAACAATATCTACGTGGACTACATAAATAAACAACACTGGACTGGACAGGGCGGTGCCAGACTGGAGGACATCAAAAGAGGGAGCAACGGCAGTTATCTTTAGTTGGGGTTAATTTTCAATCAGCACCAAAGCAGAAATAGAAAGTCTTGTCAGCATAGTTTTTGGCGAAGGTAGGTTGATCAGTGTTGGGCAGCCAGCTGCTGTGCAAACAACAGAGAAAGCAGGACGTTGGCACAGGAATAGTGTGGCTAGATGAGGAGATACATCAGGTGTCAACTTTTAAAGCTTGATATGCAAAAAAAGACGACTATCTTTCGAAGGGTGCATGCACTTAAAACAAGAAGCCTACTTTATTTTGCTAGCCTTCTTAATCTAAAAATAAATGCTAAAAATAAAAAATGCTCTAAGAGAACAGCATGGATTAAAAGGGAACTCCTCACTGGCCCTGAAAGAAAATAATTATAGTAAATTGTGTGTCTGCTGGAGGCAAGACAGAATGATACCACAACATTAAATTTCATTACGGTTCTGTCAAAGCACAGAGTTTCTGTTGTTTCACCCAGTTCCTGAGGCTGTATGCAGTCACAGCCTCTCACAGCAGTTTCAGACTTAATTTAGACTTCCACAAAATGCATGCTTTTATCACCCAGCTCTGGCAGACCACTGTGACCACACCGCACCGGGACACAGTTTGCATTAGTCACAACCGAGCATTCATGTCCTACTGTGGTTTTCCAAACACTATTTTCTGAGTGACCTTTACAGTGGCAGCCTGCCCACGTTTGTTTTGATGCACTGACATTACGGCCGACAGACAGATGACACTGAAAGTACGCTCACTTTTAACCCCAGCTGCTTCTTGAAACGTTGCATGCATGCAGCGGATTATAAGCTTACATGTTTCATTACAATGTCATGAGGAGTTACAGGAGAATATGCGTCTGCAAACCATCCAATTCATTCATACATTGAAATGTCATTGTAACTTGTGACATTGAGCTCTACTCCTACGGGTGCACATGCATGGACAAGATTAGTTAGCTGACATCTGGCACGCTGATGCAAACACGACTCGTCAGGTTCACATTACACCACTAACTAAGCTAATATCTTGACTACAGTGGTGTAAACTCTCATGATGTGATGCTATGCTGGTTAGCAACACCAGCTAGCTTGAAGCATGAAGCTAGCTAGCTGAGTTCTCGCATGTTGCTGATATGTTACTCACCCTCCAGCAAACAGATGAACCAAGGTGTCTCTTTGACTCATTATGTATCATATTCGGGAACCGTCCACGGGGCACCACGCGGGGACAACGGAGGGGGCTAACGTGAGGACACAGGAGAGTAACGACCCCAACCTAGCGAGCAAATGATACCCAATACGGCTGTGTTGTGGTGGAGGTCAGCTGCGTGCAGGAAAAAAACGAGGGTATGTAACAGCTAGCTCGCGTTAGCTAGCACAGCTAACGGGTTTCCGGTGCTGGAGGTCGATGTCACGGCGAGAAGTTGGCGTCTCCTCCTTGTGAAACGGGGTGATATTTCACCGTCACATGCATGTCTAACGTCGGGGATAATTCCGATAATGCAGTTGTGGCAACGACTTTGGATGTAGCTCGGCCTCAGTCACGTTGACGTGCCTTGCCCCACTGAGAGTCCTGTGGGTTAGGTCGCAATGTTTATCCGCGAATGGGAAGCCGCAAAACAGAGGCGCTGATTGGCTGAGGCGCCCCGTAGGCCCGCCCCATCACTACTCCTTCACGTGATAGCGCTTTTATTTTGAAGGGCAGAGATCATCAATGAGGAGGCGGAGGCTGTGGGTGAGTGCAGCTGATCTAACGCACAGAGAGATGGAAACGTGACAGACTTCTGACTTTGTTTAGGCAGGTTACACTAGAATATGAGTCCTAAATTAGGCACTCATTGCACACAGTACCGTGACCCTAACTACACACAGCATGGTTGTGAAATCTACTTAAACACTGAGTAACCACATATGTAAATAACAGGTACTCAGTAGCCCTCCTAAATATTTTAAAGGGATAGTGCACCCAAAAATGAAAATTCAGCCATTATCTACTCACCCATATGCTGAGGGAGGATCAGGTGAAGTTTTAGAGTCCTCACAACACTTGTGGAGATCCAAGGGGAGAGGAGGTAGCAACACAACTCCACCTAATGGAGGCTGACGGCGCCCCAGATTCAAACGTCCAAAAACACATAATTGAAACCACAAAATATGCTCGTCTGTAGTGATCCAATTGTTGCTACCTCCTCTCCCCTTGGATCTCAGCAAGTGTTGTGAGGACTCTAAAACTTCACCTGAGCCTCCCTCAGCATATGGGTGAGTAGATAATGGCTTTTGAATGAATTTTCATTTTTGGGTGCACTATCCCTTTAAAACCACTAACAAAGAGGCAATGGATTTTTATCTTTTTTTATTACTTTCGGGCAATAATAATAAAAACATTAGTTTATCCACATATATCAATTTTTAACCATGGAATTAGTACTATCACCAGCGCTAGACTTATCTGCATGTATTTGTTCGAGATATTTAACTACAGTGAGTAGACAATGCAGTGCTGTGAAAACGTCTGGTGAAAAATCATACAAATATATATTTCATCAAGTGTATAGTGCAATAACACTAGTCCATACCCATTGAGTGCACAGTTGCCCACATACAGTTTCACATGGTGTGTGTTTGGGATACAGGTCATAGGAAATTACAGATTAAATAGTCAACTGAACCCATTAAGAAGAGCAATGTATTCAGACAGAGCTTTTGTGAATTTGATAGTATGATTGCTTTATAGAAAGTACAGTAGCACCATTGCCAATAGTGGGATAATTAGTGGGCTAAAACTGTACATTAGTAGTTGAGGTAGCACGTTGAAAGGCAGATAGTTAAAGTCATTGCCTTATAGAGGCTCAGTTTTAGTAAGTTTTCCAACTTTTGCCAAGAGGGAACTTTAGATATTGGTCCCTAGATTATGTTCACCCAGTTTCATGCAGATCGCTCAAACTTCCTAGGAAGAGATCCGTTTGAAGTGTTTTTCAAAAAATTCAAAATGGCGGAAAATCTATATAAGCGGAAGTTATGGGTTCTTGAGGCAAATGTGTTCCTCATGAGGAGAGGCATCTCTGTGCAAAGTTTCATGTCTCTACCACATACGGGGCATGAGATATGCCCATTCAAAGTTTGACATTTCAATGGGTTGCTATAGCGCCCCCCTTTGGCCAATTGATGTAATATTGCTTCATTGGCATCCTCCCATGACCCTCTACCACTGTGCCACATTTCACATGGATTGTATGGAACCGTATGTACAGTAGGTAACGATTTACCAGAAATTGGATTATATTCACGTTGCTGATTAAACTAACTGCGTTTGTTGCATGAGACCTAAAGCTGAATGATGAATTGTCTTCATCATTTATAGTACAGGTTAACAAAGACCGGTACGCCCAGACGTTCCCACACCCGACACTAATTTTGTTATCCTATCCTATAAGTCACCAGATCACACTTACAGCATCATGCAGAAAGTGTCTCCTGTATCTACCACTTCCTTGTTGTTCCCCAAGCAGAGGTGTGCTACGAGGACACGGCCCATTTGTGGAAATACTTTCAAATTTCCATGTGTTCAATGGTCTAGGTGGTACAAATATCTACGCACTAACCTCTCCCATGGAAATATGTTATGTAACACTACTGGACTTGGAAGGAAAAGTTTTTAAAAGAGGGGTCACAGTGTTGCAGCCTGTAAACAGTCCCTACGCATTTTTGACACGCCTGATTACTTTAGACACTGGAAAAAAATAATGTTGCTACTCACAGACTGACTTGACCTCAATCCATTTTAGTATGTGCCCCAAATGTTTCATACAGAGGCTCTTTGTATTTACTATGGGCGACTGTGTGTGTGTGTGTGTGTGTGTGTGTGTGTGACAGGAAAGAAAGAGGGAAGTTAACTAAGACTTGAGTCTCAAACGCACACAGAAAATGAGGTTTTTCAATTTGGGTACCAGAATAAAATCCATACGCCACTTAATTTCATAATTACAGATGCAATTTAAGCAGGTCAGATCATGTGCCACAGTTTGTCATGTAATCATATTACTGCCTGACTGTATGACAGGCAAAAAAGACGAATTTACGATGTCTGCTAAGGTCAGCGACTCTGACTTGTTTTCTTATATGCTCTGGTACAATCTGATTCTTTGTTTCATATGAATGCTGCAGTACTGTCAGATCATCTTTGTCATACGTCAACATTAATGCACATGACGTGCATTCATCTGTATGAAGCAGTCATTAAATGCCAAACCGAGCAGGGAAACCAAAAACAATGACGTGGCAGCTGAAACAGACCTCTGTAGAGGAATACACATTTTCCTTCTGTGGCATAACATTTACCCTTTGAGGGAGGAAATGCATTTATAGCTGCCTGTCTTTCAATCCAATATGCAGTGGCTGCTAATATCTAAGATATATTTCTGTTTTGCATATTTCTCTGTGCTAAAAATGGCACATTCATTTCAGATTTGAGGCGTAACAGGACCACAGCCACACTAAAGGCTTTGCTAGGCTGCACGTGTGTAGAGTGGTGCTTTGAGCTAAACGCTAACATGAGCTCAAAATGAAAATGCTAAGACGCTGATGTTTCTAGAATATTATGGTGTACTTCCCACGCTCAGTTTAGCATGTTAGCACACTAAAATCTCAAAACACAACATGCAGCTGAGGTTGATAGTGGTTTGGTTCGGGCCACCACCCAGTGCGGCCAGATTTGTGGTCGTCAGGGGTTGGCTGTGGTCGGCAAGACATCACTGGCACCTGTTTGAGGACTGGCAGTCCGGCTTTTCGACCTACTCCTAAGAAGGTCCATCTCTAGCACGGCTTGGCATGGCACGGTGTGTCTAAACTGATGATGGAAACATTGGCGTGGCCAATGATGCCTATGGAAAAAGGGTACTGGACACCAAATTTCATGACAATCCATCCAGTAGTTGTTGAGACATATCACTAAAAGCTAAAAAGGTCAATCTGTTTGTAGCGCTAAAAGAAAACTTCAGGATCATAAAAGTAATTTGGATTCATCCATGGCAATGTAATGGCTCCTGAGATATTTTAGTTTCGACAAAATTGGGGGATTAACCAACCAACCAACACACATTGCCATCCTGTAGCATCGCTGCTATTCTTGCTTAAGAACCTCTTGGTTCGGAGTGATAATAAGCTTAGTGTTCCTTGGATAGCGTGCATACTAATGACGGGCCAATCAAGCCAATATCCTCTGCTCTGAAACCATCCACTGTACAACCATTGCTCTAATGACGCTAATACACAGTAACTGTGATTCTTTCTGTGAGGAGGCTTATTACGAACCTTATGTAACCAGGCCTGTTCTCACAGCTAGGTTCCTTTATGGGAGATCTTTGAAACGTGGTCTTGAGCATGTGAAACAAGGGAAAAGGTTTGTTGTTGTCCCTCCAAAGCAAACGAGATTCGGTAGTTCAGCCATTTGCAGAGTAGTTTATATTATTCACACCTAGAATGTTGGGAGTGAGGAACTAGTATTTGATGACAAGTAATTTACTATGTCCATGCTTAGCGTAGTGAATGGATTTGTTGTGATACTTCTACCAAAATCTTTCAGGTTCCCAAATATCTGTCTGTACACAAGTTACTTGTGAATGCATTACAGTACTTTTCAAGACCTCAAAACCTGGCAGTTTAAACGCAAGTGCAAAATTTACAATACTCAAAAAATGTTGACTGACATGAGGAGTGGCAACATGAACTCAGGGAACACTTGAGCCGCGGGCGTCTGTTTGTGCGGAGTGTATTTTCAGTCGGCTTGCTTGGTGTTTGTTTTGGCTGTCTTGGGGTCTTCCATGCAGGTCTGTCTGGAAATAGTCAAATAAAATGTTAGCCTGAACTTTGAGAGCAAACATTCTCTCTGGCCTGGTTGGCCTCTGTGCACAAACAGAACGACAGCTAGAATTAAGCAGCCGAAGAATCACTGCTTGTGGCAAATGGTTAAAGCAAGACTCTAGCGTTACTGATAGAAACATCATCCAACCTTTTATAGATGAAAGCTTGAATTCACAAGCAATGCAAGACATTTTTTCTTGATTTAATACACTCAACACTTTTGCTGCCATGTCCTCACTTGCTCCAGTATGACCAGTATGTCATGTTGGCTGATGTTAGCAAGCTTTACTATTGAGTCAGTTCAATGATTGCAAGGCTTTTTTCTATTTGCACTACCGTTACAGCACTGTAGGTTTTAGCATATAGCATTATTGTCACTTGTAGCCACTGTTGTAGTGTTGCAGCTGAAGGTATGTACTCTTGCTAAAAGTATTTTTGGTTGCATGCCATTTATTTTGACCATTTGATCAATATGTGGCACCTGCTAACCTCAGTAACATCTCATAGAATTCATAGCCTTGCAAAGCTGTTTGAAACTTAATCTTTTCTTTGAATTAAAAATGTGTTTTTGATATGCCAGTAGATTCGTGTCTATAAGATACTGGAATAAAAATACAAACTGTGCTGGCTTCAAGAAAAACAAACAAACAAAGAGGTGAAAAGTCAGTAACCAACAGTAGGCCACATGTAAACTTGTCAACACAGCTGACAGTGTGCGTGTGCCTTTGAGTCTCTCCCCGAGGTTCCTGTCCCCCTCTATATTAGGGAGAGACAGTGAATGTGCATCAGTGTGGCGACCATATTAGGGTGCTCCCTTATAAAGGGAATTGATTTGGGGGAATCCCTGACTGTGAAGTAATCCCTGGCAAGTTCCATGTGTCAGTCACCATATTAGGAGACTAGTTTATACCCCGTATCTAAGGAGCACTGGATATAATGTTAGGCATGTGTGTGTGAATATATTGCATAGATGAAATAATGTACGTTTTGTTGGCGTACAATTATTCTGTCAGCATCACTAAGAGGACTCAGTGAATACATGTGAGGCAGACACCAAGGTATTTTCATGACTCAAAGACCAATAAATCACATATAAGGCACTTGAAATATACGAAATGTGCAAATTTACTATTATATTTCATTCCAGTGTCTGGCACTGTATGTGGCCTGCATGGCTAGAAGTGCTGAGGAAAGAAAAAAAAACTTTATACACCATTAATTTCAAAGGGATTTTCTGGAACATGTGGTAGGTCAACACCTCATCAATGATCAACCACTGTTTGAACATCTGGGTTAATGAACTTTGTTGATAAAAAAAGAAGTTTCTCCACATACTAATTGCTTACCATTAGTGTAAGTATTTATGCCGGTTTATTTCCATGTACGCATGTAAAAGTCATTCTTCAGTATGTTGTAGTCATGAACTCATGTGTTTTGTTGTGAGTAGAAAAGATCTATGATTTTATGTACACAAGTGAAATCTATGACAAAAATAGAAGTTAAACTTTAACCAGTTTCAGGGCACTGGGTTTATGTGTATGACACGTGACAGTGTTGTTGTCGATGATTACAGAGATAACCGTGTTTTGCTCACATTTGCCCTGGCATCCTTACTGTACCCGTTCTGGTCTAGTTTTTATACACTTAGTTCTCTCCTCAGATATTCGACTATACCTTCTTTGGTGGTGCACCAAACATACACGCTCTAACTACATGAACAGCAAAGAGTCACTGCAGATATTTTTGAAACTATAAGCTGTGACCTGTGCTGGGCTTCAAAGTGTTAATACAGCAGGCTACAATAAAAAACTGAAACAGAGCCAAGGCAGATGGATCCGTCATAAATAGAATTACCACCTCAGGGTTGTATGCAGCCACGAACCTGTCATGTTGCACTTGCAGTTTAGATCCATGTCTGTGAAAACATGGATGCTTCACACACATCTTCCCCCCCGGCAGCACATAAGATCTATACAATCAGCAGTTTCAAGGTGGACACCCAAGATTTGTGTCACTGTTAGACATGAGAAATGTACCTAGACTTCCCTAGACGACCGAGACTCACCGCCAGGCCACCACTCTTGCTTCTTGTGACCAGCTCACTCGGACGAAGGGACTCTGTTGGACACCCCTCGGGTGCCTTTCTGTCAGACCAGTCGGCCAGCTCTCTTTTCTTCATGGTTGTTCAGAGTGAATGTGTATTTAATTCGTGGTGGTGTGTCAGATGCCTTCTCAGTCTCTTTTTGTCTTCAGAATGTCTTGCCTCTGGCGTCTGTGGCGTGCGCATTCAGCTCCAAGGCCTCTCCAGCTCTCTCTTCCAGGTGCGGCTAATAGTGGCTAATTAGTCAATATCACCAACCAAGACATTCATTTTACCACCAATAACGCCACCTACTCAGTACCAGACAAAATGTCTCCCAGAGTTATTGTGTTGAGTAATGGCCGGAAAAGTGTTTTTGCAGATCATTATGAGGTCACAGTGAAGCTGACCTTTGACATTTTGGATTGAAAATTTCATCACTTAATCACTGTATCCCATTAGACTTTTTTTTTTTGTCATACTGAGTGCATGAATTCCTGAGTTACAGCCAAAAACATGTTACTTGAGGTCACAGTTACCTTGACCTTTGACCCATGACCACCAAAAACTAATCAGTTCATGGATATTTGTGCCAAATTTGAAGAAATTCCCTCAAGGCGTTCTTGAGATATCTCGTTCATGGAAATGGCACGGACAGACAACGCTGAAACACAGTGCTTCCCACCTCGGCTATCACCGGCACAGTCAAGCAGGCAACCAGGAGGACTTTGAGCAACTTTAGGTGTTGCCAAACAGATAGGACCTGAGCCACACAATGTTCTCTTCACTATGGAGACCTGGAAGTGGTCAAATTACACAAACACAGGCACAACTCCAGCTCAGCATTCAAACAGATAGCAGAAAAAACACACAGCAGGAGAGAGAGAAAGGAGGGAAACTTGTAAACAAGGGAGACAGAGAGAGACAAGGAGAGGTTGAATCCCCTGCAGGACAAAGATCCGCATCCAAACATGTGGAATATGGCACCAACAGCCAGAGAGAGAAGTCCCAACCAATATTTGTTAGAGGCTTAGAGAGATGCAGTGTTTTTTGTAAATTTACAGGACAAACATGAACTAGCACTTGGCTTTACAGATTCACTGAGACTTTATCGCAATTTTGGAGCAGGAAATTATGTGACATAGCAGATTTTACTTTTCAAAGCAGATAGGCAGGTCTCGAATTCAATAATTTGGGAATGATCATCTTTACATGCACATAGAGCGGAATATCAGCGTAGCAGTGGAAATTAATTCCGTTACGTAAAGTTTGACCAAGTGATGAAATTTATGAGAGATGAGTGGAGGTCCGAGAAGAGAGCCCTGAGGTACTCCAGTTTCTATATTTTATTCCTGTCACTCGCATTAAAAGTCAAGTCAGATTTATTTATAGAGCGCATTTATTGACCAAAGTGCGATTGAATTTTGCAATAAAAATGTGTGGTTATCACAAAATCCCACAGCACACCTGGACTCCATCACGGCACAGCTGACATAGCCTTTCAATAAATAGCAGTAGGGTAGTTTAAAGTAGCAGAAGATGCAAATACAAGTATTTTGACAAAGGCCCGTAAACAGTTGTAAATATTTGATGTACTGTTAGTAGAGCAGTTGAAATGTTGCTACTTTCCACCACATCTAGTTCATATTCACTACATAAATTTGCAGCCTGTCAAGGTTAGCATCATTGATCAAAACATCACGTTATGTCCAGCAAGCATTAACCTTTTACCACGCACTTCCCTGTTTGTTCATTTATGTATCGACTCTCATCTTTTTGATCATTGTTGTTATTTTAAGACAGGCCTAATTCTCTCCAAAGGTACAATTAATGGCATAACAGGCATGCTAGCTGCTGTTTGAGGCAATTAGGTGGTGCTTTGAGCTAATTTGTTATATAATCACCTCCATACGTACACCAAGAGATGAAACTCATGATAATGTGGAAAAGAATCAAGGCAGCTACCAGGCATGCACTCACTGCAGACTATTAGAATTGATGCAAATCTTATGACATTCACACGCACACACATCTGGCTGCCAAGCATGATTGAGATTCTCCAAAAAATTCTATCAGCACAACCTCAGCATTTGATTGCACATACAATTTACTATATAAAAGACACACTGGGGATGTCACACAGACATATAACACACTCATACACCTCTTAGCTATCAGCTGAAGCCTTCCACATGACAACAAAAATACACACACGCACAGACATGCCATTCCCAATCACCCACACCATCCCTGTCATCCCTGTCCCATGACTGCTATTGGTGCAGAGTGGATTTGAAAGAAAAGGGTCACGTTAAGTGGTTGCACGTTCAGCAGCTCGGCTCATATGACTGCCGTACCTTCAGATATTACTGCAGCAGAGGAGGGAGGAGGCTGTAGATAATGATCCACTGAAGGCCTGTGAGCTTCCTCTCGGATGCCTGATTCAATCATCAATAATCACAGACTGGCCAAGGTTGTTCCGGGACCCTTCTGCAGATGCACGCCACACTGGGGCCAATCAGGGAAAACACAAAGGAAAAATCAGACCACGAGACGGTACTGCAGTTGTAACAGTTATATAAGAAACTGGGTGACTTGTCACCTGCAATAAAAACATGGAGCTCTCGATGCTGTGAGTTGATTTCAGCCCCTACAAGAACTTTTTTTTTTTTTTTTTTTTATCAAGACACGTGTTAGTTGAGGTCAAATTAGTTTATTTAAAGAGCACATGTAGGGACAAAGTGGCAGAATGACATGGAGGCAACAAAAATGGCATCAGAATTTAAGATAGGTGGGAGACAGCTAGCTTGGCTCTGTCTAAAGGTAACAAAATCACCCAACCAACACCCCCAAAGTTCACTAATTAAAACGACATTTCTCATTTGTTTAATCCATACAATTAAAATTTTTTTACAAAATGACAATTTGTTGTTTAAGCCAGGCTAATTTTCTGTCTTAATGCTAAGCTAAGCTAACTGGCTGCTGGCTGTAGCTTTGTATTAAACAGATATGACGGATATGAGAGTGGTATTGCCTCGACCTTTTTCTTGGGGGGCAATCAATAAGTGTATTTGCAAAACTGTTAAAACTACTGTCTTAAAGCAGAATAAAATAAATATTTTTGTGATGACAAAATGTGTAAACAACGTAAATGTAAAAGGAGCCGTTTGAAATGACCCAACAAAGAATTATTGCCCAAATTTGCAGCTCCCCTTGGCTTTAGGAGCTTTACCAGCACAATGTCATTCCAACCTCGTCACATATCAACGTTTGGTCACGGACCTTCCACGTCTAGATATGATGTGCAAGGTACCCTGAGTGCGTCAAAATACACTTCTGTTTTCAAAGGAAATGTACCGTTTACATACAGTCTCTTTCAAAATACACGCACTACGTTGATACAACAACGCAAACTGATGGTTTTTGCAAGTGGTTAAGTTTAGGAAAAAGAACAGGGTTTGGCTTTATAAGCTTACGAGATGAGACCACCGCTCTCCTGGGTGATAGTAGGTGTTTGTTGGACCTATCCTCCACCACTACCACCCACCATACTCTGACTTTCGCCCCCTTAACTTTCGTTCTTGTCCTGCTGAGAGCTGTTACACTAAAACAGCGACTGGCTGCGTATCATGCCAACGTTAAATTACGTCTTTTTTCATCAGTGTCTGATGCCACAAGTCACTGCCTAAGCAACGACTTTGGAGTGAGCCTGGGTTGGCTTTACAGTGAGTTTCAGCTCCGGCCTGTAACTGCACCAAACATCAGACTGACGCAGTTAGTGACTTGCTAACAAGCAGCTAAAGAGCCAGATTTTTCTTTCAGAGTCGGTAGTGACTAAAAAAGTGCGCTCACTCCCCTGGACTGATCCATCTCGTAATGTGCCTAACTTCAGTGGATCATAAGGCGTCAGGCGAAAAACTAATCTGCAGATGCTCTGGTTCAAAAGTAGACCAAACGTTTTTATGAGTGATGACGAAAGCCAAAATGTGTCTTGCAACAAGCTGTTTGTTTTTAGTCAATATCCGGAAAACTTGCAGCCCTTACTGGCTGGCTAAGAGGAGTGAGGCGTCAGCAGTCAATGACGGTATAAACAACAACTGTAAATCACCACAACCAAGAGAGATCCCTGAGCATGCAGTCAAACATGTGCACGGAAATATTAGGCTAATTGGTCCAGTAGTTTGGGAGACTAGCCTTGGACAGACGGATACACACACATACACACATACACATACAGCCAAACATGTGATCCCCTCTAGGTTTACGCCCTTGCAGAGATAAAGAGAGTAAACTGGACTTACATTGTCCAAATAAACATGACTCCAAATAAAAGATAATGTTGACTCTTAACTGCCGAATGTGTACAGGACCAACGAATTGCGAACAAGTTCACTATATCAGAATCAGAAATGTGATGTTATGTCAACTTGTTTCTGCACCAGTGTGGCTGAAAACATCAACAGGGTTGATAGAGACTACCTCAGTGACAGAATACAAAGTAGAGAATAGAAGCAGCTGCTCAGATGAGTTTGTCTGCATGATCCATCAGTCAGTGTCTGGGCTGGCAGCCCGGCAAGCTGCCTGCTGCTCTGCATCAATAACGTTCAGCTAACAAATTGTTCAAATGAGAAGCTTTTTGTCGACCAGGAGCTGATTTACAATAAATCAGTGTGACTGCACAGGAGCTGAATGAAGTTGCTTCTCAGAGTAAAGTACCAAAAGTGTGTGAGGAGGTGAGAAAATGAAGTTTTGAGAGATGAAATGTCAGAATGTAATTATATAAGAGTGTGATACCTGATATGTTCTGCTGCTGATGTCAGAAATTATTTAAACAATATATAAATTTATATCGTGAGCTGAAAACTAACAAGAACAAAAACATCCAGTGATGAAGTGAGTGTACGTGTTTCCAGCAGCCAACGGATAAAAAATGTTGAGATGTGATTGGACCAGGTGAGCTGACTAAGGATGCATTGTTACACACTGCGTGTCACAATGCAAAGTGTCACTGCGTTCTCCTGCAAACCCAGCACCATTATAAGCTTGTTTGTCTCTCAGTCTTTCCGTCACGTCTCAGTGTCTCTCTCTGACTGAGGCTGAATGTGAGTAAACTCGCTGCCTCTTTGCTAACCACATGAGCAGAGAGTGTGCTGCAGGCAGGATGACACTGATTAGTAGCGACCAGATGGCTGCGCTACCGGACTGTAAAGAGTTGTGTGGGCTGTTAACTTTGTCCCACACATCTCATTTATAAAAATCATAACTTCAGAGCTGCACATTTGCAAAGCCAAAAGACTGCAAGAGATATTTTTTTTAATGAACTTGCATAAAATAATCAAAAACAGTTTATTTAAATAAATCCCAATCATCCTGAAACATTTAAAGCTCCTCACAGGGTTTAAAAATGTCTGACATTGGCGCCCCACGGTGGTCCAGATCCTGTGGGACAGAGCACAGCACTCCACTACCTGACAATGGAGGGCTGAGAGCAGGACACACAACTCACACCAAATTTGGATTATCTCATTTTTCTGCCAACAAAAACTTTGGAAAGTATCGTGCAACACTTCTACAAAGAAAGAAGAGACTGCCACCTACAGACACTCTCTACTCCTTTGTTTAATCAGTGATATGCCCATATTTCCATATTTTATTGGTGGTAAGTGTTTTGCAGATGGGATACATATACTTGCTCCTGACAGCTATGGTAAAGAAAACAATGCCAAGCATGGAGCGGCAGTAACATGTACGTGACAAGGACAGGGTCAGGGTTCGCTTATAGTCAGAATTTGCTTGCAAGCTAAGAACCTTTTTGATGGAGAGAGGACGTATTCACGTCATATGCATATTGAAGACGTTACATGGATAGACAATGAGAAACCATTCTAAAAAAATGAATAAAAAAATCGTGGGCACATTAGGTGTTTTTTTATTTGATATTTCCTTCCTAACTGAAGCATTGTTTACAATTTTATCAGAATCAGAAATATTTTAATGATCCCCGAGAGGAAACTGTGATTCATTACAGTTGCCCCCATGTTAAATGGAGAATTATAAAGAGAAAGAAGAAGAAGAAGAAATAGAGGTACGTAAATATAAAGCAATAAAATAAAATGGAATAAAATAAAATAAAACAAAGATGAAAATATGCATTAAAAATAAAAATAAAATGCACATTATGCTACAGTATTTAACGCTAATATTAAAAATAAAATATATATCATCATTAACTACAATATATTATACATCAATAAAATAAAAGAACAGAGTAAGAGTAAACATAAGAAACATGTACAGTTATGCAAATTGGATGTTGAATAAATATATACATATATTCAAAAGGTACTGGTGAGTATAAAGTTGTATACTGAATAATACTGCACTGTTGAATTATTGCACCAAATAGATAATTACTAATTATAAATACAGTAGGTAAATAAAGTCCAAATGCCAAGTGTCTATTGGCTCAGAGCGTCTGACACTCTGAGGGAGGAGCTGTACAGGTTGATGGCTAAAGCAGGAATCCTGTGGCGCTCTGTGGTGCATCTTGGGGGAATGAGTCTAACACTGAATGTGCTCCTGTGTTTGACCAATACATCATGGAGTGGGTGGGAGACATTGTCCAAGATGACATGAATCTTAGACACTGCCACCAGAGCCCAGCTTCACCCTCATGATGTTAATTGGCCTTTTGAGTCAAAGGACTGCGATAATACGTGGAAAATTTAACAGTATTACTCCTCAGATGTTACTTGATGTTACCAGATTTGATTTACCTGCCAGGGTCTCCTATTACAGAGGGATTGGCAAGATATTCCTGAGCTGCACATTTCCTCCTCTCCATCAGCCATCTTGGTTTTGACAGCTTTGTGTTGCACTGTGCCGTCAATGAAGCACTATAGGGTCCACTGTAGTGACTTAAATGCAACAACAGCATCCAAACCCTGCATATACATTTGCACTCATTTTTCACTTTATAATCAGACAAATCTCTAACTTTGAGTTTGTTTATGAATAATTTCATCTCAGTTTATAATTCTTATAGCTTTCTTATGTAGCATGAGATTTGAATTTGTGATTGTTTTGTATGTATTTACTAAAACCTCCACACAGTCGGTGTGGAGCTTAAAAATATTGATACAGTAATGAATTTGGTTTCGTGCCATACTGCAGTGGGCATTTTTGTCTTGACATGATCTACATGGTTTCCAGCACAGTTTATGATACTTGAGAATTCCTAAAATGTATTTTCATACACTTTCTCTATCTTATCTGTCATGATTTGTACCGGATTATTGATTTGTTGATATCCAAATATTGTAAATTTAGTTTTATTTAAATTTCGTGACAAATTTTAATATCAAACCATGGTTTTAAAGTTTTCACTAGTGTTTCCACTGCTCTGCAGAAGCTGCTTATAATCTTTTGTTAAACAAAAATATTTTGAATCATCTGCAAACAATCCAAGCTTTAGCAAACTGATCACATCAAACAAAACTACATTCACAAAAATGTCATTATGACACAGTCTATGTTGTTTTCGCGTGCAGTCAAAAGCATTTGAACACACCACATGTAACCCTCCAGTGATCAGGCCTTGGAGGCAACATGTGCACTGCCGTCATCAGTCCAGCAGATGGCGCAGTGTGGTCGGGTTTCAGCAGAGCCGCGCGCACACAGACCAGCATCAGACCCGCGTTTCCACCACCGTCAAGTTAGTAAGAGAAAGTTCAGGTGGTACCGGAAAACAATACACTTTGCTTTCAAAATAAAAGCACATTCAGTCAAGTCTAATGCGCCTTTGTTCTCAACACAAAACCTGGAATATTCCTACACCTGAGAATCACCTGCAGCTGGCTCAGCGCTGAAACCCTGGTGATGGCCATGGCTGCTATCATAATAATAATAATAATAATAATAAATATCATTATTATAAGTCAGTAATTATCTATAACAAAAAGTCATAAAATACATGCTTATACTAAAAAACTATTCAATAAAATACTCACTCATTTTCTTTGGTGTTTTTGTCCCATGTGTGTGTGCGATTATTATTTTGAGGTAATATTTATATTTGAGTTAGACAGTGTCAAGACTACATTTCATCATGTGACGAGATGATAAGAGTAAACCTGCATCCATGGTAACTGCATGCACTGGGGCCCCTCATAACAGCTTGCACAGGGGCCCCTTGTAGCTGCACCACTGCTACATTTCCAAGATTAATACTTTATTGTTTTATTACTATAATTATAAAACTATTGAAAAGATAGTGTCTGAAAATATCACACACTCAAAATCCAGTGTGTAAAACACCAAACGTGGCAGTAATATTATTTTAAAAGTCTTCACCGGAAGTGTCTCTGTGTGTCGCGTGCACCTTGACGCCGGTCCCCGCTGTGTCGGCAGTCGGTCGCACCGGAGAAACCGGAGCGCTGGATTCAAGTGTTTGACCCGGTGTGTGACACAGAGCCGCTCGGTTCCTGCAGGTAGGAAACATGTAACACACGCTATACTGTCAGTGCAGGTACACACATGTGATGTTTGTGTCACCGTCTCCTGCACCGAGTTCTCAGGAGTGTTCATTTAATTTCTCGGCTCCGTTGCTCGGTGGTGAGGAGCGACACAAAGCCGCACACCAGCACCGGAACATGTCTCCGGTGCCACAGAAGCAACAAGTACCGTTACCGAGGAGTAAAGTTAGGAGAAGTCACCTCTAACATTCATGTCAGCAGCAGTAGCTCCATTTACAGTCAGTCGCATTGTGTCGCTACCGCGCGAGATTAATGGATGCAAGTAGCAAGCTAACTGTTAGCAACTAGTTATCTAGCTGTAGTAACAATACACCTTTGGTTACCAACGTTACGCGCAGAACTCCATTCAAGAAACGACCAACCTGAAAGAAATTCAGCTTTACGTTACTTATTGATGAAATAACGTGTCACTTAAAGGTTTTTCACATTTCTTAGAGTCTACTTGTTATTTCGGCGTTGAAACAATACAGAAATTAGCGTGCTGTTACATGAAAAAGAGACCTGGCAGCGCGCCTTCACTGTAAATGTCGACAGCAAATGGTGTGTCATACGTGGTTTTAAGTTGGTATTTAATTTCAGTGAGTGCCTCTTGGTGGGTTATATATAAGCCGAACTAATCAGCTGGTCGCTTCTTTTTAAAATATGTATGTGATAAATAAACTGAGTGACTTATTTGAGCTGATGAGCAACACAGTAATAAACTGCTGGAATTTTGACTGGAGTTTGGTGTGACACGTCCTGAAGCCACAGGTTAGTGTGCGCAGGCGGTGAAGTGGGTCAGGAAGGAGCATATTTGTGGGTCTAATCCTGCCTGGAGCATCGTTTTACAGTACCTCGGTTAGACTCCAGACTGGGGTATATTTAGGCCGCCTAATGGTAGGGTTTATTGTGTAGGGCTGCATTTACTGCAGTTTCAGTTTTTTCCACCCCCATGCCTCTCTCTGCTTGGTTTCCAACCCTGTGGGACTGGGCTATTCATGGGCGTGTATAACTGCTGGGTGCATGGTGGACAATGGTGCAAGATGTCACAGTGCTGTATTACAATGATAACAATATAATCATTTTTATTTATAAAGCACTTTTCAAAGTTACAAAGTGCTTTACATGTCAATAATTTAAACAGACAAGACATGAAAACAACAGCTTTTAAAAGAACTGATAAAACACTTTGGTGTATAAAAACTGAGGAAATAAAAGACAGTCTAAATAAAAGAGATCACTGACTCGGCTGACCTGATTTCCTCGGGGCCATGACAGCAAATGCTCTGTCCCCTTTATTTTTCAGTCGGACCTCTGGAACAGACAAAAGACCTCAACATAGGTGTATACGGCACAAAGAGTTTGGCGATATAGCTGGGAGAGAGACCATGAAGAGCCTTAAAAGTCATCAGCAATATCTTAAAATCTGTTCTAAAACATACTGGGAGTCAGTGTAAAGACGCTGAAACTGGAGTGATGGCATCATGTCTCTTGGTTCTGGCTCTGGTTGTACACGTGTGACATTGGAAACCTTGTTTTCAGTCATCATGATAATCATCGTGGTTATTTAGCTTCTAACCAGTCACTTAATGACTTGGCTTTTCCATTATAACAAAATCCCTTTTATCCGCCCACTGTACTTCATCTTGCAGGCAGAGCTTGGCCTCATGATATTAGTGCAGCAACACAGGCCTTATCTGTGTAGTCAGAACAAAATAGTAGAGCTCAGTCGTCAGATTTTCTTATTTCCGTGAATAGCTGGTCAAACAGACGACCTGCACACCAATGTAACTGCACTAGAAAGTCGTATAAAGGTCCACAGGCTGAGATCAATGCAAAAATAGTCAATTTATTGAAGACATCGGTGCACAAAAAGGGTGTTCAGAGTGTATAAAAGATAGAGTGAATGAAAACAGCAGCAGAGTTTCGGTCCTTGCCTATCATCAGTGCAAACAGATGAGGTGACATTCCTTAGTGATGCCGGCTGTCTCTTTGAGTCACCATTTTGCACACACCTTGAAGAGTTAATCTGTCATTGACGACGCAAACATACAGTGTTTTCTGCAGATTGTACCCTCTAAGTTTTTGCAACACAGCACTCAATGTTTAAAGGCGTGTTTTAATTTCCCCAGAAGAGGGAGGGACGTGAGGAGAAATTTCATTGCTGACTTTTTTGGATAGTTGAGTCATTGTTTCAGCAATTTTAAAAGCAAAAATCTCAAACATTTGCTGCTTTTCTTCTTCATTCTTCTTCAAAAGCCTTTTGGTTTTACACTGTTGGCTCAACAAAAAAAAGCAATTTGAGGATGACACTTTAGGCTCTGGGACATTGTGATGAGCAATTTTCACATTTCACATTTTTTGATATTTTATAGATTAAATGATTGATAGATCAATCATTTGAACAATCTGCCCACTCAGCTGACATGAGGCAATTAAGGTAACCGATTGCAACAATATGCATTAAAAATTGCTCTCCTTCTTCTCTCATGGCTCAGTCAAATCTGAACACACAGATATTATACACATATTTTTAGAGTCAGTGTGACTTAACACCTCCTGGTGATTTCATTATCTCTGAATACATTTTCGTAAACCCATTTAGAAATGATAGACAGGAGGTGTTTCTAATAACTCCAGAACTCGCCTGAGAGTCATGATGTTTACCTCAGCATCAAAGTAATCTGGTGATAGTTGTCCAGACATTCATGGGTACTACTAATCGCTAAGTTGGTGCACTTTAAGTGAAGCCTATTTAACAAAATCTGAATAAACATTGACTAAAAAGTGATCCTCAGGTTTTAGCCCACAGCAAACGTCTGTGATTTGAAGGTGAGTGGTACACATTTGTCTCAAGAAGAAGAAAACAACCCTGAGATAATCATTGTCTAATCGTACGAAATTTACAAAACTAAAGTTGTTTCCACACTATATACGTTCTTATCCGCCCGCTCCTTGTGTCCAGACTGCAGGGATGGGCCGTGGAATGGATGGCTGACGGAAAAGGACGAGGACCAATCACATGATAAGATGCTGGCCCGTAACCGCTTCCTCCTCCTGGTGGCGGTGGGCGGAGCCGTGCTGGCCATCATCAGTCTGAGCCTCCAGTTCTGTAAGTGCGCCGTGATGTCTGTGATCCTCTTGACTGCTTTACATATTCACCCTGTCTCTGACGCCCGGGCCCAGTGTTCAAATTTTAATGTGAAAGACAGCGCTGTGTTCAACAGTTCCTATGTTTGCTTGTGTGTTTGTGTTCATACATGCATATCCTTTCATTGCGTTCCCATTCAACAGACCCCATTCATACCAAAACAAAGCACAATCCCCTATAGGGTTCCTATAAATATCCAGCACCAGCAGCGGGCCTCTGGATATTCTGAAACCCTCTGAGAGACTGTGGCAACACACATCAGCTGAGGAATGCCTAGGTGTATATATGATTGTGTCTTTGTTCAGCATCTCCTGTAGGTATTGTCTAGACAGTGTATCCCTGCCAGCCGCAGTGAATGCAAGGAAACCACCGCTCAGCAAGAGCAGACGCTCTCTGTTGCACTGGAAATGATTTGCAAGCCTCGCAGGCGTGATTGGAAAAACAGTGGGTGATGAGGCAGGCGGGGTGCGCAGCACAAATGGAAATTTGTATTTTCATGTAAAATGCGAAAGATTAAGCTACTTTGTGCTCGTTTCCTAAAAACCCCAACGCAGTGGAAGCGTTTGTGGTGATAGTAAGTCTTTGTCTGGGCAAGCATATAGGATTAGAGTCGCATAAATCATGCTCTCTCTCACACACACACGGCATTACAGTGGAATTCAGTGAGACAGAGCTGGTACTTTGGACTACATGTTTGGCAAATTTTCATGAGCTGTCCTTCATCAGCTTTTTTTCCTCATTTCAACTCAAACTGGGATACTGAAAGCGTTCACTTCTTCATCGTCTCTCCCCTGCTGTTGCTTTAAATGCCCTGCGACATAAAAAAAATAGCAAGAGCAACTACGCTCTCACAAATACTTGTCCAGTGTTTGAACTTTGCCACCCCAAATACACACATGCCTCCCCAGCCGCCGCTCCCTCCCGCCTCCTCCACGAGATAATAATGTGTACTTGACCGCCTAAGAGGAGGTTGCTGTGTAAGTTATTATTAATGCCTCGCTATCAAACCCACTCTCATCTCCTGCCCTGTAATCTTCTCCTTTTGTAAAACTCTCAGAGGCAGATAAAGATGCTGCGATGAGAGAGCTGGGAGTGTGTAGGTATTTGCATACATGCCCGTCTTTGAGAGTTGATACTGTCTTCTTGTTTTTATCTTCACAGTGGAAATGGAATTGATTAGTAGGGGTGTAAATAACTAGTTTCACCATGATGATGGACAGTGATTAGATATTTGGCGATATCACAATGTCTGCCATTTTGATTTGATTCAACTCAGGGGCCTGTGGTCAATATGAGACGATGTCATCTGTCCATTTAACACAGTCAGTTACAGAAGAAGCTGACAGCCCTTTCTTTTTTACTTTCACTCCAACCCAAACTAGGGGTGTGCGATATCATATCGTTCACAACAATACCGGTATAATTTTAATATTATATGAAACATTCATATCCTGATACTTGCGATATTTCAGCTTCTTGACATATTGACTTGATACTGTTACCCACGGCAACAACAAGCATGGCTGAAAGCAAAATTATTCCAGACTCTGCAGTGGTTTTAAATAGGGCTGGGCTATATGACCAAAATCTCATATACCGATATAGGACATTTCATATCTCGATAACGATACATATCACAATATAGCTCATTTCAATCCAGTGAATTAAAAGTTGACTCCAAATGACGAAAAATATTGCCGTAAAAAGTGTAATTTGCATCACAATAATATAAACAATACAGCAAATTAAATGAAATGAAATGATTCATTAATTTTTTTCTCTCGTCACACGATATATATCGTCATATCACACAGCCCCAGTTTCAAAAAGAGGAGCAGCTTCAGTAGTGTGGAATAAACTGTGGCATCCTGAAGGTTTTATGAACAGCCCCAGACTTCTCAGACTCTTTTAGTGACTTACCGCTCAGAGGGAACTCATTCAACGGCTCCTCTGGCAGCAGCACAGCGTCTCTCCCTCTCCTCTCGCCGTACGCACATGGGAGTCGGTGTCGTCAAGGGATTTTGTCATAACCTTTTGGGGCTCGACAGTAAACTCCATATATGTGAATGTGTGATAGTTGTGGTATGATAACAGCCTGTCACAAGTTACAGCGTGATGATTAGAGGAGAAATGGCAGAGCATAAAGGTCCAGGTGAAAAAAAAACCCTCAGTAATTTAGGATTTTACGAAAGAGGGAAATCACCTGTTGATTTATATATAGATCCCACATTTTTTGTATTTGGGAGCTGTTTAAATGTGTAATTTGTGGTAGATTTGATTTTGTTGAACTATTAATATTGTAACAGAATCTCACTGAGTCACTGTTGCTGTTCACACAGAAATGAGACATCATTTTAGCTTTTACTAAATATTTGAAGGCAAACTGTAAAATTATATCACATTTTTAAAAATAACTTGTAATACTGTTAAGAATAGCATTATTGCAAAAATAAAATCAAAATGGCATTGTTTAAATACATCGTGCTTTGTCTGTTGACCTGTATTTTCTCCGTTTTTCTTCCAAAATATTTACAGTAAATAACATTAGCGTCACTGTTTTGGTTGCTTTGCATTATCCGCCTGGTCACTACTGTTGACAGTGACACAAAATTTCAAAATAAAGGCTTAAAGATGATGTTAACCAATGGTTTCACTTTGCTTTGGTGATATTTTATCACTGATTGTTGAATCAATACATGGATAAAGATTGATGGATAGTTACACCTCCTCTGATGAGGTGTTTCTTTTTAAGTAAGGGACATTATTTGTTGTGGGACGGTTCTTTTTCAAAACTGCCTCACTTTAGTTCTACTGAAGAAAAGCTGTTGTCATCATTTATTCATCACGCACACTGTAGAGAAGGATTTTGAGCCATTATCCAGGAGAAGCATGGGAAGAAAGCATATGGGATTTCTCCTCATGTTTAATAGATGGTCAGCTTCTGTTTTTGTTCCACGTTTCTGTTCAGTTTTTTAAATCCTTGTCTGTAGTCGGTCTCTGCAGTATCTTCTGTCTCCAACCCCCCTCCCCTTGCTTTTAAGAAAAGCCCATTCATGTATTTATTATTGTTTGTTGACCATTACCATGAGAGACTGAGTGACGGATGATGATCGATGGTGGAGTAAATGCCTCTCTCTGGCTCCAAGCTACCTCAAATAAAAACTGGGATGGCTGCGAACACGGCAGCAAAGGGCGCAGTCGTCAGTCTGATTGACACACGGGGGACTCCCTGAGGAAAGTGACGACATAGCTCAGAGATGCTCCAGAGAGGACAACTGCAGGAAGGGGAATCAAAGTGGCTGAAACACAGAGAATGGAGACTATTTTGAGATGTTAGCAGCCGTAGTAGTGGGAGGAAAGGTGAAGCAGAGCTTGATGGGAGTTAAGTGCTCCAGGAGTGCTGGTAGATTCACAGGGAGAGGGGAATGTCATGGGAGGATATAAAAGGAGAAATAAAAAGGCAGGTTGCCTGTGAGCGATGAGAGAGGTTTAAGCACAGTGATAAAAAGAGCTGGAATAAAATAAATGCTTGTTTTAAGGGAAAAGAGAGACAAAACTTGTGCACTTAAGGCCCACACATACTTCAAACGAAACGCCGTCCAGACAGTTTGAAAGCGGTGAAAATGTCTCATCGCCAGTTTTGTAACTTTTCCAAAACAACAATCCACTAACAAATGTTGTGAAGTGTTAAATAGGCAGAGCTCCAAGCACTTTGCAAATTCTTTCCCCCACATTCCTCACATTTTTACTTTATAGTGTCGGCACTCACCGTTAGAACAGACTGATTGCCCCTGTGCTTTCAGAGAAGGGAGGGGAGTGCAACTGGAAGCTGGATACACTTCTGTACAAAAGACCGACCTTAATTTTGTTCTTAGATTATTTTAAACTTTAACTTTTAGCCACCCTATCCCAAGGCCAACTCAGGGCAGAGAGCTGTACGTCTATGGCAAATATCAGTGATGCCTGCTGACTAGTATGACTGTGACTCTACACAGAGTTCACGGTCTGGCTCATATCCTGGTTCTGGACTCATGGTTTGGAGTGTGTTCAGTACAGCAAAAAATACAACCAAAGAAATGTGTAAGGATCCGTTTCTTTCCGGGGTTTTTTTTAACAGACAACAGCACAAATGTCAAAGATAGACAAAATCCTCTTTTCCATTTTTGGTGAACATTTCAAACACTTCTGTTTTACATTGTGTGAACACTTATGATGAATATACAATAGACCAGTCTACAGTGAAATACCTTGTCAACTATTAGGCTCGCTGCTATGAAATTTAAGACACTGGCAGTTGCCTGTTGTGCTGTGCGGTTTCAGCTCATCCCACATCCAGGACACAGAGGCAGATCAAGAAATATTTGTGGGGTTGTGAAAGGGTGGTAGAAATATATATATATATTTATATATATATATATATAAATATGTCCATCCATCCATTTTCATCTGCTTATCCGAGGCCAGGTCGCGGGGCCAGCAGGCACTCCCGATGTCCCTCTCCCCAGCACCGCTTTCCAGCTCCTCTTGGGGGACCCCAAGGCGTTCCCAGGCCAGATGAGATATGTAATCCCTCCAGCGTGTTCTGGGTCTGCCCCGGGGCCTCCTACCAATGAGGCGTGCCTGAAACACCTCTAGCAGGAGGCACGCAGAAGGATCCTGATCTGATGCCCGAACCACCTCTAATGACCCCTTTCGACACCAAGGAGAAGCAGCTGTACTCCCAGCTCCCTCCGGATGTCGGAGCTCCTCTCCCTATTTCCAGGCTGAGCCCAGCCACCCCATGGAGGAAACTCATTTCGGCCTCTTGTATCTGTGATCTCATTCTTTCGGTCATTACCCAGAGCTCATGACCATAGGTGAGGGTTTGGACGTAGATGGAGCAGTATATCGGAAGCTTTGCCACCAAACCGCCGATCCATCTCACGCTCCATTCTACTCTCACATGTGAGCAAGACCTCGAGATACTTGAACTCCCTCACTTGAGGCAGTCCACCTGTTTTGGGCAGAGAACCATGGCTTCAGATTTGCAGGTGCTGACTCTCATCCCGTCCGCTTCACACTTGGCTGCACGCCACATCAGTGCATGCTGCAGGTCACGATGTGATGAAGCCAACAGTACCACATCATCTGCAAAAAGCAGAGATGCAATCCTTAGGTCCCCAAACTGGATATATACAGTACATGCACATTTAATTAATGTAAATATTTGCTTGGAAAAGCCTTCAAATAAATTCGTTATAACTTTGACGATAGTAGTGTGCTGGAGGACCGTCTTTATTACATGATACTAAAGAGAAGGGTCAGCACATAGGAAGAAAAAAATGAACTTCAGGCACTCATGCGTGGAGCAGGAACAGATGCATTTGTCATTGTAGGCATGTAGTAATGCTGCTGATGTGAGCACTTTTTAGTACAGCTTCACAGAGTGGCTATTTTGGCTTTAGACTCTTGGTCTTGTTTCCTCTTTTTCTGTGCCAACTACACCAAACTACAGACGTGAAAGGGAAGTTGCACTCACATTCATGTCTGCTGGCAATTTAGAGTTCCTACTTCACCTAATAAGCATTTTACGCTGTAGGAGAAAACGGAAACATGTAGAGGAAACCCACAGAGATATGGTGAGAGCACAGAGGAAGAGCCGCCACACAGGAGGGCTGGGGCTTATCTGTGCGGTGACGATGCTAACCACTGTGCACTTTAAATAAATATAGACTAAAATTAAATATCAGATCACACTCAGTATGATAAGATAGTCTGTTTTATAAGATTCAGAACAGCATGTGGGCAATCAGGGGTCTTATCAGTACACTCCCAGCTCTCTCTGTGTTGCCTAGCATTAGTGCTTAATTAAATGTGCTGAGGAGAATGTTAATCTGTGCTCGGATACGGTTTGTATCCCTGCGGATTGTTTATAACGCCACATAGCTCTCCCCTCTCCAGTTGTGAATAGTTTTTGATTTTGATTAGTTCCCTGTGAGCAAGAGCCAATACATGTGATTCGTGTGGAACTTTAATTATGTCTCCGCTCTGACTTTATACGAGGCTTTTGTGCCCAGGTGATGAGTGCACGTGACAGAAAATGTGATGTGTAAAATCTGCCATCAGAATGAAAAGGTCTGTTATGATGGACAGCTGCAGGCTGCCATGTCCATCCACAAACACAGTACTTAGACTCCACTAGATAGGAGGAGACACTCCTTTAACTCAGGTGAACCCACATTCTGTGAATATCTATTTATTTAGGATCATGTGATGATGATGATTTGGCTCCAGTGTGCCAGGGTAGATATTAAGCTACCGAGCTGCCATCAAAATGGTCACTGCTGTCGCCGCACAACTTGTACTCTTCCTCGTCGGTGGTGAGTTTATTCAGTATCTTCAAATAGTAAATCAGCATGTTTTTATTGAAGAATTTACTGCTCAGCATCTGGAACATCTTTACACGGATGTCACCGCTTATTTAACTTGTCGTGCTGCTCTAGGTGTAGTCTCTAGTGTCAAACAAGAAGCAGAATTTACAGGGTGTCTTAAAATGTCTTAAATAGAGTTTTCTTAGTATACGGCCTTAAAAACTATTACATTGTCTCAAATTCAAATTCCATGGGTCTCAAATGTTTTCGGTCACATTACAGCGAAAATGTCTCCAGCCTGACTGTTTACAATCATCTTGTTTCCATTGTCTGTACCGAGGGTACGTACAGAGTTTGGCAAGCGAGCCTCTATGTCTGCATCTCCTTATATGTGGAATCTTCTGCAGAAGGACTTAAAGTTGCTCTCATTGGTTCCTCTCAACCATTTCAAAGCACTGTTGCAGGATTTTTGTACACAGTCTTTTATATGTCAGTGTCACAGTGTATCTTAGCTGGTCTTTGTAATCATGTGTAGTTGCTGTTTTTGCATTTTTATGGTTCATTTCTAGTATATATTACCATACTTTTTGGCTTTTCCTTGTAGTGCTTGTGTTTTATAGTGCTAGTTTTAGAGCTGTACATTTTTATTCTGTATTTTTGTTCTGTGTTGTCTGTCTGTTAAGGTGGAATTAAAAAAAAAGAAAAAGTCTTGAAGTCTTAAATTTAACTTGGTTATATCCAGGGCCGCCCCACTAGAGTCGACTAAATGTTAGTCGACCAGAAAGGTCATTAGTCGTCAAGATTGCATTGGTCACGTAGTCGCGAAAAAAAAACAACAACAAAAAAACAAACATGAAACTCTATTAGGAGCTGTGCCTTGTTAATAAATTAAAACCTATATGACTGGACTATGTGGGAATTTAATTTGAAGGGACAGACACTGGAAGTGGCCACACTCAGCAGTCAGACTGGAGTCAGGCTACAAACCAATCACAGCCGACAGATATCTTTTCCTTCTTCAGTAAATATTCAGTCTGATAAACACGGAAAAGTTGATCTTGTTAGTGCAGGGCTACCCAGAGTTTTACATCTGTCCCGTGGACGATAGGCCTACACACTTATAAACAGCTCCTGGAAGAGGATCAGCTCTGCACTCAGGATTTCAGGTAAACAACACAACCTGTCGCCACGCTCTTAAAACTGGTACAAAAAAGGCTCAAGCGTAGCGCCCAGTGATTTCCAGGTGGTTCAAGATGTGTCCATCCACATACACAGTACTTAGTTTGTGTCGGTATTTGTCACAACCTCTCCACTTGGTTTTGGTCATTACCGCCGTGCTACCAGCACAAAACCCTTCAGAGTCAGGCCAGACCACATTCTGTAAATAACAGTTTATCGCCTTATCGCTGTGGTGCTTGCAGGTAGATATCAAGCTGTGTCTGTGTGTGCATAATGATGGGTTCCACAACATGCTGGTGGAGGACTTAACAGGGTGTACTATGTTTAGCTCTGGAGTTGTGAGCTAGGATTCATGCATGTTTGTGTATGTGTAAGTGGAGTGTTACACTATTAGAATTCAAGATAAATGATATACAAGTATCAAACTGAGCTCCCAGCTTTGTTGAAATCCCTCTCAGGCAGCCTCCTTTTGTGTTTTTAAGATCTCATGTAGGTGGACACAAAGTTGGAAACACATTTTAACTCCTAAATGCTTATTATACCGGCCACATTTAGTGTGGGTGCATGAATTTGTCATGTCCTGTTTGGGCTGCAGCGAGCTGTGTGTCATTTGCTGTGTGTTCACTCAGTAGTGTTTGGCAGCGAGTTACAAAAGCTCCATTGTGTAGGTGACTGCGGCTGAGTTGGCCTCCAAAAGTTTGGTTAGTCCAAGCAGGCGTATGTGTGTGTGTGTGTGTATGTGGAGGGTGGCAGTGTATGGGGCACACAGTGTAGAGGGGGACAGGTTGTGGTAATGAATGAGCTCCAGTGTGCGTGGCTGGACCTCAAGCTACCAAGCAGTCGTCAAAATGGTCTCCGCTTTCGCCGCACACCTTCTCCTCTTCCTCGTCAGTGGTGAGTTTATGCAGACATCTTCATGTAGAATATCAACACTGTCTTAATGAAGACCTCTCTACTCACTATTTGGAAATAGAGATGATCTTCACATGGAGTTCACCACTTATTTAACTTCAAAATATCTTGCCGTGCTGTTCTGGGTAAACTTTAGCAGAATTTGGCTTTGGCTTTGTCTGACTTTTATTATGTCTTTGTTCGAACCTGATACTAGGCTTTTCTGCTCAGCCGATAAGTTTCCAACTGCTGCTAACAGCCATGATTGAGATCACTTTGTCCAGTATTTACCTTCTTCTGTTACAAGATAGTCAGAATAAAATGCCTGTTTGGCACCTTCTTGTTACCTTTTCAGCAACTTGTGCTTCAATAGTGTCAGCTGTTCAGATGAAGTGATACAATAATGTCTTGCTGTTGAGGAGAGAGAAGTGAGAAATGGCTGCAGAAGTAAAAGTCTGCTTCCTGTAGATAAAAGATGCCTGGCTCCATGAGACAGCTGCTTTACGGGTTATACTGAACATTTTGTCTCATCTTATTTAGTCCTTTAAATGCATGTGAATCTCAGTTTTATTTTCTTAAGCAATATGGTACATTTTCTTGAACAATTTGCATTTTATTGAGGTTTTGTATAAGCATTAGTGATGCTTGATTTTATAGTGATGCAATCGTGGTTTTGGGGCTGCAACAAAATATTTCAGCAGGTACTATTCTCTTGATATTTCTTTTGTTAACTGATTAATAGTGAAAAATGGCTCTCACATTTCCACAAGGTGACATATTCATAAAGAAAAGCAGATAATTATCACACTGGAAAAGCTGGTACCATCCAAAATTCAATGTGACGCATCAGCTGTGGATTATTTTTACAAATACATCTGGGATCAGCAGGAATCTGGGATAAAAAGGCAGAATTTGAAAATACACCCTCCTCCTGCAGCTCTCCCCTCTCTGTCCTAAGCCCCTCCCACCAGATGACCACGGGCATATGCATGCGCTTCATACTGTAACCCAGTGTTTCCCATACATTGATTTTTTTAACCTTATTTCATTGTGTTCCCACCCCTCCTTGCCCTGCTTTCTCTCTCTGTTTATCAGACCACAAATGAGACATGAATTAGCAAGCTAGCCCCCCACCGTCATTCTGTTTGTTCTCCTCGCTGCTGTGGACTGCTTTGCCAGTAGGAGAGCATGAAGCAGCTCCAGACTTGACCTTTGGCTCAATTGTAGCGGCTCAAATTCAGCCAGTGCAAACCCCGCAGAGTTAGGTCTGACAGCGGGCTGGTGGACAACAGCAGCAGGTCTGACCAGTGTAAAGGCAGCAACAGAAAGTTTGCTTATGAGCTGGGTAGTTTGGGGTGTCCGGCCCCCCATAGCTGGGGTTTGCACCGGCTGGACTCAGGTTGCTGCAGCTGCTGACTGGGTCTGCTGCCCGCTTTTCTCCTGGCAAGGTGGTCTGCAGCTGCGGGCAGTCAGGCGGAGGACACACTGGGATTCGAGGCTCTAGCTAATGTTAGCTGCATAAACGTAAGCATAAAGCTGCAGCTGTGAGCCTGTAGCTATGGTTACAGAAGGCTAAACCATAAGCAACATTTCTCTCCATCTCTGAAACGCTTTGCTGATATTATTCTTTTAGACCCTTTTTTTTTTAAAGTCAGTCTTCCTTTTTTGGGTTTGCTTTGCAATGTACACAGTTGTTTACAATTTAGGCTTTCACCAAAGGGACATGCACATCTGCATTTGTAGAAAAGTCAATAGGAACACCCTCTCTCTGAAATGACCTGTGATTGGCCAAAGTCACCTGTCACCAGTTAGAAGAGGTGCAGAAGTCTGGTTTTCTATCGGTCTGTTTGAATTACAATAAGCTCAGAGATTATTATTGTTTTTTTGCCAAATGACAACAAAATAAAAAAAATGATTTAGTCTATAAAATGTCTGAAACTACTGGAATGCCAGTAACAGTTTCCCAGAGCCTAACGTTATCGCTTCAGATTGCTTTGTTTTGTCAGACAAAAGGTCCAAAGCCCAACAATAACTTGAACAATGATATAAAACAGAGAAAGCAGCAAAAAAAGGAGTATTGGTGTCAGACTTTGTTGAGTGCTATCACTAAAACATGATCCTGTGAGCAGTTTTATAGAGCAAACATGCTTTGCACAAAATGTCATGTCTTCAACCCGGTGAACTTTATGAGCTCAGCTGGAGAGATGAGGGAATGGAAAACTGTGTGTGTTACGAAGAATGCAAGAGCGAAAGGAGACAGTGCACTTTTCACACCATGTATACGCCTATACTTGTGTAAGTAATTTAAGTTTGAGGGTAGTTAGAGCGATGTGAAACCATTAGCTCTTTGTGCTTCATGGTGGAACAGGCCTGGCTTCTCCTCTTTCTCTGCAGCAGGATGTTATATTTGCATAGTTGACTTGCAAGCTTGAATTTCCATGTGTGTGTGTCTGTGTGACATAAGTAGGATTTGGATACTCCTCTTGCCAAAGGGCCATATGGGTTCAGCTTCTTTTTCTTCAGAGTTGGATCTTTGTGAATGGGCCTTCCAGTTCCCACAACATCTCTGCTCTTATTGGACCTTTTCTGCCAGGGGTCGCAGGCCACTGGTGTCCGGGCAACGCAGTGAGGGGTTTTGCGGTACAGAGCTGTTGACATGGAGATGAACTACAGTTGTGGATTTCTTAATTTTAGGCAGTGTCACTGCTGCGTCAGTTGGCCTTTTTACTTTTGCTGGTCCATTTATGAAGTATTGTCTTGAAATCTCAACTCTTTATATTTACGTTTTAGATCCTTCCTTTATATCCTGTCAGTTGCCAAAATTACTTCCCCTCTCGTCTTAGCCATGCTCGCAGTGTGGCCCAAGGGATCACAATGTTGGTCTGTCAATCAGTTAGTTCACCACTTTGTTCCGGGCTATGGGATGAATTGTCATAGAATTTTGTGCAGATATTCATGGTCCCCAGATAATGAATCCTCTGACTTTTCCTTTAGTGAGAAAAATAATGTTGAAATTGCTTTCTAGTTAAATATCTCAACAACTGCTGCACTGATTGCCATTAAATGGTCTCCAGGATCAATCTAAATGACCTTAGCAATTCCTTGGCCTTTCATCAGACACCATCATTAGGTCAAAGTTTTTCAACACTCAGTTTTGTTCGCACATTCATCCTTCCCAGACGATGTGTCCTAATGACTTTACTGCCTCTCCTGATGATTTATCTAATGTCACTATGGATTATGGATTCGTTGATCCATTATTGTGGATTACGGAACAGGCCTACCGGGCACAGGCCCAGGGGCCCAAAGTGTCAGGGCACCCTGGCCTCCACCTCCAAAATGTCACTCAAAGATATATGTACCAACCAGGAAGAGACTCAGAATAACCAAAACAAACATGAAATGACTACAAAGAGAAGCAAATAACTACAAAGCCAGACAGAGACACAAAAAGACAGCAACTATGAAAAGGGGCAAAACATGACTACAAATGGACACATTGAAACTCAAAGCATCTACAAAGTGACTTAAAATGTCTGCAAAAAGACACAAAATAACCAAAGAGAAGTACAAAGCAACTACAAAGAGTTGCAAAATGACTACTAAGAAACAAAACAACTACAAAGAGACACACAATGACCACAAAGAAATACAGTAACTGCAAAGAGACACAAAATGACCACATAGAAATAAAAAGACACACAAAATGACCATACAAGAAACACAAACAATTACATGATGACGAAAAATGACTACAAAGAAACCAAAGAATGTCTACGTAGCAGCACAAAACAACTATAAAAAGACTCAAAACGACTACAAAGTGACACAAAATGACCACATAAAAGCACAAAGCAACTACAAAGAGACTCAAAATGACTACGAAGTGGCACAAAATGACCACATAGAAGCACAAAACAACTACAAAGAGACTCGAAACGACCTCAAAGAAACTCAAAACGACTACAAAGAGACTAAAAACAACTACAAAGAGACTCGAAACGACCTCAAAGGGGCTCAAAACAACTACAAAGGGGCTCAAAACAACTACAAAGAGACTCAAAATGACTACAAAGTGACACAAAATGACCACATAGAAGCACAAAGCAACTACAGAGAGACTCAAAACGACTACAAAGAGACAAAACAACTACAAAGAGACTTGAAACGATCTCAAAGAGACTCGAAACGATCTCAAAGAGACTCAAAACAACTACAAAGAGACTCGAAACGACCTCAAAGAGACTCAAAACAACTACAAAGAGACTTCAAACGACCTCAAAGAGACTCAAAACAACTACAAAGAGACTCAAAATGACTACAAAGTTGCACAAAATGACCACATAGAAGCACAAAGCAACTACAAAGAGACTCAAAATGACTACGAAGTGGCACAAAATGACCACATAGAAGCACAAAACAACTACAAAGAGACTCGAAACAACCTCAAAGAAACTCAAAACGACTACAAAGAGACTAAAAACAACTATAAAGAGACTGGAAACTATCTCAAAGGGGCTCAAAACAACTACAAAGAGACTTCAAACGACCTCAAAGAGACTCAAAACAACTACAAAGAGACTCAAAATGACTACAAAGTTGCACAAAATGACCACATAAAAGCACAAAGCAACTACAAAGAATCAAAACAATAACAAAAAGAGGCTAAACAACTATAAGGTCTGTTACGTGGGAGAGGTGGTGGGGCCTTTACATGTCTGTATCTAGGGGCCCATTGTCTCATAATCTGCCCATGACCATAAGGAACTGTTGGATCAAGTGCTATGAAATCTGGTGCAGGTGTTCATGGTGCCACAGGCTGAATTGAGGCTATTGTGATGATCTTTTCACTTTGTATCCAGCGCCATCATCAGGTCAACAATTTTCCAATACTTATGTTTATGACCAAATACCTACTAAATTAACGACACTCTCATCAGCTGTGCTTTATGTCTACTCTAACTTTGATTCATTTTGTTACAGTGAACCTGATCCCCACCACTCCCATACTGGAGGAGCGCCCCTTCCAGGCTGCAGATGGAGGTGCTGGGCAGGCTGTGGGGAAGAGCAGGAAGAGAGTGTTCCCCGCGCCTCACACCCAGGAGCCCAACCCCATATCTGAGGCTTACGGTTACTGTAACACCCCGAACCGCACCGAACATTCCTGGGAAGGTGAGACTGGCAAACTGACGAATAAAATCATCTCACCTTACTAAAGACTGCGAGCCTGTGGATGAACTTATTATGTTAATTCTTTCCACTGTGGCGGCAGCAAGTGTTGCAGCATCACTGTTTCAGAGCATTAAAAACAAATTTGGATCAGTTCTCCCACTGCTAGAATCACCCAGTTTGATGGACAGTGCATAAATACTTAATATAGTAATAATGTCAGATTTAGTGTGTCAGGACTCGGGGGATGTGTTAATTGTGCGAAAGTCATTTTCAGTAGATTGCATCATCCATAATGCTGCAGTGCTCCCTCTCTATAGCACAGTGGCATGGAGCCCTGTGTTTTTTTTTCCTTCATTGAAAAGTCAGCAAAGCCCGAGGCAATCATATAAAAATCCTTCACTGCCTAAGACAAGTTGCACCAGCCTCTGCTAATTGAGTTTTACTCTGTTTATCTCCGGATGGCAGTTTAGTCTCCAAAGAAGAAAAATCCATTACGTCTCTTTGATTTAGATGGGAAGTTATTGAAAATCAATCAGGAACAAGTTTTCTTGTTTCAGGTGGTATTTTTCCTCCCAGTGACATGATCATTTTCAAAGTGTCCCGGTTTCTCCTATCTGCTTAATTTACTGTTAAACACAAACACACTCACAGACCACAGTCCATTCTCTGCACTCACAGACAGTGAGCAAATTTGTTTGATGTTCCTTGTGCTGCTGCGGCGTAGCCAAAAGATTTGTTAAATCAACATTTGCTTTTCTAAGAGGTGACGTGCATTAACTCTCCTGAGCACTGTTTCAATCTCAGTTATTAAGTTTTAATGGTTAGAGTAGCATTAGGTCTTCAGGGTGTTTTAAAATAAGCTGGTGATTTTCGTGGCCAGTAGGGGCGGCGAAACAAGCTGCAGACACAACACTGGCATACGATCACCATTTAAGTTTTGAAGCTAACTTTTTTGCAAAACATTTACTTATTGTCACATTTAGCAGATACAGTGAAACACTGTATGTTTTGGTTCTATCTACCTGATAAGTCAAACACGCCTTTCTGACAGTCATGAGCTGGCTTGACATGGTTTGGTTTGAGCCGTCAGACCAGTACAGCAGGGATTTGCATTTCCATTACATCAAGGCTGCCTTCTTGAAGGCCTTCTTAAACTGATGACAGCTTGTCTTGAGTGATGACTTTTAAAAGCAGCGGGCTGATCTAAGTCAATTGTTAATTGTTATTGTTGGGGGTTGGCTGTGTTTGGCGAGACGTCACCGCGACCCACCTGAGGGTGGGTAGCCTGGCCTTTGGATCTATTCCAAATAAGGTCCATCTCAGGCGCAGCTTGGTGTGGCATGGCACATCTAAGCTGACAATGGAAACACAAATCGGTGCAGCACGGCTTTACTCGGTGCAGCCAAGAGTGACAATGGAAAATGGGTGAAAGTCCACTATTAACCGGTTAGGCCAGTTCTTTTCTCCTCCAATTCCTGAGAACAACATTTGGCTTTGTAGTTGCTAAATGCTCCTCCCTGTACGCCAGCTAATTGCTACCTTAGTCTGGCCACCCTTTGGCACTGGACAGGTGGTTTAAAGGTTGCTGACAGAGCTTTGACCCTGAATGTATCTGCCTGCTGCATCTCTTAGCTTATATTTGGATTCTATTTTATACCTTTATACTTAGTTATTCTTGTATTTTTATACTTGCATTTTTATACTTTTATACTTGTATTGGCTTGCACCGGGACCTCATGTTACATGTGTGTGGAAATGACAATAAAGCTCCTTGAATCCTTGAAAAATGAGTGTAATGAGATCCAGTTGTGGGTTGTAAAACCATAACAATGAGCTGAAAAACATTAAAAGCTTCAGAGTAAAAACTGTGGATGCTGACGAGAGTTTCCTCTGACAGGTCACAGTCCTGCTGACTACAAGCTGCTGTCTGTCCAGGTGATGATTCGCCATGGTGACCGCTATCCACTCTACTACATCCCCAAGACCAAACGGCCCGCCATTGACTGCACCTTGTCCATCAGCAGGTACAAACACGATCACTACAATGTATTTAATACAAGCATGACATGTAGCCTTTTTACGTCCTAGTCAAATAAATGATGGCACGGAGGTGCAGTGATTAGTATTGTTGCCTCACAGCAACAGGGTTGGAGGAGCCCCTCTGTGCAGAGTTTTCATGTTTTCTATCAGCGTGGGTTTCCTCCAGGTGCTCCAGCTTCCTCCCACAGTCCAAAGACATGCAGGTTAACTGGTGACTCTAAATTGTCCGTAGGTGTGAATGTGAGTGTGAATGGTTGTCTGTCTCTATGTGTCAGCCCTGTGATAGTCTGGTGATCTGTCCAGGGTGAACCCCACCTCTCACCCAGTCAGCTGGAATAGGCTCCAGCCCCCTCTTGATCCCCAACAGGATAAGTGGTTGCAGAAAATGAATGAATGAATGTGGGCATAAAAGGAAAGACTGTCCTTCCATTTATGCTGTTTCCTCCACATTTTCTGAAGAGGGTGGACATGTTGAAAGGAATCTTTTTTTTTTGTTGCCAGATTTCTTGGCCATGTCAAACTAGTAGTTGGTTGGAAAGCCTCAAAGTGACAGAAAAGTAGCACTGTATAATTACAGATTTCTAAAAAAAGAAATTATTTGTGTGATCTGGAATTGGGGACATGTTAAAATGGTACCATCGCCTGAAAGAGCTCAGCACACTGCAGTTGAAGAAAACAAATGCAGAAGGGACAAGACACAAGCAATGAATCAAACATCTTCTCCACTGAAAAACATGCTGCGTGAAAAAACAACAACTCATGATATTGTTGCATTTAATTGCATTATATTGCAGGCTGTTTATGGTGATTTGACTCATTGTGCTGTAATTAAGTAACAGCAAACAGGAAAGAAATGAAAAGCTTAATGAGGAACACTCCTACAATGTTCACCAGGTTCTCCAGTCTGAAGATAAAGGCTTTATTCCCACAGTTTCAATTAATCCAGGTCAGTGTTAAGGGCACAAAATGCCACCGGGATTTAAGCCGGCTTCCCGAGCAGAGCCCCGGCTACCTCTGTGTAATGCCTAACAAGGAGACCTGCTGGAAAGTGTGAGAGAGTGAGACACCAATTACTGCAACAGCTTCTTATATCCTCCAACAAAAACTGCCAGCTTGGTAGCTGCTGTCAGAAAATGAGCTGTGTGTGTTAAATAGACGGCGGTATTACATTCTTTTTGATGGTGTTTGTGAGGCTTACAGGCAGCGGTAATGAATTTGTTTTACATTCCAAATATCCGGATGTGTACAAGCATTAAACTGAGGAATTCAACAATTCCCCTGGTGTCCCAGTGTTATTGTGTGTGTCAGTGGGAGCGGGTGGGTTTGGTTTGCTACATCTGTTCTGCTGTGCTTTGGTGCAGATGGATACACAAAAATGCAGACGCATTAACGTGTGTGTGTGTGTGTGTGTGTGTGTGTGTGTGTGTGTGTGTGTGTGTGTGTGTATGGGGTCTGTTGACGCAGAGTTATGAGGGTCTTATCTCACTTGATTTAAGCAACATGCTCACTGAGCAGCTTTGGTGAGGCAGAACTGTCGCTGCCGCAGAAACTCCCCACAGAACTGTGGGTGGAAAAATACATAAAAGCTCAATTATTAATATCGTTATCTTCTTTAATTCATTTTGCTCCATTCTCTCATCTGTATCTTTTCCTGTCTTTTTTTTTTTTTTTTTTTTTGTTACGGTAAACAGCCAGGCTCTGCTCACACTGGCTCTGCTGCTCTTTCAAGTGGGCTGGATGAGAGTTCCTGATAGGAAGTTATTAAAGGCCAGGATGCCTCTGTGCTCCAGCTTCAGAGGAAGCCTGAAATCAGCACTTTCACACCCGCTTTCTGTGTGTATACATTAACTCAAATTTATGCAAACTCCTCATGTGGATACACATTTGTGCTAAGATAACAAACTGCTATTTTTGAATCCAGAATATTTAGTCTGGCGGCATGGCTTTTGATGTGAGCACACACATCCTCTTGGATGATTTATTTAGACCATACGGTCAATAAATTCCCTGTGACCAATCCCCTTTTCTGGGCAGTGTACCTGAGATCAGATTTAGCCAGTGACTTAATTTTGTACAAAGCTTTCACATCGGCTTTGCACATCTGGACGGAGCGGGCACGCTGTAATCCTCAGAGCGGGCACAGTGACACACAGTTGCATTTCAGATTGATAGGATGCAGATGACCTGCTATGGACATCTAATTATTAGATATTGTCTCCACCCTTGATCTTTGAACTGGAGCTGAAAGTAAGCCATCCAGCAAACAAGACTGTTATGATAGATGTTGGGTTCCGTTCAGAAATTGAATTGAGCTAACGTCTCCTCCCTTTGCTCAGGGAGCTGCTCCATGGCCAACAGTCGTACCCTCTGGCTGGAATACTGCGCTCCCTCCCTGTGTGAATACATCAAAGTGTGTGTGTGAAGTAGGGCGCTGCTGCAAAAGGCATTTTTGGCTCAATAGTAAAATTATTAAAGTCGTCCGTCGCTCAAAAATGTGCTCTGCTCATATGTCCTCTAAAATGTCTGACCTTGACTATACTGACTTGTAACTGTGCAAAGTTTGTCACGAAGGGGGCGATGTCTGTGCACTTCAAACATACGCCGGATTGGGTACATCACTAACATATAAGCCAAACGCTGTCTAATACAGGAAGCACATATTGACAGGGGAAACAATACCAGCAAAGAAACGTAGAGCTGACTTGTCATTACAGATAGCATTAGCAGTTAGCATTAGCATAGTGAAAGTTTTGACAGCAGTTTTTGGTTGTAAACTGGACCCTGTAGCTTCTCTTCACTATTTACTAAAAACCCCATCATAGCAGATGTTGTTGTTAGTTTAATAATCCATTAATGCTGTGTCAGCCACTGCCAGTTAGCCTACAAGCTAACAAAAAAACACAAACAGTTTAAAAATGCTAACTACACTTGGTGTTCTGATACGTCCACTAGTCTCAGACTTTAGTCCCCTTTCTGGCCCCTTTTCATAGTTTTTTTTTTTTTAAATTTTATTTATTTTCATTAAATATTATGTAGGACAGCCATGATAAAATTATTAAAGTATTAGCGTAGTCCACATGAACACAGGTTTTTTTTAAAAACAGGGTTTCCCCTCGAACATCCTCAAAAGAAAAAGTCCCGCCCACATCAGCTCTGTAATGAAAAAATCTGTCTCAATGAAAACACAAAACACAACTGAGGTGCTGTCAAGAGCCTGCCACACTAACAGGCAGTGATACAACTGTAATCCTAAAGCCACACAAAGAAGAAGAAGATGCTGACCAATCAGAAGCATGGAAAATAAAAAGCTATTAGCAGAAGGCTACCTGATCAAACTGATCTGATGTTTGATCATCTGCTACTTTTTCCTCTCTACAGTGACGTTAAAGCATCTGTTGGATGTTTAAAGCCCAGATCATGCCGATGATTCAGGACGTGACAGTCAGTTTTAGAACGCTGCAGCGGTGTGAACTGGCCGGTCTGAGCTCAACTCAAGCTGGCTGATATTGTCACCTGCAACTCAGCTGGTCAAATCATAAAGCATGTATCCTGTCACCAGTCAGCTTGAGGTGGAGTTTGCTCGTCAAGTCAAAATAACCACAGATGGCATGTTCACTCCGTCCCCGCCGAGCCCAGATAGCTGTCCTCATGTGTGCCAGTGTCGCACGGTGGGTTACTGCTGCCTCCCCACACACATTCTCATTGACGGATAGTTGCATCAGTTATCTATATTATTGTGGCATATTTATTATGAATACAGTCCATTTCATCACTACTGCAAATGCAGCTGTAGCCAGTATCTCACTATAACTATCCATATTCAGATTTTAAGAAGCTACAAATTATATTCAGCCACAAAATAAGCCTGAAAAGCTGCAAATCAGAACAGAAGTACAGAGAGTTGTTGCATAGAGATAATACACCTTTAGTCTGGTTGTATTGGTGTGAACTGGCAGGTTTTTTCTGCATGCAAGTTTCAGCTTGTCTTGTGGTCTGGACTGGGCTCAAGTCACTTGCTTCACGTAGGTCATGATTTTACTGTTTCCATTGCTCTTTGTTGCATTTGGTTTTGTGGATAGAACAACTTTCCCAACTTGGCAAAGCCTAAAACACTTCTCATGACATTTCTCTTTTTGTATTTTAATGCCCAAATTGGAAATGCCCATAAAAGCTGGTGAATGGAATCTAATTTACTGTGATCATGTTGTCATGCTGATGTTAGCATTTAGCTGGAAGCACTGCTGTGCTCAAGTACAGCCTCACGAAGCTGCTACCATGACTGTAAACTCTTCATCTGATTTAATAGCAGCTCTTGTCTTTGAGACGGAGTGAAAGATCTAAGGAAACTGGAGGTTCACAGACACACCACGCTGAGGCTGAGTGAGTTCAGCTGCAGAGTGTGTGTGGATTATTAGTGGTTTGAACGTGCTCATTTCACAGGCAGATTGAATATTAAAAGCTTGCTAAATATTCTGTGTGTTCTCGTAATAATGTAGGTAGTTGTGTTTTTATTTAGACTGGGGTGTAATTAAAGAGATCTGAACTAGCATATGCCCAGGGCTGGCTCCGCAGAGAGAACTCAGTGTGTGCTTGCGTGTGCGCGCGTGCGTGCGTGTGAGCTGGCACCAGCTCGCCGACCCACTGTCTCCGTCTGCGGTTAACTGAGCTCTCTTTAGCAGGGAACATCTCCTCTCTCTCTTTCCTCTTCATCTTCCACCGGTGCAGTCTTTGTCAAGGTTTTTGTCTTTCTGCCTCCCATTTACTTTAATCTGCGTCTTGCACTCCCCCTGAGTTTCGACCACATCATCTCATTTGCCTTTCTGCTTATGCCTCCCCCTCATTTATAGTACCTCTTTTTCCTCATCTCTCCATCCCCTCCTCCCTCCCCACTAATCTCCTTCCCTGTCCTATCCAGTGATAATAATCCCCGCTTAATGTAATTGGGCTCTGTAATCTTTGGTTAGCAACAATCATCCTAATAGACAGCCTGGCTGGCTCTTTGTCCACACTAGTGTCCCCATCCGCTGACGTCTAGTCTCCCACTGTAGCCAATTAAATCTAGACTGCCCCAAACTCCCCTCAGCTAACTGATCTGCTGATGACAGAGCAGAATGGTGCACTGGCTGCCACAGTATCTCACTCATTTCACCACTCCCATGCGTTCATGCGCCTGGTGCTGCATATATTACAGTTAAGTGAATATTAAAGTGCAAGTGGAGAGATGGTGACAACAGCTGCTTATGCAACGTGACAACAAAAGGAAACAATCCCCTCAAAAACACAAAATGTAGGCTAGTGTTTGCAGGACCAGAGGAGTGCTTTGAAGCTTTTCCTTTGGACAAAAAAGGGAACTGTCAAGCTATAATCGTCCTTGTAGGTGGTGGCTTTAGATGCCAGATTATGTTGGCTGTGTTGAGTCAGCTACAACAATCACAAGCGGGATTTTAATGGCAGAAGGTCGTTTTTTATGTCATATTCCTGAACCACTCCATGATCACTATGGAAACTGCGTGTGTGTGTGTGTCTGTGTGTGTGTGTGTGTGTGCGCGCGCGGGGGCTCCTTTAATCTGAGCGAGCTGAGCTGCAGCTCCCACAGATTTGTTATATTAAACTGTAATCTTCAATCATCTCTAATCTATCAGATCACCGACTGCTCCTCTCACTGCCCTCGTCCCAGCACATGTCAGTGTGTGTGTGTGTGTGTATGTGTGTGTGTGTTTGTGCTTGTATATGTGTAAATATGTGAGTGTGTGTCCCAAGGCAACACATTCTTTCATCTTTTTATATCTCCATCTCCCATATTCCTTCCCACACATATCGAACTGTGCTGTAGTCCAGCAGCGTTGTGTTAGAGGGACACCTGGTGGTGGATGTAGGAAGTGGCCTGCACGTGCAGTTACATATTGAACATGTTTATATTATTTCATAAAGGTAAAGGTCTTTTTTTTTTACTGTTTACTGACAATAAACTAATGTCATTGGCTCCTCCCTGTGTTTTTTTTTTCATATTTATTAATATGTTGTTTTGATTGAAGGAATTCAGTGGTGATAATCAACATTTTACATAGTTCAGGTTGACGTTATCAAACTTCCTGTTTTGTCAACAAAATAAGCATAAAAAGAAATAAAGTCTGCAGTGATATTAAACAGAGAACAACAGGAAATCTTCACATTTAGAAGCTGGAGCCGGAAAATATTTTGCATTTCTGCTTAAGAAATAATTACAACACATCTCCTCATCTACAAATTATAATTTCTACCGGTTGTATATGTCTTGAGGAACAAAATCATGACCAAGACAATTTGTAATTTCATGTGAAGTACTGTTGTTAATAGCTGCATTTCTTACAGGGCTGCAACTAACAGTTATTATAGCCCCACCAGTGGTTCATGACCTAAAGTTATTATAAGCTGGAGGAAGGAGTCAGCAAAAGTTTGGCATTTTATCTTAATAATCAGTCAATCCATTGAAAGTTGTGTGAACTAATTTGTATTGACTTGTGCCCTTGAAAGCAGTGTAGAAAAAGCATTCAGATCTTTTAGCTAAGTAAAACAATCAGTTGTACAGTGCATAAGTACCGTTAGAAGTAAAAGTTCTGCATCCAAATGATTATTTAAATGCACAATGTTTAAGATTAAGGGGGATTTAGAGGTGAGAATTGTAGATTCAACCAACTTAAACTTTTCCCGATAAGAATTCCTTAAGTGTTCACTATTTGTGAGGTTTTTATCGTTTTTTTTGATTCACAGAGGTCTCGTCCTCTGCAAAACAAACAGACCAGGTGATTCACATTCACGTTCACTTTTCACAAAACAGTACTATATTACTATTGGCTATCGATTATTTGATTACTTTCACTTCTGTTCCGACTGTGACATGTCAAACTGTCTGCTGTGAAAAACGCCCCTTTCTTAACATGAGAAGAGAACTGTGGGTGATTTATACTGAAAAAACAAAAATTAATTGTGGAAATTCTGTTCAAGCAAAATCACATTTTGTTTTTCAGGCTTGCTGTTATTGTTTTGTGCTGTTGTGTATTTAGAAACCAAGTGAGAAGAGAATAAATCTGATTAACTGCAACGTAACTTCTTGGATGTTTGAATCATGATGGTGTTTTAAATCAAGAAAATCCTCTAAAATGTATTTTCTCATCTTGCATGTTCCTTTAAATATTTAGTTTCCAAGAGGTCAAACACACAGGCTTTGAATCCAATGGGACGATGAGACAGCTGCTCTGTTTGTCAGAGGCCAACAATAAAAGCTGTGGTTTCAACAGGAACCTCCCCAGTGTCTGTACTGAACCATTTTCAGAGTGAATGTTTTCCTGTGTGTGACATTATTTCGCATAACTGTGTGGGTTGGAGTGGAGTATTCTGCGAATACCATGGTGATGGAGTAAAACTATTTTTTTAAGTGACACCCTGTTTGTCTGCAGTAGGTATTATTCCAAATAGCTGCCACAGCAGTGAGCAACCTTCTAGCCACAAGTCTAAATGTGGTACACTGATGAAACTGTGTGGTTAACTGGAAATAATGCACACCCGTGGACCATCTCTTAACGTTTGTCATCCCTCACCACCCTCAGGAAGCCATCCCACCCCCTGCTGAACCCCTTCATCCGGCACATGGGTCAGGGAGGTCGCGGCCGCTGGGATTCACCACTGGGCTCTGTTCCTCGTCTGCCCAACCACGGTGCATGTGAGATGGGAGAACTCACACAGACAGGTGGGCAAGGAACCAGATGTTTTTCTTTTTATCATCCACCAGAGCTTAACCTTAACTTTCATAGACCAGTATTCATTCATCTACAAGTTAATGTTTTATTTTATGCATTAGAGCCTTTTCTCCCTCTTAACCCTCTTTGTTAAGAAGCGTTATCGAGTCCAGATGTCAGACAAACCATCTTCTTTCCATTTTTCCAGGTGTGGTGCAACACCTGCGCAACGGGCAGCTCCTCCAGCAAGCCTACAAGCGCCACACTTTCCTCCCCTCCGACTGGTCCCCCCGTCAGTTATGGTTTGAGACCACAGGTAAGAGCCGCACTCTCCAGAGTGGACTGGCCTTCCTCTACGGCTTCCTCCCAGACTTTGATTGGTCAAAAGTGACTGTGCGGCACCAGTGGAGCACGTTGTTCTGTGGCTCGGCCTGCGACTGCCCCGCCAGGAACAGATACCTGGAGGAAGAGCAGAGGAGGCAGTATCGGCTCAGAGTGAGCGATACCGAACTTGAGAGGACCTACGCCGATATGGCACGGACTTTGGGTCTGCCGACCCGCCAGCTCCGAGCTGCAAACCCTATAGACTCCCTGCTGTGCCACCTGTGTCATGGCATCTCGTTCCCATGCGTTCCTATGGGAGATGGCACCAGTGGGTGTCTGACAATGGCCCAATTTGCTGTGATTCGCAGACAGCAGCTAGATGATGAGGTGGATAGGAGGAGGGTGGGGCTGTACCATAAATACGCCATCCTCGCCATGTACCCCTACCTCAACCGAACTGCCACCAAGATGGAGCGTGTTGCCAAGGACAATGAGGCTGGCAGACAGCCTCGCGCAGGGGGCGAGGAGGTCTTTACCGTCTCTTCAGGCCACGACGTGACCGTGGCCCCACTGCTGAGCGCCCTGGGACTAGAGGAGGCCCGCTTTCCACGGTTTGCAGCGAGGGTAGTCTTTGAATTGTGGAAAAGTCCCCCAGCCACGCAAGGACAAGCAAAGAAGAAAGCTGGTAAAGGTGAGAAGTCCAAGGCGAAAAACGGGGAACTGTTCATCAGGGTGCTGTACAACGGTGAGGATGTGACATTTCACACCACCTTCTGTCGCTCCCACGACCGCCACGCCAACCAGCCTCTCTGCCCTCTGAAGAACTTCCTGTCTTTTGTCAGGAGAGACATGTTCAGTGTTGTCAACGCTACTTCCTACCAGGAGGCCTGCTACAGGCGTGCTGGTTGACAGATGGAGAGGAGGGTGACTGAGTAAGGGTGCAGAGTTGGCAGATGGTTGTACTTGTTTTTTAGTCCTTTTCCACTTTTGAAGATTGTGCACTTTTATGCTGCTCATAGCCTCAAAGTCTAAAATTCCACATCTTTTAAATGTAGTCCTTTACATTCCTGAGCACAAAGTGAGTGGCAAACACACACAGTACTGTACGTCATATCGTCATGAGATCAATTTCTAACCTTTTACAAACTCGTTTTTTTGAATACTGTATTTTGTCTGAAGAGGATGTGCAAGAGAGGTCATTCAAGGGAAGTTGTATGGCACTTAGCCACTTTATTCCGACATTCCATAATACCATGGAATTTTAAAATTCCAGTATTCCCAAAATGCTTGCAAGAAAAGGGAATTTTGATGCTGGAAATACTGTACTGGTAATACTGTGCTAGTCATTCCTGGGAAATACTTTGTTTATAATAAATCTTTTCCATGAAAATTACTCTTTGGGCTAGTTTTGGCCGCATTACTCAATATGACACTTATGTCACTTTCTTTTACTGTTTGGGTTTTATGGGTTTTAATGTTTATTCATTCATCGTGTTGTCTGCTTAATAACAAGGGTTATTATTTCTATTTTGACACATTGATTTTGTTCTAGTAAAACTGACTACGGTACTCTGTAACAAATTAGTTTTTTTCCCGTACATTAATTTACAGCTACAGAACATCTGTATTTATATTAATTGGTGATACAATTGATCACATTCCACTTTTTGTTTTTGCTTGTAGAACACTGAATTAAATAAAGGTTCATTGTGACCAGACGTTTTTCTATCAGTTGTGACTGGTTTGCTGAGGAATGGTTTTCTGGTGGTATTCTGGTATAAAGCATGTGACCTGAGGAACGCTGCAAGTCCATGTCCACCCATTAGCTGAAACATTAAAACCACTGGTGGGTGAAGTTAATAACATCGATCATCTCGTTACAGTGCAATGTTCTGCTGGGAGACCTTTGGTCCTGCGTTCATGTGGATGCCAAATGACTTGCACCATCCACCCAAACACTGCAGACCAAGTACCCCCCCTTCACGGTGACGGCACTCTCTGATGGCTGTGACCCCCAAGCAGGACAATGCACCATGTCACACCACAAAAACTGCTCAGGAACAGCCAGATTAATGTGAGAAAGACCTCAAGGCGTCAAATTTGCCTCTGAATTCCCCATATCCAAATCTGATTGAGCATCTTTGGGACGTGTACGTACCCCAGATGTCCTGTGTCCATGCCTTGACAGATCCGAGGCCCCACTGTGGATTGGACTTGGCTCTGACCTGTTGGTGCATGGATACAGGCCCTGTGTTGTCCTAAACCAGGGCGTAGGCACCAGATCCTTTGAATCCTATGGGTTGTGAGATGGGATACCAGCGTGTCCCACGAATGCTTGATCAGATTGGGATCTGGGGAGTTTCGAGACCAGGTTGATGCCTTGAGCTCTTTGTCACGTTCACTGGGCCATTCCTGAGCAGTTTTTGCGGTGTGGCATTGTGCATTGTCCTGCTGGGGACCCAGTGTTTCAGGGAATGCTGTTGCCATGAGAGGGGGAATTGGTCCGTGATGGTGTTTGGGTGCATGTCAAGCGGTATCCACATGAATGGCAGCACCCAAGGTTTCCCAGCACAATACTGCATTATAACATGGTAATCAATGGTAATTAACTTCACCTGTCAGTGGTTTTAATGTTTTGGCTGGTCAGTGTGCTCATGTAGGAACATTTCTCAGTTGGTGTCTCTTCTTCTAATCTACCACTAGATGGCGTATTAGCTCCACAAACCCCATTCAAACCTCTTCTAACCCATCTGCTACTATCAGTTATCCACTTTGTCAGCAGTGCTGCAGGAGCACAGCACATAGTCAATACATTTATATAAATGTAAAAACCTTGAGTGCCTATTCCACCGCCACTAGACAAGTCGTGTGTCATCATCATTAGGAACATGATACAACGCTGACAAGATATCAATTGTACAGCTCATTTTCAAAAGTGCCCCAGCATGCTCGCACTGCTTTTTTTCTCCCAGAATCCTCAGAATCAGGAGAGTATTGACTGGAAAAATGCAATAACAAGAGTGAGTCGGGTAAATTACATTTGCAGTATATGGATGTTAAATTTGTCCTGGCGGTAGACGGCTATTTTCTAGTGAATAAGTGGGTAACGCAATTGATGCTGTAGACAGACTATAAATGTCATCTGCTGGGGCAGGAGTTTTATTTTGTTACACTATGAACGCAGGTGCTGGATCTTTAGGAGACTGTGTGATTTGATTGTCTTAATTAAGGATCTCCTAATGAAGATTTTCATTGATGAACGCAAGTGTAACATACATTTAATAGAGTCACATTCATTGTATTGTTTGACGGGAGTGACACTAAAACTGTGTCAGTTATGAACATATTTGAACTCAAAGACCGGCAGGTTAAAAGTCACATTTCCCTCTGTTGCTGAGTCACACCCTAAACTTCAGCTCACATCTCAATCCTAAAGTTGAGGCAAAGCACATAAGTCGATGCAAATTTATTCCCAAACTTTCCCCGGTCACATCCAAACCTTCTCCCGGGCCATTTCCCATGTTATGCCATGACGTCAGGGTTGTTAATGATAGGAGCTAACCCTCCCCGGCCGACCCGATTCCTCCCCCTCTTGTCCTGCCCTCTCCCACCAACGCCTTGCGCTGCAGGCCCCGACACCCCTCTGCCACCCACGCCTCTGATGTCATCCCGCCAGACCGAGGTGGAGCAGCAATTTCCTCCCGCCGCAACTCGCTCAATCTTTGATGTTGTTACGCTGCCTCCGGCTTTGGCTTATACACCGGTGTCTCCTGGTGTGTGTGTGCTGTAAGGAGAGGGGTAAAGACGGATCAAGGTGAATGTACTGGGTGTGTGTGCGCTTTTGCTTGGCTCAATGTTTACGTCAGCCTGTTTGTCTGGCCCCAGAACAATGTCCACTTGACCCAGTCTGGCTACAAAATCCTGCATATAGATTTCCAAACACACCCAGGTTGTCCAGCTTCAATAGCAGCACTGTGTGTGTGTTATTTGGAGAGACGATGGGAAGACAGATGACTGACAGCTCAGACAGTAGGAGAGAATCATTGTGGTCAATGCCGAGAAGAAGCAAAGACGGAAGAGAGGGAGAGGTTGCGGTTATGGTTTGACATTAACCTCATGGAATCAGCCCCGGACTCTCCTCTCTCCAAAACCGCAGTCATAGCCACTGGTTGGAGGAATTAAAGAGAGAGATTAGATTTCATGTTGTGAAGAGGGTTCGGAGGAGGAACAACAGCTACCAGACGCGGGGTGAAAGAAGCCAAGTGTTGACCGGAGGGAGCAGCTCGGGTTCAGACTAATGCCACCACTAAAATGACTCCAGCTTCCCACGGTGGGTTCTCCCAGCTCCATTCCACTATAATTCAAAAGAAATGAGCCAGTAAGAGCATGTGTGAGAATGACATATTATAGGCTTCACTCTCACGGCAGGATCTCATCCTTGTGAGACTATTTAGGAACCTGGGATATTGTACTTTTTGCGATCCTGATGCAGATGCTTTCTCTGCCAGAAAACAGATTCCCCCCTCTGGGTTGGGAGAGAATTACTGCCCCGAGTGAAGGCGTTCAAATATCTTAGGGTCTTGCTCACGAGCGAGGGTAAAATGGAGCTTGCGCTGGACAGGCAGTTTGGTGAGGCATCCGTAGTGATGTAAGCACTGCGCTGGACTGCCGTGGTGAAGAGGGAGTTGAGCCAGGAGGCAAAGTTTTCGATTTACTGGTCCATCTACATCATGAGCTTTGGGTAGTGACCGAAAGAACGTAATTGCGTATACAAGCAGCCTGAATAAGTTTCTTCCGTACGGGGGCTGGGCTCAGCCTTAGGGAAAGGGTGAGGAGCCCAGACTTCCGGAAGGACCTTGGAGTAGAGCCATTACTCCTTTGCATTGAAAGAGGCCAGTTGAGGTGGTTTGGGTATCTCTTTAGGATTCCTTCTTAGCGCCTCCCGTTAGTAGTTTTCTGGGCACGTTCAACTGGTAGGAGGTCCTGGGGTAGACCCAGAGCACACTGGAGGGATTGTATATGTCATCTGGCTTGGGAACGCCTCACAATCCCCCTGTAGGAGCTGGAAAACATTACTGGGGAGAAGAACGTCTGGAGTACTTTGCTCAGCCTGCTGTGCCCGTGACCTGTCCCCGGATAGGTGGATAAGAATGGATGGATTAATGCCAGCTCCATGAAGACCTTTAAAGAGATATTTCCACATTTTGTTTGATGCACTTTTTTGCTTTCTTTGACTCTCATACTGTAAGGTAAATGCAAAGCCACAGCTGAGGTACAGGAATTTGTTAGCTTAGCTTAGCACAGAGAGTGGAAACAGCTAGCTTGGGACTGTTCAACAGTACTTTTGGACAGAGTAACAGCAGGCGTGTCACGGAGGCGGAGCGGAGCAGGGTTTTTTACCTGTTCTGCAGACTGTTTCTGCACCTTGTGGTTGCTGCCAGCTTTACTGTGTGTGAGTTGTGCCAAGTGATAATGCAGTTGGTTAAGGAGGGTTTGGAAGTATATGGACTATTTTAACTGGTACTGACTTAATTAATTAATTGGATCATAATAACAGGGTGCATCAATCTGACTGACTGTAAAAACACAGTGTTGCTTTCCTCCTCCGCATTGCTTCTGCCACAATGAAATATTCATTTTAATGAATGAATTGAATTTTATTTTTTGTACTTATTACTTACACAGTTCTATGTCGTTTTTATCTGTTGGAGGGTCACAGAGCCGTGCACAGGCGAGGAAAAATAGACCAGCCATACAGAAATAGTTGAGAAGTGTGGTTCCCGCGTGGGCAGGTGCAGCTTCCATGTTCAGTTTAGCAGCTTCAGTTGATTATAATGGTTGCGGTCTGCTATGGGCATGCCACAGCTGATGTGTTGCACCGCAACTGTGTCCCATTGGCCGTTAGGCTAGCAGTTTGACCCTGTTTCCAGGCTTTAGCTAAGCAAAGATAATACGTTGCTGACTGTAGCTTCATTTTTAGTACAGACATAAATATTGTGTCGGTGAAAACTGTTTTTTGTACCAGGCTGTAAAGGTTTATTTCTGCTGTAAAGTTGGGCATTATAACATTGAGGTCTGTAGTGACTGACTTATGTCTGCAGCCAGCCTCAAGGGGTAAGAAAGTGTATAAGCCTATTTCACAAAATGTCAAACTCTTCCTTTAAATCTTCATATAAACTACAGTAAGAACTCTACAGTATTTTACCAAGTTTGAAAGCTAGTCAGACACTCCAAACCTGCCAGGCTAGGTTTAAAAGTGATACTCTGAGCAGTCATAAGGAGCCATATTTGGGAGATGAGGTGACAGAAGAGACGTGTGAGAAAGCGACCGAAAGAGTGTGTGTAAGTTTAGGGTCAGCTAATTGGGGTCTGCAGGGTGTGTGTTCTGTCTGTCAGTGTCTAGACTGCACCGCCAGTGGGTTTCTCTGATGTTATGCTTTATTAAGCCCTTTACCTAAGCAAATAACCTGGCTACCATGCACGCATGTGCCTCTGTGTGAGTGTGTGAGCTGCTCGTCCAGTCTGAATGCGGGTTGTGTTTGGTGCTCCTTGTGGATGCACTTACCTGTGATTTATTGAGATGGGAGCGAGTTCTCGTTAGCTAAAATAATCAGGATTTATGAGTCTCTCTGTGCTGTAAGTGACGGGCCAGAGGCTTCGCCCCACACAGACGCACACAGCCGGGCTAATTGAGTTTGGTTATTACTGTCTCGTTCCTCTATCAAGGGCTCGTTCAGCCGGTCATCCATCACAACACACATACACATACACACACACACACACACACACGCACACACGCACAATAAAAAAACAGTTTGTTCATTTTCTTTTCTCTGCACACAGTCTTTGAACACTTTCTCTTAAGGTGTGTGTTGCTGCTATTATTTTTATTTGTGTGTGTGTGTGTCACTTTTGTCGCCACATACCAGTATGCACACACACCCTGATGTCCAGCCTGGCGGATCTTGCCCGTCTTCGGCGATATTTGTGTCTTTATTACCCCAACTCCAGGTCTTCATCCTCTATCTTTAGATGTCACACATTTGTGTCTGACTGTGTCTCTAGCATGGATAGCTGGGATTAGGAGTGTGTGTACGTGTGTGGCATCCTGTAAAACACCCCTCGAATGCAGATGGAAAAGGAACCCCCCCAACCCCCCCGATCATTCTTGAGAAAAAACAGAAAGAGGGAAAATGAGACGGACAGACGAAAGGAACAGACATACATACCAAACACGGCAGAGTGATAGAGATGCATACAAATGTACAGCAAGTCGACGACGGGTAGCGAGAGATGGAGTGAAGGAGGAGGGGGAGAAAAAGCGTTTGGTAAGTGGGTCAGGCCTGTCTGCCATCCCAGGCACATACACACAGTGTGCAGCCCCCAGAGAGAGACCCAGACTGTACAACATGCTGCTGAGAGGAGAGACGACAGGAGGAGAGGGGAGAAGACAGAGAGGAGAGATGAGAGGAAAATGTGATGAAGTAGAAGGTTGCAGATGGATCGCGAGGGAAAGGGGAAGGATGGAAAGCAAGAGGGACAGATGTGTTGGTTCTGATCTGAAAGGGTCAGTGCAGTCGAATCGAACAAACAAAGCGGTATGTAGCCATGGTGATTGAGGTTTATCTGTCAGTCTGTAATAATTCTGCCAACATCCCAATCCTGTGTACAGTTTTCTTTGGAATCACTTCCTACTAAAAATAATCCATCTGATGTTTTCCATGTGGCTTTTTTGAATGATTCGACAAATGAGTTTTCATTAACCCTCACTCAGAGTTCGGGGATGATATGGTTTGGCCAGATACGACTGTAGTTAATGAGAAAATGTGCTTGTGTATTTTGGATGAACCGGCTATTCAAGTTCTACTCTAACAGAGGAAAATCACTATAATGTTCCTGAATTTACTGAAGAGATTCAAAGTCAACAGTTGCCTCGTTGTATTTTTCAACATGTTATGACATAATTCACTGAATCTTCTTGTTAGATACTCAGTAGGGGGTTTACAATGTACCAAGTGTTTTTGGACCAAGCGGTTCTGGGGACTCCCTGAGAGGAAGTGCCCACTGGAAAGCTCACCCAACAACGACATAACGACTTTTTTCTGTTTGCATTTGTGCCACCAATAGTAACGCTGAAGTGACGTAAGGTGGCAATCGAAGATTCATATAGTTTGCTTTCACGAGTCAAAATTGTGTAATATTTCCCTCATTGCATATGTGCTGAGTAAACCCTGAACGGCTAACAGGTTTTTTAAAAAATGGTGGTTGCTGATGTTGCATTGGCTCATGTGTTTAACCAATTACTGCACTCTTATCAAGGTTCCTCTTCTGCTGGGAGAGTTTCTACTCTGAAATAGGAGCTAAAAAAGTCCCTCAAAATGGCGTTCCAAGAGCTACAATTGTTCATAGTTCTTGCTTCTTAGATCTATGAAAAAGTTCTGGTCTACAAACTCCTAATATGTCTTGAGACTTGGACTCAAAATCAGCAACAAAAATGACTTGGACCAGAGTTGGACCAGATTCCAATGAAGCTTTCTTTTAACTCTGGACTCCTTAAGCCTAGCATACACTGTGGGATGTCGCTGTCCAAGACAAAAGATGACCAGTTTGTAAGAAACATGGCGATATCTTTGATCGTGGCTCTAAAACGGTGGTCCTACGTCGCACGGTGAGAGAGGCTCAAGGATGGCTTATCTCACGGTCTCACGATCAGAGACAGCCTGGGATAAAATTCTGAGAAGTTTCAGAAATTTGGGATGACCATCTCACTGTGTGACTGCTGCCATGACCTATGTCTACTAACCAGCCAATAGAAATGAAGCATGGAATGACGCATTGGCGCTACGCCCAAACAGACAGATATTTTAAATGAGTCAATTGCGCCCCCAAGTGGTGAAAATCCGGTATTACGGACTTGATGTGGTTTTGTTGGTTTTTTTTTTACAAAAACCGGACCGTTTATTTATTTATTTTTTCTCATACCGACCCAACCCTACTTCACAGTTGGAGAATAACCTGTGTAGCATCCTTGCACACTCAGTATGATGTTGTACACAAATTTATTAGATGCATGTCACACAGTATAGCTGCACTAAACTTGTAAGATTGATAAAATCTCACAGTTTGTAAGAGACTTTACAGACTTGACTCTGCTTGAGACTTGAAATTGTGTATTTCATGATTAGACCTGAATGTTTAGTCACAACTTTGTAAAACACACTATTGAAAGGCAAATGTTAAAATGGCCAGTATTCAGAAACCTGACTTTGACATCTCTAAAGTAACTTTACACTTGAGGTAACAACAGCTCTGCTCTATTTGAAACCAGAAGATCTACTGATATTTGAGACATAATAGAGTTACTCTTGCTGCAGTTCCAAGCTTTCTGTTATTACTTCAACACCATCATCAGGAGCAGGTAAAGGAGTCAGGAAACAGCTGATAAACTCCAGGTGTGATGTTCCATCTGACAATCACTGTCAGCCTCTGACATCATCATTCGCATCAGGCCTAACTGATTCAATTGAGTAATCAGCTGGCACACCTGTGCAATGTCCAAGATCACTTGTGCATTATCAGTCATCGTCATTCTGAATCATCACTGACAGCTGTATTGTCACACAGACGTTTGCATCGATAAAATGCAATGCATTTTGGGATTGTTAGGCATGGACACTGCTTTTTGTCATTCCCTTGTTGATTTGGTTTTTTTACGGGCACTATATAGAGCATAAATTTCACACTCAGAATTCGCAGACTCAGATAAAATGGTGGACAGTAAAGTCAGTGCACTACAGTAAACTGCTAGCACAGCCCCAGTATTTATTAGCTGCTGTCTCCCGACACCTCTACCTGCTCCTGGTTTAGGGCTAATGTGGTGGTTTAGAAATAAAACCAAAAGCTTGATGCTGCAGCAGTGACTCAGTCCTTTTTTGGACCAACTCTTCTCCTCTTTATCCACACCTGTTGCATCAGCCATCCATTCAGGCTGATGAAAGTATTCCAGACGTGTTTCTTCCCAGCAATGCTTTCTAGCTCTTGCTAGGGGACCCCGAGGGTCTGCCCTGGGGCCTCCCACTATTGGGATATCCCAAGAACACCTCTAATGGAAGGCACCCAGGAGGCATCCTGATCAGATGCCCTAACCACCTCAGCTGACCCCTTTCTATGCAAAGGAGCAGTGGCTCTACTTAGCTCCTTATCCTATCTCTGAGGCTGAGCCCAGCCACCCCACGGAGGAAACTCATTTCAGTCACTTGTATCTGCGACCTCATTCTTTCAGCCATTACCCCCCTCCAAGAATCACCACCTTTACATGGTGGAGGGGTTTGCTTGTACCCGTGATCCTGGGAGCTGTGTTGTCCAGGGCTAATAGGCAAAGGCAAAGTGGTCCCAGGGGAGGGGCCAGACTAAGAGCGGTCCAAGAAGACTGCAATGAAACAGCACATCCAGGGAAAGAGTACCTCTGGGGCCAGACCTTGTGGGGGAGCTCATCAGCGAACGTCTGGTGGCCTGGCCTTGGGCAATGGGGCCCGGTCGGTCTCGGCCCGAATGAATGACATGGAGCCGCCACCTTGTGGGCGCACCACCTGCAGGGACTGGCATCAGGACCCTGTGCATTGTGTGACAGGCGGCAGGCAGGGGCATCGACCCGGGCATGTTGCCCCCTGGTGTCGCAGACCTGTTGCTACAGTACATATGACAGAATATGCCCCCAGGTGGCTAAGACAGGCTATATGTGTCATTTTACATCCCATCTCTCCAGGTCCCTGTCAGCAACAGTATCATTTTATTTAATCAGTATGAGCAGCGTGAGCTATACTTTAATATCCTACAAGATTAAAAGACAGTGTCTCATAGTTTTTGTCTGTGTTGCTCTGTTGTGGCAGGATTTAATCAGCCTCTCCAGCATGAACTAAATACTCAAGTTCACATGCAGTTTTCAACCAGCAGCAGCACTTTAGAAGTGTGGCATCATCATGAGTGATGAGTCGTGATTATGAATACTGTTATACTGTATTCTTCTTTTTGGCTGACACATTAGGTTGCTGTTTTACAATATTGTATGGAGCCCATCCTGCTCTGTTCTGATGATACATTTTGCATTCAGTAGCGATAAAGATTAATTTTTGAGGAGGAAGGCTGACTGTGTGTATGTACAGCATCAAAAGCCACCTACAGTAAGCATCATCTTTTTTTTTTTTCTTTTTTTTTAGAGAGAGAACTAAGCATTTCTGAGTGACAGGTCTTAAAGGAGGAAGCGTAGTTGGGTTTGACCTGTGACAGAGGTCCTGCGTTAGACTGTGACCCACGATGCAGAATGTGCTCCGACCTGCTGCTGCTGCACCGCAGGCCGCACCAGTCATTTTTTATGGTACGCTGCCGCCTGATGAAAGGACACGGTGAGTTTGTTTGCTGGACTGGAACTGCATCAAAGAAAAAGAGAGAAGAAAGGAGAACGAGCCAGGCTGTCACTGAAGTGAGAACTGCTCCATGGCTGCTTGGCTTGAACAGATGAAAGGGTTAATCTCATTTGACAACACACAACAATGAGTAATGACTCCAAAGCCTCTCGCTCCCTCCTTCACTCGCAACTTTTTTTTTTCCTGAAGCATGGCCTTATTTGCCGTACAGCCCTCTGCTATACACTTTGCCTTGTTTGCCTCCATTGTATGCGCAGCAGGCTGCTGCTTACCGTCTGTGTGCGCCTAGGTAAACACGTTTTGGGAATAGCAGCTAATCCATCACGGGCGTCACGCTGAAATGTTTCTCCCCCGGGCCCTGCAGTGCTGCGGTATCAGGTGGAAGAGTTCCACTTCCTGTCTTTGTGGGCAGGTTCCTGGCCGAGGGGGACAATCTCCCAATTGGCCCCCGGTGAGTTGAGCATACAACCAGTGGGCGACACTACCTGTTCCACCACAGCCCCGGATGGCGCCACTCAGGGCCCTGTGGAAGGGTGTGCGTGTGTTAGTATGCATCGTGTGTTTCTGGGTAACAAGGAAGTAGATTTCTGCAGCCGAGAATAGGACTTCAAAAGTTTCACCAACATTATTTGCAGTCCTGCTAGTATGATTGCAGAAATGTACCGAAGCTGTGGTGTCAAATTTTGATTTGAGGAGATTGTACCGCATGACTGTGAACCATGAAGAAGGGTACATGTCAGTATCTCTCCCTCTCTCTCTCTCCCACACACACACACACACACACACACACACACACACACACACACACACACACACACGCGGGATGAGTGTTCCTCGGTGAGGTGTACAGATTTTAAATTGAATCTCTCTTGTCCACGCTGTGGGTGACCTTCCCATTCTGAGCTGAGGAGTGTTCCAGAAAGCCAATACAGCTGCCGTGATTTCTTTCTCACAGAGCCAGACAGTGACAAGCAGGGAGAGAGATCCAAAGAGACAGAAGGAGTGAGATGCCTAGCTCAGATTCTTCACACACTCCTTTGTTCCTTTTCTGACCTCGTGTGTGATTCTAAAGGTTGCCCCAGAAGAGATGGATCAAAATCTTAATAGGTTATTAGTCATGCATTACATAGAAATGAGATATTTTCAAGTTTAATCTTGAAGAAGAAGACGATATTGTGTATTTGTGTGTATTTCTGATGCTCTATTGTCTTTTTTTTTTTTTTTAACTCAGAGGAATGTCTAAAAATAATTCAGGTGTCAGTATGCTTCAAACAAAGTGTTCGTCTGTACGTCAATTTTTGTAACTTTATTAAAGCAACAATTAGATATAGATAGATATCTATGCCTGCTTTATGCAGCAACATAGGTGTGATTAAAGCCTTGGTCATACTTTCTTCACTGAACATCCATGAGCAGCTGTGGTCATATACTACAATTGACCTTTCACTAAGCTCCGCCCCTTTGTGATGGTCCAACAAGCTGTCAGAGTAAGCATGGAGCCCACACTGTAGCTAACTGCACTCCCTGAAGAAATATTATCATATTTTTGGAGAAATAAAAGAGTGATTCCAGAGAGAAGCAGACAGAGGGGTCTACAGTGTGTGTTTGAAGGATATATCCAGGATGTCAAACTGACTCAGCAGCAACAACAGGTTAAAAAGACAAAGATAGTTAGAAGCTAAAGCCGAACTACAGGCTACAGATCACAGTGTAAAAGTGAACCACCACATCACTGCTGATCGCCACACAAGACAATGAATATAAAGGGAAACTTTGCTGATATTGAACCAGCTGTGTGGCAGCACAGTGTGTGCAGATGAACAGTGTTTGGCTTCACCCCCGTGCTGCTGCCAGCACCTGGACCTCCGCCACTTGAAGTCAAACAATGTTCATCTGCACACACTGTGATGACACACAGCTGGTTGACTATGAGCAAAGTTTCCCTGCTTCCCTTCACTGGTTCCTGTACAGCAGGGTCGGTCTTTGTTTCACTGTTATAATCATTAAGAAGCAAAAGCAGCATGTGTATACATTCAGTAGGCTATATCTTCAGTAGCTAGCTAGCTAACCCTACACTTTTCAGGGTTTGATTTTGGTTTTGGAACAGGGAGGAAACGTATATCTTTTTCCAACCTCTCCAGGTAACGAGTATCATTTATCATTTATCTCCAGATCCACAAAACCAGCCTGAAAATGAAGGGAATCTGAAACGGTTGCATTAGAGTCAATGGAGCACAGCTGTGTCGTTGTCGGACCCTGGTCTGAGCCGGCCAGATGCTACGTTATGATTGGCCAGTCTGCTTCCGGGGGCGAAGGGTCAATTGAGGGTCCATGTCAGCCCCCAGCAGTACATGCGAGAACTGGGAGGGTAGCTTACTGTCCTCCTACTGCCTGCGTTGAGTAAAAGTGAAACTAAGAAGACACTGCTGGGTCCTAACTGTCTGTCAATATCCAACTTGATACTACCTACACAGTGGGGAGGTGGCACCTTGACTGCAGTATTTGGACTGAACTGGTGTGGAACAAGAGATTGGGGCATATGCAGTCGGCACACTTGCTATGCATACAGTCTAGGCAGTCACAGATAATTGGGGTCCATGCAGTGGATTACAAAATTTCTGTCAAACGGACCAAAGCAGACTGAGCGGTCAAACAGATGCAGAAACTTGACGCAGAAGCACTTGATATTCATGCAGTCTGCACAGTCACAAAAAATAAGCTTCACATGGATGTACGCATAGGGCTACATGCAGACGTTCACAGGCCTGGGTGAATAGCGACATTTACACCATGTGGACCAAAGCAGGTGTTAGCAGACACATGGATGCAGAAACTATGAATTGACCTTATGGGCAGGGGTTGAAATTCTCTCTCAAACTGTCTTTCACTCTTCACTCAGCTGCTTCTCTCACTTCTTACCATGTACAACTGAATGTAACACCAAGAACGCCTTTAATGAGAAACTGTGCGAAAATGTGCACCATCATCCACTTCTTTTAAAATAAACAGTGCTTCACCCTCGTTATGACAACAGGCTTTCCACCCTACCTTTGTGTGTGGCCATTCCTAACAGCTGTAAACATTTTTCCTTGAGACGTGGTCAGACAACACTTTGTGCAAACTAGTTAGTGCCTTTAAGCATTTAAAGTGCAACGCAGCAAGGGCTCTGACACATGAGGCTCTGTGGTACATTCACACCAACGTGGCCCTTGAAAAACACATCAGAAGAACTCCCACCTTGGCGAAGAACAGCCTCACCACAGATGGCTTTCTCAACAACAGCGCACTGAGACAAAAGTTCACGTCTACCACTGTGGGTGTAGTGAGGAGGATGAATACATCATCATCAAAACAAAGGCTCCGAAGACAAGATTAATGTAGTAAAACAAAGATTGTCAGAGCAGTGCTACAGTACATAAAGGGCAACAGAGGGTATATTGTAAATGGTGGAGTTTGATGTCTTAAGTGCTATTTAACATATTTACTTCTGTTTTGTTTTTCAAGGAGAAAGAAGTATGATCCTATTACACAACAGCGCACAACGAAATAGAAAGCCACAAATGAAAGTGGATTAAATAAGTATAAATCCATTGAAGGTCATGTAAAAGAGAGAACAAAGTGAGCACTCTCAAAGCAATAATCTCCTATCAAAGCAGCAGGCTAATGGTGCTCGAACTATTCAGTCTTGACTAAACAAAGAAGAGACAGCACTTTAATGAGTGCCACTCACCAAGAGACAGCAGCGCCTTCACTCTCAAACAATTTACAAGTTACATGCTTGATAGTTTTAACTGCGTCTGTCTCACCTTGAACTCAGAGTGATGTAATCACCACTGATTATTGTTTCTGCCGCTTAAACAAAATACTTTAATTTATTCCTTGTAGCTGCTGTTGACCTTTAAGGCTCCTTAAATACAATTAGTATTATGTTGCCAATAGTTTTATGTCTTCTCTTGTGTTTGGTGAAGTTTCGTAATAATCTAGGATATGGTTTAGCCATGTTTCACAGATGTATATGTCCTGTCCTGGTCACACACCAGAAAGTGGCACAGCAAAATTAATGGCGGTGTGAAGACGACTTGCAGGGTTGATTCTTGAACTACTGGCAAGCTAACTGCTAGCATGCTTGCAAGCATGACCAGCACTGGTTGTAACATTAGGCTCAGTTCCTTGAGCTTCGTTCTATTTTGTGTGTACTTTACGTTTACTCCTTATTTTGTCCTCATGATTGTACATCATGTCAGTCAATAACAAGATTCATTGAAGAGGGAAAGTAGTTCTCTGAGCTTATAAGCTTGTCACCTGCTTGCTAACTATTAGAAAGGAGCCTAAGCTTCTTAGTTTGGTTGCTAACGGAAAATAAGTTCACACAGTTTCTTCAAAATATGTATTTGTACAATGAACTTCTGCCTCAAACCATTCTTGTGTTGCGAAGCAGTTTGATGGAGGAGGGTCAAATACAAGTGGATGGTGCAACACAGCTAACCCCCAAATTCCACCAGATGTGTGTGGGTTGTGTCTGCGCTGCGGAACGACAGCGGAGCCGATAAGTTTCAATTCTAGTCAATGTGAATTGATAGAATTGACTAGCAGCACAATTGTTATATCACGCGATTATGCTCGCATTCGCAAGACCTCGTGGGTCATGTGACTCCCGCTGTCCGGCGGAGCTGCACTGCTCCGCATAGCAAACGCAACCGGTGGATGTTGACGGACGGCGGAGCACGCAGCCATGCATCCAGTGTAATTCCAGCGTAATAGGTGATGTGAAGCTGACATTACGCCGTGTTAAATTTTAGGATGGGGGCGCCATCTTGTGAGGACCATGCTGTGTTACCTGTGCTGGCTACGGTGGTTCCCTGCTAACTCTTTGGCTGAAAAGTTCAATTTGATGGAAAAAGGAAAAGATGGAGAAGACAAACAAAAGGGACTCTGCCAAGAGAAACTGAATCGCACCACTTAGGCAAACTAATGACGATAAACAACATAGATCCATTTCACTTGGCAGCCCGAGAATGGGTTACAGTATCTCCACTCATAACTTGACACTTTACTCTAAGTGCATAAAATTTCTGTGAGTTTAAAGACCCAAACATACCAAACTGACTTTAGAGAACTACTGGCTATGAAGGTCCCCTGCTGTGCTGCCTGATGTTGCTGCAAAAACTATAGCCAACAGCCAACCAGCACGTATGTTCTGCACTTGTATGAGATGATTCAAAAAGGGAAGCTGGAAGACCACCTTGACGCTAGTTAGCCATTTAGCACATTGCCAGCACAATCCAGTGTTGAAAGAACATAGCATATTTACGATGTGCCAATGAACAATAACACAAACCATCATGAAACGTTTCTGCTAAAGAGTTTAATGGCTAAAGAAACATCTTACATTATGTAACAAGTTTGTCTCATTCCCTCTTGACTTTAGCTCTTTCTTTACTTTCTCTCATACACTGAGCTCAACGGCCAATCAGAGTGTTTTTATTCACCAACAGGCTTTGCAGTCGCATTCAACGTGCTGAATCAGTGGAAACAAAGCCGACTAGTGCCGACGAGGGCCAACAGTGCAGGACAAACCACAGTGACAAAGGCCACAGATGCTCACCAATGGCTAAACATTGGGCGACGGCTGACCTTGTTGTGTCGGGGCCTTAAAAGTTACAAATCCCTAGAAGCCCATGAACAATTTTGCGGTGGCTGGGTGCACCCTCAGCATTGTCAAGACAGCTTGCTATTTATTGGTCAAAGGCATAAATTTGTGGGTCAGAATTCACAAAGTTGAACTTGACACAAATAATTCATGCATGGTGTGACTGTAGCATGGAGTCCTCTACTGTGTTCCTGGAAGATTGGCTTATTTCTTATTCCTCCATTAATATATTGATTCTTTTTAATGATATACAGTATGTAAGAACCTGTAGTAATAGGTTATTGGTTTTATTCGGCAAGATAGAAGGGTCAGGTTTGTATATGGAGGAAGACCAAATGGCAGAAAGAGTGAAGTTGGCGAACAGAGTGAAAGTTAAAGTGAGAACTAAAAACATGGAATAATGGCACTGCTCTGCATGGCTTGTTTCGCCCCCCCCCCCAAATAAATTCTGATGCTCTTTTCTATTGTTGATGCCAATGAGAAGCGCCATGGGTATAAGATCAATAAGTCTCAATTCTGCCAGTGAGCTTGGCTTTACAGCAGAAATCTATAGCACTGTTTTGAATTATTATTACAAATCCATTGCTCTTGTTTTTCCCTGTCCCTGCTAAAAGGGGTGGGGAGGTTGTCCAAACAATGAGAGTAAATCAATGGCTATGGCAAACAAAGCACGCCCTGCGGAGCCCCCAGCATAGGTCAAGCCAAAAAAAAGCGGTATTATGATTAGTATGATTCAATAGTTCCTTCTCTGTTTGCTCCTTGGAGAGGTTTACACTTCACCCTGAGTGGAGGATGAGATGGAGGGATGTTTCCATCTATCTTTCAAGAGCTAATGAAGTCATCATCCCTCGATAGATGTGTCCTGACCCTGTTGTGTCCTGATGGTGAGTCATCCGCCTGTCGCTCTGGCCACAAGCTGCACGCACACACACACACACACACACACACACACACACACACACACACACACACACACACACACACACACACACACACACACACACACCTGCTTCCACATGCCCTCATCCTCTGTCCTCCTACAGTTTACAGCCCTATCATAACAAATCACTGTTATTAGACATAACACCATTAACATAGACATACACACTGCGCTAATATCGTGGGTGAATTAAGACTATAGGAAGGTGATGTTGAACGTACATGTCCAAACACACCATGAAGTTAACACTGCACACATGTAGCCTTAAGAACAGGAACATGAAAAGATTTGGACTTTGTGTAAACGTATGTGATTTAAAGGAATTAGGCTCAAGTGGATGGAGTGTGTTTATGGGTGTCAGTGTACTTGTGGCCACCCTAGATTTAAATTGTAGCCTACATATGCATACTCAAGACTGTTAATGTCCTATGGATAATTTTCACACTTTGCAATCTTTGATAATAAGATGTGGCTATGTGAAGCAGAGCTTAAGTGCAGCTTTTAGTCGTAATAACCACAAAATCACATGACAGAATTTGGTTGGTAAGGTACTTGAAAAATGTAATCAATTACTCAAGCTTCTTACGCTGTGAAAAAGTAATTAAATTAGTTTATAAATTCCTTAACAGTAGAGAAAATTAGCAGCTGCTCATTATTAAAAAGCTGTCAGCCATCTTGTTACATTTCTTTTCATTACTTAGCCTAACGACTCCATCGATTCCCAAAAAATGGAAAGCACTCCTCTGTATTTAACACAAGTTGAAATAGAAAATTAGTGAGCTTGAGGTTTGGAAGTAATATTTAATGACCAACAGTGACTTCCCGCAGCATTGGGGAAGTCACACAGCCTCAAACTGGCATCAAAACCAAGATAAGTCCTGAATATAGAGTGACCTGTTGCTAACTAGGCAGCTAAGAGCACACAACATGCTAATAAGACAAATCTGGAGTTTCTTTTGAGACACTTCTTCCTGTTTTGTTGGATATAGCTGCCACTGGACCTCTAGCCCTTGCGCTAAGCTATCCGCACCTTGTGTCAAAATCTGTGCCCTCTTCGAATTTTATAAAAGTGAGCAAACTGATGAAACAACTGGGGGAGTCAGTGTCTGAGTTTGGAGAGAGCTGAGTGATAATCTCTCCAAACAGCCACAGGAACATTCGAACAGAAACCAAGAAGGTGGAAGCAGAGTTTTTTGTCGAGGACAGAAGGCCAAGTGGTTTACTGGGGAGCAGGCGAGCAGTGTTAGCTTGATGATGTGGGTGTGGTGGATTTGCAGGAGCGGGAAATGTATGGACAGGTGTGGTGTATGTATGGCAGGTGAGAAGTGGACACTGTGACACCAAGTGTTTTCCATGTCACTGCCATCTGTGGTCCAGATGAGATTAGCCTTAATTTGGAATATCATCAGGTTATGGTTAGTCTCAGAGATAAGAGGTTAGGGTTAGGATCAGGCACCCAGGAAAGCAGCTTAGCCTGGCTTCTAAATTTTCCCAGATGCCACCCGTAGGATTGAAAATATCCTCCGTGGCCCCATAAGCATTTTTCCCATAGGCCACCACTGTAAAAGAGACGTCTATAAAACTGTTCTCTAACCACAAAAAAAGGTTGATTATGACTCTTTCTAGTATGAATTTTTGATCCATGGAGGTTTTATATTGCCAAGAAAAGCAATTCAACAATCTGTGATGTCATCACAATGTAAAATCTACAAGCCCAGAACTTGCCAGCAGGAGAAATGCTGGCGTATGCACCAGGCGAGCACTTTCATTGGACTAAAGCTAGTATCTATAGTCATAGTAAGGATGGTTTGAGGTTTACTATCACAGACACAGTCAGGTGGGGATTATAGAAAAGTTTCATCACCCAACACCAGACTAGTCTCTCCGCTGAATCCACAGAGATGAAACTGATATAAAGTGTCTCCCAAACCGCAAACAAGCCAACCCCCAGAATGTCACTGTAAGGGAGCTCGGTGATACTGGGGTTAGTAACTGTTTTCACTGCGTGTCAAATACACAAGATGTTACTGCCAAAAAGAGCTCACATTACTGTATGTGTTGCTCAGCAAAGCCATACTGCCCAACACCGAGCAGATCCAGCAGCGTACAAAGACACACAGACAGGGATTCTGGGAAAGCTTAAGAGGCAGAGGACAGCTGAAGTCTCTGTTTGACAGATGCCCTGGCTCTCAGAGGAACAGAATTAAATAGCTGACATAGTTTGGATGGAAGACTTTCATGCCCTTCTTTCTCACTCACTCTCTCACACACATACACACACAGTTCGCAGAGCTAGCTGTCTGACAGAACATAAACACGTATTAGCCGTATCATCTCTCATCGACACTTAATGCCGCAGTGCTGGGTGTTAACACGCCAAAAGCCGTGCTAATGCACTGTGGCAAGCACAGTTTTAAGTAGCACCACTAATGTACATTCATAGAGACACGCACACATATGAGTTACACACAGAAAGTGTAAAAGCTGCAGCGGGGAGGCCCCAAAATACACAGAAAAAGGTAAGACCTGACCTCAGGGACGTGGACTTACAGTATCCTGTATGCATTACTAATGGAAGAATGGATATTGTATAATATACAGTATATCAGTGAAGCTAAGCTGCTTCTCCAGATGGATTCAGTGTGTGTCTCTGATTTCTAATCCTATTTCCTCATGTCCATAGTGCCTGTTTAATTGCGCAGTAACGCGGGTTGGAAGGGAGGGTTTCACGAGTTTACATCCACAGACGTCACACACACACACACACACACACACACACACACACACACACACACACACACACACACACACACCTTCAACACCCGATTAATCTATGGCTCAGATGGCTAAGTACCTCAGTAACCACATGACACAGTATCATGGGTTTATGGACGTGTATCTATTCAGCAGGGATCAAAAGGCTTTTCATGTGTGTGTGTGAGCATGTTCCAGCAGCAGTGGTAACTTGTCAAGTCATGATGGAATCTATAATTGATGGACCGAGCTGCCACTTCAATTTTCTCTCGCAATAAAAACCAAAGCTGATTTTTCTCTCTCTCTCTCTCTCTGGCCTCTCATACCTGAAAGGGCAGTTTTAGATTTCTGTGGTTATCAGCTGATACGCTGTCTATCTATTTCTCTCACTCACTTTCTCCCTGGCTTCGTTGTCTTTGTTGACCTTGCTGAATTTCTCCTCCTCTGATCCAGTCTCTTCTCTAATCTCATGGCTTCTCTCTCCATCGATCACCCCCTTTCTTTCAATTTCTTTCTCCTATTGTCCTGCTTCTCCTCGAGCTGCGTTTGCAGACAGTTTTTCATCGCTGTATTTACAGTTAACATTTCTTGTCTTTTCTCACTCTCTGGTCTTGTTTCTATCTGTCCAGCACCCCTCTCCCCGTCCGTTCCTCTCCTCTTCCTGAGGACAGGGTTGTATTGGTGTTAATTGGATGATTTCACGATGGGATACAGGTGACTGTGGCGCTTTGATCCCAATCTGCATGATGACCCTTTCCTGGATGGAGGCAGGGAAACACTGATTATTTCCCCCCACAGGATCTATGAATGTTTTGTTATGTTCTTTGTCTGGTAATTGATTTTCATTCTCAGTTCCTATTTGTGTTTGCACTGCAAAAAATGTCCATCTTTGATATAGACTATGGATGTCTCTAAAGCCGCCTACTCTACCAGAAGTATGTACTGATTCGGCCAAAATGTAGCATGTTGTATGTAAACAAAAGCAAAATCCCCAGTATGCATTCGACCAGTGTGCCTTACCCACTGTGTGGTGCAAAGTGCTGGAACAGTCATAATAACCAGTCACTGGTGAGATGGCTGACAACATCGACCCCCTGTCTTTGGTGGATAAGTGCCACTTTTAACACTTCTTTCTGATTTAGGGCCCGTCCCAATACCCCCCCTTAGCCCTACCCCTTGGCCCTACTCCTACATTTGCGAGTTCCCGCAAGGGGTAGTGGTGTCCCAATTCCTTTTTGCGTGTTGGGGTAGGGGGCATAACGAGGGGCAGTGGGTATGAAACTAGCCCTTCGAAGCGAGGGATTTCAGATGCTGACTTGCCAGCGAGGGGCAGATGTCACCATGGCTACCACCGAGCAAGAGACGGGTAAAAAGTTCATGCATAACTTACGTTACCGTCGTGAGGTTGCTTGTTAGCTAGCTGCACTATCTGGCGTCTGTCATCTGTCCTGTTCTGCAAAATTCGATCCGATCCGAAAACAGCACGATGGCAGCACTAGTGTAGCAGGGATCAGTGAGCAAGAGGCCACATTTAAATGCCCCGCCTTTCCGAAAATAGACCTCCATTCTTCATAATGGCGGGGTTTCCCATTTTTTCTAAAGGACCCTGCTATTCTAAATGGGGACACGTATCCCTCCAATGTGCGAGTGAGGCCCTTTTGGGGTGTGTTTGATTGCAATTTTTTGGTGAAGATACAGGCAAAGGAACATTTTTATGAGGAAAAATTCAGAAATATAACCCGCTGACGAGCTCTTGTGTCAATAAAAGGCCGGTATTGCCTCATATCACATCAGCATGAGTCTGTATGTTTGACTACTTGACACATCGCTTGACACTTCTCTCGTTGACTGATTCGCCAGCCTTCCACTGGCCCCTGCTGATCTCGAGAGAATTGCTTATAGAAAGTTGGAGGTAGTAATTATAAGTTTGCCCTCCTCTCCATAGAAAGTTGCAGGTCTAGTTGGTCCAGTCATCTCTGATGGAGAGATAAAAGAGGAGGAGGAGGGGAAAGGCTTGATCTCAGCATACAGGAGAAATAGATGACTAACCAAATAGGAGGGCCCAGCCAGCCGTGACCACAATCAATGGGCTTTCTCTAAGTGTCTTCGATTCAGACTCACACTCCTCTCTCCGCCCCAATCTCTTTCTCCATCGCTCTCTCCATATATGTTTATATACTTTCATGGCTTTTCTCTCAATCTTTCTCTTCAACTTTTTCTTTCCCCTCTCCCTCCATCCTTTCCTCGCGTATTTGTCTTCATTCTGTCGTCTTTTTCTCTCCATTCCTCATCCTTCTCTCGTGTAATCATTTTTTCCTTCTTTGCCATTTTCTGCATCTTCCCTGACACATACATTTTCTTTCTTTCTCTTTGTCCTGTTTTGCCCCATCCTCCCTTCTTCATTTATTTTGTTCCCGCCTTCATCTTCACGTTCTGCACTCCTCTGCCCCTCTCCTTCCCCTCTCTTTGTTTCCGGCTCTCATTATCACCCCCTTTTTCTTCCCATGTCTTTTTCTCCCTTCATTCATCCGTCTTCTTCCCTCTCCTTTTTTTTGCCTTTCTCCCACACCTCCACTCTCTCCCAGCTCCCCCCTCCTGTCTCTCTGCAGACCCCCCTCACTCCCGTCCTGAGCTGGTATTGATTGAGTCCTCACAGCTTCATTAGGATTCTCCCGTTCACCTTGTTGGATGCAGCCCCGGGGCAATGATCCAGCGGGGCTCGATCGAGAGAGAGAGAGGGAGAAGCACGCTCTGGTTACATGTCAACGTTTCCCATATTTCACTTTTAGCGGACTTACTTTTGCTTATCTGCTCATTCCAGGCTGCTGAAAGTGCGCTTCAAGGATGTTACCGCCTCACGCCCCGTCCTGGGGTTTACTGTCATGAAGATGTGTCACAGGCAAACTGGAGGTGAAGACTTAATTTAGCAGTGTGTGTATGTGTTGGGGGCTGCTTTGCATTCATTGTGCGGTCTCAAGTTCAGAGAGATGTTTTTTTTTTTCTTTCACTCATCTGCTCCTCAGATCTTGACCTTTTGACCCCCGCCTTTGATCTAAAAAATTGTATTTTGTTGACATGATGAGGGTGATAAAGTTTAATTTAGCAGCACATTAGGATATTAACAGGAACATAAAAGTGCAGAATTCCTGTAATGTCCTTTTTTAAAGTATTGTAGGCAACGTTTAATGTTTAATTTTAAATTAGAAGTCAGTGGAGGGGAGTAAAAGATGGCCATTTACTTGAGAGACTATCTTTGAACAGTGCTCGATCCCGACATCAGCGCATGATAGATTTCTTTATGGTCATCTGCTCCAGGCACATTACTTAAGTGTTCACTTTATGTAGCCTACACTGCCTCATGTAGCGACTAACATCAGATAAACACGTAACCATGGTTGCCCATGTTGTTGAGTTCTCCCCAATTTCGGATCAGATCCCTGCTGTGAAGATTTTGGTTTAGAAGTTTTTATTCATGATTTTCCACAGTAGAAAGTGCTGCTATTCTCTGTTACGGTCATTCACTCGGCTGCAGTGACGGTGCACAAACACTGTGAGATGAAGACCCGGACACGCTGACTAAACAGAGCAGTTTTTGTTTTTTTCCAGGAGGTGACGTAAAGACAGGCAGAGTACCTGTCAGACAGAGGGGGAATTCAGGTGTTCCAGCACAGACAGTATGAGGAAAATAAAGCGTTTTTTGACCATCTGGGCAGATAAACATGATCTAGAAGAAACTCAAAACACAAGTATGAACGTAAAAATTAGCAGCACATTCTAATCGTCACATATCGCTGCCTTGGTAGCCTACATATTATGTGCCAGGTATCCTCGTGCATCTGCTGCTGGGGTTCCAGGACGACGCAACCAACGCCAGGACGTCAACAAAAGCACATGGTTAGGTTTAGAAAAGCAACATCATGGTTTGGCTCCACATTCATACTGGAAGCAAACACTACTTCTGGGTGAAAGTCCCCCATGCGCCCTATAGTGACTTTCCAACTCCTTGTATTGCATTCTTCTTCTACCACCACCACCACCACCACCACCACCACCACGACGACAGGTGCCATCCCGCCACATTATGAACTGACACCACTCGTCCATGTATCATACTGCCGTGAGAGGTGCCACCCAGCCGACTGGTGGCGTATCATAATACCGCCAAAGGTCACATGTGGCGATGTTACAGACTGATGCTGCCCAGCCGCATGTCATACCGCTGCGAAAGGCGGCTTTTCGTGTCAGATGTTTGACGCCAAAATCACTGACAAAGTGGCGACTTCAGAATGAGAAATGAGAAAATGAAATTAGCACAATAGGTCCCCTTTAAATTACTTTTTAAAATGATTATCTGATGTCTATCATCCAGTTGGCTACAGTTTTATTTCAGGCAGTGAAAAGTTATTTTAGTAATTGTCATAAATTAGTCCTTAAGGTTCATAAATGTGTTTAAAAAAAGTATTTTTCGTGACTCACCATTTTTACGCATCATCGCATCATGCTCATACTTTTTGTATTTTCTCTTTGTTCCTCTAGGCTTCATTTTGGATCAGGTCTAGCTTTGTTTGAGTCCATGTTGGGTAAATGTTCTGAAAATGTACTGTTGAATGTCCCGTTTGTGTAGGGTAGGCTTTAAATGGGTCTGTTTTGAATTGGGCTGGAAATATCTGGAAGTCCTCTACCCTGTCCACCTGTCAGTGTCCTTGAACAAGGCACGCCAACTCAAAGTTGATTCGTGTGTATGTGGGGAAAACATGCAGGTTGCTTTTGACATAAGCATCAATACATGTAAGGTAAAAGTGACCCTGTTTTTGGTCCATTTTCAAATTTGCTTTATTATCATGACCAGATATTAATACCACCAAAGTTTGCTGCCCATCGCTACACTGACCAACACTATAGCCTGTAGAGAACCCAAAGGCAGAACACAGTCTTAGAAAGAGAGTGGCTGTAGGGGAAAATCCAGGGGACAGAAGCTGATAGCAGGGAAGCAAAACAAGTTTGGAGGGGTTTGGCTGGTTGGGAGTGTGGCAGAAGGTTAAACAGACAGGCAGGCCAGCAGGAGGTGATCCTATGACAGAGATCTCAACATGGGGTATGTATCCACAAAAAAATACACAAGCAAAACTCTACGCTGAGTCACAATTCAACAGCGGCCTGAAGCATTACTGCACCACAGTGGTAGACACAATGACCTGGAGAGGACTGGAGAGGAGAGCTGGTGTTTTATACTGCGGGGTTGATTACTGGATGGTTCTCAGGTGAGCAGCAGGGAGCAGCTGAGTTGAATGAATGTAATCAGGAACCCAGAAGAGTTCCAGTCCAAGATCCAGCGATGCAGAATTAGATATAAAACAGATGACACATTTCATGTAAAAGAGCCCTCATGCCCAGTATAGCAGCAGATTAATAATCTTTACAGTATCTCCTCCAGAGCTCACATGATTTCTAATGGAAATAATTTTCAATCTGACATCTCCGCTCTTACTGAGCACTTAACAGCATGAGGATAACAACACTCACCCTGTCTCAACACTAAATCCAAATATAAGTCTCTATTAGCGCTGTTTTGGTGAACTCCGTCACTCTCAGCCTCCTTGTGTTGCGGCCTCGAGCTTTTACACTCTTTCAGCTAATGTTTCAGGCAGATGATTAGTCACGACTTTGTCTAAATATGTCAGATTGTGGCAGAGTGACACGAAGCAGAAGCAGAGGAGAAAGTGTTGGTCGTGTGGGAGTCAGACGCGGAGAAAGTAGAGACTCACATGACCAGAATACACCCACTGATAACCCACACACACTAACACACGTACGCCTCTAATGCTATCACGGCTATATATGTAAACAGAGTTGCATTAAGACCTTTATAAACAAACAGATTTCCCTGTCTAGTGACAAGCTGACATATTCCCACATAAAAATATCACTGCTCCGTTTTTTTCTACTTTCTCTCCACGAAAAAACTTTCTGCCACAGACTCAAGACATTACACAGACCCTGTGTTTGAGATGTGTGTCTGATATGTGCAACTGTATGTTTTCACTGGGCAGCTGCCGTCTTCCTTTATGTGCTGTGTAAACCACAGGATGATATATTGTGGTGCTGATGCATTTGTATGTAAAAATAGTGTTGGGACTCTGGGTTGAGCTCTTGCACAATACGGTGCAGACAGAGAAACGGGAGAATGGTGTACTCTACACGCATATGTCAACTCTTAGGGTTAATAGACCAGTCAGTGGTGTTCCCTGCTGATGTCATGATGCTATCAAAGCTACTTACATTCATTTAAAATGACTTTTAACCCTTTATTCATTCACAATATCTGTTTTATTAATTTCACCTACTTTACTTTACAGGAATTGTGCACATTAAAAAAATATTACTGTAAAAGTGCACGAGTTAGCCAAAATAATAGTTTATAATGCACTAGTCACCCTTAAAAAGTAAATAAAAACTTGAAGCTGCACTTGTCAATGGTATTTTTTTTTTTTTTTTGAGTGAAAGTAAAAGCCAACCCCAGATTCACTTTTGTTTGGCCCCAGAGGAAAGAAAAATTCAGAGTAAGATCTCTTCTCTGTCCATCCTATTTCTCCTAAACATAACTGAGCTCAGTGTAACGTCAATATGAGACTCTGACCATTTTCTCCTTCCTAAATTCAGCTCCAGAAAAGTAGCCTTCCTCTTGGTTCAGCCTGAGTTTAAAATCTTAATATGCACTTATTCCTTTCTCACAGCAGTAATCTGTAATACCTGGGAAGCATTGTTGAGAAGGACGGAGCCAGTGACAAAGACATCCAAACAAAAATAGGAAAAACAAGATCGTCCTTTCTTATATTAAGACCAATTGACCTATGGCTAAGCCCCACCCTCAAACACAATGAGCCAATCACAGTGCGTTTAGCCATTCCCATACACTGGGACATTCTCTGCCTGGACGTCCATTGAAATGCATTACAGAAAGTCAGTTTTGTTCGGTTTTATGAGCTTTTTCTGAGATTTGAAGTTTAAAAATGGTCAAGCGGTGTGCATGGGGTACATGCAGCTCTGACACAAGGTATCCTGAGAGGCTGGGCGACCAGGTGTGTTTTTACACTTTAAACCACATCTCAAGCGAGAAAAGTGTCTCCTTTGGATAAAGTTGTGTGGTAACGTTAGACCACAACATCAACTCAACGTGAATAAGATTAACAATGATGTCTACATCTGTTCTAAGGTAAGTCAACATTGTGTTTGAGGCAACATATTGTCACTTTGCTGGAAAGAAATATAAAGTTATCTTTAACATCTCTAGCTAACGTTAGCTAATGTTAGCCTAACTCATATTCTGAGCCAAAAACCTTAACTTCAGTGGCACTTTAACTTGTTGTCTTTGATGGTGACGGCAACCAGATGCGCTTCACAAGCGTACACTGTGACCTGTAAATGTTGGCTTGTAATTTAAGCTTTTCATCGACCTTCTCAACAATAAAATGCAGATGTTGTTGAATATTTTTGGGGGCACGCTATTTTTGGCTTTTGTCTGTACACACGTTTTTAGTATGGATTGGACCGTTTGAGACGACTACTTTCTTATAAAGCCACAACCTCACCTTGGTGTGGGAGTGTCCATAAAAATGCCCCATAGCACAGGAAATAAGAGGAAAATAAGAAAATACTGAGGGCAGAGTCTCTACAGAATAACACGCCGTCACACACATCAAGTGATGATTGAGACGGATTCCTTCAGAATGAGTCTATACAATGTTTTGTAAGAAAATCCTGCATAGTTCTTTAACAATGGATCAAATGGTTGAATGTGTTGTAATGTCAGAGGGATCACTTGACCCTTTTGAAACCTGAGCAACCTCAGCTTGATTTCTTTTAAAAACATGGGAAGAAGTGAATCAGCAATGAAAGAAAAGATCCCAAAAACTAGGCATGAAATTAGTAAAAAGAGACAATTAAAAGAAGAAAATTAGTCTAAAAAATGTAAAGAAAGAAAAGAAAAACAAACAATGAAATTACCTGGAAAGACTCCTTAAAAACTGTAATAACTCAATGTGTGGGACATTTCATACCAAGTTGCTCATTCCTTTTTCCCCATAGTTTTTGAAAGAAACTGCACCAACTTGCTTGGGGTTTAAAGGTTTAAATACTTGTGAAAGGCACCTGAAAGCAGCACAAGACAAGTGATGTCGCTCCATGTTTCAAAGGGTTAAAGTGAGAAACCCACTGAGATGTACAAGCTCTGTAGTTTTCCTCAGTCCTCTTAAATTAAAAGCTTATTTCACCTCATTGTTTTAGTTTCAAACGCAGCTCTCATTAACCCTGTTTCCATTTCCAGCACTCAGTTGTTCCTATTAAAAAATCTCTCATACACCCAGCGTATGCTACCTGTCCAACAACAAACAGGAGACATTCAGAGCTGGCAAAACATAACTCTAAACATGCTGCCAGTTCTCTGAGGTGTTTTTTGCTTGTTCTGCCAGAAAAATGTGGCCAAAATATATAATCATACAAAGCATTAATTAATAAATCACAGTGTTAATGCATACAATGAATACAATAAATGCCAGAAACTTAAAATGAACACATTAATCACACCCGGACCAACGGCACAATGAAACTGGAGCCACAATAAAAAGCCGGCCTCTTCTCACTCTGAACTTGTCACATACAGCAGCTTTATCAGTGATTTCTGCATCAGATAATGATGCACAAAGGCACCTTTCATGGCAACATGATAAGCCACCGGGCGGCATCAGCTTGTAATGCCGCTGGCCAACGTCAGCTTGTAATGCAGTCGGCAACAAGGTAATACAAAGAGCTGGAAAATCCCTAAAGGGTGGGCAGGAGGGGAAGTGGATGGATCCAACAAACCCCGGCCTTTTAACCAGGAGCTGGCTGTATCATGCCCGTGTGTGTTTTAAGCCAAACCATGATGTTTATTCTAAACCTAACCATGTGCTTTGGTTTCACAGGGAAATAAACATAAAACAATATTTTACCAACATTATCAGTGTCTTTTGAAAAAGCCCTTAATGCATCTAATGAGCAGAAACTGTACATTTAAAGACACAGTACATGTAACAAGTGGAAACTGACATGCTGTTCTACAACATCAACACCAGACGCAGGAGGTTACCTAGTGTGTCATATGTAGACCTGAAAATCAGCTGACAAAGCAGCGATATCTGACAAGTTGGGATGAGGGAAAACATGTAATTTTCATCCCATTCTTATTCCCAGGAGGTCAAATACCACCTCCTTTGCATGTGATATCGACGCACCCTTTAGCGTCTTTACGACACACTGCAACACTGCTGAGAGGAAGCGACGGGGCATAATAATGAGAGCAAGAGAGTCTGTACAGGGACGGGTGGACGGATGGAGGGGAGATGGATGGGGCAAACAAAACCAGATTATACAGGAGATCACAGTTTGTGTCCTGTGTGAAACCAAAATTCAGTTTTAAAATTCAATTTTAAATCACGAATGTTCCAACATCACACGTGACACCAAAGGTCAGTGTTGTTTTTTTTTAACGTGAAGTTAAGTTAAGCTACGGTCTTCATTCCCCGATCATTTTGTGATTTGTCTTTTAATATGACTTCAATTCAAACCATACCGGGAAAAATATATATTATAAAAAAACAAACAAGACAAAAAGGAAAAAAAGGAGTAGGCAGAAGTAAAACTTATATGTACCTACCCCTTCTTACATTTCTTCTTTTAACTCATATTTCAACAAATTCCCAAATTTAATACAACTACCCCCAGTCTATTTACCACTCAATTAAATAAATAAGTAATAAATTAAATTTAAATTGATTTATATTTGTGCTTTGTTTTAACTCATCATGGAGCCCCATCTACAAGTCCACTCCACACACAGAAATACACAGACATTTTTTAAAATTACATTCTCCTCTTAAATTATAAGCCTCCCTTCACAAAATATTTCTTGAATGTCACCAAGAAGTGAATTAATTCTTCTTTAATTATGATTATAGCAGTTTCAAATTTGACCAGATCTAAACATTTAAATTCTCTGTAAATATTTTGTATTGTTTTTTGTTTTAATCTCCTTTATTGACATTCAGTCTATTAACATTTTAAAAAAATATTTGCAGATTCCTTTATCCCACTGAACTCCTTGGCATATTTTTTATTTTTATTTATTATTCATCTATTTATGTGTCTACTTGTTACCATATGAAATAGTAAATGTGTGCTAGGCAAGCTGTTCAAGCAAACTTCCCTTAGTGGGATTAATAAACTTGTCCAAGTCTGAATCTGAATCTGAATATGAACCTTACTGCAACTGTTTAACAGCATGAACCACATGTTTAAACTTTGTGCACACAGATACTCTAAAGGGTGCCCTGCGCGTTGCTATAAGACACAAAAGGGTGGGACAAAGTGTTGATATTTGAAGACCCGGAAATAAGAACAGGTTGTATTAAGAGAAAATGGAAATTTAACGAAAGTCAAGGACATAAAAATAGGCACACAACAGCAAAATCTAAATCCAGATCATCGCGCTATGCGTCCTGCATCTTAAGTTCATCAGTCTGTGTGTCAGAAGAAAGGTGTTGTGTCGCATTATGGTCTAAAAGCTGAGGTCTTTTCATTGCAACAAGAAACAAAATGTGGAGACACTGATTCTTTGTGCTATTTTTGGCGGGCATAAAAGCGGTCAAATATAAAGATACCATCATCCTCTCAGTCTAAACACATCGGTCGGTATCTGCCTTCAAAAACCATATCGCTCAAACCCGTGTATGTCTACATGTTCCCAGACGTGTATGTACGCAAGTGCTGTTCAGTGTTAAGTGCCTCTCTATGCCTCTTGCTGCCCTCCGCTCCTCTCCTCCTCCACTCTCCCTTCCTCGTGGCTGTAAGGAGTGTAGAGGAGTTGGGAGGGCTGGTTCAGTTCTCCAGCAGACACCCTGTTTATTTAGCCTGACATTCCTCCACTGCTCCCCGAACGGGAGAGCCGGCTACTCTGCCTAGTCTCATCCTGACTCACGTCCGCCCCGTCAGTGCCAATGACATCTGAAATATGTGTGTAGGGAGAGGGTGCTTACACGGTGCATGGAGCAGCACACACACATGTATGGGAACACTGTCTGTCTCCATGTGATGTCTGACATGTCATCATTACCGTCATCAGATCTTCGTTAGCGTGCATTATGGTCTTTACAGGCATGTCGGTACCTGATGAGCGGCCGCAGGAAGTCATTACACTTGACGACAGATTGCATTTGCAAGTCACCCTCCTCACGATGAGCTTCAACTGTGAAAGAGGAACCAAAGCGGTGGTTTGGCCAGTCTGTCCTGTCTCACCGCACTCTGAGTTTATTTACCCTTCACTTCTCATTACACCGCTGACTTTCGCCTGGGCACGGTGGCCATTTTAGATCGTTGAGTAGCCACAGTCCACAGGGGCCTCTAATGAGTCATTGGAGTTGCTGTCGATACTGCTCACGTGCACGTCTTTATTTGCCTCTGTTTAGGATTTCCTCTAATTGATATTGAGTGCTGACTCGCAGCTCGGTTCGCATGTGTTGAACTGCTTGTCACTCAAAATTAGCCGTCTTTACGAGGCGGCCCGAGCGCTGATGTGTGCAGTGAAACACGTCTTTATAGTGCGGTTAGCGACACGATTTACGATTAATTTTCTTTACCTAGACGTTTGGCTGCGGCGGCACATTCTCCTACCCTTTTGGGTCAACTTTCCATCTCTTTTATCCCTTCTGCTAAGCTCAATAACATATTTCAGTCCCACGTTGGGTTTGGAGCCAGAGTATTGGCTTTCTCATTAGAAAAAGCTCCAACTCCGTTCCTAAAAATCCCTCTCTTCATGCTTATTTATTACTGTGTGAAAATGTGTGTGCAGCGCGAGCGGGCATGTGATTCAAATCTGTCATGTGCTGTAGGTATGTGAGCGTCAGTGCAGCCAGTGTTTCTTTCTCTCCATGACCAGTTGCTTCTGGCCTGTCTCACTCGTTACCCTGTCATAACAAGCACTCTGCTGCTGTATTTCACCTTACATGCACACACAGCACGGCACACACACACATGCACCAAGGTCCAGCTTACACATTCTGACTTTTCCTCACCTCATTAAGCTGCAGAGGAGAGGAAGAGGAAGAAATAAGGAGCAAGCGAGCCGCGGAAACAGACAAAGTGAGACGGCGCAGGGCTTTGAAAGCCTGTGTTTTATGTTTTTATGCCTTTCTAGGTCATGTTGTAGAGATGCAACCCGCTAAGTTGTCTTGCGCTTTGAAAAACACTAAGTCCAAAGTGCCTGGTCGGATGCGTCAGCCTGCCCGGCAGAGGGAAAGCGAGTGGATGTGTGTATGTCAGGGAAAATGTGTGTATGAGTTCACTATAACGCCCACTGTGCTTTTCACATACAGAGTCATGCATGCATGAATGCACATGCACACACATACTGTATCATCCCTTCCGCCTCTCTGTTCTCACACACTGCTCAACCTTTAGACACACACCCTGTCTCTCTGAACCAGAGAGGTGATGGAGTATATTCAGTGTGTAGTGAGTGTGTGTGAAAAATCCAAAGGTCCGCTGTGATTTTGCAGGGAATGCCTTTCAGTCTGGTAACTCAGTCTGCTTCCATCTCTTTACAGCAACCGTCCCATTCCATCATGCGTGGCCCGGGACACACGAGCAGCTGCTGGGTGAGAAGCTTTGGCAGCTGTCCCTCTCAGGCCAGGGACGCTCACAATGGGAATTGACTGCGGGGAACGCGATAGCGACCTTGTCTTATTACGCTAATACAGCCTCGGCAAACACAGGATGGATAGCCTGTCCGCGGTGGCTGCCGTTCAGACTGGAGAGCGCTGCTAAACGCATATCCTGTAATGCTTTTTTATGTTTTTTACCGTTTTTGTGGCTCAGAGTTATAGTGTGGTTATTGAGCGCGGCCCCAGACATGGAGGAGAATAGATTTCACTTGTGTAACACTGCAACACAGTCTAGCCCCAAGGTCGAGCACATGGTTCTTTCCCATTAGGTATGTTTTACTGATTGGGGGCAGAGTTAAATATTCCCAAGCATTCCCCAGGTAAGGTAGACGTGTAACATTTTAAAGGTTAAGTTCCTCTTGAGGTTGAGCATTGCTATGTAAGCTACCCAGGAGTCTCCTGCTGCTAACAAAACAACAATCAATGAAATAAGTCTGGCAAATCATAACTGCTCATGACAATTACCAAGGACAGCGAGGCACATATTTGTGGTTTGAAAAACTGCAGTGGATATATAGTGATTTTTTTCTGGTGCCTTAGAAATAAGAGAGTAGCAGCTGTGAGGCTGTACTTAGGCACAGTGGTACTTTGAGCAAAATGTCAGCATGGGATTGTCTTTAGTTTTGCAAGTATTTGGTCGTAAATCATGATAAGGCTGCCCTCAACTATGAAAGCTTCTTCCCGACCAATAGTCATCATGTAGGGCTATTAGTTGACTAGTCGCCACTGTGCTACATTACAGAGAAATACAAAACCATACTAATGAACCTTCATTAATATAGGCCTATATTTTATCTACAAGTGCACGTCACACACTGAGCAGGCTGCCTGTTAATGATGCTGTGGGCTAATGGGCATGTAGCTACTTCCATGTTTCAGATGATACGTCATGTTTGTAGTCGACCAATGAAGATGAGTTTACATATCACCTTGGGTTCATCCTTCACCTTCTCAAAATGATCCCACACTTTGGATTTCCTGCCCGACATGTTGTTAACTAGCCTGTGGAATAACCGCAGGTACCAGCCCTGGAAATTAGGGGCCGCGTCTTTAAGTTTGGGTGCTGGGCGATACGCTTGTCCCTTTTTAATACCAGCATTCATGAGCGTGGTGGCAGGTAGCATCTGAGTTTGCTAAAAAACCTTGACATGTACTGTATCATAGCCTATTTAGCTGAAATCCTGAGTGCAGAGCTGATCTTCTTCCAGGCGCTGTTTATAAGTGTGTAGGCCTGTCGTCCACGGGACAGATGTGATGCTCGGGGTAGGCCTGCACTTAATGTAAATGTAGTCTAGGTTTAGGCAAGTGAAGTTGAGAACACAAACCAACTCTAGGCAATTATGCAACTTTGTGACAAAATTAGACTTCAGACCAAAGCAAGACAACTCTAGGTCTGAAAGCACCCTAAGATTTATACTCTAGGGAACATAATTGCAACATTTTGTGGCAATCCATCAAGATATGTTAGTACATTCTGGATGGATCAAGCGTCTGACATTGCCATCCCCAGAGCCATGCCACAAGCAGGAACATAATCAGAGAAAGACAAATTCTGTTTTGAGACATAAATACTCTTAGGTCCAAAATGTATCATGCTCAGAAACCTCCAAAAAGTGGAAACAAATGCTGAATTTAAATGTCATTATATGAGAAATCTCACCGTGGCAGCTGTGTCATTTTCTGTTGTCAGAAACTCAGCGGTGGTGTTCTCGCTGTCTGACAGGAGCCTGGGTCAGTGTGGGTTGAGGCTGTAGCCCCGGGGCCCGGATGCCAATGTGAATACGTTACCTGCTTCACCCCTGGGCCGCGCCGGCTTGACAGGCCTGGTGTGAAAACAACATATTCCCCCCATCCAGCCCACAGCTAGATAGATCTATCAACCTCAACCAGAGTTTGGTCTTGGCAGCGGCAGTGACAGACGTTTCATACTTCATCACTGTCAGTCAGAGCGGCTTTGATGGATGAAGAGCTGAATTGCTGTGATTAAATGAACTGTTAAATCATTAGGAGTGAGTAGTATGAGAACGAGCTGATCAGGGCCAGTGGTGGCAGACACATGGAAATGAAAAAGTACAACACAACAACTTTAGAAAAATAACAGTTCATAGAAGGGAGGCATAAACAAAGACTAATAAGAACCGAGGGGACATCTTTCACTTTTGAATGACAAACAATCGCCCTCACATCCTCAGACCGATCCTCCCTTCTGTCCTTCTTCCTTCTCTCCGTCTTATCCCCACTTTTCCCCCTTTGAGCGCGAGCAAGACCAGGAAGGAGATCCTCTCAAATTAAACTCCACATTTGCTCCCCTGGAATTCTCCACCTCGTTCCAATCATAACTACAGGAAAGAGAGGTTCGAGGTGGGGGGTTTAGAGGCAGGAGGTGATGGATGGCTTTTCAGCGCCATGTTTGTACAGTGCATAGCTGGAGCTGCTGATGGGAGGGGAAGCAACCAGCCACCATGGATGAAAACAGAAACGGAAAAGTGGTAATAGTGTTGAGATATGTTATGAAGAGGCCTGCAGACAGCAACAACTTTGATCTTTGAAAGACTAAACATGAGATTTAGTCCCATCAGATCTGCTGCTTGGTTGGAGGATGTAAGTGGTGTGTGTTCTGTGTTTGACTCAGGTCCAGCTCAGGGTTATCCATCTCTCAGGTTTGGCCATGTGACGGGTCAGCGGGGGTCTGATGCTTTGGCCAGATGTGCCTGTAGCTCCTTACTTTCACCTTTACCCTCATTTTACTGTCTTTTTTCTTTCTATCTTGGCCTGTTCAGTTTAGCTTTCGGTGACACAATATTGCCGATTGTTACAAAACTTTTTTTCTTTGTTTGTATATAGGCTTAATATTTTTACAATTGGACAATCTAAGAATTTCTTTTAGTCATTTCCGTATAATTTTTGGGTCAAAGCCACAGGGAGCCATTGGAGAGGAGCTAGAGAGCCACATGTGGCTCTGCAACCACAGGTGGCCTACCTCTAGTTTAGGCAGTAAAAAGAAATGTTTAGAAAAAGCGCAATCTGTGTGTGGATCTGGATCTGTGTCAAACACATGGCATGCAGGATATTTTTTTATTTGACTCTAAAGACCAACGGGAAGCAAACCAATTGTGTGACATCACCTCCGCCACTTTCTGCTTGTCACTGTGGGTGTGTCAGTGTTTGTAAGCTAATGAGTTGCTTGCTCATTCACAAACATTGTATAAATAAGCAGCCGATGACTTAACCCACTAATTTATGTGACTTTGTGCTGGACAGCAATTTTATTTGTATTTGTAATCTTGGAGGAAAATACAGTAGTGATCTCCCCCCTCCAGGTGGAAGAAATTCAAACTTCCTGTCACTTCCTGTTTTGCTGCAAATCACTTTGGAGCCACGTACTTTTAAAATGTTCAACTTCTTTTATATTGCCGGTCAGTCTTGCATCACTTGGAATCCCACAATGTTTAACTGGTATCCATAGAAAATAATGAATAGCAGCAACCTTCACTTTGCGTCGTGCTCAGTGGTTCTTCGACTATGGCTCAACTTTCTATCAAACGTAATTTACATATGTTCTCATGATTCTCAAATATCCTGCTAACCCGCTAACAAACAACAAAAGGTACCTTCTTTGGTAAAATTAAAACAGCATCTCTCTGTCTTCCTGTCCAGCCAGGGAGCAGAGGGGGGGACAAGAGAGCAACATGAGGACGTTGACAGTCGGGTCTTTATATAGTCAGGAATGAATGAGTAATCAGAGGTCGTGAGGTCACAGCTCAGGAGAGGACTACAGGGTTTATCCACACATTTGAACTTGTTATGGTAAACCTCAGCCCATAAAAGTCCTGCATGAGTCACAAAGCTTAAACAATGGTGCCATAATGAAAGACACGCTTTGGTGTTTTGTGGAGCCAGTGTAGGAATGCAGCATGAGGGTTTTAATTGCCCTTCAAGAAGAAATACCATGATTTTATAAGCACTGGCTGCTTTGTCCCCATGTGTGTGAGGAGTGTATAGGCCGGGGCCGGGTGGTGTGTAGATGGGTTTCATATAGCACATGCGGTCAAAACAACTTTATGAAGAGAAACAGCTATTGATCTGAGCAGCGGGCAGCCATATGATATCAATGATGACTCTATCACGCACACACTCGCTCCATTCAACATGGGATCAATCAATTCTCTGCAGTGGACCACCAATTGATCACACTGTAGGGACTGGTACATCCATCCCACTGTGCATGTGTGAGAATGTGTGTGTGCAGGCTGAAATGTGAGCATGCAACCATATCTCCATTGTAGCACAAACCACATGCTGCTTGACATTAATTCATAGTAATTTCATATCAACATTTGATTTATGAAAAGGCATGTTTTGGCGCAGAGGTTGAGCCACAACACTTAATATGGACACATGTAAAGCACTATGTAATGTATGCAGTATGTATAGACCGCTGTGCTTCAGTAAGAGTTAGCTGAATGTGGTGTTGCTGTTTATGTGGAGATGTGTCTCAATTTTTATCCGAAAGCAACTTTTTCATTTAGTTTGTGAGGTGTTTCGGTTTTGACCCAGGTTTCTGTTCCTTTTCTGGAGGTCCACAGTACTTACATAAGGCAGGGAAAAAGTTGAACGAGGTCAATTGAGAATGCAAAAATGGAAAACAAAACGGCAGGCCAAGTCCTTCCAAAATTACATTTCGTGACAGGGAGGCCGCGTTTGAAAACTGGTGATAAACAGCTGACGTTTGAACATCATGACGTGAAACGCATCCTGGCGCACGTTTAATGCAATGTAAATTCTTATTTTAATGTAAATTCAATAGTGCATATTTGACCATTTCTTCTATTAAATTTCAGGGGAAGTTCGGCCTCCCTTGTTCTTGATTTATTTAATCTAGGGATAACATGCAACCATCAACCAATCGACTGGATAAAGATAAGGTGGAATGTCAGTTGACTAAGGTTTTCTTTGGTTGACTACAGCCCTACCTAGTTTTCCTTAAAGCATTCTTATGCCAAGCTGAGCTCTGCTTCAATTGTGGGTACTCTTTAATAAAACTGTCCAAATATTTAAAAAAAAAAAAAAAAAAAAAAAGTTATGAAACAGATATGACTACTCCAAAACCAAAATAGGAATAATTAAATGGTGACCATGAAGGCAGTGGAGCCACTTCATGATGAGTCCCACTCATTTATTTTATTTATTTTACATACTTTATCAATCCCCGAGGGGAAATTCAATTTTTCACTCTGTTTGTAAATTACACACATGCACAAACTGGACCTAGTGGAGAGATGTCAGAGTGGGCTGCCCATGACAGGTGCTCTGAGCGGTTGGGGGGTTCGGTGCCTTGCTCAGGGGCACCTCGGCAGTGCCCAGGAGGTGAACTGGCACCTCTCCACACTCCATATTTTTTGCTCCGGACGGGGACTTGAACAGGCGACCCTCCGGTTCCCAACCCAGGTCCCTATGGACTGAGCTACTGCCGCTTCCCTTCCTGATGCCTGCAGATAGTCCAAATTTTGCTTTCGTTTGAAAAACAGATTCCACAAATTGTGTTTTTCATCTACTTTTCAGCAGACATGAAGCCATCATTTAGTCTCTTTTTTACTCTGATTTTATTTTTTCTGTTTTCATATCAGAGCAGAATCATGTTACACTCTGCTTCCTGACACTCCACCTGACATCCACAGGAAAAAATGGAAACTGAAATAGGGGACGGGGGTCTCTGGTCCAGACTATTTCTTGGCTAGGAGCAATGACTTCCTGGGGTCTCTGCTTTTTCATTCTTTGTTTATTGTTTCTAGTCAAGCCGTTTCTAGTCTTTATGCTATGCTAAGCTAAACAGCTGCTGCTCTCATACAGTAGTTAAAGACATAACAGATATAACTACATCTTCTTATCTAACTGTTGCCAAAATTTCAAACTTAAGTTTTCAACAACATGCCACCTATCGATAGTCTATTTCAAACTGTAATGCTTTTTTTTACTGATAATCATTTTAGCAAGTATATTTGACAAAATATACTCAACATACAGTATGTGATGAGTAAAATAAGTAAAGACAGGGACTGCCCTGATGGTAACAGTCTGTAGAAACATGAGAGTCAGTATCAGATTATATATATAACAAATGACACCTTTACACTGATACTCTACACCTCAGTTCTCAGTGACAGGAACTGTTAGCTTTTCTATTTTCTCCAGAGCTCTGTTGTTGTGCTAGGGAACATTGGTCAGCTTGTTTCAGCTCGCAGCAAACAATTGCACTTCTGACAGCACGTTAGCTGGAGTTTCTCGCAGTGTGGATGCACGATTAAGCCGGCAGCACCCCTCAACTTTATAAAAACACCTCGGAACAATATCCAGAGGACAGGAAATATCATCAAGGAGTTTTTTTTTTTTTTACCTGCACATGATTTGTTTTTCTATTGTGTCTCCCCCTATGCGGTGCACTTCCTCTGCTCTCCGAATGAGATTCTCGAGGTCTTGATTTGATCTCCAGGCCTTCATTTCTCTCCCCGCCATCTCCCTGAGGTGCATTGTCTCCCATCTGCTAACTCAGCTCTTTAAGTTGCAGCGCAGCCTCCCCTACTCCCCATAATTCACAAAGTTTGCTTTAAAAACCCACACACACACTTATTGCCTCTGTGTTCAACCTTGGGAATAGACTTAGGGAAGCAGGGAAGTACAGACGGAGAGAAGGTGGGAGGGGGGAGAGGAAAGGATGACTGTTCTCCTGTTCTCTCCCCTGGTTCATAATTACCTGGTGAGCGAGGTGTGTGTGTGTGTGTTTGTGTGTGTGTGTGTGTGTGTGTGTGTGTGGTGCGACCCATTGGGGTGGTCCTGTAGCCTTTGTGCAGATTAAATGCTGATGCAGAGTGGAGACAGCTGGGCAGAGTGGAACTCAGGTCATTAAGGTTCTACTGGCAAGAGCAAAAACAACTATCCACACACACACACACACACACACACACACACACACACACACACACACACACACATTTACCGCACCTCTCAATGAGCCCTTTATTTTGGAAAACAAACAGAGGAGGCTAAAAAATGAAAGAAGGAAAACAGTGCTGGTGACAGGCCCTCTATGGGGTCTCGGGATAGAGGGATGAGGGAGAGAGGAGAGAACGAGGGGGAGGCACAGGGAGGAGGAGGAGGAGGAAGGGGGAAAGGTGTCTTGAAATGCTAGACAGTCGGAGATGTGTGTATTTTATCAAGCGAGAGCTTTCGAGTGGGTCCAAAACAAAGTGGGGGATTATGGGAGATCAGAGGAGACCCTCTTGCCACCCCACCCGCTGTCTTGCTCCGCTCTGCCCGCCCTCTCCATCTCTCCCCTGTCAGCATGAACATCCAGCACACCCAGGGGTCCTGCAGGAACTGTGGGCCTTTGTGCTGCGAGGATACACTTAAAAAACTGACCGCATGCAAAAACACCCTGGTGTATCATTTCTGAAAGGACACTTACACAATCTGTCTGAAGTATAATGTTTGTTGGAGACTCTCCGCGATGGTTCCTAAACTTTTCCATATCAAGGACTGCCAGTGTTGGACCACAAAGTCCCATTTGCTCATACGGCATCCCAAAGAACCCCATTAGAATTTGATATGGACTGGTACTCAATTTGATATAGCAGTAAAAAGTATGGCACAAAAAATCATCTAAAGGGCAGGAACACAATTTAGCGTTGAGCTTGATTCTGGAGCATGTCAGAATTATAATGTTGTGTCATGGCAGATCGGAATTTTGACCGAGTATGTTCCAGTCTGGGCCGGATGGTGTTGACAACTGTGAGATGTAATTACAGAGCACAGGAGTACAGTGATGCTAGTTGTTTTCTCTCTCATCCAGCTTGTGTTGAATTGAACAGCCAAAAGTGAGCAAACAGTAAAATAAAGCAGTGCTATAACGCACTTCGTCATGTTTCAGTGCAGAACCGAAGCTCACCTGAAGACCACAGATGACAGTCCTTGTTGCTCTCCATCCACCATCTCACACACATTTAGCATTCTTCCTTGGTAGTTTTTCCTTTTCTGCACAAACTGCATCATAATTTTGCAGCATGAACTGTTCTAAAGATATTTCTATTGTGATGCAGGGACATGCAGGAATTTGTGCTCTTGTGGGATTTGGGGATTTGCATTGGGACGTGTCTCTAATCAGAGCTGTGTTTCAACATGTGCTAGTTTCTGACTATCAAGAAAGAGAAATCTGTGTCATCCATTCAGATTAATTCAAAAACAAAACATGTAGCTAAATCCTAAACTACATTTTCAAATTTATTTTGGTGCCTCGGCTAAAATGTCTCAACATATTAATATTTCTCAGTCAGTTTGGTGTTATAATTATGCATTTAGCATGGTACGTGGCTTTCTTAATTTTGCGTTAGCAAAGAGAACAACTGTTGGGATGCCAAAAGAACCGATACTTCGGTACCAAGTTGATGCCAAAATTCTGAAAACATCGCAATACTTAAATACAATACTAACACAATTTCTCTAGTGCCATAGGTACTAGGAATACAATTCTTTAGGACAGGGCAGAAGAAGAACAACAACACAGCTCGAGAAAGAAAAGCTTTTTTTTTTTTTTTTTTAAGGCTAACATATTTTTTAAATTCTTTGCACTGAGTATGCCGCACATTTCCACTACACTACAAACACCAACAGCGTGACGAGGCACTGAGCGCTGCATGTTTGGTGTATTTTTTCTGGTTGCTAAGGGTTGAAAAATTTTGGGTAAAACTCACAGTGCAGGAGGGGCGGGACCGATAGCCTACCACAAAGACCAACCATCACATCTTACGTGTGCTGAACAACAACAACAATGACAATGGAGGAAATAAATGTTAGTATATTGTAAGCTGTATATATTAATCTCTGTTTCCTCGCTGACAAAATCTTATGAACGAACATAGGCTAGTAATTTATGTTCGAGTCAGATCACCAGGAATTGATAATAAAAATTGTTAAGGTGTCACAATAACATGTTAATTTTGATTAATTTATCACAGAAAAAATAATGAGTTAAAAACGCAGATTAATCACGTTCTGCGGTGCTCTTTGACCACAGTGGCTTTGTCACATGATGAAGACAGACGAGACGACGCTACTTGGCCCAGAGAATGTAAAACAATTTACATTTCAAATATGCCCACATGGAAATGTTGATAGGAGCACCACTCTCTGCAGTTTCTGCAGTAAGGAATGTTCATACCAGCGAAGTCCAAGCTAGCACAGCCTCTGATGCTAGAACTAGCAGTCAGCCTTGTCAAGCCACACTTGACCAGGCATTCAGATCCAGACCCAGTAAGTCTACCTGTGACTGACTAACTAACTCAGTTGCAAAACGGACTGCAATAGATTGCAGACCATTTATTATGGTAGAAGACAGGGGGACAATTGTGTCCAAAGTGCAGCAGCTTTACTATGACGACCGTGTCAAAATTTATTTGAATCATAATTTTTTCAGTACATTCACAGTAAAAGTTGTATGCAATGGTTTTAGAATAATTATTCACAGGGTGTGTAATTAATTAGATTAATTTTTAATTGCTTGACAGCCCTAAAAATTGTATTAAATTAAATTTAAATGTTTTGATAAAGGAATATATGTTCAAGTACAGGGGGATCCATTGTTTTGGTTTTTACTGTATTATTAAATTGCATATTGAGAATCGTGGAATTTCACTGGTTATATCAACTACAAACTTTCTGGTATCATGACATGCCTTGTTTACTGAGCTGGAAATGAGTCAGACACAGAGCATTTTAGGAATGCCCCCTGCTGGAGTTCAAGGCACTGCCTGCTTTGTGCTTCCATTGCGTAACATACATTATCAATCCAAAGAATTCAGCACTTGTAACTATTCTGTTCGCAGCTTTAGATGTTGTTTCACTGAGCTGCAAACTAAAAAGTAAAGTCATTCAATTTCTAGGATGTTCGCGTGCAGACCATGAAGGTTCTGGATCCGTTCTCAAGGACCCCAGATTGTCTCCCAGCTCCACTTTGGGAACCACAGCCTTAATGATTTATCCGTCCCAAGGGGCGAGTGTTGCAAGCTGCGTGGCTGGATACAGTTTTCCATGTGTGAATAGATGATTGTGTCGGGAACTTTCTTAAGAGGAGTCATCTCGGGCCGTGGAGTCAGTCAGGTGGCTGAGGTGCGCCACTGCGGCAGCTGTCAGGAGACGTGAAACAAACGCCCCCCCGGCAGGCTTCGCTCCCAACTTAATTTCATTAAATCTGTGATTTGTTTCTGTTTGTGTGCCGCAGCGTTGGAAGGGAGGACTGAGTGAGGGGATTGGGAGCGAGGGAGGGGAAAAAAAGAGGGAGAGATAAATGAATGAGTGAGAGTGAAGCAAAGTATGTGTGAGAGAAACAGAAGGCATCGGAGGAGCGATTAGTGCGGTGGTATCCATCATTGGAGCTGCGCTGCTCTGGTCGATTGCCACAGACACTGAGGAATACTTCATCTGGTCCCAGTGAGAGCGAATACACACACACACACACACACACACACACACATGGATATCCATCTATTATTCTGTAGTGCGAAACTCCAACCACAGCCCTCCGACTTCTTTTTCAACCCACTATTACCTCCCTCTATCTTTACCTTTTTCATTCCAGCTCTAATTATTTCCATCTTTTGTCCAAATCTCATGAATTTTTTTTTGCAGTATTTTACTACTTCTACACTTTTCTACCCTCTGACCCTCTTTCAAGCCCGCCCTCGTCTCTCTGAAAGCCCGTCTACAGCAACACCACTTGCCATCTCCATTTATTATGCTGACATGCATATTGCATCGGCCTCAGTGTGTGTGTTTCTATAGGAGCGCAGTTCTCGTGAGTGTCTTTGCAAGCCTGCACACATGTGTGTGTCGGTGTGTTTGCATGCTTGCATGTCTACACACATGCACGCGTGTCTGAGTTGACAGCTTGAGACAGATGTGTGTGTGTGTGTGCACGGTCATAAATATCATTAAAATTACAGCGCAGCACTTTGCACAGCTCACTCAGGCTATGAAAACAAAGGCAAAACAGACTCAACCCCTGATCTTTATTTCATGACGAAGCTGTGTGTGTGTGTGTGCGTGTGTGAGAATGTATAATTCAATTTAATTCACTTTATTAGGGACACAACTCACAAAGGTTCACAGCAGATTGTCTGTGATCTACCTTGTTCTGTGAATCTTTTTTTCTGTGTTTAAGGGAAAGAAAAATGACGACATAGTTAGACAGTGTGTGCAGTGTGTGTGCGACAGTCATGGCATGGGAACAATTAGGGATGAAGTGTGTGTTCAGCTGACCCCTCTGGTGAAAACGGAAGGATCAGGCCAGTTTGAAGCCATTAGCCTCCCTCCGTCTGCTGATCTCTTTCACTCAGTCTTTCTATCCCTCCTCTTCCACTCAGTTTGGGCCCTCATCTTCCTCATACCAACACCCTAATCCGGTTTGTTCATGCGTTGTGGAGGCACTGGTCGAAAGGGAGCTCGCAGCAGATGGTGAAGAGAGCAACAACCAACAGAGTCAGGGAGACAGACGTATAGATGTGTCTTTACTGTCTCTTAAATGGAGATTTTTTATGGTTCAATCAATTGGTGTCGGTGTAACTCAAGCCCAGTGCTGATCTCAGTATCACAAACCATTTAACGATCACCATAAGGCTAATTACTCACCCGTATGAAACAATATAATTATGTTTTTATAGACAATGATTTATCTGGACTTGTAATGATCCTGCTGTAAATGATGGTCCACAGTTTCAGACAATTCTCCGCCATGACCAAAAATAAAATTCTGGTGGAAAATCTGAATTATTATGGGATATTCTTCATGGTCAAATTAAAAGGTATTAAATATCCACAAAACATCAGCGGTTTCAATGCAGAAATATGTTTTGGATCGCTGTTTAAAAATGTGGCTGTTTCATGTTTTTTTTCAAATTAAATTTTCTGTCCTGCTCTGCCAGAAGTTTCTACTGTAACATTCGTGCCAAAAAGTAACTGATGGATAATAAAGAGAGAGATAGGCAAAAGCTGAGAAGATGGAACCGATCCATTGCTCAAGTGAAGGGGAAACACAGAGGGTATATTTCCAAGTAAAGAAAACAAGAAGAGAGAAAAAGTTTGTTTGTTCGCTGGCGTCGGTGGCGATGGCGTCTGAGAAGGATTTATATCCCATCGGGGGCCAAGCCTGGCAGAAGGGAGACGACAGAGGCTCGGTGGCGCTTTGGGGGCTCAGCGCCACGCATAAATCACCCACCTGGAAGAGCTACAAAGACTGGCATTGGATGTGGCACTGCGCCATCGGCCGACAAGCCGTTTGTGTGGAAATGAGGGGAAACAGGCGTGCTGATAGTGGCAAAGAAATCAGACTTTACTTTGTTTCTCAGAGCTCGCCACACTACGACACAATTTACAGGAGATCCGACAGGAAAGTGAAGGATGGAGGCGGAGAAGAGGAAAGAGGGGTTAAAAGGATACAAAAGCAAATGGATTCTTAAAGGAATAGAGGAATAGAAAAAGAAGTTTGAATCACAGGGGTGTTGTGGTGTTGGTTACAGAGATGTGTATCACACGAGACAAATGGACAACCATTAAAGATCTCACCTTCATGTGTAGTCAGTGTAATCAGTGCATGTGTGTTTTCACTAAACTTTTGCACCAGTCCCGTGAGTCGAGGCCTGGGGAGGGAAAGTTGGATGTAGCCACTCCACTCAGTGAGTTTTCCACCTTCCAGACACCGGGGAATAGAGCTCAGCACAGACACATGTGGAAGACGTCAAAATCCACCAGCGCTGCTTCGCCAAAATAATAAACACTCCAATTGATTTTAGTGCGCTTGCCTGATTATCAGGGGTGTTCACTTATTTTCTCATTTGCTAACTAACTTAAGTTTTCAAAGAAAAAAACTAACGATCCCAGTGCGGACGCCGCAGCGAACATTACTGAGACAAGGAAGAAACAGGATTTACTGTGGTGAAAGAAAAAGAGGAAGTAGTTAGAATTCAGATTTGGCGAACATGATAGCAGAACTGTTTCTGTTTTGCACACAGTTGCTAATTGTTGGCTGTGATGCTGGGAAGGTAGCGCGCAGTGGGTTTTAAGAGGTCTTATGCTGAAAACAGCTGCTTGCTGCATTTGGAAACAAGGTCAATGAGAGCAGTGAGACTAAATTAAAACAGTACAGTTGTGGCTGTAAAACCAAAACAGTGTGCTAAAAGACGCTACAGTGCTTTGTAAAGATAAGCTGCAGATGTCACCAACCTGGTCTCACTCCCAAGTCATTGAATACTGACGTTCGGATAGCGACTTCCTTCGTCAAACACCGACAAAAAGAGCTGTCCCTTCACGCTGGCATGACTTAGACTTAGTTCTTCTCGTTCCTATTGGAACATTGGCCGATGAGTCCCTGCCACTTGCTCTGGTCCCTGGCGACCCTCCTTGCACCATGCCAGCTGACACCCATCTCGCTTAGGTCTTCCTGAAACATCTGCCTCCACCTTTTCTTTGGCCGCCCTCAGGCACCCAGTCCATTGCCACACTCGCTGGTCTCTCTCTTGGCAGTCAGAGTATGTGTCCAGCCATTCTTCTTCTCCTGTCACAGACCTGTCAGACAGTAACACCACCCCTGCCCTTCTCATCACCTCATCGTTGGTAATGTGGTCTCACCATGACATCCTCAAGATGGTTCTGAGGCATCGTCAGTGGAAGACATCCAACATGTTGGTAACACTGGCATGATACGCTGCCATTCACCATGATTGTTTAACAGTGCCCGGCGGCGTCAGGGGGAAACACAGCTGGACAACAACGTAAGTTAAGCAGGCGAAAGTCCGAGTAGGGTGGGTGGGAGTGGTGGTGAATGGGACTTTCACCCGGGAGGCTGGTGTTTGCTTCCTGTATGATAGTATTTCCAAACCCTGGCCTTTTTTCCTGAACCCAACTACATGGGTGTGTTGGCTAAACATATGAATGTGCGTTTGTTGTTAACAGAAGTGTATTTTGAGAACAGACAATGCCTGTAACAGGCTGAAGTCGACACGGCATCCCAAGATGTCAACAACCATTGCACCCAGGGTACCAATGAGGTCGGAGTGAGAATGTGTTGCCTTCACGCTGCCCCTCATGTGATCCATTGTTCAAAAAATAAATAAAAGTACGGATTAGAGCAGCTTTAAAAACGCTATCATCACGTAAAAATTTATACGCACAGCACGGGCTTTATGTAAAATATTAATAAGAAAATGAAAACAATTTTTTAGGCTGGAAACCAAAAACGTCCCTGAACACAAGGAGCAATAAATGCTTGCACACACTAATACGTGCGTGGACCATGAATGCATCCATTCATGTAGATGCACAACATTCACAAATGCATGCAAACACACACACTCACACACATGCATCCACAATCTAGGAACTCCATTAACATTCAAGGGGAGTGGGGTCTGGAGTGGGTCTGTGTCAGCGCTGCACTAACATCAAAGAGACAAAGAGAGGGGGAGAGAATGGCAGGAAAAAAAAGCAAGAAAGAGAGAGAAAGAAAGTGACAATGAGAGATGGAAGGGAAACGATTGAAGAAAGTAAACAGTGGAAGCTTTGATAGTTGGTGCGAGTGAGGCAGAGTGACAGGAATATAGGGAGAAGGGGGGATGACAGAGGGAAAGAAGCCGGGGAGGAGAAGGAGGGGTTGAAAAGTGACATTTGGATATTTCACAGAAGACAAACTCCAACCCAGGGCACAGCTATGACAAGCTCAGAGCGCTTATCACCACCGCTGTCGGACAAAAACTCACATCTGCAGAACGTTCCGGTTGGAGAAATAAAATATATATATATATATATATGAAAAAAGACTGATGGATCATAGCAACACTGAAGACACAATGTGGGGTTTGAATAGCTGTAATTACTTTTGTCTCGTCGAACATCAAAGTCAATGATCACAGTCGCTGTCGCTCCAATTAGCAAAGTGAGAAATGTCACACTGGAGGGTATGAGGCTGCAGCAGTGTTACATAACAGGTGCCTTAGTGTGTGTGTGCTCTAAATATGACAGCAGACGCCCCCCCTCGGAGCCAGACTCATCGTCTCACTGTCAACTTGTCACCCGGATGACGCCACCTGTTTGTCTGTGTCTGTTTGTTTGTACAGGTGATGTCGTCTGTGTATCTGGAGGAGTGATAAAAGGTTCACTCCTCAGGTTGGAGTGAAAGAATCAATTAGCGAAGAGATGCGACTGGCAGAGTTCGACCTGTGAAGGGTTCAAGATTGTTTTGGTCAGGGTCAAAATGCATAACATTTGTATGTTTTATACGTATCATATCAAGGTTTCTAAAGTGACATAGTATATAGGCTGACTGTCATAAGGAAGTGGAGGGGGTGGTTGATGGTGTGACACCTTGGTGAGACAGCTGCCAAGCTGCAGACCACTGTTTGAGACCAACAAACAACAAAACTGGTTGTGCTTTAACGAGTCATTGCTGTTTCTCCAGCAGCTTTTTAAGCCCTGTTTCCACTGAACACTTTCAGTATGGCACCTTTGGAACCCTTCAGACATGGTACCTAGACTCTAGCGTTTCCACCACCAACAGTCCTCTTAAATGTGGGCGGGGTTGTTGTCACTCACTGCACCGTCCAGCACTCACTGCATTTCCGTCAGTCTGCACCTCGTTTATCGTCCACAGAACAGGCTGCAGTGAGAGTCTCTCTCCACGGGATATTTAAAATTAGCAGGTTTGTGCATATCTCAGGCAAGCTCAGGGGTTTAGTGTTGCTGTAGCCCACAGGAACGACGCTCCACGATGCTTTCTTTATATTTAGAGTGAGGATTAGAATATATGCAGCTCACATAAACCAGTCAAAATTAATACATATAAACATTTGAAGATCCACTCATGACTAAAAGTCTGTCATCCAAGTTGTCACACTGAAATTTAAGGTGTGTTGATGGATTCATGTCATCAACTCATGCATTGAGTAACATTCAAAGTTCATGTTCCACCTTAAAAGTTGCCGGCAGTCGGCCCAGTGAATGAAGTTATTTTTTCTCAGACTCCAGCTGCTGTGAGAGGCAGCAACACATCCTTTCATTTTATAGTTACAGTTCACTAATAAAACTCTCCACAGTATGAACAGTGGTTACATGAGCCTCAAAACCAGACACAACTCAGCCCTGAGCAGAGTGACCATCCTCTACTGACCAATCAGACTGCAGTGTTCACAGCTCCACCTTTTAGTACCAGATCTGTGTGCTAGGTACCCCAACAGAGGGGGGACCAAACATGGGGACGGTACGGAACAGTTCCATTGGTGCCATCCACAACTTTTCACAGAGGAAATGGAAAAAGACTGAACTGAACTGTACCGTACCAAACTGCTTGGTGGAAACGGGGCTTTGGTCTTCAAACGTGTGTTTTAGTGACCTGTCACAATGTTTTCCACTAGGGTAGTGCCATAAAAGTGGTTGTTTTTTTGTTGAGTTTTACAGAGGTTTTTTTTTTCTTTCGGCGACTGGGTTAGACTGAACATTCATGTACATTTTACCACTGACCAAAAGGAGCAGTTACTGGCATTTTCATGAAAGTCTGCCCTCCACTAGTCAGTGTCGTCCACCGCTGACCTAAAATCAGAATACACTCCATACTTGCAGCCTGTGGCATGTATGAGCCCTGTACTGTAGGACTCAGAAATGTATCTGCAGTGTGCAAGTGACAAGCATCTTGCAAAGCTGCGTCCTGGTTCAACAGTGATCAGCTATACTCACCATGTAGTGCAACCAAACAGTTTTACCGGTTGTCTACACAAGATGTGTTCCAGCCACGTTCTTCAGTCATCCATCTGTCTACACAGGCGATGTTAAACCTGGTGTTCTACCCAAACTTGAGCACATAACTGTGACTTGAAGCACAATAGCTATGGCGAACACAGCAGTTTCAGAGCGGCTGCATTACCTTAAAGATGGCCGCCACTAACTACTCTAGATATATCGATACTTTTGAGGTATAAAACATGAACCTTGAGGAAAAATGATAAAAGTGCTGTGTCATGCAGCAACTGCCACATATTCAATGTGTGAGAATATTTCTCTAGACAGTTTTAAAATAACTGAATTGATCTTAAGATGAGACGTGTCAGTGTCTGAGTCAGCTCAGCAGATGACAATGACTGATCGATCACAATTTAGTAATTAATTTTTTTAGTAATTAATCAAAGCAGACTTGCGATGTTGGGAAATGAGACCACCTTTTAATTTGGAAAAAGTAGAGGCAAATGTCTCAATTAGTCTAAGTCATGAGGGAATGCAAAAAAAAAACGTTTGATTAAAAAATACAGCTAACTGCTGAATAAGCTAAGCGCCCAAATATATCTCTGACATGCTTGTGACACATGAACCTTCTCGGACCCTGGGGGCAGCCGGGGCCGGCCTACTGACCGTCCCAAGAGTCATGCTGGGTTTGTTTTGTACTCGGAGGTCGGAAGTGGGAATGATGTCACCTCCGAGTTGACAACAGTTTTCACATTCTAGTTGACGACGGTGGACAAGTTGGGAAAAAACTTGGATGGCTGCAAGAAAGCCTTTCTTGTCCTTGCACTTTCGGAGTATAGACAGCTTCAAAACCATCATGCACTCCAATTGATGAAAGCCACAGATATGGCTGGCCTAATGTAAAACAAATGAGATAAAATTGCTATGAACTACTTTAGCAGAGTGTTTACTCACTATGTATGTGACTGGCAGCCATCTTGAATTCGTAAGTTGGGGTTGATGCAGTTGCTCCGAGTTTCCGAGTTGGAAATCTGACCTCGGGGTGCGTTCAAGTTTAAACTTCCGACTGGGAACAAACCTGGAATAACCTCTCAGATGCTATTTTTAATGGTGATTTTATAGAATTGTAAATCATGTAGTACCTTTTATATCCTTTTTCTCTTTATTCTGTTCTGTATCCTTTATTATGTTTTATATTTTATTGCTCTGTAAAGCACTTCGAATTGCCCTTGTGTATGAAATGTACTGTAGAAATGAAGCTGCCTTGCCTAAACTGAACTTGATTTAAATACCAGCACACAGTTGTTGATTGCATCGGTGACTCAGACCAGAGCATATCATAGTGGAAATCTGGTAATGCAATGGACAATTAAGGAAGTTATCTGTGGTTTATTTCCAAATAAGTGGAGACTGGAAGTTAATCTGAAGATTTCTTAAATAAATATTGGCAAAAATAATCAAAGCAAGACCTTGGTCTTAGTAAGGGTACTGAGGAGTGTTGGGCTTTAAATCCAGAAGAACCAAGCTCACAAGACAAGGGGAGGAGCCAAGCGGATATGATGATGTCAGTGTCGTCCATGTTAAAGCAACAAAACACCAAAAAATGTATTTGTGTGCCCTCAGCAGCTGACGTCATCCATCAAGCTGCCTGAGTCTCCTCTGATCCCAACAGGAAACTGCTGGATGCTGCTTCAACATACAACAGTTCCAATTTCAGAACAGTTGCAGATGGGCAGTGTGTGCGTGTATATATATGTGTGTGTGTGTGTGTGTGTGTGTGTGTAGGTGTGTGTGTGTGTGTGTGTGTGTGTGTGTGTGTGTGTGTGTGTGTGTGTGTGTGTGTGTGTGTGTGTGTGGAGGTTGGGTGGGTGAGGATAAGTGATTTTAGTTGAAGGGGCTTTGGGGCTCAACCAGCACATGTCACTCAGGCAGCTGCAGCTCAGCAGGGATCCAGAAATCTGCAGAACGGCTGATGGTCCAACGGGGTTTACATACACACAAAATACACACCTAAAACACACACATGCAAGAGTGCATGTTTTTCCATCCACACACACATGCTCACACCATCCTTCTTGTCTTTATTCCCAGTCTGGATGTAGCTGATATTTTTCAGGGAAGTGTGTATAATTGAGGTTGCAGTGGTGTGTGTGTGTGTGTGTGTGTGTGTGTGTGTGTGTTCGCTTTCAGACTAAACAGTAACTAAACACTCAGCTGCTTGTCATGTGTGTACGTGTGTGTGTGTTTCGATCTCTGACAAAAATCTGTTAAACCCAGCTCAGTCAACAGAGGGCACTCTCTCCCCTCCGTCTGCATCCACCTTCTCCTCACACACACACACACTCGCATGCACACACAGACAATAACAAACACACACTGATTCCCTTTTCCCCCTAAGCTTCCCGTTTCAATTCTCCATTTTTCCCCCTAGTTTCATTTCATTGTTTACTGAGGTGTCGACTGTATTTTTTGGGTAAACAATTCTCACACGCAGACACAGTTCTATTAGCCAAGATTTATGAGGAGTTTTATATGAATGTAACACACATTTTTAAAAGGCAGGAAGCTTAATTTTGTTGACAATAGCATTTAGTGATCTGGCTTTATTTGTGCAGGTGGCGATAAGCGACCATCTCGACATGTTTAGTGTTGTTTACGGGCTATAAATAGCAGTGCATTAGCCGGTGGAGGGCTCTTGTGATGGCTGGGTGGACTGGCTGCACGGCTGGCTGAAAACACACTGCTGTTTGCACTGTTGCCATTAGGAGCACTTTGTGTGTGTGTGTGTGTGTGTGTGTGTGTGTGTGTGTGTGTGTGTGTGTGTGTGTGTGTGTGTGTGTGTGTGTGTGTGTGAGACAGAGGGAAATGTCTGCTTTTGGTCTACGCCAGTGTTTGTCTGTTTCCACTTGTCAGACTCGTTCGGTGTGTGTGTGGTTGTGTCTATATATCCGGCGACATGTTTGCAACTGGGAGTAAATTCCACAGCCAAAATTTCCTGTCTCGTGGCGCATTATCACACCGCCGATCTGTGTATGTGTGGGTGTGTGTTTATGTGTGTGTGTGTGTGTGCTCAAGTGTTATCATGAAGTGCTCCTAGTCCCCCCCCCACCCACCCATCCACCTCCTCGTTTGTCGTTTCTCTCCAAACCGTCTCTCCTCCTATTCATCCATTGTGGCTGAGAGGATCCTTCTCCCTTTCCCCCCTTTCACTCATCTTCTCCCTCTCTCTTTTCTCTTTCGCTCCACAGTCCTAATTACCCATACTCCTCGGAGTGGCCCCTCCTTCAGAGCCTTTGAAGTTATTTTAGCACAAATTCTACTTAGCTACACTGCAGACAAAACAAGTAAGGGCTGTGTTTGAAGACCTCTGGAAATGTGTGTGTGTGTGTGTGTGTGTGTGTGTGTGTGTGTGTTTCTTTTGGGTGATTGAATCACCAGTGTCTCCTGTTTCATTTGTGTTTACATCTGACTGAATGTGTATACAAGAGGAACCAGCAGAGCGACTTGCTTTGTGTGTATCTTGGGCGAATTAGGGCAAAATTGAGTCCATACACACCATAGTTTGAGATCGTATCTGTATATAAATGTGTGTGTGTGTGTGTGTGTGTGTGTGTGTGTGTGTCTGCATATGGTATATGTTTGTGTGTGTGTCTGTGCGTGTGTGTGTAATTCTAAGGGCCATGCATGAATGCAGGCCTTCTGAGAGCTTGTTGAATGGTCCGACTGCCCGTCACGGTTGTGTTGGACTGAATGGCCAAAGTAGAGCTGCACAAAGCCACTTGCTGTCTCTCTGTAATTATCAAGAGTTGGTCCCCACACACTAATACACTCGTGCACACACAAAAAACACTAACAACATATGCTTTAAAATAAAAGATGCCTACATTTATACACTAACACGTAAAATGGAGCTGTGATTTGAATTCTTCTGACTTTTTAAGTGAGGAAACATTAGCTATGATGCTATTTTTTCTAAAGTGTACAAAAAACATTTTTGTGCATATTTGTGATTACAGCGTCCAACATTTGAGCCTTTCCCAGAGCAGCAGACCATCATATGTGCTGCCAATTTAGCAACTTTCTCGATAGATTTGGTAACTTTGAAGGCTCACTTGGCAACATTTTTTAAAGCAATGACAAACTCAGAAACTTAAACAGCAACAGAAACATAAATCATCTGTGAATATGCGCACTAACATCTAATCATTAATCCCCTTTTAATCTCCTTTTTCCTCCCTAAATGATTGAAATTGACTATTTAAGCATTTTTAATTCTTAGATTTCACATAGCAGTTCCACAGTCCAAGTCTGTAACAGCCGTCATAAACAGTTTTTCATTTTGTTGATAGATGTAGATGCGAATTGATGAGATTAAAGCATCTTGGAAATAGTTAATGATATTGGTTTGAATTAGTAAAGCTCAGCTTGACTTTATTACTTTTCTGCCTTTCCCAGAGCAGCAAACCATATGTGTTGCCAATTGAGCAACTTTCTCGATAGATTTGGTGACTTTTAAGGCCCCTTCGGTAACTTTCTTTTTTTACAGCACATACAGACAAACCCAGCAACTTGAACAGGAACAGAAACACAAATCAGCTGTGACAATGCACACTAAAACTGACTATTAATCCCCGTTTGTTTTTTCCCTAAATGATTGAAATTGACTATTTAATCTGTTCTACTATGACCAATTTTTCATATTGGAGATACATGTAGATGCATATTGATAAGTTTATAGCATCTTTGAATCAGCAAGCTAAGCTAACACGCATCACTCAGAAAGTGAAAGCTAGTGAGTCTAGCTTGCTGACGTTAGCACTGTTTCCCACCAGACGAGTGATGTTACAAACTATTTCTATAGCCCTTCAACATAGGTGCTGCTTCACCTGTACAGTCAGTTCCAACAGCTCATCCTTAATGTTACCATTGTGGCCTACTAACCTGTGCGTCAGTGCTGAAAATGTAATGCAAGTGAAATTTCTTCTTTGTGGTAAACACATTTTTGACCGAACTAGTATTTATTTTTAAACTTCCAACACTCACACTTGGGAAGACAATATGTGGTTGACACGGCGGGGCCAGCGAAGTGTGTACCTGCATGTGTGAAAGTGATACGTCGCATTTAAGTGTCTAGTTTCTGTAACTATCAAGCAGCCTCGAGACTGTTCTTCTCCACTTTCCAGACACATTCACAGCAACGCCTAGCTTTGTTTCTCAGAGCTTAGCAGGGTGTTAATTATTTCCTAAAGTATTTTAAGTGTTTTGTCTCTAGACAGCCTGGCGGAGGGAAACTCCAAGGAAGGAGAAGAGTAACACCTCTTCCTCGCTGCAGAGAGAGATGGGAGAGATGAGGGGTGTTGAGGATGAGAGCGACGCCCGAGAGACTGGGGGAGCGAGCGGGGAAGAAGTTGTGAAACAAAGACAAAAGGAAAGAGGAAGAAATAGGAATGAGCGGGCAGCACACCCACAAGGGGTGAGGACTGAATGTCACCGATGGGAGAGCTAAAAGTGTAGGAGAATGACAGGGGGACGTTGGATTTACGAGACAAGTGCTGCGGCACGGGGGGAGTATCCAATATTTCCCATCTGACTCAGCCCCCGCCACAAACCAGGCTCAAATGAGAAACACAAACACTTGCACTGCAGCCCAGAAACTGTACAATGATGCTTGCTTTGTAGTCCAGGAGCTTTTCCAGGCTTTTTTTTTTCTCCTCTCCTGTGTCGCCTCCTCGAGCTGCGCTTACAGTAAGCTCACACACAGTGTCCTCAGACAGAACGACTGTGGTCGCGAGTGATTGAAGAGGACGTCCTGGTTCACCACACTAGATTATTGTAAAATGGTTCAGTCCGGTTGTGTACTGGGTGTGATGATGGGCTGTGACCCACCGCTGTGTTTGCTGCACAGTTGGCCTCTCCCAGCTGTTGGTGTAGGACGTCCTGACATGCCCCCCCTGCTGTGCGGTGCAACATATGGAAGCATGCACATACACAGACAGACACATCCACGTACGCACACACACATGCAGCTCCACCCTCGGAGGCAGACAAAAGCATTCGACTGATTAACATTCTCTTTCACACCCACTTAGGCCCATATGTAACCCACATTTCTAAGTTAGGGAGTTGGTTCTGAGCCACCGTATGACATGCTCGCTCCCTAATGCATCACAAACTTATAGTCTGCCTGTAATAGGATACAGATCTGGACACGGGGAGTGATGGAGCTCTGCAGAGGAGCCAGAAAAGGTACAACACATGGGAGGAGTTGATTGTTGGAAGCTACACAAGACACACTGTTGTTCAGTGAGTCACCATTTCAGCTGGTTCAGGCTGTCAGATACGATTATGTCACCGCGGCAGCCAAAAAGATTGAGCCAGGTTAGTGATTAGAGCAGTGTATGTCCCACATAAAATGGTAATGTTCAGTTTTCATGATACAGGCTACTCACGGAGTTATTAAACTACTCCATATGAGGGTGTGATTGATATATCACATCGATAAATCAGAACCAACTTGGGTCTTTTATTAAAAATCCAATATGTGCCAGTCAGTTCAGATGTGATGAAGGTGCCTTTCGTTTTTTGTGCTTCAGGAGTGTCTCACTGTGTGTGAGAAAAAAAAAATCTTAAATCAAAGTTTGGAGCTTTTTGAGCTTTCAGTGGTCGTTTTTAGGAGGGAAACTGTGACGCTGTCTCAGTTGAAATATCTTGACCTGTGCTGCGACCAGTTTTGTTGTGGTGTTCACAGACAGCTGATGTCTGTCTCCAGTGTTCATTCAGTCTTTCTGTTCAGGGCGCAGACTGTATAAGATAATGGACGTAGCTACCATGATGTCACCCACTGATTTGTGGACGGTTGTTTTGAAGCCTTGGCATTTCGCCATCTTGATTTTAGGAGCCAGAGGTGACCATATTTGGTCATAATTAGCTATTAAGACCAAAAACATTTTTGTACCAGGCTGTAAACATGTTTAATCTGCTGTAACGTTAGACATTTTAACATCTGGGGATTGACTGGTTTATAGAGCCACCCTCAAGTAGCCATTTGAGGAACTACAGTTTTTGGCACTTCCACTTTGGCTTCATATTTCAGCCCTGGACATGGCTGCTTGATTCAGGGTCATTGCCATTTTACCAATGTAGTGTTCCTCACAGCTTTTGCATGTTTTTGATGTTGAAAGTGGTGATTCAAGTTAAAGGACTAGTTTGATATTTTGGGGAATACACTTAGTCACATTCTTGCTGAAAGCTCACAAATTAACACATTTAATCTTTAATCGGCAGAAAATAAAGATGCAAAGTTGTTGTTTTACAAGGAAATATAGGATTATTTCTAAAACATATTTACCAAAAAGTCAAATGTTTCCTATGAAATTCCAATTTTAGATCAGGTGATGATTCTTGAGCCACTTTTATTTACTAATGAGGACTGCGGTTGAAAGAAGTGGACTTTGAGTCACATTAAATCGGTGTGCAACTGGTGCAGGACACTGGGGCCCAGAAGCTGTCAGGGGGTTAAGTCGGAAAGAAATTTCTTGCTCGCAGAAATAAGGCTGTGAGGGTTTAAGTCCCGTGCAGGCTGTTTAATTAGGGTTGATGAGTCTGGTGCTTCGGCTGCTGTAAGTGGTGCTGAGCAGTGGCTGGTTTGCAGGATGGCAGGGACATCTTTCTATTCAATAATGGGATGGCTGTTTTGCCTGGGACTGTTCGGGGGCGGTGTATTTTGGCCTTACTCTGCTGGGAGTGGTCGGCAGCTCACAGACCGGGTGTGTAACCGCTCAAATTCAATCAGTGCAAACCTCAGTGGGGGTCTGATGCCAGACAGCCCTGCTGGATTAGCAAATATTCTGTTGCTGCTAGTTACTCAGGTTAGAAGCAGCGCTATGCTGCTGGCCACCAGCCCACTGTCAAAGAGGAATTTGGATTTTATCTTCCTGGGAGCGCCACCCAGGTAGAGCCAAATGTGCCAGGGCAGAGCTCGGGACAGCCCCAAACTTGTTTGTGTGTCTGTGAATGCGTGTGTACACGAGTGTGCGCTCCTGTTTAGGGCGAGGTGATAGCCCTAGACAAAATATTTTACTTCTTTTATACGGCTGAGTCACACATACTGGTGAATAATCAATGTCTAAGCTCAAAACCTTTGTCTTCCTATGTCTTCTGGAGCTGCTATCATATGATTTCAAGGCTTTTTAACAGAATTTAAAGATGAATTTATGTAAAATTACCTTATCAAGAATACATTTTTACATGAGTCATACCATAAAACACTCAGTTCTTTGCATAGCTCCAGTCATTTATGATATATGCATAACCAGGAACAGGCTCCTCATGGTTTCCGAGGTGATTCCTGAGGAGAGTTCACCAGGCCGATAGCATCTTAACTGCAACATTTCATCTTTAACGACGCTTAATTTGCTCAATATGTCTGAGAGCTTCATGTTGTGCGCCTCCCAGGCCTGGTGTATGGTGTGTGTCGAGATGGAGGAGATAGAGGAGGATGAAATGCGTAGCGATAGCCCAGAATATATGATGTGTTAAAGGAACATTTACGCTCTACTTATCTTTCCTCTCTGTCCATATCTCTGTCTGCTGCTCTTAAAAGACAGCTGAGGATGAGTATGGATTTCAGCGTGTCGGACAGAATCGTTGCTTCAGCTCTACTGGATGCTGTTGTTTGCTTGTTTTCTCAAATAGAAACTCTCAAACGCGCACAAACGCACCGTCAAACACTCTCACGAAGCTCGACTTTCTTGTACTTTTAAAATCAAAATGCGTGTAGATGCAACAAAAACTGAATTCTTGTGTGCATGTGGGCAAACACAGATTCACAGAGCAATAAAACACTGCTTCAAATGCACATGGACACACACAGTCTCGTCTCCCGACTGAACGATTACGCCGACAGCTTCCCTTAAATTTGTCTGCGGGTCTTTGGTTCTGTGATGAGTGAGTGTCTTTTACTGACAGCATATTCATCAGCTGATTCTTCGCCCACCATAACTGCACACAACAGGGTGAGTCAGACAAAAAAAAGGAAGAAGAGCACTCACTTTGAGGTTCATCTCTAGCCCTAATTTATGGCAGTCAAAAACTCAAAGTCATACGTCAGTACATCTGAGCTTTGAGGGCGAGCGCAGAAAGGGGCATCGAGTTCCTTTCCTCTCTTTTCCCACCTCCTCCTTCCCGCTCCCTCCTGTTAAATATGCAGATACAGCAGCGCATGAGGCTGCTCGCGGGTTTGTTGCAAGAATTGGGTCAGTGGCGACGTCACAGCGTTTTAAAGCGAGGCAGGGTTTCTTTAGAAACTCGCAGCGAAGGTCTGGCACTTGAGGAGGAGAGGAAAACTGTCTGCAGCTGAACTGTGGTCCTCAAACAGGGATGACTGATGTTGGTTTTACAGAGCAGAGCTGTCTAGGTTTAGAGGAGGGGATATTCAAAGCCTGATATCTTCACTCATCCTCAGTATTGTCAGAAATATATTAACATGGCAACATGAAAAAGCCTAATATGAATAAACAATCAGTTCGCTGCATTTTGAGACCGTTTTTGTCCGTATTTGTTTAGATTTTGTCAAAATGGCACTGTTGAAAGGACGCCAAATTAGCTATTAGCAGTTCCTGTTTGTGATGTACGAATGGATGTACAGACAGCTATCACTGGATTAATCTGGCACAGATGATCGTAAGGCAAGTTCTTGAGTTACAGGGAGTGTTTGTTCTATAATTTCTAAGTGGATTTAAAGACTTTCTCTTTCACCACACACACAGTGTATTTGCCTCTCGTCTCTTCACCCTCTCTGCTCTTCACTTCTTCCACACAGTTTGAAAACCTTTTGAGAACTCAACATCAAATTAAATGTTTTACAAATGTTTTCAGGGGTGTCAAGTTTTGCTAAACCATATGGACGGACAAATGGACAAACAGACAGAAGGACGGATGAATAGACCGACGAACAGACAGATCAACACCTCTTCATCCCAAATATTGCTGCTTGGTCAGTGCACTTTCATGTCTACACATGACGTGCGCATATCCTCCTGCGTCTGTTGTAATGTTTCTACTTGTTAGTTGAATACGTTTCCAGTGGAATTTCAAAAATAGACTGTGAAATAGTGGACGTAGCTACCGTGACGTCACCCATTGGTTTGTGAACTCTTGAAACCTCAAGATTAGGCCCGTTTCCACCGCGGGAACTTCGGGGTAATTTTACAGGGCCAGGCCGTTGGTGCGTGTCTCCACCGCAGGAGCCACCCCTGAAGGACAGAGATCCGTAACTTTTTCAGGGGCTAAACAAGTCCCTGACTCAGAGTAGGTACTCAGAACGGCCCCCGCAAAACTCCTGGGTGGGGGCTGACTGGATATACTCAAGGCGGGACGTGACGTCAACAGAAAGTGACAAAAAAGCCGGCATTTTTAAACCTCAGCAGACGAGGAGTCGCATTTTTAAACGGAGTCGTACTTCTGCTTCTTCTTCATTGCTGTTGTTCTTTGTTTGTTTCTTTGCCGCGTCGCCCCGGTCCAAATGGTCGCGCAACGATTACGTCACATCCAGAGCCCGGTAACTTTACAGGAACCTTCCTCCTACTCCGCTCTCTCAGTGGAGACACGGGGGTCGAGAGGGCCGAGCGAGAGGACGTTCCTGTAAAGTTCCTGCCCCCCAAATAGTACCAGGAACTTCTTCAGTGGAAGAAGTCATTCCAGCTGTCGCCATCTTGGTTTTTTTGAGCCAGAGGCTGTTGCTGTGGAGGAGCGAGGGGTGGATCAGCCTGTCACTCAAAGCAGCCCCGCCTTTAATAATGCCCAACGTTAAACCTTAATAAAATGTAAATGGGCGAGTTATAAAAAGATTCACTGCCGTACAATTGTCATGATGGGCGAAATTAGCTATAAAGACCAAAACATTTTTTTGTATAAGGCTGTAAATTGGATGGATGGATGGATGGATGGATAGAAAATGGGAATCTCTTGAGAAGTACTTAACACATTCTCATGCAAATTACATGAGTCCTTCGTGTGATGTTGCTCTCTTACACAGCTTATTAGCACATTTTCTCACTGTATTAAAAAAGCACAATGCCACTACATCACATTTACACTTAAAGACAATGTATAACATGCACACATCCCCCTTCCCACCCTGCAAAATCAATTATTTAATAGGTGACAAAGAAAAAATGTGGTTCCATTGTTATCAGTAACCCGAAGGCTCTGACTAATGCTGCTTACTCATCCCTGTTGTTTGTTCTGTCCGTGTTACATTGATCACCTCGTTAACAATTGTGACCCCGAGCACTGACCTTCCACTGTAGATTACAGAAGAAAACACGTCTGTGAAGTACCACGATAAAGAAGCAGAACGTCTCCTTCATCCTAAGCCCTATTGATATGCTTAATAACAAATAACACTCCGGCTGTATTCCTTGCACTTGCTTTGCATACTTGCACTTTTGTACTTTATGCACTTGTTATGATATGAATTTCTCTCTCTCTGCACTTGCTTTGCTTGCTTTGTGTGCGTGTATTGATGACGTCCTTTATATTCTGTTTTATGTTTGTATGTGAACCCTGGCTGCAAAACAAATTTCCTCTGGGGGGACAATAAAGGTAACCTTCAACTTTGAACCTTGAGAAAAGCTTTACACTCTTTCCCACCCTGTTCTTCTTTGCAAACTCTACTCATTTGTATCAACTGTGTTATCAAAGCAGCACACAGTATGATACAGATCAACAAAATTTCAACCTTGCACTTTCCACCTCTGTCTCTGCAACTCCCTGAGGCTTTATATATCCCCAAAGGTGTTGGTATCCTTTATTCGGATACAATTATGCATGTCAGCTACAGGGTCAAATTAAATGTATCCAGTGAAGCCCCGACCATGAAGTTTAGCATGACATCGCCCCTCAGCCTGTTGGTTATACTCAGGGGCGCCAGCAAGGATTTTGGACCCCATGAATTCAAAAAAAATTTTGATGCTATTTTACATAAAACTGTGCATTTTGATGGTATTTTTGACTATCATTCCCATATTTGTGAAAAAAGAACAATCTCTTCCTCCACTTCCACATTCCTCCCTGACAGACTTGAAGAGGATCCTGGACCTGGCTCTGTAGAGTGTACGTGACACACATTAATTATATAGTATTTCCTATAATGTAGCCTAACTATTGTAATAGCATCATAGTCACTGTTTCAGGTGGCCTCCCACCATTTTGTTTTACTTAAAGGTGCTGTCAGTGATTTGACCAAAAATAACAAAAGAAAATGCGATTTTCACGAACAATCCCCCACTGCTCACCGTCTCCCTCTTGTAGGTCTAATTTATCTCCAAAACTGTAGACTCACAGGTGGTGGCATTGGATTTGGGGTGAAAAAATACAAATATGAGGCTCTATGGTCGCTAATCTATTTAATCTTCTAATTTCCAGAATATGTAAACATTTCTCTGATTGGATTGAGAGCAGTCACCCAGTCTGCTGCACACACCACAAATTTTCTCCTCTGTTCCTACTGCAATTCTTCTATTTCAGTGATAGCTGAATTTTAACAAAACAAAAAAGTTAATGCTGCTGCTGCACTTGACGTATCTGTTCGGAACGAGGGATCATTTTGACAGAGGGGAGGTCAACTGACTGAATATGAGCAGCTTGCTAAACGTTTGACTGTATTGATTTTTTAACTAAAACAACAGTGAAATGTAAAAATCCAGAGTTTTCTTCAGAAATATGAACTAACAAGAGGAGAAAAGTGAGCTAGCTTATTGACCACGGACTAAGTTAATATTCCATAACTTTCCACCACATGAACCACTAACAAACCCACTTTGCTTTTTGAAATACTGGGTGACGTACTGTCGACCCTTTGCTTCTTTCTCCTCTCTTAGCTTCCTTTCTTTCCGTTTTTGGCTACCTGATTTTTGAGGCATATTGCCGTCTCTGCCTTCTTACCCGCTGTCTGTGACAAATTGGCACACTGCAGCTGATCCAGTCGGACTGAACCATTTTACATAGAGAGGGGGGGCGTTAATGTTTCCAAAACAAATAAAGTTATTGTTACCAGTACATTGTAAATAGAATATATTTGATTTGATTTATTAAGTTAGTTAATAACTTAGTGTCATATTATTTTTTGTCAGCATTATAATTTTATTAGGCCCCTCTTAATCATGGGCCCCTAGAATCCTTCTCCTTCTTCAATGTCTGGCAGTGGTATCTTGTTTTAGCTTCCATTGAACATGCTCGGCCATGTTCATGAATGGAAAACCAACAGTGCTTCTGGTTCTTTTCACCACACCAGTGAGTCACACTGGTTTGTCAGAGTGGGGAACAGGACTGGGGAGCACAGTGACTCCCATGCACAATATAATCCCCATAACGCTCATCACTGGCAGGTAAAAACAAGCACATTTCTTTGTTTCGTGTGACTACGGAGGATTAAGGTCAGGCACAAGGAGCAAAAATTATTTTGGAATTTTGTTTGATTTGCATTTTGAAAATAAAGTTAATTGTCAAAGACAAAGTCAAAATGTCGAGAATATAGTTGAACTTTCACCAGTGAATGAATGAATGAATAAACCAGAGGACATCATTATTATTGTTTTTTTTGCCTTTTGAGAATAAAGCTGAAATGTCGAGAATAAAGTCAACCTCTCTGGTCGGTCATATTGTGTCATGTGATGCGATCATACAACATATCCTCTCTGCACGGCACACAGCTGTGATTATGAATGCCCTTTCATCTGTCCATTTCCAGCTATGTCACTTTGCTCCAATGCAGCCACCTCTTCCAAATTTGTGTGGTCCATCTGTGTTACACATGATGTGTCCCCTTCACAACATGCAATATTTGGCACAATCTCTTCAAAGTCCTAAGACTTATTACCACATTGTGCTTATGTGATTAAAGAGAAATCATTTACTTGTTTCTAAAACCAATCATGAGGTAAAATTACTCTAATTCATCTACACGAGGCATTTTGTCGAGGCAGCCATATGTGCTAATGCTAACAGTTTGATGTATTCTCAAATGTTTGACTTTAATCTTGAGATGTCAAGTTAATACATTTCAAACTTATTCTCATAATGCAAAATTAAAAAAAAGAGCCTTCCTCCTCCTTTTTCCCCCGATGCCTCGCCATAACACTTTCCTGTATGAAACAGGTGCATCGCAGTACAGATTAAAAGGAACACTCCACTGCTCCACACATAGAATTCAATTTACTAGGCATGAGGAGTATGACACTGTCTTTGAAAACTACTGTATAATGTCGTCTGTGATGTGGAGGAGCTTTGCAGGATCTGGGAAACTATGATGATGATGTCATCAGGGTTGTCTTTAAATGGGGCTACACATTTATCTTAAAAAGTATTAGTTGCATTATGGGAAATTGTTTTTGGCGCTTGATTAAGCCAAGTCATATTTTCTTGGCCTCAGATTCTGTGGCTTTCACCATTCATCTTGACTCAATGGAAAAAGATTACATTTTTGGTGGTTATATGTCAAAGGTCAAAGTCACTGTGACCTCAAATGTTTCATCCTTGTGACGTGATATCTCAACAAAACTCTAACTAATGTTAGATTTTGGTGGTCAAAGGTCACTGTGATCTCATGTAACATGTAACATACTGAATTGGTGACACTTATCTTGGGTGCCCACCTTATAACTGTGCTTCTGTAACACCAGGGGGAAGATGCATGTGAAGCAGACGAGGATATAAACTAAGTGCAACTTGGCTGTTTGCGGAGGCACACAACTGCGAGGCGGTAATTCTAGTTTAAATCTATCCCAGACTTTATGGACTCCATCATTCATGTACTTCCTCGTCGGAGGGGGGTGCTCTGTAATTGCTTTGTCGTTCTTACACTCTATTAGTTTTAAAATTACAGTAATAAACATTTGAATTGGCATAATGCAGGTGACTCAGAGCTGCTCCAGAGTGTCTTGGTACGCCGTGCATTTGAACTGCTGAAACCAGCTGTTCCCCTGTTCACAGATGATGGATGTTAACTTTAACACATGCATTTTCACGCATCATTTCTCTCGAAGATTACAACAGGAACTCCTAACAGTGCCAGATGTAATGCGCTTAAACAGACTGCCTTTGCACATGCTGTAATAAAATGTATAATGAATCAGAAACATGAACAGAGACATATTTTTGTGGCAAATATTTAAAATGATGCAGCTCCAAAACAACACATTTTCCAGTTATCTCAAGAAATAATAAATAAATAAACACCAATAAGATGCTCCAATGAATCATCTGACTTTCTGCTGGTTCTTAGTTGCTTGGAGCAACAGACCCATAAAACCCATGGCTCACCCGAGAAGAGCTTTAAGAAACAGTCTTTGCTCTATATCTGGCAGGAAATCAATTAGTCACCAACGCCGTGCTGCAGAGGTGAAAGCGCTGTTATTCTGCCGTCCGGGGGAACATTTCCAAGAACAAAAATCTCACCGTGTTTTGTCATCACCTGCCTCCAGCCGTGTAGCTAAACCCAGCACAGCTTTACAGCTCACTCCCCTGCCTAGCGTCTGTAAGCTCAGCCCTAGCCGCATGAATTATGGATCAGAGAATTATTCCTGGACCTGTTTTTAGAGCGCGCCGAGGTTCTGGACTCTGTCCGGTTCTTCAGAACCGACCCGAGGACAACCAGATGGTCCAGTCGGAGCCGGGCCAACCCAAACAGGACCCCTCTGAGTAGAACAAATCCAGAAACATATATAAATAAATATTCATCAGGATGATAATGTGCAGGGGCTTGTGCCAATATAAATAAAGAGCTGAGGTCCCTGGACCCCCTCTAGGTCACTGCTGTGGTGAATAAATAGAATGCAGCCTTTCTCTATTTTCTTTTTTTACACTTTCTTTCTCCCACTCTTCTTTTTTTTGCAGCCTCTTTTTCAAAATCTGTCACTCATGTCTCTGCTGCTTGTATCATCTGGTGCTAATCTTTCCTGTCCTCTTCTAATCTCATTGCACTCCAGTCTCCTCCTTCTCTCCCCCTCTTTGCTTCCCAGCTGTGTTGTCTTCCATTTTAGGTCCAGGGCTGGCTACCTGGTTCCTGGCTGACATTTCACACTGCTCAGTGTGTCCCTCATGGCCCCCGAGGCTTCTTTCAAATCTCCAGCTCCCGCTCCAGCAGTCTTTTATGAAATTTTAGAGTAGACACAGGTGACTCTCAAAATCTGACGTCCAAAGCTGAAGTGACAAAGATTTCTCCCGCTTTCAAGTTCTTCCTCCTGAGCAGGTCCAGTGGGTGGCACTCACTCCTGGCCAGGTGGCGGTGATGGGCGGGGGTGCGCTGGCCGTGCATGGCTGCTTTGTCTCTGTGTTTATTTGATATCTGGTCTGACTGCATGGCCAGGATGAAAGAACAGGCGCAAAAGGGAAAGGACTGGAAAGAGCGTGAAAGGCGAGATGGGTGTGTTTATTTCATGTTTGGCTGGATATACAACAGGTTTAAAAAAAGGGACAGAAAGACAGAAGGGAGGCAAGAAAGGGAAAAAGGGAAATGAAAGACACACACGCTGAGACTCTGCTCAGGATGTCAAAACAGAAGTGTTTGAATGATTTGCCGGCTGAAAGAGAATGCAGGATATAATTCGCTCCATCAATCTAAACATAATGACTTCATATTTCTCACTCGTCGAGCCAGCTCATAAACAAGACGGGAATAAAACAAACACGTTAAACCGATTCCAAAATGACGAGGGGCCTCTTGTCTTCCCTCTTTGAAATCCACTCTGCTCGGGAATAATTAAGGCGGCTTACGGCCGAGTACAAAGGCAGAATAATGTTGAGTTGCATTGTGCTGTGTGCTGTGTGTGTGTGAGTGTGTGTGAGGAAGAGAGGGAGGCCGTGGCACCTGCATGGTCGCCCAAAAACATGGACAGTGTTTGCATGTGAATGTTGTGTAGATGCACTTGTGCGTTTTCTGTCCATTGTGTTTTTACCTTCGCATTTTACTTTCGCATAATTCTTGCTCATGTGTGAGACTCTGTGTGTGTGTGAGTGTGTGTGTGTGAGGGAGAGAAAGAGCACATCTCTGTCTGAGAGCATTAGTAGCGAGCCTGTTCTCTGTATCTCAATGAGAGGATTAGATGACTATTCATTAGACAGGCTTTGATAGGTGACTGGCCGAGTCCATCCACTGCTGCAGCTCGCGTAATGCCAGACAGAGGGGCCAGGGGGTAATGGAGGAAGCCCGTTCTCTAGTCTCTCCCTCTGTCTTCATCCCTCTTTGTCTCTGGCAGCTCTGTCTCGTCCCTTTCAACATCATTGGCAGCAGATTTTTTTTTCTCTAAAATGATGCAGTCATTGCCTATCTTTGGATTTACAGGAATGGAGTAGTGAGTTAACGTATCTCAAGTCTGTCGTCATCCATTTATTTTTAAAATACACTTTACCTGGGGCATAGAAATCTTAAGTACATACTGGTTCACGAGAAACTCCAGAAAAACATGTTTTTTTTAAAATTACTTTTTATTATTACTAGTATTTTCTTTTTATCATTTCCAAAAGCAACCTATAAGAAACTGTAGATTCACTGGAAGGTTCCTGGAATGGACGATGTAATTTGGCTCTAATTATAGGGAAAACAGAGTCAGCGCTCAGTGGGTGCACCTCCAATTAATGAGTTCCAATTAACTGCTGGCATAATGTAACGCGCTGCTGCTCAGCTAAACATGCAAAAAAGTATTTTGTCCACAGGCAAGCACAGAACATATATGAAGAATAAAGTTTCCAATAATGATGACTATAATGAATAGTGAAAAAAATATTTATTTGGGTTAAAGCAGGACTCTGAAGAAAATCAACTTTCTAGTTTCCCTTGTACACAGTGCTAGATACTTTATTTTCCAGGGGATTTTTAAAAGATATCAGAATTAATATACAGCCTCACCAACAAGGTCATTCACTCTAAATCTTGTTAAGAGACTTTTGGGCCACTTTTTAGTTTTTTGGTTTTTTTTCTGAGGGATGTTATTTTGAGCATGTTTTAATATACGGCTCAGGCTGCATGTTTCTGTTTAAACCCGACCTGAGTGCAAGACGGCACTTTTTGTTTTTATGTTCAAATCCAACCTGAGCGATGTCCACAGGATCCATCAAGTCAATGACTACGTTTACATGCACACCATATTCCTGTATTATTCAGAATATCCTCAATATTCCAGTTGTGCACGAGTCATGTAAACACGTGCATAACACGATTAAAGTTGGAGAATATTCCAAATAAGACTCCTGGCATATGCCTGTTTTAACCAGAATATTGTGACATGTATACACTTTAATCGGAAAATGCAGCGTACCGGAATATTCAGTAACATCTGCGCATGCTCGATTCGCAAGAAATCCTGGGTTGTCAGTGTTGTTATGGTTATGGCGAGCATGGAGAACAGCAGAACTGGCTTCGTACCTTCATCCACAGACTCCGGGGGGCTCTGGCTGACATGAACGGCATAAGCTGGAAGGAAAGGTCCATACACTCGTTCTCCTTTTCTTCTCGCTCTCGTCTTCCATTGTTGCAGACAAAATGGATCAGCAGGAGTGTTGTAGTTAAGCTGTGGTGCAAAAGTGCAAGTAGGACGACAGGAGTATGTTGGAAACAAACAATACATCTTCTGTTCATTGAAAACACAACTTCTTCTTCTTCTTCATCTTCTGTATTTCCGGCAGACCAGACGCCTATAGGCGTATCGCTGCCCCCTGCAGCTTTAGTGTTGCATTACATAAGAGCATTTCTGGTAGGCCAGTAGTCCAGGGTCTTTTCTGGAATACGCCGAAACACGGGAATATCACAATTAACATATAAACGGAATATTCCAGTGTCTGCAGTGCATGTAAACACCTTAACCAGAATGTTGACCTTAATCAGAATATGGTGTGCATGTAAACATAGTCAATGTAAGCTGCTCCAGCAGAAACGCAGCGGCGCATCCTAGCCACGGCCTAGAAGCGGCTCGGTGCTCCACTAAAAATACGCGCCGGGTATATTTTTGATGGATGCCACGCGATGCTGCATCAATTTGCACAGATTGAAAGATGAGTCAAACAGGAAGTCAGACACAGAAAAGACGAGAGTCTCCGGTCAATTTTCAAAATAAAAGTCCACGCCGAGGCTGACTCGTGCATGTGACTGAACCAGTGGATATCTGGCATGATGATGTTAATGTTGGGAAGACACTCTGCTCCAAAGCTGCCGCTAAAACATGCAGGCGGCCCGCTTTACACGACCACGTCCATTTCCTTCCTTCCAAATTTTTTTTGTTCAGTGAATGCAATGCCCCTCTGTCTACTACTCATTATCTCCATATAAAGAAAGTGTGCACCATTTTATTGTGCATGAGGAAAGATGTAATATCAGAGTCTCCATATCTGACTTGAATAGGGCAGGAGGTGAGTTGGCTGCTGTTTTCCCTGCGGTCTTCTGTCACGTCCCTCCATGTTGAATCTGCCGTTTTCTGCTAAAGTGACGGAAGCATCACTCCAGGAAAATGGCGATTGAGAAATACCCCCATCTGTCAGCGTTGGCTGTTTTTCCTGACAAGCTATAGGCTTTGAATGCAGCATGGAACATCAGTGAGGCGAATGGAAAGATAACATTTGCCCGAGTAAGCCCGCGCTCGCCATTGATGGTGACATACGGTTTTTATTTCCTTACAAAAAAATCCCCCCTGAAGTTTGCTGAAAGTACACACTCTGTTCAAAAGATGATACGGAGAGACAAGTTCATGTGTGGAAGAGGAAAAAAAGTGACAACTTTGTGTGTGTGTGTGTGAGTCGCAAAGAATCTTTTAAAGCAGGCCACAGGGACAGAAAAAAAAGATATTCATCCTCTCCACTCCTTTCTCCTCCTCCTCATCTCCTTCTTCATCCCCTATTTCTCTTATTTTCTCTGAGGGCTGAAGAATATAGGCTTGGGCCATGGGACAAGGAGTGACTGCGAGAGAAGGAGGGAGGAGATGCTGTCAGTTGATGAGGAAGAGAAGAAAGCAGGGGATGAGGAGAGGAGGGAGCTTGGGACTCGTTTTGATCCCTGCCTCTTAATAAATCTGTCACAGCGAGACAGAAAGAGAGCACGAGAGACAGAGAGAAAGAGAGAGATGGATCCGTCCGCAGAGGTCTTCACCAGGTGGTTTGAAGTGCAGATCCTTCTCCTCCTCCTTCTCTCCATCCTCCGCCTTGATGTAGCACTCTACGGATTCTCCCTGCATTCATTTACCTGTTGTTTTGAACTTCGTGTGTATGTGATGACGGAGTTTTGATGTGTCTTACCTGGTGGGCTCGCAGGTACATTTTTAGCTGTGTTTACAAAGTCTTTGCACTGAACTTGTGACAGAAATATCAAATTTCATTAAATCATTTGAATCTAAATTATTTATAGAACAGACTCAGTAGATTTAAGTATTTCTAGTCTCTTGATCTCTTGTTTTCTGTCACATTGAAAAGCAATTCTATCAGTATTAATCTTGCTGAAAACCACACAGAGTTGGCCACTGTCTTTGCTTTTGTTCAGTTTCTTCCTATACAACATAAAAGGGCACTCCATTGATTTAGTATTGCACTTCTGTGGAGTTGAAGGACTTGTGAGAGAAGAAGTATAAGAAGATATATTTCACTAATCCTAAAGGGAAATTCAATTTTTTCCACTTCTTTTTCACGTGACTAACTAACTACACGCAGGCCTGGAATTCAAACACATGAGGGGCTGTACACATGCCACATTTTTTGTGCTCTCGTATCCCTCCAGATATCTTTTCCTTCTTCTGTAAATATCAGTCCGTGATAAAAAAGCTCTGCACTCAGGATTTCAGGTGAATAGACTCAAAGAGGACCTTTGTGCAAATTTAAAGAAATTCTCTTGGGATATTGCGCTCACAAGAATGGGATGGACGGACGGACGACGTGGAAACAGCACCAAGCAGTTGGAGGTTTGAGCCTTGCTTAAGGGCACCTGGGCAGTGCCCAGGAGGTGAAGTGGCACCTCTTCAGCTACCAGTCCACACCTCCATACTTGGTCGGGATGGGGACTTGAACCACTGACCCTCCAGTTACCAAGCCAAATCGATATGGACTGAGTTACTGCCATCAGATGCAGTAAAAAAAACTAAGAGAAAAGAAAAAAGTTCAGTTTAATATCAGAGCAGCAGAGACCAAGAATAGTATGACCCTAGTATGGTCCACAATCCAGACACACTCGAGCGTACAGTCTCCATAAAGCAACTAACTTTCAACTAACCACCTTTCTCAAGGCTCCACTGTCTCGGCAAAATCTCATGTCTTTCAAACTTCAAACCTTGCAATGCAGGTTTGTGCTAGCTGCACTAAACAATATCTTTGTGTCAACAATGGATCCAATAATCAGTTTTGGGGATTAACAATGCTATATACACCTAAAGTGGAAGTTTAACTATGTTTCCCAGTACATAGTTGGGTAGTGTAGCTATTTTCAAAATAATTTAATGTTTCCAGTTGGGTTTCCAACTTCCAGAAATAGAAGAGGAAAACATGGGGGCTATGTGACTATATATGATGCATGTTGTTTGATGTCACAAATTCCTCCATGACTGAAGGAGAAAACTTGGTGGCGGGCGATGCAGTTGCCCTTGCACACAGTCTCACTCACACACACGAGCCATTGCTACCCATTTTGTGTCAGATTAAACCAGTCAGGCTCGGACATGCAGGTTTGAGGTTAAACAAAAAGTGAGCTTTAACAAAGCTGATGAAAAACATCCAGAACAGGCAGGTAACAGAAAGTCCCAATGACAGAAGAACTACCTGAATGAATGAACACAGACGACCTGACAGGCAACAAAGTGAAACACACAGGTATATATATATACACAGAAAACTAATCACAAGAACGAGACACAGCTGGAGTTGGTGGACACAGGCAACAGGAAGGAAATGCAGATTGGTTATCAACAAGGGTGTGGTGGGAACACAAGGGTGGAGCAAACAAGACGAACACAGAACAGGTGTGAAGGGAAGACTCTGGGAACAGGGAAGGACTAACGAGACAGGTGTGACAGAAAACAGGCGGGAAAACACACAAAGACAGGAAGTAAAACCAGACACGACACATGAATCTACAAAATAAAACAGAAAGCAGATCAAACATTGATGAATAACATGAAACAAGGAACACAAACAGAAAAGTCCACAAGATAACAGAATATAAACAAAAACCAGGATCATGACACTTAGGCCCTTATGTAAACGTTCTTAGTTAATCAGAAGCAAAATTATAGCCATTTCCATGTTCGGTAATTAATTAGCTTATTGTACAAATTAAGCAAATTGCCCAACTTGCATTTCTTGGCGACCAAGTTGAATTTCATCTACTAGGCTTATCATTGACATTTCAGTCATTAAAGTTAATGGGAAACATTTCTGGGTCCAAGAAATTTCCAGTAGACTATCTGCAGTTCTGTCATTTCTTTTACGCTCGTAGGTTGCTGTTTTTTAAATCTTGCGCCGTTGTTAGGCATATCGTAGCAACGCTGTCTGTCGTCACTTACAAGTGACTCACGACCAATGAGAAATGCTTTTGAGTAATGCAGCACAACATGACACACAGGCTGAGAGATGACAAATCAGAAGGGTTTCCTTCTATCTCATATAAATCATCTTCTGTTAATAGTCTAATCTGTAATATTTAAAGTGAGTCCTGTATCAGGTATTTTAGATCCCTGTTCCTGTTTGGCAATACAGGTTTCCATACTATTTTTACGCCAGGTCGTGCTGCTGTGTTGTGGAGGTGTGGTGGGATCCACTCTCTCTAGGTAACTTTCGTAAAACTTCAATTAATAGCCCGGGCTATTATTTGCTTAGATCACTGAAATCAACAGGCCTATATTTGGGACAGGCCTGTAATTGCTGTCACACATAAAATGTTGCTCAAAAAGGAAAATACAAAGGGAAATGCAATCAAACCGTATATTTAAACCAGTATGAATTTTATTTGTTTAAAAAATTAGGCCATATCTATTATGAATCATGTATTTGATCCAGCTCTGAGAGGCAGTGCATCAGAGAGAACCCGAGGATTATTGCACCTGGCATACCAACACAACACCACTTTATCCTGTTAAAGCAATTCTTACAACTTGAATAGACATATGAATAACTTACCAGGTAATCGAGGAATGGACACAAATTTTGACTTTATGACCGATTCAGAAGTAGGGAGTCACCATTCTTTCTTCTTTGGTGCTCATACTATAGTTTCAATAAAATGACCTGAACGATTGAATTGCGTGAAATCTAACCAAGCTACGATGTAGCATATCGACAAGTTTAAACATTTATATTTATATGCATGATCGAAGCACCTAACTAACACCTAACTAATGAAGTGTTTGGGAAGGAGACCAGGCTTTACTGGTCAAAATGTGTAGCAACACCGGGCTAATAAAAGGGACTGGGTGTTAAATTGGGACTAGACTTTTAATTGAAGTTTTACGGTATTTGCCAACAAGCTAATGAATTTTGCTAATGATAGCTAACAACCTAATAAGATGATAACATGCTTACAGATTGTTCCGCTGCCCTCAACTGGCCAAAAACATCAATTAGCACTGCTTCAAAATTCTTAAGTCCCCAAGCCCAAGCTGAGATAACGCCTGATGACATCACTGGGGTTATTTTGTCAGACTTGTAAAAGCTCTGCAGGAAGAAAATTCACCTTTTTGATTTTAAAATCAGCACTAACAGCCTCTTGAACCCAGATGTGTGACGTTTTGTTCTTGAACTCCATGATTACTGTCCTCTCTTCATAACGGAATTTCAAATATCAATGGGCTGCTGAAAAATTAGACCAATTTGTTGACATTTGGAGATAAAAGGTTTCCATGTAACAGCAGGTAATGTGCTACTTTTCAATCACCTTGCACCACAGGTCATTGAATCAAGTAAAGTGGCGCTAAATGCAAATTTCTACACCCTAATAGAGTAATTAATTACCTCCACTTGTAAATGATGACTTCATACGTATTCCTGTCATAGTCATTTTACACGCAGCGTTAGTGCTGTGCATTTGCTTTTTTTTTTTTTTTCAAATAATGGTTCTCAGCATCCCATGTGAGCCTTTCTTCTCCTCCACCACCATGTGTGACAAATGTTACTGTGTGTCTCTTTGTGTCTAAGTGTCTCGCACAAAGTGAGAGATAATTCTCCTCTTCATGTAGCCTCTCTTTGATTACTCCACTATCACAGATGACAAGTGTGATCTGCCAGTGCACTCTCTCTATGTTTCTCTCTTCATCTTTTTTCTCCTCTCTGCGTGCCATCATTAGATTTACACTCTCCTTCACCCCTCCAGCTCTGCCTCCTCTTCATCTTCCCTCTCTCTTCTCTGCCGTCCTTCCTGTCGGCCTCCTCCTGCTCTCCCTCCTCTCTTCTTGTAACCACGTCCATGAGCAAAACGCGCAAATGTGTGATATCAATATACAGTATGTTCTAGCTCCCACAGCTGCATGTGCTCTATATAAAACCCACACAGAAAACATCAAACACTAATAAACTCAACAGAGAAACAATAAAAATACACGCTGCGGCCAGTAAAACATATATTCACACACCACACACGTCACTCCCCGCAGCCGGGAAGAAACTACATGTATATTTATTCTGTTTCCTCAATGAATTGTGTTTATTATTGTTTCATATTGCTGCTAGTTTATGGCGTCTGTGTGACACCATGACTCCCAGTTGGAGAGTTAACACTAGATAAGACGGATGTGTGTGTGTGTGGTCACGTGTGTGTGTGTCTTGTTATGGCACTTCCCGTTGGCAGGCCATATAACTCAGGTTAATGTTATCTTATTTCACACAGCTCCGAGGCAACCTCAGGGAGTAGATCATTTGGAGCGCTCTTATTACTTTTCATTAGGCTAATGTGACGGGTGGGGGGATTTACAACAAGGGAGGGCGACACACACATACACACACGCATGCTGTGACACACTTTGCCACAGCCCTCGTGTGTGTGGGCGTTTGTGGTCCGTTTTGAAGCTGGAGTTTATCTCCTGTGCAGCTTCAGATAACACCGAACCTGCAAATGTCTCACCCACGGCTGGAATGCAGATTACAGTCACGATCCGGCTGCGAACACATAAATAACTTCTTAAACTTATTGATCAGGAGGTTTGTTGCTTACACCAGGGAAGCAGGGCGGCATTCAAAGCACTGCCGGCGGGATTGTGGGTATGACCCTTGACTCTGGGACTGCTTGAAGCACTGCGGTGTGTGTGTGTGTGTGTGTGTCGACTTCAACAACAAATGAGGACAGAAAATAAGAGCAGTCGTGAGCAGCTGAATGAATGTTGCTGATCTTTTGTGCGTAATCTAGTTATTCTAACTTTGGGCCAACATTCACAAGAACAGATGGATGAAGAAAACACAGCAAGGTGACGACATGTGAATCTTTGACCCTGAGTTTAGTTTTAAATTGGATTATTATGGGTTTACTTCAGGCAGTGAATTATTGGTAGCCATAAAGCGTGGAGGCTGAAGATAGAGTTGGCTGAATTTAAGTTTTCTTTTCAAGATATCATCATGTTCTTGATTTCTAATCCCCACTATGGGTTTATATTATGGCCAAAGCTACCACTGAGGTAAAGAGATCTATTTAGACATATAAATATTAATTGTATTTTGGTTATAATTCTTGGACGGCTGTGGCTCAGGAGGTAGAGCGGTTCGATCCCAGCTCCTTCTGTCCACACAGAACTGCTGTTGCTCCTTATGGACAGAAGATCACCTTGCAAGGCATGTGTATGAATGCTTTGGCCCTCATTTATAATAATAATAATAATAATAATACTAGTAATAAACTTTATTTGTATAGCACTTTTCAAAACACAGTTACAAAGTGCTTTGTGGGACAGACGAGAGTACACACTATCAAGATAAAAAAATAAGTAAACCATTTCAATACTAGTGTCCCAGGCTACTAAATTCTTAATGTTGTACGGTTCAGACACAGGTGGTGCATCTGTGTTTCCTCCGCCACTTGTTATGCTCCATTCAGAAGCAGACAAATATATAATATGTAAATGCAACATGTCTATTTTAGATAATATATAAGCTAATATTATTAATAGATGTAGGCCATAGGTCAGAACATATGAATGTATACATTAATTATTCCAGTCTCAGCTGGAGTGCTGTTGACTACAGCAGTGATTTCTTTCCATACTGGGTTCTTCTGACTTCCTTTGGTGCCACTTTTCAGGCTGCAAAATTAAACCAACTGGTTAAACTGGACCTGGGGCTTCAGCGTTTTCCATTGCTACTGTAGCTCAGAAAAGATTCACTTCTTGGTCGAATTACGTCTCTCCATGTCTTAAACTCTGGGGGCGAGGCCTGTAAACCCAGACTATATGGGATATGTTTATTTTTTATTTATTTTTATTTAACCTTTATTTAACCAGGCAAGTCATTAAGAACAAATTCTTATTTACAACGGCGGCCTGGCAAAAGGCAAGAGCCTCTTGAGGAGAAGGGGACAGGGATGTAAATGACATCTGTTTTCAGCGGCCACATTTATCAACATGATCATTCTGACTGGTGAGATGAGAGCGTTTCATGAGTCACACGTGAACCCTATCACTCTGATCAGTTCAAGTTTGCTGCAACTGTGTGTGCGTTTTGACCAACAGCACCATGATAACCTGGTCAGCTGGTCAGTTCATGCTGAATCCACCACAGACCCAGTCTGCAAAAGGCAAGTGACTAAAGGAAAAGTCTGTAACATTGAAAAGCATCTGTCCAGATGTGCTGATCAACCAGAGCAGCGACACACTGGTTTGTTTTTAACGTGTGCACCTGTGATGCTGCAATTCAAACAGTGTTTTACTTGTATAGATCATCTGCTTGGACTGCGTGTGCAGCATCATGAAACAGCAATTCCGTGAATGACGTGCATTCAGTGAGCTTTAGAGTCAATTTGTCTTCTATATTTCATACTTTCACTTTCCATATTTCAGCTGTCAGATGGGGGATGATACTTTTTTCTGGTAATTTGGAAGTTTAGATGTGTACTGCAGTTCAAAAGAAAAGTAATATATTATATTATATAATATATTTTTTTATAGATATTTTCAGATTTAATATATTTAAATGTTGCTGTTTCTCAAGCAGTAATCATGAATAGCTTGATAAATGATTCACCGTTTCACCAAAATACTTTTGGTGAGCCGAGCAGAGCAGAGACAATTTTGAAACAACATATAAAAATAGTTTTATAGAGCTAACGTTGAGCAGCGCACACAACCCAATTGAGGCAAAGCTCCATGGGAGTTGTAGTTGACTTCTCCCTTTATGTTTTCATGATCAAAGGCCCGACTTTATGAAAGAAGCAGATATTTTGGTACAAAGCCACACTTCCTTTTCTGTCTTTGTCTTACATCACTGTGACGTAAAATTATTTCCATGTTTGAGGCTCCCCTTCAAGGTCTGGTCCTTGGCCTCTGCGTGGAACCATGAAACTGACTCCCACTCCGCACCTCTCCTTTTCTGGAAGCTTCCCTCCACCTGTTGGGTGGTCTGCAACATCTCTAGGTTCATACACAGATTCTTTCCCTTTCAGATTTTGCCAGCAGAGAAACAATATTTCAGCTCTGCAAATGACCGACCTGCTTTCTTTCTCCCTGCTTTATTTGACTTTGTCTTTTAGCCGGTGTCTCTCGGCCTCCATCCTCCTCTCCATCTGCCGTCCAGACATTGAGGCCACTGACGTTTGTTTTCATCTTTTCTTTTCTCTTCTTTTCTTCTCCGCCTTACAGTAAACACCTGCACACACTCCGAATGGAAATACATGATGAATAGCGCTGTTGAAAGAGTGGTGACAGCCCTGAAGAGATCCCTTTCACATGCACAAATACTGAGAAGGGCGGGGTGGAGGGATGGGGGGCAAGCATGTGTGTGTGTGTGAGTGTGTGTGTGTGTGTGTGTGTGTGTGTGTGTGTGTGTGTGTGTGTGTGTGTGTGTGTGTGTGTGTGTGTGTAGGGGGCCAGGATGGTAAGCACAACCTTAATTTACATTCTCATTCAGTCATTATCGGTCATGTTAAAGTATTTAAATTTTTGTGGTAACTGCGTTTCAGCCTTTGTAATCCATCATAAGTTTATCATGGATAAAATCGTATTATTGTAGTCACTTTGTTCTATTTCTGTGTTTGACTTTAAAGTGTAAAGAGAGGGAAAATCCTGCAGTATATCATCGGACAAAATGTTGGTAATTTATTAGTACTTTTAATAAACAGCAGGCCCATAACCCAACCGCTTATTTAACAGGACCGTGCCAATGTTTTTACATGCTTCAGCCCATTAAGTACAAATCGCCTATGTTTTACATGCCTGCTGACTGTTTTCCAAAGCACACAGTAAGTTCTTAGAGTGATTTCCCACCCTCCAGGCACCCGCTGGTTTCCATTCATTTCAATAGCAAAATCAACTTGAGGAGACTTGAAACTTACTTCAGATAGGTCATCCATCATTGTGAAAAAATCTGTTGCCTTTACTTCTTTTTTGGCATTGTCAAGCAGCAGTGCAGTCGAGAACAAAGATTGCTTTAGAGAGTTGAAGGATACATGATTAGCGGCCACTGTGGCTTTAAGAGGTAATAACAACTGAATTCCTCTTGATTTCCAAAGATTCTCTAATACCTATTTCCTCATCAGCGTCTTACTGTGAACAGCGGGGTCCTCCATAAACACACCATTTCCTGCCTAAATTAGAGCACTTGCGATTATTTCTCTTGAAAAAAAAGGTATGTATTTGTTTGTGTCTCTTTTTATTGGTTTGAGGAAGTCAGGGCTCAGTTGGTTAAATATAACACCTTGCACTCCCATGCACTAATTTGGATTCAGCAATATTGAAATCAAAATGTGCTGACTGCCGGTGGGTGCCTGCTCATGCTGCCAGCACTGTCAATCATAAAAACACCCACGCAGTCCTGATTAAGCAGATTAGCTGAGTGTTAAATTGGACTGTTGCTTATTAACTTGTGACTATTCCATGGTATTGGGAAAAAATCTCAGTGTTTAAAATCAAGTTTTCAGGGGCTTTAAAGCTCCAATGCTTCAGACATGGACACAATTTTAGTTTAAAACACTCTAAAAATGGAGTAACATTATTAACAGAACAAAGAAGGACAACTGGCGCTATATCAAAGACGTCTGTGCATTGTGTTACAGAGATATCTGCTTAAATGAGCATGCTAAGTAGCTAGCCCAGCGTGTCCTGTCCTGTAATGCCACCTGTGCCTCAAGAGATAAAAGTGAGTCACTTTAGTGTCCAGTCAACTCTTTTTTTTTTTTTTTAAGATATTTTTGGGGGCATTTTTTGCCTTTAATGGATAGGACAGACAAGTGTGAAGGGGAGAGAGAGAGAGGGAGTGACACGTAGCAAAGGGCCACAGGCTGGAGTCAAACCTGGGCCGCTGTGGCAACAGCCTTGTACATGGGGCGCCTGCTCTACCACTAAGCCACTGATGCCCCTTGTGTCCAGTCTACTTTTACCCCCAAATTCAACTAGATGCGTGTGGGTTGCGTCTGCACTCCGGAACGGCAGCGGAGCCGATACGTTTCAATTCTAGCCAATGTGTGTGCGTCCACCGGCTCCGGAGCCCTCTGCAACAGATACGCAGGACTTCTATTTTTGCCGGATGCCAGAGCACAACGCAGCAATTCAGCACAGAGCAGATTGTGCAGGGAAGGAAGTCATGCACAGAAACAAAATAAAACATCCGGTTAATTTTCTAAATAAAATACACAGTGTTCACGGCGGATCATATTTCCCTGCACTACAGCTTGAAAACGTCATAATGGGCGGAGGCAGGCCTGATGAATTGTAGATGTGAACAGTGCTTCGCACCCCCAGACTTCCCGGGAATGGCCCGCGAAGCCTGTGAGTGAAGTCCAGACATTTGGATTCAGCCAAAGACTACATCCACATCAATACACTTTTGTTTTAAACTGCACAACTCGTTATAATGCAAGAGGATGCTCAAACTTTTCACAGGTAAACTTTATGTACTTCACTGACGTCTCCATGAATTCTACCTTTTTCAGTGCTAGTTCATGGAATTTGGTGACTTCACAGTAACAAGACTTTTTCGGGGAAGCACAGGTGTAAATAATAAAAGGAATGACGTGCTTCAGTTTCAGGGTCCTGGTATTGTTCATGCTGGCTCGCTGTCACACTGTCATGTCTTACTGGGACTCTTAAATAGAACAGAGACATCATTTGTGTTATTAGGAACACCTGTGCTTTCCTACTACAACGAGTCCTTTCCCCAACGTCGCTCCACCCCAAGCCGAGGACCAATCAGCAGAGTAATTGAAAACACCCGTGTGAGTGGGCCTGTCAATTCAGTCCTTATCTAATAAATGCTCACCAACATTTGCGTGCAGCCTCGCAAAGTCCTCTTCTTATATATCAACCTGATGGCATTTTTATTACCCACCCCTTTGATCTGCGAACGTGGGAAAGATAAAGAGAAAATAAATCTGACATGGATCCTGAGCTGAGGATTTAAGGTAGATTTGTGGAATCAAACCAACAACTTTGCAGGTAATTAATATCTTTGTCTGCTGAGCCAGGAAATCTTCAGCAGAGCTTTTTGACAATGCCATGTTAATGCAAAGGTAAAGCTGGTAAGCAGAGTCCTCTGAAAGTCATTGTCATCATGAATCAACAGCGCCCAGATGTACACACATGCTCAGTGTGACACACTGGACAGACTCACACCAGCCTCCCTGCATCTTAAAGATGACTGCAGTGAACAAAGAATCTCTGTCATAAAGTATGAGATGTATTTGGGCCTGGGTGTGCTGAGTCACTTTGGTTAATGCTCCAATAGATGGACCCGGGGCTCTTATTTTGGCAGTGAGCTCTCGGAGCAGTCACTGATATGATATACAGCAGCTCTTAATACACTCACTGGCTCTCAAATATGTAATGGGGCAAATTAATGCAGTAGCCTCAGACAGAGACACCCAGAATTGAAAACCAATTTAATCAACCTTTGTCTATCTCTGTCATTTTTTCTCCCCTCTCTTTTCCATCAGCGTCCTTTTTTTTCCCTTCCTCTCCTCTTGCTCTTGGCTTTGAGATGGGAAAGATGGGACGGGGAGGAGGGGAAAGTGTGGACAGGACTTGTATAGCCGGGAAGAGCTCATCTTTAGCTTCGCTGCCTGGAATTCATTGCAGGATCATTTGTTAACTTCCTGCAACATTATGGTAATGCACTACAATTTTCATCTTTGGCACAGAGTCAGAGCAAATACAGGCCGAATTCTCTGCTGATAGTTTTCAATATGTCGTATATCATTATTAATTGGAAAACGTTGAGTTCTGCGCTGGATCCAGATTGGATTTTCTTTATCCGAGTCCAAAAAACGTGATCCGCCTCCTAATAGCCAACCTCTGGAACGGATTAATATTAGTGAGAGATGAGGAGAAATCCTCCACAAATCAGCGATTTTCTTCTAATCAGGCACTCACGAGGGAGAAAGGGTCGAGTGCTCAATCAGAGGATCAAAAGTTTGAGCCTTTTTTTTTTTTTGGTAGCGACCCAGTGCAGATCAGCTGAGCCGTGGGAGGAGACAGGAATGACATGCTGCTTCTCGTTCTTCATTCCTCGCTTCTAATATTCATCATAATCTCTTTCAGTTCTGTCACCCACATCACACACTTATCGTTCTAAACCCCCAGCTGCACTGTTCACCCCGTGCTCATTCAGCCCCCCCCTTTTAGCATTTCTATCTTACAGGAAGCACATCTCATACAAGCTTGATGCCTTTCTAATAGCTTTAGTGGATTGGCATAATCTGGCTAGCCTAGCGTGCTACACGTTAATGGCATGTTGTACACCGACCCCAGCAGCGCTGCCGTATTATTAGTGTCTTGTCATTAGTGTGTTGCTGCCTGCCCTCCATCTGCTGCCCCACCCCCCTGCCTCTCCAGGGTGTTTCTGGGATACCGTCCCGGTGACCTCCGTGGCAAGGCTGAGCCGCTTAGCGTCGCCACCTGATGGCCACGCTCGGCAACGTGACAAATCTGGTTACCTGAAGGACATCCGTGCGTCAGTGCTCTGTCATCTAATCACACACACACACACACACACACACACACATACAAGCCTGGATATGAGCAACGGGTGTATGCTAGGATACACACAGACTGACACACACACGGACAGAGGAAGTGTGCATGGCTTTCAGAGGACATCAATACGTAATATTGACAACATGCCCACAATATGCTCACATGCATGCAAGCACACACACACACACACACACACACACACACACACACACACACAAAGCCATGCGCTCTTGGACTTCACAAAGCATTCTCTTGAAGGCACACACATGCAAGTCTGTAAACACAGACACACACACGTACACCAGCATTCACCCTTAAAGGGGAACTCCACCAGTTTTACACATCAAAGTCTGTTTGCAGGCCTCTGGGAGTACGACTGCACACGTGAAAAAGACTTATATGAAGTCTTTTGTCTCCAGAGGAAGCTGTGTGAAATCTGATAACCAGTCTCAAGTGATGTCACTTGAGTCGGCATCAGTCGGCATTTCAGACTAGAAGTGTGACATGTAGGGCACGATATGTTGAGATCTGGAAAGTGTGCATTCTGTATCGGCTTTTCCGCAACCTACTGTGATCCATGACACCTTTCTCCAGCCATTTATCTGCACAGAACTGTAACACACACATTGCTGACTTAAAGTAGAGCCACTGACACTGTGGTCACTTTGTACTTTGTGCCACCCGCAATCTTTCTCATCCTCTCTCCGTCACCTCTTAACACTTTCTTCTCCTTCTTTCCACTCGGCTGAATTTTCTGCCTGGCACCAGGGCCTAAAATAGAATAGCAGCAAAACGCATTAGAAGAACAATCAAAGTACCTCCCACAATAATCTGTTTATACCCTCCCCTCCTCCTTTTTGGACTTTTTTTGTTTCATTGAGTAAGAGCTGTCGCCTCCAAGCGTTTCCCTCTGCGTCGCACCAAAGCTGCCTTCACAGGAAGGGTGCGACTTATCTGAGAAACAGTGACAGAAAACTAAAACATAGATGATGAGATTAAGGGAAAGGGGAGAGGGAGAATGAGGACACAAAGACGGGAAGCATGAAAGAGTGAGACAAAAAAGGAGGAAGAGTGGGGATAAGAGGGATTTCCCAAATGGAAACGGAGAGTGTGTGGACGGGTGACGGAAGCTGGAACGTCTCATCCCGTGTCCAGCCAACAGTGACAAATGGTGTTTGTTGGCAATAATTTATTTAGTCTGACCTTCTGAGGCATTTGGAGGAATAAATGCTGATAATCCTAATATCCTATACACATGTATGACACATGTATGAGCATGATACACTTGTGAGTTTGCAGCTTAGCCAAGAGATACAGTTTCCATATGGGAAATGCAGTGTAAGTAATGTTAATCATATATTAAAATATTTTGTTTTGTATCATTTCATTGTAGAATAACTATTATTTTTGTAGCTTTGCCATCATTTCTAATGGTAAAACATCTTTTGGAGATCAAAAATCTGGCAGTGTAAAAGGGGCTATAGACACACCTTTAAGACTCTTTTACATGCTGCTATGGAAATATCCAAACGACGATTAGAATTATTGTAAGCGCTGTCATATTCTGTCTGCTCATCTGTCAGATAACAAACTATAAATCCTATGTATAGGGGTGTTCTGTGAGTGCACAAAATACATTTCTGTATAACATATAGACTGCAGATATTCAAATACAGAGATGTTTGTGAATAAGGGCTAAAAATAATCGGGTAGACCTATAAGTTACATCAGAAGACCTTTCGGCCACTTTTTTAGCCTATATATTTTGCAATACACTGTGCAACCTATTGGTTAGTAACTATTTTACAATTATAACTTCTGTTTTTTTACTCGGCTATTGAAAAAAACAAACTACCACATGACATCCATATTGCAATGAATCGTGGGCAAAAAAATCAGTGGTGTGCTGAGGTCGGCACCTCAAGCAGACGCTCTGGAAGTCTGCAGAAAGTCCGCTTTAGGCCCCTTGTGGACTGATTGAATTGTGGATTTGGACAGCCCTAAGAACCCCCAGACAAAGTTTACGAGTCTGCAAGTGTGGTTAAGTCCAGACATTTGGATTGAGCCCATGAATGTCCAAAAGGTGCAGCAAATTTAATGGCAGTCCTTTCAATAGATGTTGAAATATTAGAAGCTGTACCGAAGAGGTGGACGGACTGACTGACTGATACTGCCGTCCATAGAGCCATGCCACTAGCAACCCCTGATGTTGACATGTTCCCAGATCTCTCATCTATGTGTCACTAAAACTGTTTTGGTTGAGTAGTTTATACTATATGGCCAAAAATATGTGGTCGCCACTTATGTTTGTATACCTTTGGTCTGGAGCTGTTCAAAGCCCCTCTTTCCAAATAATTTCAATAATTGTGAAATAATATTTTAGACAATGGCGTATAGTGTGCAGTACTTTGACCCTCTCCTGTTTTGGTAACAATGTCCTTGTGCACAAAGCCAAGACCATGAAGAAAAGATTTTTCCAGTGAAGCATGGAAGAACTTGACCGGTCTGCACAGAGCCCGTACCTTAACCCCATTCAACACATTTGGGAATGTGAGCCAAGCCTAACTTCAGTGACCCACTAATGCTCATGTGGCTTAATGAGAGCAAATTCCTGCATCCAGGTTCCAGAAGCAGGTAATAAGCCTTCCCAGAGGTAAAGGAATTATAGCAGCATATTCTGGCAAATAGTTTTGGAGTGAATAGTTCAACAGAGGGTGTAATGGTTATGTGTCCGCATACTTTTGGCCACATACAGTAGCGTAAACATGCAGTGACTCCTTGCTGTATATCTTTAAGAAGACACCAAACAGCATGGCGTCTTCCTGTCTTCCGTGCAGCTTGACTCAGATACGAGAGGAGCTTCATCATTTGGGTTGGAGGAGTTTGACATTCTCCTCTGTCTCTCTGGTGTAGCTGTCATATTTAGTTTCTGGTCCCTGTGGAGAGAAAATGGCAGTGCAGAAAGAGAGGGAGGAATCTCTGAAGACCAAGCTGTCTGCTTGGGACCGGAGAGTGGCTCAGGCAGATAGTGTTACACTGCACCCGTGGGAGACGGGGAGATATGACCAGAGGGATGGAGGGATATGTGTGAGTGTGTGTCTGCAGAGAGAGGGGGGTTGTCATGGAGAGAAAGGCAGATATATGGAGAAAGACAGAGACAATGCATAATATGACATACAAGGTTAAGACGGAATAACCAATGTGTATGATGGCCATTTTGAAATTGTGAAATTAAAACATATCAGCTTTCGATGTCAGTTCTCAGAAACAGTTGTTATATTTCTACTTACCTGGATGTTTCGGAGCACTTGTTGGCTCTCCCTGACACTCCTGAAATCCCTTTCAAGCACATAATGGTTCCCATGCTCTTTCTCTCCCTGTCTGCCTCCTCGTCTTCACAGAGTGGGTGTCAGTGTTGGTCTGAAGTGGCTTGTCTACAGTACAAATGAATAGCATCACTCTCCCCCGACCGTGAAAAGACAGTGATGGCATCGGACAGAAGGAAAGGTGGAGGAGAAGAGACTCGAGAAGGAGAAGAGACCGTGATGAGGGGAGAGATGCTTGAGAGAGCGGGCGAGTGGAAAGTTATAGGAAGGGTTTGGATTTAGAAGAGACGAGGAGTGCTATTAAAATGATTAAAAGGATGGGAAGAGAGAGGGTCGAGAAAAGTGGAAAGTATGAAGAGATGGGGGAGGAGAGAACTAAGGGTGAGGGGTGTTGGGCGGCTGTATACAGTGAGCTCTTTCACCATTTATTCCCAATTTATTGTAACTTCAGGCAGAGTACTTCATATCTATCACTTAAGTGGAAAGTGAGTTCTTATATTTATTAAAATGGGCCAGAATAACATAAAAAATGGTTGCTGAACACAAATCTGTCACGAGTATTTACTTACGCAAGTTAAATAGAGTTGTAGGAAAGAAGTGGGTGCTTCATGCCACAGTGGTGTAGGCACTACTGAGCTACTTCTGCTTATTAGTCAGAATCCTTTGAGTTTTGGCATTTCAGTGTTGTTTTTGTCTAATTTAGGGTCCGTGCACATTCACAGAAACTGCAACAACATTAACTTCAAGCTAATATGTAACTGCACTGCCTGGGCAGGAACAATACAAACAAGTAGTGGGAGCATTATTTGATAGGGTGGTATTGGACTATCAAAATATGCTACCCCTGAAATATTGATTAAAAATGTTAAAATGACATGTCTAAATATGCTGCCATTAATCCTACAGTGGCAGTGAGGTGATAAGTAGTCTTACATGAATGCATTGATTAGTGGAAATATTAATTTCATTACACTTTTTGTACATTGGACAAATGACAAAAGAAAACACTTATTTTAAGCATATAAAGATAGAAAGCCATAAAGTGGCATATTTTGATATAGTGTGAATTGATAGACAGACCTATCGGTTTACGCAACCGTAGCAATTTTCGACAAAGCAGCAGAAATCGTCAAAACACCGGCTTGAGTCGAGCTCAGACCGGCCAATTCACACCGCTGCAACGTTTGTCTCATCGCAAATCTTTTGTCTGAACTGGGCTTTATGCTGCATTCCATGCAAGTTGCGTGCCTGGAACGCGCCATTAGTCCATAAGCTATTCAGAGCTTTAAAAACTGGGCTGGTATGTTGGGAATAATATGTACACAGGCAAAAATTACAAGAGTTGAAAAAAGTTATAGGAAGTAAGAAAATTATATTTCAATTTTACCTGAACTGGACTTATTATGATGACTCACCTCTAATTAAATCCTTTAATTCACTGTTTGATTTTAAGCCACAGCGGGAATGAATAATAAAACTCTTTCTATAAAATATTATACTGTTTTTCTTCCACCGATGCCGTGCTGTAAGCCCTTTCAGTGAATAGACTGAGTGATGTCCTGATGACAAATTTAGTTTAGGTCTCTACAACTTTAAACTGCCCACATTACAGTTTCCACCCAACCTGATAAACTTAACAGGTTCAAAGTGTTGGCACACTATAAAAACAAACACATGTATGAGCTACACAGACATATTTCAAGCACTGCTGGCTAGTTTTTTAGCAGATAAATGATAAAATGACCTGTCATAGTTGTAAAAACAGAGAGGGGAAACTCAAAGAGGACACACATCCTTGCACACACTCGCACCCATCTGCTTCAGCTTGCCAGGCCCATGTGCACCGCAGACATGAGAGTCGCACATGCTGAGAAAAATGCCTGTAATATCAGATTTGGCAGGATGAGAGGAGGAGGAGGAGGGATGAACGAGAGAATATGGGAGGAAAGAGAAAGAAACGAGTCATTGTACCTTCCAGAACATTGCGAGCTTTCGGAATGGACTACATCTTCCCATCGGTGTAATAAGGGTTATGATTTTCCCTTCAGGGGGTGCGGAGTATGACAACCTCCCGGAGCGAGGAATCTAACCAGCGGCTTCGCACCTACTACGTTCATTTTGTTTGTCTTCCTGTCATATTCTTTACCTCCCTCCCTCTCGCTCCGGAAGCTTTGACTCACTGTGCTGCTGGGTCAATTCCTACTAATTGGGGTCAATGCAGAATCGAATTGCGCTCATATGGGCTAATTTATATGTCTATTTCAGTTGACAGGCAGGGGAATAGGATTTTTGCTCTACTAATCCTTCTTGGGTTTTGTGTACTGCTAATATAGTGTGAACTGTCAGGTTTAAGCCCTTTCATTTTCTCTCTGGTGCACTACTTTACGATGTGGTCTCCTCTGTTACAGGCTATGACAAAGAGAATTAGTGGTTTCTGACAGTCTATCGGTTATTCCTTTTTTTTTTTTTTTTTTTTTTTACAGCACTTTCTCCTCCTCTGCCTCTCAGTTTGCACTTTCTCTCTCTACCTCATTACCTTCTAATAATCTTCCCTTTCCTCGCGTGCACGCACACAAACACACACAATGGCTGTCCGACGTAATGTATAGGGTTTGTTTGGCGTGCGGTAGGGGCCATATGTTCTCTTTGTGGCTAAAGTTTCTCTTATCCTGCGTCTGCAGCGAAGTGAGAGGGGAGCCCGGGCCCATTGTCGCCCCTCTCTCTGGAAGGAGGGGGGAGGGAGTGAGGGAGATGGATGGGAGGCAGGAGAGGAGAGAGATAAATTCTAACAGGGGGCCCTCCTATTGTCACCATGATTAGGAAATGAAGCAAACTAATTATAGTCTGTGTGTGTGTTTGTGCATCCTTGTCTGTTTGTTTCTGCCTCATCTCCCAGATGATGTAAGCGCTGAGCAGGCACAGCCTTCAGTATAAGTCCAAGTTACTTTAACCAAAGTCATCAGCACTCAAAGTTTCCCCTCTGTGAATGAAGACGGCTGGTCGTGAGCGCTCCATTTACGCTGCAGTTTGAGGCTTTTAGGCTGATGGTCTCATTCAAAGCATGAGAGAGCTTCAAGAGATGCTTTATAAAATGGCTCTTGAGAAAAATACATTAAGAACAAGTGATCACAGGAGCAGGAGGGTGGGTATAATGGTGAATAATGTTTTCATATTTCACATCTGCACACACTTAATACTGCATGTGTAGTTGAGTGTGTCAGTGTCACATTTGCTGCCTGCTTGCCTTTTAAATAATTCATGAAGCTCAAAGAGAATCAGTCATGAACTTTGTTTTGTTACCTTAATAGTTGTGTAATAGTGTTTGCTTTGTGGTGGAGTTTTAAAGGTTTCATTTTTTAACATCAGTAAGTTATCAATAAATCTACAGAAGTGGGCATATTTATTGTAAACCAATAAGGACAACTATACGATAATGAGTGACCTCTTGTGGCCTCTTGTATTGCATTTTTTTTAAATGACGGGTCGTATTTACAGATACATCTTATTAACCAAGGAATTAGGTTCATACTGGACAGTCAAGGATGATTAGTACCAATGTGTTTCTTGTATCGTGAGATCAAATATAATGTTGTGGAAGGGTGTGTAGCACATCTGACTTTCATGTGAGAGACCAGACAACTTTAAACTTGATATGCTGAACCTGTTGCGTACAGTTGCCCATTTACATAACCGGAAAAAGACACATGAAAGAGCAGTAGCCTTTATATGGAGTCTTGGTTTGGTCGACCTCATGAATGTAAGTCCACTATTTTTTTGCTCTGTTTTTGGGTTCCACCAGCTCTTAAGGTAAATGTCTGTCTCTTTAGCTGCTAACTGCGTCACTATGTTCACCAGCTGGTTGTGAACTTTGTCTGCCCTTTAGTCTTTGGTATTTTACTATCACTAAATGACTATCTGAACATTTGTTTTGAACTGCTTGTCTGAAAACATGTGAAAAACTACATTTAAAATGTACAATTTTAATTATTCATGCAATCCAATGCAACAAAGTCATCGTGTCAGGTTAGGTCAAAGTGCAAAGGTCAGCTAAAGTTGGGGTGAGATTTATAGTAGTGGTATACTCAATAGCATGGGGAGGCTGGGCAGGCTGCTTTTAGATTCATAAAATTAGCCTGCTTGGATGCGAGAGATTTCCACTGTTATTGAGATGGAGTTATAAGTTTTAAGTCTCTTACCAGTGATAGAGTGGACAAGAAGTGGACGTATGATTTGGCAAGAGGACGTGATCGTGGCTTCAGCTCAGAGACATATTCAAACTTTTAGCACACGCAGAAACAGCAGGTTTTTTTCTGTAGCTCTGTGCCTTTAGCGCTGAGTCGGAAATGTACAGCATAGTCCTACACGAGTCCATTTTTGAAAACCTGCACCCAGCCATACCTGTAAAAGCTCAGTTCCAGACGCAACCCGAAAAATATATATATATTTTTTTTCTCACTTGCTGCCCATGTGGAGTTCATTTTTCCGTACCAGTGAACATATACATATTTTTACCTGTTACACAACTTTTTGCGGGTACCTGACTTGGTGCAGGACACTGATGTCAAGTGGATATTTAAGGCTGTTTCCATCTGATAAAACTTAAAATGACACCATGAGAGCAGTGAGAATGAACCAAAACAGTAAAACATGAAAAATGAAAACATATAATAAAGCCTGAAAAGCATTATTAAACTTCCCGCAGCTTCAACTAGAGCTGCAGAGTTGGACATCAGTCATCTCTGAGTCAGCAGGATGATGAACCCTTTCACATTAAACATTGTCACTTGATCCACTGTTATTACAAAAAATATTGATTATTGCTTCTCACAGTATTGTAGATGGTGACAGGCTGTTATGTTGCTGACATTTAAAGGTGGTGCAGGATGCAGGGGTGTGTAAAGGTAAAAGAACGGTACAGGCTGTCACTCCTCCGAACTTCAGTCAGTCTTGTTTACAATAATTACACCCAAGTGTCGCAATTCATTTGACAATAATATAACGATGTGGAAAACTGCTCCGTGCACCACCTAATTACACCAAATAAATTCAGTCAATGAATTAGCCGCAGCCTGCGAGATGTGAAGGCGCAGTGAACTGACAGTTAGTCTGTCACCATCACCGTAAACAGACTCGAAATTAAGAAATGAACGGGTCAACTCACAGTGGCACTTTAGTAGCAGAGCCAGATGTCCACCGCCCACCTGCACTCTCAGTCTGCCTGTGTGCATGTGTGTGTGTGTGTGTGTGTGTGTGTGTGTGTGTGAGAGAATATGGGTGGGATCAATCCGAGCTCAAGGGTATTCGATGTCAGAGTGTTAGCACTCTTCTGCGTGTCTGGGGAATGTGTGAGAGTGTTAAAGACAGCATCTAAATTCCACTGGGTTTACTCACATTGATTATGCCCGTTTATGTGCGCGTGTGTGTGCATAAGTTGCCAGTGGAGTAGCGTGAGTGTATAAATGTGTGTGTGTGATACATGCATCCATCTGTAACTCCTTCTGTGTGTCCAGGGTGGCAGAAAATAATACCTGAAAGAAACGTGTCACAAGCGCTTCAACTCTATTTCTAATATCCCTCCTGCTCAATGCAGCCATTGTTTGACGTCGTTAGCAACATTTGTCAAAGTCTCGTGTTTAGACAGTCCGCTGCAGATTTGGACATAATCTAAATTCCTTTAATGTTCCATCATCATCATCATCATCATCATTGCTCTTTAATTTTTCCCCCTCGCTTAGTTTACTCTGCTTCATTGGAAGCACCTGCCAGCTATTCACTCAGCCACTTAAGAAGGGGAATCCAAGCAGAGAATGACTCATCGTTCTCTTATTAGCTAGCAGCATGTGTGTGTGTGTGTGTGTGTGTGTGTGTGTGTGTGTGTGTGTGTGTGTGTGTGTGTGTGTGTGTGTGTGTGTGTGTGTTTGCGAGAGTGAGGAAGAGAACAAGAGCTTTGCGATTTATGTCCACACTCAGTGTCTCCCACTCTCAGATCTATGTGGGCCCTTGTCAACTCTCTCAACAGTTATGTGTGCACTTAAAATGTATATCTACGGGCATGTGTGTGTACGGGGGCGTGTGTCCAGCCGCTGCAGCTGCACGCCAATGGCTTCCAGATGTCCATCCGTCTTAAGGTAGCCCACGTTGACAGGTGAACTCTCCACTGTCTGCGAGGGACGCCTGCCATCATTCATTCCCAATGCCCGTCTGGCAATTAACTGTGACCACACACACACACATAAGTTGGACAAACAAGAGCCACATGCAAAACAACGGCACACACTCATACATATATACATACTTATAAGCTCACACACAAATGTAGACGCATGCGCTGATGGACTCAATCGCAGATTTACACACACATAAACGGACACTTACGTAGCTCCAACCCCCCGAGATTCCCCCTCGCTCCCTCCAGCCGTCCACATGATGGAGTTTTACTTCATCACGTGTAGGAATAGCACGTCTTCTAACCCCTCCTTTTTCCTGAGCCATAAACCCCTTTATGTGAGAATAAGTGAGGGCCAATGGAGACCAATTCATCAAACACATTTTAGTGGGCCTCTGCGGAGAGAAAGAGCTAAAACCCCTCTTAGAGTTATCAGTCTAGTTTTGGATATGGGACAAAACTCAAGGTGCTAAACGTGAGTTATGGCTCGCTACGTGGCATTGTTTTAAAATTTCACCGGCCTCGGGAGTGAGTAAAAAGAAATGGATGGCGTCCTGTTTTAAAGACACTAATTTTGGTTCCATTTTACAGTGCTCGTTCGCCTGCTAAATTTATTCCTTCGCTTTCTTTTTTTTTTTTATCAATGAGAGGAGGAGAAATCAGGCTCTCAATTGAAGCTGTGACAGAGAAAAAGCAGCAAGAGACAGAAAGTGAATGAGAAATAGAGAGCGAGCTATAGGGAAGGAGTGTGTGTGGGATGTTAGTGATGAAAGAACACATCAGCGATTGAGCGAACGGCTCGCCGAAGAGAAATAAGAGAAGGAGGGAAAGAGAGAGAGACAGAGAGAGAGAGAGAGATAGACATGGAAGAACATTAAGGAAATGAAAATAGGAGTGTGGTTGACAAGCTCTATGTTAGCTATTCTGACATAAACCACAATGAGAAGGCAGGCACACACAGAAACACACACATACACACACACACACATACACATTGGTGGACGCTCACACTGCATTTGGAAAGAGCTGAAGCACACATTTGGTGGGACGTGCTGACTGAAATGCTCGCACAGACACACACACACAGCTCTCTGCACATGTGTAGGACTGCGAGTGTGTGCTGCGGCAGGCCTGTGTGTGGCAGTGTGTACCCCACAGTGGCAGATGCCGCCAGGCCCCAGCCAAATGATGGAGACGATAGCTAATTGCTCAATCAGGCAATCTAATCTGGCCAATCTCATTTTCAGTTTCGTCTCTCACCCACTCCCTCCCCCACACCTCCCCCCCTGCATACATTTCCTGACCTATCTGCTCAGCAGCTGCCGGACCGAACCAAAACGCAAAACGGGGAGGGAGAGCAGGAGGCAGAGGGAATATACTCACTGGAAATTCCATGATTTATTAAGATGCTTTGTTTAATACTGTTTTTTTTGTTTGTTTTTTTTTATTATTATTTTGGATTATAAATACATAGGTACCACGTATAAACATAAAGGTACAACTTTTTAATGGGACACATTTTATGAAAAGTTAATAGGTCGTAACTAATGACTTTATTCATCCATTTTGGGTTGCCAGGTTGTGAAAGCTTCATTTCCTCTGCAAAAAGGGTGCAGAAAATGTGGACCAAAATCCATTTAACAATTTATAGGTTAAAAAAACATTGATTTATTAATAGGTTACCAACATTTATAACTTAATAAAGACAGGCATCAGGCAACGGGAATTTTGCAAGATGGTGACCCCAGATTTCTTCTTCGAAAACAACTTGTTTTCTCATGTTTAGTAAACCTAAAAATTTTAAGGCAGCGCAAACACTAACTGCTCTAAGTTAAAAAGAATTTCAACTTTTAATTTAATTGGAATTAATTCGTTTCAACAAGACAAGTCAACAGCCTGCCTTAGAATTTTAATTTTAATGAACTTGATAATTTTGTTATGATTCAAAACAAATTTAGAGGCGTGGGTTCAGATCCCACTCATGACACCAACAACTTCTCCATAAAAAAATGTAACAAACAAACAAACAAAAAAACACTAAATAATGTCCTTAAATAACTGGACACTGTATTGTAGCAACTGTTGCTATGAAAGTAGGAAATAACTGAATTAAAAACAACTTTTTTTGACAAGAAAAGTGAAGTGAAGTTGACTGAATAGTAAGAGTAGTAATTTTGTAATAATTCAAAACAAATTAACTGCTTCAGTTAAATAAACGTGATATTAATTAAGTTGTACTTAAATCTTTTAGTTATGTTAACTAACTGAATTAAGATCAGTTTGACCAGAAAAGTTTGTTTCGAAACATTATAAAATTACTACTCTACTTCACTCAACTTAAAATTTTAGGGCAGCCCAGAAACTAACTTTTTTAAGTTAAAACAACTTTTTAAAGTAGTAAAGTAGTAAATAATTTATTACCCATTAATATGTCATGAATGACTATAAAAGTTTCCTCATTAGAAAGTGACAGGATGAACACAGTCATCTGCCTGCATTGTTTGGTTACATTCTCATTCAGTGTTGTAAATGTCATCATTGCAACAAATCATGTCTACACCTCATTTTCACTTTACTGTGATCAGTAATTCAACACAGGTTCTGAGATATTAAAATCTGAGCCAATGAATAAATAAATTCAACATCATTGTGTCTTTCTACAGTGCCTGGCTGCTCAGGATCATCCTCAGACTTCATTGTCAACTGTTCTTACTGGAGATAGTCAGTTGAAAAACTAGTCCCTATTAAAAAAACTGTGCAAAGTGTGCTCTGTTAAATATCCAGAATAAGGCACAGGAAGTGCTTTGCAGGTTGCAAAACGCAAGGCGCACCACACCTTCTTATCCTAACTTTCCTGTGTTATCAGTCTACAGGTTATTTATTAATTTCTAATTGATTTCACAGTAAGAAGTAGCCAGTTCCTAAAACGTTGAGGCAGAGGGTGCTGTCTGTAGCTCCGGTTGAGGGTGAGAGGCTGTCAGATGAGACCCTAAAAAAGAGGGTGGGTCATGGGGAGTACCACCAGTTGGTCCAGGAGCTTCTCCTCCATGATGGCCGTTTCAATTACTGCACATATGTGCCTCCATGCCTGCTGTTTTCTATTTAGATGGTAGTAACTGTTTGTAAAGTCGTATAGCTCTGGGTATTCAGCAACCGCTACCACCAGTTTCTCCTCCAGTGTTTACCAACTGTAAACTTGTTGTCATGACCACCACTGGAGGCCCGCCTCTCAAATTATCCAACTGGTCCATGGAAAAAAAGCAGAGATGATGTTGGGCCACTCTGAGTTGAAGATTTTACAACTCGAGGTGTCTCAAGAGTGCAGAAACGCGAGGCACATAACAACACAAATACAACGATCAGAATGCTTCATTCTCATTAAAAACAATTACACAACACTTTGTGTGTGATCAGGGCCTTGAAAGATACTTTCACTGGAAAGAAAAAAAAATCAAAGAAACTCCATTCACCTCCTGTATTGAGCTGGAGACTGACATCTCAGAGACAGACGTCAGTACCAGAACAAATAAAACCAAAACTATCCGCTTGGCTAGATATCACCAGGGATAGGAGAGAAAATACGTGTTGACCCTTTAAGAAACTCATTTGACAGCATAGGTGACTTCATGTACAAACCTGTGTTCATACAGCCATGTTTGATTGGCATGAGGAAAACAGATCATCTTGTTTCTGTTAACAACAGATCTCACAGTCCCATTTGACAGAATTTTACCAACTATGACCAATTTCTCTGCTGGCGTTTCTCTATTTTGGTTTCTCGTGAGGGCACCCTGTATTTTCTTCAGTGTGATTGGTTGGCTGAGGAAAAAGCGGCTGACCTCTCTCCTGGTGCTTTTCTCGTAAGTTGCACCAGTTGCACAATTTTGGAAGTGTTATGCCGTGCCCAAAAAGCTGCAGGGTCCAGGGTCTTTGAAAGACCATCATGCAGTTGTTTCCCTTTGCCTTGTGTGTCAACCAGACAGCCGCAGTCGGAAAAAACACTACAATTGGAGTTTGTATGAGTGAAGCACTCGATGATTGACATGAGCTCTTTACATATTGCTTCCACTTATGAAGTAAATATCCCATTAATGAGTTGTAATTGTTTTGTTACATTTATTTTTCAATTTAGAGGATGGATTGGAAAAGTTTTAATATTAACCCCACCCCCCAATACACACACACCTGCTCTGATAAAGTGTGTGAGACCCTCCTTGAATGCCAGGTCTCTTGGGTGTATCAGTGATGCGTAGAGGGGCTATTAATTACCCACGTCCTGTTTGGTGTGTGTGTGTGTGTGTGTGTGTGTGTGTGTGTGTGTGTGTGTGTGTGTGTGTGTGTGGTAAACTCCATATGGGTGGGGAGATTGTGCGTGACCCTTCACATATCACCCAGGCACCCTTCTCTTGTGACCTGGGTTAGAAGCAGTCATGCACGTTAACCCAGCTTTCAGCAGATGCAAGGGGACCGTCAAACACACACACTGAATGGGGCACACAAGTTTGTTATATATGTTTTTTTTGGTCGCACACAGCTCAATTTATCACACAGGAACGCACCCAGAAACATGAATATACACTGTGCTGTATGCATGTATTCACTGAACACACAGATTCATGCACATGTCCATGTGTCTACATATTGCAGCGCTAACAAGGCAACGGGGAGACATTAGTCAGTGGGATGGAAGACCCCTCATCGCCCAACACATGTCTGGGTGTGTGTGCATGTGTGTGAGGACCTGGTCACACAGCGCAGAGCGGGAGAGCAGGATAATGAAGAAGCAACACACTTTATAATTCCAGAGCTCAGCAGTCGCCATAGAGATGGAGTGGGAACATGTGTGTGTATGTATGTGTGTGTGTGTGGGTATGTATGTATGAGTTTGTTTATTTGGCTTATGCATGTACGTGAGTTTTTAAAAATTGATTATATTTGAATATGTGAGTATATAGTATTGAATTATATGTGTGTGTGTGTGTGTGTGTGTGTGTGTGTGTGTGTGTGTGTGTGTGTGTGTGTGTGTGTGTGTGTGTGTGTGTAGGGACACCTGTCTGGGAATAACAGGGAGCAGAGCGGGGATGTGATCAGGAGATGAGTGTTTCCAAATGCCGTTCTGTCAGTGTGCTGGAGGGGCGGCATACAAATGACATGTGTTCGACTGTGGAGGACAAGGAGTCTGGGGGGAAATCATCGTAGGTGTGTGTGCGTGTGTGAGAGCGGGAGCGTGTGTGTTCATGACGTCCCCTGTGCCAATCTGCAGTCATGATTGTGTTTGTGTATCAAAGATTCGTGCCAAATCTCTTTTTGCAGCCTATGCATCTGGTCCAATGCGTTTCTCTCTCCTACACTATATATTCGCCTGCCAGCAAACGCTCTTCTGCACACTTGTATGTGGGGAATGTGTGCAGCATCCACACATATGGACCTGTAGTGTGACGCCTATAAGTGCGAGAGTGAGCAAGTATTTAGATTGTTGACATAAGTGTGATCAGAAACAGGAAACTCATCACGTCTTGAACTGCAGAAACACTTGCAATCACAGAGTGCTGTCATGAAGTGCTGTTTCTGTCTACAGTTTGTCGCTAAAGTTACTGACAAAATCAACGTTAATTACTGTCGCTGCAGCGGATATAATCTGCCGCTGGTGATGGTTTTTGATTTCAACTGGAAAAGTGATGGCTTTAAGTGAGAAGTCTGCTACCTGAATGTTTTGAATTTGCAAGGTGGAATAATTTGAAAAAAGCTTAGCACATCTGGGTATTATACCAACCCTGAAACTGATGAGATCTACTGGGACACAGCCCTACAGGTTTCTCACTACACTTTACGGGTATGAAAAAGAATGACAACAGCAATTCTACAATATATCATTGTCATTTCTTTAACCAGGTAAGACTCTTGTTAGGATTTAAATCTCGTTCTCAAGAGAGATCTGGCCAGGGCAGCATAAAACACTGTTAAAATACCAAAAATGAATGATGTGTAGACTAACACAAATGAAGCTCTAGTGAAAGTTCAGTCAGGAATAATCATCAGCTATTTTCCAGCTGATTTACAATCAACCAAAAGCACAGCGACAGACTTTTTACGAATATACGGGTTCATCAGCCTCATCCACCTCAGCAGTCAGCAGCCTCAGAGTCATCACCCTCCAGCACCAACAGCTTTCTGCGCGTATCACGTGATTCACAGAGACGCATTGTGGTTTGCCTGTGGAAAGAAACCAAACTAAGGGGAAAATGCTCCAAGTGCACAAACTCATCAGCTGATTCAGACCAGAAGAAAATGAACTAGGTGTGAAAATGCCCTAACTCACCAACAGCAATCAGACCTGACAATTCAGGCTCTCCTTGTGCACAGTTTGTAAGTGTTTCTATGCAACGTAATGCACCTTAATTCATACATACATATGTACCTTTGTACATATCCCACATAATCATCAGCCAGTAATTTGTGCATAACTAGTTTTTATGGTCAGAAATATTACTTTCAAGCCTTTATCTGTATTTGGTGAACCAAACTTGTGTTTTGCTTTCAGCTTAAATTATGTTTTTTGTTTCTGTTTAAGGAATTTCTAAGAGGTTGAGAAAATTCCCTTAAAAATCCATTAAACAAACTGCCTCCAGGCTAAAAGGTTGACATGTCAGAGATACAAGCTTCTTGCCTGACAGCGACAATTATCAAAATTGCCATCCATTTGCATTTATGTTGCCCTCCATTAAAGGTGAATAATTTTGTGATACGCTATAACAGTTTCCTGCTAAAGCACAGCAGGTAATCACCTGGTTTCATGTTGTGTTTAATAGAAATAATAAGAGGCTGATAGTGAACAATCTTTACATGGATTCACCTTCCATCACTGTCTGCTGCCAGCTGCTGAGGGATGAGTCTGTGTTTTGCTTCATGTCTCGACGCGTCACATGAAGTAGATTTACTGTATGAATGTCCGGGCCCAGTAGATAAGGTTACTGTTAATGACGGCTATCGATTCACACTATATTTACTTATGGCTGACGTGGGATCAGTGCGAGGACTGACATTTGATGAGCAGCCTCTCTGAAATCACTGGAGACGCTTGTTGTTCTTGGCTTCATTTCTCTTCTGAAAAGCACTAAATCATAGAGATGAGCTTCCACTGAGGGAAGTGTATTACCTTGCGGGTGCTTGATAGTTGTATATACACTGTGAGTGTGTTTGTCAGTCAGTTATTACACTTGGTGCGCTCTCAACCAAGTGTAATAACTGACTCTATTTAATGAATTCAAATCAAATGTTTAATATGTTCTTAATTTGCTGTATTTCTGTATTTATAGGAGGAGGGCTGAATTAATTTGCCACATACACATAATTTGAAGTAGCCAACAACCTGATTTTATACACCCAAAGAACTTTTATAAAAAAAAAAGATGTGTGTCATTGAGTCAGGCTTTTAGCTGGCTACACCAGGCTAGTAAAAGGACCAGGAGTTTAACTGGGACGAGGCTTTTAATGCAAGTTTTACAGCATTAAATAAAGTGCGCTGCAATCCAGTTTTGTCAGAGCAAAATCAAAACAAATGGAACAGAAAGAAAAGCAGAAAGTAAACTGTTCTCATGCACTGTTTGTATGTTTTTCTGTTAAAAGTAATGCACCTAAATTTGTGTTTATAATCTAGAAATTCGTGTATAACCCATGTATTTGGGAAGGCTGCAACCATGCGATCAATGTGCTGACGGGAGTAAAGAAGGAAGCAGCAGACTGGTGTTAAGAACTGTGTGAACTTTGAATCAACTTTGAGGGTTTTTTTTTTTAAGGTACGTCATCACCATCATTCTTTTCCTAAACCTGAACTTCAACTTTTCTTTTAGTGTGTAACGTCACTGGTTAGGTACTAATTCTTAGGATATCAAACAGACATCATACATTGTGTTATGACTTCATTCATTCAAACAGAGGCATGATTGCAGTTAGCTTCACAGTAGTTTGTTCACAAGTGTGAAGTTTTTAAAAAAATTGTTTTCAAATTGCAGTTTTTACAGAACATAACACAGGAAAACTTTCTGGTCCATGGATCATTATTGTCATATGATACAGACATACAAGCACAAAACTGTAAAGGTGTAAAAACAAGCTAGAAGTTAAGCAGAATTAATTATACACACAAGGGGGTGGAGTGATGGGGGATATGGCTCACATGTTGACAAAATAAAATACAGAGGAAAACAAAAACAGTAATAAATGAATTTGAACAAGGAGAGAGTCAGACAAACAAACCAACAAATGAAAAAGTTACGATGAGTTAAAAGGCAGCATTCACTTCAAAAGCTTTACAGTGGTCCCAAATCCTTGAGAACAGGTCAGTTTTGCCCTTGAGTGAATATCTGGTTTTCTCTAAGCTCAAAGACATCAATGGGTCTGTAACCCAGTGTCTAAATTGTGGAATAACCATTCCTGTGGTAAGTGTAGCCAGGGCTACTGCCCCACGCTGGGATCCAGACAGTGGTGGGCTCACTGGTTAAGACATGGAGAGGGTTGGATATTTGCTGTTTGTATATCAGAGAGACATTTAAATATCTTATCACACAGTTTAGCCACTGAGGGGCAGGCCCAAAATGATTAATGGTATAAGGAGGCAGGTTCAGTCTTTTAAAAAATTAGGTGCAATTACACTGAGCTTTGCTCTGGACCAATGAATCCAGTGGATTACTTTAAACAGATGGTGCCTGGCATTGAAGGATGATGAATAAGATGTAGTGCTTCATCCCAGGTGAGTTCTACTAGGGAACCTAATTGGCCCTAAACATGCAGGATGATGACGAACTGTAGGCTGCAATTCTTTTTTCTGTGATTAAGTTTCTGGCAAACAAAATGAGCATTTATGGATCTGTTTCCAATAAAACATGCACATAAAATATTTCCTTATCTTTTAACAATGATTTATGGTCATTTCTGTATTTTTTTTTTTTTTACTTTATATGTGCAAGTGCAGTTGTGGCAAAGGAAAGGGTTACCACTTTAATCATTTACAACAAAGTGGGTTTTAATAAGGTCAAAGATGAGGAGAAAAAAAGGGGAAATTTGATTAATTTAGCAGTTATATTTTACACACTGAGCACATGGGCTCTGTGGGAGGAAGCAAAGCTAATGTCAACAAAACACAAAGGTACACATCTCTGCTGAATGGAGACTTGTTCAACTTCATATATTTCCATGAGCTAATCTACATTTTGCCCCTTGTAGTGCCGTCCCCATGAGTCATATCAGATTCAGAATGCACCTCAGCACCTCTCGCTCTTTATATATATTATCTATTATTGTTGAGGAAAGCTAAGAATAACACTTATGTCTCAGCTTTTTCCCCAAGTGTTAAATCAACAAGACCAGACTGTTAGCACTACTGTATACATCCAGAGGTCTGCTCTGCACATTTGTTAAGGGAAGTCGGGGTGACGAGGGCGTGTGTGTGTGTGTGTGTGTGTGTGTGTGTGTGTGTGTGTGTGTGTGTGTGTGTGTCGTGAATATGTGTCAGCAGGGCAGGAAATACCACACTTCACTGGCAATGAGTGCTGCTGATGGCTTGTTTGCCTGTTTTGTGTGTGTGTGTGTGTGTGTGTGTGTGTGTGTGTGTGTGTGTGTGTGTGTGTGTGTGTGTGTGTGTAGTCGAGGCTCATGTGTGTGAATATTAAAGTTCAGTGTAAATGTGCCTCGCATGCATGAGAAGAAGTGCACGTCTGCGTCTGTGTGTGTTCCCCTCAGACAGCTGGCTGATCTCGCTCGTCACACACACTGTTCCCTGGTAAATACAAGTTTGAAGATGATTGATTATGGCGGCCTATTTCTCATGAATCAGGGTTTGTTTGTGTGTGGTACACAAGGCAACAAGCGGCGCGGCGCTCCCATATTCTCAGCCACATATGGTGAAACCCCACGACACATTACAATCATTCACATCCCATAAAAATCACTGTTGGGCAACAATACTTAAATTAAAATCATTCCTTTTTTTTTTTTTAATCTCGCGCTGCTGACAAGTTGCAAAACACATATTTTTTATTTCCTGTTACTTAATGGAAGGAAATCATCGGAAACTTCTTGTAAACAGATACATTTATTTCTGCTTCTCTTTCACTGATTGAGTTCATAAAAGCTTTTCCATTTGCTGCTCCTAAGACTCTGCAACTGGTGCGTTTAATGTTAATTCTCTGTTTCTCATAAAAGGACAAACAGATCAGATCAAGGAGCCCAAACATTTCCACTTGCACTGTTCAGATTTTGCTCAACTTTTTAGTTGAGAAATTTGCTCAGATTTGCTCAGCTGCAAACACAAGTCAATAGTCCTGATGGTGGCGCTACAGCAAGTGTCTAAAGTTTGAAACTTTGAAAATTCACAACAACTTTCACCAAAGTGTAGCCCCAGTACTGAAGAAACCTTTGTACATTTAAACCTATTGCAAATTATGAAGTCCATCTTCTTAAACCTATCTCCTCCTACAAGTTTTGCTCAATTGACACCAGACTTGCTACAGACTGTCCTCCACAAATTGTCCTCACAGATTTTTGATTTGTCAAAAATTGAGCCTACAGTGCATGAAGGTGTTTGACTGTAAATAGTACTGTAAACAGATCAGATAAATAAATTTTCAATTTGATGATGTTTGGCTTATATCAGAATCTTATACCAAAAACTGAATTTTTGGAAGCATTTTGAATTCTGCTCTCAGGTGAACAACCGGAGTCAATGCAAGAATGGCATTTTTAAACATCAGTTTTTCACTTATGGAGTAAATCAATCATTATTAAAAAACAAATTAACAACATCTCCATGCTGTCTAGATGCAATATGTGTATTTTCACACATTTGTCTTGATAACTGAATTTATGACAGCAGTTTGAAATCTGCCTTGACAGCTGTTGTCATCGTGGTGGCTGACTTAGTCATTTTAAGAAGCCACAGATGAGTTGTCACTTGCTAATTACCTCAGTCAGATAGAAGATGCTCCTTGGTGTCAGAGGTTGTGAGTTCAAACCTCAATTGATGCAAAATGTACATTGTAATGGAAACTTTCTTGTTGTCTTCCTATTCTGCCTCTTGTTGCCTAAATTTGCCTAAAATTGCCCGGCCATGACCACTGATGCACAGCAGCTATACTTCTTAATTTTGGGTCCATGTCAATGACAATTTATCTTTACAAAAGGTACAAAAACACAGTCAACATCTCTCACACCTCTGTGCTCCACCCAATTCTCTTTTTAACAGCTACAGATGGAAAACTTTAAATTACCTTGTTAACGGCATTTACTGGTCGGCTTTGCCTTGCCGGCTGTGCTACCTGCTGGCTGAGTAATACAAGTACAAAAGCTCTCTGGCACTGCTGCCTGAATCTCTGCAGGCTGTCAGATATAACTCTGCAAGCAAACTACCTGCCTTTTAGCAATATTCTTTCTTCTGTCTAACTTCAGCACTCTCTAAACACACACAGGATTATTTACAGGTCACAGCACAAGCCATAATTGCCAACACATGAACTCATGGGGTTTGCCTTAAGTAAACAATTAACAGCAGCAGCAACCACAACAACAGGCTTTACTGACTCTGACTTTTAATGGTTATGATTAATACGTTTAATAGTCTGTGAATTGCTTCTGCTAATTCTTAACACTTATATTAGCCCACAAACTGCTAAAGCTAATAACTACAGCTGTTTGCTAAGGTTTCCAGGACATAGACATATCCCAGCCTTGCATAAACTCTAATTTACAGCATTTTCGACAACAAAAAAAGCATTTTCTTAACGGGCCACAATAGCATTCCTCTCATTAATCCTCGCTCACTCACCACACATGCTTAGAAACATTTTTCTGTCAGCATCACACACCTATTTTAAACCTTTATGTCTCCTTTCATCTCCGTCCCCCTCCCTGTGTGTTTGTCCTTCCATCTCACCGACAGCATCACTCTGTAACTTCCTCGCTGACCCTTGACCTCCGTCCATTTTGTTGCTGACAGAAGCCAGGCCTCTCTGTCATCTCCGTCAGTCGCTATCTGAGCAGACACACAGCCAAAATGTAGACCTGTAAAAAAAATACGTCCACAGCATTTCCTGTCATTCTCCAGCAAGCAGAGGGTCAGTTAAGGTGCCCAAAATGAACCTCACATCCTGTTGTTGCTAATTTATGTGAAGGCTCAGGTCACGCAGACTAGTTATCGTCTAATCTGGTGAAACTGTTAGATTTCATCAGCTAGTTTGTGTTACAGTGTTTTCCTGTGTGCCCACTTTTCCTCAACAAGCTTCTCTTGTTCAACAACCTCCAGAGAGAGTGACGGCGATAACATAGTCGGGGCAAAATAGCAAATTGTTCCAGTCCTTTAAATGCAACATGTCTTGTGGTGCTGAAATGTGTAATACAGTCTCTTCAACTGTTACTTTCTCCCTCTGACATTGTCAAACCTTCAAAATGGCTTCTGTACAAGGAGGCCCTGCTTTTTGTTTTGTTTTGCTGTTTCCTGACTTATTTGTAGATTCCCTCCTTATGTGTCATGTCTGCCTTTATTTCCTGTCTTTGTGTGTTTTCCCGCCTTCGTCTTTCTCAGCCTCGCCCTGATTAGTTTCACTCACCTGTTCTTACTCCCCCAATCAGTGCCTTTCCCTCATTTACCCAGCTACACACCTGCCTTGTGATGGCCTCATTAGTCCTAATCCTCCCTGCTTAAAAGTACGGCGACTTTTACCTTCTGTAAAACAGTCTGGAGAAAATACCTCAGGTCATATTAATCCCATGCGAACGCGATCCTCTGTAAAAATGTATGTCAATATTTCGTCACGTCCTGTTAACCATTTTTTCACGTTGACAACTAGTTTCCGCATTTTTCCGATGATGGAGGCGCTTGAAGAAGCATTCGGTGTTGTCAGCAGTCTTGATAGTGGACATTCTTCTAATGATCGCATAACCCTATGTGAGAGACCAATCAAAAAGGACAAGAAGAAAGCACTTTTCAGAGCCACGAGACTTCTGCTTGTGTTAGGTATAGGCCTAAAATAAATCCATATTGCTAATTGTTGTGTACACACAATCCTGATCATGGGCAATATTTCATATTCGGCTAATAAATGTAGCACATACAGGAAGCAATGTAGCACGCACATGCCGACAGGGAGGTGACACCAGGGCGCAAACTGAGTTACCACTCCCATCTCTGGTAGAATTACAGAGATTTTTTGTCCCGTGTGAATCGGAAAATTGTATTTCGGACATCCTGTGGCAAACTGACATTACCCTGACCCTGTGTAAAACTAATCCCATCTGAGTAGTACTTTTGTTGCATCATTTAGTTGTGTGATGTTCAGGTGCTGTTTCCTGGAATAAAGAGTGGTCTTTTTTAGCTCCTGTAGTCTGCCGTCCCCTGCGTTTGGGTCCACCTTCTCCACACTGCATAAAATTTTGCTCTTAACCTCTGTTGCAAATGACATTTTCTAGTCAATATAATTTTTATTGTTTGAGCATGCATTACATAAAACAACAAACAAACCCGGAGATACAAAGGTGCACTGTAAAAAGCTTTGTTATCTTTCCTAAAAAGGGCTGTCCTGCTGAGCTCATAGCGCTGCTTCCATAGATTAGTGGAGCTTAATTAGTCATCTCAGGCCATTTAACCAAATCCTCAGACCAACTTCATGCACTGTATCTAGAACTGGTTGGGTTGATAGTACAAGTGAGAGGACCCCCTCTGTGTTCATGCTTTGCTTAGAGTAGTGAATTCTGTCACACAAGAATAAGATATATAACGCTAGAGTTGATGGATAATAACTGTCATGGACCAGCCCTGTCCCGTATAAATTATGTTTATAGACTGCTAATATGAAAGGTAATTACTGAGAGGATTATAGTCACAGGCCATGTTTTATCCAACTGGACTTTAACATCAGAGACAGTGAGGTTCAGGCTATCCAAACACTTTGATTGTAGAGGAACTCAACAGCAGCTGCGGATCTTGTTTTCGCAGACCTTCGGTGGTTTAACTTCTCACCTTGTAGCGATAAAGAAATGTACTCCAGGTGCTTTTCATTCGGGAGCCAAGTCGTTCCTTAACTTCAGGAACAGGAAGACAGGAAGACTGTGGTTTTGGTTAAATAATAAAAGAGCAATATTGAACCAAGATGAGAATTTAACCACAACCTTGACTTTAACCTTAAATGCTCTGAGTTGCCTAAACAGAACCATAAAGACATTTATTATGTTGCAGAAAACAAATTAAATACATTGTCAGTGATGGTTGTGAAGATACAAACAGCACAAATATTTTGGGACTGCAGATATTTCTATTTAAATGTTTACTTGGGGGTGCGCTGCCGGCCCAGTGGTTGACATGCATATAGGGCCACAGCATCCCTGATTGGCTTTGCTGCATGTTTCCCTCATGTTTCCTGTCTACCTCTCTGCTGCAAACTGCAGATAAAAGCCAAAGCAAGTTTGCTTAACACTTAACTTAATCCAGGAAGCTTCACATTTTCTTCCTTGCTGTTGCTCTTATATACTGGGCAGTTGCTGAATGTGTACATGAGACACAATGATCAATCTTGTAACCCGTGGGTCTGACGATGATAAGCCTCTGGTGGCAAGGGTCAAGATACTGGGCGACCCATTGTAGCTGGCGAACACCCAAGCCAAGACTTCCTCTTTCTTACTCCAGTCATTTCTGCTGATCTCTATGAACAGACACCTGCATATGATTTCAGAGACAGTTTTAAAAAGCTAATATAAAGCTGGGTTTTGAGATTGTATTTCAGCCAATACATGCCATCTCTCCACACAGACTGTTTACCTGTCATTCAAACTTGATTGGACAATACTACATGGACCATGAATGGAAACCAAAACCGGTACCAAAGTCTTGTCCTGTTGTCTCAACATGTTCTCACTCTGCCCTCATCACATATCGAAGTTTGGTCTTGGACTTTCTACGCTGAGATATGACGTGCAAGGTACCCTGGGTAAGTTGGTTGATGATGTTCTTGGATGCTGTGTCAACTTCAGTCTGTTGCATGCATTGTGTGTTTTCAAAATACACTTCCATGTTCACGGTAAGTACAACACTGCAAATTTTCCGTCAACAAAAAAACACAAGTGCTTACGTTTAGCCAACACATGCATGTGGTTATATTTAGGCAACAAAGGCACGCAGTTAGGTTTAGAAAAAAAATTACAGGGTCTATGGGAAACAGGCATTGCCCTCCCGGGTTACAGTTGGTGACTGTTGGACCCATCCGATACCCCTCCCACCCACCCTACTCCTTTTGGACTCGACTTTTTGCCCCATTAACTTTAGTTGGCCAATACACGCGTGGTTGGGTTTAGGATAAAAGAACAGGTTTTGGCTTTACATTCATCAAGGGGAAGCAAACACCAGCCTCCTGGGTGAAAGTCAGTGGTTGTTGGACCATTCACCACCCTTCCCACCTGCCCTACTTGGACTTCCACTCCCTTTATTTATGTTGTTGTCCGGCCATGTTTCCCCCCGACACCCCCGGGAATTATTTCAGAATAAGGGGGACCAGCCACATATCATGCCGACATGAAATGACGGAGCTTTTCTTCATCGTACAACGCCAGAAGTCACTGACCAAGCACCAGTATTCGACGACTTCAGAGAATTTCTTTAAAAAGATTACACCTACTAATTATCTTGGTCACAATGGTGTTGCAGCTGCATTTTCCCTGTCATTGATAAACTCTGTGTTAAGGTGTTTCAATATGTTGTGATTCATTCTGTCCTAAATCCATATACATAACATACTGTAATTGCAAAATTATGTTTGCCAACAAGCAGCATCTGTTGTAGGAGCAGAATGCAAATGTTCTTTTGCTAATACCAGACTGCCTCTACGATGGAAAGAACATCTCATCATAAACTGGGGTCTTGAAAAATTCATGTTCATATTACAGTAAAATATATAATATTTCAGGCGACAGCCAGCATTACATTCTGCATACATTCTGTAGCACACAGGGGAAAAAATCATTTGGATAGAAAAGTTCATGTTTCCTTTTTTTCGTTAATATTTCTGATGTTCACTTGTTCCAACAAGACACATAAAGCCCGAGCTAACAAGCACATATCTTTCCCTCGATGCAGAAACTGATCCCAGTGCTGCCAGAAAGTCGTCCTGTAAAATACTAAAAGATTGTAAATGGCCTTTGCTCACATTTGCCAACCCTCCTGCTTTCTCTCTCATGCTAACACGGTCCCCTACAGCCCATTGTCATTTCTCTTGTTAATACTAGAACAAATCGCCGAGGTAGTTAATCTTTGCACCAGCTGTTTGGACAGGCCTCAGCCCTCACACCGCGTGCTCCTTTGTGCCTTCCTACTGGACAGCAGACAGCATTAATGAACGAAAGTGAAGGAAATGTCAAGTCAAGTCCAGACAATAGTGCAGCAGGAAGCTTAGTATGTGTATTAGTGTGCACATACAAGGAAAGCCAAAGACTCACGATCATTAAGCTGCAGTAAAAGTGGACCGACTCACTCCTCAAAGCCAAAATAACAGTCGCTAACGTGTGTACAGTTGTTAATGATTCAGGAAATATGCCATCTCCCCGAATCAAGCCTTCTTGATTGCACAAAGGAAGGACAATCAGACCCAGACAATGCGTCCCCCTGTCACCAGCGGCAGCGTGCATCCTGAAACACTCCGTCATATCCCAGTAAGAGCAGACTGGCAGAGGAAAACCAAGAGCGCTCACTTTCCAAGTACAGTCGGATAATAATCTGACTTGGCAGCTGGGTGGCATGAGAAATAAGCCAACGATCTGGAGTCAAGTGTTCCAGTTTGGAGAGACATAAAGTGACTCCTCAGTGCACCAGGCTTCTCATTTCTTTTTATGCTCCCTTCCCTCTCGTCCTGAGCTTGACATGTATGCGCGCCCATAGGCGAGTTCATGCCCAGTGACACATGCAAATAGGAACATTCACAGTTGTGGATTTCAAGATAGGGAGAGTCTGAAAAAGAAGTTGCGAGATTGATCTGCTGCCACGTATGTATGAGCGAGACCGGGAACTGCCAAGGGCTCCAATTTGGAGAGACATAAAGTATAAACTCCTCCATACAAGACTCCCAACTACTACTTTTTCCGTCTCTTTCTCGCTTCATCGCCATCTGCTTCACTAAACAGACATCTTTGCCCACAGAGCAAGAAAACCAGCAGTTTGGATACAAAAGAATAACTTGTACATGCTTGTACTCTGTTTATGTGAGGGCTTTGACTTCCTGTTTGGTCCTCACAAGTGTAGATGCACTGTGTAAAGCCATGTATGTTTGTGTGTACACTTCTTATAGGCACATAGGTTGACATGCGTTGCTATAAAACCTGCTTATGCCCTTTAAATAGAGTGTTTTATGTTTCACTGTGTCAGGGTCAGAGCACACAGAATTATGGGTTGTCAGTACAACAAGTCATTTGTGTGTGTGTGTGTGTGTGTGTGTGTGTGCAGGGAAGGAGACAGGGTTGTGGATGGCATTAATATTTGCCCAATTGATGATGCCGTTCACGATGATGGATGGTAGAGACGGGCTGAGGGAAAGTCTGGCAGCGAGCGTTAACCGAAAGAAGAGAAAATTAGAGACGAAGAGAGGGAGGCTTGCATAATTGGATTCAGGAGCGTCTCCTGTCTGCACCTCACTGTCTGTTCGTCCATCTGTCGGTGCTGCGTCCAATCAGCCGCGTCCTCAGCTCGGCCCCGCGTCCAATCAAAGGGCCAGTCATGCCCTGTCTGGACGGGCAGTCGTTCCCTTGGATGTGAAAAAAAATAAAAAGAAGACAGACCAGAGAGCCAGGCTGTAATCATATAGGTGTTTTGGGGGTTGGCTTCTAGTCACAAACACACACACACACACACACACACACACACACACACACACACACATGCTCCTACACACACACACACACACACACACACTCAACATTGAAGAGTGAGCAAAGCCTGGACAAACAGCCTGTGATTGCCCATCAGGAAATGGTGCCGTGGTGCAGTCTTAACATTTCAGACTGAGCTCTTTCTTCTCTGGTTTCCTCTCTCTACAGCCCATTTAGGGTTTTATGGCGAAATTACCCCGAGTTATTGGGGAGCTTTTGTTGTGGGACGCTGCTTTACAGAGTCGTAACAGCAAGCCGAACAAAGTCTGTTTCATCTTCATGTCTCTCTTGAAGTTTTTGAGGAGTTGTTTTATTGATTAAACAATACAGTAAATACTTTATTCTCTTGTCATGTTTTTCAAAAGCTCTGGTAAGAAGTCTCCCTTTAGCTGAAGGCCAGACTGAAACTGCTGCACCGCATGGATCATTTTTAAACGCTTGTACTTTAGTGTGTGCCTTAAATTACATTCATGTGTCGAGTGCTGCTACAATATATGTTTGACAAAGGTTCAACACGCATTACTTACAATTACTATAATAGTGCTGGGATTGTGCATGCTAATTTCCATCATGAGAAGGAGACATTTCACACTGGGATCAAAGACAAGTAGGAGACTGAAAAAACATAAGCGTATAGCAAAATGAGAGAGAGAAAGATTTATTCTGGTTTATTACAATATGGATCTTATTTTCATAGTTTTATCCATTCTTATTGGTAATCCTAACATTATACTCGCCAACTGAACTGTTTAGATCTTGGCACACGGCGACTTAAGATGGCCTCATCAATACTTTCTATCTGGGTATCAACCCAGCTGGCACAGAACATCAATACGACATCAGACAGACATTAAATTTTGGTTGCAATGAAAATCATTAAATATTAGAGTTTAACATTGTGTGCACGTTGGCATTATGAACTTTTACAGATGTTTGGTTTTGTTCCCATATCTCACAACTAGATGTCATTATGCTACATCAACATGACATGACATGTTTGGAAGACGCTGGAATGCAACTTAAAACCAACAACATATCAACGTCATCTGTCGTCAGTGCTCTACGTCGAATTGATGTTGGCATTACAGACGAGCAGTGTGGAGATATTTTGCGGTTTCAATTATGTGTCCTCTGCTCCCTTCTCTGTGTCAGCTGTGGTAGTTAGCTACGCTCCTGCAGGTGGCTACTTTTTCATGAACCCTGGATTTTAACAGATCTGGGGAAAACTGTATTCTCCTCGTCTGCACCTTAGACATGGAACAATCTTCAAACAGATCCTAAATTAGAAACACTTATATCCACTGATGAATTTTAGGGCATTTTAAAGAATGTGGTGACAGAGACATGTGCTTGTTCTTGAGAGGCCACTATGTTTGAATGGTTGTTGTTTTATTGTGGATTTTGTATTTGTTGCATTTTAAATGTGCTCTGATTGGCTACTACCTCGGCCAGGTCTCTCTTGTAAAAGAGATTTTCAAACTCAATGGGATTTCCTGGTTAAATTAAGGTTAAATAAATAAAATAAAATAAAATAAATCAACAGAACGATTTCCTGTCCAACCTGCTGGTGTTTCTGTGGTCAACAACTTTCTTGTACTGTTTAATTTTCTCTGCATGGATGTACGCCAAATGACCATCTCCTGACTGCACAGTTGTCTCGTTCCAAACAGTGACAAGGGCTTTATTTTCATCCTCAGACTAAGCACTCGCCTCTTTTCTCTTTGTTTTTCTTGAGACACAGTTGAAACTGCTGAAATATCTTACTTATCCTCACTGAAGTTTGACACTGAATAATGATGACAAAGCCCATCTGACGTCAGCAAAACCCGCCTGGAGGATGTTGGGCGTGCTTTGGCTCGATGACTCATCTTGGCACCATTAACTGAAATGCAAATCAACCCAGCATGGTCTGACTTGCTGTGGCCAAAGCTCCAATGGAAAAAGCCCTGCTGGTGGAGAACAAAACAGAGCTAAAAGGAGAGTCAGTAATGGACAGAAACAAAACTTCGGTTAAATGCTAATGCTGCTCTGAGGCTGCTGGATAAGTAACTGAACATGTCGTTTTTATAAGGTGATCATTTGTCAGTGATGTGTTCACAGCTTGTTGCGATGCCCTCCAAGTGACCAAAGAATTAAGTAATGCAGGTTTAAATCTAGCAATACGAGTAGCTTCTGCAATCAAAGATATCTGTTCCCAGTAAACCACTTGTCTCAAATTCCCTGAATCTCATAGCTCTTTGTCTTCTTCCCCGCCTCTTCTGCCCTGAATTAAAATTCTGTTTAAACTTTGAAATTAAATACAGCGACAGCGTGAGTCACAGTGAAAAGGAAAAAAAAAAGTACAGCAGAGGAAGCATGATGACAGCGCAAATGAGAAGAGAAGGAGAGGGGGAGTGTAATAGATTAATAATGTGGCTGGTGGCCCTCAGGCTGAGAGAGAGAATGAAGAGAGTCAGAGACAAACACAGACAGATAGAGAGGCAGGAAGAGAGAAAAAAAAGAGGAGCGCGAAACACGAGCAAAGGGAGGGAAAGAAATAGAGAGAAAAGACATGAGCAGTGCTTCCATCATTTCCCCCTCGTTCACGCTCCAGCGCAGGCCCGGGCCCTCCGACAGGGTGACGCGGCGACGGCGGTGAAAAAACACCCGCTCCCACAATCAATGGCAAAGGAAAACAGCCCTGCCAATTTGTTACCTGACTCGCCGCGGCAACTCGTAGCCCTGCTTTACTGCACGCTGCAAACTGCCTTTTAACAAGCCCGCAGGGTGATGAAGTGAGAAGTGTGTGTGTGGCTGCGCTGGCGTACAGTATGTGTGCGGTGGTTAGTGCATGTGGGCGTCTGTGTGTTTTGTCCATGTGTGGTGTGACTAAGTGTGAGCGCATGTGTGTGTGCATCTGGTTTTGCTCGCTTTTTTTTATCAGACACAAGTGGAATACACAGTGTATCAGGGAGTTGGTGATACATGTGTGTGTATGTGTGTGTGTGTGCATAAATGTGTGTCTCTTGCCTTGTTTCCCTCTAATTGCCCAGGCTTGTCTTAAGGGAATCTGATAGTTGACCCTGTTGGCCATTTAATGTCGCTGATCCTTTTACACTTCCTGGAGCTGCTACAATAACCCATTGAACTGCGTCTCACACACATACACACACACACACACACACACACACACACACACACACACACACTTTAAGATCCCACTGATAAGAAAGAAAAATCGTACAGCCGTTCCGAGATCTTTATCTGCACTTCAATGAAAACTTAAAACTTGTACTGTAGGCGGGCGATTTAGGGGATGAGCAGATAAGCAAGAGGTGGAACAAAGAAGAAAAGGAGGACGATGAGGAGGAGGAACAGAGGGAGGAGAACGAACTCTCCATCTTCCACATTACTCACGAGTGAAATATGCGTTGGCTGGCGTGAGAGAGGTAGGGAGCTAACGAGGCGAATCACTGACCGGTGCCAACACTCTGCCTTTTAGTGCAGATGAAATTAAATTACTCCCCTCTCTCTTTCCCTTCCCTCCGCTTTCTTTTTCTTCTGTCTTTAATAGCGCTCGTATAGTGAGAGTATAAACTTCGGCACTGACGCGACACACTCGGCAAGTATCTTGTATTTCGATCCCTCTCGCTCCGAGGCAGTAAACCTGAGATGATGGTTTGTTCTCATTTCTCTTTCTGTGTTTTTTTTTTTTTTTTTCTCGTCCACTTTCGATCCAAGTGCTGCTGCTGGCAGCTCTGATCCGAGTTGTGTCTGCCAAGAAGTAGACAGTGTTTTGATGTCTTTTGAGGACTGCTATTGCAGTTTTTCTTTTTCCAGGTATGAAATTAATACCCTGCAATCCTGAAGTGGAGTTTTTCTCTTTCTTTTTTCTCCCCCGTCAGTCATGTCTGGGGAAAGTTTGCATCTCCAACATGTCAACTGTGCTGAACCAAAGAAAAACCTTTTTGACTCGAGAATTACACACTTTTAAAAGATTTTGTAATATTCTCAATGGAAAGGACATCAAATAATCCTTAAAGGAATAGTTTGACATTTTACATTCTTTCTTGCCGAAAGTCAAATTAGAAGATTAATACTCCCCTCATGTCTGTAGAAAACACGAAGCTACACCCAAGCAGCCAGTTAGCTTCACATAAAGACTGAAACAGCACCTCAAAAGTTTCCCAGAATGTTGAACCATTCCTTGGAGTAAAAATGAATAAGCATTACGTACTTAATGTGAAAGTATGTGGGTTAGGTTTCGGCTCCTTTAGTCCTGTCAGACACATTCTCACTCCGACCTCATCACATATTGATGTTTGGTCATGGACTTTCCACATCGATGATAAGCCTCTGAGGGCAAGGGTCAATATATTTGGCTGATCCAGTGCAGCCAGCAGATATCCAAGACAAGGCCTCCTCTTCCATATGCTGGTCATTTCAGCAAATCTCTATGAACAGTCACTGTATATGAATGCACATACATTTTAAAAACGCTAACATAAAGCTGACTTGTTGTCAGGTGATAGTCGAAGGGTTCTGAGATTGCATTTAATACAAACCACCTCTAAACACGGACTGTTTACCTGCCATTCAAACTTGATTGGACAAGGCTACCTGGACAACAAAGGGACCACGAATGGAAACCTAAACACCTCAGATACCAAAGTCTTGCCCCATTGTCTCAAAACACTCTCACTCCGCCCTCGCCCTCCGTGTCAAGATATGACGTGCAAGGTACCCTGGGTGCGTTGGTTGTTGTCGCTGTGTCAACTTCTGCCTGTATGTTTTCAAAGTACACTTCTATTTTCACACAAAATGTACAGTTTTCATACAGTCTCTTTCAAAATAAACGTGCTACGTCGGTACAAAACTGCAAATGGATGTTTTTACCTTCATCAACGCGCACGACGTGGTTGGGTTTAGGAAAAAATAACAGGGTTTGGCTTCACATTCATACAGGAAGTGAACACTGGCCCTCCAGGTGAATGTCAGTGGTTGTTTGACCCATCCACCTCCCCTCCCACTCGCTCTACTTGCACTACTGCAACCTTAACTTTTGCTGTTGTCCCGTCATGTTTCCCCCTCATGCCGCAGAATGCCATAAAACAATAATGGCGACCGGCAACGTATCACACCGATGTGAAAGAACAGCTTTTAGCGTTGGTGTGTGACGGTGGAAATCACTGAACAAGTGCAGGATTTTGATGAGGCCGGGTTGTCCTGTCAGTGCATTGGCCATGTGATTGCAACCCTCATGGTTACATAGGTTATACACAAAGCACTGGCTCATGATTGGCTGGGTTATATATATATAAAAAAATGAATACATTACTTTTTGTAGGAATTTGTACAAACTGGGTACCTACACACCCTGTTTTGAAGCCTTGAGTTTAGCATCTTGGCTGTGGTTGTTTTTTGGAGCCAGAAGTGGCCACATTTGGACGAGAAGGTGAACTTTTTAAGCCTTAATAGAATATAATAGGTGAGTTAAATAAAAATCTTCCTTGCTTTACTTTTTCAGCCCCAGAGGTTGCAGCTTGACCCATACCCACATCCCTCCAGATACGTACACACGCAGTATTACACACATCCTCCACTGTACCAGCCAGATGCTGATAACTACACCATTTCTGGAGAACATTCTCTCCTTCACCAGCTGCATCGAGCCCATATATTTCCTGTAGATTGAGCTGCAATTAGCACAACAAAAACAAACAGCCCCTGATGAGTGTGAGGACTGTTTGCATTTGTTTTTCTTCTGCCTCTTTCCTTTCTCACTGAACTCCTACAGCATAAAATGTTACGTTTCCCGTCTGCGCGGTCACATCCTGTTAGCTCAGACATTTAACCAGCGACTGATAGAGAATTCACTTTGGAGCAGCAGTCTCTGAACGGGCCAGGTGAGGGGTCAGCTCCAATAACAGCAGCAGGGGAAAGAAATGAATAAAGCAGCAGGCCCCAGAGGAAACTCGGCGGCCTGTTATAGGGCTTTGTGGTTTTAGCTGTCCACCATTTTAACGAAGGGACAATTTCTTTTCAAAATGTCGGCTCAAAATCCTCCCAACATTTGGCTCGCAAAGTCACAAGAACTGGGTGCTGGCAAATAGACATCTGTTCATCAATGCTGCCAATTCATGTAAACGAGCTAACGATCTCAACTCATGTAATGTGTTTGGGCTCAGAGGGGACTCTGTTGGTATCAGGCTCGTTTCTGAGTGGACTTGATTGACGTGGGTGAGCGAGTTGGCCCCTCGTGCAGGTCCTGGAGCCTTTTTCTGCTGGCGTGCTTGTGGCTCCGAGTGGCTGGTAAGTAGTGATTACTGGACTTGGCCTGAGTAGCAGCTGTAGTAGAGTGAAATGTGGCAATGTGGCCCTGGAGAACCCACACTTAATGACATCAGGAAACACCGCCCAGGTTCACCCACAGCGCAGCGTCTGGAGCATGTGTGTGGGTGTAGCGTAGAAAAACTGAGAGAGAAAGAGAGAGAGGGAAGCGGCTGAAAATAGGCTATGAGGAAGTAACCATGTGTGTGTTTGCACGTTATGACTATGATGATGTTTGATTGTGTATAACAGTGTGTACATATCTATACGTTTCACTGCGTGTGGTTGAATGAGGAAAAGAGCATATGTTACTGTAAAAATTTACGTAAGGCTGCCCCCTAATAGTCAATAGTCATATGCACACCAGGGCTTTCAAAATAAGGTGTTAATTTTGATTAATTAATCACAGAAAAAAATAATGTGTTAAAAAAAATTAATTGCATTCTGTGGTGCCCTTTGATCTGGGGCATCAGTAATGGCCACAGTGACATGGTGAAGGCAGAAGAGACGACGCTACTCGGCCCCATGAATCAATTAAACACCCTGATGGAACTTTTGATAGAAGCAATGTTCTCTGCAGTTTCTGCAGTAAGGAATTTTTGTACCATCAGAGTAGGCCTTTGAGCCTGAAATATCACCTCAATGCAAAACTTTTAGCAGCGACTCCTGAGATCTGAACCAGCACAGTCTCTGATGTTAGCGCCAGCAGTCAGCCTCATCGACGCAAATCGAGTAAGTCTACCTGTAATAAAATCTTGATGACCAATGATCTCTCTGGTCGACTAATACTAGGTTGACTATTGGAGGCACGCACTTCCACAAACCAACAGGTGACATCTTGGTGGCTACATCCATTATTAATACAACATTTACTATTTGATTTTTTTGAATATTTTAAATGTTGCATTTTTTACAGACATGTACCGCCTACAGTCTTTTTCCTTGTTGCCTTTATTGGGGCTTTGCTGTGCCTCTCTCCATGTTACTGCCAACAACCTTCAATCAGTGGAATAGCAAAAACAGCCAAAACCTTAGTAGGAATGTGTACTGCATTACCTGTGCATGTGCATATGTCTTTTTTTAGTGCGCGCAGGATTCAAACAAAACAAGGACCCACTCATAAAAACATTGCTCCATAGCACGAGTGGTCAAAAACTCCACAGGGAACTTAAAAGAGTGAGTTTAAATATGAATACGACCGATATGTTATTGTGTGGAACGCACATAGCAACAGCACACACTTAAGTCAGACTATGTGGGAGTGTATGACAAACAAAGTTTCTGATAAACAAGGTGCCATACAGTCAGTATGAAGTGTTGTTAAGTGCTAAAGTAACCACAGTTTCAGTGTGTGTTGTGCACACTGACACTGTGCAGCCATGCACACTGAAAGCAGTGTGTGTTTGACATGTGGGCAGTGAGTGACTTTGCGTGTCTGGAGCCGTCATTCCCTCCTCACCACTTTGTTCCTCTAAGCCGGTCTGGCTTTTTAATGAACGGAAAGAAACACTTAAAAAGCAATATGAGCAAGCAATTACCATTAACAAAATATAATCCTAATGGTTTTTGGCTTCATTAAACTTCGCAGAGAAGTCTGCCATGTCACGAGTGTTTTATGGTGCTTATTTCTTACAGTTTTTTTTAAATCAGTGCCCATTTTTCCACCCCTGCTGATTGTTTTTTATTTCAGCCCGTGTCTCCTTGCCACAGTTGTTCTGATGGCCCGGAGCCAGAGAAGGCCTTGGGTAAGCATTATCTGTATTGCTGTAAAGCGATGCACTGCCAGCAAAAAACCCAAGAGCCAGCATGGGCGAAGGAAGGGAATGATCGAGGGGGACAGAGCATCCTCCCTTCCTCTCTCCTCCACCTGTCTCCTAGCCTCTATCGGAGCCGGCCTCAGGGAGCGTCGAGGCAGAGGAGTAGGAGTAGGAGGAGGAGGAGTGTTTTCTTTTCTTTTCTTTTCGGGGAAGGAAAGGGGATCGATATCTCTAGTAATCGTCCTCTCCACGTTGACATTTCTCTGCCTCTCCTCTGAGGCCGTTTAAGCGTCGGATGAATAAAGCTGTCACGGCCCATTCCACCCCTCGTCCTCTAAAACCTCTGCATCCCTGGCAGCCAGCCCTCGCTTCCCTCCATCATCCGGCCGCACCATTGGCTCAGACGGACTCAGACGGTGACTAATGGTGCTTCGTGATTGGTCGAGGCTGGAGTGAGGGCTGATGGATTGCCTCTGTTGATTGGCCTCTGCTAATTAGAGACCTTTTGAGACAGGGTGATGGATGGGTTAGCGCCGCCCAGTTCCCTCCCTTCCGCCCTTGGTTTCGAGCTGCTCCAAGTGATTTGTCTCAGGATGTTTTCTGGTTGTGTTAGCCACTAATTAAAAGTACCTAATCAAATGATCAACATTGGCATGTCTGGGGGGAAATGGTACCACAGTATTTTTGCTCTTCGGGCTCTTCCAAGCAACCAAACAACATAAAACATTAATTGGATTAGATGTGATGCATTGTTAGGCGGTGACCGCTGTCTGCCCTCTCTGTGGTTTCTGAGGTTTAATCTGCTAGATACACAACCTATGATATTATATCGTTATTGGATCTATAACTTACAATGCTTTGTGCCTTTGAAATTAAAAGGTTTTGTCTGATATCTGAGTGGTTTTGAGATTTGGGGGTTCACAGTTTTCACTTCTCAAATTGCAGGTCATGTAGTAAATTTCTCTTTTATTGGTTAAATCAACAGACGACATAGAGTTTCTCTAACAGTATCATTATCTGCAGATGGAAGAGTCTAATACTGAGGACTATTTTAAAGGAGCTCTATGTGAAATTCAGAGTGCATGAGTTTTCTGGACATGTTTCAAACATGGAGGTGGTTCAACAGTAACAGCGTCCCGATATCAGCAATAAGTGGCAGTGATGAGCTAGCCAAGTGGAATACACACATGCACTGATGGATTCATGTCGTCAACTCTTACATTTAGTAACATTACAAGTAAACATTTCACCTTAAAAGTCACTGGCAGTCGGCCCAGTGAATGAAGTTATTTTTTCTCAGACTCCAGCTGCTGCAAGAGGCAACAAAACATCCTTTCATTACAGTTTACAAAGACGTTTAAAACTCTCCACAGTATGAACAGTGGTCACATGAGCCCCGAAACCAGACACAACTCAGCCCTGAGCCGAGTGACCGTCCTCTACTGACCAATCAGACTGCAGTGTTCACAGCTCCACCTTTCAGTACCAGATCTGTGTGCTAGGTACCCCAACAGAGGGGGGACCAAACATGGTGATGGTACAGAATGGTTCTATTGGTGCCATCCACAACTTTTCACAGTGGAACCAGAATAAAAGTGGACTGAACTGAACTGTACCGTACTGCCTGGTGGACACAAGGCTTAAATAACTTGTCAAAGAAGAATAACCTGCAGGGCTCAGGTTTTAGAAATACTGAGATGATGAGTCCAAGTCCCCAAATATTTTCTGCCATTTTCAATAATTATGGACATTTTATGAACTCATGGATTAGCTGATAAAAGACAAAAACAATCAATAGATTAATGGATAATAAAAATAGCTGTTAGGTGCAGCCTTAGATAAATATTTGGTCCAAATGCTGTTTAAAAACATACAACTCTGATGGGGAACTTATCAGGGCTGGGTATCGAACTTCAATACATTTTGAGTACCAGCAGATAGGTGGTCGTAGCACTGAGTGTCTTAAAGTGTGAAGTCATGGAAGCTGGAATTGAACGCTTTGTCTGATTCTTCATCTTCTTTACTGATTTCCTGACCAGATATTTACTTACTTCTTTCAGGGTTACGTCTCCGAGATTAGATTTTTATGGGCAAAGTTTGTTTATACACTGATTATAAACACACCTGGAATTAAGCAGTAAAGTATATGAGTTTTTAATTGTAGGATATTAACTCCTCCGATGCTGCTTTCACCCCCAATTCTCCAAAATATGCAGAGGGCATGACCCCGGGGTCAACAATGTTACGGCCATGGTAACATGAAAAACTGATTTTTGACCAAACGGTCTGATTGAACCGTATAATTCTGAGGTCACAGCTTGTTCATGGGAAATAGTTTTCCTCCAGCATGTATAATAAAAAGAGGACTCTTTCGGCTCATTTTCATCTTTTTGCCAGCGTTCTGCTTTTTTGTCTTGACATGTTTTCATGAAGTTGCCAACTTAAGCGGATAGGATTACATTCCTCTGCAACTGGTAATATTTAAGTTATGTTACAGCGGCCGTATATAAAATGTAAGCAATACAGAATTTCAGATAAATAATTTAAGAATCAGGACATGTGCTGGCTTTTGTCATCATTTCTGGCTGAAGCGAGCCCGTCTCTTTTCATGTCCACATGCTTTGACAATTAGCTCGAGTTAGCATGATATGGACCCTGTGTCTAAAAGTCAAACAGCATTTGCGGACTCTAATTGAAACCAGAGTGTTTTTCTTCAATACGATTTGGTTATTAGCAGATCATAAAGCCCTGATGACATAATGTGGTTAGCCTGGTCGCACTCTGGTTTACCAATCTCTCCCTCTCCTTCTTCCTCTCCTCCTTTCCCTCTCCCTCGCTCTTTGGTCGGAGTAGTGAGCGGTTGCATTCCTGAGCCGCCCGTTGCAATAACAGCTCAGCGCTTTAAGCAAACTCTCCTCACCGCAAAACTCCCGCCCTCCTCCTCCTCCTCCTCCTCCTCCTCCGCCTCCTGTTCAGCCACAGTGCCTACTCCTCCTCTTCCTCCCCCCTCCATCTCAAATGTTCATTCCATCATTTCATCTCATCTGATCTGGGGGCAGTTTTTATTATAACCCAATCATAAAGAAGCAGCGTTGGCCGGGCTCCAGGAGCTAATGCCTTGTTTCCGACACACTGATAAGAAAGACAGAGAGAAGTTAGGCAATTATTGCCTAAGTGCAATAATTGTGCAACTATTTTTCTTTCTTCCTTTTCTTTCTTCCTTCCTTTCTTTCCATACCACCCTTGCCCACAAGAGGAGCTCCACCCAAGCTACTTCACCAGAAAGAAAGAATGAAGGAAAAGAGGAGAGAGGGGAAAATGCTTAGTGCCCAGACCATGAAAGAGCGCCTGTGGAGTATTAAGAAAAAAAAAAAAAAACTATGTCAGAAGATGGAGGAGCCTGGGTCACACACACACACACTCACACACACAAGTGCACACACTTTGCTGTACGAGAAATGAGAGGGCCCCCACCGTCTAGCGTGCAGAGTGGTGGAGAGCTGGGTATCTCTTCAAAGACCCCTGCAGCTTTCCCAGAAGACATCATCCGCGTGTCTAACTCCCTCCAGACCCTGCAAATGCTGCTGCCGCTGTGTGTATGTGTGTCAGTATTTGTGTGCACACACTTCAATGGTGTGATTAAGCTCCCAAAATTGGGGACAAATTGCTCTCAGGTGCAGATACTTTGGGATAAGATGATTTTTCTTCACCATCCTCCGCTCTGTACTCATCCTGGCCCCCTCCGCAAACCACTCGCACCCCTCTCGTCATGTCTCCTGTTTCCCAGCTCCTTTTACTCCCCTCATATCCTTTTACGTTCTTACCCCGTGCCCCTCTTTTCATTCCATCACGCTCTCTGTTCGCCTCTGTCCCTTTTTTGGAAAGACTCTCCACTGTAGGACGAGTGCAGGGCAGGGAAATGGCTCTGTGTCTTTATAAGTATAGAATAGATTACTTCCAACTGGGCTTGGAGGGAACTCCTCTTCACCGATATCAAAGCCTGTTTGCTTCTTTTGTAGGGAGACAGAGTGGAGGAGCTTTCTCTCCCCCCTTTCTCTCTCGCTGACATGAGAGCTCCTTTATCCACCGAGTGTGGGGAATGTGTGTGTGTGTGTGTGTTCTTCTGAAAGTTTAGTGGGTAATTCTTGAAGTGGTGCTCATAAGGCATTAAAAGCACATTGTGAGTGCAGGGTAATTATAATCAGAGCATGATATAATAAAGAAAATTAAAGAATTTAAAGCTGCATTGGTCAACTTAGAGTGGTGAGAGGACACTTTGGACTTTGAGGACATTTTTAGATTGCAAATATTTCTATGTAAGCTGCCTCTGTCACACTTTACATTATTGTAAAGACCGCAGCTGTGTGTTAGCATGATCATAGACATTACAGTTTGTCTTTTGTTCATCACAGTGTCTGTGGAGACCAGCACTGAAACATTTAATTAACTACACATTACATATTACTCATTAAAATAGCAATTACTTTACTAATTACCAAACAGCTAATTTAATAAGGTACGTATTGACTTTCGTTACTTAGCACAGCTCCATGAAGCGTGCCCTTAATCAGCTCCAATTCTGTATTATTATCTATATGAATAGAAAACTAGCTTAAAGAAGTACTTCACTGCTAATGTAACAACTGGTGAACCAGGTGAGACAAACATATAGATGATTCAAACATATAGATTCATACAGTAATCACACCTAGATAGCTGATGCCAAGAGATCTAGACACTAGTTAGATGGAGGGAAGTTTACCACAGTTCATTTACACATACCACACTGTTTTGATACAAAGCTAGCTGATAATTGGTGAAGTATCTCTTTAACATTAGCCCTGGTAACTGTATGTAGCTGTCCAAAAAGTCCAGTGAAGCTGCTGGTTCACACACCCTCCAACTCTGTGCAAAACTAGATGATTCCTGAATGTGTGCTTGGAGGTGGCTAACGTTAGCAAGGAAGCTAAGGTTACACCGTACATACATACGTGACTTACTTCCCCTCCTCTCATCTCCAGTTAAATTAAATTAAATTAAATTAAATTCCCAGTGAGACAACAAACAAACTGACCCAGGAACTGTCAAAGTACCAGTGCTATTTATTGCTGAGAACAGTAGCTGTATTAATTAAAGCGTTACTGCCCAACACCTGCGGAAAAAAGCAGCATTGATTTGTTAAACTGCATAAGATTTTATACCATATGTTTATGCTTCCTTGACAAGCAACCTCTTGCAGCTGGTGAACTAATGAATCGCCTCTCTATATAGCAAATGTGTAAGTGATTTGATGTTGTTATAGTGCAAAGAGAAAACTTATATATAAAGGAGGAGTTCAGGGTGGATGTGAGACTGTGATTTCCATTTTGTCTCCAATCAAAAATCAATGTTGGTGACCTTGATCCTGGCAGATGTGAAAACACAGAAGGAACTGACAGGCCTTATTCAATTCAATCATTCAATCAAACTTTATTTCAGACACAGGGAAGGTCCATAGTACAGTACAAACATTACAAACGTTACAAACAGATGGCTAGCACTACTCCATCTAGGCACTTTGAGTAGTAGCCTCAAACCATCATTGTATGCCAGTTTATTGTTTGGACTTTGGTTATATTGAATATAGAGGAAGCACATTCCTTGCCATACTTTAATTTCTCAAACTGTTCTGGTCAAGTTCACCTTTTATTCAGTCTCCTGTAACCTGCAGGTACCTTGAATATTTTCTGAAATTCCTCTCCTTGGTCACTGAATACTGTAAAACTAGAAAGAGTTATTGCTATGTAGTTTCTCCCGCCCATTCAGGCTGTGAAGTTTCTTCTTTTTGCAACTTTAATGTAAGTGATAGGGGACACAGTCCTTGCTCTGTGTAAAAATGCAATTGTATTTTAAACCAAAGTTGATATGGGGCCCTCAGTAAAATGAGTTTGTCAAATCAAGTGGGAATCTTTCAGAGTTACAGTCTTCAGAACAAACCTCTCCCCACTGAAGCTCAGCGAGGAAACATTGTCCAGGGAAACAAAAAGAGGACATTTCTTAGGCTACTTAAAAGACTTTCGAAGACTTGATTTGTCTAATTCTGATTGTTGAAGCCTCAGATTATCCTCGGATAAACTTTAGAATGACTTTGTTCTTTGAAAAAACAGGGTGAGGACTTTGGATTGTGTCCCTCATAACTAACTAGGCTGCGTCTATGTTGCACTAAGAGGGGGTCGTTTCACAGGACAGGAGTCTCATTGTGAGGACAGACAACTCTCTCAGTATACACATGTGAGTATTGTTTAACAGTAAGACTTGATAAAATGAATGTTGTGGCCTATGCCTTCTGTTTCATTTGTTTGAATATGGTTTGATAAGGAGGATACTTGCTACTTGCTAAACTGTATTGCACAAGAAGTTCTTAAAGGAGCTAATAGCGACATTAACAGCATCTCTATGATTCTGAGCTGGGATTGTCCACACAAGGTTCTCATCGGGGAGGTGGCCGAGCTGGCGACTAGCAGCTAACGGTGCTAACAGCGTGGTGAAAAGTGCTTACTATGGGAACAGTGCAGACAGAGCTAACTGTGTCAACATGTGGGGAACCAGAGAATGGGCGTTACACCTCTGCGATGCTGCCGTTAGCTGCTGTTTTAAGTCGGGATGGTGTTATCAGTGGTAACTGCTGTATGAGCAAGGTGCAGAGCCGTGATTAGCTAGCCATAGGATTCACACACAGGTTCTCACATGCACCATCGTGTAATGGCAGCTGGACCAGCTACCACACAAAAGTCCTACAGGAGAGTAGTGCATCAAAATACACTAAAGAGCTAAATATCCAATCAGGTTTCATTACAAAGTCGTAGAATACCGATGAAAAAAGCTGTCCTTTCACGTAGGCATGTTACGTGGCCAGGCGCCATCAGTGTGTAATGGCACCTGACAGCGTCAGAGGGAAATGCAGCCAGACAACAACGCAAGTTACGGGCACGAAAAGTCCGAGTAGACTGGGTGGAAGGGGTGGTGGATGGGCCCAACAACCACTTTCACTCAGGATGCCGGTGTTTGCTTCCTGTATGATTGTAAAGCCAAAATTTGTTATTTTTTTCTAAACTTAACCACGTGCTTTTGTTGCCTAAACCTAAATACGTGCATGTGTTGGCTGAACATAAACATTTAGGTGTTTTTGTTGAAAGAAAAATACGTCAATTCACGGTGTTGTACCGACGTAGTACGTTTATTTTGAAAGAGATATTCCCTCTGAAAAAGGAATTGATTCTGAAAATGACACAGTGAATGTAACAGACTGACGTTGACACAGCGTCCCAGAACGTCAACAACAGACGCACCCAGGCTACCGTGCACGTCATATGTCAGCATGGTTGACAAGATTGGAATGAGAATGTGTGCATCAATATCAGGACTCGTAAGTACTTAATATCTCATGGAAGACAAACCCATGCACATAGATGTATCCTTACATCTGCACAACCTTGTGCCAGTTTGAATCATCCCATAGTGACGTCTGTCACCTCAACCCTGTCTTTTGTCACTGGCTGACCTCTGACCCCTGGTGATGATTCCCCACAGAGAGGACGATGATGGCTATCGACTGACCGCAATGTGTGGTCTGTTACCAGGCAGCGCAGACCGCCATCTTCAAAGAGACTCTGTGTCTGCTTACCTCTAACCTCTCTATCTGGGTACCCAGCATCTATCTGCACTTTTATCACTGTTCGCCTGCCTCTCTTCTAAGCGATTAGGAGCTATTGAGGAGCCTGAATGGTGATTTTGGACAACAGACACACTCATATGGAGGCTGTGTGAGACAGAAAGCATATACATTTCTATACGAGGACTTCCAAGGGACTCTTTGAATATGTGGCTCAAAAGCCTCCAGAGCTTGAAGGGTGAGTTTGATGTATAAGAGCTTCAGGCTTTTGTGAAATCCTGAATGAAATAGTTATATTTTTGCAGTTTTTTGCAGGGCTTTGCTGTACATCAAATAAACACCACTGATGTTATGGATTTTTTTTAGCTGTCTTTGCACAGACGCACTGCAACAGCAGCTTCATTTTTCATCTCAGTGTGTGTGTCTTTGTGTGTGTTCCGAGCAGCACGGTGAGCCAGGTGTTCCTGGGAGTCCCTCACTTCAGAGGCCAAAAGTTCAAAGGTCAGATACCTCCCCTGAATATCTCCATGGGTACGAGCCTCTTCTAAGGAATCGAGATAAAGTCACCATCTGATCCTCTGTGCCACCCGGCGCCTGAGCTCCGGCCGAGATGAAAGCGCAGAGGCTCGTTGAAAATGACTTTCTTGTCGTTGCTTCAACTTTTAATTTCCTTAATTGATTTTCCCTTCCCGCAGAGGTAAGGGTTTGCAGACACAAAACTAATTGATTTCAAATTTTAATCCCTCTTACCGCTGAGCTATCGAGGGGCCTCCCCGCCATCGATCTCCAATCCATCCAAACTCAATTAATGTGCTGGAGACCGATGAGGGGAGGAGGAGGAGGAGGAGGAGGACCTCTCTTTCCTTAGGTTTCATTCTCTCTTATTTTTCTCTTCTGCAGATGATGCTCAGTCCTGCTCTGCATTTGGTTGCACTTTAATCATACAGCCATGATGGATGATATTGTGCATACTGTAAATCTTCAGCAATGTTTGTAATTACTCTGTGTCGTCTACTTTGCTACTTTATAAGTTATCTAATATTTTTTGTTATTGCTTTATGTCTGAAAAATGTGGCTGAATCGACTGGTCTGTAAGCTCCGGCTACGTTACTGTTGCTATGGTGAGAACAGTATCCGATACAGCGACAAAGTGCCAGGGTTGAAAATTAACTTTTTGTCCACCTGCCATTGTAGCTGATGGATTCCAGCCACTCAAAAGATTGTTTTTTTGGCCAGTGAGTACAGTAAATCTACCACAGTTTGGCTGGTGGCTGGTGCTAATTTCCAACCATGGTAGGCTTGGATGTTTTTTAGTCACCTCTCTGTCAACGCCACTAAATTTGTGCTAAATTTAAGGCTCTTCTGTCTATTTTTCAAGTATTGGTGGTGCCTTTTGTGGTTGGCTTTGGACGGTGATGGCATGTGGCTGTGAGTCACTCATCAGGATGAGGAAATCAGCTCGCCAGTCTGTAAACTCTCCTGTCGATTTCTAGCTAGCTAGCGCCTAGGTGGCCAGGTCGAGGGTTTTCAATTGGAAACATCAGTAAAAATCAGGGAAAAGATGGAGGAGATGGACACCAGCTGAAGTAGCATCCTGCTAGCCAGTAACTAGTCAGGTTCCAACTGGATACCAGTCACTGTAATATCCTTTGATGTACCAAAACTTTGCTAAACCCTGGACAGAGCCGTTCAAACAGGAGGGTCTTTTTGTATAAGCTGATCTGACACAGCAGAGGACTCTGCCGAGAGAAGGTGTGAAGGAATAGTGAGAATGTGAGGTGATGTCCTGTTCCATTCTGCAACCAAAATCATGGATCACAGAACCATCCGGAAAACATGGACAGTTTTAAAGCAGCTTCCATCGATGTGAGCAGACACAAAAATGGATGGGGTCACATGTGCTGGAGCTGTAGGGGCCATACACATGCCGCATCTAAAACCGCCTGGAAGACGTGAGGTCAGGTGTTGTGTTTGACTTGTGCCCACTTTCAAGGATGCGGAGGCAGGTTGCATCTGAGGTTGCTTGGCGACCATAACCAGCACCATTTCATAGCCGATCAGAGCTGATCTTCTTCAAGGTGCTGTTTTGCAAGTGTGTATCAGGCCACAAATATCGCCCTCATGCTGCATTCCAAAAGTTGAAATCTGTTTATTTCAGGGTGTGGCCATTGCATGCTAAAAAAATCTGGGAAACACGTGCATGCTGTGACAGTGTCTTTTTTTGTTTTTTTGTCTTGTCGTTTCTTTCCAGATGGCAGCTGTCAATTTTCACAGCTGAAATAATAACTGTCTGGCAGATTTTATCAACTGCTGCTAGCTAAGTAAACTAATGCTCGCTCTATGGGTTGATTAAATAAAACTCTGTCTTTTTTTACTGATTCCTTTTAAAATGAAAACTACATGTAATAAATGAGCCCTTAAATGCACATCGTGGCTGCAGAATTTGCTAAATGTTAAAGGCAATTTAAGTGTAAGAATATTAACATTTATCTAAAGCTGAAAATATTTCCAGCTACAAAGCTGAAATGACCCGACAGTTTGACCTAAACTGCTCTTTGAAGGAATCTGTTCTTGCTTTCACAAACTGTACCAGGCCATTTTGTGTCCTCACAGGCACCATAAACAGATGATTCAGAGTTCTGTAAGAGATTTGATAAATGTTTTGATATGCGACCCCACCCCTGGTCATTCTCTTTTAACGTCACATGCAGAAAGCACTTGAACATGATCTTTTCTTCTAAAAAAACCCAAACCCTTTTCATTATGTTATGTTTTTAGCAGGGCTTAATGTTATAGCTGTCTGAATGTTTTTGAAAGTCCTCGTGGACCTTGGCAGCCTTTGACTAAAGTGAAATTAAACTAGCTCTCTCTTGCACTTCCACTCAAACTTCAAAGCCCCCAAACTTTGGCACTGGAAAGCCATTGAAATGAATTGTTAAAAATATCCTCCCGCAGTAGTTTATGATGAACATTATATGTGTGTGTGTGTATGTGAGAGTGTGTTTCGGTGGGTAGGGTTGACATCAGAGCCTGAGGGAGAAGATTTATGAGTGTGTGAATTAGGGTGTGATTATGGCCCAGATTTAGTGGTGTGTAAGGGAGACACGGCAGATCCCCACACGAGTATCAGGTCAACCTGACCAGACATTTGCTCCAATACACGATGTCGACAAAGTATGTAGCTAGCACGATTAACTGAATTAATCTAATCTGATACCACAAGTATATTAAAGATGGCTTGCTTCAACCTTAGATTTTGTGTGGCAGAGATTAATTCTGCCCATTTTATATTGACATCAGTCTGGTGGAGGGCTTTACCCAAAAGAATGACACATCTCATTGTCGTTCCTCATATATAATTCATATAGAGGAGGGATGCCTTTTTTGACCTTTTATCTCATTCTCTTGCATCCTTTAATTTATTTGATCCTCAACCCCTTCTAGGAATTGTATGGTTGTTTTAATCGCCTCCCATCAGATGGTTATTTGTGGACCCTCATTGACTCATCTCCATTACACAACAGAACTTTGTTCATAGAATATATTATGTTAATTTGACCATGTGTGACCATTTATCTCACTATATAATGATGAAAACTCTGTCTGTGTGTGTGTTCCATGTTTTTCTCCTCACTGACTTGGTCAATCCATGTGAAATTTGGCACAGTGGTAGAGGGTCATGGGAGGATGTGAATGAAGAACTCTAATTGGCAACTGGGTGGTGCTATAACAACAGAAAATGCTGAAAAATGGCTAAAATGCGACCGATCGCTGTGGCTCCCCCTGTGGACCAATGTTGGTGTTTTCTTCCAATGTTTGGTATGACTAAGTCATGGTATGGTATGCTGTGCATAATCACGGAAACTGTCAGAGTGTCATTCTGTCAGTCAGTCATTCTGTCTGTCCCACGTTTTTCAAAAACTCTGTCTGGATACATTGCTCTTCTTAATGGGTTCAGTTGACTATTTAATCTGCAGTTACCTATGACCTGTATCCCAAACACACACCACGTGGAACTGTACGTGGGCAACAGTGCAGTCAATGGGTATGGACTAGTTGACATTATTTTTGCTTTTTACCTATTTTCACTATAAGATTCAAGAGCAAAAATGTACATCCTGTCAAATCTTTGTTGTCTATTATTTATTGAACTAACTGGAAGAGTAAAATAAAATACAAGAAATATAGTTTAAAAAAGAAACAAACATTATTTGGATAGGCAGAAATAATGCACTCCAAGCAGAAATCAACAAAATAGAAAATATCCACACTTGTGCATTAATATTCCCCCCATGTGCAGCCCAGTTGACACATAACACTTTAACGTTCATATGCAATACATCAGAGTTTCTAAAGTGACATGGTAAATAAGCTGACATATTAATCGTGAGGTTGAGGGAATGGTAAATGGCGTGTCACTTAGGCGAGACGCTGGCCAAGCTGCTCATTAATCTGGACCTCGTCCCGTTAATAACACAGCCTCCAGTTTTGGAAGAAAAAAAATGCAATATGTTTTAATTGTTACACAGCTTTTTTTTTTTTTTTTTTTTTTTTTTAAAGAATATTGTTAATTAAAGTTATAATAAATGTATGAGGAGTATAAAGTATAAATATGAATAAACTGTAAAATGTTTGTGATAGCTTTAAATTATGCAACCACAGTGAAAGATTTATGACTGCAGAATTATTATTATACGTTTTTTAATTTGATTTATTTGCAGCAGTTTTTTTGCAGAGCATTTTATGAAATTCTTAAATTGTTTTAGAGTTGACAAAAAGTAAGGGAAGAGAGAGATGGGGAGCAACCAGTGTTGCACAAGTCACTCTCAAAATGCAATTTATTACATATTGCTAGTTACTGTCATTTGAAAGTAATAAGTTACTTCACAATATAACTCTGTGTAGAGTAATTAGTTACATATTACTCTACGCTTGTGTTACTTTCACCTCAGTATCACTAATGTTGATTATAAATGGATGAGGCTCATGGGCTGAAGTGGAGCGGTGTGGATCAGTGTGGATAGATAAAAAATGACAGGAAACAGTTAATTTTGGGTGGTAACACATTACATGACACTGTAAATGTAATAACATCACCTGAAATCCTGTTTTTAAGATGTTATATTACTTCGTTACTGCTAAAATTTAATATATTACTGTAACGCATTACTTTTGTGGCATGTTACCCCCAACACTGGGAACAACATGCAACAAAATGGCTGAACTCAAACCAGACAAACATCTCACTTGCTCTTGTGCATCTTGGTATGAAACAGTCCCCTATCAACAGGCTGCCTGTAATCTTGTTCTTTTACACTCAGGTTTAAAATGGCCACCATTGGATTGGGGTGTGTGATTTTTGTTTGGTATTTTGGCATTAACTCTGAAACTAAAACGGCCGTCGCTTGTTTGTGTGAGTTTGCTGCTAAACAGTGTCCAAAATATTGTTTTACATTAGTTTCTTAACAACACACAGTCGACCTTTCCTGGTGCAGTTTGTAAGGTTACAGTGTTTAGTCATTTCACAACTGCCACAGTTTAATAACCCTCCAGGATTTGAGCTTTCCATTCCCACAGTGTATTATTTTTCATTACGCTCCCTATACCCCTCTACTTATGGCTTTCTTTCTTCAGTGTTACACTGTTAAGGAGTCTATTTCTGGAATGGTTTTTAGTCCCTGTAACGTTTTCCAAATTATTCTGGGTGCCTGCCAGGTTGGTGATCGCCATCCTTCCTTCTCCTCAGTTTCTTTTGGTGACGCGAGCGACTGAGCTGATGGATTTGAGCTGGGATTGGGAACGACAGGGCCATTTTACCTCACCGTGAAAGTGCTGTCTCCAGAACTATCCCTGTCCTGAAGGCTGAAACCACCGCTGACGGCGCACCAATGAATTGAGATGAAGAATGACAACAGTAACAGCAGCGCAGGGTGTGTGCTCTGTGTTTGTGTGGAACTATTGTCTGGATTCAGTCATATCTAAAAGTGTGCTTGCATGCATGTATTCACAGTTTTTCTCCATCTGCTCCAGTGTGCTTCATGGCAGGATGTCAGCCACCGTTCACACACTGATCCTGATTGCAGTCCCCATTATAATATAAGAGGATACCACTCATATGGAAGCCATCAAATCATGGCAGGACAGAACAATTGGCTCAAACTACGAGGCTGACGTTGATGGATCTATCACGACCCAAACTGGGAGAGAATCGGGGTGAAAAAAAAATGCTGTCCTGGATTCCAAACTTTAAAAAGGATGTCTTTTTTTCCTGGCTATTTGTTGGAGTGTAACTCAAGCTCTGGCTGCAGCAGACAGACATGGGCACACGAGGAATGTAAGACCTCTCCGGCTCGAAAGCCTCGTTGACAGAACTCCTGGGATCCAAGAAAACAAGACAGCGGACGTCCATGCAGGAATAACTGCCTGCCTCAGACTGATGATGGATCTCGGCCGAGTACATTGCAACCTCCACTGATGACGTTACTGGGTGTTCGTAGTCACAGTCAAGAGACTGTATGTAAATACCAAGACTCCTCGACTGATTAGGTTTCACATTTTATTTGGTATTCTTGGATGCAGCTGGATACAGTGTTTACATAAAATGCTCGATACTCAACACGGCAGTGAGCAAAATGCATGTTACATTACAGTTCAATAGGGTATAAAGATTCAGATGTCTTCGGACAGTTTGGTTAGATAAACAACTTCTAACCCATCACATGCCAAGTTACTGTTTTTATGACTTTTATTGCTGTAGCTGGATTGGGTGGTTGTATCAATATTTGTCAGTGTCTGTTAATCTCTGTTTGGATGTTTCCATATCAGAACACATCTAGAAGAAAGATGCAAACTAAAGTGTGTATGATATCTGCGTAATATAAATACAACAAAAAGTACTTAATCAAAAACAGACATTCATAACAAAACTCTTCTAATAAACATGTTTGGCATTTGGGAAAAAAACCCCATTTAATAGCTTTGCTGTGCAGCGTTTGATGAGAGGATTAAAACCACTCACATCTGCGTGTTAAATATAAGGCTACAGTCAGAGCATCAGTGCAGGAAGGTAGTTTAAAATCAGCCTGACAACAAAGCTCACTAATTAGTTAGCATGTTATATCTAATATGTTTAATCCTTTTAAACACTGACACAAAGATGTGTTCCCCCTTTAACGGGGGAAAAATGGTAGAAACCTCAGGAAGAGCAACTGAGGAGGGATCCCTCTTCCAGGACGGACAGACGTGCAGTAGATGTCGTACAGAACAGATCAGCATAATAAATTAACAGTAATCCGTATGACACAATGAGACAGAAAGAGAGAGAGACAGAGACCGAGAGAGATGTGATGAGGAACAACCAATCACAGCCAACAGATATCTTTCCATTCTTCCATAAATATCAGTCTGTGATAAATACGAACCCGACCTCGAGTTTTCCAGGCACGGCCCCTGAAATGGTGAACCATTTCTCTGAATATTTCATATCTAGCTTTAAAAAGCATCGTCTATTTTTTGGGTCAATTCAGGAAATTGCATACGTTTTGATGCAAAAATCCTGTGAGTCCGTTACTTCCATGATGAAATGTCATTTATTTGTAGCAACAGTAGACTGAAATCTTGGGAACGTTGTATTGCAAAGTTATCAGAGGGCTGACAAATTTCTACAATTCCTCTCATGGTATAGGCTACACTGTCATGCCTCCCAAACCTATTTCCAGTTGTGATATGAGTGAAGGTTTTCATCCCTGACTGACCTGAAAATGGCCCGAGATAATGACAACACCCTGGTGATAGAACTGTGGTTTTGAAAAAAACTACGGCAATATGCTGTGTCCTTGTGAAAACCGCCTTTTTGGCTATGATGTGTTGTCTGATCTAGACCAGGCAAGGGAACAAGGGATGGGAAGACGTGGGCGCAGGGGAGGATGAGAGGAGAGCGGGAGAAAACGGAAAGGGCTGGGAGAAAATATGGGAGCTATCAACACTCACCTCAGCCGGAAAAAAAACCAGAGCCATGATGAAAGCGAAAAGTAGAGAGGAGGGGAGAGACTGACAGGCACAGACAGACAGACAGAGAGTGAAGGTTAAAATGACAGAGAGACAAGTAGATGGGGGTACAGAGAGAATGAGGGGGTGAAAAGTGGACAGCTGCGATGAAACAAGAGACTAAAAAGAGACAGAAGGAGAGATGGACAGACAGACAGACAGACAGTCAGACAGACATCTCTAGCAATCAAACCCATGTGGATTCACCCTGGGGACCACCAGCGTACATGGCAACAGATAAGAGAGGGGGCAATAAAACAGACATCAGGTCTGAGAAGAGAAAGTCGATGTAGAAAACAAACCAAACGACCCGATAATACGACAGTGTTTCTGAGAGAGGAGGGCTGCTGAGCTGCGAGCTTCCCATTGCTGGCTGTCAGGCCAGTGGCTCAGCAGTCATTAGCGCTCATCTCTTAAAATGGAGGATCAGACCACAAGGACCACTTCACTGTCCAAACACTGCTGTCTGCACTGCCAGAGCAAAGAAAAACAGGGCCATGAACATGCTTCCATGATCACATGCATTGTTCGGGATACTTTATGCCTTAAAATAACCAAAGGAGGGTTTACATGTTTTCTGACGGTCTTCAGAAGAGTAGTAAATGCTTAGAAAAACAACCTATGGATTTTTTTTTTTGTGTGTGCTTTCGCATTTATGTTGTTGTGTCTGCGTGCATGTTTGAGTGTGTGACGTGTCCCAGAGAGCTGTTTTCACAGGAGGGCAGAACAAAGCAGCCGGCGATACGTCGACTCTCCACTTACGTGTACGTATGTGTGTGTATCTGTGTGCATGTGTGTGTGGTCGCCCCTTAATGATTATTATGGTTTAACTCCCATTTCACGGATAGAGTCATTACACCCCAGATTTTTCCATTCTCCTGGCAATGGAAAGGAAAACATATTCCCTTCTGTCGCTTATTGCTGAGACCCCGTCTTTTGCTCTCACACGAAAACACCCGCTCGTGCACACACGCACACACACATCAAGGCACCCACACACACACACACACACACACACACACACACTGGCAACAGATGATGAACCAATATTTGGGTTTGCGTGGTATCCTATATGGAGAGGGGTTGAAGGGTGAGACTCGTGTATATGAGAACGACCAATCTTAATAAAGACCACAGACACATACACAAACACACGCAAGGCCCGCTGTGAGTAACCACGGAAACCGACCGCTGATCGGACCATGCTGTATTTAGGGACAATCAATCACAGTGACAGGCGGCTCCGAGCACCTTGCGGGATATTTGGATGGGCGGGGTCAATGAGAAATGAGGGGGGGCGGGTTACTCATAGCATGCTCATAATCACCGTGACCTTTGACCCTTTAGAGGAAGGCCGCTCTACGTAAACAGTTAACCGACATTGATCACAGTGTATTGAACAGATCATAAAATGCCTTAAATTGAGCGCTGAGGTCAGAGTGCACAGTCGGGACGTGTTAAAGCCTGACCCTGCTGATGCTGTTTCTGATGTCTGATTGAAAAGACACAGAGGACGTAACAGGAGTTAGATCTTCACTATGGATGACCTCAGGTTAGAGGTGAAAGGTCAATCTTGAGGCGAGGGAGGATTTCGAACACCTTCCGAGATTGCTTGGCGACTGGGCTCCAGCACATGCATTTGCATGCTGAACATTTTGGGCACCAGAATCATGCAACCCAAAGTTCTTTGAGATGATAACATCAGATTTCAACTCAGGGTTTTGTTTATTTAACAAGGCTGGTGGGGCCAGTGCTCAGGATGTATTATAATATCCAACTTTCTATGTTTCTGAAAGTATTCCAAAGTTAAGTGAACGATCACACTAACAAGCGCCTCATCAACGTAGTTGGCCTGGCCATCTGGAGCATAAAATACATATTATATAAAAATAACTAAGTGTTGTGTGTTCGACTGGCTCAGACGGGTGGACTGCCGGCCCACTGCGGCTGGGTATTACATCTGTCAGCCTCTCTTTCCCAGCCAATTACTTTTGGTCCAGTCCTTTTGGACCCTCTCCCATGTCTCTTATGAGGTGACATTTGGAGAAAGAGTGGAGTAGGAGCAAGAGGGACAAACAGAAAGGGGAAAACATAAAGGTGGTGCTGAAAGGCTGAGAGTTAAGACACTGGAGTCCCTTGACGCTGATGCAGCCAAATGTTTTAAGATAACGACTTGTTTATCTGGCGCTGTTGCCACTAACAGCCGAGTGAGTCTCAAGACAAGGGAGAGCAGAGAGCCCAGTGAACCCAGCGATACCAGTTCAACAAAGTCTGCAGCTAACAGAAAACAGTAAGGATAAGCAAGGTTTGGGTTTGGCTAGCATGATTTTTCATTTCAGTTTCTCATAAAGTTGTTGCACACGTCAGTGTCACTTTCATGAACCAATCACAGCCTGGATCTTTAAAAAAAAGTTTGATGTGCTGCAGCAAAGTTTTAAACTGTTGAACTTCTTGTTGAGGGCTTAGCGCCCTCCACACTTCTGACTTGTGTATTTTTAGATGGGTTTTATTTTATTCTTTATTATTATTGATCTACCTCAGCGGTTGTATTTATTATTATTTTTTGCATTTTATTGATTTAGCGCTTTTATATTGTCTTACTTGGGCTTTTAGAGGTGCTTTTTTGCCATATTATTCTTGAGTGCCTTTTGTACAGTATCTGTCAGAACTACTGTCCCTGAACGATTGTGGTGTTGCTATTTTTGCCCTTTTTACTGTCTTCTGTGTTGTCTGTGCACCACGATTGTAGCCTGAATGTGGCATTCGGTGTCCAAGACAAATTTTCCCCTGGGGACAATAAAGTTTATATTGATTGATTGATTGATGGTTGATGATCTGTCAATTTGCGCCTGTTACATAGATTGTGTCTTCTCAAACTTTACTTTGGCCTGTACAGTTTATGCTCCATCCTTGTGCTGCCCATTACAGGTGTGGTGTCCTGTCTCACACGGGAAAAGCAGAGACAGGGGACATTAGTTGTGTTCATTCAGCAGACCGTTCTCTGTCTTTATTAACAGAATGCTTCTCTTTTCTTTTCTCTGTTTTCACAAACTTTATTCTTTGCATCACAAACTTTGTCTTTCAGCTCACATCAATCCCTTATTCACAATTTCAGACTCAGCATTTACATGAACACAAATAGGTCCACAAAGTAAACCACTAAAATAAAATGACTGCTCATGAATGTGCCATGTTTGCACAGAAATATCCACGTTACCAAACCCAGTTGTAAAGTTTCAATGTGCACTATGACTCACATGCAGTTACCACATCTTACCAGCTTCAGATTGTATCTCACCAGTGGCCTTAACACTGTATTTGAACCTGCTTCACTAAACACATTAGGAAACATAAATTACCATACAGCAATTACATAACACATTTGTTTTTTTCTAAATATATCAAAACATCATTACAACATAAGTGAAGCTTTAATGTTGACCTTTAACATGACCTGAATGAGCAACTACAAACATTAAAATAACTCTCCACCAACCATTAACTTTGCTCCTTTAACCATACTATTTATAATATTACCTAACATAAACAACTGTTTACACGTGACAATATCCTCCTGAGACCCAGTGTCTCTATAAGGACATCACATTTTGGGTTTACTTGACCTTATTCTTAATTCTACTTAATTTAGACCTGTTGTCCTCATTCATGGACACTTTTTTTGTGCCACCTAGTGGCTGTAAGAGCACAATACACTAATCCATGTAAAAACAAGATGGCAGCCATCTCTGCCAGGTCAGTCTGCAGCCGATCCCGACACTAAAGTGGACAAGGTCCAACACCTGATCAGGTTTTATGGTTGAAACTTGTTTATTTATGATTAATAATGTTTGATATGGCAACAAATTTGACCAATTTTAGCAACAGTAACAAGCTTAGACACTGTTAATTTGGAAGTACTTATTTAAAGACACTGGGACTTAAATTATTGTTGACACTTTAGTTTTTTATACTTATCGGGTCCTACTAATCTCAAATAGATGCATTTCAAACAAAAGTTAAGATCTCAGGAGAATATTGAAAGTAAGATGGCAAAGTTGTTACATAGTTTACAGGGGAGCTAGCAAAACTCGACAAAACTACAATTGTCCACACCAGACTTTATCAAAACGAAACAAGGAAGGATTTAAGAGTTACTTAGGTGTGTTTTGTGATGGTAAAACACACAATGCTAAACTGTTTTACACAGAAAAAGCAGAGACAGGAGATGTTAGTTGTGCTCAGACACCTCCCGCAGCCTTACTTCAGCTAGCGCTCATTCGGCGGATACTCCCCCTGGCGTCGCAAGTAAGCAACTACACCTTCAACGAGCGACTTCACATGTGGCAGCAATATTTGAGGATTTCCGAATCAGAATGGGTTGAGTCAAAAGGTCTGGAGCTATTTTTTTCATTCCCTGTCCATCCCTACTTATCTATAAGCTTTTTCCATATCCTGACGTGTCGATGCAGTGAGGTGACTGTTTCAATATTCTCGTATGTGCCTCATATCAAAATATTGCAAATGTTGCTAATAAAACTGATACATACATCAATTCAAACGCACTTTGTTCTGTCAAACTCACACTGTTCATAAAATGTACTTAGCATATTGTAATATTTTATGAGTGCCGATTAAACGCATCAGTAAGCATTATATGCACAAGAACGGTTATAAAACAGTTCATTAAAATTCCCTGTGATAACCCTCATGATGCACCACAGATTCAGTATGTATTGTATGATGTGAAGTGCTCGCTGTGGTATGTCAGCCCACAACAGTGCAGTTAATTGACTGTCTTGACTGCTCCCCATCACCCCCATGTTCCCTTTCAGTACGATCCAGGGGAAATGCTATTACAGAGCAGAGGTTGTGTTGACAGAGGCCGAGACAGCACCGAGCACAAGGCTGACCTCTCACCTCTCACCCTCCTCCAACCTCCCCCCAACTTGGAAACACAGGAAGAAAGCAAGGTCGCCCAGATGAGAGTGTCTGTCAGCACGCAGGGGGAATTGAAAGCATGTTCAGAGAAAGAGAGGGGAAAAAAGGAACCAGGGAGGGAAAAATCAGCAGAAGGAGGAACAGAGAAGGGTGCTGACATTTGTGCAGAGATATAGAAGGAAGGACATTTTCCAATTTAAAGGCATGCTGAATGAATCAGGCTCGTCAAGCATTTGGCCTACAGCTTAAACAGTTCCCTGGGAGAGTCCGGTGAGCTGCTCTCGTTTTTGTTCGAGATTTAACAGAAGGACAGTCATAATAGAGACAGCCGGTTGATTTCATTCACATTGATCTTGCTATTACACAGATGACTGCAAAAATGAGGTGGGGAAGGAGAGATCTGGGTTTGATATACTAGCCACCACTCTGCCGCTCTGGTTCGTATCAAAGTCTGAAACGGTAATGGGGAAAGCAACACTGTCTGTTTTCTTTTGGGTGGCTCTGTCCGTCTGTGACTCCGCTACCGGTCCTCTTTCTCTCTTTTTTCCTTCAAACTATGTTCCAGACATTTTTATTCTCCTACAAAAAAAGTTGGCTGCGTTGTCACATAAATTCAAGCGCAGGCAGGCATATGTTTATAGCAAATGACACGCCGTATACAACATTAGCAGCGGCCGCTATTTTTAATGCCTTTGGCTTTCAGACGTTTGATAGCATTGCTTGTTCTGTCCGCATTTGATGTACTGCTTTATAAAGTGTCCAGTGTTAAATCATTTGGCATGGTGCTAAGTCTTACCTCATGCCAACAGACGAGAATCGAGCGGAATGCTTCCAAAATCAGCAAAGTGAGCTGGGATTGAGTAATGAGGGTTGTAGTCAGTCTGTGTATTTTCATACCGTGTTTCACGTACCTTGTTTAACCAAAAGGACTACCTTTACCACATGTGTTTGTGTTGTACACCTTGTATACTTTCACTGTACTTGCAGGTCATTAGGGTCACAAGTGGTCACAGTCTTTCATACTACGAGCATGTAGTGTATAGAATATGGTTACATCGAGCGCATCTGTTTCTACTAGCCGACATGATGCTGTGCAGACCTCAGTGAGCAGGAATGCTTTAGTGTCTTAGAGAGGCAAATCTATACTGGGCACTTTCCCTTATCCCCATCCATATATGCCTTTGCTGTATACATACTGTAAGCTTATGTGTGTTTACAAGATCGGGGTTTGCATTGCTGTGGCGCTGTGATTAGATTTCCTGTATATGCTGCGCGTTATGGGAAGAAAGTGCACCGCTTCAATTTCATGTCTCTGACATGAGGGGGGGACGCCAGCGAGGCTTAGGAGGGAAAACAAACACCATGGTGGACCTGGATGCAGGCACCAGCATGGGTACACACTCAGTCGCACACACATGGGCAGGCTACACACACATATCAGAGTCAGAGAAAGGACAATAGCAAGAAATGGCCCCATCTGTTGACCTGCATTTGTTTTCTATCTTGTTTTTGCTCAGTGACACCCCCTCCTCTCCTTGTGCGGTATCATTATAAATTTATAACCTCATTTACCGGCCTCACAGAACGCCCTTGCTTGCAAATGTCTGACCTCCATTCTCAACTCTGTCCCCAGCTACGCACAGTCCGACCCATTCTCACATCCAAAACTTTCTGAGACAACAACACCATAACTCTGCCCACAGCAGCAGAAATGTCTTTTATTCAACGTCCAAAGCAATCCATGCCATCAGCTTTGTGGTTTCCCCGTGGTTTCAACCTTCACCCCCTCCCTACCAACAAAACAAAACACAGAGTGATCAACATGAAGAGGAGACGTAGCAGAGGGGGGTAAATCACCTCGCTGACAGCTGCCCTCTACTGTAGGTGTGGACGTTGGACGCAGCCTCGGTGACCTTAGGGGAGGCCGCACGGGAGGAGACGTTCAGTCAGAGCCGGGGCTAATTGTCCTGTTTGTCTGCAGTCTGTGTTTTCCTCCGCGCTCCATTGCGGAAGAAACCACAAGCTCCGTGACCCCTGAACCCTCAGAGGTGAGGTCCCACGGGGGATGAAGGCAGAGCGGAGGGGAGGTCGCGCTTCAACATGTGGTCGCCTCGTTTTGGGTGAGCCAAACAGTTTTTCTTTAATTGGCCGTGCAATCTGCCACAGCTGGGATGGATTACAGGGGAGAATTCTTCCCTTGAAAGGGAGTGGCGAGACTGGCATACAGCGGACTGTGGACTGGGAGGGTGATGAGGAGAAGGGGAGCCAGAAGAAGCCAAATCAGAGTCGAGACGCTGCTTAAATTGACTCGTATTTACTTGATTCTTTAGTCCAAACATGAGCAATGGAAAAGCTTACAACCACAAAGCAGCTGAACAATGATGATGCTTTCCATCTTGCCAACATGCAAAATACATTCATGTACTCAAAACTTGGCAAAGGCCACAATAAAACCGCATCAAGAGAACATCTTGACACCTTAGCTGGTTGTATTTCCTGTGGGAAACTGAATGCAGGGGAGGATATAACAGGAGGTGGGACTGTTGAATGTGTAAAGCCGCGGGAATTCGGCCAGAGAGAGGCAGTTTTATTTGATGGGTGAGATGTAGGGGAGGGAGTGCTCAAAATCTGTGATGGTTTTATGTGAATTTTTATGTGCAACCTTTAAAGCCCGATGAAGTCACCACTCAAAATCTTCAGTTTTCCAGGAAGTTCACTTAATGAGATTTTAAGAAGAAAATATTATTATTTTTTATCAGAAATGGAAAGAAAGAGCTGTCACAGCAACAAAAAATACTGTGGACATCAGATATTGACACCTGTATGACACAGGTATGGTGTCGTGTTGTGGCTGGGGTGTAAAAATTAACGATTACATATGAGAGGAGTGATGCAAGATTTACAGGCTAAATCAGCTCCCTGTTAAATCTGGGGGAAAAAAGGTCTTTCCAAGTAACCCATCTCTCTTTCTCTTCTTCTAGCTTGCTGCTTCAGGCTTCCCACAACAATGGAATCTTCAAAATATTAAGTTACAAGCCCTTTTTAAATAGGAATTGAGCAAATTTGCAGGAAAGCCCAATCAGTCAGCATTGGAAAACACAACATTCAAAAGGATGAGTGACCCGGGAACTGAGCTAAACAAAAGAATAAGCAGCATTTCACTGGCTCTTCACCAGCCTTCAAACACAGTGCACTGTATTGTCACTCTTGTAATCTAAATGTGTATCAAATCACAGGGCTTCACCTGAATCACTGCAGGTGCTTTTAAACAGAGAGCTGCTGGCAGTGAGAGGAAGGGTGGCACAGCTGTTTGCTACTGTCATTGAAGTTTACGATGCTTTAACTTTTTTACATGTCACTATGGCTCATCATGTTACCTTCGAAACACATAAACCGCAGCCAGGTAAATCATACATGAGCTGATTTTACAGGTATTTGTGTCCCTCAAATTGCACACCTCACCTTGCACACACACACACAGGAGTCTGACCCATGAGACTGTAACTCGTGTCCCGTGTGAAACCAAAAATAAACAAGGAGCTATTTTAACTATGTGACTTTGAAATGTCACCTGACGTTACATAGTTATGTACAAACTTTTGTGCCAACCCATGATTTTTTTCCTGAACCTTACCATGTAGTTTTGTTTCAACTCTGACTGTTTAAAACTGCAGCAGATTACAGGTGACCTGTCATACAGGACCTATCCTGACATTTAAGTACGAGGTCGTGTTGATCCCCTGCCAACAGGAGGGACGCTTATTTAGAAACTGCTTCTGTGGGCCGTATTAGAAAGTAGGAACAAATGACCTATGTGGTTTTCTGGGTTGGAGGATTTGCTGGAAACTTTACTTTGGCAACTTTGAGTGTTCTTTGTGAAAATCTGTTTTCTGTATGCTAATGCTGGGAGGACATCGCACAAGACAATCTTCCACCATCCACTTCTTGCCATGCAATATGTGGTCAACATTTCCTCCAAGGTTTTCTTGGCCGTGCTCGTACTTGAGACGTAAGTAAATGCAAATGAATTGCAGCAACATCTTGAGGCCATTTGGACTGGGTCAGGGGGTTAGAACAGTGATGGAGGGATGGAGCGAGAAAAAAGAGGGAGCTAAAGATGTTTGTGTAAAGACAGAGACACAGAAGGGGGGAAAAAACACTGGGAGACACATGAGTTGGCACACTACGTGGCCACGAGTACGGAGACGACAGACAGAGGAAGGAGAACGGGATTTAGGAAATATATTGAGGAAAGTGGACAGATGTGGCCGGATGCCGACAGCAGGGCAGGAATGTGCTGATAGACCTCGTCTGGGGAGACGTCTTCATTTGATGCACTGCACACACACACACACTGTAACGCACAGCTGTGTGTCTTGCCATGATACTGATGAGCAGCTGGCTGCCTCTTGGTCTCCTCCCACTTCGTCACCACTGCATTAGCGACTTCTTTCCTTTGACCAACATGTTGAAAACACTGTTTTAAAAGAGGCAAGTGTTTCTGCAAAGCATACCACAGCTTATCAAGGTATTCACCCTGGCTGTGTCCTCTCCTTTATTGGATCGCCCGTCGAGTGTGCATGCGTGACATTCCCAGCTGTCTGCCCATATCCCTCTGACAGTGGAGTGCGCGCGTGTGTCTGAGTGCGTCTTCCAGGCTATGTGCACTTTATAATTTCCTGTGTGTGTTTGCGAATCCATGCGCCACTGTGCTAATCTATCCTTGATGTGCTTCTTTGGCTAGGCAGGTGTATCAACATCAATGTGTCAAATCTGTTTACTTCCTTTGCCATTGTGTGTGAGAGAGAGCTCGATGCCTCAATGAATCGGGGGATGACTGAGAATGAGAGCTGACAGGTCTTCGAGTGTGTGTGTGTGTGTGTGTTTGTGCGCGAGAGGTTGTGTGGTTGGCAGGCTCTTCTCTATTACCCAGATTGATTAAGGAAGTGCTCAAGCTCCCACTTAGCCATCACCACTGACACTGAGGTGACCGTCTCATCACGGACAGAGAGAGAGAAGTGGTGAGAAAGAGGGAGACAGACAGGAGGGATAGAAGGATGGAGGGCGGCGGGATGAGAGATATTTCGGCTAATCAGTATGTCTAAGAGGACCCACGCACTATTAAACTTGTGTCTCACATTTTTGTGATACGCACGTTTGATAGATGTGTGTTTTCCAATGTGTGTGCAAGTGTCTCTCTGCTCATTTTTACTTTCTTCTCCATCATTTCATCCGTTCATGCCTGTGTCTCATCACCAGGCCCCTTCATGAATTTTTTTTACCTTCAATTAAGTGATGTGGGAATATAATAGGTTCCTGGTTTTCATCCTGCTCCCTCCCTCTTTTCACCCAAGCTCCATCCCTATCCCTACCCCAGCACCGGCCTCAGTGGACGTCGGCGTTCTTAATCCTGACAACTTTCATTAAAACTGGTGGGATAATCCACAGATTTCCGAGGGAAATTCCCGAGGATGTGCTCTTTTTCCCCCTCTCTTCTCTTGTCGCTTTCCCCTCGACTCCCAGCTTCCCTCTTTTGGGGTCTAACGTTTCGCTTGACTCTGCAGGAGCAGTGTCATTTACATAGTTTTCCCTAATCTTCCGTAAATCCCCGGTTCGGAAAGAGAGTCGGGGCCTGACAGGATGGCTCCCTGGGAGTGAAAACGGCATGCAGAAAGGTACTGGCGGCAAAGAAAATATTTCATTTGGGATTTGATTACTCCTGGGCACTTATGGGTGAAAATAAGCAAGGATCCCGCAGCGAAACTATCCAAATAAAGTGAGGGGAGCATCAATGTTTTGAGAGCACACATACAGTGAAGATCCTCGCCCCAGTGCTCTGTGTCTGTGTATATTTTTAATGACTCTACTTCAGCTTTGGAGGCTTATTGAAAAAGATTGTGGTGAGCCAATTCAAACCTGTTAACGCAGGAGATCCTTTGACCTCCATTAAGCCTGTCAATATTATTGTGGTCAAGTTCAGGTGTTAGATATCATGAGTGTCTCAGTACCGTGAAGCTGCGGGGTCATGGTTCACCGTTTGGGAAATGATGGTCAGGAACATGTGTTTATCACAGGAGCTCCAAGCTAAGTAGAGGTCAAGACTTTGAGGGATTACTCCTGGACAGGCCAACACCTGCTGTTCCTCAACAAAGAGCAGAATAGTTTAAAATGGCAGCTCTGTGCAGTATGGCGCTTATACTGTTGACTTCCTGGAGCACAAAGCAGTAGAAGGCACCTTAGAAGTAAAGCAGAAGAGGCTGCAACAGACCCCCTTTGGTTTCAGCTGAGCTCACATCTGTATCACAGATGCATCGCATCACATCTACAACATCTTTGATCACCGCACTTGACAAATTTGGCATGTGAAGCATATAAATGTGGTGTAGGAATTACATGGTGACTCCCTGCAATCCATTATTTGTGGTCTTTGGCAGATAAATCAATCTCCTGCCAGACTGTTTTGTTATTTGTCAGACATTCATTAAAGTTAAAGTTTCTACCCTTAACTCTTTCTCTGCAGTGCACCGCTGTACACTGTCTGATCATGAGCCAAATGAATTAAAGCAACAAAATGGCTCTGATCAAACAGGCTCCTGATCCACTTAATGCTACATTGCAGAAAGCATTTTGAAGGTAAGGACAAATTTGTTTGTGCAACTAACACAAGTGGGCTGTGTAAACTTGAAGTCTCTGTTGTGCATACACTGAGAACATAGGAGGCATATTATTCAATAGATTCTGGATTTTTCCATGGAGAAGAAGGAGTGAATGCATTTTTAAGATTGTTGTAAAGTTACCTAGTTAGATTTAGGCAGATGAAGTTAATGTAGATTAAGTTTGGGCAAGTGAAGTCTCTTAAATTAGGTTAAGGCAAGTAAAGTAATGTACATTTGGCTGAGACAATTAAGTTACATGGGTTAGATTTAGGCACGTAAAGTTACATAGGGTAGGTTTGGGCAAGTTAAGTTATCAATCAATCAATCAATTATGTTATGTTATGTAGGTTGGGTTTAGGCAAACAAAGTTTTGTAGTCTAGGTTTAGTTAAATTATTTAGATTACGTTTAGACAACCAAGTTACTTAAGTTAAGTTTAGAAAAATAAATTCATGTAAGTTAGGTATGGGCAGGTAAAGTTTCATAGACTAGGTTTAGTTAAGTAAAGTTACGTAGATTACATGTAGCCAATTAAGCAGCCCCTCCAGGAAAAACGCGTTCTTGTGATTGCAATTATTAACGCAAATTCAACGAAAGTCCGCAATATTTGCGGGGGCTTGTTTTTCAGCATTTTCCAGCTGTCATTTGAAACGTCATCACAACAGCTTACATGTTGTTTTACCGTCACATTGTCTGGTTTGAGAGCTACAATATTCACTCAGGATTTTTTGCAACATTATTGGAGTACATGTTTTGAAACTAATTAAAGAAAACTAAAGAAGAGAACTATATATAAAAAACAACAACAAAAAAAACCCATTTGCAGATATTTATTATAGCAAGTGATTACATGACTTATTTTTTTGGAGGTAGTAGTTTAAAAAAATCTTTTTTTTTCCTCCTTTTGTCATTTGCTGCAATTTCCCGCAAAAAATCACATAAAAATACCACAATTTTTTTTCGCAATTTTTGACAAAATGGCCACAAAGTCAAGTTTTCTTTTTGCCACGAGACCCTGGAGGGACTGATGAAGTTACTTAAGTTAGGTTTAGGTAAGTAAAGTCATGTTGTTTTGGTTTAGCCAATTTAGTTATGTAGGCATGCATTGTGATCAATGTGTCTTGCACTTATGGCTTCATGGATAGACTAATACACTACTCACGAGTCCCTGCTACCACAACTCTCAAAATTTCTAATTCAAATGCTCTGTCAACTTCTTTTGTAACAGATCATGACAGAAACTCTACAGGATGTCAAAATGAATTTCTGATCTGGACTTAAAACAGTAAAATGTTGGAACTATCTACTAAAATCATAAACACAACTGGAAATCTGACTAGACAATCCATGATAACTCTCAGCACTTGCCAGTTTTCAATACTTTTTTTGCTATGGACACATTCCAGATGGTCTTAAAAACGTACTGAGGTTTAATACCCAATCCTAACAGCCCTATCTGCGAAATTGGTTGAAATAGCACTCTCTGCCCATCTTGAGTAATTTCTGACATTTGTACTTGTCTTTATTCTGTGTTTCCTCAAAGGTTTGTATGATATCTTATGAATTAGCGCCCATGGATGACATTACGTTCTTAATGAGGTTAGGTTTAGGCAAGTAAATCTACTGTGGTTAGGTTTAGGAAAATAAACATTGTGAGGTTATACCTTAAAGTGAGTTCACACAGTCTCCTGGGGGCACATCCTGTGTTTTGTGATCCATTCACCATCCCAACCTACCTCGTTATTGGACTGCTTGAGACAGCTTCCTTCTTTACGCCTTCCAAAATATGTGTGTTATGTATTACTGGCTCATCATAATGTGGAATATATTCCAATTTTGTTGCGTTGTTTTTTGTAGTATGTAGAAACAGTGCATGAGAAAAGCCCGCTTTATTTCTCCTGCCCTCCAACAACCACAGAGGCATGGTCTGGCATGACTTCCCAGGTTCTGACAATGGAAATGGCCAACAGATGTACCAGTCCATGAAATAAAATATGGAGGACTGGTTCCCCCCAGCTGATGACCCCACTGCAAATGTAAGGGCACTAATGGAGGTACACTGGCTAGAAATGCCCTGCATGTATTCCACCCACCTGCATGCTGAAATGGTGAGAATGTGGTGAGAGTAAAGCAAAACATCACTGTGTTGCTTGCTGGGAAAAGGCTGTGTGTACCGTATGCACAACAATGACCTCCCAGTTCTACTGAGTGCCTGAAAAGTCTGGGATATCACATTAAATCACAGGGATGTGTAAAAGTACCAAGCATGCTTGTTACCTGGGTTTTCCTCATGTAGCTGTCAACATGTCTGAAAGTTTCAGCTTTTGGAAACATTCGTTTTCCTGCAAACAACAACCTGCGTCATCTGTTATTTCTCCATGTGTTCATATGTTTAATACATCACGTATAACACACATGTTCATATCCCACTGCCTTTGTTTTTGGTCTCTAACATCCTCTCTATTGTTCCAAATTGTTCTCCCTGCTTCCTCTGTCGACATGATATGGTGGACACGTGTTTCATGTTTGATTTGGCACATAAATAAATAAAATGTTTGGCTTGAAGTTTGAAGCTTGGCACTTGGCCTTTATGTGTTCTCCTCCCAATTTGATCCTTCTGTCTGCACCTCATTTCAGCATCATTGACCCTCCTTCACCTCTTTGCCTCTTTGCCTCTGTCATAAATTTTTCTTCTGTCTTTGCTGGAAAACAATCTCTCCATTTCTTCAGTTTTTTGGTTTCTTCCATGATGCTGCCCTTTTGTAGATAAAATTAATATAATTCACTAGTGAAGGAGCTATTGGAGAAAAAGGGCAGGGATAGCATGTGAAACTGTACTTGGAAAGCCACAGAAGGTAGCTGCATAGTGATGCAAAGTCTGCTTTTAAAATGAATCAGTTCTCAAACATGCACCAACACACACACACACACACAAACACACAATTCCAAATTCATGACGCTCCTCTCTCCTTGACAGGCAGACAGAGAGGTTTAGGTTTTACACCACATGTTGGTAATTTTGCAGCATCATAAAACTCTCATTTTTATTCCACTCGCCCTCCATCTTAAAGCAATCCTGCGTAGCGCTAAAATGTCCAAGGGTGCTCATAAATAATGAAACCATCTGAAGTTTAAGTGTAAACACTCCTCAGTATGAGCCAAGTATGTGTCTGTGCATGTGGCCACTTTTCATGCAAATAAGCTCCGTAGTTCAGTAAGAACTTTTTTTCCCGATTTTTTACTCCTACTTTTTTTTTTTTTTTTACTGTTTAAATCTTCAAGAGATTCATCCAAGACAATGCCAACATCCACCTGCTATCTAATATTTTTGTAATTTGCAACCAAATGTATTACTCCAAGGGCATTATCCATTTTTTACTATGTTCATATTGTTCAGATGCCCAAATCCAGATGAGAGAATATAATTTGTTATAAATGTATATAATGTAGATGGCACAAATGAGCATATATTAATATACAGTTAATATTGTTATCTTTTCCAGCTCTGTATCCAATTATTTTGCGCAAATAGCAATGAGTTTTACAAGCACTGGAAAGTGATCTGCATGTGAACAGGTTCACACAGCAATAACCCTCTGATTGGTGAAGGTTGTTGGGGGTGCACGCAGGCTGACAGAATTAGGGATGAGAAAAAGTAGTCTCACTTTCTCTACATGATTTTTCAGGAAAGGAAATCAATATTTGACTTTGATTAATGACAAATAATCTCCAAAAACACTTTAAGTGAGACAGTGCATTAATAGGAGTAGAGTTATAAGGGTATATTTTGAGTTTCAAGCTACTGGTTTTACTTTAAAACCCTCATTAGGTCCAGGCAGAGGTGTTAGGAGATGACCGTTAATACATACCAAGTCTTACAGCTGATTGCTCACATGTGTGAGTGAGGAATCAAATATTTACAATCGGTGCAACACATCTGTCACATTGTGACTACAAAGTCCTTATATGAAGTAAGTCTGAAATTATTTCAAGATTCAAGATTCATTTATTTAGTCCTGAAGGAAATTTGTGTTGGACATACACAGGCTGCTGCCTAGGACATAACACATAACATAACCATCTTTATTTTGAAGGGCATAAACACTTTTTATACAAATGTGTTACATAGTAGTTGATATAAAACCAGTGGCGCCAGCAGGATTTACTTAATAGTACGCACAGGAACAGCCCTTAACAGGTGGGTTCCCACGCATGGACAAATGCAGTCTACTCAGTGAGTGGGCAAGAGATTAACATTAACGACACCACACTAACACAACTCAGATTAGCCTACCATGTGCATTTCAAAGACAAGCCAACAGACCTAACAACCAGTTGTGTAGTGGTAGCTGATGAGGTGGATGTACTACTTGGTAGGTTACAGAGGAAGAAGTGGGCATACTCTCCTATATAGTCTCATGACTTTTTCGGCTGGTAGGTGGGTACACTGTAAATGGCTGTAAAAAGATGTGGGTATACCGTTTATACCTGCGTATACCCTGCACTACACCACTGCTGACAACAACAGCCAGCAAAATAATAGAATACAATATAATACACTGAAACATACAGGCATTTAGCAGACAACAGATTTCTTTATTTTGCAGCAGCATCACAGCAACAACTTCAACAGGTAGTTATAAAACATATACAACAACAACTATATCCACAACAAAATGTAACACGTTTGCTCATTTATAACTACTTTTGCTCGCTAACACACAAGATAAGTAACACAATATTGCTACCCTAGCATCACAATTGAGTGCCAGAAATGTCATACACTGACCCCTGGCCCGCGACACGTTTGCCAGTCATTGGCATCCAAATGTATCTGGGTCATAGTGAGAGGACACAGTCAAAAAATGCATCTCAGGCACATTCATCCATAAAAAAGAACCCAAAGACATGATATAAATCATTGAAAAAAATGTACGCACAGTGTGTACAGGATCACGGCTGCCAGCACCACTGATCAAAACCAAATCTATACGCTAAAAATTTACAGTCTTGTTATATCACCCCTTTTTAAACGTGTGTTCATATTCATAAACTCTGATTAAGTGCACTTTAGAAATCCATGTGTCTTGTAAACATGGACGACTTTGATAATGATGGCGTGCACGTCTACTTTCCAGTAAATCTGTGTCTACGTGGCGTCCTCTAAAGGAAGACGTCCAAGACGATTCATTGGTTCCCACTTGTCAGGCCAGAAACGCTGGGCTTGAACAAAGGCCTGGACTGTAAACACAGCTCTCTGGGTTTTAAACATGTCATAACTACAGTACGTCCATTCGTCATCATCTCGCACCATGTAGCACCCTGGAACACAGCGCAGTGTAAATCACATATCATGGCCCTTAATGGTACACAAGTCCAAACACAGACATCATACATGTAAGACAAATGGGCGAAGCAGAGGGGACAGGAGAGGTTTATGGGCTCTAATGGTATCTGTTTTAGAGTAAATGAAGTGCATCTTTTGCAACAGAGGGCCAGTGACTCACTTTCTTTTTTTCTTGTGTTTACTCACACTCTTGAACCTTTTCCTGCTGAACTTGCTCAGAGGTCCCGTACAGCCCCATCTGTCTTCCTCCCTGCTTCTAGTGCCTGTAAGTAGGGCCAAAACACACAGAGGGGTCAAGCAGCATCATACGCGTGGATAACCTCAAATGTAAATAAAGTGCTGCATAGGGAACATCTGATATGAGAAATGAAGTGGGGTTTGTGTTGATTTCTTGCAAGGACACTGTAGAAAACTGACGAGTGCAGCGTGGAAAGACAAATATTTCAAAGCGAGGCGAGAAATACAATACAAGTAACAAAAAAAGTAGTCAATTATGCTGATACAGATGTATTTACTATGCACTTAAATATATGACATGTATAAATATATGACCCTTTTTGCTCTTTTCAAGTGTGCTATTGTATTTTTAGGGTGAGCTTAAAATATGCTGAAATGCTCCATAAAGAGTTGGGTGACTATGCTCTGTGTGTTTCTGACAATTAGGCGATTGATTTCACATTACAGACAGTCCAAATTTGACCAGTTTACAGCCATAGCAACTCAGTGAAGCGAGATGCGGGCACTGTGTTGCTCTGAGTGAAATGCTAACATGCCCATAGTAAAACTGCTGATGTTAAGCAGGTATAATGTTACTATGTTCACCACTTAAGTGCAGTGTGTGGACGACAACATCTTGGAGGATGTGAATCACTTCATCTACCTTTCCACAAGAGCTATCATCGATGATGAGATCATAGTGTGTGCCAGTGGGGCTTTTGCTGGTATGAGAAAGAGTGTTTGAGGATCGGGACATCTGGACAAAGACCAAATCCTCGCCTATCAAGCGGCAGTTCTGCTGTTCCTGCTTTTCTGGGCCGAAAGCTGACCCACCTACAGCAGACATATGACAGCCCTGGATCAGTACCACTATTAATACCTCTGTAAGACCCTTAGGAAGCCAGTATCCCCAGTATCACCACAACCACCAGTTCAGACAGGACCACTTTTGCCAAAGGAAGTGTTCATTTCCACTTGCAGGATAATATTTGGTGGTATGGCCTTGTTCTAGGGCCTCTCTGCCTTTCCTAGGCCTATGCAGGATGTTGCAGCCTGATGCAGAGAGAGCAAACCTCTCTGCCCTTTCATGTGATGACATTGATAAGTCAGACACAGTATGAAAAGGAGGAGCTGGGGTGGAGGCAGGTTGCAAAGCAGCTTGCAGAGGAAGCAGCAACAGTAGACAGGCCAGAGCAGTTTAAATAGGGTGCCCTGAATGAGATTTGCCAATTGGTTGCATAGAAAGGAATCATGTGATCGATCCATCAATCAGCTGATGTAGCTGGGAAGTGAGCTGAGCTTGAAATCGTGTCCTGCCTGAGCTAAGGCTATGCTCAGTTTGTGGCACCAGTTACAATGGACAGGCCATGTCATAAGAATGGCAACTTTCCAAGGCTTTAGGGAAGAGTAACATCCCCAAGAGGGACAGAAAAAGTGGTACAAAGATAAGACCAAAACCAATTCTGCCTCAACAGCTGGAAGGAGATGGCTCTCAACAGAAGAATGTTGAGCAGGATGGTCGAGGAAGGCTGCACTGAAAGAAAAGGACCATGCCACAATAGATAAGAGGCAACAAAGAAAGGATGGATTACTACCAAAACTTATCGTGAAACTACCACCAAGACAACCATCCACAAACACCTCCACTGCAGCACATCATGTGGATCAAGGACTCTACATCCACTTAAAGACCCACAACTCACCCGACCCACCAACAGGAGGACAATCATACTCAGCTTCGAGCAATCATTGGTGATGATGTTGATGCAGCGTGTTTGCATGCCAAGATTTGTTTATTGAGTCTGAGTGTAGCTGAGGCTGCTGGGAATTCATTTTGCAAGTATTAGTCATAAACCAAAGTATTGAACAAACTGACATTCTGACCTGACGATAGATAAAAAGTAAAGAAATAATGATTGCAGTTCACCTTGAGGGGGACGTGTGTTTACCAAAATTCATGGCTGGCTAAACACATTGATTGGTCCAGCTTTAAGAACTTACACTAGTTTTCCAGAGTGTGATCATATCTTCGAGTCAGTAAGTTGAACTGACAGAGTTATGGAACCACATCCACTAAATCTGGTATTGATCAGTGTCTGAAGTTGGACTCCGTCTAGCTCCACAACACAACTCTCTCGCCCTAAACAAGCTGCTTTATTGGCTCTCACTGTGGAGAAGTGCTATTGCTCACAAAGCTGTCATTTTTACAAAGGTGAATGAAATGAAACATTCATGAATCAATTCTTTACTGTTGGACGAGGAGAGAGGAATCAATTTAAAGAATTGTTCTCTGTTGTTGAGACACTGGTTGGCGTTTCTGAACTGAAAAAACATTGCAGTGGTTACAGCGCTGAAGCTGATACTCGCCAAGGAGAGACGGATCTCACATGGTGAAGTTTCTGACTCAGTGACGCTCATATATTTTGACTCCATTTCTAGTAATAAGTGATATATAGGGTGTTCCATATGAAACACAGACTTGCAGGATGCCGTGGTAATACCTCTCCCTCCCTTTGCTTTCTTCTCCCTCTCGTCCTCATGTTCTTCTCCTGACAGCAGCAGGTCGGTGTTCTGCTGACAGAGCCCATTTTGGACTCCCATAGACATAATGTTAATGGGAGACAGGCTGCTCTCCTCTCCTCTTTTCTCTTCAGCCCCAGTCTCTCTCTTTCCCTCCTCATGGATCCCTCATGGAGTATAAGCTGGACTGAGGGAAAAAGGGACGAGGTGTGATGGACTGTCTCTTTCACCATTATCAGAGGTGGTCTGTGCGCTGTAGCTGCTGCAGCCTCAGTGCTGACATTATACGGGAATGCGCACACACAAAATAACTCACGTACACACACTTAGATGCACTTTGATATACACAAACGTGCTGCCTTCAAGTGCTTCTTGTAAACTCCTACATCTAAGTTTAGAGGCTGTTAATGTGGCTTTATTGTCTTGCACTAAGTGCTTTTGGAAATAGTTACAAATAGATCCTGGAACAGTTTGCTCCGTGGCTTGTTTTATTTTAGAAACCAAACAGCACTTATAGTTTCCTGAAATGAAATACAGTGGATCAGGCAAATGTGTATTTTATTGTGAAAGAGTAATAATGGTTATTAAGAAGAGTGCAGTAAACCCATGCATTAACATTCATGTGCGTGCCTGCTGACCCTTCTGTCGGGCTTGAGGTTGGCCAGTGTGACTCTGCTGACCACCAGCTCAAACACTCCAAGGCAGCTAAAGTTCTTAGACCTAGGTCTGGTCGTGTGGATAAAGGCCGTTTCTGAGGAGCAAAAATGGAAGTAGCACAACATTTTTGGTGGCGTAAAACCTCAAGGGAGGGGTTGGTGTGGATGTACAATGTGTACGAATATGACACGAGAGATTGCTGTTCTCATCTTTTATACTATTAGTGAATTGTCACTTCTTTAAATAAGGATCTATGCCTAACATTAAAGCTGCACTAATAAATATTTTTATATTAACAATGGATCCAATGACTTCATGTAACATGAGAGGTTGCTCGTGGTAACAAACAAAAAGAGAATTATTACCCAGCTCTGCAGCTCCTCAGTTCTACAGAGCTTTTTGGCATCTGCAGTGGTGTGTCTGTGTTGCTCTGCAGTTACAACTCCAAAACATTCATTGACAGTGGGGCTTCTGTGAAGTGCTGTGAAGTCTGACTGATTCAAAACACACATGAAACATGGTTTAATAGTTTAAACAAAGGAGCACAAATCACTTCAAAACATGTTGACTGATGCTCGTTATTGTCATTTCTGTGTTAGATTATAACTTACACACTTTAAGTGTAAATCAGAAAACTCTCATAATTATAGTTTCAGGAACCGCTGATAAATTACGTGAAGTTATTTTGTCGCCAAATGAGCCATTTTGTCTGGATTGTACACAAAGACTAGAGTGAGGACAGACTCATGCCCTACATTGGGGTCCACTTCTGGGATGTCTGGGATGTCAATGTTAAAGGCAAGGCAAGTCAAGGCAAGGCAAGTTTACAATTCGTACACAAAGTAATTCAAAGTGCTTTACAGAAGAAGAAAATGCATTAAAATCACAAAATAAAAACATAAATAATCATTATAAAATGAACTTTAAAAGAGAAGAGTGCAGATAAGATCCTTTCAGTCATATGCACAGTGAAATAGAGCTGTTTTGAGCCTAGATTTGAACATTGTCAGAGTAGACGCCTGTCTCACATCTTCAGAAACACTGTTCCAGATTTTAGCTGCATAAAGCTGGAACCCTGATTCCCCATGTTTAGTCCTGACTCTGGGCACCAGCAGGAGGCCGGTCCCTGAGGTCCTCAGAGTCCGAGATGGTTCATATGGCACTAACATGTCAGAGATGTACTTCGGTGCCAGGCCGTGGAGAGACTTGTACACAAGCAGAGCTGCTTTAAAGTCTATTCTCTGAGCCACAGGAAGCCAGTGTAGAGACCTGAGCACAGGACTAATGTGCTCGTACTTCCTGGTTCTGGTCAGGACCCGAGCAGCAGCATTCTGGATGTACTGCAGCTGTCTTACGGCCCGTTTGGAGAGGCCAGTGAGCAGGCCGTTACAGTAGTCTAACCTACTAGAGACAAATGCATGGATAAGTCTCTCCAAGTCAGGTTTAGACACTATACCTTTGATTTTGGCGATGTTTTTTAGATGGTAAAAGGCTGCTGATGTCATTGATTTGATGTGGCTGTTTAAGTTCAAGTCTGAGTCCATTATTACCCCGAGATTTCTAACCTGATTTGTAGGTTTTAGAGATGCCCAGCTCCTCCATATCCACACGGTCTGCTCAGTTTCTGTCAGCCTTCGACACAAAGTGCCATGAGTGCAGCCACTGCAGCACCTCTGTAGGCTAGTAAGCATAGAATTGGCAAACAGCCTGTCGGGTAAGCTCCAACCCAGCATGGACAGCTTTAAGGTAGGCTTTGCAGCTGGGGTAAAGGTGCCTTGGTCTGGCAGCCTGTGCACAGGCAAACACTGCTACACTTCACATCTTCTTTTCGTTTTCACTCTTTGACACTGAAGAAAAAATGGGAACTATGGTTGCATAGGTGTTATATACCGTAAGTGTGGATATAAGAGGGGCCTGTGCCCCGACTGGGCATGCGCAGCAATAAACTCAATGATGACTGCTCTTAGAGGGTGGAGCCTTTACAAAACTCCATTTCTAGTCACCTCTGCAGCTGAATGAAGCTCCTACATCAAGGTGTGAGTGTAACACAGTGGCATGCTTTGGGACACACTTCCCTCTCTGCAGTGGGAAAAAGAGCTGTTGTAATATTTGGTAACCATGAAGAGAAGTAAAATGACTTCCCTTATATGTCCTTTATATGTATTTGTATCGCTTTCATTTGATTTGTGCCGCTGTTAACCGGAATTTTGGTTGCATATATGATTCTTTTGCAAATAATATCAATAAATTAATGAATTATAAATAAATAATACATAAAATGGAATAAAACTTAAACCTGAGATTCATTGGTGACATTTCTTTTACTCTTGTAAACATCTTATTTTTCACTCTGAAGCTGCTTGTTTTTGCAGCAGTTTCTGTTAAAAATCTATAGAATAAATACAGCTACCATTTTAAAGAGACTAGATAGGTGCTTATTTGGTCCTAAATATAATGTAGCATTCAAGATGTTAACAATATTAAATGTCCATCTTAGTTTGAACAGTTTAAATTCCGAGGAGTGGTCGCATGGAGCTTTATTTGTACGGTGCTTCTTCTGTGACGAACACAGTTATGTGTTGCACATGGTCAGTAAGTCGATATCGGTGCAGGCTCTCTGTTGGAGGGTTTTATAACACACTTCCACTCCTCACTAGTTGGTTTGGGACGGCACTGTGGAGGACACTCCACATAGAGAGGGTGTAGTGAGTGAAAAGGTCCTATATGTCGTCCTGCACATTATGAATGAGCCATTTAGTTTGGACTGGGTACATGGCCACGAGCATGAGATAAGCCAAATGGTCAGAGTAACTGCACAGACGGAGATACTGACATCCTGTGCAGGGCTGAGAACCTGCGCTCCTGCCGTCTTGTTGCACAGTGGGGCGTGTCACTATCCACTGTGAGCGTAGGGTACAACTAACCAGAGAAGAGAAACATTCTGCATTGAGTCTATTAAGAACACTTTAGTCTTTGTGTTTGATCTATAATCACTTCAGTGGGACACCAGAGCTGCTTCTGATATTTTCCACAAAGTATCTTTGTTTGTGTTGCCTTATTATGTTTTCCCTCCAGTGACAGACTCTAATTGGTTTGAGAGAAACACCCAAAAATAAAACCCCTCACACTCAAACTGTGTCTTTAGCTTCAAAGGGAAACTAGTCGTTCCTCCCTCTGAATTACAGACGCTCCATCACCACTTCCAGATCCTTCCAAAAGCCGTTCCACACCAGAGTGGGAAATTCCAACGAAAACCGTCACAGCAGGGAAGGGGCGTCGAGCCTTCGCAGCAGGAAGATGTACATGTGTGTGTGTGTGTGTGTGTGTGTGTGTGTGTGTGTGTGTGTGTGTGTGTGTGTGTGTGAGTTGAAATATCAAAACAAGCTTCAACAGACCCCATTTCCACAGCTCCCACCCATAATCCTTTAAAAGCGTTCATAAAAATTAAAAATGAAGTGTTTTTAAATGACAGCCCAAATGAGAAAAACATCACCAAAAGCAAACTGTGAGTGCTGGGGGGGGCAGTGCCATACTGTAGCTCCCTGCGCGTATCTCGCGACGAGCAGATGTGTGAGTGGGCGAGCACAAGAGGAAAAACTGAAAGAAAATTGTGAAGAAAAAAAAAACAAAAACAAAACAATAACAGTTATTTTCGGGTCCCTCTTTTCTCGCCAGCTCCCTTTAGCAAAGCTTTTGCGCCCTAAGTGTTTTATGGCTCAGCGGCTGCCAAGAGTTCTTGGCCTGCTTCACAATGAAACTGAACAGAACCGAGCTCAACAGGCGTCCTGGGAGCAGAACAACACATCAGGTCCAATTAAGATCAGTAGGTGGAACTTATTGTAACCTGCGACATACTCACACCCCCGGTACCGCAGACAACAAAAAGAGGGGCTTTGTAAAAAACTTGGCCCTGCATGCTAACGGAAAGTGAACCTCGTCAAATAAAGGAAAAAAAAACCCTGGTTCAGTGTGTGTGGGTGCCCTGAGGGGGGTCGTAAAATGTGATTGGTGGTTGTAAGGGAAAGGTAGAGGGGGAGGGAATCACAAACACTATCTATCTATGTTGGCGGGTGAGCACGTCTATGTTCCCCAGTTGGAAGATTCAACATGCTTGACCCCCGTGTCTACAGGCCTATAAACCCAGACCAATCAAGCCAATTCGCTGCCTACAAGACCCATGGGAAATGGAGTTGGAGCTGTAGTGAAAGAATACATGAATAAAATAACTGCTCTGTCTTTCCCGCTCTCTTTCAGCTACTCAGAGGGTCATGTTTAAACACGGTGGTGCTATCCACACTGTTTTTAATGCTAATTTATCCCCTTTCCTTTTTACTCTCCCCTCTCTTCTCTCCTCTCTGTTCCTCCTACAGAAAAAGTGTGACTAGGGAATAAAGATATTCTGAAAGAATCCCATAATTAATCTTGTCTGTCCAGTATGGCCAATGAATAATAACACAAACAGACAATGACAATGACAGCAACATTTACTTGAAACTGGATCCACAAGCATTAACACAATCTCCAACATATTATCTTTCTATGCCTTTCTGTTTCATTTTGCCAAATGTTTTGGAGGAGACATTGTAGCGGACATTAATATGAGCACTGTCATAGGTGTAAAGACATCGCCACCATAAACTGATGCAGAAAAATCCACCAGAATGCAAAAAAATTAGGTGTTTGTAGCACAAAATTTTCTGTGGGAAGACTCCAAACACCCCATTTCATATGTGTCCCTCTAATATTGAAACAGAACCCACACCCTTGCCACTGGCGTGTTTCTCTCTCTCCACGCCTCATGGATTTGTTAGTATAAAACACTTGGTTAAAGGAAAAGCTATTGCCTCGTTTTCTTGTTCACAAGTCCAGTGAAAAGATCTAAACCAGTCGTGTCTCTCTGCTGCGAACTTTCTGACTTCTCTACCGTGTAAGTAACACTCAGTCAAGCACATTTGTTCCCACTGACACTGAATCTTTAAGGCCCAGACACACCACACCGACAACAAAGAACTAGCAGTAACAAAAGCCGAGTGTTGTGCCGTGTCACATTAGCAGCGACTGGGCCAAAAGAAAGACCACAGCCAATGATCAACTAGCATGTACATTTTTCACCTACGCAAGAGAACTTTGTACACAAGCAGGTGGCTGTAGTCTGTGTTTGTTTCATTCTAGAAGGACGTAGTCAACAGTGCTATTTGTGTATTAGTGTTCCGTGTATGTCCTCTTGATTTTAGTTATTTGCTTTTCTAACTTCCGGTTCGCTTATCATGCACTGAATGTTTTGTATTTTCATGCACAGCTGGTGCATGAAAATACAAAAAATTGTCGTGCCTTTGTGGTAGCTGCTCCAAAGCTCTGGAATAGCCTCAGCTCTCAATCAAAGTAGTATTTAGTATATGGTATATAGTATTTTATAATATATATATATATATATATAAATATATATTTTTTTTTTTATTTTTTTTTTTTTTTACATATGTTATTGTTCTTACCGGGGTAATTCTGTTTTATTTTTGTGTACATTTTATATTGCTTTATATTTGTGTATCATTCTTTTATTTTGTTCAGCACTTGGATCAATTGCAGTTGTTTTTAAATGTGCTCTAAAAATAAATTTGATTTTAACATGATTCGATTTGATTCACGTAAGCTGAACAGCCAATCAGAGAGATTTCAACGTGGTAAAAATGGTGCAGGAAACACTACAAAAATTTCGGCCACAGACAGCTGACCATCTGCCAACCATTAAAGACATGTCACAGGGCTCTGTGGCTGAGGGGTTAAAGAACCAGCATCGAATCGCAATATCGTGTCCAGCTAAGGAGTTTTGTTGCGTGCTATTTTCCATCTCTCTCTTCCCCAGTTTCCTGTTATTTCTCCACTGCCAGCTATCCTATAAAAGCATAAACTGCTCACAAAATAAAATGTATAGCTGTTTTATTTTTTTTTTTTTCCCTAAGAAGTTTTAGGTAGCTGAGAACAGAAATAAATTATGTATTTGTTGGAGACTTTTTTATTATTATCAGGAAATTGTGTGCCGATTGAATTCAAGTAAACTTCAGTGTGTTCATGATAATAAAGTAACATGTAACCCAGTGGAACAGTCTGGCTCAATGATGTGTTTTTAATAGTCTCTGGACAACAACTGATCTCTCTGGCACTGAGGAATGAGATATATCAGGTTTTGGATACAAACACGGGACTTGTCAGTAGAATTGATTGTTGGTTTCTGTCTTTTAATGAGATTTGTTGACCGTAAGAAAAATACATCCAGCTTCAGCCTAAAAGGTTAGGGTTTGGTTGTGGTTTTGTTTAAACATTGAAAAAGGTCAACCCGTCCCAAAATTTGTGGTCACTCTCAAGTTTATGCTGACTTGGAGCATGAGACGGACCACAAATCTTTCCCGAACCTTAACCGAGCGCTTTAAGTTGTCTACAAACAGAGCCATGAGTGCTAATCATGCTGCAGTTGGCGGGAGCAGATTTTTTAAGGGAAAACAAATGAAATATTCAGCGAGCGTTCTTCCAGATTTTATTCAGAATGAACAATATTTTTCTTTGGCAGTGAGCAGACTGTAGACACATTAATATGAATTTTCCAGATATTAAAAAAAGCAAGTGGCACAATGTTTCCGACACAATGTATTTCCTATTTGAGGCAGTTTCCTGCACATCACACCTGCTTATGCATTTAATGCCAGTATTAATATGAGATTGCTGCACTTCTCTCATGCACGCAGACACTCCAGCGGGTGCACACGCTCACAGACTCATCTGTATTGCCCTCCCTGTACTAAAAGAGTGATGTCTTTATCACGGGGAGAGAGGTGGAGCAAATGGAAAGGGAACAGAGAAAATATGACAATGCTCACATGAAAGGGAGGCCTTTCAAACTCAGGGGAGACATGAAAGACTCTCTCTCCCTGTCCTCCTCCTCCTCGCTCTCCTCTGCTTCCTTTTGTTCCCTCTCTATCTCTCCTCCTCCCTCTCTTCCCCATCCCTCCTCTCTGTCTCATAATTGTACATTCAGACTCAAACTGTGAATGCTAACAAGGCTTTTAGCCACACTGAATTAATGTATCCAGTGCGTTTCGCTAATGTGCTACCTTTCAAATGTCACCTTTTATGTTGTTGCCGTGAATACATCTTCGCTACTGTGCATTAATTTTTGGGTTGTTCAGCTCAAATTGCCTTTGGCTGCTTTGCAAAGTTCACATGGTGACAGACATCTTATAAGCCCTCGTTCCTGCTGATAGTGGCGACTGCAGACTCTTCCTTAGTCTGTGCTCCGTATTAACTTGTATCAACTGTTTAAAGATGCAACATAATTTCACTAAAGCAACACCAGGTGAAATTACAATGCGTGAGCAGAAAAGATGAAATCCCATTTAAAAAGTCATGTATTAAAAGGTCCAATGTGCCGGATTTAGGAGCGTCTATTGGCAGAAATGGGATATAATAATCACAACTATGCATTCATGTTCATTCATCGTTGTACGCTTGTAACCTTAGAATGAGCTGTTTATATCTACATAGGGAGCAGTTCTTCTTCAGTGGAGTTCTACATATTGTTCTACAAGAATCAAGAACAGACAAACCAAACACTGGCTTTAGATAGACCCATTCATATGGAAATGTTTAAATAAAATGCAGTCCAATGAAACACCACCAAAAAGCAGAGTCTCACAAACCTATATAATATTTTCTGCTTTACTATGACATTGCAGTACATCATGATCACAGCATTACAGATATTCCTTTATCTGGTCACAAGTCATTGTCATTGTGTTCTTATAAACTGTTCATGAATTTTCATAAAAAAAACACCTGAAAACATCTAAAATTTGTACATATCCCATTTATTTTGAAAGGCTGCAATCATGTGACCATACGCTGATGGGAGTAAGCCAGGAAAGAGTCCCAAGCAGGTAAGTAGGAGTGGTGGATGGGTCACAAAAACATGGATTTTCCCCTGGAGACATGTGCTCAGGACCATGTAAAATACTTTGAGTTATCTTTGAGTCATTTTAACACAAAGTCCTCACCATGTTTCTTTTCCTAACCCTAACCACAGTAACTTCATTTGCCGAAACCTAACCTCCATATCTGTACGTTATTTACTTGAATGTATCATAAGCATTTATTGTCAGTAGTGCGACTTTGTAGTATTTCATACCTCAAACTGATCTGTACGAATATGTTGAATAATGCCATTATGTTGCTCAAATATCATTGTAGGTATATAGATGTTAATCTATGCAGTTGTTCCATAAATCAACAATTTTGATGAATTGAATTTAGGCATTTAAAAACAGCAAAACTATACCCAAACTCTCACACAGCTCATGCCGTGCAATTCAAGTCATTTATCCAGTTCAGTACTTCCCAAACAGATAGCCCTTTTCTGATCGGCAACTGAACAGAAAGAAAGTAAAATTTGTCTGTGCTCTCTTCAAAACCAGACCAGGGGGGTTAGTATTTTATTTAGCTGAATTTATTAATTCATTAAGGAGTGAACTGTATTTGATTAAAGGAACACTAACCCCCCTAAATGATGGTGTTTTGTGAGTTTTGTTAGTTCAGATTCACCAAAGTTTTTAAATCCCTTTTTATTATTTTTTGCACTAACGCATTTTCTGAATAAATTGACATTTTTTTGGCAGAGGAGATACCTGCACACCAATTCAACTGAGGCTGAGATCAATGCCAAAAAAAATGTCAATTTATTCAGAACATGCGTTAGTGCAAAAAATAATAAAAAGGGATTTAAAACAGCGGCAGACGTTTCAGCCCTTGGCTATCATCAGAGCTACTGACATGAGTGCTTCACAGAGCAGATACAGACACAGACAGATTCCTACCAGGTGTGATGAATCAGTCAGCTGCTGCCACTAATTACATGAGATCAACTCTGAGGAGCAGAGGCCTGACTACCAAATCACTATCACCTGTCCTTTAAGTACTAAACTATTCACATACTAAAATGATAGTGAATACAAATTTATAAAAACATAACTATACACAGACAGAATAAAATAAGAGAGAGAAATAGACATGACAGGACAAAGAAATATAAAAGATCGATGCTAGATATTTATTATAAAAGGATATTAAATTATACATAGATGGTAAGCTATGATCGCAGGTGTAGTAAAAAAAATATCTCAGAACTTTTTCAGAAAGATTTTAAACACTAATCCATCTCAGCCATTCTCTGATGCTCACTGGGGTCAGCAGGGGTGGCAACAGGTTAAAACAAACATAGCCCAAGGTATCCTTTCTCTGGTGATGTCTCTTCAGGCATTCCCATTTGAGACATCTAACCTTTGCAGCAATTTAAATCTGTCTTAAGCAATAAGAAGCTGTATTAACAATGTTGGGAAGGTGGGGGAATATTTAATTTAAAGATTAAAAAGCAAAGCACTGTCTAGAAAAAAACAAGTGCAGTATCCTCACCTGAATATTTTAAAACAATATGTTTATTACACATGGAACAAAATGGTGGAAATTACAGTCACTCTGTTGTTCTGAGTAAAGAGCTGTTAAATAAATGGTTATTATAGCCACTGAATGAGAGAGCTGGGAACAAGCTGTGAATTTGGATTTAAGATAAAAACTACATCTTTGTAATGCATGCAACGGCAGCGATTGCTTGTTGGACGCTGCCACAACGCAGGTGACCCACGCTCAGCACTGTGCCTGAACACCTCCTGTGCAGACAGAGCTGAAGCTGAAGCTGCTGCTGCGTCTCACTACGTGGGCTTTGTGGACACACCATAAATCTCTCAGGGGAAGTGCAAGTGTACCTTCAGGTTTAAAGAATGTTGCAAACCTGTATGACATAAAAGACATAAAAGAGTAAAGGTTGGGCCGAAGTCAGGAAGCCACACCTGGTTGTCACCTGAGTCCACCTGTTGAGGAAACTTCAACCCCCCTCAGGGCTTCACGTGATGAGTTCAAGGGTCAGAAATGAGCTAATGAGGGAGTAGAAGGTCATAGGTGAGAAGCTTCCCCCGAGGAAGGTATTGTTTCCTCCTCACTGTGATTGTATGTGTGGGAATATGCGCCGTCACAAGATGGGGATTTAATCAGGCAGTGAAAGCGGACAGGGAGAAAATGAGACGGAGACTGTTTCTCGACAGTTTTACATCGAGAAGAGGGCTGAGAAAAGATGAAGGGAAGATGAGGAAGGGGAAAAAAAGGAAAAAAGCTGTTTTAATCTTTTGATCCCTTCACTTCCCATCAGGTCTCATATCAAACAAATTACCCAGAACGCACCCCTGCACACATCAGTCTCATTACCCATCTCCCCCTACTCGGAGACACTGGGTAAATAGCACTGTCTGTGGGGAGACGAAGAATCAACAACATAATGAGACTGCTGATGATGAGCTCGCTGTTTGTATGTACGTGCTTGTGTGTGTGCATAAGCGCGCGCGCGTGTGTGTGTGTGTGTGTGTGTGTGTGTGTGTACATGTGGTATAACTGCTTTGCCTGGAATTTACTTGCTCAGATCAGGGTTTGAATTAGCCCTGACTCAAGAGAGCTAGTTTAGACTTAGAATGGCATGAAAAAAAAAACACACTGCAAAAGAAAATATGATGAAGTAAAACCTTTAATTTATTCCTAACTTGTTTATCAGTTGCAATGGAAGCCATGTGGAAGAGTTGCGTAAGATATCCAGGTGGACTGAGATCCTGTATTTGACTATCCCTGCAGTCTAAGCCTGGATTTAACTGGTGGATTCTTGTATTGTGTCGTATGTTGTTGTCTGAGGAAAGGACGTGAGTTACGTTTTTCGACGTGACAGGGAAGAAAAGTATGCAAACTTTCAAAACGTCCCAAAAATAAATGAGGATTAGGTGCATTTCCTGCAGCTGGAATGAAGTAAATAAACAGCTTTCATATTTAATGGCTCATAAATGTCTCTGAAATCTTGTTTCAATTCCCACATAAACATCTCCTACATTCCCCTTTGCTTGCTCCCCTCCTGCCGTTCTATCTACAACATCCATCTTTTTAAAGTTTCAAGTCACAACCCTTTACAATCTACACCATTCTCCATTGTCCACCAATACAAGCCAGTCATTGTCCGTGTGACACGGTGACAAGGGGACCTCGGTGTCAACACCAACAGTATGGCAGCGGATCACTATGTCTGGCCACGGGGTTGGTCAAAGGGGAAAGGTCAGAGGTTAGGCAACAGTCGCCATTAAAGGAGCCTCCCCTGTCAACACGTTTGTATATAGCAGGAAGAGACAGAGCGTTTCCCATCACTTTGTCAGGTCATGTGGTGAATGGCGAGCATGTTAATCATACGGAGAGAAATTAATGAAAATGGAATGATGATGATGGAAATGATACACAGCATGTACTGTAGACACTGTTTCCTCTTATCGTCCCTGTATCTCATACAGCGCCTCGTACATTTCACCTCAAAGATATATAACGTGTATATATTTTGACAAAACAATCTCCAGTCAAGGTCACATTCATTCTGGAGCTTTTGGACATATTACATAATATTTATTCGCAGATGAAGTTTACCCAGTCGTGGTGAAACTCTAAATGTTACCGCTGTTTTAAGACTTCTCATTCACGTTGGCTCAAAATTTGAGCTTCACAGTTCATTTTCGACCTGAGAAAAAGCACTTGAGAAAACAATTTCCAGTCAAGGTCCACTTACTCACTAGTTCTGGAAGTTACACACACATACAGTTGTGTTTTTCAGTTGTTGTAGAAGAGCAACTGAGGAGGGTGCAATAGATGACTATATCCACTGACACGATATTCGGCCTAAAGGTGGATCCTGCTGGACACCTGCACCTGATCTTAAGTGCCCTGTCTTAAAAATGGGGCTCTGTATTTGTCCAAAGAGTAAGAGGAACAGGGTGACAGCTATCTTTTAACAGGTTAACTGAGCCATGAACTTGTCATATATATTTTATGTTTTTTAATTCACCGGAACAACTGGTGAAACAGGTGAGAGTGGACTCAAATGCATGACCCTGGGTAAAAGGTAGGTTCAATACACAGAAGGACAAGCAGTGAAGGCAAACAAATCCATAGGGAGGAGGCAGAGACAGAGTCAATCAACAAGCTAAATCCAAAAAAACAAGAAAAGGACACTGGGAAACAAAAGGCTGGAACACTCGGCACACAAGGAGCTAAAATGAACTTTCACTGAGAGAAAACAAGACACACACTAAATACTCTGGTGAGGGGAAGGATAATGAGACACAGGTGAGGCTAATCGGGGCGGGACAGACAATCAGACACAGGTGAGGTCATTAAAAGGGAGGGAAAACACACAGGGGCAGGAAGTGAAGTGATCTGAGTTTCAAAGTAAAACAGGAAACAACATGAATGAAAGAAATAAAAAACATAACCTAAGAAACTTGAGCTGTGACAGTCAGTCTTTCTTTCTTGTTCTTTTGTGGAGTCCAGCTTCATACAAGTTACACTGTTGTTGTTTGTTGTTGAATATACATTAAAATATTACTTTATCTTGTTGTTTTATGCAAATGTAGAGATTCATCTCACTCTATAAATGCATGCGCACACTATAATAACTGTAGTTTTGAAAGTGTTTTACTGTATTGTAGTTATGATTATTGTGGGCTGCCTGAAATCAAATTTGTCTCCTACAAATTATGTTGTATGTTACTGAACTGCTTTCTTAGGTGGCTGGGGAGGATGGCAGGTGTACAACAAATCACAGGACCTTGACACCAGATTATGGTGTCACAAGACATTATTAGATTATGGACATAATTCAGCGCCATGGGCATTAATCTGCCTCCTCTCTGACGGGAAGACTTTCCTCCAGATGTTGGGACCTGGCTGCAGGGATTTCTCCCGTTGAGTCACAAGAGCATTAATGAGAGCTCGCTGGTGGCGTTCCAGTTCACCCTAAATGTGTTGGATGAGTTTGTGCACAGGAGCACTGTTTATTATATTCATTATATTAAAAAATATAATCACACTGTATACATTTACGTTCCCCTTAATTGGAACTATGCAGGATTTATACTTTTGCATCAAATTGAAGCTGTACCCACCTGGCTTCATATGATTAGAGAGAAGTCTGCTAGCCACTAGGCTAATTTATATAATGTCAAATGCCATAGGCTTGTGCTAATAACGTTAGCATGTTGTATTTGTGGGGAAAATGTGTCCAGATAAAGACAAGTGTTTGTCTGTGAATGCTGCGAGTTATAGTGAAGCTGATTTGTGTACTTGTGTTTGAAATTGTCTCTATTAAGCCATGTTTAAAGTGTGTTTAATGTGTGTTTTGAATCAACTAAACTCTACAGCACTTCACAGAAACTCCACTGCCGACTAGGTTTAACCGCAGCAGATACACCACCGCACAAGTTTAAATGCTCACAATGGCCTAGGCCATGTGCCTAGAGCTGACGCACAAGTTAAAGGGTCTACACAAAACCAGAAAACAAAAATACACTATCATCATTTATCTCTGACTTTAGTTTATAAAATCAAAACCTCTTTAAAATTTGCATTTTTTGTATCACTTTAACAACATTCTTATTATGGACATCTGTACCCATCAAGCCACTGAGTGAAACTAAGTGATGTCATAAAACAGGCTCCCAGAGTGCAGGATTGAAACATGTCTTACATTACTCCCTCCAGACTGAGAGCAGAGCAGAGCTGATGATAGTAAAGTGAGGACAGACCGCTGAGACTCAGACTGAGGGTGGTAGACAGAGAGAGGAGGGAGCGAAAGTGATAACCTTGTCTCTCGTTCATTGCTGTCTGCTCAGTGATTTAATTTGGTCGCGCCGTCACACCTGAGCTAAAGCTCATCCATCACGGGTACTGCAAGATCCCTCCATCGCTCGCTCTCCTCTTCCCTCCATCCATCCTTCCTTTCCTATACCTCTCTGTCCTCCTCTCTCATTCCTGTCTCTCTCCTCTTTCAAGGCTTTCTTAGTCTCTCATCGCCTATCTGTCCTGATCTGTCTTAAACAGGCTCTCCATCTCACTCTTTCTGTTTCGGTTCAGTCACTGTCACTTTCTCTGCTGTGTGCCTCTACTCAGAAAATAAAGGTTCTTCAGTTAGAGTTGTGGTTCTACATGCAACAGTGCTGACTGGCTGAAACATCTCAGCCTTCAGCAGCGCATAAATGTGTCAAGGGATATCTGGGGAATCAAACAAACAAACCTAACCCGTTTGGTTCACTTAAAACGAACTCAGGTCCGTTTGTGCAGTTAGTATGGTTCGGTTAGCTGGTATGAAAGCTGTCAATCAAACCCCGATGCGAAGCAAACAACCAAACAGACACCGCTTGAAATGGTGGATCTGCTTCTAAACAGACTCTGGTGTGGTTTGTTTGTGGTGTGAAAGCAACAGCTTAACCAAAAATGAATCCATCTGCTGATTGTGAAATCTGTCCGCGATCTCATAATTGATCCCAATTAAAGCCACGTATATCCCATAACCTATCTATGCTAATGCATACATGTAACTATGGTAACACATATGTACTTCAGTGTGGGTATTTCCCCTGATTAAAAAGCTGTTAAAACTGCCATCATTGCATCTGAGTCTTTGTCTGTTCATTAAAATGTGTGTGACAGTGACCCCACAGTGTTAAGCCCTGAATCATTACTGTAGACGCCTCCTTTTCATCCTGTCTCTATGTCAGCCATTATTCATAACATGAGATTGATTTGCAGTTTAATAATAGCCTCCTAATAATGCTTACAATCAGTTATTTCTCTATGGACTCTTTGTGAAACCACAGATAAACACTTTAGAGGCATTAAAGTGCTGCTGCTGCTGCATAAACTACTGTCTGTCACCAGAGTTTGATTTCCAAATGTGGGTCCTGATGATGCAGGATGACAAATGCCAAAACTGTCCAATCAGCAAGTTACCTGTCAGTCAGTAGAACTTCATGTTTACTCCTCTTGGTTTGTGCAAAAAGTCAGTGCGAACAGGAACCGACCCAAAATGAAAATGCAGCAATGCGTCACTTTTTCCCTCTGGTGCGACCAAATGAACCAAACTACAGGTGTGAAAGCACTCTGAGTTGAGTTTGTGCATCAAAAATGGTATTCAAAATACTCATGTGTTGGTACTCCAGTATATAAGACAAGACTGACTTATTTACAACAAGTAAGGAAGATGATTTCCCCTCTGTCACCTCACCTGTATCTGCTGTATACTGTTTTAATATATTGTAAAAATATTTTAGTGCTGAGGAATGTAACTATTAAAAGTCTTTGGGCCTGACTTGGATACACACCGTCTGTTCCCCTTGACACAACAAATGTGTTTTACTTATGTTTGTGTCACTTAAAATGACACTGACCTTGACTATAGTGACTTGTATCTGTGCACATTCCTCTGCTGGAGAGGACAATGTCCGTGGACTTCTTAGATTCGGTATGCCGCTAATACGAAAGCCAATCACTGTCTAATATGGGAAACAAATATCAATGGAGGAACAGACTGCGACGTCACACCAGCAAAGAAACCCGAAACCTCTGATGCAGCGCAGACTTGTCAGTACAGAGAGCAGAGTTTGCATTAGCACAGAGAAAGTTTGGACAGCAAACACATGAGAGTGGACTCTGGAGCTTCCTTCCACTGTCTACCACAAATCCCTCAGTAGCAAATATTATCGTATGTTTACAACCATTAACACTGTGTGCCACTGCCAGTTAGCTTACAAGCTAACAAACAACATAAATAAATGACCGATTTTGACGCACAACATTCTCCCCATCTGAGTCTGCTGAAGGCACAGAATCAAACACTTCCTCTGGTTGTGCCCTTGTGCTGTCTATCAGCAGGTCTCCCTGTTCTGCTAACACAGGTTCACCCTCGCGTCAATTTGGTACAGTCCGCTGAGCTCCCAGCAGGCCTCCTGGCTCAGTCTGGGCCAAACTAATCAACGCATCTCGCAGGGAGCATGAGACCCCCCCAACCACCACAGGAAGACCCTGCACACCTGAGCTCAGCCAAGTGGGCACACGGCACACCACGTGGACACACTCAAGTGCAATCAAACAGATTTATGGCTGTGCAAACAGCGCTCTGCCTGTTGGTGCAGTGTGACGGTGTTCGCATGTGGATCAGATATCCTCAGCTGGAGACAAACATGGCGGAAATCCTGAAGTCCGTTTCACTGGTCACTGCGTCTGAAAGGGTTCCAGGGAGTGGGAGCAGCTAATGGAAGTTCCTCACATTTACAGTAAAGGTTGTGTGTTTGATGACTGTAAATGGCTCACTGTGTCGTGCAGTGGCCTTCCCCATGTGACATAAACCTCTTAGCAGTCTGGTTGCCATGGCGCTGGCCTGTTCCGACCTCACCAGATTGACTGGGGTGCTGCTGTGTGTGAGGTTAAACAACATGGCTTCATCGTCATCTAAGAAAGATACTCAGGAGCACATTTATCTTTCCACGACACACACACACATACACTCACACACACTCTCCATCAAACTAAAAATGCCTTCTTTGGTAAAATTAGACAAAAGGACAGATTTACAGCAGCTTTGTGGTGGCTTTTCAGGTACAAATGTGACACATTGTGACTTGGACACATGCAGTGTATTTATCAAACAGACCCACCAGGCTGGGGCTGCAGTTACGCAGATGGATGGATGGATGGTATGGAACAGAATGAAACCAGGACACTGGTGTTCAGAGTCATTTTAAGGTACATTATCACCATGTTTCTTCTCCTAACCCTAACCACCGTAACTTTACATTAATCATCTACATAACTTTACATTGATTCTGCAACTTTATGTCAAGTATGTAAAGTCGTCAGGGGCAGCAGCAGCTCAGTCCATAGGACACTTGGGTTGGGAACCGGAAGGTCACCGGCTCATGAGCAGCCCCCTCGCTCTGACATCTCTCCATTTAATGCATGTATAGGTCCTGTTTGTGTATTTTGGCTCTGTGTGTATATGACAGAGTGAAAACACTGAATTTCCCCTCAGGGCTTAATAAAATACATCTTCCTATTATTCTTATTCTCCTTATTCCTGGGATGCTAATTCCAAGGATATCATACAAACCATTGTATGATGATATGTTGTGCAGTGTCTTGTGTATAGTTTGTCCTATTGTTTTACTTCATCTCCCCTCTCATCTCATATAAAGATGTTTATTACCTTCTGTTTTGTTTGTTTTTTTAAGATTTTTTTGGGGCATTTTGCCTTTAATGGAAGGACATCCAAGTGTGAAGTGATGAGAGAGGAAGAGGGGATGACATGCAGCAAAGGGCAACAGCCTTGTACATGGGGCGCCTGCTCTATCCACTAAGCCACTGACGCCCCTGTTTACACATACAGATACACATTAAATACATTTTTCCCCAATGATGGTTTCTGTTATTTTAGGCAGTTCTTATCACGCTGCTGTATGTATGAGTGCCATTTTTTTATCCTACTTTATAATGAGGAAAACTCTGTCTCTGTGTGTGTCTGTGTGTCTGTTCCACGTTTTTCTCCTCACTGACTTGGTCAATCCATGTGAAATTTGGCACAGTGGTAGAGGGTCATGGGAGGATGCCAATGAAGCCAAAGAATTGGCCAAAGGGGGGCGCTATAGCAACCCATTGAAATGTCAAACTTTGAATGGGCATATCTCATGCCCCATATGTGGTAGAGACATGAAACTTTGCACAGAGATGCCTCTCCTCATGAGGAACACATTTGCCTCAAGAACCCATAACTTCCGCTTATATCGATTTTCCGCCATTTTGAATTTTTTGAAAAACACTTCAAACGGATCTCTTCCTAGGAAGTTTGAGCGATCTGCATGAAACTGGGTGAACATAATCTAGGGACCAATATCTAAAGTTCCCTCTTGGCAAAAGTTGGAAAACTTACTAAAACTGAGCTTCTATAAGGCAATGAATATTGCGGAGGGCGTGGCTCATCACATAAAGATGTATAACATCTCAAGGGTTTCACCCATCACCACGCAACTTTGTAGGCATATGACCACACATAATCTGAGGGGACCCCTCCATTATTGACCCCATCAAACAAAATGGGGGCGCTAGAGAGCTCATTTCTTATCTAGGCCTAACCGCTATATGGATTTTTACTGAACTTGGTAGATTCTGTCTGTCCCACGTTTTTCTACTCACTGACATGGTCAATCTATGTGAAACTGCACATAGGCATTGAGGATTGGCATAGGTAGAAGGTGACAAAGCTACCTATGGCTATGGACTAGTACATATATAAATTTGGTTGGTTGTTGCTTGTGATCACTGGTGCTGCTTGTATTGGTTGGATGGCGGGAACTCGATACCACGGAAATCGCTACTGCGCAGACTCTGGCTCCAAATCATATCTTGAGTGCAAGATGGCAGCAGCTGTACTCAGAATATTTTGGCTTCATTTTTTTTGACCAAAATGAGGGACCAACCAATTTAGTAGGCTGACACTGACATCCCCAAAATGTGAGTTAAAAAAAAAAACCGTAAAAGTGAGTGAATAAAGTATTTGCCTTGCTGCATCTCACTGATCCACAGTCCCGTGTGCGTGTGCATGTGTGTGTGTGTGTTAATTGCATTACAGCCATCACGTGTGAGAAGAGGTTTTGGTATTGATCAGACGCCTGTAAGCCTTTGATCAATTCATTAACCAGTCAACTCTCAGTCCTCAGAGTCACCCTGACGCCCTGCTCACAGCTAAGTGTTTCTTAATTAGCAAATACTCTCCAGGCATACACACACAGTGCCTGTGTGTGTGTGTATGGGAGTTAAGTGTATGTGTATTTGCAGTGGCAGCAGCAGCGCATGTGTGTGTGTGTAGGTGACTGTTTGTATATGTGTGTGTGTTTAAATAGAGTTGGCAGGCTACATGGTGGGCTGGCTGGCAGGATCGTGACCTGGTGGCCTCGAAGGAGAGAAAGCTGGCATAGACAACTCTCTCCCTCCTCCTAGCTACACTCATGTTCCTTAAAAACAGCTCAGTAAACAAGAAACCTGAAATCTCTGCATTTCTGCCGTCTGCCTCTCTATGAAGCTGTTATTCAATCAGGACAATGTGCTCTCACTTCAATTTATTTTAAATTTTAAAGGAATTTCTCGGCTAAAAATACTCCTCTTGTGTATTTTCTACCGAGTTGGATGTGACAGCCTTGCCAGGGCAAAAGCACAAGGGAATTTTGCAGAGAATACACTTCCTGAGTTCGCTAAAAAGACACAGCAAAACCCTTCATCTAGGAAAAAACATCTATAAATACACAGAAAAAGAGACATCTTCAGTACAGCATGCTGACTGAGGTCGTGCTGGTTTTCTGCCACACTTCGCCGCTTGCTTAAGCCGCAGCAATAGGATTTTCGGACCGGAATTAGACTCCGATTTTTATCCGGAGGGGACAGTGGGATGTTTTTTTTTTCTTTTTAAAATCCAGCCATGTCTTTCCATTCACTCGTTCTTTTTCATAGGTGGAGGTGGAGGGTGAGCTGAAAGGGATGTTAGTGTCGCAGTGGAGTGGAGGAAAAAAAAAATCCTCATCATCTCCACAGCCCCTCCTCCCGCTGCTTCCACCTCTTTTTATTCTCATTCTGCCTCTTTTTTCCCCCCTCGATCCCGCTCACCCCACACCTTTTCCCCTTAGACAAGAGCAACAGATAACCCCTCATCACCACATCAAAGAGGAGATGAGAGGAAGATGGATAGAGGAGGTGGAGTGGGAGAATCTCAGGGAGGCGGATCAACAAAGGTAGAGGTCAGAGGAAGAGAGGAGGAGAAGAAACGAGGGAGCAGAAGTGAAAGAGGAATGAAGAAGATGCAAGCACCTTGGCAGGATTGAGATATAACCAAGAGCAGGAGTGTACTGCTCTCTATTTATATCCCTGCATGTCACCCTTAATCTCACCATGTGTGTCTCCCACTTTTCCCCGCTTTCTCCTACACACAAACACACACAGCTTGCATGTCCACAGCTTTTTGCGTATAACAGAGCGAACAGTTCAATTAGCCGAAGCTGTCAGGACCCTCCTCTCTTTCGACGGAGGGATGGAGGGAAGAGAATAAAGCTGTCCATGAAAAGCAGGAACATCAAAGTGCTTGTTTTCAGTGAGGGTTGCATTTCTCTATGATGTGCATGTGTGTGTTGGGAGGGTTTAAAAGATCAGTCACCAGCCATACTGACCCATGTTCCAGCTAGCAAGCCGAGTGATAATTAAGCAAAAGGCATTTGCTGACATGTTCATATTTCACTTTCTGCTGTGGGGATTGTCGCTGCCATGGGCTCACCCACATCTGCATTCTATTTTATAAAATACTTTATCATATTTGAAGCTCCATGTCATTTTTACTGTTTGTCTCACTCACTTCTCCCCCACTGTCTGGTAAATCTTAATCTTACGTACACGGTTTACGATCTTATTTTAAGATGTGAAGGTATATTTAGATTTTTGCTCCCGTGAATACACGTGGGAGCTCGTGCTGGGAGCAGGTGTGTGCATAAAGCAGCAGAGAGAGATCAGAGAGCAGGGCACAGAGATGATCAGACCGCCAACGCTGCTCCCGTGTCAGGGGAAGAATACAGGAGGTGAAAGGTGGGAGACCCAGGTAAGATGAGAGTGAGATGTGGAGGGATGAAGGGCAGGTCAAGGCAGAAGGGGGTCAGGGGAAAAACGAGATAACATGAGACAGGAGGGGAATGTAGAGACCAAAAGGCAGAGTTTGCAGACTGGTATATGATCGTTTCCATACTTCAAATGTCAAATAGACTCAAGATCATGACTACGTAGTATTAACAGCATATGCAGTACAGTTTGACAACGATAGAACTGCAACCTGCAAATAAACCTGCAATAATTGATATTTTTGGCCACTTGGAGGCAGCAAAGCAAGCTGTAAATGCAACTGACATATTATCGCTTGACAAAGCTGATATGGCAAATGCATTAGCAAAGAGTTGCTTAGTTAGTAGCATTCATTTGGAGTCATGTCTCTTTCCACCTGATGAATGCTATGTCCAATATTCACTCTCCTTTTAGCTCTATTTTGGTCTCCAGCAACTGCTGAGGGAAAAACCTATAACTGCTAAATGCTCCAGTTTTCCCTGCTAGATGCTTACTGTGTCTGTCTGCTGACTGATGCTGGATGTGTAGCGTACATTGGGTTTATTAGATCTTTGGTTTTATTGTTGCCGAAAACAAGTGCAAGAAATTATGCCATAGACGCCAATTACAATAAAAGTAAAAAAGACTATGATGAAAAGTTACACATGACAAAAAAGTAGGCGACACTTAGAAAGGAAAATGTGGATTATATGATATAATATAAGATAGTAAGTTCAAATTAAGTCAACATTTTGACCAAAAATGACACCTTTCATATTACACATATTCACTTGATCCACTGCATGTAAAACACTCTTCAAGACAGCACCTAATTTATATGGAACTTTAGGCTGGTCACAAAATTAACCTTAACATACAGAAACATGTAAATTTCCTCGATACGTTTCAAGATTAAACTCCCTCAAAAGCTAGTTTTAAAGTTAAAAATACATGGATAATATAAAAAATCATAGTCACCTAATGCTCCCTGCTTTTGGTTTGTCATTAGTCCCCTCCGTGGGCGGAATATAAGCCAATGGGCCCCTGGCACAGATATGCAAAATGCACAGAGCAAGACACACAGACTTTGTGGTGGTTTTGCCACTATTTGTAATGTTGTGTCTTTTTTTGGTCATTTTGAGTCTCTTCCTGGTCAGTACTTTTTAATGTAAGTGACATATTGCAAGTGAAGGCCAGGGGTGCCCCCTGACATTTCAGGCATGTTCAGTGTTCCATCCACGTACCCTTGCTCCTGTCCAAATGGAAAACCCACCTGAACATACTGTACATACAGTAATGTCCATTCAAAACTAGCAGCAGGCTGGTGCATGTGCTTCACAGTTCACACTCTCCTTCTCATATTAAAAAAACCCAACATAGTTTTCTCCTGTGATGAGTCAGACACGCCACGTGATCAGAGGTCAAAGCTCATCCATGTGGATCCATTTTTATTTTGCACATACAGGCACAGGCGCAAGACCCAGAGCAGAGACGTGACCATACCTGACCTGACTGAAGTGAACTCAGACCTGGTCCAAGTCAGGTCTCAGGTAAGGTCTTGGTTGAGCTGACCCACGAAGAACTCTAACAAACAACACAAAATGTCTTCTTGTTAAAGGAGTGGAAAAAAAAATAAAGCAACTAGTGCGGCAACTAGTCATAAAATTATTCAGTGATTTTGGATATCTATCTATCTATCTATCTATCTATCTATCTACCGGAAAGTCCACAGCATTCGTAGGAGGACACCTAGCACGTAATATGTAGACATGAAAGTCCACTGACAAAGCAAAGATATGTCATGGCCGTGTTGTTATACACATACTTGGTCAATAAAGCTGTGTCTGATTCAAAAGTATTATACAAAATGTATCAAAGCTGCCTTTTACAGCATATAAAAATCTAATAATTACATTGGGGTCATGAGAGAGGCAGCAAAAAGAGGACAGAAGAGAATGAAGGCTAGTGGAGATAACAGTGTCTTGAAAACCCACCCACACAGTAATTAAAGCTTTCAGAACACCCCTGACCTTTATAAATATAAACTGTAACCCTAATCTAGCCCATTGTAGACATCAAACAAAATGTCTTCATTTTTTATTCTTCTTCCACCCCCCCACCCCTCCACCCACTGATTCACACAAGACACAAGACTGGAACTAACACTAAAAGTGCACTGGCACCCATATTTGTTCCACCGGTCTTTCCAAGATTTCTCTCTTTTATACAACATCAAGTGTTTGAACCGGTTTGTGTAGGATTTGGTCATGGGAAGGACCACTGCAGCTCCGCCAGAGCAAGAAAAACACACAGACTGAGAGGAATACTGTGTGCAGCTATTGTCACACTTGGAGTCCAAGTCATGCACTCGGTTCTTGCCTCTGATCTAAGGCCCAGGAAAAGCCTTGGCAGTGTGTGCGTGTGTGTTTGTGTGAGTTTTTGTGTGTGTGTAGCATAGAGAAGGTGCTGATGTGGGTGAAACAATGACAGGTTTGTTGCTTTTACACCATTCCTCCCCCTCTGTAAACCCCAGTGGTGGTGCAAAGGAGTTCTCACAGTGTGTACACACTTACACAAACACAACATCCACCCTATCATGCATGCACACACACATGTTGCATATACAAACACACACACATATACACATGGCCCCTCTGATCCTCGTAAACCATGTAAACCACAAGAGGAAGCTGTCATTATGCTCCCCGAGGAGCTCGCAGGGTGTAATTTAAAAAGATAAGAGGACAAATTAGCTGAGAATTCATTATGTGTTTATATTCAGCGAGTGGGCATTATGAGAAGCTTTTTGAATGGCGGCTGTTGATGGGATAACTTCACAGGATGAACAGCGGCAATGGAAAATGTATTCCATGTCGTGTTTTCTTAACGGATCATTTAATCCAAATGGCATTTGTTTAACCCAAAATATGTGAACATCAATTGAATCCGTGCTCGCATTTGTTAACATATTTTGCTCATGTACGTATAGTTTTGTTCATGTAACGGAGATTTGTTATGATTTCCCGTTTCTAGGAGAGGCAAACAGCTAAACCTGATCCGCCGTGGAAAATCAACAACACAGGCGGAAAAAGGTTCAGACACCAAACAATCTGTGTTTAGATCCATGTTTGCCCGTTCACTTCCATTTTGTTTGCTTTCTCTGCTGGCCTGTGCAGCATACGTGTGGGGGCTGGACTTGGCGGTGGGATATATGTGGGCATGGAGAAGTGGGGAGATGGGGGTGGAAAGGGCAGATGTTGGGATTAAATGAGTGGGGTGGATTTTGAGCTGGGAGAGTTAAGCTGTACGCAAAGAATGAGTTTTTTTAAAGGGATTTTGGTCAGGGTGGTGGCTCTACATGTAATGACTCACAGAAACCTCTCCTTCATTATAATAAAGAAAGAAACCTGCAAAGTAGGATAAAGGTTATTCCTTGTACAGTGGATCTTGTTCACTACATAAAAAAAAAACTTAAAGTGATTGTGTTGGCTGCTGGAGGACAGCAAAAACAAGCTGTAAGCACAACACATGCATATTATCCCTTACTAACTTGATATAGCAAAGCTGCAGCCCAGTCGTTAGAAGAACATGTTGGAATTGTGAGATTCTGCAACAAGAACATGCTACATTTTCATTTTCTACGTATCATATTAACATTTCCTTAGATGGTGTGACAGCTAGGCAAAATGCCTGCCAAGCTGCAGACTACTGTTTAAGACCAACAAAAAACATCACCAATTGTTTTTTGCCATGTTTCAGCAGCTTTATAGCGACCAAATTTGGGTGTTTGGTATTGGCTCGTTGCCACTTTTCCATGGGGAATAGTGCCACGAAAAGCGACATCGCTGGATTTCCTTCCAGGATTGTGCCCCCAAAACCAGGTATTTGAAGCCAAAACATGATCTTATTTTGACCATAACCCATCTTTTTTTGTGCCTTGACCAACCACACATTAACCACACTGCTGTATAGATGTAAAGTTTCACTGCATCTGTTACATAACACAGTGTAAATGTCACAATGCGTGGTTTGCAAAAGCGTACAATGCCAACATTTTTTTCTGGTGATTTTTTTCTTGTCACTAACTGTGTGTCGGTCTTTTCTTGCAAGGCAGGGGGTGTAGGCCACAGATGGAGTGTTTTTAATGACAATTTCATCAATGTAAACGCATTCTCACTTCTCGAAATATGATGTGCAAGGTACCCTGGGTGCGTTGGTTGTTGACGTGGTGGGATGCTGTGTCAAATTCTGCCTGTTACATGCATTGTCTGTTTTCAAAATACATCTTTATTTTCACAGGAAATGACCAGTTTGAATTCAGTCTCTTTCAAAATAAATGCACTACATTGGTACAACACAGCGATTTGATGTTTTTTTCCTTCAGCAACAAATGCATGTGGTTAGGTTTCGCCAACAGTGGCTGGGTTTAGGAAAAAAGGACAGGGTTTGGTGTTCCAATCATAGATATGGAAAGTGAACACCGGCCTCTCGGCTGAAAGTCAGTGGTTGTTGGACCCATCCACCACCCCTCCCGCCCGCTCCTCTTGGACTTTCACCCCCTTACCTTATGTTGTTGTCCAGCTGTGATTCCCCCTGACGTCGCTGGGCCGGCCACGTGTCATGTCGACGTGAACAGATGGCTTTTTTTCATCAGTGTCTGACGCTGGAAGTCACTGCCCGAGCGCCGGTGTTTGACCACTTCAGAGTGAGACCGGGTTGACGGTGACGCTCATTAGAGTGGTAAGAGTGAATCAGAACCATATAGTCATGTGATCCGGTTGAAAACACACCTCTGTACTCAGTTACAGTATACTCAAACAGACATATTTCAGCCAGAATATGCCAAAATGTTTTGTAGCTACAGCAGACACAATATGGGTGAAGTATCACTTTAAAGCTACACGAGGCATCTGCAGGTCAGTTGCCAAAAATGATAGTAATCTTGTCAGATAACTTCAGTAAATTGCACTCAGCAAACTTATTTCTATCAGTATGTCCCATCTGTGGTGATTCACACAGGAGAAAACCAGAGGAAAGAGGGAGGCAAAAGATGAAACACTGGTGAGTCCAGGTTTCTGAGCATAGAGTGCCACTCACTGCTGTTTCAGAGGCTGTTTGTGTTTTGCTCAGGAGATTTGATGTATCACTTCCAGTGCAGCAATAGTAGAATTTCAGCTGGACAAATAGTGTCAATAACGTTGAGACTGGATGCTTCACACAGTGGTACAAACTAATAAACCAGTGTATTTTTACCAGCTCCCCAATTTCTGGAAGTACATAGGGCAATTTTATAAAAAGCAAGGGATTTTTTTCAGGGGACTGGTTGGCTGGTAGGGATGTTATTGCATTGGAGTGTGTGTGTGTGTGTGTGTGTGTGAGAGAGAAAGAGAGAGAGACCCACAATCCAAAACGGGGGAACGTGAGACTGGAATGCTAGGTTTCACTTAATCATCTCCTGATGCTAGTGTAAACACTGAATCTGATTTGAGCTAATTGGGTTTGTAGTCAGGGTAAATAGTGTAAAAGGAAACCGCTCGCACATTCAGCAGGATCTTTCCAACTCGCAGCCACCTCCTCCTCTCCAACTTTATTCTTTCATTTAACCAGGAGGACAAAATGTTGAAACTTGTGCCAGGTATTTTTCCCCCCTCTATTCCTCTGATCCGCTGTTATAAAAAGGCTTTCTTTCCCCTCAAAGTCATACGTAATTTCCATAATGTTGTTTGGTTGGACCGTGAGTTTCTCCTGCTCGGGTATTTGGGTAATTTGATTTTTGAGAAAATAAGGTTGCAGGAGGAAGAGAGGGAGAGGGCGAAGGGATGATATATATATTTAAAGAACCTTTTAATCGATTTCCTGGCTTTGGTTTTTGAGATATTTCACATTTGCGGTTATGGATCGCCCCCCGCCCCCCGCCCCCCTCCTTTATTCTTCTCCCCGCCTTTTGGCATTCGCAGCACAGTCTTGAAAAGTTTTTGCCGTCCAGCATCTTGTCACTCACATCTCCCCTCCCTTCCTCTCTCATCATACTCGGTAATGTAGTCACACTGATTGCATTCTCCCACTAATCTAATTCTTCCCTCTTTCAGCCCCCCAGAGACTTCAAGTGGATTCACGTCACATCCATTTCAATGATCCCCCCCCCCCCCCGTCCCTCCTCATGACAGCACATACTAACTTTGGATTGAAAAGACCCATAAGCCTCGCCTGCCTTAACCACTCCGATCACATTACCGCCTTCACAAAAACAAAGCTCGCTTCGGCTAACTGCTTAGATCTCATTATACGTCCACGAAAACCAGCGGACTTCAGTGATCCACATCAAAATGAAACCCAAAGGGGATCCTGCCCAGCAATTAAGATAACATTTATTCCCAAACAGCAGATTCCCTTTATCGTATCGTTAATTTTACCCCAGCAAATGTCATTAGCGCGGGCTTCAAAAGCGGTGGCTATCGCTACGTGACACTAATTTGTTCTAGATTAGCTGGTCCGTTCCCACAAGATCCATATGGTCACATATTAAGCCTGCAAACATACAGAATAAGGATCTTTACAGGGAATCAAGAAATATCTCTGATCAGGGACTTCAAATCCCATGGTGCATTGCTAATCCTTGTGTGAGAATGATCAATGGCTCCCCAGGTCGTTAGGGTCAGAGGTTGCTGACTGGACTTGTTAGAGGTCAGAGTCCCTTTGAGCTAAAGAGACAGGCGAGACAAAACAAGCATCTCTCTCTGCCTTTGAGAAGAAAAAAAAAGAAAAGGGAAAATCAAACGGCGTCTCCAAGACATAACAAATCAATCTTTTTCCTTCTAGCGAGAGATCAAGATTGATTATCTGGATGCACACAAGCCTTCATGTTTTTCCAAGTCTGAAATGGAAGGATAAACAAAACATAAAATTCAATAGTTTTCAAAAATGGAAAGAGAGCACTTTCCCTTCAAAGAATGCGAGATGTAGTTACTGTATGTCTTCGCCTGTGTTTACAGTGTCTGCTTTTTTGAAAACACTGAACATCCACAACACAAATATCTGCTGCTGGAACAACTCGAGGAAATGCCTCTTCCAGCTGGGGCCTCTGCGTCTACACTGCCTGACTGTGAAGGTCATTATTCCAGCACTCACATCAAACTCTCTCTGTCCTTCTCTCCTGTGTTGCCTTTTATTCTCCATCTTAAACAGAAAGCAGCTGATGGCGGTGTCAAAACCACCCAGACAGAGAGGTGTAAACACAGACACATTGATCCCACAAAGCTCCCTGTTTCTTCCACTCTCTCCTTCTCGAATGATTGAATGTAAATGAATCACAAACAATGATCTTCCCTCACAGCAGGAGGAGTGATGGTGTTTGTGATGGACCGCGACAGAGCTGATTGTTAATACGTGAAGGCAGCGGGAGCGAGTGTCGCCACGTTATCAGTATTTTTGCTGCAATCATTTAAATCGCTCAAGGTGTTTGGCATTCCCCGCATCTGCTTGCCTTGAGAAGGAGCAAATGAAGCTTTATAACTAGACCTGCAATTGCACGGTAGGCGGAGAACAAGTGGAAGATGACATGTCGGTTATTTCTACCTGTGTTTATGATTACATGTGTTCATCAGTGTGTGCCAAGCGGGCCTGTGTTCATCTCAGTGTGTTAGGCAGCATGTGCCAGCCAAAGTGTGTGTTCCACAGTGAGCTTGAGAGCAACCTGCTTAGTTTCAATGTGGTTTTTGCATATCAGGTATGTCCATACGAAAGTGTGCATTTTTTGTCCCGCTGAAAACCTGCGTGTCCTTCTGTGCATCTCTATACGAGTATACCTTTGTGTTTGTGTGTGCACATTTGCTCATTGTTGGGCGCCCGCCCGCCCGATGCCACAGGTAGCCGTGTGCTCAGTGGAGTGTGAGTCGCTACACCTGTTCTCCCCTCGGGGAGGCGCTGTCCGTGGCCAGCTGGCAGAGCAGAGTCGGGACAGAGGATTGGACAGATTGGATAAGCGGTGGGACATCGGGACGAGCAGAAGACGCGGCTGAAGGTGAGGGCAAAAATAGAGGGAATAGGAAAAGTACTGAGAGAAGAACAAAAGGTAAGAGCTGGGTTGATGATAGATTATGCAGCGAGCTTTGTGGAGACACTAAGGAGGGCACGTGAAGGGCAAATATGATTAAAGCTAGTATAATGAAGTACTGCCTGGACTCCACTTCATGCTTGAGGAAGCATGATCCAACTACATGACCTGGATTATGAAGATAAATAAAGTTATATTGGACAGAATTGAATATTCTGCATTGCCAATAGAATCAGGCTATCTCTCAGGTGGCATGGACGTGATGACAGTTCTAAAATTAAGGGTTTCCAGCAGGATTTATTTGTCTTACTTATATTTTATCAGCAAGTCCAACTGAGATCAAAAATCTCATATACCAGAGAGACCTGGCCAAAATCACAGCATATTAAAATACAACACAACCTGAGAGACAGAACAACCACATTCCTCCATCACCACAGTCTTTATGATTCCCTTAATGTAGTAGGTTTGTACTTTACTGCTGATATTGCCTTCACACATTTCAACAATGGTTTAGGCTACTTGGTAATGGTTGCCTGTAGTCTACCTGTTCACTGACAGCATGACTTTCACCAAACATATAATAATAACAATAGTAAGAAGAAGAATTAATTAATTAGAAGAAGAAGATGAAAAAGTGTTGTTTTATTAAGCCCAGTTTGTCGGGACGTACAGAGAAAAGTTGCAGCGGTGTGAACTGGCCGGTCTGAGCTCGACTCAAGCCGGCTGATGGTGTCACCTGTAACTCAGCTGGTCAAATCGCTGGTGGCTGGTTTTGGAAGGTAAAGCATGTCACCTGTTTCGACAGCCAATCGTCATGTAGTGAAGTCCGCTGGTCAAGTCAAAATGACTGTAGATAGCGTGTTCACTTGCTGCGGCAGGTGCTCCGTCCCCACCGAGCCCTCTGTTTCCTCACGGGGTGTCGTGTCAGGCGGTAGGTCGCTGCTACTGCCCGCTGTCTCTGCCTATGCCCCTCCAACGCACTCACACTGACACATTCATATATTATTGTGCCATTTATTATGAATACAGTCCATCTGATGCTCGTTTCATCACTACTACAAATGCAGCTGTAGCCAGTATCTCACCATCACTATCCTCATTCATATTTTAAGAAGCTACAAATTATATTCAGCCACAAAATCAGCCTGAAAAGCTGCAAATGATTGCAATGATTTTTACTAAACTTGGTAGATATGTAGAACAGGACGCCTCAAGGCGACTGGAGAAATTTAACTCTAATTGGCAACTGGGTGGCGCTATAACAACAGAAAAATGCTTCAAAATGGCTAAAATGTTTTTTTTCTGATTTTTGGTATGGTATGCTGTACATAATGACGGAAACTGTCAGTGTGTCATTCTGGCAGTCAGTCATTCTACCTGTGCGCCCCACTTTTAGGTCAATTCAACATATAAGCACTTTAACTATCTGCCTTTCAACGTGCTACCCCAACTACAAAAGTTTTAGCCCACTAACTGTCCCACTATTAGCAATGGTACTACTGTACTTTCAATAAAGCAGTCATACTATCAAATTCACAAAAACTCTTAATATATTGCTCTTCTTAATAGGTTCAGTTGACTATTTACTAGTCAGAATATAATCTAGATATTCTACACTGTTAGTGTCCTATGATAGAGTTCTCTATCAGGCAATAGCACTCATGTTGGAAAACATTGTGTTCCAGAACATTCTGTTCAAGATGGTTTAATAAGCCATTTTAAATCAAGTGTGATAGTGCTAGAAAACAAAATACGAGGAAAACAAAGTATTTTGCCTCCCAAATGATGTGACTCCCTACCCTTCATATGTGCCAATCAATGACGAACATTCACCCTCTTCCGACCTGTAATTGTAACACCCACACTGATGCCCAGCCTGTGCGGGGAGATCAGTCATTTCCAAAATGTCACATCACAGTAGTGAGATGCCTCACCAAGATTCACCACAAACAACGTTTTAGAAGAGACGAAAATGACTGGCAGAGCGAGGGAGTCTGGTGCAGGATCCAAATCCTAATTTTACTATGAAGGACAAATAAAAAAACCACATAATAAAATATAAAATGCAAATATGTCTTAAAGTGATAACTACATCAGGCTTTTATATTAAATATCACAGTAGTTTGTACAGTGTGTTATCATGGTAACATCATATTTCTATCTGTCTTTGCTTGTATCTAAAATATTTGTCCTTTTTGTCCATCTTCTTCTTTCACACACTGTTTGACGCATTTCACTGTCTGTAACTCCATCGCTCCCACTTTATGTCTCTTGGGTCTAGTTAGGACGTGTGTTCATATGTGTGTGTGTGTGGTGTGTTTCTTATGCGTGTCAGCTTCCCTCTGTCCTGCCTCCAGGCTGAAGTGTCAGACGGTGAAGTGAGATGTCTCTCTCTTCCTCCATATGCAGTTATTAGCTAAAATACTGCCACGCTGCTGCAAACAGCCGAGGGGGTCACACACACACACACACACACACACACACACACACAATTGCAGTGTACTACACAAACAATATACTGTATAAGTGCTCTGTATACATGTCAAAAATACACACATCTAGGCAAACACACAGATCTCATATCTCATTAGTTGGCAGCTCATTGAGCGGGGGAGAGTATGTAGAGCTTACCGGGCTGGGACCACACACACACACACACACACAAAGAGAGTCCCACATGAGTATAATTTCAATAATGTACCCAGTCTGTTTGCTCACACACACACACACACACATACACAAACAAACCCACATGAGCATAATTTATATAGTGTAGTCATCCTCCGTCTCTCTTACTTTGAAACACACACCCACCCACACACATACACACACACACACTACCCTCTTTCACACACATACGCACACTGCACTTGCTATCCATAGGCTCAGTCCACTGGGAATATATTGCCACAGAGGACGGAAGGTAAGACAGGAAACAGAGTGAGAGCTGAAAGTGATAGTGGGTAAAAGATAGACGTGGGCTGAGAGGTAGTGAAAGAGGAGAAGAGAGGGAAAAAAGGAAGAGAAATAGTAGAGCTGGGAAGAACGAGGCAGCGAAAGTAGTGAAAGGGTGGAGGAATTTGAGTAAGTGGGGCCAAGAGGGTACGGAGCAGAAAAAGCAAGGTTTGAGAGGTATGGGAGTGGGATGGAGAGAACAAAAAAATTGTGCCAAGTACCTCAGAAATGAACTGCCAGGCACAGAGAGAGCCAAAGACACTTTCCACACACACACAATTTGAAATTGAGCCGAACTCAGCCCCGCGTTTGAACCAGCAGCTACACCCAATGTAGGCCATTCCCAAACACTTTTGAATTAGGTCCCGCTCTCCTCTCGCCAGAAAAGAAAAGCGTGAAATTGACCAAGTCAAAGCTGCAGCCTGAGCAAAGCTGATTTTCTGCTATTGTACCAGAGGCAGTATCTATCCAATGTGATTCTGCTGTTGTGATCTGGGACAGTTTGTCTTTCACCCTTGAAATTCTTTATGAGGCTTGTGTTACATTTTGGATCAGGCTTTTTGGGGGTTGAAAGCCAGACAGTTTGTGAAATGAAAGCAGCTCAATTACGTTTGAATATATGGTTTTGTAGGCTTATACTATAGATTTAGGATTTTTTAACTTGAAATTTGGTGCCAAAAATTAAACAAATAAATAAATCACTGTTGCCGACATTATTTAACCAGGTCCTTTTACCTTAGCAACATAATAGATAGTTTATCATTGCCTTTTTATTTGAAATTAGACCATTGTTTTATTAGATCATTTTTGGACTCTAATGAGTTGTTGGAACTTAAAATTAACAGTCCAGCGCACAAGACCGTTTATAAGTCAGCAGACCATTTGAGGTAGTTTGTTATCTGCTTGACCTGTTGCATGTCCTCTTGACCTATCAACACATGTGCTAACGCTGGCAAACAAAGTCGTCCAGAGCTATTTTTGGTAGTATTATTTTGGGTTCAACACCATAGATGGAAAAGTAGCTAACAAAGTTTATCATCGTTGAAGCAGCTGTCTCTACAGTGACGACAAAACCTGCAGACTCACCTGCTAACGTTAGCTTGCCATCCATAGTGAGGCAGTGGAGACGCCACTGACAAGTAAAACGATGGCAAGTGTACAACCTCATATGACTGCTACTAGCTGACACTCTACCATTGCCAGGAGCTCTTGACTGCCAAGATGGCTGAATTTATGACTAAATGACTCGATTGGACGATGATGATGAGCAAGAAAGCGGTGTGCATTTGTGCAGCGACTCTCTGCTCTCCAATTTGATACCTTTTTCTGGCATTTACATCAAAGGATATACGGCCTATACCTGGTTTAATAGCTGCTGTATTGGGCCATTGGTGTTGTTTTAGGAGAGTGCTTTCAGGATCTTATGATAGAACTGGAGCTCTGGTGGGAGGATTCAAATTCATTTGATCTAACTGTGTGTCACTTCAGATTTGCTATACCTTGATTTTTGGGCAAAGTGTCAGCTCTATTGCCTCCCAAAAATTGTGTTTCCTGATATGGCACTTGTTCAACTTAGATTTTTTTTTTCTTACTTGGTTTTGCTGCAGCTCTTGGCCACATCTTGTGGCCTTCATAAATGAATGTAGTTTGCTTACATCCAACGCTAAAGACCATCCATGAAGAGAGATAGATGTTACGGTGTAACGTGATAACCTATCATACTGTTATTTTTGCACCTACAGCAAAAAAACCCCAAAACAATACAAAACTGTATCCTTGTTGTTTTAATACTGTCACCACATTGTGACAGTAACAGGAACAACCACATTCAGATAAGAGTTTTGAGGCACTTGTATCTTAAATCTTAAAATGTATTCTGTATCCTTGACTTTGTTAAAACACTAAGTAATACCAAAATATAATGTGCTGCAATAGTCAAGGCAGGGGAAATGAAGGCATAGATGACTTTCTCCTGTCAGAAGTACAGAGAGTTGATCTGAATTTGGAGATGGTGCACAGCAGCATGAAACTTAATGTTTCTTCTTGATTGATTTGCTTGTCAAACTTCAATTCCAAATCAAATATGAAGATATGATATGAAGATTTTTAACTTGATTTAACAGCGGGGCCAGTGGGCCAAGATGAGGAGAAATAATTCTGGTCAAGAGCTGTGGTCCAAATAAAATAACTTCAATTTTACTCTTATTGAGCTGGAGAAATCTGCAGCCATCCATGATTTGATGTGAAGAAGTTATTGAGTTCAGTTAGTTTGTTGATGTTGTTTTGCTCTAAGGGGAGGTAGATCTGTGTGTCATCCGCATAATAGTGAACGTATATGAATAAATGGAGAAGAGGATTGGACCGAGAAAATCATGAGATCAGTAGAGCATGTTGTTTCATAATAACAATTGAATCATAGCCATGAGAATTAAGCAAACCTCATCCAGATGAAGGCTATGAGGTGTGGCTGAAAGCACAGAAAATAACTGAGTAAGTGGTTAAGGTTAGAGATACGTAAAGGTCCAGGGAGAAAGTTTAAGGGAGTCACAGATGAAAGCATCACCACAGACATGGTAAAGTGTGATGTTGTCTTTGTGCACAGGTATTGACACAGTATGCATTCTATGTATCTGTTGCTCCTGATCCGCACCAGCCTCAAAATGCATTGGCACTGCCTGCGTCTGTGGGTAAATTTAATACACCCGTGTTGTCACATACGATATTTAGCTCTTAAACACCCTGGTTCTGAGCATCCCTCCTCTCCCTCCCGTCCGATTCTGTTCTGGTTATGTTTGGACGCGATGAAAGCCAACTCAAAACAGCTTTATCTATGGCGCGGCGGGGACGGAGTCTGTGAAATGTGGCCGTGGTTTTGGACCCACAGGAAGGCTGAATAGATGAGAACCAAAACCAGACGTGCTTATGAGAGAAACCGGGGAGGAAACTGGATTCTGCTCTTGGAGAGGTATGCGCGTTTTAAAAAACATCAGCTCTGTTTTGCTTTTGCTGCATTAAGACCTGCTGCTTTGGCACGGCACACACACACTCACACACACACACACATGCTCCAACTTACTCTCCCTGGTGTCTCCGCACTGCGTATGGTTTGCATTGGTTCTGCTGCTGGCTTTTGTAAACAGCGTTAACTGCTTGTGTATGTCTGAGCCCTGCGAGTTCTCAGACTTCTGAATGAAAGGCTACCTCTATCTCTGTGTGTCTCTCCCTCTCTTTCTCCCTCTGTCTCCATGTCGCTCTCTGTCTCTTTGTTGCCCTCTGACCTGCTTTACCGTACGGGCTGTCACAAGCGTGTGCTCTTGTCACGCGTGTTTAGGTAAGTCTGTGACATGTGATCCCTGCAGGCCAAGGGTTACACACATTCAATGTCGTCCACTACTGTTGACTGTAAGTCGGTTGAGGACAAAGTGTGTGTGTGTGTGTGCCCATTAAGTTTGGCCTCGCTCATTTTCTGCATTGAGTTTCTACCTTGAATGCAGAACTTTTTTGTGGAATTTTGTGATGAAAAGCTTAATCTTGGTCTAAAATTTAATCTTGTTTAATCAGACAGAGACATGTAATGATAATTTGAGCTGCTACAATCAGAACGGGAAGATTCTGTTAATTAGTCAGGTGTTATTCTCATATTTTTGGTCATGATAACATCTTACCTGCTATCTGTCTTACAAAGATTTGGAAATGCAGATTCTGGCAACATTAATTGGTACAAGACATGCAATGTTTCTACAAATTCCCCCCGCCCAAAATGAAATCCAACAGATACTGTAGGACAAACAACTTATTAGGCCGCATCCACACTTTTTCAGCATTTGAATAAAAAAGATCTCCCTCCGTACACATGAGCATTTTAGCACCATTTCAGAATTAACCACATTAACATGCCTGAAAACACAAATCACGTGGCCATTAACACACACTGGGGATGTGCGTGTGGGTTTAAACAGGAAGAAGATTGTGTACTCTGCAGTTGGTTTTATTGTTACAAAAAATACTATGCAGATGGCAAAAAGTAAGACCAGAGATTAATTTGCTTAAACCAAAAAAAGGTGAAACTGTGAATGAAAGTAACATGAGTATGGTGGTCAAGGCAGCGGACAATGGATTAGGAGCCATTGCAAGGCAAATACAGTGACACATTGGAGTGGTACCGCTCAAGCGCATTATCCATCGCTGGAGGAGGCCATGCTCAACTTGTGCAGATGTCCTCTGATGCAAAGCGAGGGACAATTAGACGTCCATCACTGCAATTTGTGACTTCACCAGAAGTGGGAAGCACAGTGTTCTTTTCTACTTACTCCACGAATAAAGTGAGGATGCTCTCTGACATACTGATCAGTTGTCCTATAGACTGTGTAAAATAATGGACATTGCCACTGTAATATCAGTCACTAGTTTGTGGACTCCCATTCGGAGCCTCAAGTTTAGCAGTTGCCATTTTTGATTTTTGGAGCCAAAACTGACCATATTTGGGTAAGAGGGTGGAACAGAGAAATGAGGGGTGAATCTGAGTCACAGATCGCAGCGATGCCTCGCAGACAGCCTGCCACTCAAAGCAACCCGCCCTTAATTATGCATAACTGTAAGCCTTAAAATTTAAATTGAGAGTATGTAAAGTAGGTGTTCAGTTCAACACACCCACAGAGCTACAGCTTCATGAGAGGTCTTGTATCTGTATGTGTTAGAATTCAGCAGAAGTAAACACAGATCGTACCCCTGGAAATTTTAATTGCTTGGCATCATTCAAACCAGCGCCCCCAGGAACTCTGGTGAGTCCTATTCACATTTTTCTTTTTCACTGTAACCATCTGCCCGTATCCTTAGGTCTTTTAGCTGCCTAACTTCAACCATAACCATTGTTCATTTGCCATAACTACAATATTTCCCCAAATGTAACTACTGTATAGTTGCTATTTGCAGATATTACAAAAAGTGAACATTTATCAAACTTTGGCACTGAGCTGAACAAATTGTCTCATGTCAATATGACGTTAAGGTTGCATGCTGGGTCCGTTTCCTGGTCAGCTCGCTATTTCTGATATATTTTGTGTGCATGCAAGAAGTTTCTCAACTGCAGAAATAAGACGATCAGATCATTTGACTGTGCATTAGCTGCCCCTGTATGGTAAAGATAGACTGCAGTTGTGTCTGACTGCTTTATAAATTGCCACAAATACAAGAGTCAAGACAATCATATCACCTACACAGAACATATTTTGAAAGGGGTGTTTCCAGGGGACTGCTGTGTGATTACTTTTGCTCTGACTCAAAGACAATGTTCAAGACAATTTCTGTTCAATTGTAGTTTTTTGGAAAATTGTAGGAAGCTTGTGCTCCTTCCCCCAATAACTGTCTTTGTTGCTGTTGTCCACACTTTCCAAGCCTCTGCAACTGCGGGGGTGAGTAAAGAGTTGTTGTGACAGTCATGGTCACACGCTGTCATTTTGGGTCTTACCTATGGTGAACATGTCTGAGGGCAGACGGCAGAGGAACAAAGGTAGCAATAGGAACACATGAGAATACTATGTTACAAATAGTTGAGTCAATTTTATGTCTATATCCCAGTGCTTCCTCAACCTTTGACATGTCAAGGAACATGAAATTGATACATGTTAGGTCATGAGCCAGCATTTGCTTCAGGGACCTCCATTTGAAAAGAGTTTGGTTGTTAGATATGATTAACAGCTACATTATATAGTTGTCAACTACAGTTGAGGAGATACTCACGGAGGAAATAAAACCTATGATCAAAGCAGACACGACAATAAGCAATGCTCCATTTGTTTGTGACTCCCTGGAACTCCCACAAGGACATTTGGGGGTCCCTGAACCCTGGTCCAGAAGCAGTGATGCAACCAAATATTGCCTCAAGGGGCTTTATAATCTCTCAGACTATCACAGGGCTGACACATAGAGACAGACCATTCACACTCACATTCACCAATTAACCTGCATGATTTTGGACTGTGGGAGGAAGCTGGAGCACCTGGAGGAAACCCACACTGACACGGGGAGAACGTGCCAACTCCACACAGAAGAGCTCCCCCACCTTGAGGTTTGGATCCCCAACCCTCTTGCTGTGAGGCAACAATGCTAGCCACGATACCACCGTGCCACCCACACTTGAATTACATAAAAATTTGAATGCAGAAATCATGCCAAGAGTGTTTTACTTCTCAATTGTTTTACGTCAGTGAAATACATAGAATGTATAAATAATGGACGCAGCTTCCATGATGTCACCCATTGGTTTGTGGTAATTTTGAAGTCTTGAGCATTTCGTCTGTCACCATCTTGGTTTTTTGGAGCCAGAGGCGACTGTATTCGGAAGAGGTTGGAGCTGTGGAGGAGCAAGACGTAGACTGTAGCAACACCTCGCAGACAGCCTGTCACTCAAGCGGTCCCGCCCATAAATATGTGTAACTTTGGCCATTAATAAATTGTAAATAGGTGAGTAAATTGAAAAAATACACCCATCACACAGTTGTCACGAAAGTCAAAATTAGCTATAGAGACCAAAACTTTTTTTCTAGTAGGCTGTAAACATGTTTATTCCTGCTATAGTTGGGCATTTTAACATTGTAGTCTATGGGGATTGACTCGCTTCTGGAGTCAGCTCCATGTGGCCATTTGAGGAACTGCAGTTTTTGGCACTTCCATGTTGGCTTCATTTTTCAGGCCCAAATGTTGCTGCTTGGTACAGCCCAAAGGATCAGCGGTAATTAAAACTGTGAGGTATTAAAAAGGAATGTAATATTAAAGTAATTGTATTACCTTTGGCGTGACTACGACCCATACACATGGGGATTAGATCGAGGTTGACAAATACAGTCCTCCTGTAAATGAGAGACAGAAAACATTTATACTTTGTTGCTTCCAAACAAATAAACACTTCCAGACTGACGATTAATACTCAGCGTGCGGTTTTGATTTTTAGCCCTCTAATTTTTTTTGTTTTGATAAATGTATCTGTCACAAAAGTTTCTCTCATAGGGACGATAAAGACAGAGTTACTGGAAGATGATGTGATTATGCAGGAAATTAAATCAACACAAAGACACACACACACACACAACAAGAAAGGGGAAACAGATCCATTAAATGGTGATGATGTGTTTGAAATACTTTGCCAGTGCTGTTTTTGATTCTGATAATTGAATGATCCGAATAGAAATGAATTGAACTGAAGTTTGTGAAGTTACAGAAGACACACACTCTTAGGCACAAATGCAGATACACAAACACACACATCTTGACCACATTAGGACAGTAACCCTACCCATGTCTACCCCTCATCCCCAGCCACAGGAAGTGAGGTCAGCAGAGAGACAGCGTATGTGTGTGTCTGTTTTGATGTGTGTGTGTGTCCCCCCCCCCCCGGTGTCTCCTTTCTCTGGGAGATTAGGTTTCAGCCATCACTGAGGCTTGCTAATTAATGTCACAACCTGCTAGCCGTGTCAGCACCAATTTACTACACACACACACACACACACACACACACACACACACACACACACTTGGAGTATGTGACTCAGGCCTATACACACCTTTGCCCCTATATACACACACAGTTCCTCTCCTCACCTGTCACAATTAATGTCATACTTTTGCCTCTGACTTTTGGGTTTCTCTGCTTTCCCTCCTCTCTCCGTGTCACTCTATCCGCACAGTTTGCTTCCTCTCCTCCAACATATCACCATCTTTCTTTCTGCAGTTTCTCCACCCCTGTCCCTTTTCACCTCGCTGTCACTACCAATTCTCCACCTCTTTCTTTCCCTCCCTCTACCTCGTCCCTTCTCTCCTTATCTTTCCTTGTCAGTGGCCCTTCTCCCTTTGCTCCCTTTAGTTCATTTTTTTTCCCCCCTTCACACATCTTTCTCCATATCCTGCTGGAAATAATGCACTCCATGTCCCTCGCATTCCTCTTTCTGTCATTTACCTCCATTTGTCATCATCTCCTGTTGATCCACTTTTATCTCAACACATAAAAAATATGATACAGCCTACAACAAATCTCAGACGTAAAGAGGGAGTCCACAGATTTTACACATTATCACGTCAGTTGACTTGTCACAGAGAGTACAACTCTGGAGGATGATGTGAAGACTTCAAGTTTTTTTTGTAGAAAGCCTGCATTAAAAACTGGAGATCCAGATTTTGAAGAATAAGGGAGTTTACAAGGCAGGGAAGGTCTATTGAAAGCTGCTGTCATGCAGCATTATGGGAAGTGTAGGACCCTTTGTTGGTGCTTGATCCTACACACAAGTTTATGTTCAATTTTAATACAATGTACATCATGATTTGTTAAGTGTGTTTCCTTACACCTCGTCCACCTCAACCAAGCTTAAAAACCTTATTTGTGATATTTTAACTTCTTTTCAATTTCCATATTTTTATGAGCAAATATGGGAACATGTGCCTTAAAACAAGAGGATGGAAAATGGATGTATTTTGCAATTGCCCCACAGTATGAAAGTGTCATACTGAATCACTGGAATGCCCATTTAAGATACCAGTACAACCAAGCCAACGGGATCAAATCAAAATGTATTTAAAATTTCAAACATTCTGACTTTGATTACTTTGGTTTTTAATTTACATGAGATGCCTGGAGTCTGTTTTTAGATTAGCTAAGATGAAGTCCCCCATGAGACAACCAGGGTGTTGCAGCTGTAAAAGAAATTATTGCACAGAGAGGGACAATTTAAAAAGGTATAAGGAGGGAAATAAACCTCAAGTGGTTGTTATGACTCCAGAGTGTAATAAAATAGATAAATGAGGAGCATATATAAAAATGCATAGAACAGTGCATAAAAACAAGGGATCCATAAAGAAAGAAAATTAAACAAGAAATATAAAACATAAAAAGCTGCGTTTTTACCAACTGGGGCTGAAAATTGAAGTCAATGTGGAAGTGCCAAAAACTGCAGTTCCTCTACTGGCCACTTGAGGCTGGCTTTAAAACAGTGTTAACCCCGATAATGCCCAACTTCACAGCAGAAATAAACATACAAATACAGATAATTTTAACATCCATGTACAGAGGTGACTCTTACTGGAAGATGGTATTTGTCAACCTCAATCTCATCCCCATGTTTTTGTCCCATATGCATATTGGTAATAGTCACGCCAAAGGTAATACAGTTACTTTAATATTACATTACTTTTTAATACCTCACGGTTTTAATTACCGCTGATCCTTTGGGCTGTACCAAGCAGCAACTTTTGGGCATGAAAAATGAAGCCAACTTGAAAGTGCCAAAAACTGCAGTTCCTCAAATGGCCACATGAGGCTGGCTCCAGAAGCAAGTCAATCCCCATAGACTACTTCTTGTCTGCCTCTCGAAATCACCATGACCACGAGGGATAGCGTGCACCTTATCTGCACAATCAGTAACGCATACATTACGTACGAGATGAACAAAGCTGTACGATTATCCATCTTGCTGCTGTTCGAAAATGCCGGTCTGCCGCCTGACTCCAGTTGTTTATTATTGAGTGACGTAATAGGTCAACTGGAAAGGGGGCCGTATTAACCTGATGAAACGACATATATCGCCACCTAGTGTTGAGGAGGAGGACACGTTCCCGTCAGTAATTTGATTTTCTCAGTTGCATGTAAACTGGGACAAGGACAGAAGTCCGATTAGACGCCAAAATCGCATTTTGAGGATGGCTCGATTAAGCTGTGCATGTAAATGTACTGAATGTTAAAATGCCCAACTTTATAGCAGGAATTAACATGTTTACAACCCGGTGCAAAAAAAGTTTGGTCTCTATAGCTAATTTCAACATTTGTGACAACTGTATGGGTGGGTGAATCTTTTGCATTTACTCACCCATTTACATTTTATTAAGGACCAAAGTTACACATATTAAAGGGTGGTACCACTTGAGTGACAGGCTGTCTGTGAGGTGTCGCTACAGTCTCCCCCTCGCTCCTCCACAGCTCCAACCTCTTGTCCAAATACGGTCGCTTCTGGCTCCAAAAAACCAAGATGGTGACTGCCAAAATGCCAAACTCGAGGCTCCGAAATGGCTGTCCACAAACCCTGGAACCTCACAGAAGCTATGTCCATTGTTTATACAGTCTATGTATTTTACTAATGTAAAACAGTTGAGAGGTACAACATTGTTGACATGCTATAAACATGTATCTATTGGTATTATTCCAGTAACTACGTCAGTTGGGTTACTCAGTTTATCTCAACTGATTGACAGTAAATTCATAAAAATGCTCACTTTACAAACACAGACACCAGCTGACAGCTGTATAGAAACATACTGCAGCTAGTGTCAGCTACATGACCCCCCCCCCCCCCCCCCCCCCCCCACACACACACACACACACACACACACACACACACCAAGATGGCCACGTGTAGTTTTCCAATAAAGTCATGTTTAGATGTGACCTCATGTTTAACCACATCATTCCCCCTGCTGGCAATCGATAACTTGTCCAGCCAGTCGGACAGCCTCACTCACCCTGCGATGATGTGTAAGCTGTGTCTCTGTGTGTTCATGTCATGGTGTGTAAGTATGTTAATGTGTGCCTGTGTCTGTGTGTGCAAGTGTTTGCCCTCATCATTAGCCTTAATGATTGACAATGTCCTCCCGTTTCCACCCCCCACCCTCCATCCCTTCCTTCCCTTATTGACCCTGCTGTCAGCGGCCTGTCACCGTGACTTCCTCATGTCATCAATAGAAGGACTTTATCTAGATGGACAGTCACCCCCTCTCATGTACCTTATGGCTTATCTGGGATACTGTATCTGACAGGGAGGTAAATTGAGTGTGTGTCTGTGTGAGTGCGTTCTTGTATTTCTCTCTTTAAAAGGGCAAAATGTCCTCACAGGAGTAGAGAGGTGAGGAAAGAACATTTTGCTCCTCACTCCTCGGGGTTAGATTTCAGGGTTAGGTTTCAGAGAAAAGTTCTCCAAAAAAAATCACTCACACACTCTGTCACAGCTGAAAACACTGAGTGGGTTTGTATGCCTGGACTAAGTTTAGGAAAGTGCAAACTATTACAATGAGATTATCATGTATAGCTGTTTTAGAGCTGAAATCTCAGAGTGCAAAACTGGCAATTCTCCACATGTTCAGGAAGAATCTTGTTTCTGGTGTTCAGCATGATGGTGATGTATTCAGGCTACCTAAAGAAAATGACAAATGGATCTCCTGTGTTGAGTCTTTGAACTGTAACCCTGGTAGCAGGGGTCCCATTTATAAAAAAAAAATTGTAGGATCCATATAATGTGTAGGATCCATACTAAAAATGTACGTACGGACAAAAGCCAAAAATAGTGTGCACCCAAAAATATTCAACAAGTTCTACAATCAGGCTGTCACCTCCCTTCTATTAGAGATGCACCGCTCCAGCTTTTTCAGTTTCGATACCGATCCCGATTCTATGGCTTTGAGTATCAGCCGATACCCGATACCGATCCGATACCATGGTTGGCCTTTAAAGCTATATACCTTTACATGTAGAACAGAAAAGACTAGAGGCATCAGGCATTGATGACTACAGCAGTTGAAATATTGTGAAATACCTCCACACAACAGATTCCCTCCTTCGCTCCATGAAGTATGACGTATCTGGCGTTGCAATAGATTTAAAGGGAAAGGATGGCCCCAGGTATAGGTTGCATTTTCCAATACCCGATCCATTTATTTTGATGATATCGGGGCCGATATTCGATCCAGATATCGGATCCGTGCATCCCTAGTTTCTATAGATCACAACGTTTGCATGGGAAGTGGCGTACGCCTTTTTCAGGCCTCATTTTGTGCATACGCAATGTTTATAAACGAGACCCCAGGGGGTTCAATCATGCTTTGTCCAGTAGAGGACCTCTGCCAAAAATAAAAACTTTTATAACCCTCTAAGATTTTGGGTTTGTCCATGCGTTCGGTAATGACACATAGAAACATTTACTGATGTGACACCTCTCTCAGCAGGATGACATCATTTGTCTGTGCCTTCCAAGCAGGACAGGATCATGGGCAGCACTGGTGTGACCGTACAGTAGCTTGTAGCAGCCAGCGGCTAACTCAAAGAGTGGCCGGAAATGTCTGTAAATTAGGAAAACAATGAGTTCCAGGAGCTCCTTACCCTCCGAGCAGAGGATGAGATCAACCATCATTTTACAGAGATGGTAAATGATTGTTATTGACATGCTAATGCCATTGTTAATGTTTATAAAGAGCTGCTGATGCGTGTGTTACATGTCACATTAGAGGCCGACGCTGTTGTATCACAGCTCTTTGGATGCCAGGATGCAGCCTATAATCACACACAGGAACAGCATGATGGCGTGGTTGTTTGGTTCTGAGTATAAATGCAAAGGCAGCATGAAGAAGGGAAGTCGTACTGGCTCTGTCTCTGTGTAAAAAGGGCTGCTGATGAACATATTAAGGTGGACGGAATTGTCAGGACTGGAGTGGGTGGTACCTTAACTATGGACAAATTGTTAGCATTAGATTTAGGTAAAAAATCAACTTGGATAGGGTTAGAAAAGGTCATGGTTTGGGAAATAAATAAATAAATAAATACTCAGGTACACTTGGGGAAACATTGCAAAAGGACAACTTTGTTAAGGTTAGGGGACCTTTGTTGTCATGGTTACAATAGTAACTACATGCTTAGGGTTCAGGAACGACTGTGTCCAAGCTTTATTCTTTAAAAACATTGTCCTTTGCTCCTATATTAATTCTTAAAGCCCTACTACTTTTCCCATTTCCACTCAGTTGTGGTCTGTGTAGATTATCTTACTATATAATAATGATATATAACGGCGAAATGACATGTTACCTCAACTACTAATGTACAGTTTTAGCCCACTAACTATCCCACTATTGGCAATGGTGCTACTGTACTTTGAATAAAGCAGTCATACTATCAAATTCACAAACACTCTGTCTGAATACATGGCTCTTCTTAATGGGTTCAGTTGACTATTTAATCTGCAATTTCCTATGACCTGTATCCCAAACACACACCATGTGAAACTGTACGTCGGCAGCTGTGCACTCAGTGGGTATGGACTAGTTTATTTTTGTATGCAAGTCCATTCCTTTTTATTTATTTATATCATCTGTATGATGATATGATTAATATTCTTTTCATCACTTATGCCACTGTTACAGTTTCTCTCTGTTTTGCTGTTTTACTGCAAAGCACTTTGTAACTATGATATAAAATTTTTAATTTTCTAAGATGGGCATGTTTTGTCTAAAAATTGATTTTCCCATTTGCTCTAACATTGTGTCAAAAAATTAATTTGGGAGTTTCACAGTTTGCACATATACAAGACGATCATGAATTATATTCAGTCTATTGCACTTTACTATATTTCTGTTTTAAACATCAGGTGTTGGTGTGAATGTGTCCTGGGGTCAGGTCTTGCACAGGCCGTGCTGTGGTTTCAGTTGGCAGGTTGTTTGGAATAAATACAAAAATAAGAGCTCAGCAGTTTGAGCAGCAGTCCACCATGACGAAAGAGACAAAGAGCGTCACCTCCAGAAAATCAGGTTCCGTCATCCAAAATAAATCCAACAAAAAAGGCCCTGAATTACTGACCACACTCTACAGACCACTCGTGATGTGCAGTGCAAAACACCACAGCAAAATCAAAGCAAGGATTATAGTTATAGGGCATGATGCAGTTAGCTCCTCACAAGCACAGTATTCCCAGTGAGTGTGTATGAGAGCGTCTGTGTGTCTGATGTCAAGGGTGTCAGATTTTGGGGTTCTTTCCGACAGTAGTTCTAAATCTCATTGTTTGACATGAGCTCTGAGACTCTCCATCGCTCCCCCCGCCCTCCCGCTCTCCCCTCATGTCTCTTTTATCTGGGGTTTGGATTTTTACTTCAGTCAAAAGAGAGCACGGAAAGAGATGATGACGGAGAAAGGCAGAGGAATAGAAAGGGGAATGCATGAAAAGGTTAAGAGGTATTACAAGGAGAAAGGAGAGAAGGGAGGGAGGGAGAGAAAAGTGAGAAGGAGAGATAGGGGAGAATGACAGATGGGCCCAAAGAAGAGAGGGCTGCTGGGTTCAGCACTGCGGCAGAGCTGAGCATATGACAGCTTTACAGTGGGCTCTGTGTGTGTGTATGTGTGTGTGTATCCTGGCTCTCCTATACAAGTGTGTTTGTCTGTGTTGGGCTGTGTGTGCAGTGTGCAACCTGGCCTTTTGCACAAGCGTGTGTATTGGGAGTGTGTGTGTGTGATCATGCACGTGCTCATGTTCGTGCTTTGGCGTGGTGCCAGTGTTTACCTAGGGCATTTTCTGTGTGTTGAATGTAGCCAGAGGGACCGTTCCTCCACCTGTTCCATCCTTCCATTCTTCTCTCTCTCTTCTCACCAGCTCCCGTCATCCGTCTCTATATTGACTTAACCAGTGATAAATCAGAGCCCATGCGTACGTGTGTGTGTTTGTGTGGGAATTGCATGTTTGCTTTAGCTGCGGCACATGTTGGCTTAGGGCTCAGGGAGGATTTCTCACCCATCTTAAATGCATTGAAATTTGTTTACAAGTGTTGCTGCGCTCATTTGCTCATCGGAGCTTGTTTTCCGATACATCATCCCTCCCGGTATGCGGAGGACTCCATAAATAGGCCGCGCTTTGACAAACATTACACAATAAAACGCAGTGCATGTGGATATGGTTGAAGTCGTTTGCGCTATTTTTCTTCTTTATGCCTCTTGCTCTGTTTTGCTCCAGATGAAACCCCCGTTCTGCCGCTCCCTCCTTCCCAGCAGTCGGCCGTTGCCGCTCCCTCTGATCGTCCTCCTCCTGCCAGTCGTAATTTCTGCACATCCTGTTTCTCTGGCTTTGGCTATGATGTCTGGGGCTGAGGTGAGAGGTCGCGAGGACCAGGTGCGCTGGAGCTGGCGTCGACTGATTCGCCTGCTCCGCTACCTTTGTCTCTCCTGCTGTTAATCTGGCACGGAGCAGGCACATTTTGTTCTATTGTTCTCTGCATGAATTAGGTGTTATGCTGAGCTGTTTCGTCTGGCGGCCACAATTTTATGAAATGATGTTATGTTTGCAATCAGCAGCGTTGCAGCGCCGGTGTCAGGTATAAAGCAATGTTAATATCACTTAATAATAAGTCACCTTTTACAGTAGAGTTCTTAAGATGTAATAATGCCTTTATTAAATGTTCAGTTAATTCATTAAAGGTCAGTTATAAACCCTAGTATATCTTCTGGGTTGCCAGGTTGTGAAAATCCCTATTCAGCAATTATAAAAGTCACATTACAGAGTGAAAAAAGTTAATAAGCTTGTCTTGCCAACAGAGGAGTGTAAAAAGAGTTGTTAAAATTGTCAAACATTATGAAGTACATAAAGTACTTTAAAGCAAACATTTACTTTTGCACTTCAGCGCATGTAGGTTTTTCTATTGCAGGATGTCCTTGTTTTATGTCGGAAACCTGTGAACGACTTGTATTACACATTTTATGAATGTGTCCTGCTTAAATAAAAAGAAGAAGATTATAAACTGTGATAATTGACTCTATAAAAGAACAGGCATCAGTTTAAGACTCCTCGGTGAGATTTAATATCCCATCCTTTGTGCACATATCTTCGATCTTGGCTACACTCTTTTGTACCTGAACCTTGCCACATAAAACGTCCGTAACAGAGCCGTGGCGCTCGCTGTAACAGATGTCAGTGGTGGTTTTTTATTGCTGTAAGGTCAGAGCTGCGCCTCTACTTTGGGATGAGCCGGGGAGGGAAGACAGAGGCCGGCGGAGGAGCAAAGGCGTCGCGGTTCGCCTAAAAATGGAAGACGTGAGATCGTGACTGTCACACGTCATTGATCTTGAGTCAAGGGTGATGTTTGCTTTGAAAAGCATGCACCGCACGGTTTGCTCGTATGCATGCCGGACACGCACGTTCATAAACATGCGAATCCGGTGCCTGCAACCTTGTTTCCAGGGCAATAACCTAAACATACAGCGTTAATGCACAGCTGATCTGGCTATGAAAAAAAGGACCAGAGCATTAAGGGTCTTTGGCTTGTCTTTAAATTGCTGAGGTGGATCACAATAGGGCGCAGGGTGTAATGAGAGGCCAAGCAGAAGGGCCCCGTAAAGCCGGCCAGGGATTTAACAAGGGCTGTGGGAACGCTGTGGAAACATTGGATCAATGTCAGAGGAAAGTTGACTCAACGTTGCATGTGAGCTGGGGACGTGTTGTTGTCGTCCGGAAGGTTTTACAGGGTTTAAAGAGGGTCAGGGACTATGGAGGAAGATCAGGGAGGAGAGGAGGAGGAGACAGACACAAAACAGTACCAGAGACGGATTATCACAGACATGAAGAGGAGGGAAATAAAAAGAAAGAAATGAAGAGAGACTGCCAGACATTTGGGACCAGGAAGGGGAAGTCTGCATGTGCTAACTTGTGGCCTGTGACATACCATTTGTCATGAGTCAAGAATGACAGAGGGGGAGCAACAGTGGAAACCGCGATGTGATCTCTTTTCTCCTTCATTCACTCTGGGCTGTCATCTCTATCCTCTGCTATTACTTTGTCTGCTTAAACTGTGTGCGTGCATGTTGTGTGTGCGTGCGTGCACGTCAGCAGATGTGCATGGGCTCATTCTCTTGGATGTATCTATGGTAGCATACTAAAATGTATGTGTGCTGTGGCAGATGTGGAAGCTTTTATTTCCCTTGATAAATACGCCGTGGCATGTTTGCATAGGTGTGTGTATTGCAATGTCCCAGAGCTCGTGCTGAACAGTATGTAAATGCCAGGCCATGCTGAGCCTCGGGGCAAACAGGCCGCATAGGGGAGAGGAGAGTTTAGCAATGACTTTTCCGCACGCTATTTCAGAACACACTCCCGTCCGCTGCTGCCATCGAGGCTGACTCTCTAGGTACACACACACACTAACATACAAAGCATGCACTCCTCCTCTACAACCCAACCCCCCCTCACACACACACACACACACACACATCATGTGACAATCATCTGACATTTTTATATGACAAATATCCAATTAGGCCGTATAGACCGCCTTTTGAAGAGTTTGCCCCCTGAACCCTCATTGATTGGTTTTGATTTATTAATGACTACCAGTAACTGATGAATTTTTCTCCATCAATGAAGAGAAAGACCAACAATGAATTGATCCTTTGATCTACTCACAAGTATGTGCGCCACCAAACCCTGATAGAGCTTCTTCTTCTGTGCCACAGAGTCCGTTATTGTCTAAAAACTATTAAAAAACATCAATGAGCCACTGCTGCACTGGGTCACATGTTCCTTGATTACCATAAACACACACTGCAGTTTATTTTGAGTCATGTACGCTGTCCTGCTGCCACAAATTAGAGGACTGTATGGGTCCAACCCAGGACCTGAGTCAGACCAGGTCCCAAATTATACAAAGTGGGGTCTAAAATCTGTAAACAGATATCTGCATTTGTGCGCAGAATCTGTGGGTATCGGGACATGACATGGTATCCAACGTCTTTTGGTTTCCTTTACTAGTCCAAGTGGTATTAAGTGATTACATTTGAATAGCAGGTAAACATCTGTGTGGAGAGGCAGAACACATCGTCCAAAGTGTAGTTGTAGAACCCCATGGCTGTCATCTCTGATTGGGTAGACCTGGATCAGGTCTTACTGTCTCTAGGTTCCCTTCAGATCAGGCCTTTTAAAAGGCAAAACACACTGGCAGCAAATGCCACACGTCAAAAAAAACAAAACGGCCCTATTATTTTCAATGTACAACCCCACACTGGTGACAGCGAGAGCGGTGTCGGCCCTCCTGGACATGCCACTTTACGCCCTTTCCTAATTCCAACCTTGACACCCCTGGAATTAAATGCACTTGTCCCCCACTCACTCTCTGCTTGTACACACCAGCTCCTGCAGCAACTCTGTTTCTCTGCTCCTATGGCAGCTCAATTCCTGTCTTCACCATTGATGTATAACTCTGTAGCCATTGCTGCGTCTCGTGTGTGACGAAGGATAGATGAGGAGAGACTCATCCCCAATCCCATCCATCCATCCATCCATTTTCATAACCGCTTATCCTCTTGAGCGTCACAGGAAGGCTGGAGCCTATCCCAGCTGACATTGGGCAACAGGCAGGGTTCACCCTGGACAGGTCGCCAGACTATCACAGGGCTGACACGTAGAGACAGACAACCATTCACACTATAATTCACCCATCATTATAAAAACAATGGCCAAACAGATATTGTCAGGCAAATCATAGCTCTGGAGATTGGCAGGTCAAGTTTAATAAGGGGCTGTCCACACATGATTCTAAGCACAGCTGGAGGAAGTACAGATCTTTCAGTAAAAGCAGTAATAACCTTGCGTGGTTGTCTGTTGACAAGCTGTAGCACGACGCGTCCGGTGTGTTCTGGGGGCAGCACTTGACACACATCACTCTGCAGCTTAAAATAGTCCAACAAATGCTTTAATTACTCCTCTTTGAGTAACACTTCCCAAAAACTGCAGTGTCCAGCTGTTTAAATAAATTATTTAACCACTTTTAAAAGTGTAAATACATATTTATGACTTATTTTTTTATATTCATGTCTTTATGAGGAACTATTATGTTTGGTGCTGAGAGCCACCGACACGCTGGGAAAATAAAGATAGTATATAATAGGGAGGGAAACCTGTGATAACAGCAGTTATTTTCTCAAAAGGAAACCAAAAAATACAAATAAATTTGAATTAAATCAGAAATTATAACAAAAGTAGACTCTTCCTCGTCCTGGAAGCCCTTCAAAAATTCCTCTTTGAGAAGTGCTGAAACATGACATCCCATTCCCTCTACAGAAACCACATGCTCTTGTATCAGCACCATCCTCTAACTCTGCAATCTCCAACTCCCCGCAATGTTTCGCTCACCTGTTCCACTTAACCAGTCTCAATTAATCCAGGAAGTCCCACAGAGATAAAGGATCTGCCCCATCTCGGCAGCCAATTGTCACTCTCCTGACGAATCCACTCACCTGGTTGGCTAGATTGCAATCAGTGTGGGTTGATTGAAAGGCAAGGACACAAAAGGACAAAGACAAAATCACTTAGGCAGCCTATTAGGCCTGGAATGGTGTGCCATTCGCAACAATACAGTAGGCACTGATAATCTGCTGCTGATAAGGAGGAGAGTTTGCAGACCTCAGGGGGGCTGTCAAGAGGTGTGTGTGTGTGTGTGTGTGTGTGTGTGTGTGTGTGTGTGTGTGTGTGTGTGTGTGTGTGTGTGTGTGTGTGTGTGTGTGTGTGTGCAGAAGTGTGGTGCTCTGCCATATGCATATGTATGGAGGCAAATGACAGCCATAAAGATTTTAATCTTTGCAAGTGAATACCTAATTGTGAAATTAAATTAAATCACTGGTGAATTCTTAATGTTAACGCCACTGAATTTATAGCTCCGTCATATTTTACTATGAAAATCATCTTTCTGAATTTATTAAATATATATTCTGGAAATAAAAATAAAGTTTTTGAGATTGCACAGCTATAAATTGACTTCTGAATATGTCAGAGAAGGGGATTCAGACCACAATATTAAGGATCAGTATCTGAGATCTGGGTATATTTTAAGGGACTGGTAATTGGCCTGAATTAAAAAAGTGTTTTGTTTTTTTGATTTTTTGCACGTTGACTTCGAGAGACACACATGAAAACTCAAGTGTACCTGTACTGTACCATGCTTGCTCAAATGGGAATGAATGAATCTATTGATCCTGAGCAGTTGTTTCCAAGCTTTTTGTACCCAAGGCACACCAAATGGCGAGCCAAAATCTTAAGGAGCACCTGTATTTACATCACAACACTGCACAACAGCCTGTACAACATGTGTTATGATGACATAAATGTTTGTTTTTATTTACTAAAATCAAATAACAATTGACAACCAACTATTATTCATTAAAACATTATCAACAAAATTAATGAGATAATTTTTAACTTTTTAAAACTGCATCAAAGCACCAATAACACTGAACTAGGTAAAAAGTGCCTCACAAAGTGCATGAAAATAACATAACAATAAGATTACAATGATTTAAAAAATGTCAAGAGCTAAGAACAATAGTGTGTACAGAGGCAAAAATAAAACAAAAGGAACTTAAGAGCAAAAGTCACGAATCCAAAGTACAAATCAGGCATTTAAAGGGAAAGTTTTCAGATAAAAGAATTGAACTGAATTGAGTTGTGATTAAATTTAAGTTGCTTTTAAGATTTAAATCCTTATGGCCATTATTTTCATGCACCGTATACTTCCGTACATCTGTGCGTATATTTGTGAATCATCTGCGTGTGTGTGTGAGCCCATGCTCTCTCTACTCTAATTGTGGTCTTGGCCCTTGTTTCATAATCAGTGTGGCACTTGGATTACCATAATACACTTTCTACCACCAGATTCTCATACAGTACAATACAGTCAGTTCAGCCAAAACCTCAGTGAGCTTAAAGCTTAGAGGGCCTGAGTAGAAACCCTATAGAGGATTATGGTCCGGCCTGAGGTCCCTCATTTTAGAATAGAGGCCAGGAATGTTCTACATCACTAACGCTCCTTTAATCCTACACTGTACCAATATATGGTGTGTGTGAGTGTGTGTGTGAGGGAGGAAGAGGGCACAGTCAGTGGCTTGAGAATCTCCGGGCTTGTGTATGCATCAACAGTCAGGTGGAGGTCAACTGGGTCTGTTAACAGATGGATTGACGCAGGGATCAAAGGGTCGCCGTGTGCATATGTGTCTGAGGGTGTGTGTGTGTGTGTGTGTGAGTGTGGAGGAGGGGAAGTGTGTGAGAGGAAGGAGGTGTCCAGTAGCTTTTAACAAATGCCCTGCGACTGATTTCTAGGTGAGGGTTAGAAAAATAATGAATCTGTTTCGGCGCCTTTTTGCACCCTCGATATGATTCGCTTCGTAGCTGCTGCAGCAAATTAGATTTTAAAGCCAGTTTAAACACGGCACATATGAGTTTACCCAAATTCCCAGTGTGGATTGTTGATGTTCCAGGGTGACAAGAGGAGACAGCGTGCAAGCACATAGACGAGGCATCTTTTTCATCAGCAGGGGTACAATAGTGTGTGGCATTCACGTCTGCTGGCATTGATTTGTATTTGTGGATATGCCTTCTGTGAGAGGTTAAATCCACCACTGTCTAATGATGCTTTCATGTTGCCTGTCTCTTCATCTCGCTCGCCGTCTCTGCCTCCATCCCTCTCTTGTCTAATAAAGAGAATGGGGCAATATGCATCAGACATCAAACGACATCAAAGCCCACATAATGTTTACCTCCGATGCTTTCTCTCCTCCGTGCTCTCGCGTTCCTTTTTAGTGTTTTTTGCACACACATTACCTGTCTGCAGACACTGTTTGATGTGGAGCATCCGCAAACAGTGTATGTGTGTGTGTGTGCGTGTTTGTTTCTATACACTAAGGCATTGTTTCTGTCTAAGAGGCAAGTCAGTCCACAAGTGGATTTTCCACACTTGCATCGCGCCTATAAACAGTTAGTGTCCTTTAATAATGTTAGAATTAGGAGACTCCCAGTCGAGGGTGGTCATAAGCAGAGGGCAACGTGCTTCTTTGGCTTCATGCTCATGTTGCTCAGACGACCACTTGGTATATATTTATATATTTTAGGGGGATTTTATGATCTATTTCTGCCGTCTGCCAGCATCAGCGTCGCCACCAAACAGGGACAGAGGGGTTTCCCTGTGAACCCGTGAACATGTTGACATGCTGCACTAAATTTAAAAAGCTCTCTAATGCCGTTTGATCTTGTGTGCGTGTGAGTGTGTGTGTGTGTGTGCGTGTGAGTGTGTGTGTGTGTGTGTGTGTGTGTGTGTGTGTGTGTGTGTGTGTGTGTGTGTGTGTGTGTGTGTGTGTGTGTGTGTGTGTGTGTGTGTGTCAAGCAGAGTCATAAATGTATTACCTGTGATGAATCCATCTCTCTAACCTCTACCAATTTTGCTTTGGGACGTTCTGAATTTATAACACAGCACACAGCTAAAGACTCAAACTGTTCTAATGTGAGTAGGGCTGGATGATATAGATTATAAATAATATTGTGATATTGTTAGGCTATATTGCAATACATGATATATATCTCAATATTTTCAAACCTCCTCTAGACTATTGTAGACTGCTAAAATACTAAACTACTAAATAAAGCGCTTTTACAGTAAAGTTAAATTAAGAAGAAGATGTGATATTCTGTCAAGATTATTCTCATACGCTTGTGTCCTTATTTTGAATTGTGCTCTCATTGTGTTTGGTGTTTCTTTTCTGTTTCTCCTGAGTTCTCCCGCCTCTGTGAATTAACTCATGTGTTTCACCTGTGTCTTGTTCCACTCACCTGTAGTTAGTAATCAACAGATTGTCACTGCTGCCCTGGTGTGTTCATGCTCTCCAGCCTTTTCCTTATGTTTGATTCCCTGTTTTTTGTTGGATTTATGGACTTTGCTTTTTCTGTGATTTCCCTAAATGGACTTTCCTGCCTTTGCTGACTGCCCCTACGTGTTGACCTCTGACCTCCTGAGTAAAGATCTGATAAACTGTTCTTGTGTTTTGTGTTTTTTCGACTATGTCTCAGTTTTGTATAAGAGGATACGTTATTAATCCCAGAGGGGAAATTCACATTTCTTTCACTCTGTTGTCATACACTGTAGACACAGGCCCAAAATACACACACATGCACAAACAGACAGGAGCCCTGAGCAGTTGGGGTTTCAGTGCCTTGCCTAGCGGCACCTCAGCAGCGCCCAGGAGATGAACTGGCACCTCTCCAGCTTCCAGTCCCTGTTCCACACTTGGTCCGTGTGGCAACTTGAGCCGGCAGACCCACAGGTTCCCAAGCCAAGGCCCTGAACAAAGTTGGGTTCCAAACAAAATACAAAGTACTTTCATGATTCAATGGCGTTCATTTATAGGCCCAAGAAAACTTGTTTCAAATAATCAACATCCAAATAGTAGGCTAGTCAAAATCGTTTTTAATTGCAACAAATAATTCATAAGCATATAGTAGTTGAGGTTAAATCACATAAACACATTAACAAATTAACGATTGTTTCCTATTTAAAATTAAATGCTACATTACCATTACTAGTGACATTTCAAAGTGATACGGGTATGTCCATCATAGTTGCATTTGAACTGCTCATTTCGTTGTCTTCTTGGTGTTGGGCTCATCCTTCTCATCTTCTAAATTATTTAATTCTTCCGGTGTCACCTCCTTGTGCCGTTTCTCCCTCTTCTTTTCATCCTCTATCCTCTCTTCTTCTGCATCCCCTTCATCAAAATTATCAAATTCACCAAATAAATTAAATGAAACGATAAAATCACTCATGATGCCCGTTGTCATCCGTTGCCTCTGCTCTGAGTCTCCGTTGCTATGGTTACAAACTAGCAGTTGAGCCAGCGCAATAATTTAGAGCCTGTCATCAGGCAATTTGACCGGATCGTCTTTTCAGCTGTCCTATAACACCTTTTAACGGACACCCTGCAGCCAATCAGAACTGAGTATTCACCCAGACCATGGTATAATGGTAAATAAAATGAAATGAATAAAATCAAAGCAGAACAACTGGTGCTTTTATTCTGAAGCACCCGGCCCCTCTTGACAGGATGTTAACAGCTGAGTGTGAGGGGGAGAGAGTGAGAGAACCAAATCACCAAAGCAAGCCTCAGGCTGGTGACCTAAATAAAATGATGTGACATTTTACACTTGATGGTCACGATATAATCATTTTATACATCCCATGAGGAACAAGCTGTGATTTATTGAGTATAATCGATATACCGCCCACCTCTACCTACGTTCAAAAAATGCCAAATGCCTGTGACTCATTTTTAAAACCTTGTCCACACATTTATTTTGACAAATGATGTTTTCCTCCTCTGTTAAAAAAATAAAATAAAATCTGCCAACACGACCTTTGTTTTACAAAACCTCTCAGTCCACACAAGAATGCAAAAAGGCTTCCTGCAGTCTCCCCTCATCACAAAGGTGGTAAGTGTCCAGGCAAACATTACCTTTCTCAAAACACATATAGAAGAGCTCATCACCGTTGAGTTCCCTTCGATATAAGGATGGAGGAGCTCACCCAAAGATACAAGCGATGCTCTGAACATGCAAAAATGTTATCCCTCCACTCTTCATGGACATATTTCCACTCTTGAAATTGTTCCCTGCATCTTCTGGTTTGACCGGACCAGATACAAAACCAGTGTTTCTGGCGTGACGCTAAGGTAGACTAAAAAACATTGAGTGCAACAGACATCTCCGTGTCAAGAAGTCATGATGGTAGTCCACTATTGTTGTTGTTGTTTCTAGTGCATGCTCATTACACAATGGGGAGCCACAAATTGAGGAAAGATGACATCATTGTTTCCCAAATGCTCTGTTGTCCATATCCACATGCAGGAAAATCTGCACCTTAGAAGGCATTTTTAAAATCTCCTTTTCAGTAACCAAAAATATTTTTAAAATACATAATATATTGTCTATCACAGTGACCAAAACAGCTTAACATATCATAGGAGCTACTCCTCCTCGCTGAAAGGATGTTTAGGCACTAGGACACGGCAGACCAACACTGAGAGGCTCAGGAAGAGCTTCTACCCTCAAGACACCAGGGTCCTAAGTGAAGACACTGTCTAAGGTGGCCCAATCCTACATATATTCATATTTAATCACAGTCTTTTTTATTAGATAAATCAAAGGAACTGATGGGATCACACGTTTTCAACTAAACTGATTTATTCATTGGAAAAAGTTTTGACAGTTCCTCAGTTTCCCTCGGTCTCTGTATGGACAGAGGTTAACCTGGGGTCAGTCAGTGAATAGAAATGTATAGGCATGGACGTCTTTGTCTGACTGTTGAGTGATTTCTGAGGTGTGTTTGGGATCAAAGAGTGTCAAGGGTGTTTTCGGGAGTTCGGCACTGACAAAGACGTGTGCGTGCGTGTGTGATTGTGATGAAGTGAGGAGTCCTGTCCTCCTCCAAGGGCCTGTAACTCAGGGTTTTCATCAATCAGCCACTCCCCTTCCTCCCTTCGCTGTCCTCTCACTGCTTTAATTCTCTCTCACCCTGCTTCTGCCACATTCCTCAATCAAACTAGCTGTCCGGTGTTTTTTTGGAGCTGTCTATGCTCTCTATGTTTCTGACTGTCCTCGTCTTGCTTTTAACTTTGCCCATTTATTTCTCTTCTCTTCCTCTTTAGCTCTGCCTCCCTGTCTCCCCCATCACACTTGTCCTCATCATCCTATACTTAAGCTCCAGGTGAGTCCCGTTGTGGCTGTGTAGTGTGTACAGTGATCTGCCAAGGCCTCTCCCCGAAGCCATGATTTATGAGCGCTTTTACAGGAGGTATGTTTGCCTAACAGTCACCTATCAAGGAGAAATCCCTCCTCCCAGCTCTTCATTTCCTTATGGACTTTTTACAGACCCAAGTGTCAACTCCAATGACCCCCTTTTTAAAGAACAGTCCAAATAACAGCTTGTACACCACCCACACACACACCTCCACCTGCGTCTTACGAATTCATTAATGGAACTGTTTGGGGTTTTCATTTGCATGTTGCTCTGCTTGAAAAATTCCTTTCAACATTGTTGTTCTTATTTTGTTCACCAGGGTGCTGATATCACGCTCCTATGCACATATGCTTTGTGATATAAGAGTAATAGCTACACACAGCTGAGAGGACGGCTGCCTGTTTTTTGTTATGGCTCTGTGAAGCTGATACAGGGCGCAAATCAAACAGAGATTCTGACTTTTGTGTGTGCGAGCAGATGCCATTTTGAAATCAGCCGTCTTCGGTATGTTCATGTTTATCCTTGCTTTTTTTTTTTTACCTCAGTTTGAACCGTGCACAAACTCAAATCCCGCCCACTTGACAAAAAAAACACAAATTAGTATTCCCCAAACCCTCAGCGTGAGCTAACTACTGAGCATTAGTAAGAAAAGTTGTCCTGCTGAGTTCCCTTGCTAGCCTGGAACAAAACGCCGGCAGGGGAGGTTGAAAGAACTTCAGTGTAACGTTAGAACCGGTGTGGGGGCTAGAACTGTTTTTCATTTGCATCCCTGAGTAAAGTACGAGGCGAGAGAGCGGACGGAAAGGGAAGGGAAAGAAGGGAAGGATAAGGATGAAAAGTTATTTTGAAGGATGTTGTTTGGAGGGAACGAGATGTAAGGATATGGCGTTATCCTCCAGAGGGGTGTTTGCTAGCTTTGAGGCCTTGGCTCTTGAAGCGCTGACAGACATGTGCTTCATAGCACATTTAGCAGTGTGTTGATATAAGTCCAACAGCAGACTCCCAAACAGGTGGGGAGAGACGGAGAAGGTGCTTGTCGTATAAAACTGAGATTTGTTTGAATGTCGGGTTGTGAAACTGTGTCTGATTTGCCATTTGCATGTGGAAATGTATATGTTATGTCTAGGTGCATTCTCTCGCTGTATCCTCCCCATGTGTTTTGGAATGTGCAGCGAAGCCGTGTTCGCACTGCAGGCCTCCGTGTTCATTTCCACATGCTGCTCATATCAGATTCTGATAAGTGTTTATATCCATTTGGTTGTAAGCCGTATCGCGTTTCAGTGCGGACTGAAAAGACACGCTCGAGCAGCAGTAACAAAAGACGTCACATCTGTTCTGTTACTGCTGCTTGTTTCCAACACAGTTCGAATGTGGTCTTTGAAATGGAGCTAATCTGCTGGGCCTTCTTCCATTGTTGAACAAGAAATAAAGTCCAACAACTTTTTTCCTGTACACAGTCCTACATATTAAGTGATATAAGCAGCTGCTTAGGGCCCGCTGGTCGAGAAATTATTTCCTTAGAGCTACAGTTGGTAACTTTTATAAAGAAAATAATGTTTTTGATATTTGCTGAAACTGTCACTATATTCACACAGCACTAAATGAGACAGATACGATCAGAGCTGTCAATAATGTCAGTCAGTGCTCTTCAACTGCGGTCAGACTGTCAGACTAGGCAGCTCTGATCAAATATGAATTAAAGATCCTGTGACTGCATTGCCTGTTTCTCTCCTCAGATGATTTCATTGACATATTTAAGTGACTCTTTTGCTGTGAAATGAGAAAGTGTGTGACCCAGCCGCCATGTTCGATTTAGCACCACCCACCAGACGGACCAACGTTTTTCATGACTGACAGCTTCGTGACCATTTTGGCAAATATAAAAATGTATATATAATATTATATTATGTAATCTAAAATATAATATATTAAATAAGATTTCATATAATTGTATCATTATTATTATTACTACCTTTATTTAACCAGAAAGTCCCATTGAGTTTGAAAATCTCTTCTACAACAGAGAACTGATATAAAACAAAAATTCACAATAAAACAACAACTATTCAAACATAGTGGCCTCACAAGAAAAACAAGCACATGTCTCTGTCACCACGTTCTTTATAATGCTATTAAATTCATCCATGGATATAAGTGTTTCTTATTTTAGATATTTTGTTGTTCTTTCATGTCCAAGGTGCAGAGTAGGAGAATGCAGTTTTCCCAGATCTATTAAGACCTGGGGTTCATTAAAAAGCAGCAATGTATCTTGAATGAACAAGAGAAAACAATAAAACAAAAACTGAACTCCCTAAACAGAAACTGCCACACTGTGTCACACACAAATCGTGACCATAAGTTTAGAGACAGGTGAAATGGACAATTTAGATATGCTGAGTAATTTATTGTCCCCTTCAAAACAAGCAAGCATTCTGTAATAAAAGAAATAAAGAAAAATGAAAAAGAAAATAAAAAAAAGAAAAATATAGAGGGCATAATTTACAAATACTCTTTACATGCGTATTTGTACATAATATGTGCTTAAAATAATATTTACAAGCTGGTTCAGTGCCATGTGACTCATTACAATGAGTGGGACCCCCATACTAAATCCTGCCAAGGGCCCCCAAAAGTCCAGGGCCAGCAACAGTTCACATAATTAAAGATGATCATCTCTGTGTCACATGTGAGGGAAAACTGGATGGAATCAGATGTGAAATAGAGCTGCAACTAACAATTACTTTCTTTTTTCCCTACAGATTATTTTATTGATTAATCGGTTTAAAAAAAAAAAAAAAGTGAATAAAATGCCAGAAGATTGCTCATTTTATTTGAGCAACACTCTAAAAATATTTACTATGATATTAAAGAAATGATTGCTTGAAAAAAATAGACCTCTTCCTTTTATTGTGTTGGGGAAAAAAAAGAGAATTTGATAAAAACATTTCCTTACTTACAAAGCAAGACATTTGTTAACTTTCTTAACGAAATGCAGGAGTTTTCACCTTCTCTAAATAGTCCTAAATATATATTATTGTATATTTTGTAAAGGCAGGTCCACTTAAACTCGCTGTAAGTTTGATTTCATTTTATTTGACAGTTTAATCCCCTTATTTTCCAATCTTCTCCACATGATGAGGGCAATTTAAGTGTTTGCTTCCTGCACATGTATTTCCTGTGCTGTGCACACATGGTGCTGGTTTTTATTGTCTTGGCATCTTTTCCTCTTATTGCCATCATCTGAATCCACTTGCTCGACTGCGTCTTGATTGACTGCAGGTCTGGATATCCCAGCTTGAACTTTATGGATGGGCCGGGATATCACTGATCATCTGGACTATCAAAGTGGAATTACACCTCTGCAAAGATGCACATAAAAAGTCACATTTCATACTGAAGGTCATGAAGGAAGGTGACAGAATTTTAGGGAGGAAGAAATTTCAGTCAGTATTTCAGACAACTCAAAAACAGAAACTGGTAAAATTAACCCGCAACATAATCGAAGAGTTAAACATTTAATTAACCATCAGAACAGTTGCTCATGATTTTCTGCCGATTGACTCCAGTAATGAGCGAATGAACTAATCTTTTCAGCGCTACTGTGAACACAGCATCATTGTTAGCATGTGGAGTGTGTGTGTGTGTGGACTGGAGTGTGTGAGCATGTGTGACCTCTCATGTGTGGTCAGCATCTGTGGGACTGATATCATGGTTTAAATCTTTCTCTCCCACTTCACAGTGTCACCTGAGACGCTCGTGTCCCCGCCCACTTGCCCCGAGGCTTCAGGTGCACGAGGCCATTCATTACCTGTCGATCACTTTGTGCATAGCTGCCAGTCGCATCACTCTGCCCCTCTTCTATCTCCATCTTTCTTCTCCTGTCTTCGCCTCCGAACAGGCCCCCTTTTGTTTCAGCTTTTTATGTTCTCTGATTACTGTTGTTTTTCAATTTCATGGCCATTTCTTCCCCATAATCAATTTGCACAACATGCCCATTACTTATTACTGTTTGCCTCAGTTGCAATTGTCTTGGTATTCAATAATCATTTTCGTTCTTTTCTGCTTGGTAATTGAGGCAGTGGAGTGTGTGAGTGTGTTTTTCTTCTCAGTCTAGTCAACTCTGTCTATCTCTCATTCTCTCTTTGCTTTATGTGTGTGTGTGTGTGTGTGTGTGTATTGTGTAACCACAGTCGCGAAACTGTGCACAGCTTGAGCATGGTAGCCAATAGAATGACGCATTAATTACACTTGATAAAAACACGACGAGGCGCGCGCACGCTCGTACGCGGGAAAGATGTGTGCGTACAGTGCGGTGACACAAGAAAGGAAACACACAACGACACACTGTCTCTGTCTCCGGCATTTTAATTAAAAGCCAGAACTCCCAAATGTCGTGAAAATGACACACACAGGCAGCGCCGCTATTTACAATCCGATGAATTACATTTTCATGCTGAAAACACAACACTAATAAATCACACTTTTCACATTTAATGCAGGATCCGGTGACAAAATATGACAAAGTTTTATGCTGGGTTTTTCATTTCCTAATGGTTTAGGCCTTACTGCTCTCATTCATTGCTTTTTTTCTTCCTTGTCAGCTTCCATCACTGTCCTCATCTATCCTGGGCTCCTTTCTCCTGCCTCCACCTCCTGACTTTCCTGCCAACGTTACTTCTTCCACCTCTTTTCCCTGCTCCTTTGTCCTCTGTTTTCTTCTTTCTTCCTCTCTCCTGCACCCCCACATGCTTCTCTTCCTCCCCTCATTGGGAATAGGAGGTAATTTAGAGCGATGTAGGTTAATGACAGCGGAGACTTGCGTCGGCCACAGTGGCCTGGTGTCTGGGAACACGCCTCGAATCCAGACTAGGACATCTGACATCCTCTTCCTCTCAGTGTATGCACTGATGAGCTCTGAGCAACTCCAGCCTCATATTATCCTGCTTTAAGCTGGATAAACCTGGAAAACGGTGCTCTTAAGTGCCCTATTTTCTTAGCGACTTGGAACCGCCATGGCTAATAAAGTTCACATATCTTTTCCTGCTGCTCACCTGATACCAAAACAGAGCACGGCCCTCAGGCGTATGAAATATTCAGACACTTTCTATAGGTGACTCCTTCCCAAAGCCCTCTCAGCGGGCTGGTGGAGACTACCCGGCCCATCTGTCAATACAGTACATAAGAAGGCATTAATCAGACAGCTCTTGACCATGACAGACCCCCTCTCAGCCTCCCCAAACATCCCTCAGTTCTCACACAGTTGTTTGTTAATGTCCAGCCCGCTCTGCAGAGACGACACAAAACCCTCTTTTGTCTAATTGGCTCTTTAAGACGCCCCGGCGATTTAAAATCTCCCCGGTGGCAGCAGAGGAGGCAGTGGCTATAGCGTCTCCCGCTGAGCTGTGACAGGCTACTGTTTACCAAAACTCTCCCTGTGTTCTCTCCCCCCAGCTCCATCATCTTTGCTTTCTCTCCCTGTGACTCTCCCACACAAAGGAAGGCTGCTCGGAGCGAGGGGGAAGCCCTAAGGCAAACAGAGGCCCAGGCAGGAGGACAGAGGGCCATTGATGGCCAGCATATTGACAGGGTCCTGAAAGACACCTCGGATGGACGGGAAGGGGAAAAAAGAAGCAGGGAGAGAAAGGAAATGGATGATGCATGGGCATTAATTAACTAAACACCAAGCTAAGGCAAAGTGCCTGCAGAAACATCTCAACACAACTACGTACAGATTTAAGTTTCTGGAAACAAAGTCAGTTTAGGGAAAACACCTTCACTGAATTTTCTGAAAAGTTTGGTTTCCTCTTCAAGATATTAGTCTAGGGGTAAAATAACATCCACTGCGAAGGGACTGAATGTATGAGGAGTAGTTAAGATGGTCCCATGACCTGCCACCTGCTATATAGACTTCAGATTTATGTTAACAACTATTTAAAAGCACAACAGGTTCAGGCCAAGCTGTTGCTACAGTTATTAAATTAAAACGTTGAAATATCGTAAAACCCCGAAAGTGATAAATCCTCAAGTGTATCGGGACACTTTGCTGATTTTCAACCAGCTTTGTATTTCAACAGTGTGCGTAATATGTGTCAATGAAGTGTCCATCTTAACAGCACCTAAATCTCCCTGCTCATCTCTCAGCTCAGAACCACTGGGTGATGTCAAACATGTCATGTTTAGCACCTTTTCTAGTCTCTGAACCACTCAAAGCACTTTTTACACATTCACCCATTCACACACACATATTCATACGCCTGTGGCCGAGGCTACCATACAAGCTGCAACCTGCTATTCAGGTTTTAAGACACTCACACAGCCATCGGGAGCAATTTGGGGTTCAGTATCTTGCTCAAGGATACTTTAACATGCAGACTGGAGATCGAATCACTGATCTTTTGTTTAGTTGGCGACCGGCTCTACCTTCTGAGCCACAGCTGCCTCTGTATTTTAGTGCACTGTTTGGCTATAATACAAGAATTGTAAATTGGAAGTGTCTATCTTACTGTTTCCTGCACTGTATAAATGAAAACTGAAAAAAAGTGATCAAATATGATCCAAGATTCTGTCACTGAGTTGTAGAATTTTCACCTCAAATGTTTTCAGAAACATATTTTAGCTTATCCTTTCACTGCAACATGAGATTGTATGTTACTACTTGAACACCATACGTTTCCTGTGTCAAAGCTCACATTATGTAACTCACTAGCTTGATTGTTTTTGGTCTGATGTGCAGTGCATTCTGGTATTTGTAGGTTTTCTTGAGCAAAGCCGAATGCCACCGTTTTTTTTCTTCTGTTGTCTCTGGTCATGTAGCACCAATTTCAAAACTGTTTGCATCTTTCTGCTGCATACACAGCCCAGTTTTATGAAAAGATCTGTCCAGCAGTGAAATAATTATCTAAGATGCTACAAACCTGCATTTATGTTATACTGACAGGATTTTGTAACTCGTTATCATGGCAACAGTCATTTTCTCCCTTGTCTTGACTGCGTTTTCAAAAGTGCTGAACCAAATAATGTATGCTTCATTTCATTTAAAACATTAATATTCAAATTCTAAATCAACATTTGCTGTGCAGCTTTTATTTTTTTAGGACTGTTTTTCCGTTTAATTTTGGTATTTCTGCACAGTTGCAGATAAAAATGAGGCTGCAACATTATTCATATTATACTTTTTGTAAAACTGGATTCCAGTGTGGCTGTTTGGAGTTATTGGAAATTTTTGGATCACACAAGTTTGAAACAATCAGAGCTGTTCAGTCCAAAAGTAAAATAATAAAAACATATTGAAAGAAAGACAGATGTAATCATTTCCAAAATTCACAACATGTTTTTATCCAACGAAATATCCCACTTTAATCAATTTATTCAATAAGGAAAGTTGATTTAATACAGAAAGATCAACTCAATGAATCTGATAAATCACTTTATTCAATTTTAAGATTTTTTTGAGTATTATTATTTTGTTCCTGAGGGTGATGACATCATAAAAATGACAACAGACATTCCTAGCTTCATTTGAAACTCTAAATAAGGGGAGAAGAAAAAAAGACTTTCACTGCAGCCCTAGTTTTCAACATGTGTCTGAACACCACCTTATAGGGTCAGATATTGATCTTGGTGAATTGGTAAGAAATTTGACAACGTTCCCAAAGATGCTGACAGTTTTTCTGCTGCCATCATCGGGAAAAAATGCTGTGTTTATCCAGTCAGGTGTGTTGTAGGAGGGGCTCATGTTGGGTCCAGTTATCTTCAATTTAAAAAGTTTTAAACATTACCTGCCCAAAGCAGACGCATTACGAGGCACCATCCGTTATGTTAAAATTCTAAGCTAATGCTGAATACTTCCTGATGTGAATGCCGCAGACGTCTTTTCATTTTCCTCTCTGCTCTTCACTGTAATGCATTAAATTGTGACTCACTCTGGTTCAGCTGTGACAAGTGCCAACACCACGAATCATCCATTCTGAGCCGGGCGGCTGGCAGGCGGAGGGGATAATCTACAGCAAATATCTGGCCACATTTTTCCTGTAGTTTCATAGTTTTCACAGAGTGCATATCTGCTATTTCACTGTTTTTGCCTGAGGCAAATTTGAGGCGTATTATCTGTTCAGCAATTAGCAGGCAATCTGCTCATTATCAAGCCAATTATCCTGCACTAATAGCATGCTTAATCAATCTCATTTCATCAATTATTACCGTTTAAGGAGGTGAGTGCTAGATAATGACGCAGTAATTTGAAGTCAGAAAGAGTTGGAGAGATAAGAACCAAGTTGTTTAGACTGTGAAGATGTGTGTGTTCTGTGATTGAGTGCATGTGTGAGCGCGTGTGTGTGTGAGCATTAGTTGCATTGGAGCATTGAGCTGTGTGTACTTCTAGTACTTAATGTGGATGTGTGTGCACGTTCTGTGTTTATAAAAAGTCTGTTTGTGTGTGTGTCTGCACGTCTGAGTGAAGTTGAGCATGTGGAGATGAATGGGAGCCTGTGAAGCGGCAGGAGTGTGTGAGGTGGTGTGTGTTGTGCCTGTGGTGGCAGCTGCTCTGAGTGCAACATTGTCCTCTGGAGATAAGAGGACGGGGCCGCGGTCACAACTGTAAGACTTATCAAAAGGGAGCACGCACCATTACACAGCTATTCTGACAGGCTAAACCCGCCATTACACACACACACACACACACACACACACACACACACACACACACACGGAAAGGATATAGACACACACAGCCCATATGGATGCATGCTTGAAATGATTTGCTTGAGCATACAAAGACAAACTCTATATGCACATATGGATGTATGCATGAACAGACTCAAATGCGCACACACACACACACACACACACACTCAGGAGACACTGTTCTCTTTTCCAAACCACAGTCATTTCTACAATAAACCCCTCATGCAAGTAATCTTTGTATTTCCTTGCACAAACACAACTCTAAGTCCACGCACACACACACACACACACACGCACACACACACACACACACACACACACTGTTTCCTCGCCATTGCCCATGGATGCCCAGGCGGGATGCCCTGAAGGGGGCATGGAGGACAGGGTATCATTTTCAGAGGGGACCCATTGGCCCGTGTAGCCCTCGCCCCACAGGGCAGGGTATGTGTGTGTGTCATGATGAGGAGAAGAGGGTGGGGTCGGGGGGCATTAATTACCTGTGTGCTTCGCCTGCTGAGGGAGGCACAAAGGTCGCCCCCGCCGAGGGGCTAATTATTAGGAAAAGAGCTTTTTAATTTACCGCTGTCTGCTGCCATTCCAGGGAGGAAGAGAACCATGTCATTCAGCATTGCACGTGTGTGTCGGGGCAAAGCACTAAAATGGCACACCCAGCCGGCACAGGTGGCCCTCGATGTGACCCCGTGACCTCTGAGGACATACACAGTTTATCTGGAGCCCTATTGTTTCCGGGATGCTCACAGCTGCCAGTTACCTAAGGTGAAGCGCTGGTGGGTTGAGCATCAGAGGCCTGCTGTTACAGTAGGTGGATGATGCAAAGACGTAGGTTTTGTTTCAACACCGGGGGTGACAAATATCAAACAGTAGGTGTAGGGGTCCTCCGCCAAAAACGTTTCACTAACAAACACTTTAGTTTTTGTATTCTGGTGAGATTTTATGCATTAATTTATTGTGTAAATGTCTATTTTTGTTGAAAGTCTTCTTTTATTTTCATGTTTTTGTTGGGGGGAACAAATGCACATGTTTAAATACGTGGGGGACGTGTATCTAATCTGAAATCTACACCTATGGGATGATGTAATACTTGAGAGGCAGGAACTGGTGGAAAGACAAACGACCTTGTATCACATTGTACACTGTGTGTATACAGATAACAGTTATAAGTAATGAGAGACATCTCTTCAGTGTTGGATGGTTACTTATTTCTTTGTCCCCCTTTGCAATTATGTGATTGCATTTCTCAGTGACGCCAATGAAATTGTAATTCAGAGTTCAGTAACTGTTGATTCATCTGCAGTGCTAGCTGTGGGAAGATCAAGGGTGTGACTCCGTATAAAAATTGTTGAATTGATGAACAACATTTTTAAATGGTCTTCAACATATGCAATGTTAGGCAATGTAACAGGGGGACTGGTATCAGGTCAGAGTAGATAATTACAGCAGGTCAGGAAAAAAAAAAACAGTGCTTCATTTCCTGCATTCAAGAACTGTTTTTATTTATATTTATATGGTGACAGATACGCACATGGCCCCATTATCTCAGTGGTTTTGCGTCTCTTTGTTATCATCATGCATCTTTATGTCATTTTGTGTATCATTGTGGTTGTTTTAAGTCTCTTTGCAGTCCCTCTGCATCTGTTTGTGGTCAATTTGAGTGTCTTCCTGGTTGGTGTGACATTTTGCAAGTAGAGGCCATGGGGTCCCTGACACTTTAAGTCTTTGGGCCTGTGCCCAGTCGGCTCATTCAGTTATCCATCCATGGGTGCATGCTACTTGATGATGAGGAGAAAATCAGCCATTTTAAAACATGGTAGGGACATGTCATGAGTTTCAGAGCCAGATTTAGTTCAACATTTTGAGCAGTCAGCAGGTCTAAAGTTCAGCCAGCTTTCAATTGTCTTAAATGGCTCCAAACTTGAATGTTTTCACTTTTTAAACAAGTAATAAACAACAAGTAGTTGATTTTATTACCGGTGTATTTTGCCCAATGTTGATTAGAACTTAAAGTATGTATAAAGAAGTTAATATAATCTAATTTACTGCTGAGCGTTGGGGCCAGAGCAGTGATTAAAATGTCACAGACATAATAAATGTTTCTCATAGAGTGTTTTGCTCATTAGGCCGATACATGACTTTTTTTTGTTTTGTTACCTTAGTGGAAACTTACTTTTGTCTTTTGAGAATGATCATTGTTTCTCTTCCTTTTGCTTATTAAAATTAAAATACTGGGCATCCACCTCCAGAGGGTAAACTCGTGTGAGGATAATGAGAGAAGAAGAGGAGGAGAGTTGAGGAGGTGAGGATGTTGGATCATTCAGCAGCGGCTTGATATTTAGACTTAATGATAACCAAAGTCCAAACTCATTTTTCAAACCTGGAACTGATGTAAATACTGAAAAAATAATTGTCTGCTGCACTACTTCCAGTGTGAGCTCATGCACACACACACACACACATTCATCTCACATTCCCTTTGACACCTAAACTCACCCCATCCCACCCCAATTCGTTGCCAGTCTTTTAACATGCGCCACCACAGCTGCAACCGCGCCGCAGAGGGGGGTGGATGGGGTGAGGGGGCTCTGTGGATTTTTCAATCAGCACCGCCTCTATGAGCTTCTCCTCTGTTTGAGATATTCTGTCAGGTTGCTCCCTCCCAGCTCTGCCTTCCTGCAGTCTGTCAGATCCTGCTCCTTCTGTGTCCCCGCTCCGTCTGCAAATCAGTAAACCCAAGCACTCACCCGCACCCCTTCCCTCAATGCACCCCCTGGCTCGAAAACCAGCATGGGGTCCCAGTTTCCTGACACAGAATGATCTCTCAATTTGAGGGGAAGTAATCCATTTAGTTTGTGCACGCGGCCTCCATATTAGTGCTTTTATCGCGACGCCCCCCTCCTCCCCTCTGCTTTAGCCTTTTCAGTCAGGCTTGTGAATAAGCCAGGTCGATTTCTGTTACATGCTCCGACATCTGCTGGATGGGATTGTTTTCTTGGAACGTGTATAATATGCTGCAAATATGATATTCAAATTAGAGGTTGCTGAGGCGTGATCACAGTGCAGGTTTTTTATTTGCATCTACTTTTGATGTCTGTGTTTTGAGACCTCTGTCTGTCTTGTTTTAGACATATGTGCTCTTCATACTTTCCATTGGACTGATGGTATAAAAAAAGCATATTAAATACACAACCAACAAAATAGGTCATTGTTCATTGCTCGTTTTCTGCTCTCACGCCTCTTCAGCAGGACCCTCCCACCTTCCAGAATGCATTCAGCCATTACAGAAAAATAGCTCACATTACCATTTTCTGATCTGCAGTGACTGTGACTGAGGTTTTGTCAAATTTAGGCACAAAACCTACAAGCCTAAAGTCAGGTAAAGACCGCTTTTGTGTTTATTCTGCTACTTCCTATCTCCAGCTGATGTAATGATTTAGCCCAGCCAGTTTTTAAAGCTTTTGCATTTGCTGGTGTCTTCTGGGTTTTCCTGGGATGAAAGTCTTTGGTGCAGAGAAAGTCATGACTTCACCTTTTTTGCTTTGTGTGAAAGATAAATAAGGGAAGCCAATTGGTTTAATGAGCAGTGATACTTAAGAAGGACTGAACAGAGGAAAAACAAACAAACAACTAAGAAAATGTGCCATAAACAAACAAAGCTTACACATTTCTGTAAATCTTTTGCCCCTGGATGATCTGTGCATAAGATACCGTCACACATAGGCACCTTTCGCAGTGGCATAATAAACACCAGGCAGCACTTTGTAACACTGTCAGTAACAACATACTACAAGGAAATGGAAAGGGAGAGGAGGTGGATGGGTGAAACAAACCCTGGACTTTCACCTGGGAGCCCCCTGTTCACTTCCCATGTGAATGTCAAGCCTACCCAGGGTGTTGTTTTCTAAACCTTATCACATGCTTTTGTTGTACAAGGAAATAAACGTAAATATGAGGTAACAAGCGTAAATTGACATGGCATCTCAGAAAGTCAAAGACACAGGAAGGACAATTTAGGATTAGAGCACATTGCATAGCAATTTTTTTTTTTGTTATTTATTAATTAGTATTCAAGTCAGTCTTTGTCAGCAATTTTAAGGACTCTTGCATGGCTAACATTGACAAACAACTTGACTCTAACTTGGTAGTCACAACTTCAGATTTGAGTTTGACTTGAGATAGATGACTCGAATAAGTTTTTTTTTAAATGAAATATTTGCATTTTTTGTGGATATTAAAGAAGCTTTTTTTGTTTGTATTTGATTTGATTTTTAAGATTAGGCCATTTCTAGTGCAATGCCCGCAAACCTGACAACCAAAATTTGGATTCAGTGATTGTGTTATCAGTGGCTGCAGTAAAATAAAACATCAGTATGCAAAGTCTGCAGCTCAAATATCACTGATGGGACCAGCACAACATCCAACTTCATCAATAAAACCGACAAAGAAAGGTACACGAATGTGTTTTTTTTAAGCTTTTTATTTACTCGTTTTTTAGCAATGACTAGACTTGTATAGCTTGACTTATAGCAGCAACTTGACTCGCTTGATTCCCAACACAACATCTTGGGCCTTGCTCGACCCTTGAAGGTTAACACTTGAGACTAGTGTGTGACTTGCACATATGTGACTCCCTCCCACTTTCAGTATTCGTATGAATCCCACATAGGTGACACTTTAGTTTCAACACATTCTCAGTCTGAACTCGTCACACATCTATGTTTGTGCATGGTCTTTCCACGTCAGGGTATGACTGGGTGTGTTGGTTGTTGATGATTTGTGACACCATGTCGAGTTCTGCTTGTTACATGCATTGCCCGTTTTCAAAACACACTTCTGTTTTCACAGGAAATGTACCGTTTGCATATAGTCTCTTTCAAAATAAAAGCACAATGTTGGTACATCACTGCGAATTGACTTTTTTTTTTCTTCCTTCAACAACAAATGCATGTGGTCACATTTAGCCAACACACGCACGTGGTCGGGTTTAGGCAAGAAGAACAGGGTTCGGCTTTACAATCCTATGGGAGGCGAACAGCGGTCTCCTGGGTGAAGGTCGGTGGTTGTTGGACCCATCCACCACCCCTCTCGCTTGCCTTAATTGGACTTCTGCTGCCTTAACTTTTGCTGTTGTCCTGCTGCATTTCCTTCTGACACCGCTAGGCACCATTAAACAATACTGGCGTATCAAGTCAGCGTGAAAGGACAGCTTTTTTCGTCAGTGTCCGGCGCTGGAAGTCAGTGAACAGGTGCCGGATTTTGAAGACTTCAGACTTTGTGAAAAAATTTTGAAAGTGCATCTGTGCATCTGACATCCATCCTTTCATGCACTCATACTGTGAACTCAGTGTATACAGTGTCTTTGTTCACTATCTGTCTATACACCAGTATTCACGCTTGTCAGTTTCAATCCATGATCTGATGCCAGGTGTCACCGTTAAATCCGCTGTATGTGTCAGCTGTACTCAGAATTGCGAGCAGTAAAAAGTTGCTCTAACTGCAGTGCACTAAGTATCTGAGAGAAGACCTCAGAGCTCAGCAGAGCAGAAGTAATGTTTAATGTCGGGGAAGAAAGCAACACAAAATCTCCTCTGAAATGAGAGCGACTGGTCGGCCCCAGCCTCTGCAGCGAAACTAACCGGCTAAAGGTGTCAAGCTAAGAGGTCACGACTCACACACACATACAATAAGTCATACACAGGCGCATACACACACAATCCGAAGATGGCCCACTGTTGCCATGGGAACAACCTGCCAAATCCTGTGAGTGAGATGTATTTAAATGGAAATATATCCGCACTCCCCCCCTGCACAAATCCAGATTCATTTCAGACACCCCCGTTAGTCCCTCCTCACCCCCCTCCTCCCTTGTCTTGGTGCGTTTGGCCATGGCTGGTCGCACTGCAAAGACAGCACAGCCCTGAGGTTTTTAAGAAGATTATCGAACCCGCGGCGACACCGGCGGAGGCGGGGGTGTGTGGAAACTAATAAACACGGGGAAAAAACCCAACAAAGACATTTGAGGAAAGGGAGTGAGAATGGGAGGAGGTTTGGCGATGATTTAATTCAAATTGTCATGTTCCTGCTTGAAACGGAGACAGACTAATTCTAGCTTTAATATGGATTTACAAAATGATACTGAGCCATTTGCAGAGGGAGCTGGGAGTGGGCGCGAGTCCAAGGGGAAGAAAAAGTTGAGACTTGAGGATTTGGCTGAGGATATGTGACAAAACCTAAGTGGCAAATTAAGGCTGAAGTTTTTCCTCTCCATTTCTTCTGTTAAAGCCAGTGTGGAATAAAGATGTTGGGCCCGATGTCGAGGAAAAAAACCCTGGAGAAGAAAATAGGACAGGACAGGAAAAACAAGAGAGGAGAGAGAATATAAGGGTTTTCTCTCTGGCAGGATGGTTTGTGAAAAAAGAGGCACATTTGGCCTAAAATAAAACTGTACAGGCATCTGGTTGATCCAGCTGTGTGTGTCAGAGAGGGTTTGCATTTCACCACCTGTAGCCCACCTTGTCAAGGCTGAAATACCAAGAGAGAGAACAGACCCTCCAGACCCTCACAGGCCCTGAGGGTTCAGCGAAGTCATTTGATTGTGGAAATACAGTAAAGTAAAGGTAATCTACATCACTAAAACAGCATATACATTGAAATGGTGAGACCCTTTAAAGCCCCTGACATCTTGGTTCCAAAATGTTTACGTCTCCACACCAAATATCTGGGGTCTGATTTGATTGACACCCTGGCAACATAAGCAACCACCCCACAACTTTAGGAAATATTTAATTTTAATGCTGCAAAATCATGACTGTAGCGTGAAAGAATGTGACGTCACCTTTGTCCGACTCAGCCTTCAAACTGGTGAGAAGAGCTCAGACAAAACACAATTATGTGCAGTAACCAAACTGTTCTAACTTCTTTATATCAGGACCAAATTCCTGGTTTGTGTTACAGTCGCTCTGTCGCAGCTCACAGCAAGAAAACATTCTTTGAAGCACAGCTTTGGAAGATATCCACTTGTTTTGTCTAGCTTTGAAGCCTCGTATTAGCTCCGGCTCAACTTTGAATTCATTTTTAATCAGAATGAGAACTGTGTACTTGAGAAAAAAAATCTCAATGAAAAAGATCCAAAGTTTACCGAGCTCCTCTTCCACCTGCTATCTCAAGCAAACCTGGAAAAACATAACCTGCAGACGGCCTCTTCCTTCACAGAAGAAAAAAAGTGGAGCACACTGCAGCATTGTTTTTCCTGACCTGGGACACACAGTGTTGGTTGTAAATCTGGCGGCTTTGACTACCAAAGCTGAATACTGAGATCACAATGCAAGGGTCTGTGATCCAAGATTTTTATAGTTAAGTAAAACTTAAGTGGTCGCCTCACAGCAAGAGGGTTTCTGGTTCGAACCTAAGGTGAGGGAGTCCTTCTGTGCAGTTTGCATGTTCTCCTCATGTCAGCGTGGGTTTTCTCCAGGTGCTCCAGCTTCCTCCCACAGTCCAAAGACATGCAGGTTAACTGGTGACTCTAAATTGCCCGTCGGTGTGAATGTGAGTGTGAATGGTTGTCTGTCTCTATGTGTCAGCTCTGTGATAGTCTGGTGACCTGTCCAGGGTGAATCCTGCCTCTCACCCAATGTCAGCTTGGATAGGCTCCAATAAAATGTAAGATTTAGGTCATCTAAAAAAGTCTTGTTCAGCGTTTGGTTGTACCAAAAGACTTTCTAAGGAGTCTGATATTCAGCTTTTCTGGTAAGTTTGTTTTAATGGTCTTAAGCCTGTTTTTTGCTACCATATATTGGCATTTGCATGATCACAGGTAACTATAAGCTGTACATGCACGGTGCTAACCAAGCTAGTATTAGGGTTAGCACCCTTTTGTCCAAAAATGGTCACTCCTGGCTCCAAAAGATCCAAGATGGCGACAGCAAAATGCAACGCTTCAAAACAGAAGTCCACAAACCAATGGGTGACGTCACGGTGGCTGCATCCATTATTTCATAGCATCTGAGGTTACAGAAAGGGAAAGGAGACCAAGTTTAGAGCTGAAATGATTAGTCAATTAATTAATTAACAGTCAATCAAAAGAAAAACACCTGGCAACAATTTTGATCGTTTAATGGTTTAAGTCAAATGCATGAGAAAAAAAAAAACCAAGAAGACATTTTTAAAACACTAAAGCACCTGGTCGGGGATTAAACCAACAATATTCCAACTTGCTATCAAAACTCAAGACTCTCACTGTCCCAGGAGTGTGTCACTGTGTGTATGTGTTCATCACATATGTACAAAAAGTTACTGCATGCCTCTTAACATCCTCCGTGGTTGCAGTGTAGACACTGATAACTTGGCCCATTAGCGTTAGCCTCGACCAGCTTCCTCAGGGAGTACACAGTATGGGGGACGATCCTTCTTGTTCTACCGGCTCTGCCGCCCACAACTTGGCTCTTTAGTGTTTACCTATATATTTTACTCTGACGGAAGGAACAAATTAATCAGCAAGTGCTCTCTGTAGCACAGTGCAAATGTGCTGTTTGTGACTAATGATAGTTTGAGGTTAATTTGTACACCTCCAAATGTGCCTCCTGTGTGTGTGTGTGTGTGTGTGTGTGTGTGTGTGTGTGTGTGTGTGTGTGTACACACACTTGCTTATGTTACATTTACTGCACTCCCCTGGGCTAAGAAAGTGCCGTTCCTCTGGAGGTATTAATGAATCACTTAGCTAGCAGTTACAGCTGCTTTAGCCCATATAAATAGATACTGCAGCCTGTTTTACATTTTAATACGCATCATTTACCCTTCTTTTACCTTCCTCACACTCACATGAAAGCACATAAGGGCCCTTATCCCCCCCGTATCAGTTGCAAATGATTGAGGATCAAACATCTTTTTACTACAACTTGTCTTTTTGGCTTCATGACTCAGCATGTGTGTGCGTGTGTGCGTGTGTGTGTAGTGTTTCAGAAAAAGTGGGTTGTATGTAGAGTAAATTGCTGCATGGAAAGGTCACTGAAGTTACTTTATTCCACAAGTATGACACAAGGAAAGAGTAAAATGGATAAAAGACAAGAAGAGAAAATATTCAAAACGTTTCTCATGTTTACACATAAAGATACAAATATTTGCAAACTAGAAAATAAAAATTGATGAAAAAAAATAAGGAATAGTTTGATATTTTGGGAAAGTTAGATAAGAAAAACAATACCACTCTCATATCTGTATGGTAAATATGAAGCTAGAGACAACAGTCGGTTAGCATAGCTTAGCATAAAGAGTCAGGGGGGAACTGCTAGCCTAGCTTCACCCAAAGTTAACATTATCTGCCTTCCAGCATCTCACTAAAGCTCACTAACTAACTTGTTATCCCTTTTCTTTGACCCATTAACACATTAATTACAGTTGGCAATGTGCTACTATTATTTTAGCACTCTTCTGTGTATTAAAGGTCCAGTGTGTGAGATTTAGAGGGGTTAAGTGACATCTAGCTTCTCCTGGTTAGAATTCCTTCAGTGTTCACAGGAGGTTTTTACTGGGAGCTGAATTATTAGCAGAGACCTCTTCTTCTCCAAAACAAACTGACTAGGTAATTAAAACTAGTAGAAATACTAAATAAATATACCTAAATGGTTGGCCACTGTGCGATTTTGGGCTGTCCCAGACGAAAGATGGCCATCGTGGGAGAAACGTGGTGATATCTTTGGTCGTGGATCTAAAACGATGGTCTTACGTCACACTGTGAGACAGGTTCAAGGACGGCCGTTTTCAGCGTCTTGCAACCAAAGATAACCTGAGATAAAATAAAAAAAAACGTCACAGGGAACCTATTTGTGGCTGTTTGCACATGGGAATTATAAGTGTGTGACACATCAGAGGCCTTGATTGGCAGCCAGTGTGAGGGATGATAACATTTAAAAGGTGAAAGCCGTATGTGGGACAATGGATCGCTTTACTGCATGGAGCAAATTACAACAAAGCACCAGCAAAGACGACCTACCACCAAAGAAAAGAGAAAAAACTGTCAGTAGACGGTATCATGAAAGCTAACGGTCTCATTTTTTTCTGATTTTCATTGTCGTGATAAAAGTGATAACAGATTATTCCATTTCTGCCAATATATCCCCCTAAATCCTACACACTTGACCTTTAATTAATGCTAACTAGCTGCTAGCTCCGGCTATATTCACTTACAGACACACTGGCAAATAAGTGAATAAGCATAAGATGTCAAAACAAAATGTGAAACTGCTCCTTTAAAATTCTGCAGCCTTCTGTTTGTATATATGTGTGTTTGCATTTTAGTATGCAAGGTGGGGTTCAAAGCTCAGCATTAGATCATCACCTCTCCTTGAAAGTGGCACGGTGGCACAGTGGTTTGCATTTTAGAGCGGCGCTAGATTTATGACGGCAGATCCCGGCACCCAGCGTGACACACCGCTGAGCTCATTATGCAGGCAAACCTCCATTTAATAAGCATAAATCTGCATACAAGTAAAAGGAAACTTTCACTCGTGTGACCTCATCGTATATCACCTTTCCAGGAGCGTCTGACTGGATTTAGTCAGCTGAATGACATTATGTGTGCCTCTGTAAAATAGTCATCGTTATGTCATATGATCTTGACCGGTGCAGTGGGACGGTGTTAAAAGTCTGTAGGCGTTTTATGGCAGGACAATGACGTAGCGCTACCGTACCGAAAAGTCACGCTGAGTGCATCTGTCGCAAACTTTAAAAGAATCAAGCAGAAAGAGAGAGACAAGTAAACGTCTAAGCCGCTTATTTTCACAGACAAAGGAAAGACATTTGAGAAATGATACATTATGAATGATTTGATTTTCCCCCTGAACAATTCCAACCCAGATTGCTGAAACTAACCAGAAGAAAATAAAGTGGTCTCGCGGTTGTCTCTGAGACATTTCCCACAGCTTTGTTGTCTTTCCAGACGTTTTCCCCCAAAATGATTTTCCCCATTATAATGCACCCCTGGGTTCTGCTGTGGATTCAGTGCGTAAGATGTTTTCATGTGTCCCCTGCCAAACGCTCGCTCTCCGCTGAGCATGTTAACGACCACCCCAGATGGACTGCATCACTTCCTCTGAAGGCAGCCTGTGACTGCTCAAAATGAGAGAGAAGGACGGGTAGACAGACAGAAAAGTGAGAGCAGTGCCTGCCAGGGGGAAAGAAGAGAGAAGATCACTGGAGAGTTTTCCATTTTACATCACAGCGCTGCAGGATGTTGACGAACAGTGACGTGCAGGAGGTGGCCAAGTTCAACACACACCCTCCAGAAAGTAAATTTTCAGAAACATGACATTATGACATTAACACATACTGCCAAACACGGCAACCAGCAGAAGTAGTAGTGATGAACTGATATCAGTGAGAAAGAGATGATCCTCAAACGCTGATCAAAACATAAGGCTGGGTGCTCATGGGAAACAGACAACAACAGGATACACAGGACGGCAATCCAAGCACTCTGAAATATATAAAAGGAGGAAGGAAATATAAAAAGCCTTAATTAGAGTGGCTAAATCTATGCCCATAGGCTGAGGCAGAAAAACCAGTTGGTTGTGGTCTGGACGAGTTCATGTTTGGGCTTCAAAACCCAGATCTGGCTGTAGAAGTAGAAGATAAGTAGTAAAAGAAACTGTGAGTGGCTAAAAAGCCGCAGGAAACACAGAAATGACTCCCTAAAAACCAGGCTGTTTTGTTGTTTATTGGTCTTGAGCAGTGCTCTGCAGTGGTCCGCAGCTTGGCAGGTGTCTTACCTTGGTATCACGCCATCCGTCATTCCATTACCCCAATGACAAAGTCAGCTCATATACTACGTCACTTTAGAAACGTTGATATATAGATAGATGCCAACACCAACATTTTCTTCTGGCAACCGGGCTGGGTATTTCTTCAACTGGACTGATCAGAGCTGGTGAAAGTGTTCTGCAGGAAGCATAGAATAGGAATATTGAGTATTTTTAGCATTGATTGTTTTTGATTTACAGTGATATGGTGCTGCTTTGCCAAAGCTAAATATAAGTGAAAGAATCAAGAAAAAAGTTTTACTAACTGTTTTAGGGCAGTTGTGTGCTTGTTCATTGGTGACCTTCTTACAGTATGAATACATAAGTTGGCAATGCTAATAAAAAGTTGCCAACTGACACCTTTGACTCGTAGTCGTTTGTAAGAGTTGCCCACGAACGGCATATCATCTTTTACATTACACTACTTTTATTTAGCTGGTTGTTTAGATGCTTTTACCCAAAGCAACTTACTTAGAGCGCAGTGGTGCAGTGGTTGGCATCTCACAGCAAGAGGGTTTCTGGTTCGAACCACTGAATGGGGAGGCCTTCTATGTGGAGTTTGCATGTTCTCCTCATGTCAGCGTGGGGCTTCTCCAGGTGCTCCAGCTTCCTCCCACAGTCCAAAGACATGCAGGTTAGCTGGTGACTCTAAATTGTCCGTAGGTGTGAATGTGAGTGTGAATGGTTGCCTGTCTCTGTGTGTCAGCCCTGTGATAGTCTGGCGACCTGTCCAGGGTGAACCCTGCCTCTCACCCAATGTCAGCTGGGATAGGCTCCACCCCCCTGTCACCCAACAGGATCAGCAGTTATGGAAAATAAATGAATGAATGAATGAATGAATGAATCCAATGAACCATATGGATTGTGCGTAAGTCCACTGTTGCTAGGCAGAATACAACATAGCCCCTGCAGATCAGACTATGACACCCCGCCTACTAACTGAGTGAAACCTGTCACCCTTTCCTTAACATTTATTAGATTTGTGTAAACTGGGGAAACATTACACAGAATTTATGTTTAAGCCAGTGTGTAATTAGATGTGGATGCATCCCAAACATTGCAAGAAGCATGCATTGTACATCAGTTTCCTCAAATATGCTGAACTGCTTCATTTAGAAACAGATGAGTTTTCAGTCTGCGATAGAAGATGTGGAGTTTCTGCTGTTCTGATGTCATAGGGGAGCTTGTTCCAACATTAGAGGAGCCAGGACAGCAAACAGTCATGATGACTCTGTTGAGCAGTAGCTGCACCTCCCATGTAGGGAGGGAATATCAAGCCAGCGGCAGTAGCAGAGTGTAGCTGACAGGCTGGGGTGGACGGTTCGGCTACGCTCTGGATGTAGGATGGACCTGAGTCATTCACAGCATGATAGGGAAGTACCAGTGTCTTGGATTGGGTTCAAGCAACTTGGGTTGGTTGAAGACCAGCCGGGTTGCTGCAATCTCAATGAGCTGCGGAGGCTTTTTGCACACCAGCCAAGAAGGCATCGCAGTAGTCTTGAACTTCCTGGTTCCTGGTGCTTTTCTGTCCGATTAGGACACACTACAACATTTTGGGTGAGCTCATGTTTACTTTACCAGGGAATAACGTGGTTTAGATCATCTAGATTTTGGCTTAGTGTTGGAGTGTTTACAGCCTCACTGATCACCTCACTGCTCGAGCTTGGCCTGTCAGACTTTATTGTAGTGACGCATCAGTGTCCCAGATCTCAGCAAGTATTCTTGTGAGTGTAATGGAAAAGTAGCTAAAACTATGGAAACAAGACCAAAGCTGCAATAAACCGGCGTCACATACTGTGAATAGAACATGCTCCCATACACCTACATAAACACACCCTCGCCATTATTCTACCTCCCTAGAACCCCTGAGAGTAAAAGTGAACAGTGTAGAGCCAGACACTCTCTGAACCATCATCAACTCACCTCCACCTCCAGACACTCCCATTGTTCCCAGCTGTCGCACCCAGAGGGACAGACCTAAATTTGGCCTCGCACACTCAGGCCTGAGTCCTTGCCTGTGGGCCTCCGACCTTACTTATCACTCTGATGTCCAAGCCAGGGTGCAGTTGGATGCATGTCAAGGTGAAGGAAGGCCAGCCTCCAACTCCCTGCTCCTCTCTCCTGTCCCACAAACTTGCTGGATGGATATCAGCCCCCAAACAACTCCCTCTTCCTCATCCTCCCTCGTCCCGGTCTTCATATTTCGCTTCTCACATGTGGGAAACCCCTCCATCTCTCACCCAGAAACCTCATCTCTATAGGACCTGCTCTCTCCTGTTAGCGTTGCGGTGGTTGCGGTCCATTTTGTCTAAATCAATAATTGTAAAATGGAGAATAGATTGGATCATTTTGACATTTGGATCTGTTTTTTGTTTTTTTCAGGATGGCTCTCCAGAAGGTCAGAGAGAGAAAGAGAGATGTGGTTCCATGTTTAGTTTGGATCCGCTCTGACAGTGATTTGCTCGGCTTCTGCTCAATCTCACATTGTTGTAAGGTAATGGGATGTGAGTCACAAGGTCAGTTTGTTCAGCACATGTGTGTATGTTTTCTCTGTTTTTGTGTATCCTTGTATGTGTTTATGTTTTTACATGTTTGCGTTGCTTTCTCACTTTGCCTCCCCGTCCCTGTGTGTCTGTTACTGTGTTAGAGCGCTCGTGTTTGTGTGTGGTTAGTTGAGGTTGATGAGAAACCCAGCGTTTGGCAGGGGAGCCATTGTGGCCGCTGCTCTGTTTATACAAGTTTCTGGCACAGTCTTTGTGTAAAGCATACCGTCCTCCTCCGGCCTTACAAACAGCAGCATACACACACACACACACACTTCTCTGTAGCTTTCATTTTCACATCATTCACCATTGTACGAATCTGCTGTAAAACCGGAGTTAAAAGCCAGTCGGATGAGGGTGAAGGAATTAGAATTAATCAATCTTGTAAAACCGCTTATGCTTCACACAGCCGCAGGCCTTACTCAGCGAATGAGTCACTCCGTTGTTTGTTTGATTCCACGTAAGCTTTACTGAAAGACCGAAGCTGGAGAACAATTTAACATCTCCTACATGATAAATTACAGTATGGTACCTAGCTAATTAAGTAATGGTCAAGTTTGAGTTGTGCAGGAATCAGCGTGACTCACATGAAAGATTTTAAAGACCCACTTTGAGTTTTGGACGAAGAGGAATGTTTGGCCTCAGATGAAGAGGGGATCAAAAAATAAAAACTTCGCTATTATATTTTCCATAAAAAAATGATTGCTGTGCTTTCCATAGTCATGTAAGTGAAACAAAAAAAGAAATAAATGTTAGGTGAACAGCACTAACCTGACTTAACCCTCTACTGTAGTTATTATGTCCAGTAAATGCAGTGTGGCTGTGGCTCAGGAGATAAAGTGGTTTTATCCCCGACTTCTTCTAAATTCTTCCGATCTGTGTGTCAATTTCTAAAAACTGAGCAGCTGGCACCTTGTACAGTAGCCTCAGCCACCAGTGCGTGAGATGTGACTCACGTGTGACTGTTATAATGTTTTCTGTGTTGAACTGGGATCTTCTGATATTGTATCAATCAAGAAAATGGATCATTCCCACCCTCCACTCAGGCGGGGTAGGAATGATTTTTTTTGCCTATAGCACTATGATTATAAAACCACCAAAAAAGAAGAAAAAAAATATTCCTGTAGATTATTTATTCCATAAAAACAAGTTACATATACACCATAAAAATTCAAACATGTATACAGTCCTTTGTCTCGTCCGTACAGTTCAGATCATTAATTACAAATATGGTTCACGGTGAGCTCCACCATCTTTTAGGAGCATATTTTAATCAGGAGAGACTCATCCTGATATTATTTAAATGTGCACAAAAGCACTTTGGCGATAAGACCCCATCGTGATGTCATATATTTTAATGGGGATGATGAAGCCGTCGAAGAACAGGGAACCCCGCAATTAAATGTAGACACGGCTGGTGGTGATGGTGGTGGTGATGAAATGAAGAGGGTGCTGAAGATCTGGATGTAATGAAGAGTGGACTTCTGATGAGCTCGACCTGGGCACTGGATGTGATTAATGGAGGTGAATGGGGTGAAGGAGAGCGTGACGATTAAAATGACCAGCTGATGGCAGAGAGGAGAGCCGGGTGCGCTCAGAATCTCATAATTTTTCTTTTTACTGTTAGTAGAAACTGCAGCTGGCCCTAAAAAGCATGCACTGTTGCACGCAGTATGGACTCAATCAAGACATATTACTTTCTTATAACATTACACCCTAAACTTTGACCCTCTTGCTCATATATCTGTTACCTTGGATATAAAACAAAATGCTCAGCCCACTAGAGATGGAGATCAACCCAGAGAGGTCTGCAGCTGTTACTTTGCAATGTATGGAGTTTTACTTTTAGATTATGCCTGCAGACTGTAGATTCTTACATATTATATTCAGTGAAATTACATATGCATTTCTGTCATTGTTATTTTTATAGTTTTGTCTTTTTGTTGTTGGTTATATTTAAGATTATTTTGTTCATTGAAACAATTAATATTTCTATTATTACTATTCAGTTGTTTATCAGTCACTTGAAATGCTGTTGTCCGTCATTGTGACTTCTGAGAGCTGTCAATCGGTTGTCAAGCTGTCTTTCGTTTGCTGCTCAGTCGATGTGACGCATCTTCTGCCGCGACTGTGGGTCTGAATAATCAGGAAAGTATGCTGGCGTGCATACTGCAAAATACAACTGGATGTAGTAGAACTTCCTGGTATTTCTGGGATATTTAATATGACATACTGTGCATTGGGACATAAATCTTTTTCTCTCATACTATATAATATGGTAGTATGGTAATGGAACGTACAGCACATTTAAATGTTTGACAGCAGCAACATGATTGGCTGATAGAGATCTTCACAAAATTTGAGGGGGCACAAACAAGATTCTTATACGTGATTGGGTCATGTCCCCCCATCCTCAGTGAAATTATACCTCTGCTTATGGAGCTACGCTGTTCTCTGTCTGCATCATGCATGTTAGACTGTAATATACTGCCTTCACATATGTGAATCGACTGAACTCTTGCTCCTGATTCAGAACACTTCAGGTTCCTTCCTGAGAGTTGGCTCCCTCTCCATCTGGCGTGAACACACATCTTGCACTGTATCTGGTTAGTGTCTAGCTAAGCTGAATTACATTTTCATTTGACATTCAAATCTGCCTCCAACATAGTCCGATTGGATTTTCTCTTCCTTTGCCAAAACACAGATTGCTGTTTATGTCTTTCCCTCTTCTGATATTTACATGCTGTAAGAGCGCCAGTGAACGCCCTGTCTTGATTGTTGCATTATCCCAACAATCCATTACTGACGAGGATGTTTTGCTTACTAAGCTGCCTGTCACCTGGTCGGATCCACACGACAAAGCTTATTTCCATTTACACCATGACACCAAATGCATCAATGTTGTGCTCAGCAGCTGATTTGGTTGATGAGATGTTGGGTGCATCTTACGTCTGGATTTCATGTCATGTTTGTCTTGAGGTCTGAACGCAGTCCAAAACCAAATAAACTGTTTTTCCATTCTTTAGCGGTAAATGTCTCGTTCCTGGCTGGGAGCGCTGAGAGGAACATGCTGTACATCTTTCTTCAGCTTACTGCCCCAATTTTGCCATCACAAACAATTTCCTAGATTAGACAATGATGGTGCTAGTTTGACCCAGTTGCAGAGGACATTTGGAAGCACTGATTATGATAAAGAGATTGTTGAGTATTACCACGCAAGCAGACAGGGTCACCAACAAATCGTATGTAAGCGGCCTAAAAAACATAAATAATAGCTTATGTGTACTTTATATTAAGAGTATTTTTAACGTTTTACCTTGTCCATCTATGCACTTGTCCTAGCCACCAGACTCAGTTTCAGTTACGGCGGAAGTTGCTGTCTGACACTAAAGTTGATTGGTAAAAAATACTCTGTACATATAAATAACTTTGATTTTTCAGATGGGATTTTTTTAAGGCAACCTGGTCTCAGTCCAAAGTCATCAAAAACCAGCGCGTGGTCAATGACTTCTGGCATCAGATACTAACAAAAAAAGCCATCCTTTCATGTCAGTATGCTGGTCACCATTATTGTTTGATGGCTCCTGGCAGCATCAGGGGGAAATGCAGCGGGAGGACGACAAAAGTTAAGGTGGAAGAAGTTCAAATAGAGTGGGAGGGAAGTTGGAAGGGTGATAGATGGATCCAACAACCACCGACTTTTACCCAGGAGGCCGGTGTTCGCTTCCTGTAGGAGTGTAAAGCCAAATCCTGTCAATGTCAATTTGTGGTGTTGTTCCAACAAAGTTCATTTATTTTGAAAGAGACTGTATGCAAACTGTACATTTCCTGTGAAAACAGAAGTGTATTTTGAAAACAACACATGTAGCAGGCTGAAGTTGACACAGCGTCCCAACGCATCCAGTGTACGTTGCACATCATAACTGGATGTTGAAAGTCCACGACCAAATGTTGATATGTGACAAGGTCGGAGTGAAAATGTGTTTTTAAGGTGCTGCCGACCCTCCACAGCAGTACACTCCTTAGCTTTCATTGCAGTACTCCTGATTCTCGAATCTGGGGGGCATGCCAACTGACATCTACTGTATGTGATATACTCACCATGGATAAGCACAATACAACCACATTTGATCCAAACTGTCCCTTTGAAATAAAACATATCTGACATCTCTGTGCCTCTCACTGACCCAAGTCCCAACACGAGACTAGCAACAGTCAATGAGAATATGGCTTAATAAGTAGAAGTGTGAGGAGAGAGAAATGCTTGTTTTGCATGTTATACCAACATAACGATTGGTGTTTTCATAATGTTGGACATTTGTGCCGTGTCAGTTCAAGGAGGACCCAAATGCAGGTTAACAGGCTGGTGGAGGTTTTAACAAAAAGTGAGCTTTAATACAGCCGATAAATGACATCCAGATACAGCAGGTAACTGAACGTCCAAATGAAAGCAGAACAAAAAATAAACTGAAAACCAACGGGGCAAAATATGGTGAAAAAATCAGGGGGAAAATAATCCAAACACAAGACATCAGGCAGGATACGGAGCATGGACGACATCAAGAACACAAAGACGAGCACGGGGATGAACACAGACGAACTGACCAAGAACAAAGTGAAACACACAGGTATATATACACAGAAAAGTAATCACAAGAACTAGACACAGCTGGAGAAGAAAGACACAGGCAAAAGGAGGGAAATGGAGATTGGCTATCAACAAGGGTGTGGTGGGAACACTAGGGTGGAGCAAACAAGACTAACACACAACAGGTGTGAAGGGAGACTCAGGGAACAGGGAAGGACTAACGAGACAGGTGTGACAGAAAACAGGCGGGAAAGCACACAAAGACAGGAAGTGAAACGAGACATGACACATGAGGAGAGAATCTACAAAATAAAACAGGAAGCAGATTAAACATGAAGGAATAACATGAAACAAGGGACACAAACAGAACACTCCTGACTCTTACTTTGTTAAACTGTCAGACAGTCATTGTGTCAGTCTTAATATTTTGTGATTGGTGAGTGAACTCTTTGGCCCCTACCTCTTTCCTCTGCATTATTATGTTTTAGAAATCATCAAGTACATCACACAGTAGAACAGAGAGGACGGCTGAGAAAGGCCTTCTAATTCAAAGTGGAGGGTACGAGAGACACACTGATGAAAGTCGAGTCTTCTACAGTTTAATGCTGATGTAATGTGCTACTGCAATTTGAAAGCTCACAGCAGGAATACATCATTCAAATCATCAGTGACACAAACTGCCAAAAGCACATATTGTCACCTTAATGACTGCAGAACAAATGAACTGATAATGCAGTTTCATAAATATTCCACGACCGAGAACGACAGATGCATTATATCTTAATCAACAAAGGCAGGGAAGCAGCCTGACAGTCAGTTGTCGAATACTGTACATCAAATCAGACGGCAGGCTTACACACTAAGGCAGCATTTGCTGAAAAGGAACGATCTGATTAGGCTGCGAGACAGAGTGCCGACTCCACTGTATGTAAATAAATGTGTCTCCATCCACCTGTTTTTAAGTGCGTGTTCGACTTCCGCCTAAAAATAACAGTGGAAATGTGGAAGGATTGGATGGAAGTCAAAATATTGAGAAAAGTTTTCACGCTTGATTGTGATGGAAAGTCGGTGCATAAAGATATAAAACAAAATGAGACAGATTTCAAAAGAAACAGAGAAATAAATCATCAAAGTTGTGACTTAATTATCCACTAAAGCTTCCACTGAAGAGACAAAAAATAGCAGCAGACAAAAACATCAGTCCTGGTGACAAGACTGTAACCTTCCTCCAATATATGAAACAAACATAAATCTCATATTTCTTTCATTTCTTCTAAATATTTTTTTATTTGTTTGAGGTTTGACGGGCACTCCTTTAATTACAACATTTTATTGCATGCTCTTCCTTTGCGATGGTTCATTGGCGCCTGATTTTTTATTCATGCATTCCACTCGCAATATTCACATTACAGGTTGTAAACGTGCATTAAATCAAATTTTCTTCTTGCAGTTTCCTGGAAATCTGATAAACATTTGTGCAACACTTGGATGGAAACCTGGCTTATGTTATCAGTATACATTTTGACACCTGAGATTAATTTAATTGTAGTCTTTCGATGCAAATGCATGTAGTGTTTTTGTTTTACTCACAACATTGTAATCAGTGTATTTTCATTCTTCTTTTTTCTATATTCAGCGTCATTTATGTAAACCCATTGTTTCCATACTGTGAACATTCTAAGTGGGAGTACAGAGATATTTGTTGTGTACTGTCACTGTGGTTGCAGGCGGCCTCAGGAAAGGCATTGTTTAATTTTTTAATCACACCATTTTACAGTTCAATATGTTTAGTTCATAGATTTGTCACTTTTTTCTTTCTAATATCTGCTAAAAAACAGTGCTGGGCAAATTACTTTCAAAATGTAATGCACATAATTCCCTTCATTTGAAAGTAGTAAGTTACTTACAATATTATTCTCAGTGTAGAGCAATACGTTCTTTATTACACTTCTTTCGCGTAACTTTCACCTCAGAGGAGCTGATGTTGATTATAAATGGATGAGGCTCATGTTCACAGCAGCTCCAGTTTATTACAGTTCATTGCAAATCCAGTGCTGCAGGTCTGACCCATTCATGCATTCTCATACAGTGCTTACACCTTTGAATAAGAATCCCCTGCCTATATTAATTATAGCGTGATTAAATATAACATATGATGATATAGAATAATTAAAAAGCCTAGACCATTTAAAGTACATGAGTAATCCTGGACACAGGTAGGGTCAGGCAGAGGATCAGAGTCTGATAATGATGAGATATGTACAAATATGTTTGGCCCTATAATAAAAAACACAATTAACAAATATTGAAGCTAGCACAACAAACAGAATGGCGTGTGATTAAGTCACTATGATGAGCACAAATTAATACACCGGAGCTGGAAGACCCACTTGTCGGTCAGCGACAGCAGCACCAGCGTGAGAGCCATGCATAAGAACGGGACTGTGTGCCGGTGTTGCTCTGCAGTCGTAGGTGTGAATGGAAACACATCCAACATACTAACATCACCCAGATGTGCCGATCACCAGGACAAGTAAAAAACAAACCAGAGGCCAGCTTCTTTTTCCCTGCTGCAGAACGGGATGCGTTGTAGACGTTGCAGGTATATTAATAGAAACACACTGAACATGATAACGCAGCATACGGCATTACCCAGATGCGTGTAATGACACACAACAACCTTCGGGGGATAGTTTTTCTGTTGGCGCACTGGTGGAAGCAAGGCGGTGTGGATCAGTGTGGATGAATGAAAAATAAAAAAACGATAAACATTTTATTTTGGTTGGTAACGCGCTACTTGACATTGTAAATGTAACAATATTTCCCAAAATCCTGTTGGTAACACGTTATATTTGTTCGTTACTGCTGAAATGTAATATATTATCTTACTTTAGTGACGTGGTGCCCCCGACAGATTAAAAATAGCTAATACAGAGGAATCACAACAATGCCGGTTCATGTCCAGTTTGAGACCTCTGTTGCAATAAGGAAAGAAAGAAATATCTGAACTGAAATATACCGGACGTGTCCTTGTCTTCACAGATCTCTAGCTACATTATTCACAACAGTTGAAAGGTTCAAACGTTTTCATGAATTAAAGAAAAACAAGCATTTAAAATGTGACTGATGTTGAGCTGACAGAACCAATCACTTGCCTCTTTTTCCTTATTAACGATGTTGAGTTGCAGCAACAGCAAAGTGACTCCGCCACCTAAAATCTGACCCCGACCGCTTGTAGATTAAAGCAGAAGTTACAGTCGTAATTGAACTGGCGTCCACCCAGCCTTGCTTTGTAAAAGGGAAATAAGCTGAACTTATTAAAACGAGTCAGTTCGCTCCATGAAACACCCCCTCGTGTGCTCAGTCATGTAACGATCCCCTGCCTCAGAAGCTGCTGGCTTCTTTTTTTTTTTTAGAAAGTCACCTTTCCTGCCCGTGCTGCTGACACACCTGTTTGTAATTGGCTCTTATTAGGGGAGTAATGTTTTGCACCTGTGCCACTCAGCGACACTCACTCATCCAGCCAATAAGCAGCAAAAGTTGTAAAAGTCAGCCTATGAGGGACGGGGCTTGTAAAAGTCGATTAGACATGAAAGAGGAGCTGGGATTGATGCCGGCCCTTCAGGGGAGGATTTCGGTGAAAGGCTCTCGGAGCAGAACAGCTTGGATTTATTCTCGTGGTGAAAAAGATACGCAAGATGGGACAGATAAGTGTTTTGTCAGATGGATGTAGCTGAAAACACGATACTTGGCTGATATAATATTTCATATCAGAGAGTTCATGTTTATATCTCTCTTTTTCTGCGAGCAACTTTCAGATACTGGCGGCTTCTGTGTCTGTCCTTTCTTTCTTTCCTGTGTGTGTGTGTGTGTGTGTGTGTGTGTGTGTGTGTGTGTGTGTGTGTGTGTGTGTGTGTGTGTGTGTGTGTGTGTGTGTGTGTGTGTGTGTGTGTGTGTGTGTGTGTGTGCGTGCGCGTCATTGTCTGAAGCAATGACAGCTTGGTGACAAGACTCAGTTTGACTCATCTAACTCTCACTGTGATCAGCAGACATTGTAAAATACACACACAGAACAGATACTTTATCATCATACTTCAATGGACCTTCACCCACACAGATAAAAAGGGAATGTCTCCCACACACACATACACATACACACACACACACACACACACATACACACACTCCCTCCCTTGATACCATGCAGAGTTCTAGCCCCTTCCCTCCCCCTCTTTTCTCTTCTTTCCTCCCTTTCCTATTCCTCCCTCGTTCCCTGTCTTCCCCCTCAGGACAGGTTCAGGGTAAGGGCAGCAGAGAGAGGGGCGAGGATGGAGGGATGGAGGAAGTGAAAGTATGGAAGGAGGTGCAGCAGCAGCAGCAGCAGCAGCTGTCTGCTAATGAAGTGCCTGGCTCCCACTATAAACCAGTACCGACAGATATAGCCAGAGGACGGCCGCGCTGCCTGTGAGTTTGATAGTGGGGTTGCATCAGTGTGTGTGTAGGGAAGAGTTTACATGTGCATGAGTAGATGCATCAGCAGAGAGGGAGGAACATGAGGAACTGCACAGTAACAGTGTTGTTGAATGTTATTGGTTAGAGAAACATGTGCGTTGTCATGCAAGTATTGCATGTATCTGCTCTAATGATGATAACATGTCGAGCGTGAAGGTTCATTCTTGACCTCGGCAACAGCACTTCATGTCACTTATATCCTTTTATCTTATCCTCTTTCAGAACCATGTTTCACAGTCGTCATCGGCTCCAATGTCTAAATCATAAAATGCTGCCGACAGACTGATGAACAATAATATCTTAGTGCTAACTGATCATTTAAGGATTCTTCAACTTCAACTCAGAAATAAGAAAAAATACATTTTCTAATTTTTATTTTTATTTTTTTTCTAAATTTTATTTTAATTTTTGTCACACTTACTTGTCACCAAAAGAAACTTACAAAGAATTAAATAATAGATCGGCCACTGTCCTTATCATATAAAAAAAGCCTTTTATGTGTGGCTTTTGATTTATTTAGATTTTGGATATTCAACCCTGCTTAATTTTTATTTAAATATATATCTAATATGAATTTTTCATACAAATGAAACATAAAGAGCCATTTTATTTTTTATTTTTTTGCTGAAAAAGAACACCTGTCCCTTGGGACATGCTACAAAATGTAAATTCAATGATTTTTATTTTTTTTGTATTTTAATTTAATTTAATGTAATTTCATTTTATCTCATTTTATTTTACTTTATTTTATTTCTTTATTTATTTTTTGAGGTTGAATTTGAGTTTGTTTACTTGGTGCATAGATTTATCAAATTTTCCTGCTGCAATATCGCAAATGACCACTGGGAAAAATTGTCTGCAACACTGAGCAGCAACCCTGGGGCCTCACATGGTGACCACAGTAGTCATGTGACGGGCGAGCACATGGCTTAAGGACAGCTCTGTGGAGGGAACTGAAATAAGAAGAAATCAAGGTACATTTCCAAAACTACTCGTATTTCCTTTGAATGTACAAATAATACAAAAAAAGCAAAAGTTTTATTTTGTGTAGCCTATATTTAATGCTAATGCTAAAACTGACATTAGCAAGCTAACATACAGGAGATTTCTTTAAAAATGTGACAAAATGTCATTTTCATAACACTCATTTCCATCACTGTGATGAAATACATATAGTAATGGAAATAAAAATGTCAATGTTATATTACTAAAAGCAGTGTATCAATACATTTCTCTAAAGATGTCTCATCCTAAAGTACTCTGACCAACCAATTCAGCCATAAACAGAATGACTTTTATATTTAATGTGTTGTCTGGAATTTCTGTTTATTTGTGTGAAACCTGCCATGGGACCACACACACACACAAAAAAAAAAAATCCTGGGCAATTGGACCAAAATCGTTATCTTTCTAACAGTGAACAGATGCAGAGACAGAGGATAGAGGGCAGAGAGCAGAGGCACTGTTCTTACATTCGTGATTTCACTTCTTATCGTATCCTGGCAAAATTGTAGGCTAATGGAATATGGCCCGGAACGAAAAAGTTGGACCACTTGAAGCGCGTTTGACTTGCCAGATGCCTGAACGGCCTCCAAAGTGGACCCACAGTTTGAAAGATTTGTTCTTCTTGTGTGTTCAAGAATGAAATAGATTCATTTTCTCAGGCTGCTCCTGATCAGAGAAGAAAGGGGGGGAAGTCTCGTTGGAAACATTACCACAGAAACAGAAAATTTAATTTTAGGTCTTTACACGACTGATGTTTTTTAAAACTGTTCCAGGGAAGAAAAGGTCACACGGAGAGTCAAGGAGTTGAACAAAATAAATAACAAAAAAGATCATCTGCTCCTGTGTAAATAAAGAGAAGCACCGGAGCTGATTCTGCATATTTTCTCCCCTCGCAAAGCGAAGGAAAAGACCCAGAAGGGAGGTGATGGAAGGCAGAGCGAGGCAGACGGAGAAAGGGGAGTCACATAGTAGTGGAAGGGTGTATCTCACAGCACTAGGTGCACTTTAAATTTACAGCGTGTGGTCTCCGGCTCTAAACGCAGATATTAAAATCATTACCGCTGTGTGTTAGCGTAAGCTCTCCTTTCCTAGAGCCAAAGGGCTGTGTTTTATGGCTCTTTTATTTAGTAATCCACAGTACTTTCTATGAGGCGCAGTTTCCCCTCTCAGCCTCCCGTTCTGACTGCGTTCCTCTTATCAAAGAAGGCCATTGTGTACTTATTATTGAGCCTCTAATCCAGTTATCAATCCTGGCAGCAAGGGAAAAAGTACATACAGCTAGTAGTGAAGGTCGGCTCACATGTGAATTGATTTAGAGACAATAGCGGACAGAAAGAGATAAAGATAAAGGTTAAAACAAATATTTCCAGAGAAGGAGGCGAAGTTAAAAAGATATACAATATGTACAGAGCAAAAACACACCCATATGTACACTCACATGCCCAGACTACTTGTCCTCCGTTTAACAGCCTTGTAAAGATTATAAATAAAATGTGACGAATTTAAAAGCTCTTATTGCCGTATGTGTGTGTGTGTGCTGGTGTGAGATGGCAGTCATCCGATATAAGCATCGGCACAGACTCGGGGAGAGAGCGGCTCCGTGTATCTGGCATTCCAGCGCAGGGTAAACACTGAGTCAATGCTATGTTTTATGTCAGGCCAGAGAAATTCATTACGTCTTATCACACATTCAGGTTTCAGGGTCAGTAGCAGAGCATAAACCCACACATGTACTCAATGTTTATTATTGTGCACTTACATTTATTACACTCCTACGTTTTCATAACTCGCGTATGGGGCAAAGGCCCAGGCTGAAATTCAGTGTTTATTAAATGGGCTGCTATGCTGGAGTCTGCATGGAAAACTCATTGCTGACATTTTCGGTGCATAAACAGAAGTAACGCAGAGCAGGGAGAGAAAAAGGCAGAGGAAAGTAGTAGTAAAATGAAAAGAGTCTTTTTTTTTTTACCAAACTACATGAAAAATAACACGGCACACATATTGTCTCTTTCTATTAGTGGTATCGACTGAAGCCATGCCCATCAGTTTGGGGCTCTTTTCCACAGGTTTTTAGATATCTGTCTCTGAAAAACCAGCCTTCATCCCGACATGATGGGGGATGAAGGGAATTGCCAGCAACTGTCGTTCAGTACGGTGAAACCAGCGGTGGGTCATGTATTGCATTACCTGTGTGCTCACACAGATACAGAATGTGCACTCTCTTGCGCATTCAAGAAACAAACAAAACAGTGACTCACTCTTAGAAACACGGCTCTGTAGCACTACTAGCAGTAAAAACTGCTGCTGGGTACCTCCAGGGTTTGGTTAGGGTTAAGGAAAGATGCTGGTTTGGATTAAAATAACTCTTTGGATAAGATTAGGGAGCGACTGTGTTCAAGGTTTTCAGAAACCAACATTGGGCCTCACATAATAATTGTTCACATGTAAAGATGATCTGAAATTGTGTTTGCAAACAATACTTTTGTGACATTCGTCAACACTTGCGTACTTCCTGCTTGTTCTTGGGTAAGATAAAATATAAGGGTTCCCCAGACCAGTAGTTCCCAACTGGTCTAAACTCAGGGTCCAGGTTTCTGCTTAGTTTAAGGTCAGCACAGTTTAATAAATTCAGTGTCATACTCGTGTTTGGCCACTCACTCTACAGCAGGAAACAGCACTTTAAGATAAAAGCAATGTGCCAGAAATTCACTGTACTTAAAACTAAAGTGTGTTTTTTACAAATCTGACATGTTTGCGAGTCACTTGCGGTCCATTCAGAATGAGCCCAGGACCCACTTTTAAACCACGACCCACCACTTGGGAACCACTGTCCTAGAGCACATCTAATCTGTAAGTTACCCTATAGCCAGACGCTGATGAGCACTTCTTTTCATCTATTGTCTGATGCTGTGTCTCAAATCGCATACTGTGGAGTATGGAAGTATGGAAAAATGCAGTGCACTATGAGTACCCGGATGGTGCACTCAAAACGGTCAAGAAGTTGAGTGTGGAACTATGGACACTTCTCGCCCTCAATGGTCGCCATCTTGGCTACGTAGCGGAAGGGGAGGGACCACTTTTCAAACTGGAAATGGTATGTGATTATCTGTCAAATGTCCGTAGCTTCTTGGTTTGAGGTTTACACAGAGCACTTAAGTCTGCTGCCGTTATTTGGGTTTATTTGGGTGTTTTCCTAAACAAATTGCCTGCCATGCAAATCCAATGTACTGTTAGGTCAAACACAATTCATCAGCATTCGCAGGTTGTCAATAAGAATCATACGTCCAACCCTTGCTGGCGGTTTTTGTCGTTCGAACATAAAATGTCGGCACTCACTGGAGCAACTGATACCTGGCAGGTTAAAGCAACACACTGGCCAAGCTCTGTCTTGATTTCCCTCTTCCTCTGGGCATCGTGTACCCACCACTTGCAACTTATGACAAACATGGAGGATCGGTGGAGTCTGAGAGAAACAAGTCAAACTTAAATGACCTTTCAGAACAGAGTTGAGCAGCAGAACTCCTACAGGGACATCAATTCTGGAATAAATCTGCTGCTTTTGGAGGTCTTACATGTTTTGTTTTCAATGTTGTGGACACCACAAACTAAGTTCCAGTAACTCCTATCGCAAGGCAACAGAGCCAGATCTTACTGAGATAGATATCTCAAAACCTGGGCAAATAAATCAAAAACTATCTGCATGAGTGGACTCCACTCCATGTAAGTAAGAAAATAGTTTCGTAATTTGGGTTCCCTGAGCCTTCAGGGAAGGAAAAAAGAGAGAGTGGGAATGTGAGATGTTGAGAATGTAAAAGACAGAGATCGTTTACAGAGAGTTTATTTCCCAGAGCATTCCAGACGTACCTGTCTGCTACCGTCTGCCTCGCTTCTCTTTATTGTTGCCTACAAATGGTATGCTTTTGATAACGGCGAGGCTTTCAAGGCCACCGGAAGAAAAGACAATCCTCAAACTACATCTCTCCCTTCCATTCGGCCTTAGCATTTTTTATTTGCTTTAATGATCAAAGGATGCCTGCAAGCTCCTTGACCGGTTGGTTTAGCACAGCCTTGTCTTCTCTGGGTTGAAATACTTTTGAGATATCCTGCATTGATGTAATGGATTCAGGCCTTGGAAGTTTGAAGGCCAAGGAGAAGTATTGTATATTCAGATTTACTGCATTATTTGTTTGGACTGGCTGTTGCATGAGCTAATTACCCCTCAAACCACACATTACGACCTTCCCACCCTCACACTAACGCACACATTATTGATATAAACTCTTTACCTTTCTGTCTCACTGCCTGCACGCCAAAGCTTCCTCTGTTTCAATTTCCCTTGCACACACCGATAACTTTCTTGGCCTAGAAATTAGTTTGCTCTTCTGCGGATAGAGGCTCCCTTGTGTACAGGATGGCTTTTCATCTGACTGTAGCAGATACCCTTGGCCCAGTTCATCCGCAGCTCATCACATGCACGTCAACATGGCAGTCGTGTCGGCCGTTTCACGTGCTGTTGAACATTACTGACTCACTCGCTTGACGGAAAAAAGACCAACGTTTCAGACTGTTAAATCACTCTGTAGTAGTGGTGTTGAATGAAAAGGTTTATAACTTGCGCAGTTCAATGCTAGTGACCTCCTTGATGTATTCGTTAGCTGCTAATTAGTCGCTATGCGTTTTACACTGCAGTGCATCAGTTACTAGAAGAGCTGAGTGTTACAGGGAGTGGAATTGGCAGAGATCTCAAGCCGCAGAGGAAGACAGAGATGAGGTAGGGAGTATTTCTGTGAGAGTGCATGACTGTGCATGTGTGCACATGCTCCTCGATGTGTGTTACTGTGTGTTCGGTGTGCTGTGCTGTGCTGTGCTGTGCGGTTTGCAGCTTTGGTGACTGATGTTCTGTTCTTCCTGTCTGCCGGCATGGATTGATGTGCCCGACTGCACCATACTCAAGGCCGACACTGCTCTCCCCCAAGCCCCTCCCTGACCCTCCCTCAGCCTGGCTCAGCTCTCATTAGCCCGACCTGACCCTCCTCCGCTCTGGTTGACACTTGCCGGCCTGGCTTGGCTCTCCTCAGCCGAACCCGACCCTCCTCAACCTGCCCTGGCCCGGAGCAACGCAGCTTGCCTCGGCCCGGCAGCTCTCACGGAGGGGAACAGGGGGAGGCTGGACCTTGGGGGGCCAGCAGATATACGAGCCCTAACTGCATTTTCATTAAGCTGACTGTCAGTATGAAAAAGCCCTTTCTTTTACCTTGTTTTCCTTCCCCCGTCTTCTCCTCCTCCTCCTCCCATGACCTGTCTGTCTCCCTAATACTTTTACGTTCAAGGACGGAGCAGTCGTTTGATGCTTTATGGAGGAGAGGAGCCGGGCTGAAATGAAGGTTTGTTCTACTTTGTGTGTGTGTTCGTGTGAGAAAGTGCACTTCGTGCGGAGGAGTTGCAGAGCTTGAGGAGATAGATGACGAGAGGGGGATGGCCATTGTGAGGTGATGACCTCAGTGGTGTGGAGATTTAGTGAAGTTTATAAGGGCAACACGCTCTTTTGACAAATGGAGCGGTGTGCATTTCAAGTCATTAGACAGCACCCGCTCCACCACCACAGAGGAAGAACAGAGTGTGTATTGTGTTGAAAGGAGAGTCCTTGATTCATACTTTGCTCTTTTTCAAAAGTGCACAAGCAGCCTCGCTTCACTTTCAGTAACTCCATCCTCTGCATTCCCCATTCCAGTAAAGCTGATGATTTTCAGCTCAAATATTTGATTCAGAGTCGTGTGCGTGTGTGTTTGCTTGATTTATTCATCGATCTAATTGGATGTAATGATGGTTTGATGAAAACCACACACGTGCAACGGCATCCGCCGCAAACGCACACCTCCTCATCTCCGGTCAGTCCCCTCTAAATTCACCACACATGCGAGGCAGACAATCCTCCTTGACATTTCTGACATGCTGCGGCTGTATAGCATTTTTATTTTCCTTCTGTCCCAAACAAAGCCCATAACTCAAGCACCCTTTCCACTCCAGATTGTAAAGGCGGGGTGGAGGGAATGAAAGGCGAGTGGCTGTTTTACAGCGGGAAGCGGGATGTAAATCCTTTGGGTCGTCAAAGCGGGGGCGGCTAGGCAAAAGAAGGCCTCCACAACTCTGGGGTACAACTCTGAACAAAAGACGTCTAGCCGTCATTAAGACCCCCCGCAGGTACACCTTTATTAAAGGGCGGATCACACCCGCATATGGTGCACAAGCAAGCATCTGCACCGAATGTGAATGTATGCAGTCTAGTGGCGACACAGCAAAAACATTATATCATCCTAATCTTTGCTTCAAGTGCATCTTCTCTTCCTCCTCATCCCAGCTTCTCCCCACTTCCTCTGCTAACTAGCCGTGTTGGGTGACCGTAAGTGCTGAGAGTGTGCTATGCTGACGAGCAGAGTGACTGTATTTATGGCTCTTTCATAGGTCCCGCATGAATTATGCATGAGGTCTCATTGTGGCGCGCAGAGGAGCGCTGGATGTAAATCGATAGGTGTTCACTTCGACTGACACAAATGATATCTCCCCTAAGCAGCTCCCTCATCTCTCTCTTTCCCTGTGTCTCGCTGTCATTTTACACCTCGTCCTGGGATAATAATGTTTACCAATGCAACATCACTCGCGCTTACAAAAACACATGTGAGCAAAACACAGGATTAGGGTGGCTTTGATGAATGCATTCATGTGTCGCTCGGAACGGATAAACAGATGAATAAGTAAATTCTATTCATTGCTTGAAAGGGAAAGAAGGGAACAAGCAGTGACTGGAGCTCTCTTTTTTATTTCTCTCACTATGAAAGTGGAGTGTCTCTTCTGAAAGGGGCAAAACTGATGTAATGGCATGTAACAACACTACAATCTCTGGATGACAACAAAGACTAAAAGTTGTGCCTCAGAAGCTAATAACAGTTAAAAGCACTCACACGTTATCATTTATAGAATTTTTTTTTAAAGACGTTTTCTCTTATATCTTGACCTCTGGTATTCTCCACAGGCCTACAGCTCGTGGCAACATCTGAAGTGACTTGATGTCTTCTTCCTGCTCCACAGTCTTCCTCTCATGCACATAGGCTATACACTTGTTTGAGTCTCGTATAACACTTAAAGCCACGTGTCAAATTTTAATGTGATTTATGTAGCGTCTTTCAAAGTGCTCTGATTCAGAACAAACAGTTCTAGAGACTCCCCGAGGAGCGCTGAAGGGACGTACTTGTAAGCCGACTGACGGCTGGTGTAGCAATGTTACTTTTGCTTTGATGAGTCAAAATCGCAGATATGCTCAGTTGGGCCTGAACCTCACCGTCGGTCAATTTGTCCATATTTTCTTCAGGGTTTTTTTTTCATTACAAGCTGTTTGTTTTATTATTTTGTGTTGTCTGTTGTTTACACCACTGATGTTGTGTTCACACTGGAAAAAACAAATTTGCAAATGTAAAGTCAACGTTAAGACATGATTAGAGGTGAATTCCTGCTGGGCAGCACAATGGACGCCAATGACGTGACACGAATGATGCAAAATACAGGAATTGACCTGTGGCTAAGTCTCGCCCTCAAACACAATGAGCCAATCACAGTGCGTATAGCCATTCCCATACACTGGGACATTCTCTGCCTGGACGTCCATTGAAATGCATCACAGAAAGTCAGTTTTGTTCGGTTTTATGAGCTTTTTCTGAGATTTGAAGTTTAAAAATGGTCAAACGGTGTGCATGGGGTACATGCAGCTCTGACACAAGGTATCCTGAGAGGCTGGGCGACCAGGTGTGTTTTTACACTTTAAACCACATCTCAAGCGAGAAAAGTGTCTCCTTTGGATAAAGTTGTGTGGTAACGTTAGACCACAACATCAACTCAACGTGAATAAGATTAACAATGATGTCTACATCTGTTCTAAGGTAAGTCAACATTGTGTTTGAGGCAACATATTGTCACTTTGCTGGAAAGAAATATAAAGTTATCTTTAACATCTCTAGCTAACGTTAGCTAAAGTTAGCCTAACTCATATTCTGAGCCAAAAACCTTAACTTCAGTGGCACTTTAACTTGTTGTCTTTGATGGTGACGGCAACCAGATGCGCTTCACAAGCGTACACTGTGACCTGTAAATGTTGGCTTGTAATTTAAGCTTTTCATCGACCTTCTCAACAATAAAATGATGAATATATCCCTCCAGTGCGTAGTTTAGGCCCTTTTGGTTACTTCTCAATGACATCTGATCATCAACTGCCTCCTGTGAAATGCCGTGTACTGTGACACCTGCCAAAGCGCCGCTCACTGAATGTTGATATTTTGTCTGAGTGAGTGGAGGGGGCGTGGCTTAGCCATAGGTCAATTAAGTGGCACGAATGAAGCAAGTGGCGCAATTTTGTGTTATTCACATTTTTACAAGAGATAAAAATTCTGAACTTCAGCGACCAATTGCACCACGATAGCCAATCAGCACTGAGATCCTCCGGGGACGTATGGCGCAGGGGACGTGCCGGCAGAAGTTTATTCATCAATTCAGCAACGTCACACACATATGACACGTTATTCGCATGTATGAAGTGAGTCAACACAAAATATCCTAGTAAAAGTAATGTGACGCCAAAATTTGCATCTCATTTTGTTTGAACACAACATAATATTTTTTTTTAAAAATGGCGGTTACAGGTGCTGCATTGGCTCATATGTTTTCTTGTGCTGTGGACACAATAAACAGGGTGGTTCGAAAATGCCTTCTGATTCGACCGTGTTGAGTGTGCTGACCTTTAAGGGAATGTAGACCCAATGATTATCCATCTTTATATAACAGTTTAAATTTGGGGAGCAGTTTATATTGTATGGTTTGTAGACAGTTACTAAACTCTCAAGTGAACTGTGTGAACCTCCTGATTTTCTCTCCCCAGGGTGACGAAGCATGACCTGCCCTTTTCTGCCTGTGACTGGCTAGTCATTGCCTTCGTTGGTTGTGTTTGTTATGTTTTGGCAAAAGGAATGAGATTGGTTAGGGTTTGGGTAAGAATGTTAAGGTAAACCAGAATTAGAGTACAGCAGACCATGCATTCTTCTTCCTATGAAAAATAAGTTTGCATCCAGTTAGCCAGCCTGCTCATTTAGCAAGCTATTTTCTATTCACAGTAGCTTGCCAAAGAGCCACACAACTCGCTGTGTTACCAAGCTTCCAACACCACCCATATAAAGAGGACGCATACATGAATCAGTGTCACATGTTGGTATGACCAAGGCTTCTGGCTGTCCAAGTAATTTCCAAGTATTTCTTTCAAGATCAGAGAAACATTTCTCAGTCTATTTTAAATGTGACGTTGTTTTGGACCTACATCTTTGAGCAGTTTCGTCTACTGGCAAGGAGTTTGTTAATAAACTAATGCACTTATTCAATTGCTGAACATGAATTAGGGTATGTTCAAAGGGCCAGTTGGAATTTCGATGAATACTGCTGGATTTCTCAACATGTTTACAGCATGTCCCCACTGCCCAAGCATCGGACTGGGGTGGTGCCTCTTGTGATTGGTCTTAGATTATTGACTATAGCAACAATTCAACAGTGTTTGCACAACAAAAAAAGTAGGAGTCAGGAAATGTTCACTTAGCAGGTATACTGTAGTTAATGGGATTACATAAAGGAGCTCCTCTTCACTCCGCTGAATATGTCTCCCTCCTGGAATGTTCTCAGGTCAATCTTTCTTCAGTTTACTCAATGGAAACTTCTTTTCCACTCCACTGCCATTAGCGTCCTGTCCTTTTCTTGAGATTGCAGTATGTGTTTTTTTAGTGTCATCTGCCTCTATCACACAAAGGAACTCTGTAAGGCCTTGCTGACACACCTGTTTTGGAGGTCAGATAGGTCATGACCTCAGTGAAGGGGCAGAGGAAGTGTGTATCTGTGAGTTTAGTGCCTCAAACCAGACCTCAGCCCGTGCAGCCAATGTTTAGTTCCTCTGGGTTCGTTTTTCTCAGGACGATTGAGTCACATTTTATTTTTCATGTTTTATTTTCCGTGCAGTGCCAGTGGTTTGCTGTCTTTATTTTTCTTTCTTTTGTTTAAGGCGGCATTTTTATAACTCTGCTTTTGTTGTGTATTTCTATTCTGCCTCACACACACACACACACACACACACACACACACACACACACACACACACACACACACACACACACACACACACTACTACTTCCTTAAACCCATTTTGAGCATTCTCACAGAGGCGAGTTGTCCTAATCCACCTGGCTTTGGCTCTCAACGTCCCAAATGCCGACATGAGAGCTGGTCATAACTCATCATATACACACACACATACACACACACACACACACACACACACACTCAAAGTCACACAGCGGCCGCTACTCCAGAGGCTTTCTTTGGTGAGCCATCGGCGCCGTATTACATTAAAGGTCAGTTACTGAGTTTCCATTTCAGCTTCGCCTTCCGCCGGTAGCACGCTGTGAGCCAAATAAAATGGAGGATTGTCTGTCAGGCTGCCTGTTTGATTTCCTCAGATGACTCTGATTGTTTGGCTTGGAGGTAACCACTTCTGCCACCACCCACCCCCCTCCCGCTGAAGTTACATTTTAACGCCTGGCATGGAGAAAGTGTCATTATGTACGGCAGCTTAGCTCTTAAGTGTGATTGTGTCAGTGAGTATGTGAGGAGTGAAATATGGCCACACTGATGTGATGCTGTGTCTACATACAGTATGTGGTGCTGGTTAAAAATGAAACATCCGCTGCGTAGTAGCTACTTTCCATCTGCGACATCAGGGATGCCGTAAACTTGGAAAATACTTTTATTGTAGAATTAATCAACACTTGACTGGTTGTCTGTGTCAGCATCAAGATGAATTCGTTAAGATCTATTATGAGGCAGATTTTAATGGAATCAAGTTATTTAGTACTCGAAATTAATTATGATAATGTTATTGCAGAAATAATTAGTTGATTAACCAAGGCTACAGCAATGCTAGCAGCTGTGTGAAGCTGTACTGCAGAACGTGTATGTGGGGCCCATGTGGGTAGTACATGGGCTAAAAATGGTCCCTATACAAGACTGTCCACAGGTTCCATGGTGGCCCATGCCAATTGCCCCCATGGGTCAGGATTACCAAAGTGGGCCACACATGGGTTATACTAGGGCTACCTTAGTATGTGCCCAAAATGGGCATCTTATCTGGGGCCCACTTGGGTAAAACGACCCCATGTGGGCAACTGGCATGAAGCCATTCTGCAACCCATGAGGCCCGTTTCCACCGCAGGAACTTCGTGGTAATTTTACGGGGAAAAACTCCTGGATGGGGCTTGGGGTTTACTTGGTGTTGATTGGATATACTCAAGGCGGGATGTGACGTCAACAGAAAGCGACGAAATAGCCGGCATTTTTAAAACTCAGCAGACGAGGAGTCACATTTTTAAAAGGAGTCGTAAGAAGACTCGGCCCTCTCAGTGGAGACACGGTGGTTGAGAGGGCAGAGCGAGAGGACATTCCTGTAAAGTTCCTGCCCCCCAAATAGTACCAGGAACTTCTTCAGTGGAAACGGGCCTATTGACAACCTCATATAGGGTCCATTTTTCAGCCAACTTACTACCTACGAGGGCCCAACATACAAATGTTGGCTGAATGCTAATGTCAGAATGCTAACATGCTCCCAAGGACAGTGCTAAAATGCCAGTGTTAAGGAGATATGTGTTTTGTTTTGTTTCGAAGGGACAGTGCACATTAATAAATACGCTTGGTATAAAAATGCCAGAATTAGCCAAATTGCTATTTTTCATCTGTAGTTCCTTGGCCAAGATGTTACACAAGACTACCTAAAATACAACAAAGCCCAAAAGAACAAATGACAAAACAGCACATAAAGAAAAACATCACTTTGAACACATCAACACAAAGTGATTTTCACATGATATTTTTGGTCACAAGAATGAAATGATCATCAAATTTCAGTGCTGAAACTTGAGGCAAAATTGATGCAACATATAAGAGCATACAATTACATTTTTTAACCATGTTCACCATCTTAATTTAGTGTGTTAGCATACTAATATTAGCTAATTAGCACTAAATACAAAGTACAGCTGAGACTAATGGGAATGTCTTTAGTTTTGCAGGTGCTTTGGTCCCAAACCAAAGTACTGGAGGAGTGAAAGTTTGACCTGATGATGGCGCGATATAAAAAAGTTAGGCAATCACTACGTTATTACAGTTCATCCAGTGGGGAGCAAGAATCTCTGACGTTGTAGTGATGCTACAAATTTGGTACAAACAGTCAGTGGAAGAGGATTTGCTGCTTTTCTTTGAATTTTGGACCTTAAATTACAAATTGGGTCTGGGAAAATATAAATACTTATTTTCAGTTTGACTTTTTAACTTAATAATTTACTAGATAATAAAAAAGGTAGTAGCAAAAACATTATGGATTGATAGTTTCATTGTTGGGATACAGCCGTAGTTCTTAAACCATAGGGCTGCTCTGTTTAGCCCCTCAATTGAAAATGTTGAGAGAAAAGCCAGAGGTCTATTTTTAAGTGAACTGAATTCCACACAGTGAGCACACTCTCTTCTTCTCTTTCTCCCTCTACTCACTGTTGTCCCCAACGGACATGTTAATCTCCACTGTTTCAGGGACTGAGTTACCCCTGCAGACACTTTATTTAGACTGGAGAGGGAGGGAGAGGGAATAAGCGAGGAGGTTGAAGGGAGGAGAGCGTTGTGGGTGGGGGAGGTGAATGTGAACTAAAATTTGCTTAAAATTCATCACACTGATTGATCGATGTATGTCAGGTGTCGGCAAGTTTTTAACAACTTGAGAAAAACATGCTTGTTTTAGTTAAGTGTATCCAACATGTTTTTTTTTGTGTGTGTGTTTCATCAGCTGAAAGGTCAGAGGCTGTTCTTGACCCACAGAGGAACCACGTAATCCTTCAGATGAAGTGAAAACCTGAGAATCACCAGAGCCTCAGCGACACGGTTTTCACATGACAACAGAAACATACACGAACTTACACAGCGAGCCATTAACAGTTTCACTGTAGATCCAGCCTGTTACCCCGGCTGAACCCAGGCCTGATTGTAAATTCACATGTAAAGTCAACATTAACTGTTGTGTGGTAACTACTTCACTCTAAACATGCCACTGAATAGAAATTGAAAAAGAAAAAAACTATGCAGGAGTGTTTGGAGACAAAATTGCAAATATGGTTTTAAATAGTAAAAACCTTGGCAACAGTCTGTGGAAAACTTCCATCTTGGGGAAAACATTCTGCTGAACTCGACACCACAACAGTACAGCATGATTGTTTTACAGGCAACAAAGTGGTGTCAGCAGCAAATCCCATCGCAAGTGAATGCAGCAAAATTATTCTTGCACACTGTCTACTCCAGCCGAAGCACAACATGGAGCATGCATGTCAGGGTCATCATATAACGCTGACATGCATAAAGGGATGTAGTCTGTCACAGGTAATGTAATGCCAGTGTAAATAAGGTGATGTGGATATGATGTCTTCTATGATGAGTTTCTACCATCTTCCCAACCATTCTGACCTGACAATAGTAATTAAGGAATAACTTCCACTTGCTCAGGGAGGTGTAAATGTTGAGTCACATCTTAACTCTATATTGTAACCGATTTGTATAGTGCAGCCTGGTTTTGCTGGCTGAGGTACATTTGGATTTACAAATTTAAATTCAGAAGTGTGTGCTTGGGTGTGTGCTTGCAGCCCATTCTCATTCATCAAATGCCTCGTTGTCAGTGATCTGGACGTTAGATACTGACACACAGATGCACCTTTTGCAGTGGTATATATTGCAGCAGTGGCAGATGTTGACACAGTGGCCAACAACTGAAGTCATCAAATACTGGCCGATGTCAGTGGACATTCGCGTAAGATACTAACGCACAAAGTCATACCTGCCTGCAGCATTTTGTAACACCGCTGGCAGCTGCCATAGTACAAAGAGCAACAAAGGAGCCTATAGGGTGGGAGGGATGGTGGGTGGGTCCAACACACACCGGACTTTCACCTGGAGGCCGACTGTTCATTACTTGTGTGAAACCAAAGTCAGTGAAGTTATTTTCATAACAGTGTAGTGTGCCTGGATGTGTAGCATGCTACGGAAGTGATGTATGTCATGACATATGTCATGTGATGTGACTTTACATCAGTAAGAACCGTACGCCAAGCCATGATGGGGTTTTTTCTAAATTCTAAACAAGTAGAACACCAACAACAGACACAGGGGTACCTTGCACGTTATTTTAAGACGTGGAAGTCCACTGACAAAATGGCGATATTTGACAAATTTGGATGAGAACATATTGTGTGTGTGTGTGTGTGCATTTGTTGGAGGTAAAAAAAAGTAAGTGTGAAGGGCCTCCAGACTGGAGTGATGCTGTTTTTGACTCCCATTAATTTGCAACATCCTTTAGTTGATCTGTCCTCTGTAATGAAGGATCTGGAACACTGTGTGTGTGTGTGTGTGTGTGTGTGTGTGAGAAAGAGACGGGTCGGGTTGGATAAAATTCTGATTCATATTTTTTCTGCCATATTTCTGTCCCCACTTGAACCCTTCCTCAGAGTTTTCATTTGAAATCCAACCCTCGTCCTCACACTTCATTGGCGAGCTGCAGTTAACCAGCCTGTTCTTTAGGAAACATCATGAATGCCCCCGAGACAGAGCGCGGCCTTTGGATGAGAAGGAAATCTAAGTTATTGGACCTCCATGTTTTGTTAAAGCAGGTTCCTTGACCCAGTTTAATTGCCAATTAATAAGAGGCAAGACTTGGGTTTCCATGGTGATAGTCTAGCCATATGTTCCCCAGATAGGTCCATCCAGTAATGATGGTCGAGGTACAGCAATAATAGTTATTAATAGGTACTGAGCTTCGGGGTTAACAAGGACCAAAGATGAAGGATTCCCTTCTGATAATCAAACTTTAAATCTTCAGGGATGGTGAATTTCACTTGGACTGATTTGTCTCTGTATATTTGCAGGTAAAGCTTTTTTCTGTATGTGTTGTGTAACCCATGCCATGTTTGCTGCTGGCCTTTTATATCTACTTAATGGACTGTACGATTAGGTCAGGGGTTCAAAATACGTTAGTGGGCTGACCGGTGAACCGAAGCACGCAGTTCTTCATTCAATTAGCATAACTGTAACCTTATTAGGACCAAGCCCTGACTCTGTCGGTACGTGCTGTGTGGTCCCACTCAATTTATGTCAGCCGGTCAAATTTATATGCAAAAAAACACACACACATATTCCAACACTAAAAAGCTCATGTAACGTACTGTTGGGATTTGAGGGCAGACATGAAAGCAACGCTGAGCTAATCCTTACACAAACACACACTCACTGGAAATACACAAACACACACTCTCCTAATATGTACACCTTAACTACTCAAAAGGCTTGCTATTTTAAACTTTTATACCTGCAAGCACATTTTCTCACAAACATACACAAACACACTCTGAGTCATTCCTGCACACATATTTTTACTGAGTCTCCTGGGCTGATTATACATGCGCACACACACACATGCACACACACGCTGCAGCCGACTGGCCAGTCAGCCTGAGTTGTTTTTGGACTCAGGAGTCTAGTTAGCAAAGGCTAGTATCAATCATTTAGCCAGTGGAGAGCGGCTCAGTCGATGGGGTCGTGTATGGGTGAGGAACCCGGACCAGCCCCAGAATCCCTCACTCCGAGGGGGGCTGAGGAGCCGGGGCGGTGGGGGCCGGAGTTCAGAGATTGAATGATGTCTTAAATAGCATGTAAGGAGACACGCTGAGCAAGGCTGGATGAAAGGGCTGCAAATAAATATGCAGGGAAATACCAGCCCTGCTTATTACACGGCTTTATTAAGTACTCAATTTTCACTGTCCAAAGAATGCATGCTGAGCTTTGTTATTTCTGAAAAACACGCTCCTGCTTCACATCGAATTATATCACTCTGTGTGATCTCTACTTCAGTGGTTCTTGTTGATTTCTAATCAGCAGAAAATGGTGAGGAACATGGCAGGAAATGCCAATTTATTAAGCCATTAATTTCCGATCATTTCATATGCTAATTTAGAACTGCTAAGGAGCTGGAGCCAATCCCAGCATGCATTGTGCAGCTGGAATGAAAACACCCTTGAGGTCAGCAGTTTGTCACATAGTTTAGACAGACACTGTAAAAATGAGTTATTTAGACTCCCTAGTTAATGTAACCTGCACATTTTTTGGATTGCCCGAGGGACCTGACAGCAGCAGAATCCAAACCCCAGTAAAATGGATTGGTAACCACATTAAAAGCTCCATTAAAATATAGGCTTTATTGGTAATGATTCAGCCAACACTGATCTGCCTCAGGCAAAACTTTTTGCTTAAGGGCGACCAGTAGTTTCAAAGCTAACACTCAGCATCGTTTCGTAGGAGAAGAGAAAATGCTAATTGATTGACCTGAATATGGCCTCTAAATAACATGTAGGAAAGCTTGGCCTAATATGGAAAAGCAAGACGAGCTGATTTAGTATACAGCACATTTCATACACAGAGGCAATTAAAGTGCTTTATGTGTTAAATATGCAGTTAAAAACAATGGAGACACAAAAGGTTTTAACCTGCTTTTAATGTGTGGTTGAAAATGGAAAGCATATTGTATTATCTATTGATGTGCAGCACTGAGGTACATGGAGTAAAATAGCTGCCAAAATATAATACTGGTTCACAGCTGTGACAATATATGACCAACAGGACAGTGGACATGTAGCAGAGGTAGAGTCACACGGTCAAAAGTAATAATAAATAACCGAAAAGCCTTAAAGTGTGAGAGAGTGGAGCCGTCACAGTGGGTGGTGGTGGTCAGGAGCTTGTGCAGATGGCAGCCTACTTGGTGTGGAGGTTAGTTCCACATGGGATAGGAGGAGGGGGCTGGGATCAGACTGGAGTTTAGTAGTCAAACAGTCTAATATATGAAGTTAGCCTCAGCTGCAGGGCACTGCAGGCACCTGCCAGAGGGCAGACATTCAAAGGCGCCATATAGGAGATGGGTGGAGTCCTTTAAAATGGATTAAGCTTTACGAAACGTACAGGGAGCTAAAAGACTGGAGGGGGTGTCATATGATTTTAGAGCAGGTGTTCACTGAGCTCTGGGGGGCTTCTTTACATTGTTTGTGATAGAATTGAACCAGCAGACGATTGAGAGGATTGTTATGCTTTAGATGAAGTTTGTTTGCCCCTCAGTGTGGTTCATTTGGGCAGGTGTGAACACAGAAATCACACTCAGGTGTGCACCAAAACAACCGGACCAAGACCTTCTTGAAGAGGTGGTCTCGGTTCGGTTACAAATAAACTCTGGTGCAGTTCATTTGTGGTGAGAAGGTGTTCCAACCTGGATGTGAAGCAACTGCAGTCCCATGACACATTGTTTGGGTTAAACATGAGCATGTTACAGTCCTGGAGGATTATTAATGTGCACCTCCTCCTGTACTGCCTTAATATGCACATTCAGCACATCCAATGCATCAAAACATTGTTTTCTAGTTGGAGCCGCGCCTCGTTTTCAAACTGTATGGTTTGACTAAAATGAACAATGACAGCAATAAAGTCCACGATGAGCAGCGCTAAAATCAACCTGCGTAGTTGTCCCTCCATTGTGACATTAGAAAGTGTCACATTTATCTTGCAAGTGTACTCTTCTTCAACGTTTGCTTTACTTCCTGGATTTTTCCCTCATGGAAAATCTGACCAATCAAGAGCAGCTTTCTCACACAAGGCATTTGATCTGGTCCTCTTGTAAATGCTGCTGTGAGAACACGAACCAACTCTAGGCAATTATACAACTTTGGAACAAGATTAGTCCTGATTCAGACCAAAGGAGACGACTCTAGGTCTGAAAGCATCCTAAAAAACATTTTCCACCAAGAAACAAACAAGTAACTTTACACTGCCACGTTAATGTGAACCTTCCACCTGTTTTTATGCTATTTTAGTTCATTTAGTTTTTTCATTTTATATTTTGTTGTCATTTATTTATGTCCTATGTGTCCTGTAACTAGTGGGTTATGTGTATTTTGCTTAAAGACTCAATAAAACCAAACATATCCAATAGTAGTACTAGTATCGGAATTTCTACTCATATTAATGTTGTAGTTGTAATACATTTTAATGTGAAATACAAGACCGCATTATCTCTTGTTAACAAAACTCTGCCGGGCATGAAATGCTACATACAGCCGAGCTGGGCTGCTTCATACTGTATTCCTCTATTCATGATCTTATCACACAATGTTGAACTATGATCCCCCGGCATGGGCGCTATTTTGATTCCATTCTCCGACCTGCTGAAAACTGAGGATTAGGATTGTGTGGATGTTGTGTGCATATACATGTCCTCATGAGTGTGTGCGCTGGCTTTCATGTGTTGCAGCCCACATGTGAGCAGCGATAGGAATCTTCTGCTGTCAACAGTCCAAAGGCCAAAGCTGCTCTGAACAGAGAAAATCCCCGCGCTCGAATCTCACCGCAGCGTTACCGAGCTCTCTGTCTCCTTTAATCTACACTCCTTTTTCTCACCGTTGGGCTCAAACCAGCAGATGATGGATGGGCATTGTGTCACAGGGTGCCTTTTGTTTCTGTCTTTCACTCAGTCATTCCCTCTTTTTACTTTTTCTGCTCCAACTTTTTAAATAAAATAAGGTTAAAAAAGGGCTTTGGGGCCAATTGTAAAAAGTTTGAATTGAATCACCTGGCCGTCTCCCAACTTCTGCTTTCATCTACAGGTTTCTTTTCTTTTTCTCTTTTCCACTTTTCCCCTCTGTCTCTCTATATATACATAGCTGTCCGTCCATCTCAGTCCATCAGGCAGTTATCAAGGGGATTTTGAACATTGCTTTCAGTGTGATAACCAGGTTTCTGCTTGAGCTGATAGCCTGCCGGACCTTCATCAGGCTGCCATCCAGACAGAGGGGGAGGAGGAGGAAGAAGAGGATGGGGGCTGACTCGATTTAACCTTCATCTTGCTGGCAGAGATGGAAGCCAAATCCACATCACCCACTCGCGCATGCACTTTCACTGCTTAACCTTCCAGTGTGTGAGCAGAGGAGTCCAAGACCTGGTGGCTCGGGAGAGTGGTTTGCACTAGAGATTAGCATGTTTGTGTTTGTGAGTGTGGATTTGGCTCTGGTGTGCATGTGTGTGTTCAGTGAGGTCAAAGGTCAGCCTATCAGGTGGGACCAGCAGTGTGGTCGGTGAATCTGGATAAGGAGCAATTGAGTGGTCAAGTAGGTGACCTCCCATCGCCTTCATTTGGGAACGGGCCACCCGCCGGCACCCTTTGGCCCGGAGGTGAGATTAGTCTGGTGGGGCTGATAAAGCTCCACGTTCTCCCAACAGACCAACAATCAGTGGGGATTATGGTCCTGGAGAGGGACGGTTTCCCACACAAAGCAGGTGGGGAGAGATGCAAAGGCTTACTTAAAGGCTCTTCATGTTGTTGCTTTGGTGTCTACAGCTTTGAGCTGAAAAAAACATAGCAATTTAGGTTTGCTGCAGTCGTCACTGACAAACAATGATTTTGTTTTTCCAGAGATGCAGCTGCAGAATGCGTTGAGTGTTCAACCAGCGCATAGTTTGGCTTCACCGCAAATGTCTTTCAGTTTTGTCCTCCTAACCTTTAGACAGATGTTCAGGACCATGACATGTTTAAAAACAGCCATGCTTTATGAGGTGTCGAATAGTCAGTCCATAAACAGAGGAAACCTTTCCGACACTTCATCCAGATCTCCCCCGAAATCCTTTTATCATCCCTCCATGTCCAACTTGCCATTGCAGAACAAGACAAAGAGTCTGCAGCCATGGTAGCAGCTGTGAGGTCGTACACAGCTGTGTTTTGAGAAATACGGTCATAACCAAAATACTGAGCAAAATAAGCATTTGACCTGATGATGGTGGCACATGAAGGGTCAGAGGATCACAAGGATTTTTTTTAGATTATTTAGATTCATCCTCATAGAATTCTGTTCAACATTTTCCAAATCCATTCAATAGTTTTAAGGCTATTTCAATTTCTTTGTAATTCAAGAAGAGTCAGTGGCTCACCAAATTCAGTAGGTTTCATCCTGTTGAAAAAACAAATACTAAGTACTGAATTTCATGGCAGACCATCCCATAGTTGTCTCATCTCACTCAGCACCACAATTGTCACTAGTGCCGTAAGAACGAAAATCAGTGGATCACTTAAATCATGAGGACACATCATCTGGAAGCCATGAACATCAGTGCCAGAACTCATTGCAATCTATCTATTAGACCAAATAACACATTTGTTCACAATAAATTCTGGGTAGGAAGCTACCATGTCATGTAAAATATCTTGTCTACAGCCAGATTTTGAAGCATTATCAGATAAAGTACTCTATCATATTGTTTTATTTTAGCAATCCTCACTGGCTGCTATTCTACTTTTTTCCAAAGCCCCTTTTACACTGCCAGATTTTCGGCAAATGTTGGGCCTTTTTGCCTGCAAGCTGCAAGCGACACTCAGAGCCGGATTAGCGAGTTGATCCAAGGTGCCCAATTTTCCACCTTGTAGGGTAGACATATTGGCAGACCGAGGCGCCCTTCTGCAACGGGAGGGGCTGCTGATGACTTGTGGGAGGAGCTCTTGATGACGCTGCACGTGCGACCCACTGGCGGTGGATAAACAGGAAACAGCTGATAGCAGGAATTCGCGAACATTCACTGATAGACACTGTAAAGATGAGCAACTGGGGAGACAAAGGATTGCGCGCCCTCGTAGCCCTCACAAACGAAGAGGCCATTAACCATCAGATGACGGGGACAGTGAAGGACGGGCCGACTTATGAGAGAATCGCCGAAGGACTGACCAGCCGTGGCTTCCCTCCCACGTCACTGTTTACGTCACACGCTGAGCTACACGTTTTGTTACTTGCTCACGCCCCCCATTGCCAAGAAAAAGGCGCATTCTGTATAAACAAAAGTAGGTAGGTGGCATTTTGCTGCACTCCCCGATTTTGTTTTTATACTGCCAATGCTGAAAAAGTCTGATTGGGCTTTCCTGCTAATTTGCACAATTCCTGTCTAAAAAGGTTGCCATGAGTTTCCTCTTGGCATATTTTTCAAAGCTCTTATATGTACACTTTATCTCTCCCAAAATGTACAAAATTCTTAAATCAATATACATAAATAAATAAATAAATAAAAATCTAAACAGCAAGGGAGATTATACCATGTCTGTTGTCTGCTGATGTATGTTTTGTGATATAAACTGCTGTCCAAAACATAAAGAATTAACAAAAAAAAAAACCACCTAAAAAGAGGTCCCGAAATGAATAAATAAATAAATTTAAAATAAAGTAAATTTAGATTTAAATTTAGAGGATTTTCACAGCTTTACCTTGCCACTGTACAGCCCTTTCCAACTGGGAAGTGAACCTAAGTCAAAGCCAGACTCCATTGACAAAATCCCTTCTGAGCTTCTGGTCTACTGCTGCCTCAGTTGGATAGGCTGTGAGATAAAGCAGAGAAATGTTTCCCAGTATTGCATGTATTAAAATGTATCATTATGTATTTATTAATTTTTCTAAGGTGGCAAAAATACGCAAAGCTACACAGTAAATTAATAAAACAGCAGAGACGTTAGATAGGTCAGACCTCTGTGTAACAATATATCTATTTATATATGGCTGAACATCAACAGAAATAAACAAGGTGGCAAATTACACATGACTCCGCAATTGAAATGAATTGCCAGTTGTCGAATTGGAAGTTATTATTGTTGTTAGCACAATGTCACAGTGATTCGGTCTATAGTTATTTCTGTCTGAACAAAAAGGATAGACAGACTAACTGACCAACCATCAGACCTGTGTTGTTATTCAAAGCACCACGCTGCTAGTGTGAGTCACAAAGTTTGAAAGGCAAGAAATAAAAAAAATAATAAAAAAAACTTGACTTATAAACACCAAAAAATCTTGGAGGACATATTCGCTTCTGTCTTTTATTTATTTCTCCAAGTTACCCTTGTAAAAGAAAACAGAATCTCCTCCGCTTTCTTTGAAAAGTTTTCACTGAAGATTCTCATATAGACATCTGTTAGGTATGTATTTTTATTACTTTCAAGCATCCTCGGGTAAATGCTCTCAGATCTGCTGCCAATTACTTGTGAAAAATCTCAACTCAAACACGTTCTCGGCTTTGTCTCTAAAGTTGCCACCCATCAGTCTTCACTCCCCTTCCTCTCTCCTTTATCTCCCTTTTCTCCTTCTCTTTGTCACGCCGACTCAGAGCTCTGTTTTCTCGTGTTTGTTTTGTTCTCTGATTCTCATTCGTCTCCAGTTTACTTCCATTACTCACAGGAGACTCGGAGGGGGGAGAAAAAGTTGCCTTTAGGCCAGGTTGCAACCAAGAGAGGGTGCTTCTCCCATAAGTGCTTTTTCATGTTGTCGGGTGTTTGTCTGCGATAGTTTCTGCCTCTGGTGTTTGCTAAACCAAAGCTGCGTTTGACGGCTACAGAGACGGCGTTTGACTGTGAACTGATGGATTTCAAACACGGCTAAATTAAGACATATTCTGTCATGCTGCCAGAATTTGCTCCTGTTTTCTTCAGACGTAGGCATTTTAAAAGGCCCTTTATGGGTATCGGTGCATACGTGTTGTCCATCAGAAGTCCTCAGAAGCGATACCTCGCAGAGCAGACACAAGGTCAACTCTATGCTGGAAGCCTCTCGATCAATATGCTCAGACGTTTGAGAGGCTCGGCCCAGCTATTTTCCCACTGATGCTTTCAGCTCTCGTTGTTTTCTTCCCCCAGCTTCTCTTTTATTCCCCCCATCAGATATTTCCCAGTACGTCATAACAGCACTCAGTTTTCCTCTTGAATTGGCCTTCACCACAACAAAAATGCCAACCAATCACCTGGAGGGTTAAGAAAAGAAAACTCTAGACTCAGAATTTGCTTGAAGCATCTGGGGATTAAGATTGAAGTGTTTGGATTATGGATTATCATATTGTTTCGATTTAAGGACGTACTTAAGAACGACAACACAAAGGACAGAGTAATCATGATGTCAGTGTGAAGGGTGGCGCCCCATTGTGATTGACTTAGCGGACGGGCCAGGAGGGGTCTTATCTCTCGAATCAGGAAATTGAATTATGAAACAAAGTGACCCAATGAAAAGGGTTGCAGTGACAGTATGGAGCTGTGGGGGTTAAGCCAGTTTGAAGGGCTGGCACTTCACCTAAAGGTTTCTTAATTAGATTGGCTGACAAAAGCACAGAGGCTGCTCGCGGTGCATGTGAGTGTGTGAGAAAGAGAAAGTGGACTTGTAGTGGTAAGATTGCCCCATTTTGTGGCTATGAGAGAGTTAGCTTTAAAGTTATCTTAAAAAATACTTCAAAAATGACCATTTATATACCAGTTACTTACTGCGTGTCAACTTAAATTCGGGATTACAACTTTGTTGTTCTTGCACGTCTCCGCAGTGAATGGAAAATCAGAAAAAGACAAACATTCCTCATCAACTACATCAAAACATCCGTTCACAAACTCTCACACAACTCGTGCAGTATGATCCAAGTCTCATTTATCCAGTCGTATTCTCAGCACTTCCCAAGTTCTTCCCCCAACAATTCTCACTAAACCATGACAATTTAAAACACATCAGTACAAACAGTCTCAACCAGCGTGCCTGGGCACATTCCCAGGCACACTCAGGGCACGCCACACGTAGGTGGAAGTGTTTTATATTGTAACATTTGGCAAAACTGCATGTGTTAGGGAAGCTGAGCATACGGCTGGATAAATGAGACTTGGATTACGCTGCACAAGTTGTGTGTGAGTTCGTAAACAGATGTTTTGATGTAGTTTTGCTGTTGTTAAATGTGGAGCCTGAGAACTTCAAATCATGACAAACATTTATTGGATTCTCTATCGCGGAGGCATGCAAGAAAAAAGTGTTCTTGACGAATTCAAGGTAACCCACAGTGAGTAACTGATTTACAAGTGGTTTTTCTGCGAGTGAAGTGTTCTTTTAAGGAGGCCACAAATGGCAAAGTTTGTTCATTTCTACAAATAATAAGCACGAAGTTTTGGACGATTCTGTGAAACCCTGGATCGTGTTCACGGTCAGCGCCAATCTTTTTGAAAATCATGTTTTCTTGTACTTGGCAACTGTGGAATGGTTAAGGCTTGGGAAAAACTGTGGCAGCAGCAAATAAACTAGGGCTGAGGTGTGGTTAGAAGGGAATCCAATCAAATTTTTGGCCTTGATTACAACCCAAGTCTTATAATATTGGGTGTTTGCATGTGCCGAGTCCAATCTCATGTTCAAGCCACAACCTGAAAATATAATCAGATGGAACTTCATCCTGGAAGTTATTTTGATGATTTTATATGTGATTTTGCATCAAGATGCATGTCAAAATCTGAAAAATATCCATTTCAGTGCCTATGTGTGCATTTATTCAGCTTTTTCTTACTTTAAGAAAAATGTAAAAGCCTTCGGTTTGATCTCAAAAGTATGCAGATAACTTGTACATGAAGGACAAACTGCTTTCAGCACTAACTGTGAATGTTGGCACTGAAACTAAAACGTAAACTGCAAAATGGTCCAATATGGCTGTAATTCCTACGGTACCAGGCTAACATAAGCCACATTACAAACATTTCTGTGGATCTGATTGTAGATCTGAAGCTTCACATTAATGGCAACTCAGCAATTATCCACATACTGGAAAGTCTTTTTTTTCCACCATCTGTGCTGCATTTTGACCCCTACAAAGGATCGTGGGCTGGAATGCCTGCGAGACCACTTTCTCGGGCCATCTACCCGAGCAGTCGAAGTCAGAGGAGAGGCTTTACTGACAGAGGTGTTGGATTGTGCTGATTTTGTTAATAGAGAGGCCGCATTCCAGACAAATCGTGGCCACTACCTGAACTTTCAACATGACTCTGCTTACATAGGTGAGCCAAGTCCAGCAGACAGCCAGCTTTTCTTTTCCGTGTGACCTGCGCTCTCACACTCCCCCAGTCTGGCTTTCTTCTTCACATTTTTCTGTCCTCCTTTTTACTTGAAGTCACAGCTGCATTCAGTTCTTTGTCCTACTCACCCTCCCTGTTTATTTCAGCAACACACCCTCTTCTTTTACGCCATTTTAGCAGCGTCCACAGATGATGAATCCCAGCGGCTTTTGATCCCTTCCTTGATTTTCCTTTTAGCGCCGCCATGAGGATAACATTTTTGAAATATCTTAAAAAGCTTAAGTTGTTTCCTGGGTCGAGAGTGAACATACATGCTTAAATAACACTTGTGTGTATGTAAATGCATTATTTTTTAATATTCAAATACCATACCAAGTTTCAAAAATATAAAAGAAATCCAACCGTTCTCAGACTGGGGCAAATTTATCAAACTCATCCTCAGTAATCTTTTTTTCATCTTCCCTTTTAAGCTTGCCAAAAATCTGCGAAGGAGGCACACTTTCCCTCCGAGGCCGATAAACATCTCCCACTGCAAACTTCAGAGCTTTAATGTATGCACGCCTTGTGCTGGTGATTTCTCAGGAAATGTGTAAAACGCCATTTGGCTTCAACGTTGAGCTACAGCTCCGTTTCTAAAACTGTCCTTTCTCCCTCCCCTCTCTCCTGGGCCCTTATCAAAGACTCAGGACAATCAGTGGTTTATCGCTGCTGGAAGTGAGTGGAGGAAGCAGATGTTGTTCTGATTAAACACACACACACACACACACACATACACACATCGACACACACAACACACCACGCCAAGTGAGCAGTGCTTGCTGCTGCTCCAAGGCCTGAGAGGAGTTGCGGGGCCAAGTGTTGGAGTCCAGAGTCATGATATCTGCTGAGCATGTGCTGCAGAGGGGACACGCTGCCAACAGACTGGATTTAAAAAAAAAAAAAAAAAAATCATGTGTGTTTAGGTTACACAGAGCGACAGTGAAAAATAGAAAGCTAAAACGAGGCCAAGAAAGTGCTGGATGTGCTACCTTGGCCTCCTCCTTCTGTTACATAACCCCTCCATTATGTGCAATCATATAATGTAGTAATCAATGCATGATAGTTTGGAAATCACCTCTCCTCTGCAGACATAATGACCGCAATAACTGATGACAATGCCGATGGCCTTTGCATCAGACGCTGCCAGCGTATGTGTGTGTGTGTGTGTGAATGAGAGGCGGGGAGATTTTCATATGGTTTCTACTTTATTAAGAATGCACTTTGGCACCCCTTTATTTTCTTCACTTTAGGCTATTATTTTACAAACTAGATATAAAAGGACATAAATAAATGACATAAGTTACATGTACCTAGAGCTCCTTTACAAAAACAAAATAAAACAAGGCCAAAAAACAAGAAAAAAAACATGATCATGTCCAAAAAAAAATGTACAAAAGAAGATTGAGAGAATGTTAGATCTACATGGCTAGATCATATGGCATCGGAAGGCATACAATGACAAACATTAACTCTTGCGTTTTGTTAATTTTTTTTTTCTTTTTCTTTTCAAATCGTCCAACATTTAAGTAAAGGAAAAAAGTATTTTACAGTACATTCTGGTTTCCTTCTCCTTCCCAACATGTCTTGCATATTTCCAAACAGGTCCTTTTTTTCGATAGATAAAACCCAAAAGAACATTGCCAAAAAAGGAAAGAGCAGTAGAGCTGTATTAAGGACGGAGGTGTTTTTGTAGTATATGAAGCGTCATTTAGGAGTTCAAAAACATTCGCATAAGTATAGTTTAAAGAGATAAAGGAACAAAAGGAATATAGTCCATTGGGTTAAACCTGTAGCTGTATGATGTGCTCTGGAAAAAATAAAAATAATCAGTTTTCCCTTCTTAAACACCTTTTTCCTCACTTCTCTGATCCTTTGTAGTGTACAGGTGCGTCATATCAAACTGCTCCCATTTTCACAGAGAGAGACGGTTCCCACATGTTCTCCTTAAATTGTCACGAGCTCGGAGAGTCCAAACTCTCGGCGTGTTTCTATGCACAGGAAGGTTTTAGTCACACTTGTCTGTGTCACCGTGTGTCCATTATGCAGGCCGCTGTTACTGCCAAAGCAGAATTGCGTTGCATTCCAGAAAGCTGTTTAATAAATGCTGTTGCTGAGTAGCGGGGTCGCACGACGGGAGCAACACACCTCACATCGTTTTTTTAGACGACACAAAAGCAAAAAAACAAAACTAAAAACAGTTTTTTTTCTTTTTCCATGTCAAAAACAATACATCTCTGTTATCTTCTCTTCCTCCACAGTGGCATGAAAACAGACACAATTACTGATAGTACTTCAAAGACGTTGTCACTCATACAGCGAGACACACCACACACACACACACACTCTCGTACACACACATCATCACATTCGCACGCTCAAATCAAACGTTTGTTACTTTACATGCAAACAAAACAATAATAAACCCCCCTCAAAAAAAAAAAAAAATCACAAAAGAAAAACAACTTTCAAAATAAAAGTACATTATCCGCTGGAGCAGGGCTTCTCGATTATATTACATTCTTCTTATTGTCTCTTTTTTGAGCTGTTAAATCATTCATAGTAATTCCAGTACATCGCTGGACGGCCACAAGAGCGTGGTGGCTAGTTTGTCAAGTTGACACATCGTGACGGTGGACGTCCCAGACGCTCGGGGATGGACTTGTCGTCTCGGTGTTGGAGGAGAGTCCAAGGAGAGGAGGGAAAAAGGAGGAGGAAGACAAAGAGGAAGAATTCTGGCTGTGGCGAGCAAGACCGGGATCCTGTTTGTGATGGACGGCAGCAGCTGGGGAGAAAGGAAAGGGGGAGGGAGAGAGGGGGCTGCATCAGTCATGGTGGTTTTGAATATAAACAATTTCTGCTTGGCATCCAGTCCTGACCAACAATACTGCTCTGCAGCTCCAGTCCAGATGGAACATTCGACTCATCTGCTAAACAAAGTCGAATGCCAGAGCCGGAGCATCCAGAGACTGCGAGCGGCCGCCCTACAGGGGGAAAATATGGATTCTGTGGCAACCATGTATTAACTTGTGTGCACCACATGCTGCTGCGTGTACAGAATATATGAAACATGCCCTTGACTTATTGGCACACATCAAACACACACCAACACACAGTTAACTGGCTTTTGTGTTAGAGGAATGCTCTATGTATAGATTCAACAGCCAGTGTGACCGCACAGTGCTTTGTTATAATGCAGAAATATGACAGGAATATGATTAACTGTAGCACAGACACCAGCAATATTCAATAAATCTATTGTTTCGTGTTAAGAAAAAGAGCATTATACTGCATTTTTTAAATCTGTTTGTATTAAAGGAAGCCAATGCTTTATATACTGAAATATGTTCTGCTTTATATTGCTTTTATGCAGTTTTAATACTTATTCTGTCCACATTGATCAGAAAAAACATCAGAAACAACTCTCAGTATGATGAAAGGCTGCTCGACAGAAAATTAATCTGCAACTATTTTGCTTCTTGCGCCTTCCAAATATGTTAAAAAATAGTTGCCCACAGACGGCAGAACGGGAGATATGTTGCATTAATAAAAAAATAAAACAAAAAACCCCAAACAAACAATCCCCAAATAAACAGGCCTTTAAAAAACAAAAACAAAGTTCAAATCAATGGGGTAATAAAAGTCTTCATCAAACAATAAAAACTAAGATTAACCAAAAGCACGGTGGTTAAAGACTGTAACCCTGTGGCGTCTTACACGCTCCACACTCAATTCAGCACACCTGCCTTTAACATGCCACATTAAAGGTTCCTGAGATGCCAGGTCAGGTGGTGCATTAGAGTGACTCAAAAACACAATAGGAAACTAGGACTTGCTCGAGATGGCTCGAATCCGCAGTGTACATGATAAAGAAAAGTAGGCATAGAGGGTGTAGGGTGCTGCCTGGTCTGACTATTAATGTTAAAAAAATAAAATACAATAAAACATTTGGGAAATGGTGGAATGGAGTGCAGGTGAAGAGCATTAGAGTAGATGAACATTAAAAGCCAAAAGCCATCCAGGACGCAGTACAGAAAGATGGCGGCTAAATTTCCAAATTTGCATGTACCATATTCTCCAATTATTTGTTATTTCTCATCAGTTTGTTAGCTAAGTTGTATTTGCGTTACCATTAGCTTTTGTTGGGGGAGTTACCTTGGGCTCTAAATAAGCTACATCTAGCACTGATCATATTTGATAGTAAATTTATTATCTTTGAGTTTGGGACTCTTGGTCGGATCAAAAAAGCTATTTGAGAACATCACCGTGGCTCTGGGAGGTTACAGTGGGGGATTTCTTTTCACTATTTTCAGACATTTTGTGGAGAAAACAATGACACAAGAGCATAATTAATAAGGCAGATTAATTTGGATAATTGTTAGTTGCAGCGCTACTCAACACAGTCATAAACTAACAAATTACAGCCTCCAAAATAACAATCGAATTCAATTTGAACCTGAAACTGCTGTAGACTGCATTAGCTGGTGATACAGAACCTAACTGCTGAAAATATGCATCAAATAAATCAATGCCGTCACATAAATGAAACCAATACTGTGTGTGTTAACTGAGAAACCTAAACCTGTGCACATCTTCTACTCCGGATATCCAAAGGTGGAAATCCAATCTAAGAGAATATAAGCGTCTGATTAATTTAAATAAATTAACATGAGAGCATGACTTCTATCCGAGACCTGCCTGTTACCATGTCAACATATTGGCGTCTTGGCTCAAGAGAAAGCGCCGCCCCAAAGCACCTTCCCCTCGTTCCTGGAAAGCGTTCCCGAGCTCTGGTGGGCTCTGTTTGGCTGATTGGGAGTCGGCGGCTGATTAATTCTTCTCATTAACATGCCAGCAGCATCAGGCCCGCAGACTGATCACAGACCAGTGGCTATTGATCTGCTCTGGCTGCCTGAGGTGGCGCGACCCACTTGTTAATTAACACAGCTTCTGGAGCTGAGGGGCCAATGATGAGAGAGATGGGGGGGGTCTAATGGATCTTTTAGGCACTCTGTGGCGAGACATAGATGATATTAGCAGCATGCTGCAATAATAAATGGTGCTTTAATCCAATATCTTTATTTGTTTTATTTAATAGGGCTGTTTCTGCTGAGTCTTAGTGAGACAAAAAAAAAAAACAAGAACACTATTGATCCTCACCTTGATGACGGTTTGAGTAATCCTCCATGTAGTTTCTTTGTTTGTTTTCTTGGCGATGATGATGCTGATTATTCTGATTCATTCTGCATCCATATTGCCTTTGTTACATCCTTTTGTCCAAATAGATCCTGGCAATGAGTTCCTTTATTCTCACGTCCAATTTAACAAGCCAATTCAACTGGTCCAAACAGCTGTCCATCAGAAGTGGTGAGGAAGAGTCGGAGGTTCTGGCAGTAGCAGGGGGGCCCGGGGCTTTGATTAAGATGGGGAGATGAATGGAAGAATCCAAATTGTGTGTTTATCTGAGGTGTAGGAGGGCATTTTTGGGAAGACAGGGGAGTGGGAAGGCTCCTCTGGAACATCAAAGACATTCTCAGCAACGTCCTGAGGGCAACAAAATACAGCGTTCTGGGAGAAAAACAAGGCCAGAACAGAGCAAGAAACACAAAAAGCGCTCCGATATAAGCCCTCCCCTGCACCGCCGTCTCCCCTCGGAATCCAACCCTCAACCTCTCAGAGATTCACTGTTTACACATGATGGTCAGGATCTTCCATTTTGTCTGTGAGATACCAAACAGATCCAGCTGAGAGAGAACAATGGTGGCCGGGGCAGCCTGCGAGTCCCACAGAAACAATTCATGTACAATAAACACAGTCACAGGAAATCAAAAAAATCTGCTCCGCGGATTATTCCAGAAAGAAAGTTCCAGAAACAACACTCTGCCCAAGAGGAGGAAGAAAGGTACGGTTCCCCCTTCCCTCGCTTTTCCTTCCAGACCATTAAAGGCACTCCAGATTAGCCTCTCGGAAGCACTTTTCCAGCCGTCCCTCCATCTATCCGTAAATGCTGCAGACAGAAGCGTCCCATTCTCCAAACAAACAAAAAAGGGCAAGGTAAAGGTCTGATTTTTAAAAAAGTGCCATTTTCACCACTTTTTTTTCTTCTTCATCAACATCTTTTCTTTTAGATCCAATTTAAAGTGCATGGATGAGGTAAACTATTTCTTCATAGTTTATTTGTCTTTTTTTTTATATTTAATCTTTTTTGTTATTTATTTATTTTTTTCATAAGAAACGAAGTCGCTTTGCCTCCTTTTTCCATATTCTTTGTCTCAATCTCTCTCAGACGGGAACCATTCTGCCTTGCATCTGTTGCATTTGGGACAGCATTCCCTGGACGCTGGTCAGGATCTTGTTCTGGTGCGCTGCCGAGGAGATGCCTATGCGAGCCATGTCCCTGAAAAGGATGAGGGGAAAGAGGCCTTTTAGGACCGGGGACAACAATAACAAACACACGTAGGCCTGATCCACATGATGGATTTTACAGCCTTCCAGTGGAAACTGGCCTGACAGTTTAACTGCTGTATAAGGAATTACACTTGCCAACACAGCAATCCTAATCCTGTAATCTCAACGGCTGAAAAATGAAAACAGCACAGACAAGTGACAGAGACTGAGAAACATTTAACACATGTAGACTTCGCGAACGAGGTCACAGATTGATTCTGCTGGAATCATAAAGGAATAGTTTGACATTTTGGGGAATACACTGTGCCTAGTTGCTTTCTTGCTGACAGTTAGATCAGGAGATTGGTCCCACTCTCATATCAGTGCACTAAAAATGAAAGCTACATCCAGCAGAATAGGAGAGAGTGCTCCAGGAATGCATCCTAAAACCTGGAATTGAATTAGCATTTTACAACTTCTGGTTCCCTCGTCTTGAAATCAATGGGTTTTTTAAAGAAAGGTCTGTGGTTAACACACGTTTAAGAGACTTTTACGCTTTGTTCTATGAGATAAAATACCCTCAGTAAATACCCATCCCCTGAATTTTGAAGCTACATATCTCAGAAAATGGCGGTTGCTAACAAGCGGCTAGGAACGTCCTCTTGCCGAACATGGCTGTGCAGCCTCATTGTGGTGGCGACATTAAGACAAAGTGGTGTTCATTCGTGAAGATTATCGTGCTAAACAAAATGTGAAGGTGTCAAATTTGTTTGCTGAGTTTATTTTCTGTAATCAACCAAAATTCAATGGAAAAATCCCACATGGCTTTTTGACAAGGGAACCAGGGCGACGCTAACTTCCATGTCAGCCTACAGAAATACATCATACCAGGAGCACTCCGTAGCATAGCTTGGCTAAAGATTTGAAGGTAAGCAGCTAGCTTCATGCTACAACCTTGTGTAAAAACAAAACTTGATGTTTTTACCTTTTTATTTGTGTATGAATTAAACAAATGAGATAAAATATGTTCTTTTGTAAAAATTTAGAGAGTTGCTATGCAGATTATTTACCACAGGACAGAGCCAGGCTAGCTTTTTCCTTCTGTTTCCAGTTTTAATGCTAAGCTAAGCTAACCTGCAGCAGGATGTAGCCTTATATTGAGCAACCACAGTGGTATCAATGTTCTCATCTATGTTTCTGCAAAACAATAAATGTGTATTCCTCAAAATAATCCTTTAATGAGTTTCACTTTATTTCTAAAGTCTTCAAAATGGTGTTGTTTTAAAATATGAATTACTTATTGTCTTGAAAAAGTCAAGAATCAAGTGTTACCCACTCTTATTTTCAAACATTTAAGTAAAATTTTATTGTTTTTAGCTCCTGAGTCATATTCTTCTTTGAGTAGGCATAAAAAAAAATCAGCCTATAAATTATGACAAACGTTAAACAGTCATAGATATAGATATACTCATCAATTTTCTGGACTCGGAGAGAGAACTAGATCCCAATTCTTTCTTTAACCGACACTTGTTAAAGTTTTAAGTGAGACTACAGTAAAGAAAATGTCCAACTCTATTCAATGAAAGTCACTTTCTATGAGAAAAGTTTCTTGTTGCCTAGCTTGCACCTTCTCTCTGTTTACTTCTTGTTTCTGTCTCTCATCTTCTCCCCTCCCTACTCACTCTTGTGTCATGTGGACCACGGCCTCTGGAGTGGTGTAGCCGGCGGCGGTGAAGTTGTCGCTGTATCTCTCCATGCCGATGGCCTGCAGCCAATCCTCCACTGTGCCCATGGCCGAAGACGCCTCGGGGCTCCCTGGCTCCAGCAGGGTGGTGTTAGGCCTGGTGGTGGGTGGAAGGGAGGAAGAGGAAAATTAGTTTCACAAGCTCAAGTTCTTTTAGTATCTACAGATGTCGTCTTTACTGTCAGTGCAGTTCTGCATTTACAGTCAGTGTTTGATGCTCCTGTGCTTCAGTCCAACACGTCAGCTGTAGCCTAAAATCATGATGTGTGCAACTGTGTGTGCAGACAGACAATAAAAGTTACATTCTGTTTAAGTGCTTTTGACTTGAAAGGTAATGATCCACTTTTACACAGCCTGGAACGCCACTGATTCATGACAACAGGAGCATCAGCATTACAGGAATTGGAGTTTCCTTATTCCTGTCGATGATGCTGTCGTATCAAAAGGCGTGACGCATGAACCCTGTGCGATGACAGCGAGCTACTCACACGCTGTAAAATGCGCCATGCTACATTTCTCTCCAGCTCGTCTGTTGGGCTCAGATGTGTTTTGTTTCCCTGTTTCGTGGGTCCTACCCGAAACGGAGCCAAGCCAAACACAGTTCCTCCTGGGTGTGGCCGACACACTTAGTTAATCCTTATTTTACAGAAAGCACACACCCCCGGCACACCTCGGTGAATTTTACCGCACAGTGGAATTCCCTTTAACAGTTAGATATTCATCAGCGGAATTACCTCCTTCTTTTTTCACCTCTTACTCTCCCTGTTTTTCCTATCTTTCCTTTCTGTTGAGCGTTGCAGCAGCGCCGTCGGCCATGAAACATTTACATGGGGCCGGTGAGTCTGAGTCGGTGGCGGCCTCGCCACGCTCTGGTAACTCTCTTATGCACACACACACACACACACACACACACTATCTGTCTTTATCGCTCTGTCTTCTTTAAAAAGGATGTTGAGTTGAAGTGTGAGAACAGGATGTCAGACTCTTTAATAAGTCATCTCTATTTTGTAGGTGGAAAAGATTATGCATAGGGATCCCCTTTCAAACACACACACACACACACACACACACACACACACACACACATTCTACTTTCCCCTTCCCTCTTGTAACTGTAAAAGCTGCATTTATAGGATTCTGTACTGCTAATTACTCCACGAGGACTCCCCTCTCGCTCTCACTGTGTCCCATTAGGTGATTCTGTGTGTGTGTGTGTGTGACTCGCTTGCACGCGCTCACACACTCATTAAACTCAAACAGACTCCCAGCGACCTGCGTCGAGTCTGTAAACACACGTAGGTCAGTCTTAACACATATAGTCACTCGAGAGTAATGGTGTTGGAGCTGAGGGGTCATGTTTGTTTTTAACTCGCCGTTACATCGTAATTCTCCCCCCCCCCTGTTAGAGCGCCTACATTCCTGAGTGTACAGCACCATTAAAGCTAGTTTGCAGAGAAATCCATTACGGAGGGTGTTTGCGGTGAAAAGAGCCACACGTTGCTGGTAGATAATGTTTAATGGTGAATGTAAACACCAGCTAGAGAATAGGAGAGTACGTGTACGTGTGTGTGTGTGTGTGTGTGTGTGTGTGTGTGTGTGTGTGTGTGTGTGTGTGTGTGTGTGTGTGTGTGTGTGTGTGTGTGTGTGTGTTCATGTTGGTGTGAGAGGTAGAAAACTGCAGGTGATGCATTGTGCATTAAATTAAATAGGCTGCATATGTTTTTTTTTTTAATGCACATTAGTTTTTTTTAACACAACATATTTGTGGTTGCCGCTGTGAGCTTAATGTGAAACTCCACAACTTTTCCATACTTTTAAAGACAGGTGGAGCCGTGCAGCTGCACGGTTATGAAGTGTTATTTTTAGGTTAGTTTGCAGTAGTTCAGTCAGGCTAAAATCACACATAGTGATGCAAAGAATGTGTGAAATAAACTTGAGTAATAATCAAAATCCTGAATAATGTGACACCTCTCGAATATTATTTAATATGATGAAAATTCTCAGAGAATTTATCATATTAAAAAGTGTCACAAACTGGCTCAGTGAACGTGACAACTTGGGAGTCCACACCAAAAATTTACCTAAGCAGAATTTATCAAACTAAAATTAACCAGTGGAGTGTGCAGGTCAGCAAAGTCAGTTGGCTGCAGGAAGGGAGAGACCGCGTGAACACATGAGGCAGCTTTTATAGCCTGGAAGACCAGGTGAGCCTAATCAAGGCAACGACCCTCCCTTGCAGCCAATTACCTGATGAGACTGGCAGGAGCGTTCTCAGACACAGTGGGAGGGGCGTCACAAAAGTTTGTCACAACATGAGATATTTTCCTGTGTTATTAACTGTGGTGGTGTAACCAGTTTTATAGACACAATTTCTTCAGTCAAAAGTATTTTTTAATAAAATATTTAAAGTGTTTTCTGTGGGCTGCGACTGGAACTTGGCGCTGGGATGCAGCAAACAGAAACCAAAGCTTTCTGCATGTGAAGTGAGACAATATGTTTCCGTGATCTGTGTGAATTGACCCTTTAACACCACATATATCTGCCGTCTGTGCGCGTCATGCCCTCTCACCTGACAGCAGTCTCTCCCCCAGTCCTCTTCAGAGTGTTTGGGTTGCGGATCAGCTTGTCCAGCATGTTGACGATCTGTCCAAACTTTGGCCGGTCGGCCCTCTCTCGCTGCCAGCAGTCCAGCATGAGCTGGTGGAGCGCCACAGGGCAGTCCATGGGCGGGGGCAGCCGATAGCCCTCGTCGATAGCCTTGATCACCTGGACAGTGGATCAATGTTGCTTTAAGTCACTTTGTGTCTGAGTTTGTTTGTTTGTGTGGATAGAGTTGAACTGAATTAAAAACTGTAGGCAGTTTGATTACAGTGATGTTGTTTTCCCCCCTAATTTTATACCCATAGCAGTTTTTAGTCACCTTAATTTCAGCACCTACGCCAGACATTTGGTTACGTATAAATTAAATTCTTTATCATCATTAGTGCCACTAGAATTGTGAATTTAACACGTAATTAGAAAAGGGAATATACTGCTGCCGTTCTATCACCCCGGCAGGTAATTTGATTATATAACCAAGTTAAAATGATGAAGTGTTTTTAAAAAAATATTTGACAGTACGCGTGCAACTGGGAATTATTGCTCAGCCTCCAATATTCACACAAATCATTCAAGCTGTATATTATTGATGTTTGTCTGCATTTAATTACATTTCTTCACTTACATCTTGGTTGCTCATGTCCCAGTATGGTCGCTCGCCGTATGACATCACCTCCCACATGACGATGCCATAGCTCCACACGTCGCTGGCCGAGGTGAACTTCCTGTAAGCGATGGCCTCGGGGGCCGTCCAGCGGATGGGGATCTTCCCTCCCTGTAATTGAAAGATGGGCTGATTAATGAAAGCTGACAAAGCCGACAAGCAAGGTGACACACGGGCGGACCACAGAGTCAGTCGGACACATGCTCGCCCACGCACACACGACTCACCCTGGTGGTGTACGCAGCCTCGGGGTCGTCCTCCAGCACTCGGGACATGCCGAAGTCGGACACCTTGCACACCAGGTTGCTGTTGACTAGGATGTTGCGAGCCGCCAGGTCGCGGTGGACGTAGCTCATGTCTGACAGGTACTTCATGCCTGATGCGATGCCGCGCAGGATGCCGACCAGCTGGATCACGGTGAAGCGACCGTCGTTCTTCTGCAGGAAAAAAGGAAAATATTTTAATATTACATCTTGTTTTGTTTCACTGACATCTTAAATGTTTTGGAATGTGTTTAACATTTAACTGCAGCTTTTTCCAATGGCAATCATGATTTTTCTATTAAGATGCCCAATACTGCTCAGTTATGCATGAGCAAATTCAGTCTCATTTTTAATAAATGGTTTTATAACACACTACAATGGGGCTATAAAAAATATGGAGACATTTCTTCACTGATATTACAGCTTAGGTTGTTTTGTTTCATACAGGTTTACGTCCTTATTAATGTATTTTTAAATTATATAAAATGTTAAAGAATGCTTGATAACAAAGTATAATGGAGCGTATGACAAACACATCCTTATAATGTGCTGTAAGACATTTACTAAAACTGTAGTTGGTAATTTTCGTATAATTAAATAACTTTTGTCATATTTTCTGAAACTGTCGCTATATTCACACAGCACTTAAGGGTCCACACGATGTTTTTTCTCTCAGCGTTGGCGTCTTTTTTCAATTGTTCTCAATAAACAGCGAGCATATGGGCTGCATGGGGCCATCGAGAGAAAGCGTTGCGGCCAGCGTCTGTGGCTGCTCCGAGCACTTCAACTTGAAATTAACTGGCAACGTCTCTGCTGTTTCTTTAGCAAGGTTACTGTCTTCGTAAGTTGACTGTGTAGTCAACCCTCTGTTCATGTAGCATTATGTTAGCTACCCAGCTAATGTGAATGTCCAAAGATATTATTGTCACAGAAACAAAAGCTATGCACAGCAAGTCGTTAAAAAAAGTGCCCAAAACAGCCAATCTGAGCCATGCAGTCTCTATCACAGCTATCAATTATGTCAAATGTGAAGTAAGATTCTGTTACTGCATGGCCTATTTCTCTCCTCAGATGTTTTCAGAAACATATTTTAGTGCACTGTTTAGCTGTAAAATAAGAGTAAAATGTTTCCGACATGGTGGCTGGGTCACAGTCTTTCTCAACGTATGTTTCTGCAGACCCTTGAGGGGAAAAACAGGCAATGTGATAACATATAACATCTTATCTTTTAAAGATTATTTAAGACAGTTTCCCTTTATTGATAGTGCAGCTTAAGATAGGAAATGTGTGTGTGTGTGTGTGAGTGGGTGGATAGGTTGGTGGCAGGGGGGCATGCAGTAAAGGCCCACCGGTTGGAATCGAGCTCAAGCCGCTGCAAAAGCCTCGATCTCCATGAGACGTACACTCTACCAGGGGAGCTAAAAGTCACTCGACAGTAACAGAATCTCCTTGGCTCTGGTTGTGTTTGGTGAGCTGTATTCGATTCTTCACTAGGGAGTAGGGTCATGATTTTTTTCAGAGAATATCTGTCTCATATACTTCCTTTAGAATATAGAATAGTGACACTTTCAGCAAATACTACTATTGTGCAACATAATTTAGCACCACATGTTCCCTTTTAACGTCCCTGTGTTGCTCTAACACTGCGTAGATTCCCTGGATAAAGTCGCTAAGCATCATCTAAAACCCAAAGTGTAGTGAACCCTGGAAACATCGAGGTGAAACCTGCGCCAACCTCCTTGTCGGAAAAACAGTAAGTCGATCGAGGGGGGGATAAAGATTAGGGCGAATGTTTGTGAGCGAACGCTTGTAATTTCAGGGGATGACATTACACAGATAAGATGGGATCAGCACGCTATGGTCGTATCGCGCGCTCACACACACGTGTGCAGACAGAAACGCATGACTGACCCGCAGGAATGCATCCAGCGATCCGTTTTCCATGTACTCCGTGATAATCATCACTGGCTTACCTAGAGAGAGAGAGAAAGAGTGAGAGAATGAAAGTCAGATGATTATAGAGGTAAACGATGCACATCACAGCCCGACACAGCAGGGGAGGGGTCTCGAGGGAATGTGTGTATGTGTGTGTGAGTGTGTATTAGGCCATCCATCTCTGTCCCGTAGTGATTTAATTAGCTCAGTGTTACGGTTGCCCCGACGTTCCCCTTCTTTCCCTGCACATGCAAAGGCATCTCCACTGAAACACAACACCACTACAAACACACACACACACACACACACACACACACACACCATCTTGTGTTTATGCAAATATGAACTGACGTTGGACGCATTATCCAAAAGTCTCATCACAGCCACTCACCCAGAATCCCTCTGACTAGCTATTTATGTCACTCACTGTCCCTTTGCCCTCTTTCTCCTCTGCCAACTTTCGACGCATCTGTCACTCTCCTGCTAGCTCCTCTCTGTTGCTTTCTTTTTTCCTCCCTCTGTCTCACTCTCTTTCCCCCCGATCCCTGCCACTCCTCTCTGGCCTTTTTCACCTCATCCCTCTGTCTTCCCCTCTCTGTCTCTCTTGGGGGAGCGTCTGTGTCTTTATCTGAGCCGGGGCAGGCGGTGGGGAGGGTGGACATTCCCTGGTGGGTCTCTGTCTGTCTTTGTCTCTCAGGATGAGGGGGGATAGCGGTCATGAGGAGAGGAGAGAAAGAGAGAGGGGGAAAAAAGGAAAGGAAGGGAGGGTGGCTTGTTTTTGTCCCGAAATGGCAGCAAGCTGGTGCCTAACCAGCCATGGCAACAACACATGCTGAAAAGTGCTGCCACGAATTCCTCCAAGAACGGCGCTGCTCTTTGCGTTCCATTTCAAGTGGCACAGTTAAGGTGGACTTAAAAGCTTATTGCGTTGAAGAGAAGTGCTGACTTAAAGCTAATGCCTAGCGGGGAGGTTGTGTGAAATCTCTTGTGTGCTCCAGCAGAATGCCGAAAGCAGCAGAGAGCCGGCCGAGCGGTTGGCAGCTGAGGTCTTTAAGGTGAAGTTCCTCCACTCCACAGCAGGCCCCTCGCACTGCCAAGAGGCCGTCAGTCACCGCCTTACCCGCCGCGTGATTGGCACTCCATTAATTACGGGGCGCTCCAGCGATGCCCCAAAAAGAGGAAGTGGAGTTAAAGTTGGGGGAGAGCGGGGGCCTTCTTTGTCAGCCATCTTTGTTCCCTTTGTTGCTTGCCTCTGCCCCGGGGCCGCCGGTGATTGACAGCTCCCCAATCAAGTCTGAGGAGCGTCTGACCTGCGACCTTAAACTCTCGCCTTCCCAGCCCCGCCCTCTTCCTCCCTTCCCATTTGCATGCTAATTCCTTGTTTACTGAATACGCCCTGCCGCCTTTGGCAATGAACTCTGGGCAAGGGCCCCGCCAGTGGGCCGATTATCACCTGCCAACAAAACAGGGGACGGGGAGAAACGCAACAGGGGGACAATATTGGGGGGACGTTGGGCAAACGCTCCTCGGAGGACAAAGATGTGGCTTTTAAACGCAGATCTTTTTTAAATTAGCACGCTCTTACTTTATGTAAATCAGCTGTTGAACATGTTACGTCTGATTCCGAGCTCTAATGGAGGCTGGATTTTAATTACACGCAAGCATGATAGAAACATTAAGTCTATACAGGCTTCAAGATGGTGGACTTCAGCCAGCAAGTCCTCAGTGAGAGATTTTTGCACATTTATGTATTTCAGTGTCTATTTGGAGTTCCTCCATAATTAATAAGGCTTAATTGGCTCAGTTGGACATGCCAGCAAACTGAGGCCAGATTGAGAATTCCTTTTAACTTGATTGTAATGGAGAGGGGGGTGCAATTCAAATAATGGATTTTTAATAGATTCCTCTGACACACTCAAGTGTAAAGGACTAATTTGCCCAAACCTTGTGTCAAGCTCTCAAAAGTAAGAGTGGATGGAGGTGGAGTGGGAGTACTCGTGTTGATCTTCTTACTTTGGCTCGCCGTCCTTTCATGTCGGCTCCTGTCACTGCTGCGTAGCTCATCTGCTTTCGTCATCGCTCTCCCTCTGTCTCGCTCGCTGTCTTTCTCTTTCAGCCTCCGGTTCAGTAGTCCTACCACCCTCTCCTTTCTCTCTCTGTCGTTCCCACTGTTGTTTTCTGTCTTTCATCTAATCCATCAGCCCCTAACCGCCTTCCTGTCTCTCTCTTTCTCCCCGCATCTCTATTTGCGCCTTCCCTGTGTGCTACTTGTCTCCAATTTCTTTTCCTTCCTCTCGTCCATCTGTCCGCCTCTTCTCTGTCTTTCTCACTTCGTCTCTGCGAGGTCTGAGAGGTCATCCCTCGTGGTGAGAGGTGTGAGAGGTGATAAGCAATTCTGCCTCTGCTGCTGTTCACTTTCAGCTCCGGCTGGGCTAAGTGTGTACGTGTGCATCTATCCGTATGTGTGTGTGTGTGTGGAGTGTGTAGACGGTGTACGACAGTGGGAGAGACGGTGTTATCTAGCTCGGATAGGGCCAGGCTGTTGTGTCACGACACATTAAGGCACTTCATCCATCTAACCCGAGCCGAGGCTGGCCATCAGCTGTGGTAACACTCACGCACACATGCGTGCAATCAAAAGGTGCACAGACGCCGACATGTGCTGACAAGACATTCGCACACACACACACATATACGCCTCCAGCCTAACAAATAGCACCAGGGGAAGGTGTAAAAGGTAGGGAGAAACAGAGAGACAGAGAGGGGAGAGTGCCAAGGGCAGAGGGAGGGAGATTTGGCCGGTGTTTTGTGGCCATGCAGCAGCAGATAGAGCAGGGATAGGGTATCACTCCCTAACCCCAAACACATTTACAGCTGACACCATGATTAATGAGCCTGGTGCCGCGCTACAGGGCCTGTTCCTGGACCCATTAGACCCCCTCCCAACTGCCCAGCTACATCTAACTCCCCCTCAACACCAATGCTGGACCCCTTCCATCTGGACAAAGCCCACCTGGGGATACCCCGGATGACACCCATGTGCACAATACAAACAAAGTGTGAAAACTGGTCGTCTAAAACAGACGCAACAATAAGTGGTTGTATACTTTTAGATACTGAAGGTATGTAAGCATTCAACCACCCAACGCTAAAGATTGGTTTGTCCCTACACTCACCTTTCCCCAAAGTCACCCAAAACCGCAGACGTAGTTTGTAGTGATTTATTGTTACATTTTTTTTAAGGGAGAAAGGGGACAGCAGAAATGAATGTCCTTTCTGTGTTATTAGAATATAAAAGTCATTGTGTGTGTAAATGGGTGTGTGTGTGTGTGTATATATGTGTGTGAGAGAGGTGAGTATTATTGCAATTTCCTGCGGCAATTTCATTTCTCCAAAATAGTTTAAGGTCTCCCCAAACCAAATTACATCCACCCCGTCATTTGAAAATGGAGCAACTCTCATCCTACACTTATGTGTGTAAAAAAAAAAAAAAAAAAAAGTAAACAGGATCACATGCTTGACATACATTTGGTGACCACACCCTCCAGGTGGATGATGTTCGGGTGGTCGAACTGGCCCATGATGCTGGCCTCGGACAGGAAGTCCCTCCTCTGCTTGTCGGTGTAGCCGGCCTTCAGCGTCTTGATGGCCACGCAGATCTCCCTCTTGCCCGGCATCTTCAGGCGGCCGCTGCAGACCTCGCCGAACTCCCCTGCAAACACACGCTCGGGTTGAAAATGTGGAATGATGATACACAAGCACTCTGATACTACAGTGTGCGGATTATAAATCACATCAAGAGCGTGTGTGTATGTGTGTGTGTGTGTGTGTGTGTGTGTGCAGGTTATAAGGGGTCCACTTTAAACATTGATCAGGGTCTCTAATCCCTCACTCCCCTCCTCCCCTCACCCACTGGAGCAGGGAGAGAGGGGAAATGGATATTGATTCTTTCTCTTTATTATTTTGTCATTGGATGACTTTTCTGTGGCCACAGCAATGGAACCGACAACATATTTAGTTTCCTCTGATTTTCATTTATTTATTTTTTTACTCGCTGACCTCTCTGGAGACACACCAAATGTTACTGTCTGGACAAACAATGTTTTTTATTCACAAGGAGTGCACATGAGAGTGGCCGCGCACCGACATGAATCACTGGGAGGGATATGCCGGCTGCAAAATATTTGCATGAAATGAATACCAAATATACTATTATCCCATTAGGCGGATGCTTTTATCCAAAGTGTGTTACAACATGCCTTACTGTCACAACACTGCATTTATAGTAATTGATGAAAAATGACAGAATGAACTGAGGTCACTGGATTGAAAACAAAACGCAGCTCCTCACCGATGCCAATAACTTTCTCGATCTTGATACAGGAGGCGTCGATCTCTTTGGCGAACTCACGGACAGCTTGGTTTGGGTCCTCATAGGTAAAGGGGTCAACGTATATCCTTACTCCTGTGGAAAAAAAAAAGTTTGGGAATAAAGGAAGGAAAGAAGCAAAAAAAAAGGGCAGTGAAAAATGAAGGTTAATTCATTCCGGCAAGTACACTCCATCTGTTCTTTATTTCCATCATGCTGCAGGCTACACCGCCTTCCTCTGTGGAACCTCCTCCTCCTCTTTTCTTCTCCCCACAGCTCGCTCCACACTCTGACTCCATTGCTTTTCATGTCACTACGGCTGACTCCAGTGAAGATGGAGCTCATTAACTTGAATTTTTTTTTTTTTTTTGTGGGGCGCAAATAACAATGCTGATGACTTGATAATGAGGTGTTTGGAGCATGTTAGGATGCAAGAACATTAACTTCAAAATAGTTTGTTTTTCTCTCCCCCCTCATTTTATGGGCTTCATTTGCGGTTTTGGAGTGCATGCACATGAGCGCACCTGACAGCGCTAATGCTTTTCAATTATAGAGTGTGTAGGTGGAGTGTTAACTGTGAGTTACCTTGATGTAAGTGCTTCTCTTCATCAGAGTCCTGCTTGGCCTTGCTGTATTTACTCCTTCTGGGGGCAAAGACAGCAGGACGGTCAGTCGCAGTGACAACAACACATGGAGAACTTTAAGTTTAAAACATCAGGGAGGATGTGTCAGGGGGAAAAAAGCATTTGCATGTCGTGTAAGAACAAAATATATATATATATTAGTAATAATAATAATAATAGAACACAAGTGTCAATTCAGTAAACCCTAATTAAAACTTAAACTGGGACTCCAACCCACTTATACATCAATTAAATTAAGTGAAGTGGCGACACAATCACTGATTACTGATCAGACATTGATATTCGTGTTTGATATTAATTATTCATTAGAGGGGAGCTCATTACAGAGACAGAAACTGCTCTTGAATGCCAACCTAATGTTATTTTTAGATATGGTTTGTGACTCTTAATAACTGCTCTCAGTAGGAGGACAAAAGACTCAAAAGAACAGTTTAACATTTTGGGAAGTAAGCATAAAAGCTTCCTTGTTTTATGAAAAGAATCAGAATCAAAAGACTGATAACACTTTTATGTTTGTCTATTAAATATGTTATACTGTTCTCATGCAATGTTCATAAGTACACCTCGAAAAAGTAATGCAACACAGTTTGTATATAACCCACGTTATTGGGAGGGTTATGATCACGTGAACAATGTGGTAGTGGAGGTAGTATAATGATTGAACGTCAGCCCGAGGACACAGGTTGGGGTGGTGGACGGGTTTTAAGGTACATTGTCATCATGTTTCTTTTCCTAAACCTAACCTATGCCACTCTACTTGCCTAAACCACTCGTAACTTTACTTGCCTACACCTAACCTACGTAAGTTAATTGCCTGAACCTAATCTTTGTATCTTAACTTGCCTAAACCATGCATAACACCTGCCTAAACCTAACCTACATAACTTTACTTCACAAAACCTAACCTACGTAAGTTACTTGCCTAATACAAACCTATGTAACTTTACCTGCCTAAACCTGACCTACATTACTTTACTTGCCTAACCTAACCTATGCAACTTTACTTGCCTAAACCTGGCCTATGTAAAGTACTTGCCTAAATCTAACCTACGTAAGTTACTTGCCTAAACCCAACCCAAGTGACTTTATTTGTCTAATCCAAACCTATGTAAATTACTTGCCTAAAGCTAATCTACATAAGTTACTTGTCTGAACCTAACCTGTTGCTTAAACTTAACTAAACTTAAACTTGCCTATACCCAGCCAGTGTAACTTGTATAAACCTAACATAACTAAAACTAAAGATGCCCAAACATGTTTTTTTTTTTCCTAGACCTAACCTTCACAACATCACGTTAAGTCAGCAGCATATTTGGAGTGCTAATTTGTTAAACAGCATACAAGCCATTGTATGAGGATATGTTAAATATGAAGCTACAACCAGGAAAGAGTACATTCTGATGATTGGGTACATTCATTTAAATAAACTAAATGACTTTACTTAATGTAATCGGGTGTTTTTTATATTGTGGTATAACTGCTTTAGAGAGAGATATAGTTACAAAAGTGCCCTGCAGCACTGAAGGTTTCTGAAGGGCACTGACTGAGCATATAGCAGCAAATCAATCTGGGAGAAGATGCGCTTAAATCCCTTTCGAATCCCTCAGGCAGCCTGACACCTGTGCTTATATTGATGTGTTGGGTCAGTGGTGGAAATGACCAGATGTGCGAGACATTGTCCTCCTCTATGGTTGTGTAATGATGGTAAACGGCTACGTGATTACAGTCCCTCCCTACAATCACAGGATGGCCGCAGCAGCACAATGACAGTGGCCGTCACATGCATATAAAAAAGGCTGAGACAACCACCTGCTTGGCTGGGGAGAGAGGCAATCACACGGAAAAGAGAGGACACACACACACACACACACACACACACACATATATATACACGCATACACAATCAACATCCCCCTTCAGTCCCCATCATTCTCAACACCAGTACACACATGCAAACAATGATTTGCTTTCCATATAAAGAGGCACACTCACACATAAAGGGATCATCGCATGCCCATAAAAGGTACACACACACATACCATTAACACCCCCCTCCCCCACTGCCACCACACACATGAAAACAATACTTTTTTTTCACAGAAGGACGTGCACACGCATATACGTCCCCGCCACACACACACACACATAGGGGGGCGTGTGGTTAACACCCTGAGGTGAGGCAGCCCCATCTGCATGTAATCCCATCTGTGTGACGGTGCTTTGTCCTGCTCGCTGGTTAACACCCTGAGATTGGGTCACTGCAAATCCACCTGATGCCTCTCAGTCTCACTCTGTCTGTATTCTATCTCCTACTTTTCACTGCCCGCTTATCTCATTGTCCACCCTCCTATCCCGCTCCCTCTCTCTTTTTTCCTCCTCCTCTCTCTGTCTCTCTCATTCTCTGCACGGCGGTCAGCAAGGCGCAGCAGGGGAAAATAACTAGCGGTCGGGATTACAGCCACTAGCCGAGAGATAGAGGGAGAAGGATGGGAGGATGCATGCAGAGGACAGGGAGCGAGAGGTCGCTGATTGCATCTCTTCAGCTGTCGAGGCTGTCAATCACGTCTCCGGTGTGGCGAGTCATCACTCATCCGATGTTAGCGAGTTGCACTGGCTGTCTGGTTCGGCGCATGTGTGTTTGTGTGTGTGGGTTGTTTTGTTTTTTTCAAGTGGCGTCCATCTCCTGACAGCTACTTTTCCCCAGCTATAAGCAAGACATCCCTCATCTGGGAGGAAAGAGGGACAGACAGGAAGCAGAAGGGACAGAACAGAAGGACGACACTCACCTTCGGCTGATGACGAAAGCGCTGATGAGGATGATGAGGAGGACCACGCTGCCCACCACTGACACCAGCAACACTGTGGAATTGGCCCCATCGCCGATGATGGGAGCTGGAACTGAGGAAAAAGGGGGGAAAGATGGGAGAAAAGAAAAGAGAAAGAGAGGACGGGTGGACAAAGACAAAGGGCAAAGTCAATATCCCCGCGCTCAGTCGAGTCGCCGCACATGAAAGAGCCCGTATACCCTGTGTTTGTCCGAGTCACTGACCCCCCTCACACTTCCTCCCTGTGTGTCTCTTCCTTTTCCACTGAGACAATGACGGCCCATTAGGATGTGTGCTTGACCATGTCATTATCATGCGCTGCTGTCTCCATCTGCATTACAAAGGGGACACCTGGGCTTACAGTGCGCCTCTGTAGCCGTCTGTGTCATCATCTCCCAGGAGCAGCTCATAGCACACAGCATTTAGTTATTTGCTGGAGGAAATCAAGTAAAACTGTGAAGCTTAGGCTTGTTTGATTACATATTATTAATGAACTGATGAATTGTTGAGGCTCTTCACCTGCATTAACTCCAGAGCATTCTTGTTTTCTTTCTTTCCCCTTAAGTAGCTTTAAAGTTGTTAAATCACGTTATGCTACGCTGTCTGATAAGGCTGCTTGATTATGGTAAAAATCATAATCAAGATTATTTGCTCAATACTCGGACCACGGTGCATTAAACATAAAAACAAAACTTTTTAACAGTGGATTTTCTTGAACATTAAAAATAATTCAACAGTAGGTGTCTCATCGGCCCTTATTCGTATTGTAGCAGTTAAAGCACTGATTTATATGCATTAAGAAAAATAAATAATATGAATATAAACAATGTAACTCTCCATCATAAGGCTATGACCTATTAATAATTATAATAATAATCCACATAATTGGGTGATGCCATGGTAAATCAATAGTCAGCGGACACCCTGAGAGCTCCGCCACATAATCTAATGAGAGCTCAACAGGCTGCACCTGCAGTGGCCATGACACAGTGGATTATTTTTAGAAGTGGAGTAGCTAGAGGGTCTGAAAAGTTGCTAAATCGAGCAACAAAGTCACCAAGTTGGCAACACTGAGGCCACTGCTGTAATGGATTCATAACACAAGGCAAAGACAGAACCGGCACAATAATTGTTTCATCTCAAGCCAAATTGTAATTCAAAACAAAATTTGATTAATCACCCGGCCCTACACTCAGATAGTAATATCTATATTTTGTATTTCAGCCTGTCCCAAGATGTTGTGTTGTTTGTGGGCTGCTCCATTGTGTTGAAAGGAAATATTTGGAAACTTTGGCATCTCCAATAGAATTTAAATTAAATCCTGTGTGTTTTGGTTGGCACAGTTACTGTTATCTTTAGGTTTCTGGCGTAAACACTCATTATTTTTGCTTTAAAATAATAACATTTAAAGCTACTAGCATGAATCAAAAAGTAGCTATCAGCAGTTGCCAACTAAGAATCTCAGAAATTGTATCATTCTTTAAAAACACATATAGGTTGAACCCTGGCTGGAGCATCCACCGAGGCTCGCTGCAACACGGATAATGGAAACTACTCAAGTTGCCGGTCAGATGCTGCAGCACAATATCGTTTATCTTTATAGATGACAGCTATTTGATTAATGACTCCACAATGAAAGAGACAAACTCGTAAAGGATGCTATCATTACAGGATTACGCAGAAGCTGGCCGTGACCGAGCTGGCACCGAGCCTCTCTGGCCCTGCAGAGCACTGATGTCATCAAAGCACGCTGAACTCACCGGAGTTAGTCATGAACTCAAACGGGCCGCTGAATTCTCCGTAGCCGGCTGCCGTGCGAGCACGCACGTGGAAGACATAGGAGGTGAGGGGGGTGAGACCCTTGATGTCGGTGTTCCTCGATGAGGTTTTTATGATTCTGTAGCTTCTTTCATTTTGGTCCTGAGGGATGACAGATTATGGTGAGACAGAGAAAGAAAGAGAGAACAAGCAGATGTGGTTTTCTTACAGCCTGCTGAAACATTGCTATTTTGGAGATTCATCAGCAGACTACATCACCCATGGGACCCCTCACCTTCTCATAGTACTTGACCTCATACTCCAGGATGACCCCGTTGGCTCTATCCGGTGGCTGCCAGGCCAGCGAGATGGTGTGCCTTGTGATATCCTTCGCCTGGATGGAAGTCACTGGAGAGGGAGCTGGTGAGATGATCAAAGACAGGACAGAAAAAAAAGAGAGAACAATTTTAGCCAACTGCTTTCTCCCAGTCCTCCATGTTTTTTCAGCCTTGGAGACATCAAGTCTGTTTTATGTTGCTCTCCTGAATCCCCCACTCTTTGCTCCTGCTGAGAAAGTCAAACAGCGGGCCAGGCCACAAGGCAATCACTTCCATTTGTCTTTGAATTTGGCCTCCGTTCAAAATCAGAGGCGTTACAGAGCTGTATGGCCACACAGCTGAATTGCCAAAGCTAGAGTGTATGGCAATACTCTTCTTCTGAACTAATGGTTGGCATCAATAAAACTGATCCAATTTCCCCTCGGCTGACGCTAGCGTCTCAGACACTTTTCTTACAAGCTGGCAAAATAATGTCTAACTTCATTTTCTGCGGATACCCAGGTCACCCTGGGAAACCTCCCACTGCTAGTAAGTCCGTCTCGGAAAGCTCAGAATGAGCTCAACGCCTTTGCTTCTTTCTTTTTTTTTTGTCTTCAATAGAGCAAATCAATTGGTTTTCATTAAAGCTCCAGTGAGCGATCTTATCTCAAGCCCTTTCTGCTGCAGCTGATAATGAGGCCATATTTCAAGCAGCCGCGCTATCTGCGTTCAGACGCCTTTAACATGTGAAGGTTAAAGCACAGATAATGGCTTACACTCGTCCCCTCCCTCCAGTGTGTCACCGCTGCACAAATCAAACCTCTATCTTCTGGGAGTGTGACAACGCTAAAATTGGGTCATACACACTCTTGATGCTACAAAGAGAAATTCATCGGCATAAAAGAGATAGTGTTGTAAACAGCAAAACACTCATGTACAGATTGAGTTTTGAGCACACCGGAGGATATGTGGTCGAGCAGGTGGAGTTACAGACCAAGGAACAACAGGAGACATGGATGAACACACAACTCAAGGTATAAAAAGACCTAGAACACAAACATGTATACGCACTTTGACAGTTTGGGGGTTCTAGCATCTACAGAGCTTAAACCCACATTCAAACAAGCACCCCTGACAACAAAACAACCTCACTCGTCTATTCTTCTCAGAGCCAGAACAAAGCAACACCCACACACACACATTTCCTCTGAAGCCCAGGTAGCGTTTCATTGTGGCGTCTGCTCTTACAAGTTCACAAGGAGTGAATCTTTGACCTCTGGTCCTCAGTGATACTGTAACCTTACTCGTTCCAGACCATCTGCCTTTTAAAAAATTACAGTGGGATGATTAATGAGGGGTTCGCGGTCCACCGATTATGATTGGATTATCTATGACATTATAGACATTCTCATCACTTTGACCAGGGGCTCCAGGGAGCGTAGCCTTCGAGCTAAGGCTAACAAAACCTTGCTTTTAGCCGGAGATTGAGTTCAAACGGGCCTGGAATTCAAGCACCAGCCTCGGATAGAGTTTCAGCGGGGTGAGCAGTCGGGGGGAGGGCGGAGGGTTTGTGACTGGTGGGGGTCTTGATGGAGATGGAGAGGGATGGGATTGCAGACATCTCTTGGTAAATAGATTAACCCAAGGTTGTGTAATCCTGTTGGCCTAATGTGTTGCGTCTCCGTTAAACAATTAGATGGCGGCCATTTGTATCCCTCCGATCAATCTTACCCGGCAGCAAGAGCCAATTTGAAGGCCCTCCTGGGGCCGAGCAGGGACGCTCTGGCTCGGAAAGAAAACCCCTGAGGGGTCGCCGGCCTCCGTGCCCCAGAGGTAATCCACACATCCATCTTTCCTCCAAAGATGACAGATATGGTAGTTTAATCGCATTCACCTCCTCTTGTTGCGTTTTTATTTTTCCCCCGACTAATGTGAGGATAAAGATGAGTGATTTTCTGAGTGGTCCCTTCTGAGATTCCCTACGTGAGACTGCAAGGTTAGAAACAGCCAGACACAAGATAGGTGATCCATCAAGGCCAAGTCTTTTTTCTTTCTTTTTAAAGATAAATTAGTCAGTGGAATGCCTAAAAAGCAGGCTGAGAGAGAGAGATGCAAAATATTGTCAAATCCTGCTTGTACAAAGTGTACAGAGCTGATGCAAGACTAAACCTGACATGTCTATCCTGAACAGAGAAAAGTTTAACCTGAGGCTGCGACTTGGGCAGACCATGCTAGACTAGCTGGCACCTCTGTAGATGAATTTAAATATGTGGGGCAGATCTGTAATTTCTTACTGCCTCCTGAACGCGTGGGCTAAAAATGCTGGCAGAATAATAAGTGTTAGACGCAATGAATATTCAGATCTCATTTCAGAATCGTGCCTTCCAAAAAAACTCTTTCACAGCCTGCGACACTTGTACACACACACACGTATAGAGCACACACACACACTGAGATTCCCAGCAACACAAAGGACCTCATTACACAAACAGAAAGATAGAAATTCACTTAGAAAAACACACACCTAGTCCCATTATCTCACACAGACAGCAAAAAACTCAATCATGCCACCTATGCATACACTATAATGAGTAAAAACCTGGCAGGGGCACATAGAGTTCTGGGTTTGGTTTGGAAAATCACTCCCCGGGGACAATGGTGGAGGCTGCGTGTCAGTTTTTTGCAGACATTTGTGAGGTTTTCCCTCTGCATGGGACACAGTTTGTCAAGTGAGTGAGTTTGTCTTCGCCAGCGTGTTCATCACAAAGTATTTGTGTTGCAAGGAGCAGCTGTGGTCGGCACGAGCAGTTGCGAGAATATGCGGTCGATTACAGTTTGACATTAAAAGAGACAGGGGCCGGGGTGCACATGTGGTTGCCAGATTGGAGACTGGTTGCCAGATTGGAGTCACTCGATTTTGCTGCCGCCAAGGAAAAATAGCCGAGGAGGGAGCCGTTTTTCAGGGTGTCGAGAAAATGGCTCCTGCGTACAAGATCCTTCCCCCCCGCCTGTGAAGCCCGCTTCCATCTCCCCGAACACATTTCCACATGTACGTCTGTCCGATTTTGCCACAGATGGAAACTCACACACATGTGCGCTGACAGACATGCCCACACACACTCTCTCTCATGCACTAATTCACTTTTAGTCACCTAAGCCTGCCAAGTATTTTGTATCGAGACATAAACACCTCTCTCTCTGACTCTCTCTTTCCCTCTTTCTCACACATACACACATGCACAAAGTGCTTGATCCCATAAAGGGGAAAAAACATCCATTTACAGCCAGGGGTCAGTTCAAAGCTTGGACGTCCCCCCTTCTCTCCCCTCCCTTTCCTCATGCAGTCCGGGTGAAAGGGTTACACCCCGGCTGATTTACGACAGTGGAATTGTTCATGGCGAGACGCGGAATCTGACCTCTCCGTACACACACACACACACACACACACACACACACACACACGCCTGGTCACAGATGCATGCACATGCAATCAGCAAACACTCATGTCTTAATTTTTGACTCGCGGCATATTTCTCCGCCGCACCTTCATCCATTTTCCTCTCACGCAAAAATACATAAGCGCTCCTCCCTTCCAACCTGCCTGCCTCACTTCTTCCTCTCTAGCCGAAATTTGAACTTTTATGGAAAAGGCGGTGGCAGGGGTGTCTTTTCCACAGCACTTATAAATCCTAATAAAGCTATCATAATAAATGTGTAATCCACGGTGTCTGGATGAGGGGAGGCGATACAGAGAGAGGGACAGCCACAGATGACTGGCTGGATTACCAGCGGCTGAAACCAGAGCTTCCAAAGCCCCTACCGAGCATTAGCAGGAAGAAATCCAATCAGTCTGGAGCTATTCTCTTTAACACACACACACATACGCACACATATGCACACAAATTAGAAGAGACATGCACACTCAGAGGCACATAGAGGACATTGTTTGAGAGGCAAATGTAGATCATCTCCATCCACGAGCGTACAAACATTCTGCGTAACACATTTTCTCACTTTTGGCAAAGCATGCAGTCAGTTCTGCACATGTCCAATCACACACACACACACACACACACACACACACACACACACACACACACCATAATAGAGCTTCCAGCTGCAAGCTTCATATAGCTAATCCTGGGGAACAGTTGTGAAACATGCACCAGTGACGAGCCAAAGGCAACATCATCTATATCTTACAACTTGAAGTCAGCAGATTAGCCTCGAGCAACCTCAGGGGGACATCACTACGTGTGTGTGTGTGTGTGTGTGTGTGTGTGTGTGTGTGTGTGTGTGTGTGTGTGTGTGTGTGTGTGTTATGTCTTTGTTTGAATCCAAGTGTGAGAATGTGCACTTTGGAGTTTTTGCGCAACTCTGCGTCTGTGTGACTACGCCGACATGCTGTCACGAGCCCTCGGCCTGGACTCCAGGGTGTGCTCCATTACAGCTCCCACACATGCCTGTCTGGCAGGACTCGTAGCTCTCCCACAGGCAGCACATCCATTCATCTCTATCTTCCTGACCCCAGCTGATAAATCAAGTCACTGTGTCCTTAGATTGCTGGTCCGAGCCCTATTCAAGATATTCGCTTTTCCCAAGGATGGAAATTAGCGATAAAAAGACGACACAAAAAGGCACTTAGCTTGCCACCCAAGAGCAGAGCAGTAAAGAAGACCAAGGTAATGATCGGCTATAAGTGGAGGAAAGCTGGGAGGGGATGAAGAGAAAGGGCCAGGGTCGTAAAATCCATTTGCACAACAACCGGTTACAAAATGGCTAAATGACAAAACAACGGGAGGCTTTGAACGCACCCCCAGGCTAGAGGGCTCTTCTCCAGCTCTGGAGGAGAGGCTGTATTCATGGGTGTTTTCTACTAGAATAATTACACACACACACACACACAATCCAACAGCATTTGTAATGAAGCCTCCACAGATCGATACAACTCATCTAATTCATTAGCTCGTGAGCTAAATATAGCACGTTGCCCCTATCTTCAGCCTAGGCTTCTCATGCCTAATTATGCAAAAACTCAAGTGAAATATTGCAGAAAATAATTTGCCACTGCAGAGAATCCATCATCCTCCTCGGTAATCATCCAGCCTTAACCCAAATTATTTACAGCTTTAATAAACATGTTGTGGTACGCACATTGCCCCCAAAAAAGTACTTCAAGCGCTCAGTGTAACGAACCTGTGCTCTGCATCAAATATAAGCCCCCCGCACACACAGCAACCAACATGCACTTCTCATTGCATCCTCACACAGACAAGTCAAGAAACTAACTTGGAGTAGCAAGTAAATTATAGGAGATGTCAACAATTAATTCAAGTAAAGTCGGATTCACGGCACGGAGCTCGACACTTTTAATCGCCCAAAAGAGATGACATACTTTACACAGAAAAAGTGTTGCTTGACATGTTGCTTTCATGTCGAGTGCCTGGAGAATTCTGTAACGTCGTGGGCACAACAGTAACTTTCAGGCTGTTCTCATGCACTGTTTGTACATATACCTAGGTTAAGTAATTCATCCAAATTTGTATATATCCCTCCTAATTATGAGCCAGAAATTTCTGTACACGCCACATATTTGGGAAGGCTGCAATCACGTGACCAGTGCGCTTACGAAAATAAGGAAGAGAGCAGTGCGTGTAAGGAGCCAGGTTGCGGTGGTGAGTGAGCTTTCCCCGTGAGACCGGTGTTCAAAAAGGTGTGCAACCAAGTGAACTTGGAGTCCTTTAAAGGTACGTTATCACCATGTTTCTTTTCCTTAACCTTACCAAAAGGTTCCATTGCTTGCCTCAACCTAACCTATGTAACGTTACGTTAATAATGTAACCTTCCGTGAGGTACGTAACCTCATTCACGGGGCGCTAACTTTTCGATATCATCCGAACTGGGACGTTGTAACTCTACGTAATGTCTAGACATTTAAAAAAAAAAAAGGAAATTGCATCTCCTTGTTCATGTCCCGCATTTGTTGGCCCAGAACATGTTCACTGACCACTTCCTTTTCTTGCGTTCCCGTTGTCTTCCCGGCACAAGTAAGTTTAAAAACTCCTCTTCCTCTTCAATTTACTCACTGATTTCATCAAATCCTTCCATTATCAAAAATGCAAAGGGATTCAAATACAAAACAAACAGCTGTCACAAAGATATATGCTCCGATCAGAATGATATACTGAAATTAAACAAGCCGACTGGAGCTAAGTGTTTGGTTAGCATGACGACGACTGGAACCTTTCACCAAAGCATGAATTAAAAACACTGCGTGACTCTATAAATTCTGTCGAGTGACATTCATCAACAGCGTAGAGCGCCCGATCGTAAATCAGGGAAGATTTTACAAACAATAGCTCCAACACAGCAACTGAGTGGAACTTGTATTCGTCAGCTGCTGTTTCTATTGCCAAGAATGTACGTTCATTACCAAATTTGCTGCTAGGGTTCGTTTCACTTACAAGAGTTAACTACTATCTGCAGCTACAGGTAACCATGGTAATCATGGTGTAATATACCTTGTGCACTAATGCTGACTGAAATGTTATGTTGAGTTACTCCCATTTTCCTTATAACTTTTTACGTAACTGTAATTGTGTGGTAATTGTTGGCCTGGTATAAAGCCAAAACCATAAATCTTGCATATGTTTGGTAGGGTTTAAAATATATATTGCTATGTCAATATTTCAGGTTAATCAGTGTTGCCCCCTTCTACTCAGATTGACATAACACTTACTTATCCTTGGATTAATCAATGCTACACTGGTCACTCTTGGGAGGCCATTAACCTTCTTTGACTAGCTCTTGGATTATTGCATAAATATCAGCTAACTAAAGCTGCACTTCAGGGCAAAATGTATTGATCCTGATGGCTACTGGCAGTCTGACACAAAATCTTTGACTTTCTTTAGCTGTTGGAACTTTTTCCACTATCATTTCCTGGCCACGAACACAACTTACAGCACTCAAACAATCACTGGGCGTCTTACCGGCCTGGTTGGTGGTGACGGTCACGGACACGGCCTGTTCCGGCCCGGGGCTCTGAGGCGAGACTCCGTTCACCGCCCACACCTCGAAGGTGTAGTTGGTGTGGGCCTGCAGCTCGTTAATGGACACCCTGGTTCCCTTCAGGCTCAGCTGCTGGGGGCTGAAATGGATGCCGTTACCGCAGGGCTGACAGCGCCGGCCGTCCGGCCCGCAGCGCTTACACACCACGTTGTACGTCAAGTCCTGGCGTCCTCCTGAGCTCCGTGGCGCGCTCCACTCCAGGTTTACCGAGGTCTCGTTCACTTTTGAGATGAGGTTGGCAGGTGCCGACGGAGGGCCTGTGGAGGAGGAAGAAAGAAGGAAGAGTTGATGATGTTAGCAGCAGTGGATGGAAATGTTGAGCAGGTACAGAGTTACACTAATATCTATTATAGTAGCAGAGAGTGGGAGACATTTATTTCTGTGATCTCATTAAACAATAAAGAACACATTAATGGTCGTAATATTAACAAAAAGCATTTGGTGAGTACTGCAAAGAAACTCTCTGCTCGGTCGGGGAACTGATTCTTTCCACGCATACATATAAGAATGATATAAATGTGCAATTGACTGGGTTGTCCCTTTATTGAGAGCTGAGGCTTCTTGAATTCCCTTTTAATGTCTTGTCCATTACAGCGAGGGAGGATCCAATTTCACCTCAGTTAATTCAGCACGTTAACTGAAATCCAATAGGCCCGCAGCTTTCTTTCCCATTCATATGTCGAATCAGCTGGAGGTGGCAGAGCGCCCGAGCCCGCTGCTAACAGTGGGGCTTTATGGCACCCACTCAATAACTTTAGACAAAGTTTGCTTTGGACCCTGTTATTAAGTTCCTGCTTTGATGTACTGCTGCAGTTTTACATGAAGAGCAGCGCCACAGATATGCGACACAAACTCCCCTGCTCATCAGTTTCAATTTACATGTCAGCTCTATTGTAATTAATGTGTTTTTTTGCGTTGCTTTCAAACATAAGCGACGGTAATTGACTTAACTCTCCCCTCTTTCTCCCTCTGCCTCTGTTTTCCCTGTCTCCCTCGCTCTCTCTCTGACTAATGAAGCGCACGCGAGCGGGCTGGAGGGATCGATGCAGGGTGAAATATGAAAGCTAGTCAGTCCACAGACGAATCATTTCACAACGGAAATTAATTATCAGTGTTATTTTTGGAGGAGCCGAGTGGCAATGAGTGATTTCACAGAGACACAGAGAGCAGCGGAGGGGACAGTGTGTGGGAGTGTGTGCACGTGGTCGCCCAGGGAGGAATAAGTGTGCTTTTGTTGGCGCATTAATGGAGACGTGGAAGTACAATTTTACCCGTGATGCATGCGTCTTTACAGAGCGCTCATGCTGAATGTGTACGGACTGGACTCGTGTGTGTCGCATTAGTCTGGCAGATAGTGGGGAGAATGCTGACGGGAAGCTGAGGCTGTGAGGAGGGAGATGGAGAAGGACAGGAGGAGAAGACAAACACCGTCTGTTCACCCAGGAAGCACAAAGTCACTGATTAGTATGGAAGGAGCAGGTCTGGATGGATGGAGGGAAGAAGGGGACAGAAATGGATGGTGGAGGAGTGTCTGTTTAACTGAAAATGACCTGAAGGGTCACTAACAACACTAGCAGGGAGATAAAAGGATGCAGAGTGTGTTAATATTAGCATCACTTGACTTCCTCTTACCATCCGCAGCCTTCGATGAGAACCTATTAATAAATTCTCATTAAAAATTATGATAAAGCTCCGTCTCCCCTCCTTTCCCCCGCTTTTTCTCCCCTACACCCACTTTTCCTCCCTCGCTCTTTCACCTCATTCACTCCGTTTGCTTCTGAGACAATGAGAACAAGTTACAGATGGGGTTTCTAAATTAAGGTGCCTACACCCAACCGTCATTATAACAGTGCCTTTGTCAGTGCGCTAGGTTGAACCAACCTCGACTCCCATTCAGCACTCAATAATGTGCTGTCTGAGATGCACCATAAAGCTATTACCTGGCTGTTATCTGGACTCATGGAGCCATAAACTTAACAGGACAAAGGTGATATTAATGCTTCCAGTCAGCATCTGAGAATGTGTGTGCTTTTGTTCTTCTGTTCTTTTCACACAAAAATAAAAAGATGAAAATGTCCGCCCGATTGAAGAGATTTGTTAATTCACACCGCTGTGCGTTCACTGGCTGCCTCTGGTCATTTATATGAGGGGAAGGGTGGCAGAGGGGAAGCAGCCTCGAACACGATGGTGGGGGTATGACGCTGTTGCCATCCATGCGAACGTGCGATTTTGCTGTGTCATTAAACTTCCCAGCCAACATTTGTGGGCTCCACATGGGTTATGCTAGGGCTACCTGGGTAGCAACTGTGTATGGGCCCAAAATGGGCAACTGGCATGGGGACAATATGGAACCCATGAACAATCCCGCACGGGCCCTGCATACAAATGTTGGCTGGGTTCTGATGGTTGTCGCCTTGCTTTGGCCGATCAAATAATTGGCATCACGGAAACAGAAATAAAACAAGATGGAGGAGCTGATAATGTTGGTGTCTGAATACTTGGAAGTATTTCATTTGACTAGTAAATTGTCCAACTATGTAGAAACCCCTTTTAATTTCTGAGATTTCCATTGTCTCGCTACAGTTACAGCAGCTGCAAGCTAGCTTGCAATTCTGCCAGTGATATCTGACGCACTTCTCTGTCATCGCAGCCGTTAGTGACCGTAGCGACCGCTTTTAAAAATGCTTTGCTTTTTAGAGGACGCTCTTGCAGGTAGGCATTCGTCACCATGACATGTTGGGAAACTGACCTACTTGCTTTCTCGCTGAGAATTCGATGACCCTGATTGGAAACCCCTAACCTGCTGGTGAACTAAAACCTCCCCCTGCTCTCAAGTCTCTCTATAATCCTTTATTTTTCTTCTTTTTATTGAATGTTTTGCTTATGTTTATTTATATATGTATAGCAAATAATATTCATGTTGTGCATCCAAACTTGTAAAATGATAAAATCCGTGTAGCCTGTTTGTCTGTCTATTCATGTCCGTTTGTTGGTCTGTCTTCCTGTCTCGTCCAATCTCATCTGTCTCATCCGCCTTTTCTATCTCGTCTATTTGTCTATCAGCCCATGTTCCTTCCTGTCTGATGTCGCCGAGTAACACGATACATGCGCAGGTGCGGGGTGGCGGGCTTTGGTGACTAAATCTGTTTTTGATTTTTGTTTGTTTGTTCTGGTTTTGTTTTACGTTTTTTGTTTGTCTGCTTACACACTGTCTTGGTTTTGGAGTGGTGATGTCTGTCTGTAAATACATAAATTGAATAAAGAGGAAAAAGGACAACAAAAAAAAAAATTTGATGAGAGAATTAACACCATTCACATGTCAGTACACTAAATATGAAGCTATAGAGCCGGGAGACGATTAGCTGAGCAAAAGACTGAAAGTACAGAGAAACACTTTGCACTTGTACTTTTGTGCGGCTTTAACAAAGAGACGGCAGCATGTAAATTAGTGAGTTTTAGAGGAATTTTAGAGGCATATTTTTACTTCCTTCAGACGGAGCCAGGCTAGCTGTTCCCCTTCTCTTCCTAACCAGCTAAGCTCACCGTCTCCTGGCTCCAGCCTCACAGTTAGCACACAGACATAAGAGTTGTATTGATCTACTTATCTAACTCCTGGCAAGAAAGCAAACAAGTGTTAAAGTATTCTTTTTACATAACAGCATTGTCCTCAATAATATACTAAGATAAGTGTGTCAGCGTGTGTGTGTGTGTGTGTGTGTGTGTGTGTGTGTGTGTGTGTGTGTGTGTGTGTGTGTGTGTGTGTGTGTGTGTGTGTGTGTAATCACCTCAGGAAGATTCCTTTGTTTGTTTGTTGCTATGACAAAAGTTGCAACAGCGCTCTCTAACTTTATGACTGTATAAAGTCTTAAACACATTCCACCATATGTCAGTATTCCCCCCCTGCATTTCACACACATACACACACATACACATACACACAAACTACCTTTGGCTATACCTGTCGCTCTCCCACAATGCACCAGTGGGAGCGTGGGAGAGCCGTCAGCTGTGACTGACACCCGGTAATTAATCCTAGGAGAGAGAGCGGCGGGGGGAGACGGGAGCGCAACGCTCACACAACCTTCGTACAACATTAGCTCAACATGGCCTTAAAATTCACACTCCTTACGGGTGGATTCCAGAGGGAGAAAGTTTCTCCTGAAGAAAGTTAGTGATTTCTTTTCCCCTCCTCTCCTTTTCCGTTCATTTACGGCCTCGCAATTTGCTACAGGCCTTATTTCTCCTGTTCCTGTCGCTCCCTCGCTTCCATCTCCCCCTTCTTTAATCTGTCTTTCTCATTTTTACTCCACTCCCAACCTCCGCCTTTCCTCTCTGCATGCTCCCGCCCTCTCTTCCACCACTCCTCTTTCATCCCTCTCTCCTTCTGTCTCTTTCTATCAGTAATTGTTAGCCGAGTGTTGTGCAGGGCCGAGGTAGAGAGCAGGCTAAATTGGCCAGAACATCGACCCCGCTATTACGATCCGGCTGGGATTCATTCAATGCCCCCCTCGAGTCCTCCCCCGACCCGCGTTCATTCCTCACTCCATCCCTCCCTCTTCCTCCACCAAACCGCCGCTAAGAAAACTGTGCAAAATCTGAGAAACACATCAAGGGCGAGCAGAAACCCCAAAATGGAGAACACCGCCTCTATATAACCTGAACACAGTGGAGCAACCAGCTCCCACGGGTGTCTGTCCCTGGTCCTCATTACTGCCCTGTGTGTGTATTTATACTCACCCACATTTATTCATGTGTATTTCCTTTTTTTGCCCTGAACATATTTTAATATTAAACTGTATGCTTATAAACAAACCGAGCTCCAACCTGTGTTTCGGCAGTAGTTTCCATCTTCTCGACTTCATTAAACAAACTTAATGTTGTATGTTATGTTAAAACCTTCCTATAAACTATATGGACTATGCACATTTTTATACAGTTGCCTAAGGATCTCATGAGACCTAACATTGTTGACCCAAAAAAACTGGGCCACAAAGAAGTGCAAAGCAACAAATGCAACAACAGTAAGAGAGCAAGCCTGAAAACACAGAAATACACTACAAAAAAAGTGTTCAAAAAAGATTGCAAAGATTGTCTAATAATACAACAATAATTTGACTCATTTATCCTGCCAAAATCCTCAGGCAGATTGATCCAAAGTGTGGGAGGTAAGTGTCCCTTGTTTCTAATCCCGACAGCAATTGTTTCGATCAAATGCAGCAAACGTTAATTGCCGATCAAAAGAACAACTACTGCAAACAAGCGAAGATGCGAGCGAGGCGCTGACGGATAAAACGGAACGGGAGTAACAGGCCTGCAAACAAACAGCCGCACAATGACGAAATTACACAACATCCAGTTTTAATCATCATCTTGCATCGCTAGACTCCGAGCTAAGAGGGGGGAAAAGCGTTTTCAATTACCCATACGCACACACACACACACACACACACACACACATACACACAGACCCAATTACCAGAGATGCTGGCTCTTTCCCAGCCTGACCTTCAGCAAGGCAAACTGGGAAATGACTTTAAGAAGGCCGTTTTTTTTCCCTTCATCTGCTCTGTTCGTGACTCTGAGTGGGTTTTTAGAGACGGAGAGCGAGAGAGAGTGAAAACAAGATGTGGATGAGGAGGGATGTGTGAGTGACAGCTGTAATTACAGAGTTCTAACATGTGGGTGAGAAGTAAAAAAAAAAAAATACACGAGGAAGGAAAACAGCAGACGACAGACGGGGTGATGGTTCAAAGATCAGATGTTGACTGGCTGACGAGGCGGGGCAAAGGTCGGCGAGGGAGTCCAGCTAATGTTTAGTTCCTAACTGTGGAGTCGGGGACGTAGCGGAGACGGCATAGCTCGGCCCTGTAAAATAAGCCAACTAATGAGCTTTGACAGCTGTTGCTTGCAGCAGCCGTGCTCAAATGCCACACTGACTAACAGGACAATAGGGATGAGCTCTAAGATCAGGCATTAAAACAGGAGTAGTAACTTAATGTATTAGTGATGGGAAAGAACAGAAAGGTCGGACACGTGTCATATGGTAGTATGTTGAATATGATTTTATTTTCATTCAAAAATATATAGTTTGTGGTGTTTATGTGTTTGGTAACCCCTATGTTTCATGTTCTACATACTTTTTTTTAATCTCAGTGAAGTGCCCGATTAAATAATGATTAACTAGAATAACCACCTTCTTCCACACACCACTCAAGATACAATTACAGTTTACGACTATGTCTAGCCACAGTTATGTGCAGTCATAATAGTTAACAATACTTTAAATAAGGATGTTGCTGCATATTCTAAAACATGGATGCTTCACACACATCTTCAACCCAACAGCACAGACGATCTGCACAATCAGCAATTTGAAGATTGACACCCAAGACTAGTGTCACTCGTCAGCTTTTGAGCAAATGTCCTCCCTTCTGTTCCTAAATTATGATGTTGAATAAAGGCCAGAGAAGCAGGATGCAATTATGTCACAGTGAAGCTGACCTTTGACCTCTTGAATATGAGATGTCTCACTTTGGCATTTTATCCTGTGAAACTTCTGTATCAAATTATGTCATAATTAGTGCATGAATTCTTAAGTTATGGCTGAAAATGTGTTTTGTGAGGTCACAATAATCTTCACCTTTGACCTTTGACCATCAAAGTAAGTAAACTAATCGGTTCTTTTGGTGAGTCCAGGTGGATGCTTGTACCAAATTTGAGAAAATTCCCTTAAGGCTTGCACTCACGAGACTGAGATGGACATAAGTTCACAGTGTCCTTGACCTTTTGCCACCAAAGTCTAATCAGTATATTCTTGAGTCCAGGTGGACATTTGTGCCAAATTTGAGAAAATCTCTTTGGGTATTCTTGAGATATCGCATTCAAAAGAGTAAAGAGGACGAGGCCACAGCAATTTTGACCTTTGACCATCAAAGTCTAATTAGTTCATCCTTGAGTTCAAGTGGATGTTTGTGCCAAATTCGAACAAATTCTTAATATTTTCTTGAGATTTTGCGTTCGTGAGAATGGGAAAGATGGACCGACAGACGTACAACCCCAAAACATAATGCCTCCTCCTGCCAAATGTCTTACTTTGCCCAACAAACGATCTAAAAGCCAAATATATTACCCTTTTTTAATATAAAACCAAAAAGCTGCAATTTCATACATTTAAAAACCATTAAATATTTGGATATATTATAATATAATATATAATATTTTCTGTCTAATTTATAAGTCTACTAATTGTTGCACATCTACAATGTTGTTTTAGTGTGTTCTCATGTAAAACAATGCTTATTTTGCTGCTTTATATCGCCAGTTTATAAGACACAAGCCCAATGAGTTACAACAGATTAATAAAAGTGTTTTTATTTGCTGGCCTAGGTGAACTATTTTAGACTTTAGTTACACTGTGCAAAAATAACCTTGCAATCAGCACTTAGCACCAAAGATGCAGCCAAACTTTTACAATCAGCGGTGTTGCAGATCACCATCTTGTTCAAGTAGGACTAAATAAAAAAAAAAATATTCCACAATAGACATTGTTTATGATGTTGCGTAGAGGCCGTGCAGCGGGGGAATAATTAGAGGCCGTTCAGTTTTGTTGCTGCCTAGACAGTTAAGTGTTATGCAGGAGGGGCTCGGCTGCTCGTCTGATTCAATAAACTGTTTTGCTGAGTGATGAATCCACAGGAACTTGACAGATCATTGGGGCCAAACGGCGAGCCAACTATGAGCTAAGCAACTTAACAGATGTTTTGGTTGTTAAAATTGCTTTATGACACATACTCAGTCACACACGAATGTCTGTCATGTATAAGTATGAGCGCCGTGATTGTCCTGGGAAACGAGCACGTAGGGCTTTGTGTGTTATGTGGGGGTTTTTTCTGTTTGTTTTAAGTTTGTGTATATTTCTCCCGGTATGAACTCCCAGTTCCGTGACTCACTGAGGGAATGAAGTCTAAAAAAGGAAGAGGTATCATTAGGCAGTGAGATTGTTAACAATATTTGTTATCACAGGCATGGTGAGTCAGGGGGGGAGATTGGAGGAACAAGATTCACTGGCGGTTGACTCACACAAAGTGCAATCACACACTGAAAAATAAACCTCAGGTTCCTGCATTTAATTCTCCTTTCTTTCTCCTTGGCACCTTACCCTCTTTCTCCATAACATCTTATTCATTCACTGCATACATCTCCAGCTTTCAGTCTGCCCTTGTTTTTCCACCTTCTTCCTCACTTCCCTGCGTCTCCACTAACATTTAATCTCTATTTGTCTTTCTCTACCATTCTCGCCCTCCTCTATTGTTTTGCAGTCTCTCTGTGGAAGACTGAATCTGGGATGCAGCGGTTTATACCCTCATTAGTTCTCTGTCACCGTGACTGATCACTAAGTACCACCTGGAATCAAAAGACACCTATTAAACCAGCAGCCGTCTGCTTTATGTGTGTGCAGAAAGGCTGTCTCTGCGTGTGTGAGGGGGTAATTCAGGTTGACATTGCAAGAGGGAGAGAAAGAGAGAATCCATGACCACGTTTAGGCAAAGGCAATCACTCTGTGTGTTCTCTTTCACAGCAGTATGTTGACTTGTATACAGTATACAGCAGCATACTTTACAAAATCACAGCTAGACATGTGCATGTGGGTGTACTTACGGGTGCAAGGCATGGACGCTGGGTCTGTTTCAGAGCGGAAGTATCCCTTGTCACAGGCGCAGGAGGTGGATCCCTCCCTGACGGAGTAGCTGTGGAGCGGACACTTGGAACAGGAGCCATCAGTGGCCAGAGCACGGTAGTAACCAATCTTGCAGGCTGAAAGATAACAGACACAGAAGAGGGTAAGCTCGGTTAGATGTGACGTCAACATGAAAAACAATTATATTATGCAGAGTTCTTTTATAGAGACGAAGGTTCTAGAGACTGCTAACATGCTGGAGTCAGGGAATCGCCATATCCATTGGGCTCTGGTCGGGCAGAGGGAGGGAAACAGAGATCTGTGGGGGTACGTGAGACCCTCACAAAGAGATGAAATCCCAGGGAGTACCACCAGCTGGTGCTACATGAGCTTCACCTGGATGATGCAATTCAAGGCTTATTTTAGGATGAGTCTGGGACAATTTGACAAACTGTTAATCATTGGGCCTAATTACGGTTAATGAAATGCTACAAAGTACTTGAGGTGACAGTTTGTTAAGATATGTCTTGTAGCTTGTTAGCATCACACAAACTATGTACGCTGCTACTTGTTGTTATTGCCGCTACAATATGCATCTCAGTTCACCTAATTGGATGATGTGAGAAAAACACCAATGACAATGAGAATTTTTTTCTGCTCTTGAAGTTTTTTTAACGTGAGGTGTTCAGGGCGCTCTTACAAAAACGCAAGGCTCATAGAGTGGGAAATTGTGACAGAAATGTTTCACTCTCATTGAAAACCATTACAAAATTTCGGTACTTAAAAGTGTATCCGGGTGAGCACGCTGGGTTCAGACAGGAAGCAGAAGCAAAGCATCTTGAACTTGGGAGGCCACCTGCGGAGCATTGTGGCCAGCTTCCTTGCTATGGGATGTTTTACGGCAGTGAAAATGGAGGTCCACCATGCTGCTGTGTTTAGAAAGGAAGTGGAAGCACTGCAAAATGCCCCGAAGCCAGGAAGCCAGCCATGGAGCTCCGTTGCTTATTAATTGCAGCTTGTTCAAACATTATAATTTTGTTACTACAGAAAGAGTTAAGTGCCTGGAAAAAGTACTGGTACAAAGTTCCAGGTACAAGCACGGGTTCAAATGTAAATGGTTGCCAACCCTACTGATCGGATCCTGAGAGTACTTCTTCTCGGAAACATGAATGTCTCCAATAAAAATCCCTGGAAATTTGGACGCTACTTACATCCGGAATATGTATCAAACACGAAGTTGATACAAGTGGCTGTCTCATGCTTTGGTGTTACGGTGATGTTGCCATAGTGTTACACTTTACATAAAATAGTTGTTTTCCAATGGAACATAAGAAGAGAACTCTGTGATCTTGCCCATTTTCACCCAATTAGCAACAAGAAAACAATACGCTGCCCAGAGGCTTGTACGTCTCTCTCCCTTTGTCTTCATTCTCCATCTTCAGTGCTTTCTCCCCTTTCTCCCCTCTCACGAACCTGCATTCTATTATCAAAAACAACAGAGCAGGAGTAAAGGGCGCTATTTCCTCTGACAAAAAAAAAGAAGATCAAATAACTACCTCTGGTCTTTCTCACAAATTTAAGCTATGCTCAATTGGCAGGTCTCGGAGCCGCAATGAAACCAGAGCCATTGGCATTTCAGACCATTTAACAAACAAATGCCACCACACTTGGCACACCGGGAGCTCTGTCACTCTCTCAGGGCTGTTTCTGCCTAACACACACACACACCTACACACACACACACACACACACACACACACACCTACACACACACCTACACACACACCTTAGCCTGAAATGGTAACCTAAGTGACACTTTTCCTACTTTTGGCGACAGTGCTCGCCTTTCTTTTGAGTGACAGTTTGATTGGAGGGCTCGTGTTTCAAGGAGTTTCTCCCTCGTCTATCGGTTTCTATAATGGCCAGGGAACCCTAGCAGGGTTACGTTTCACCCTCTGAGCACTGAACCAGAAGAGGAGGACAAAAGAACAATTCTCTGAGAGGTGCGGCGCAGACAGTCGCAACACCGATTGGACCAAATAACCTGTCAGTCAATGAGGCTGCCATGTGCTTGGCAGTGGGCGGTGAATGGTATTGGGGCCGGAGGGTCGGTGGTTTGGGTTTTGGAAGAGTGGGTGTGTGAATGTGTGTGTGTGTGTGTGTGTCTGTCTTGTTATTATGTGAAAAGACCCATTGGAGACAGATGGGTAAATTCATACCCAATATAAATCAGATAATTACACACTTATAGTCTGCGGGGGTAAATTGGACTCCCCCACGTACACACAAACACACTCACACATAGTCTTGCGATCCTCTCAGGCACATACACAACCCAGATCTTAAAGTGCATTTGAGAGGCATGGATTCCGATGCCACAGTCATAAATACATCAGCCGATCCTACATACAAAAGAGCAGTCACATAAACAAACTCCCACATGTGTTCACCACACTAGAAATCAAATCAATGCCTATCCACACACACACACACCGCAGTGTGGAGGAAGTCCATCTTCCAACAAAAACACACATTCCACCAACCGCCCGACACACTTACACGTACAAACAGAAAAAGAAATCCACAAACCCCCTAAAATACCGGGAAATCCCTCTCTCAGAGGCGTAATAAAGTCAGGCTCTTTGCCCCACAGCCGCTCCTCTCTAGCAGCTGGATTAGGGTAGCGTGGCGTTAACTGAGCCGGGCTAGCTGCTACCTGCTGAGCCATTCTTTGCCCGTTCCCACTCAGTCAATCAGGGCTAAATCTCTGCCGCTTCACTCGCTAACGCTAAGCTAAGGGTCTCTTTGATTGTGGCCTGCAGGGGTGCGTGAAGCCTCCGTTCCTTTTCTTCATGGTTGCCAAAAAGCGGGGGGGGGGGATTAGTCGGGAGGCGCTTTGTGTTATCTCTCTATCTTTAAAGCAATCTTTCAGCGCCCAGTCTCATCGCTGGAGACAGAAGGACACCAGGATTTGTGGGAAATGTTTAAGGGGCTGTGACCGCTTCAGGTGACAAAACACAAAGTTGCTGTTAGGGTTTGTACGTGTGCGCTGACCAGGAAAAGTGTCCAGAGTTGAGAGAGGGGTCAACCAGCTGTTAGAGACGATGCCCCCTTGCTAAAAGCTGAAGGGAGAGTTAATTGAGTCCCATGCTTCACAGCCTTTGGGCCTGAGCCTCTTTAAAGAGACACAGTCTAAGAGGGCTACCTCAAACTGTGCACGGTTGATGAGTTTTTCGCTCGTCAATTATTAAGCTGTCCCAGGCTGAACCCAGAGTCCCCACAGGCTGTCCCAGAATTCCTTGCCCAATCCCAAATCCCTGTCTGCCATAGACATCGCTCTAGCATCTTCATCTGTGGTTTGAAACTCCACATTTCAGAAATTGTGTTTGAAAATTTGATGTCAACATATGAGGCCTTGTTTATAGCAGCGACTGCCCCACAGAAAGGAACAGAGGAGGGAAAAGAGAAGTCGATATCCAAGTAAAGCCGGGGAATTTGCTTCCTATTAGGAGTGTGTCTGTGTGTGAGGGACGAGACCACAGTAGTGGGTGGTCCAAGAGACCGTGGCTTCAGAGAGGAATCTCCCTTAAGACTTGCTGGATTTATCACTGTCCGAGCCAGCTCTGGCAAACCCACATACAGACGCAAATACAGACACACATGAACACACATGTATTTAGTTTTATGGGATGTGAGCTGAGAAGCCCTCATCATATCCTCTCATACAGCTCTCAAAAGTCTAACCCAATTTTTCCACACCGTCTTTTTTATACTGTCTCCTTTCTCGCCCCGTCGCTCTCTCTCACTCTCCTGTATTATTTTTTCTCACTCTCATTCGCCCTCTATCTCTCTCTCCCACTCTCCTAGGCTTTCGCTCGGCAGGCCTCCTTTCAGACAGAGAGGGGTTTGTCAGGTGCCAAATCCCTGAGCTGAGAGATCAAAGGCAGACAAAGAGACTGGTGACTTACTGTTCTATTCTGGAAAGGCAAAAAATGGAATCCCTCATAGACCAGGACATCGCATTCTTCCCCCTTTTCTCCCCCAGCAGCTCTTTCACTCATTCAATCCTCCTCTCGGGCTTTAGTCTTTTTTTCCCTTTTGTCAGTCTCTCCCCCGCCCCATCGCCATCCCTGTTGTCTCTAAGCTGAAGCACGTTTGGAGGAAAGGGGGCAACTAGGGTGGAGGGAGAAGGTTGTGGGAGTTAATGAGTAGTTTTGTCCGTGTGGTGGGGATTCTGCTGGCTGAATTGGTTGCGCCGCGTGAGGGGAGGGGAAATAGGGAACTTCTGTTCAAGACAAAATCGTCGACGCAGCCATCTGCAAAAAAATAGGAGTGCACAAAAGCTAATGATACAATGATAGCTACCCACACGTGAGCCAACTAAAACGCAGCTAAGTTTTCCTCTGAGTGGCAACAACCTACACGCCAGGCTTTGAACAGCCGAGGATGCTCCCTACGCTGCCGCCAAACAAAACCACATCTACCCACACACCCACCCACTGCAGCCCACCTTGAGTGACCCGTATGCAAAGCCTGATAGGCAAGCTATTCTGTAGCCTACACAACAAAGTATCCAATCCACTCGGGACTGAAAGCATGAGAGCAAACTTGCGCTACAATAGCCGTCCAAAAACCCCAGGAATATAACACCCAGCACACGGCGCACAATAACTAGGCCTGCCCAGGCAGAACAATTGCCTCTCTTATAATCAGAAAAAAGAGAATTAAGTTCAAACTACGGCATTTTCCCTCCTTTCAAGCCTGCGCTTTATCTTCTGTGGGTGATGAAAACTCGGTCACTCTTTCTTAGTCATAACAGACAGTGAGCGCTCTTCAGAGGAGCAGTCAGAGGCGTCCTCACAAAGACGCTCTTTCAAAAAACGAAGCGATCAGCTTTCAGGACCTGAGGGCAAGGAGAGTCTCTCCTTCTCCTGCACCTTGAGGAGCCAGCGATCTCTATTCAACCTGCCTTTCTGACATATCCCTCTGTCTTTGTGTTTCTCCTCTCTCTTTTTTCTCTTTCTCTCCCTGTGGAAAGCAGTGCGTTGCTCAGGTGAGACTCCAGCTAGAAAGGATTACTATTCCAAGAGTGCTTTGTTTACCCCCCAGCTGCAGCCTGAACTGGTTTTAAAAAAAAAAACAATCACTCAAAGTCTCGGATGTATATACTGTCTACCCACCCAGACATGCATATAGATAATAAAGCCCATCCACATCAATACACCTGAGCCACTGGCATATTAGCAGGGATAACTAGCTGCTGACCGTTAGCATCTGTCGCTGGAACAGCAGGAGAGTGGAGCAGGTTAACTCATTAATTCCGTCACTGGGGGTTATTAATTACCTCCGGCCCTGACTGCGACACGCAGCCACACGGCCAGCGAAACCCATCAGCGTGATGGATGAGGGACACACGGCCACCGAAACTGATCACGATGATTGATGACATACACTCGTCTCACATCTTGACCTTGACCCGGGGGGGAAAGGTCCCATACTTGCAGTACCGTCCTTTAAAATGCAAAAACCAAGAAAAAGTAGGGTAGTGACATCTGGGTTGACATCCTTACTAGTGTTAATGAAGGCCAAGAACAAAAGGCAGCGAGGCTAACGATGTTAATAACACACAAGCCAACCTTGCTGACAATCACGGCGGCTTTACTAACGGTGGCCGGTGCCAGGGGGTGCGAGAGCTGCCAGCAGTTTGTCTGTCAAATGCCGGATGATTTATAACTGTATTTTCAGCAGCACCGATCCATCACATAAGAGCCACCCACGACACTGCCCTAATTAAAATGTCTGTACCTGACACATAGGAGCACCAGCCAAAGAAGCAGATGAGCAAACATGTTGTAAAAATGAGAATTATAACACAAGTAAACCCTGAGAGCAAGCCATTGTTATATTCAGTAACATATCAAAGCCATCAAATTGACACCAATGGTTCCTTTGTGCTGATTTCTTCCCATTTTGATCCAAGTTTAACACCAGCGTGCGGCTTGAAATGTTATAATTGACAGCATATTATATGTTCAAGTAATTTCTGAAACAGTTTTTTTTATAGAAAAACACCAGGTTTTCTGTTAACACACAAGCCTGTTCCTGCTCAAATATATTTTTGTTAAAGGGATACTTGAGATCTTTTGAATAGGGGCTGTTTAAGTTACTTATCCAAAGCTGGAGTACTACACACAATAGATGTCAGTCAGCGCACCCTCAGTTAGGAGAAACTAAGCAATGTACTGCTGTGGATGGACAGCAGCAAAACGTATTTTAACCACCTTTAAAAAAAGCCCATCTCAAAAAAGTGTATGCTATATTAAGAATATTTCGACTGCTTTATCTGACGGTCAGACTCGCCAATTTCCAACGGGGAACTGAAGCCATTACGTCATCCTCTTCAAGCCAGACTCCATAGAGAAAAACAGTGATTTAACATTGCTGAAGACAGGAGCTGCTGGTCTACTACTGCCTCAATCTGTTATTTTGCTTATATTACTGTGTGACTTTGGCGTTTAAAGAAGTTAGTTTGGATTCACCAAAGATGCACAGGAACACAAACTAACTAACTGATGTAGGCAGCAGTAGCCCAGCAGCTCCAGGGTAACTGAGGCCTTTAACACCCTCCACGTCGGAGCAGGCTGTTTGACGGAAAGGTGAAGCGGTCAAAATATTCTCAACAGATTGTTCGCTTCAACAGTGTTTAAAATACATTTTGCTGCTGCATCCCATCCACAGCGGCACATTGCTTAGCTTACTTGTCAGCACTCTTGCCATTTTTCCAAACTGTGGGCATGCCAAAACTGGTAAGAATGGATCAGTGCTCCATAAAACCTCTCTTCAAAAAATCCAAACTATCCCTTTAAGAGTTCACTGTGGTGCCACCTATATTGTTACTGTTTAGATTGCATAACTGAAAAAATCTGAAATATTGTTCTGAAGACTTCCTGAGGACCAAGGTCTCCACGTTCTTATTGACACGTAGGCCTCAACTTCCTCCCTAATTCCTCGAGCCTGGCCTTAACAAGGAGTATTAGCACAATGGCTATATCGCAGAAATCTCAAGTATTCCACCCAGCCACTTCAGAACGGACAAGACCACTCCTTAACAAATGGGACCAGGGTACCGAAGGTGAATGTAAGGAAAAGAGTGAGACAGTGAAGAAAGCGAGAGAGATGGACTGAACAGGGAGAGGCAGCAAACAGATCCAGTTTTGTTTGGTGAAACACTGTTTGACTTGGCCAGGCTGGGTGGGGGCCACTCAGATTCCACTTTTGCACCCATGCCAGATCCGCAAGGGTGGCACCACCCAAAGCCGGGCATAGCGCCAACCCACCAAGGACCTTTTGTGACCTAAGATTTGCACAGCAGGTGGGTAATGGACTATAATTCAAGGCAAACAAGACAGAGATGTACACACAAACAGAGGCTTACCAACCTCTGCACACCTGCACACTTTCAGGTATGCACACAAAGCCCTTCAAAGGCCCTCTGGACTACACAGATGCATTTTGCCTGCCATGCCATGCATGCATGCAAACACACCCACCAAACGGGCTTTGTGTAAGCCAGGTAAGTGCGGGAACACGAGCACAGCAAGGACGACGGGAGGTAAACAAACTCAGTCAAGGTATTGTCTTGGTCCAATTTCCCCAAGGTCTCCAGGCTGGAGTCTCTTGCTGGACATGTGTGTGCGTCTCCATATGTGTGTTTGCGTGAGCAGGCGGTGTATCTAGCATGCTTTCCTGACATTGTTTACAATGAAAAGAGCTGCATTTCAATTCAATTATAAAAAAAAAAGGGCAGAGAAGTGGGAGGTGGGGGAGTATGCTAATGTTGTTGTGCGAGGGGACGCTCACATCGGCACACACCGCTAAACAATTGGGAGAGCTAAACTATTCTACTCGCGGTGAGTCAAGGAGAATGGGGCAGGAAAAGGGAGGATGTGTGAGGAAAACACACACAAACACACACTAAGAATAGGTGAGGAGGAAGAGGAAGCGATAGGGAAGCAGTCTCAATGGGGCCTCATATCCAATTCTGTAAACAAGTGTAAACCACGTGTCGCGCTGTAGCACAAATACATAACAAATCACTAAAATCCCCCACAATGCAACAGCTTTGTCAAGTTAATGTGTGTTAAATGTAGTATTATTTGCACTTGCTTGTGTTGTACAAATTGTAGAGGTGGGAAATAAATCAATCTCATAATCATACTGTGATACAACAACATGTGAGATTCGGTTATTGTACATTGGGACATGTTGTATTTTATATAATGTGTTTAAGGCTGCATTACAACAGGTGGTCGAATTTTTTTTAACTTATTTGAGTGTCATAGTTCAGTAAAATGAACAATCACTCGACCTCTCTGGTCATTATATTCACAAATACAAAATATTACAGCAGATCCTCACATGGTATCATTAATACAACCCTGTGCTAGTTTTTAATCTCATCATCTAATAAATCAAACTGACATTTTATCTACAAAAACTGGACCAACTAAGTATAAAGCAGGGCTGCAACTAATGTGTTATCAGACATTAAAAAATTTAAAGTGATGTCATCAAATTGAAAAACCACAATCAAAAGGAAATTCACAGCTGGATGTCACTACTACATTTAAAAATAAACTATTAATCCTAAAACTATTATCAAAATAACTGCAGAGTATTTTTTACTTTTATCAGATCTAATCAAAAAGATTTAATCAAGATTATTACAATAGCCAACTAAGCAGCTCCTGGAACATATTTTTTTAATACATTTTCATGCATCACTGAAGCATTTCTGTTCTCATGTTGCCGCACTTAATTAAAGAATGACATGTTAATGATACTACACTGTTTGGTTGATTAGTGTCAGTTTATCAGCAGTTATTGAAAATGGAGACACATAAATTTACATTAATCTATAATGTCTGTTATTGGCAGTGTTGTGTACTACTGCAATAAAGTGCGCATGTTCACTTAACAGGCTCATATTTTGGGTAAATGGTGAAGTGAATGCATCAGTTTGCAAGTTATGAACGAGAACATGAGCGTTGTGCTGTTTCAAGGGGCACCTGAGGATTTACAGCGCTCGGCATGTCGACACAACACTAGTGGGCCTAATTACCCAGGGAACCAATGGCCAAAGCCTGGAATAAAAAGTTTAGATTTATTTGCATTTATTTATTTCTAAGTAGTTAATGCCATAACTTAATTAAAACTGGATGAATCAGTTGAAAGGCTGAATTTTATATAAAAAAGAATAAGAAGTTCTCTGAGGCCCCTTCTTACCCCTTAAAGAGGCTAAATGGTTTTGTCCGCCCCTGCACTAGGTTTCAACTCTACACACAGCTAGAGCTGAGTGACTGACTGCTTCTGCTGCTCATCACCAACGTACAATGTCGTGCCTTTCTCCGAGAAAAGGCAACGAGGGCTCCAAAAAGACAAAAGAAATAATGAAAAGAAAGCAGATTGACTTTGTGAAGGGAAAATGGATCCAGAGAAGAAGAGCAGGGGCCCACAGAGACTGCTCATGCATAGGACTCAGAATCTGGTGCTAAACCCCTGAACGCCTCTCAGTGTTTCCACCCTTTCTGATCTGCTTCCCACAGGTGTGTGACCTCAGGTGGCTGCGGTGGTATGATGTCATTACCACAAAGCCATCACATACACCTTAAAGTGAAAATAAGCCTTTACTTCCATATCACATAGCCTGGTATCCAGATAAATGTGGATACACAACCGGTAAACAGTGACCTGCAGATGGGAACGTACCTCAGGCAAACACACCAAAATGAAAATAAGTTGCATTGCCTGCTGGTCAAAGCGGGTTTTTGTGGCTCTGCTACGTCCCTGTAGTAAATAAAATCACAAAGCAAAGCACATTCAAACCCACCTCACATACACCAGACATAGCGTACGTCACATTGGAGTGTGCACACGTGTCAACACTTAGCTGTGCAGAAACATGCATGCAAAAACTTTAATTGCCTAGTCGTCTGCGGGCTCGGGGGCAAGTTTAACATCAACCTTGCCGGTTTCTCAGAAGCGGCTTGGTGGGTTATGAGGAGGGGCTGGATAGGGTCGACTTACGGGTGAAAAGGAAGGTATTTTTAGGTTGTTTGTTTAGGTAATCTACTTGTAGCTCCCAGACGACAGCCTGTCTGGGGCCTCAAAGCACCTTCCATTGTGTGTGTGTGTGCGTGTGAGGGTGTGTGTCCCTGAGAACACCGCGCACACCACTGTGTCTCTGCATTGTTTGTGTGAATACATGCAGTCATATGCGCTGTGTGTGTGTGTGTGTGTGTGTGTGTGTGTGTGAGTGTGTGTGTTCAGTCAGGGTACATAAAAACTTTCCTGGGTCACTAGCTCTTCAACAGCTCATGTCAGCCCAATGACGGTCTGCTGGTCTCCACTGTGGCTGTCACTGCTTCGACCCTTGACCTCTCCGGTGTCACTCAGGCCTCACTCTCTCCAGACCACTTTCCCCTCCTCGCTCTCTCTCAAAACAGGATCGAGGTCACTGCTGTCGTTGAAGTGACACCCCCTCCGACTTGAAACTGTGTCAGCTCCCGTTCGCACGGACACAGCGTTGCATGACGTGCGCGTGCATTCCAAAGTTAGTAGCATGTGTCCACAAACTTTGCAGTTGGGCGTATGCGTTGCCCTCCCTAACCTCGGGCTAGTTGAACCTGGCCTTGCGGAGGGGCCGGGGGGCCACAGGGAGTGTAACAGGAGCCTGGGGTTAATGGCTGCTGCTTAGACAGGGTTACTCTGCTAATGTGTAACGTTCTAGCCTTTAGCTTTGATGTGAGGACAGACACGCAGGCACGGCGATGATGGGAAGAGGCAAACAAAGGGCAGCAAGATTCAAATGCACAGTGAGCTTTGAAGCAAGTGTGTGGGCACCACTGGAAGAGGGCCAGAGTTGAGTTTCTGGGTTACGTTTTGTATTTCTTGGACTCCTCGCCTCCTTTCACTCCGAGTATGTCTACTGCTCTCTTCCTGCCTTTTCTGTTATCTCTCCTTATCTTTATGGTTTCTTTCTCCACTTAGGGTGATGCTTCTTACTTGGCAGCTTTGTCGGTGATTCAAGCAGTACGTGATGCCCTGTAGAGCTGCCAAAAATATGTTCACGATTGCCTTTATTCTCTGGCTAAATACTACCATTGTTGTATCTTTACACACCAAGCCAAAATAATCCACATCACACCAACAATTTTTGTGATTTAAATTCCTAAAGGTGGGACCATTCATTTTGGCTGGTTGCACATGTTGATAGGTTACACAGTAAACAGTTTAACGGACTGCACACCAACCAGGTCGGGTGGGAACGAGCTGGTGGTGCCGCTCATTCGGCACTTACCGCTAGTGATGGCTGTGATAACACTGTAGGCTACCCACAGTTGGCATTGTGAGCTAGCACCGTTAGCAGCGTCTGCACAGCTAGTGGTACTAACATAGTTTACAATGCTAAAGGGGTTTTGTGGCTCAGAAGAAAGCCGCTTGCTCACCAAGGCCACCTGGCCAGAGTCCGGAGGGTGGCCACTGTGTTTGGAGAGCATCGTTTGACCAGTGGTAATCGCTAAACAAGCATCGCTGTTAGCTGGCTGCCACCTTACGCAGGTGGTTCGCAGAGCAGAGCAGCTAAGGGTAGCTAACCAGTGAAGACTGGAGGGGGGAATTGGGCGCCATCTTTCTGTATGTTAACATAGCCAACCAGCTGTCAGCAAAGCCAACAGAAAATAAAAGGAAACACATTTACATCACATCACAAACACATTTACATCCTAAATCATTAAAATCATTGAAAATTTTCAATGGATAGCACTAAAGCGTATTGTAAATCATTTCGCTTGTCTTTTTTCTTATAACTAACTGATTGGGTGTCGAGCTGCTGAAAGCAAAATTAACCACAACTGACCTCCCATACTGTAAATGTTAATTCTGTGTACCGGAGTCATGGATAGTGTGCTCTCAACACTTTACCTCAGGACTAGTTCCAAGGAGAACAGTTCAAAGTCAGGTGAAACAACCCCACAATACACAGCAGGTAGTTATATTGACGGTAATATCTACCGCAGCTGGCAGAGGTCGCGACACGACCACGCTAGGCTTGTTCAAAGAGCGATCACCGTCTGTACCCATAACCCCCCACTTCACCTTTCACATCTCCAGCCGTTTATCAGGGCCACTAGACAGGAGTCAATTCATCTTCCTCTCTCCTTTACTCTATTCACACACTCTCTCTCTGTCACACACATTCACGCTCTACTTAGATACCTACGTGCCTCCTTTTCATTTCAATCACTTCCTTTTATCTCAATCTCTATACTCTCCGTCTTTCTCTGTTTTCTCCTGTTTCTTCTTCCCCTCACATTCCTCCGTGATGTGAGCCTTCAAGGGATCGCGTCTCTTTATTTATTTTTTTCTTCCCCCCCTTCCAGCAGTATTTGACAGCTCGCTGCGGATCAGGGGAGATCAAGGTTTCTAATCCCAGAGACGTGCCCTAGCATGGACACACCTCCGCCTTTGGCTGGAGATCTGCAGCTTCGGATCCCCGGTGCTGCGAGGCCTCCACATCCCCAAATTACACTTCGGCTCTCCCACAGAGAGGTTACACCTCACAGGCAACCCCATGGTGCGTCGGATACACATGTAGTTTGCATGCCGGTGCGCATACACATGTATTCACAGCAAGGGGTCAGCTACCTGATCTCAAAGCTCTGGCCTGAAACCAGCCATAGGTGCATGTATGTGTTGGAGTTTGGCAAACAGAGTTGCCAAGCAGTTCCCGCTGTAAATTCCCCATTTCAAAGATTTCATTGAAGGGAAAGTTCCCTCTCATGTCTGTCTGCTAAATATAAAGCTGGAGCCAGCAGCTGGTTAACTTATAGAAGCACAAAGATTGAAAGCAGCAGAAAACAGCTAGCCTGGCTCCGTCTGTCACAAAATCTGCCTCACAGCAGCTCTGAAGCTCTCTGATGAACATGTTGTCAGTAATTGTTTTTCATCTGACCAAAACTGAGGTTTAAAAATGGCAAGTTGTTTTACGGAGGGTTATGTACCCTAAGTTATATAGGTATAAGTAATAGTCCAATGTCAGGCATTGCAAATAGTAAAGATATCAAAAGAACTGAGTCTTCAGCACCAAGTAGATGCCAAAATTCTGAAAACATGACAGTACTCATTATCTCCTGTACCCTTGGTACTGGGGATACAGTTCTTCCTGACCTGACGGGGCAGCATACGCCAACATGTGTTCTAGTCTGTCGTTAAATGCCTCAGAAAGAACGCCTACTTGCAACAACAACAGCAGCAAGTGCAGCTGCAGCACCAGCTCCTCATCAACTCTTCATAAAGGAAAATGTTTTTTGTTGTTGTTTGTTTTTTATTTTGTTTCCTGAGGCCAGCATATTTTCTAACTTTTTGCAATGGGAGTGCCACGTTTTTACACTACGCTACAAACGGCAGCAGCATGACGAGGCACTAAGCGTCTATTCTGCATTGAGCGCTGCATATGAGGATTTTTGCCTGGTCGCTGAGAGTTGAAAAAGGTTCAACTGTAGTTACAATGCTCGTACCCAGCTGTTACATCACAGTGGAGGAGGGTTGGTCTACCATTAAGTCTGACCGCCACATCTCATCTAATACAACAACGACAGAGGGGAAATATGTTCCTATACTGTAGGCTATGTGTCCTACAACAAAATTTTGATGAACCACGTAGACTAGTACTTTGAAGCGGATCATCAGGGATTCATACATTTTTTTATATTTAATTTCATTTGAATGTTTTTTAATAAAGGAGTTAAGTTCACTGGATTTATTGTTTTGATTTTATATTTTACCATGTTATCAAATTAGGTATCGCGAATCATGATATTTTACTGACCTATATTGGCTTTAAATTAAATATCGGAATTGGCCAACATGCCTTTTCTTAATTTGCACAATGAATGAATATTAGCCTACATACATTTTAAAGTATTAAATATAATGTTTCCATCTGCTGGTGAGCCATCACGATAAGAGTATGCATCCATAATATGATGTTAATTCCACTATAGAAGAGACTTGATGATCACTGAAATTACGGAGGGGAAAAAACGGACATATTAATTGAATTGTTACATACTGGATCGGCAAATAATCCAATATCGTGCATCCTTAATTTCTTGTATGCTGACATGCCTGGCGGAGAGGTCTAAATACTATAATGCCCGCGAGCCATGAGCACTGTTGCTACTGAGGAGCAGCCAGTGAGCTAATGAACAAGTTTACTAATTTAAAAAGCTGAATATATTTTCATGTTTCGGAGAAGCAAAAACATTAGCGGCACACCCAACAGAGTTTCAACCTCTGCTGCTGGATGTTTCTTCCCTAAAATGCAACTTGAAAGTCAACTTCTGTCCTTTTGTTTTTGTGTGCACAGCCTTGTACCTTCAACTCTTTATCAATGAATAAGTTATTTCACAATACGGTTGTTCATGCATCTGCTGTGGTGATGATTCATCCGGGAGAAGCCCTGAACTGCTCCAGACTCATCTACCACTGTCAGGCAGGTAATGAACAGGACTTTTCCTCCAGCACCCTAGATACCCAAAATACCTTCTCCCACTTCACAACTCTATTGCAATGACAGATGTTGTCCACAAAATTATGTTTCCTCACAACACACTGCCTGTATTCCTCATTCTTCTTCCTACACACAGATCACACTCTCTAAGTCTGTGTGTGTCTTTCGAGGAAGAATGAGCCAGTGTGCCATTTCCTCCACCACCGTGATTAGAAAAGGGGGATCTCTGCTCATTAAAATGGGCACAGCGTCCAGTCTCAGGGCACATCAGATTACAGAGCGGCCCTTTATTGCAAGGCTTTTTGTCATAACCCCTAACTGATTGCCACGGAGCAGCCTTTGATTTGGCCACTGAACTCTGCGCCCCCTGAGAAAAAGGATGACGAGGGAAGAGAAGAAAAGACCACCTACCATCGGCTCGGCAGGATGGAGGGAGCTTAAGATAGAAATCAGCAGGAAAAGAGAGAGAGAGAGTGGGAGAGATAAAACATTTTCAAGGTGTTTGCAATCAGCCTGCCCTTGTGGGATGCTGAGGGAGAGTTGGCCGTCCATCTGAAGAGCTGCTGGGCTGCTTTGTCTCCGGGCTCAGATCGCGCAACGCGATTGGAACGTTAATAGAAGTTTATGATACAGCATGTGATACGCCGGCCGCGACAGATGCACGGAATAAATATAGGACAGATAATAGTTCAGACACACACAGGCACACTCTGTCTGTCCGCACACACACCCAGTCCTTGCGATCAGTAACACATTGCCCCAGATCAAAGGGATTTCCGTGCAATGGTGAACCGACGGATGAAGTGTAGAAAAAGCACGGTTGCCAGACTGGAACTAAATCTCTTTCCACTTCACTTCCCCCCATGTTTTTGTCTCTTTTTCTCTCTCTACCTCCCTCCCTGCCTCCTCATCTCCATCTCCTCTGCTTTTCTTGGCGAGAGAGGTCTGTCCTCCCTCCCTGTCAGCACAAAGAGGGTGGCAGAGACCCTCTTTCTCTTTCATAACCTCTCTCTCCGAAACAGTCCACCCATGCCCACTTGATCGCTGTCCACTTCTCCCTCTGTCCGTCTTTCTCTGCCTATACATCCGTCCATCTCTCTTTACAAACTCGGCCTCTTCTCTCGCGCCGTCAGCTGAGGGAGCGACAACGGCTTTTGGAGGAAAGAGGGGGAAGAAAAAATTTTAAGTGAGTGGAAGAGAAAGAGAGGGGCAAGAGAGCAAGAGGGAGAGTGTGCAGGAGTGCGGGAGAAAATGGAGGGAGAAGAAGGGAAACAGCCGGAGGAATGGGGGAACGTCAGGGATGGATAGAGGGAGAGGGGGGTGAAAGGACTGCAGGGTTGTGTTGGTAGAGAGCTGGGGTATTGATTCAGGGCCTTTTGACATGCTAATTTGCTTGCTGACTGCTTTAATCGCTCCCTCTTCCCATCGCAGGCTTCAAAGAGAGGATGCTTTTCAAAAAGATGAGAGAGGAGAGGAGAGGAGAGAGACATTTTATCATCCTTTTAAACCCCTTTTTGACACTTGCACAGCTATATGTTCCCGACACCAGCTGACAACCATGTTAGAGGAACTATAACAGATCATGCAAGCAAGATCGTGTAAGCTGTCCTTACTCCACATTAACCAACAACAGCACATCTCAACTGTCTTCGGCAGAATATACTGTTTAGAAGGTGGAGTGACCATGCTGTCCGACAGACGTGTAGCATTTGGCGGACGGCGCAGGGGACACGTCCTCCTCAATATTTAGAACGTATGCATCTGCCACCCCCCATGGTAGTAACAGAGGACTTTTATTTTGACAATATTAGACATTTACACCATAAACCGGTGCATCAAATTCACCAGAATGCAGGAAATGAAGTGTTTGATGCTCAAAATTTTCTGGTTGAGGACCCCTAAACCCCCATTTCAATTGTGTCCTCTCAAATGTCCGACTGAAATCTATGCCCCTGCTGTCCAGTGACAACGTCCAATTTCTGATATTTTGGATTTTTAACATGAACTGAAAGCTGTCCTTTTACATGGATACAAAAAATATCTAAAAATCCATTAGATTATCTCAAAAATGCATCATCAAAAAGCTAAAAATGTTTTCCATTGCTCATCAAAAGCAGACATTTTGGAGATAAACAGTTTTCAACGGACAGTGACAGGAAATTAAATTAGTGTATTTACTTTGCTGCTTTCGGAAATGACATGCACTAATACAGTCAGGCTGCAGCTGTGGAACACTGGTGCACTATCAATTTGGAAACAGAACAAAAATATTACTAATACATTTTTTAAGCTCACTGGCATCCTTTTAACTTCTCAAATAAACTACTGAATGACAAAATCAAAAGCTGCTTTGTTAAATGGAGCTGGGCCACAGCATGATTTCTATTCTCAATAAAAAAATAAAAGCCAGCTATTAGTAAGCCAATTTATTCTGGATCATTCACAATCAATATCAACTGATTTCAATACTCTAAATGACACTTGTTGCCCTTTAACTCCATCTGAAACTAATGAGATGATCTCACGCCACTGACAGTTTGGTCACTTAGTGGGCAGATTATAAAGTTCTCATCCTAACATATTATTTAGTCTCACATCCAGAACCAAAATCTTATTTTCCAAAAAAACATTTGAGGCTGGGATAATTCTGCTTATTTCTGATGAAGTTTGACATGCTTCTGGCACTTCCTTGAAACCAGTGTCAGTTTCTTGTAGCAACGCAAAACAAAGCACAATGCTTCAAAAAGTGCAAAAAGGGAACTTGATTTTCAGAGGAAAAAATGAGCTTTAAAACTCAATCGGAGATAAATGACTTAAAGATGTATATTCGTGGCAGCATGTTTGTACGCTCTGGCGCTGTGGGAGCACTGCTGCGGCCACCAGCCCCGGGTCATGCTCGATCACCGGTGGCTTCCTGCCCTGAACAGGGCACAGCGAGGGGAAGGAGAGAGGGGTGATGAGTGTCGAGAACTGCAAAGGGAACAAACACTGAAGCAGGACGGCAGCCCGGGCAGGAAAAACATTTCAGCACCTCAGCTAATGACGGCTGAATTACCACTCCCCCCCTCACCTCCCTCCTCCACCCATCCAAGGGAGGATTTGTGCGTGTTGAGAGGACTCTTTTTTTTTCATCTATTGAGGAGCAAAACAGGAACAGAATATAAAAAAATGCTTTAAGCAATTATTGCAGCAGGAAGGGGAGGGTGGCGGAGGATTGCTCATGAGACATTTTGTCCTACCTTTCTGTATCTGTTGTTCTTTCCTGCTCTCCGTTGGTAATAGATTCCTCGTCTCTATTCAGCAGCACAAAATGAGCCTCTCTGGTGGCAGGGAGAGTGATGAGTACATTCACCTCCATTCTGCCGTGCTCTGCTCAGCTCTGAGTGTGTGTCTGTGTGTGCATAGTGCTAAAGCTTGTGTGTGTGTGTGTGTGTGTGTGTGCATCTGCTATACATATTTATGAATGTGTCTGTGTACTTGAGTCTATTACTTAATATGTCCTTTTGTACACGTGTGTCCCTGGATTTTTGTGTGAGCCTGCGTGCACGGCTCTACATGTGGGTGCGTACACGCACGTATTGATTGCTGTCACCTCCTTCCCTGCATGTGTGATTTTTATTATGCAGGTCTGTGTGCACACTCACACACTCGTGCACGCGCCCGCATGTGCGCGTTTGTGGGAACAATGATAGGTGATGATGTTCCGTGTGCTGCTCCTCGCTGCCTCCCTCCCCAACAGTGAAGGTAATCTCATTATTCAGCCCACTTCCTGCTGCTGCCACCAGAGACAGGCTGACGAACACTAACCACCTCGACGGCCGGAGCAGAGAGAGGGAAGAAAAAAAAAGAGAGGGGGATAAAAAAGACGGGTGAAAATTGCTAACAGAAACTCCACAGGAAAATGGAGGGGGATAAAAGGAGAACGAAATTTATGATAAAAAGGAAAAATGCTCATCGAGAGTCATTAAAGCAACAGGAAATATGAAGAGACACAAAACATGGATAGAAAAAAAACAAGCGAGCAACCGAGAAGAAGATGCAAATGCTTAATTTGTGTGTACGCAGAGGAGATGGAGGAAAACAGGGGAGGGAAAGGAAGAGCAAGGGACTGAGTCTGTGTGTTTAAAGCCATCGGGGACCGGCGGGCTAAATAGAATTACGTGGTGAATTTAGAATGATGCTCCCAAGCGCATATTTAACACTGTCAACAGAGGGAGAGAGAGAGAATGGAAGACCCAGATACACACACACACACACACACACACACACAGTGAGTGGCACACAGGAGAGAAACTTCATCCTTAAAACCTCTTAATCCAACATGAATGAGAGTTTCCAGCTCAGCAAAGACTGCTGGGAATAGAGAGGGTGGCGGGGGGTCTCAGGTGAGAAAATGCTACGATCACACACTGACATCACAAGCGGGCTAAGCCGTTATCCACATACATGCAAACAGGTTTGGGGGGGAAATGCAAAGTGGAGGAAATTGCTCTCTTCAGGGGAAACTTAATGCAGCAAAACAGGAATGCATTAGTGTTTTTATTAAATAAATGGGAGCAAAATGTGCAGGTAAAGCACCCTGAAACTTTAGTGTTAACTTGGTTCTTGTTTTTGAGGCAATGTTATCCCTCTTTTGCTCCAAAATTAGTATGCAGATTTTGAGTAAACCCCCTAAATATATGCTACAGACTCCTTACTCTTAGTCTCTTAGTTATTTAGTCTCTCTTTCAAACTTGGTTCAGACTCATTTGGGACGATGTTAAAGCGCTGCTTGAGCGAAGACAGGCGGTATTTTGTGGTGGCGCGTCACTGCATCTCGCCGGTAAAGGAGCTTAATTTGTTCATTTGACCCATGTGTGAATGCTGATTGTGACCTTTTCCATTACATTTAAAAGCCAGAAGGTAGAAGGTGTTAGCAGGTTTTTTGTGCAGTTGAAAAGGGGCTATAGCTACTATGAAAGAGAGAGAGAGGGTGTGTGTGTGTGTGCGTGTGTGTGCTTTGATTGGTGGTGATGATGGGTTGTAGGGTGCCAGTTCACAGCTCAACCATGAACCAGCATTCTTAAGTGTGAAAAGTGTCACCTTCACGCCCCAACCGAGCCGTTTCCGCAACAAACACACACGCCAACAAATTTAACTTGGAGGATACACACACATCTTGAGATCTGCTGATTTACCGGAAAACACACTGAATTGCTTTTTGCAGAAGTAAAAATCCTGCCAAAGCACACCATCGTTCAAAAAAAAAAAAAAAAGAAAAAAAAAGTTGAGGTACTTATCATTTCCCCATAATGACGTACGTAGTTTTCACTAATCTCTCCCTCCCAACTCCTCATCAACACCCCCACCCCTCCAACAGTAGGGACCCCCTCACCAGATGAGGAGCGAAGGGACTCCCTGACCCCCACCCTTCATCAACAAAACGTGTGGGGGGAGGTGGTTAACAGGGAAAGGGATCCCAAATGCAAACAGACAGAGTCCCCTCTCCTTAGACCAGGAGGCCCCTTGGCCCTCAGTGCCCTGGTAGCCCCTCTTGCCTTGGCCCTGGGTGTACACCCTGGCCACCCTTGGCCCACCTCGATCACAGACACACATACACACACCCCCGCCGCAGCTGTCAAAATCCTGACGTCTTAATCAATCCTGGATCCACGACCCTGTCAGGCGCAGCAGCAAGATGGATGCAGAAGGGGATGACCCCTGACCTCTGCCAGGGGTGGAGAATACAATCCCTACGTGCCCCATCAGCCCCCCCCTTCTACCCCCCCCCCCCCCCGAACATCGCCAGCCTCAGTCGGCTCCGCTGCTGCCCCAAACAATGATGGAGGAGAGCCCATTCATCCTGGGCTGGGAACCAGGGGCCAAGGTGCCCTTGTAACCCCGCACGCACACAAGACAAGCACAGACGCACAACTATGCGAACACACACACACACAATTGGGCTTGTGTGCAGCATAGAAAAGCTTTAAAAAGGAAGGTTTCGAAACAAATCAAGCCATATAGTATGAGCAAGGGCTGATTCACTCTTGTACACTTGTTTAAACTTTTTAAAATGCCAAAAAACTGTTAACACACACCTTAAACCACAACTCTGCCTAGATACTCACCCCCTACCCCGAAAACCAGCTAAAGTCCTTTGGTCAACATGGTCATATAGGAGCAGAGCCCCTCTCCTATAGAGCCTGTCACACGGAGGAATATTAACCAGCTCATCAGTGCACTTGAAGAGTGACAGTGGCCAGCACCTTTTAACCCTTCAGTCACTGGATCTGACCCACGCTGACGCCTCAGGCAGCCGTGCAGCGTCAAACCCAATGTGCATTATCCAGTTTCCAATTGCAAGTGAAATGCTGAGAAACTTTTTAAACTATGTAATTGAGGCTAAAAGTGAATGGAGTGGATGTATTGGCACTGTAAACTTAAACAAACCAAAGCAGATGCAGTGATATGTAAACTAAATGGATATATTGGCTTGAAAAGTAATACTGCCAGCTCAGAGGCTGGCAGACGCTACGAGACTGCATTAGTCATATAAAAGCAAGGTTTCCAAGTCCTTTGTTGCCTTCTTTGGAGAGTCAGAGCCATTTATCTCAACTGGAATTAAAGGGAAGCGATAAGGAGTCAGTTTCAATGTTTGAGGAAAATTAAAACTATACAGTATGAGATCAGGGTTCTCATCCTGATTTGAAACAAGAGAGGTTATTATAGTAAATTGCATAATAGAAAGCCAATCCAAGATTACACAGCTCTGTCACTAACTACTTTCTGGCCTCCCCCCCAGCTCACTTGTACCCCTTTGCCTCCCCACCCCCAAGCAGCCAACAGCACCCCTAAATCACCAGACCTGTTTGTCACGCAATTAGTCCTCCAAGATAAAGGCTCCCTCATAAATTAGGAGAGGTGTAGTGGTCCGTCCCCCCTGTTAATCACCCGTGCCCAGCCTCTGACCCCTCACTGCTGTGACTCGCTGCTTTTTGTGTGCGATGGTGGTGGGTGGCGGGTGGGGTACACCAATAAACCATCGTGGCAGAATTGGCATGCCCTCGCCTGGCCAGCTGACAACTGCGAGCCTCAGCTTGGCAAAATGCTGCATGTGTTCCACAAAACAGCTGCTGGATACTACGAGATGCTATCCACAATACACTGCTGCATACCATAAACTACAACCTACTGCGTGCAATGAAACAAGCGAGCTGAATTAGGGCGGCATATATCAAGTGGCATTTCTCCTAAGAGCCTGAGTTGGGAACATCTGAAGGCAAAACTCTGCAAAGTTCTATTGGCATCGTTTAATGGGCAGTTCTAGGCAATGCTCTGTATTCAGCAACATGCTGAAGGCTCTATCATGCTCCTGATTTTAAAAAAATCTGAAAGGAGGCCCTCTGCACTGACCTTAAAACCTCATCAAACAGCCTGGTATAGGATCACGGCAAGCTGAGACTAGAATAATCGTCCACGAAGGGCTATTCCCCCCTACCAAATAGCACTATTTCAACCCCATCTCACAGCTGTGTATTTTCACCCTTCTCATACCTGCTTGGAATGATAAACTCTTTCTCTCTCCTTCCCTCCCTCCAAAGCTGTCTATCTCTTTTTCCCAGCTTCGGTTTCCATTGGGAATAAGAGAAAGAGCAGGTGGGGGTGAAAGACACAGCGGTGGTGCGAACCAGTTGGAGCTCTACCCTCCTCTCCCGGTGTCACCTATTCTCCAGGGATGCATCCCATTGCACAACACCTCCCAGTGGGTCCGCTAATTACTCCATTTACAATCATCATTGCTTCTATCACCCAACCAGGCACTGGAAAGAAGACTGTAGAGAGAAGGATAGCGAGGAGTAAAAAATATCCAACAGAGTGCGAGGTGGGTGAATCGAGGGAGGGAGGGGAGGGAAGGACAAAGAGAACGAAACATGGGGGATAAAGACAAAGAGGCAGAGCAAGAGGATGGGGGGAAATTAAAGAGTTGGGATACTGTAGGGACTGGCAGGGTTTGAGGGGAGAGAGTGATCTATAAATAGAGAGCGGAAAAACAGTCAGCCCCAAAAAACACAAGACAAATGTCAGTTCTTTACCTTGGCATTCTGCATTGCGCTCCTCGTATCCGGGGTTACACAGGCAATTCCCAATGGGCACCAGCCACTCTCCATCAGCCCCGCAGTACATCTTTGGAACCTCCTTCTCCTCCGAATTATCCACGCATGAGCCACGAACTTCCACAAGTGAGGACGTATCCGCTCCAGTGATGGTATCAGGAAACTGGGCCAAGTTACGCACTGCTAGAGGACATTTCTTGTAGAAGACCCTGACGGACACAAGCGCAATGCACGCTCCAACATCCTGGAAGGCCAAATAGAAGCCCTTCCTGGTCAAGGCGCCCACGTCCCGGACCTCTGTGTTCAGCTTCATGATGCGATCGCCGATGTCCACCTGAGTGAAGCTCTCGTCTGCAGCGATGGTGTCGATCTTGCCAAACTGGTTCTCGCGGATGTAGCGCTCCTTGTCGTTGTTGGACTCGTAGTAGTAAAGATTGAAGGTTTCCTTGCAGGTTCCCATTACCCCCGGGAGGCTGTTGCAGTCCCGCAGGGTGAACTTGATCTCAATGTAGACACGCTGGGCACCGCCTCTGGGGATCCAGTCAGTGCGGAGCCAGTTGTTCTGGTTTGGCTCCATGACGTTACACACCTGGTACGTCCGGATGGGAATGTTCTTTTCATCCATAATACTCACTTCCTCCCACTGGGGAAAAGACACAACAATAAAAATGTTACAGGGATATTCTTAAACCTCTGAGGTTCAATCAGCAGCTTAATTACCTTTGTTGAGTTCCAAACCAGTTTGAGGACATTCAGAACGCTGGGAAAATGCTACAGCAGCGTCACGGCTGAACTGTTAAAGGTTAAGGACATCAGAGAAATATAAAAACTAAACGCTCTCTTAATTAAAATGGACCATGTAAGTATCACACATGACTGGGGGCCAGTCTGTGCAAAGAATGAGAGATACTGTGCAAAAGAGCATGCGGGGAAGATTAGTCAATATTTGAGTCTCTGCAGAGCAATTAATTGATGGCTAAACTTAATGCATATTTTATGAATGGCACCTAATAGACTTGTTAGGTCCTAATATAGAATCACAAAGATATTAATATTCATGGCTTCCCCTCAACTGCGAGAAAGGAAATTTGCAATTAGTTCTATGCTTCTGTAATGCCTACACTTCAATTACTTGGGGAGTGGTATACAAAATCACACACACACACACTGAGAGACCAGTATGTCTCGAGGTATCGGAGAAGAAAGAAGGAGAGAATAAAAACACCGGATCACGTGGATGCAAAAACTCAAGTTCTGGAATCAATGCTAATGATCTAATGTGCGCCTGCTTTACATCAACATACATGATGGGGAGTGGGAGACAGGCACACACACATGTTCGCTGCTGCTGTTAGTATGAACTCATGGGAGAGAGAGAGAGAGAGAAAGAGGGAGACGCTGACGTGAGGTGCATGGATTACGTTATCCGAGCTTATTTTTGCCAGGAAGGAATGTTTGTTTTACTTATGATAAAGTTCCCCTCTGAACAGATCACCGCGGAGCAAATACAAGCATGTCTTTAGAGGCTCAAAGCGGTGTGTTCCCTTAAGTTTCCTCACCGTGTGTTTTAAATAGAGTCTTTGACTGATCTGGGCTGTAAACAAGAGCAGACAGGCCTTTGGCTGCCGTAGCTTCAACCATTTAGAAAACTGTATTTAAAAAAGTCATAATGGAACAGTGGAAGATATGGGTTATACTGCCAGATTTGATTTGACGCCTTATCATAAACAATCTGGTTTAAAGCTTTATTTCCCCGGAGGAGAGTGGGATAATGCTAAACATAGCTGCGGCCGTATGATTCGAGAAAATGTCTATCATTCCCCGCTGTTCCATTCCACTCTGCTCTCTTCCTTTAGCCTCCCTTTTGTTGTGGAAATCAAGCGGCGCTGAGATAAGGCCGCACCTTTCCCCGATAGCAGGGAAGAGGGAGAATAAGGCCAATTGGTCGTAATGAGAGGGTGAATGCAGGCTTGCCGGGGCTGCCAGGACCCTGTCAATCACTTGTTTGTGATAAAATGGCCGAGGGGAGGACCTGAGCACGGCGCCGGCCAAGTTCATTGAGCAGAGCTTGCGATCAGAGCCTGGAACAGCTGCACAAGGTGAAATTCTCCTCCCTTGGGTGCCTATTCATTAGCTGACACGACTGTTGCTAATTTGTATTAATTTTCATGAAACATTAAAAGGGTCGCTTGTGCTCATCATCGCATTTCTGTGAGTAGAACAAATGAAGGGGTTAATGCTGACTGGCAAACACTGTAATTTGTTTAACATCAACAATTATTCATGTAGCTCAACACTGACTTTCAGATGCATTTTTGGCCGTGATCAAATTGAGACGCGGTTAAGGCATGGCATGTGCCTTACCTTCCCCTAACCACCAATGCCCGTGGCCACTGTGGGGCCCCTATTCTTCCTCTTATCAGGGCCACTGTAGATATCCCAATTAGACTGAGGGATTGTGCATTTGGTCGACCCTATTCCCCGCTGCTTTACAGCGAGATCCAGTCATCCTGCGGCAAGAGCTAAACCCCTCTGCACTTTCCCCCTTATTCATCCATTCCAGAGGACCCTCTCTCAGCTGCCAAGTTCCTCTCTCTCTCCCTCTCTTCGACTCAATGGTGGAAAGGGATATAAAGTTTCTCCACAAAGACCGATTCAATCCACCGTCTATTCAGGAAACCTGACGCCCGCTGCAGTATCGGCCCCTGCATCTGACCATTACAGAGTGGTTAGAGAGAAGGGAAGCGAGGAGAAAGGGGAGCAGGGGTTGGGGGGTTGAGGGGGGTGCCTATAGACCCGATGGTTCTCAAAGTGGATTCCGGGGACCCCATGGGGCCCTGGAGGGTGTTCCACAGGGCCTCTATGCACAACAAAATTCTAATTTACCCATATTTTCGTGTAGGATGCTGGAAATGACGCCTTGATCTCACCCTGCGCCCAATGCTCCTACAGTGCAGACAGCTGCACAATAAATCATCAACAATGATGCCATAAAGGGCTCACCAGGACTAAATCTTATCAAAGAGGGCTGTGTATCTGTTTGGCGGTCCACTCCGGAGCTCTTGCCAATAATGGATATTATCTCTCCATTTGTTGCTCAATAGGGGACCATGCGTCCTAACAAGGGGACACTTCTTTGCACTACTTACCCCTCCTTCTGTCGGGTTGGCGACCCATCCCAGCTCCCCCTGTACAGATCTGGAGTCCAATAACGTGACTGGAAAACAAGAATGGGAGAAGTGAGCACGCAGCCTCAGCCCGTCCATACAACATCAGCATTGGCATGTATAATCCACTTAGGTCTGACACGCCGAGAAGGGAAAATGGGTTCCTGTTTTTCCCACAAACAAAAGCTAAATGAATGGGCTTTACTGTTAAAGCCATTTATGGAGGAGGAAAACGCTCTCATGATGAATGTCAGAGCACTCAGAGAATAAAAACTGTAGGCCAACGAGTCCTGTAAATGTTTTGCTATGTGCAATTCCCTGCTGCGCCTAACGCATGTCGTTGTGATTGATTTTCGTTAACATAGAGAATTTCTGCGAATGACAAATGTATTTCCCCAGTGTCTTTAAAGTAGGAATATTTCATTTTCCTCAGCGTCGGCCCGAAGCATGTTTGATGTGATCGGAATCAATTAGGGAGCCGTGTGCATAAACTTGGAAGAAAAAGCGCATTTAAAATGTCTGCGACACACAGACACACTGTCTTATACAATATTTAATCGAGGAACAGGTAAAACATTATGTCTGTTAAAGAAACATGTTCAATTAAATTCAATTGCTTTGATTATTTTATTTATTTTTAGGGGTTTGAATTCGGTGTGAGTAAAATGCCCAATCGGCTGCTCAGCATAAATTAATTACAAAGCCTGTTATGTAAGTCCACAGTATAAATTATTAGGCACAATACAGACTGAACCATTTTAAATTTGAAGCATTTGTTACATATTTAACTTCACACAGCCCGGGGTGCGTCTTTGTGGACTTGTTGTGTCGTACAGCTTTGCAGAACAGACACAGAGACGTGATTCCGCAGGGGACAGACTCAGTGTATCCAATAAGATGGTTTGAAATATAATGAAGTACTTTATTTATTTGTGTTTGCACTGGGAGGTAGGCTTTAACCTGTACTGGGCCTAACATTTTGAAACTGGATACGCTGCGCCCCGGGACCCCGAGCTGGCAACTCCAGTCCCGAAACCTCCCGAGCTCTTGTCTTGTGCAGAACACGCCGTGCTCGATTTAAACATCTCGCACTTCACTGTGTCAGTAAACCTAAACCTTACAGAGCACAGAACCGAGGGCATGTTATTTATCATTGGGGGCTTTTCTTTAATTCTGCGTGCATTTATTAAACCGAGCTGCACAATTTAACTTTGGCAAATGGCTTATATGTCATCTCCATAATCACCGTCTACCCAAACCCCGCTGTGACAGCAGGAGCGATCACTGTGAGCAATTCTGAAATTGATAAATAAAGAGCTGCTTGTGCCGATCTGCGAGTCTCCCACTGACTCGTCTGTGCACTTCATTTTACAAGATGCTGCGCAACATTAAACTTCTTTTTAGGGAAAGAGCGTCTTGACCTTCTCTCTAACAGAGAAACCAGCACGTATCGGAGCTGGAAGTATCCCTGCTCGGAGGCTTTACGGCAGCAGGCACGATCCCCAGCCCGAGCCGACACCACAACAGCCGATGCGCATTTGGACAGCCACTTCTCATTCCACTTGCGTTCTCATAAAACCCCGCAAAAGTCGCTGCGTAAAGGTGACCGTCGGTGTTTTCCACCGTTAAACTCATCGCGGCTCCACGCACTCGCAACTAGGGGCCACGGAGTGAGGCTCCGCGGCACAAACACGCAGAGGCACGGAGCGGGGATGAAGTCACAAGTCCGCGGCATTTATTTTTTTCTCCCCAACAACCTTACCTTCATTTGGGGGGTATATCCGTGCCGGCGAAACAAATGTAGAAATCCCAAAAACAAGAAAGGTGGCCGTGAACAAAACCCCTGCCATGAGTGCCATTTGTGTCGTTGTTCCGTTTCTCTCTCCTCTTTTTCTTTCGTTGCTCTTCTCCCAGGTCCTGCTCTCTCTCACTCCCTCTCTCTCCCCCTTTCTCTCTTTCCCAGTGGAATATGGGTTTGAAGCGGACAGTGGGAGAGAGACGCAACGAGCGCACCACAGCCAGGAGGCGGGTCTACTCCGTGCGCTCTGACGCGGACCCCGTCAATCCATATAGGAAACGTAGTGGACGGGAGGGGGGAGAATAATCATTAACTAGCCCCCCTGCACCCCCCAAACAACTCACTCTCCCATTTACCAGTGGACACTTTAGTTAGGGACACGAGGAGATGGTGCCAATGTGGGGTGGCGCTTCTCCTCATGCAGGTAAACGCGATGTAAAAGTCGTGGAGACTGCAAGTCACCGATTGACATTACACGAATAAACTACGGGGTGAAATGCCATTTTGGTCAACAGGGGAAACAAACTGGAAGTGTGCATGTGTGTGCGCGCGCTGCCTAGATTTCATGTAGTTTGTTAAGGGGCTGAAGTCTGCCTCAACCGCTGCTTCCTCAACTCTAAATGCAAGATAGAAACTGCTCCTCAACTATGTATTAATTTGAGTCAAATGCAATGCGTCAGTGTGTGTCCTCTGTGTTCCTCAGCGCGCACACTGTGCTGCTGATCCTGCATGTAGTCTGGCTCCAGTCAAGCGCAGCGCTGTCCAAGGTGAGCCGCACCAGACCAAGGTCGCCACCTAGCGGAGATATTGACGCCTGTTCTGCCTCCGAAATTGGATTAAAGAACAAGCATGAGCATGACCTCCCTAACATTACATGGTATTGCACTTTGTGAAATTGACAATGTCTGTTTTGTGATCGGTGGCGAGCTTGTATTGGATTATTGTCACTTGCTATTATTCTAATATTATCAAGGCTTTATGGGTATTTATGATGAAATGTGCACAGAGATTCATCCATCACTACAGGGTACAGAGCAGACCTGGTGTTGTGGAGCTGCAGAGGTGAGTGGTGTGCAGGAATTGACGTTACTTCTGCTGTTCTTTCTTCAAACAAAGGCTGCATTGTCTGCGTTTGAGAAAAGCCAGCTGTGCCCAGGTTTGGGGTTTTGCCCAGGGTGCTCTCACTCTTTTATGTCCTCCTACACAGGTCCTCTATTGCTCCCATGAGATGTGCCCGTAGCACCGGCAGGCAGGCAACCTTTCAATGATCTGCAGGGGAGATTGTCACTGTGTGGGCAGGTTAGGGCGTTCTGCATCACCACACACTGCCACCAGTGACCACAGAGCTCTCCACAACCACAAGCAGCACCTTTATAATATTGTGTCTTCTTTAGAGTCCTTAGAAGTCACAACAGAACTCAATCATGATTATTTCTGATATGTGAAATCTATAATTAGTATTAAATGAAGCAGCTGCTGTTTGAATTTAGACGACATGATTTCTCAAATTCCTGTTTGTGACGGTGAGGCAGTGCAGGCTATAAGGAGTTTTCCTCACACTCAGCAGGTGCCTGAATGCCCCTCTTCCCCTCATCTCATTACAGAGTCATAAGACACACATGAATGTGTCTTTGTGTGAAAATATTGTCTGTAGCCTCTAGCGTTCACGTTTGGCAGATTCCAAGCACTCCAGTTCCCATGCCTTTTTGTAGCTGTCACACCAACCTCAGGCTTCCAAGACTTGGCTACGATAAATTTATTTCTGCCCATACAAGGAAACATCTAGTAGTTTTCTCATCGGGGTGATCTCACTGCGAATAGACCTGCCATTGTTTCAAATGCTTCTACAGACATAGTGTGGCTTTGTTTTTTCCCTCGCAGATGCCGCTCAAAGAAAGAGGGAGTATAGTGGGAGATTTTTCTTTATGTATAACTGGTCTGAGAGGGCAGCTATGGAGTCCTGATCTTGGATTGCTCACGGAAATGATGTTAGGTCCAGAAGAATGAGGCTGATTTAGAAATAGGAGAGGTGTATGGGTTTATGAGAGTCTCCTGGGACGGGATACTGTGCCTTTGTGGGGTTATGGTCCGTCCGGTGGAAGTATCTTTACCAGCGTAATGAAGCAGACAAAGCACCTGGTGCTCTACAGAAATTGGCCAATTTACCCTCAAACATTGATTGTGCAAAACGACATCTCCTAATGAAGCCCGCTTTCCTTCACTTTCTCCCCTGACGACGAGCCTGGCAACCCTAAAAAGCCACAGGGGCACCTGGAGGGCCGCTTTTGATCTTTTCAGCCAATGGCAAAAAAAAGTTTTGCAGAGCGACAATGGTGGACGACGATGGTGGTCAGGACAGGGTGGGAGTGGGCGGACTGTGTCTCTTGTCTTTCTTTATTTGTGTCACAGTTTTTTTGATTGATTACACTCCCATCGTTTCTTTTATCTTCCTGTCAAACCCTCGGCTTTTTTTTTTTTTTATATAGAGGTGGGGGAAGTGGCGTAGCAACCCCTCCCTCTCCCCATCCCCTTCCTCTAGCAGCCCACTCCGCTTTCTCCAGATGGCATCTGCTGCCCACACATCTGCATTGTGTGCCAATCATGCACACCGACTCTAAATCCTATGCTTAACACACACACACACACACACACACACACACACACACACACGCACAAGCTCACTGAAATAAACACACACAAACTTGTGTTATAGCCTGATGTGCTGATATTTGGGACTCCTATCGCCTTTGATATAAACTGGATATGAATCTGTTGCGTCCCGCTCTGACACAGTGAACATTCTAACTTTTTCACTCAGGGTGTCAGTCTGTGAAATCGTGTCTGAGGCTGTTATTAACAGACATTTTAGGTTTATTTTTTTTTTCTAATTTTACAAACAATGCTTATAGCTGGGGGAAAATGAGAGGCTGTCTCTTACAGCAGCCTGACAAACACCCGCTGCTATTAGTCATAGTTGCACTGAATAGATCACTTCTTCTGATCAGATAGTTTTATTGTTATTTTTGTTAACGGACATTTTGACTGGTCTGAACGTGCTAGTATTTGTGTTTTTCTAATGTGCACTGTCATTAGTAACCATTTGATATAATAATAAGGAATTTTCTCCCAGAGCCAGAGTAGTCAGACACAATTTCATGCAAGATAAGTGGAAAAAAAAATGTTGAGAAGCAGGAATAACTGCCATATTTACAGTATTAAAAACAGTTTCTAAGCATAAACACTGACACTTAAGACAATGACACACAAATGATGAATTCAAGAATAGGAAATACATTATTGCAAAATAAGATTTGCCAAATTAATTTAATTAATTAATTTAAATTAATTGTTGCTATGACTTCTTGTTGATTACCGAGTAGTCATGCGTAACAAAGAACACCATGTCTTTGAAAGTCTGTCCATCCTGGAAGAAGGATCCCTCCTCATTTGCTCTCCCTGAGGTTTCAACCATTTTTTTTCCCTGTTAAAGGTTTTTTGGGGAGTTTTTCCTTATCCGCTGTGAAGGTCCAAAGGACAGAGGGATGTCGTATGCTGTAAAGCCCTGTGGGGCAAATATTTATTGTGATATTGGGCTTTATAAAGCGTATAGCAATTGGCTGTTTTGAAGTAGAAAAAGTGATGCAGAACTTTAGCCCACATGATGATTTTCTGATTATCACGAGCCAAACGTAATCACAGACCAGTTTGTTCTCTCTCATCTTTGTTTTGCACATAAACCTCAAACTGATCAAACTTTGTCTTTGTTTCTCTTTGTCCATATTGTAACTTTAAAGAATAGGGCCTCGTTTTTTTATGGTCTGACAACGGCCGTGCATGTAATTATTATTTTTAATGCTTTTATCTGTTATCTCATCACAAGTTATCTGATTCCCTTCAAAGCTTTCCTTCTTTATAACTTGATTAAGCCTATTTAGGATTTTTTGATATATGTGTTATTGAAGCTACACATTCACATGGAGACCGATGCAAGTATATACGTAGTGAACTGTTAACTGCTGATCACCCTGGGTGGGTTGGATGGTTAACCCCACCTGTCATCCTAGAGCCTATACACACCTGACAAAGACTCAACTGGAGTTGAAATGTCTGTTTGAATAAATAATATCGTGGTTTGGATTCAGTGTGCAGGTGTTATTCTTTTTATGCATGCTAAGTTCCAATAGCTTTGCACCTACATGTAATACAGTGTGTCCATAGCTTCGGTCTTTCTAATACCATCAGAACATGCATCATCATGCTGATCAGTTAAGCATCAGTGATGAGAGACACATTGAGCTATTGTATTCAAGTTAGATCACGTTAAAAGTATGGCATCCTCACAAACTTTGATACATGTATAGCAGAAAATGGGAGCCAGTCTGGGCCGAGATTTGTGACTTGTGTTTGCTATAGGCGGCGATAGTGACTGGAAGCTAAAACACAAAAGTTGTCAACTGAACATCGGCACAATGATCAGCTCCCAGCCTTCAAATCAGACAGCTCCTACAACCGAACTCAATGTGTCACATCTCTTCAGGAATCACACCACACATTTATTGTCGACAATACAAAACCCTCCAACACCCCCTCCCCCTCTCATCTTCTCCCACCTCCCTCACTACAGTTTGGGCTATTGTTTCAACTAAAGTCCCTAAAGCCCCTCCTGCTGGCCTGTGACCCCCCTCAGGCTACACGCCCTGCCCACCGCCTCCGGAGCAGCTTCACGCAGTGCTCCTCGGGCCCGCAGTGAGGAGGACAGTCCCTGGAGGTCAGAACGAGTGGGAGTCGGAGGAGACCGGAGCAGAAAGGGAAGAGGAGATCAAAGGAGCAGCAGGAGAGAATCTCTGAACCAGAATGTCAGAGATGAGATGAAATCCACTGGACTGGAAATATTGCTCACACAAACACACAGATGCACACCAGCAGTATACACTTGCTTTGTGTTTTGCAACATGATGGGACTTGTTTTCATCTTCGTCTGCGATCTTCCAAATCTCCTGAGGGCGTTTTGCAGTCTCGTAAATCTCTCGTTAATTCTGCCAACTAATTTTATATCCATAAATGACAATGTGAATTGCTGATGATCCATTTCAGACTTATAAATCTGCCACCAGTGTTACTGTATTATCTCAGAATTCTCTATTAATTGTAGGTCTTTCTAAATCCTTTCTTGAAGTCTCCTCGACATCTATTCTATTTCGAGCTATTCTTTTCACACTGTCTCGACTCTTTGGCAGTTACAGCACTCTTAATGCCCACCGCTGTTTGCTCTTTATCTCCACAGGACAGCTTTTTGGAAATGTTTACGAAATGTAAAGTCTGACTTGCATCATTACTGTGTTTATCTCCTGAACGGCTGCTTGACCAAGCCCCTTCCTGTTCAGCATTTACATTTAAATGTAAGGCTTTTTGGTGGACGATTTACAAACCTGTTCTCTTGTATTTGTGATTAAGACGCCGTCACTTCGACTCAAGGTAGACATTTAGAGGCAATCAGATGTGCTGCTCTCTGGGTATTCCCTGTGGAGATAAAAAAAAGAACATATCTAATTTTTTCTTCTTCCAGTCCAAAGTTTCTTCCCATGACATTTCTAAACAAACTGAGGCAGACTGAGCAGGTGACCCCAATTAGAATCAATGCATTTTATGTGATAAACTTGAGCAATTTCTTTCATTTTGGTTGAAGATGATGATTTGTATTATATCAACAAAAGAATGATTTTATGTTTGACATGTTCATTTATCACTTTTTATTAACATTTTAACAACTAATGACATCATTGAATAATCAATAATAATAACAATAACGGGTTAGATTTTATTACGAGGAAGCTATAGGCCTAAATATACGCTAGTTAGTCTGCTTATCTCTACACAACAAATGCAGTAATGTTAGCTAGCTTACTAAGCTAGCAAATGCACTACATTGCATTACATCAGCCTACTTTGTAGTTAGCGAACACCAGCTAGCTTAGTTAGCTAGTGTTCGCTAACTACAAAGTAGGCTGATTTGATGACAGTAATACTATACTTCATCACACAAAAGTCATGAATGTGGAAAATAAGTTAATATTTTATAACATCATATATATTCCAAGATACAAAACGAATATGATACTTAGATGTATGTTGTTGTATAAAAATCCTCCTGGGTGGTGAGACTGCTGGCATTAGATGTGTAAGTGCGACAGTAAATGTTTACCTGACAGTCACAGTTGATAAGAATCAAAGGTCTAACCCTTTATATTCAATAGGAAATGCTTGGGGTCATTTTTGACCCACTTATGGAAGAGTGGGGTAGTGATACAAAAACAACAATTTCTTAAAATGTAGGCCTATATACATTTTTTTTTAATGCAAATGGCCTCATGTCAAAAACATGTTTTATGAGGAATATGAAATGATAAAAACTTTTAATTCCATAGATACTGAAGAAAAACAAACCCTGGGGTCATTTTTGACCCCATTTATGCATCTAAGGGTTAAAGACAATGAATTTGAGGGTGCAAAAAACACAGCACGTGTACAGCTTAGTCGTAGTTTGTATAAAAACAATCCACTTAGCCACCTTGACATCGACCATTAGTCTGTGCAAGATTTGAAGCCCAGAGTTTGCCATCTTGGATTTTCGGAGCCAGAAGAGACCAAATGTGGACAAGAGGCTGGAGCTGTGAGGGAGCGAGGGGTAGATCTGACTCATTTATTGTGGCTACGCTCAGCCTGTCACTCAAAGTGTCCATGCCCTTAATCATTCATAACTTTGAAAAGGAACTAAGCCCATTTACAAAATTCATACACCTTATTCCTTTGGTCAAAAACAGTCCAAAAATATTGAACAATTGAACAACTGTCTCCTTAATGAAAAATAGAGTGCTAAAAGTCAAATTTCTAATCTCATAAAAGGGAATTTACTCACTTTTGGGGCCAGCCTCAAATGGCCATCCAAGAAGCTAGCACTTCCGTAATGGCTTCATTTTTCAGCCCTGGAGGTTTCCTTTTGGTTACTGTACAGGTAGAGTAATGGTCTGGATACTTTCTGTGGAAAAACAAGCAACGCAGCAGTTGGTTATATTTAACAGTATGATTTACTTTTACGATAGAAAAGATGAATGAGGAATAACCTTTGAGTATGGCTAACGTGACTCTATCTAATACAAGTTTGGCTGGATTATCTTTAATTTAATCTTCTCTAAACCAAATACAAAGCCAAACAGGGCCTCCGTCTTAAGTCTAGAGTCTAATATTCTAGCTTGCCTTTGGAAATAATGCTCTACTGCAGGTAGTAAGTTAGTTAAACTCAGTTTAATCCATTCCTTACACTCTCTTGTTTTTTAGTCTTCGAAAAGGTTTAGATACCAGGTATCGCTGATTAAAGCCCTATACACACCATACAGAGAAACCCAAAGCCTGACAGGCCTGCTCTGCCTAGTTATGGTTGCTAAGCTGTGATTGGACACTCATTGTTTGGCAGTATGATTTAGTGAATGGTCTTTGGCACGCACAGACACAGTGATAACATTTTACATGACGACACCACAGGAGCAAATGCGTGACACAGCTGAATAGAAAGCAAAAAGATCACCACCACTGACAGGAAAGCTTTCTGCAGCACAGCCATGTTAACTCTGAAACCCTCCAGCATCCGTCCACCACACAGCCTCCATCCCCATGCCCCCATGCCACGGCGCTGGCTGTTATCTGACCTATTCTCGCCCCTGCCACCCAGCTCTTTACCCCCTGACGGCAGCGTGTCAGTCAATAAGCATCACGGCAGGTCCGGCAGTGGCGCCCAGCAGGCGCGAGCTCTCCCTGTGATTGTGGAAAAGGAAGCGAGCTGCAAGAGACCCTTTGTGTCATTTCAGAATCACCGGTGGGTTTTCAAAGCAGACCGTTGTTGCGTCTACCCTGTTGTTTACCACCCTTCATTTTCCAGTCCTGAGTTGTTGTTCTGGGAAATGCCACTGGTTTGAGACCTGACAGCAGGAGGTATGCATTCACACAGAGAGTTTCTCTAATGCCACACTGTAATATAACTTTCCTGATCACGACACATCGAGGTTACATGCCTTCCTCTGGAAAGAGCAACTGAAATGTGCACTGTATAGAAACCTTTATCATGTAGGCTGTGACTAAGGTGTGTGATTTACAAGTTGCTGTGTCTTGTTTTATGAGGCGTAAAGGTAGTGAAGTTGTATCAAAGTCACAAATTACTCTTTGTAACCACGAGAAAACCCGCTTATCCCACTGTTTTGTTGCAAAAGCATCATTTTCGGTTGTTGGGGGCTGGGTAACGATCCAGCAAACTCTCATCTGCCTGCCAGATTAAGCTGCTGCCGTTAGATGCATTTAGATGTCTGTGGCGCTGCAGTCGCTCAACGCTCGAAGCATCAACACAAGCTACAAATCAGCTCCAACTCCAGGCAGCTTTAGAATTTTTATGTAAAAGATTACACGCAAAAGACATTTGGCAGCCGCAAAAGGGAATGAGCACTCCAGGGGAGATGATTTAAGGTGTCTCAAAGTTAATTTATGGCGTGGTGTCATGCGCTCCGGAGCACCTCCTAATCATCATACTTAGAGGAAGACAAGGAGGTGGTGCAGAAACAAGCGTATGTAGGTGGAAGATATGGAGGGAATATATGCTTCCACGAGGGACATCACCCAAAGCCTTGGTGTGTTAGTCAATGGAGGTGCCCATGGATTATTTATGCACTTAAACATGCATATATTTCAGTCGCATTGCATTAATAGAAGTCATGCACAGACCTTTTTTTCCTCCCAGGCTGAGATGTTGTTTTAATTGTGAGCTTACAACTCAGAGCACAGATGCAGACACGCGCGTCACAGTCACACACAAACTGACACTTGGCTGAACCATCGAACGCGGCGGTGTGAGCTGGTGCTGGAGTTTGTGTTCCAACTGATGTCATCTCCTAATTTAGAGAGAATCAAGAGAATGCACAGAAGGTAGTGGGAGTTTATCAGCACACAATGAGCATTTGGCCCTTCAGCTGCTACTCTCAGACAAACTGGTACAAATGAAAAGTGCTACGTGAAGAGCGTTGGTTTCTTAGCGTGATTATTGTAAACAAATCAAATCACGGTCAGTCAGTAGACTTATCTCCTGCCAGTGGTAATAAGGATGTTAAACTGGTGGTTTACAAAAGTAAGACCACATTTTCCAGTGGCGTCCAGCCACAGACATTGCTGCTAACCAAAAAGCTTCGGCTACATTTGAGGTGGAAACAAACGGCTCCCTCTTCCTGTTTTCAGCCATAAAACAATCAAACTTTACTGCCAGATGAAACCCACTGTCACAACAAGTAACATGCATAACTGGCACGAGGCCAGCAAATTAATGAGGTAATGATTTATCGATGTTAGATGGCAACACATACCGTGCTGTCTTTAACTGATTGAATTCATAAATTTGCTTGCTCATTAGACAGATTGATGCCAGTGATGGGGAGAAAAAAAATCAAGATGACAGAAAGGGGAGGTGTCATCTTATCCACAGCCTGAGACCATCAGGCAAGAGGACAGGACACTATACAAATACAGTATGTTGGGATGCATGGATTAACACAGCTGTTTTTGGGCTGTGATGTTTTGCTTAAGAATGCTCTGATTTTGTATCTTCTTCTTTAACAAAGCCTCGTTTCCAACACTTACGATATGGCACCTTTGGAACCGACAGTAACCCTTCAGACCTCAGTCCAGCACTCACTGTATTTCCTCATCAGCGGTGACACAGATGGAAGTCTGCACCTGGTTTATCGTCCACAGAACGAGGCTGCACGCCAACATTTTCAGAGCAAAATAGAACAGGCTGCAGTGAGAGTCTCTCTCCATGGGATATTTAAAAATAGCAGCTTTGTGCATTTAGTCCTTCTCAGGCAAGCTCAGGGGTTTAGTGTTGCTGTAGCCCACAGGAACAATGCTCTGCAATGCTTTTTTTCTCTCAGAGTGAGGATTAGAATATATGCAGTTCACATATTCCAGTTGAAATTAACATTATATTAAATGCTTGAAGATCCACTCATTACTCAAAGTCTGTGTCATCCAAGAGAAACAATAAAAACTAAAGTGATGGTCAAAGTTGTCACAGTGAAATTTAAGGTGTGTTGATGGATTCACATCATCAACTCATGCATTGAGTAACATTCAAAGTTCATGTTCCACCTTAAAAGTCTCCGGCAGTCGGCCCAGTGAATGAAGTTATTTTTTCTCAGACTCCAGCTGCTGTGAGAGGCAGCAAAACATCCTTTCATTTTATAGTTACAGTTTACTAATAAAACTCTCCACAGTATGAACAGTGGTTACATGAGCCTCAAAACCAGACACAACTCAGCCCTGAGCAGAGTGACCGTCCTCTACTGACCAATCAGACTGCAGTGTTCACAGCTCCACCTTTTAGTACCAGATCTGTGTACTAGGTACCCCAACAGAGGGGGGACCAAACATGGGGACGGTACGGAACGGTTCCACTGGTACCATCCACAACTTTTCACAGTGGGAACAGAAAAATGCGCACTGAACTGAACTGTACTCCTCGGTGGAAACAGGGCTTTGCATTGTAACATTTATTTGGATAATTATTCTGGTGGTTGTGAGGTGTACTTGGATCAGCCCGGAGGAAAATGTTGGCATTGTATGTTTCTGCATGAATATGTTACATTTGTATGTTTTATATGTATTATATCAGTGTTTCTCAAGTGACACAGTATACGAGTTGACTCTGTCATCTGATGAAGGGGATGGTGGCTGGCATGACACCTGGGTAAGACCCCTGCCAAGCTGCAGACCACTGTTTGAGACCAACAAACAACCAAACCGGTTGTGATTTTGTGAGCCATTGCTTAGTTTCCAGCATCTTTTTAGGCACTGGGAGTGGTTGTTTTATCACTAAGACATTGCTGCTTTTTCTGCTGACAATGTGGCCCCAAAACCAGGTGTTTTTTGTGCCTGAACCTAACCACGTGTTAACCACAGTTTGGTTGAAAAGCAAAGTTTATTTGCTACATAATTACGTGTAAATGTAGCATAACTGTGGTTTGCAGAAACATACATTGCCAACATTTTTCTCCTGGTGACTGGATTGTTTGGATTTAATACAGCATTTTGTGTTTAAGCAAACTGTGAAATGACAATAAAGGGAAAATAAAGATGCAATTCAGCTTGGATAGCTGGGTTAACACTGGTATCTGTAATGTGTTATGAATTAGTATATTTCTGCTTGGTAAACTATATAAAAACTCTACTATGGTTAAAGGACACGGACAAATGAAGACAGAGCCAGCACACTTTAAAGATGCATTTCACACCATGTCAGTATTTCAATGCAACAATATCAAGCATAAGCCAAATTGTATCAACTGTATTTCCTAGCTGGGGCATTTTACAGTTTTAAAAAGTGTGATTCAGTCTTTCAGACATCTTTGCTATAACCTGTTGCTGCTGCAGAGGCTGAGTGTGGAAAGTTACAGATTTCAGCTTTAATATGTTTGCACAGACAACAGCTGCACCCAAGCTGCTTAAAATCACCCAGAGGGCTGGGTATCAGTCAGATGTGACTGATCCACATAATAATAAAAATCTTTGTTTCTGCTATCTGTTTCTTTAATGAGTCACTGTGGTTCTTCTGCCTCCTGTAATGGGAAGGTATGGTACAGATGGGAATGCTCTTCTGTATTGGCAGATATCGAAGATAGAAATGCGTATTCAGAGAGAAACGGTCACTTCGGTGCATCCCTAGTTCCTGGACAACATGGGTCTGATTCTTAACAGAGTGATGGTGTCATTTATCCTCCACACTTTAAGATTTTTCTCTGTCATCTTGGGGAACTTGGGTCAGAAACCTTTGGAGCTGTGGGCATGTAAAGCCCACGGAGACATTGTAGGTGTTGGTGATATAGGGCTTTGGTTTCATTTGACTCAGGGTCTCAGTGTGCATCAGGAGAGTTCACATGACTTGTCATTTAACCACATCTAAAAGCAAAACTGCTGTGAATGGCTGCGCTTGAAGGCGACACCTGCTGTCACCGACAGGCCGAGATGTAATGAATATTATATAAAAAGAGATCTTTTAGACAGTCTCCTTAGTCGTCTTTGGGCCCACTTTTACACCTCTGCACACCTGGTCAGTTGCAGCATAAGGTGGGCATGTTGTCAAACTGTCCTTTAAGATATTAAAAAAATGTGTTGGATGGGGAACTTCTTGATTATGCAATCAGAAGGTGGTGTCAGAGAGTTAGATGATGAAACTTTATCACTGATGTATGAGTAACATCACAAAATGCTTTAGTCCAACACCACACACCACCACATCTACGCGCATAATGGGCATATTGAAATATACATGAGCTCAGATTAACCCCTTCTGATCCGACACTACAATTCACACACAACAGACCGAGCCTATTTACACATAAAAGTAAGCATGAAACAATAGCACACAACAAACATCCAGTCCACAACACAAACACATCCTGCTGCGAGTCAATCAACATCATATCCATTATTATCAGTGCTCAGGAAATAAATATCTCACACACAGAGACAGGCGGGGTGTGTAGAGCCGTGCAAGCACCCACACACTTGAGACAAGCGCAATGAAATTAAAAGTAGTCAGTCAGTGGAAGTTGGTGACAGTGACCAATATTGTACGGCTCATTTAAAGTACAAGTTTTGAGGGAAAAAAAAAACATTTTTTAATTGATAGAAATATTATATCTGACACTAAAAGTTGCTCTTGGACCTTTGCTTCCATGGTCTGTGTTGCGCAGGCTCAGAGAGGCTTCAAAACATACACAACTTATCATTTACACTCCCCAGTAAAAAGAATCACTAAATTTGACAGTGTGACAAGATATCGGCAAGAATCCACAATACAGCAGCCTCTAATCTTGCACAGAGATGAAGAAATGCTCAGGTAAAATATTTTGTTCGGACCAGCTATTCTTTTCCTCTCCTCCTCCTCCTCCTCCTCCTCTTCCTCCTCCTGGGGGTGGGCTGTATTTGCACCATGGGTGTTGATGGAGGAGGTGGGTGAGGTAGGGCTGAGCATGGTAATCACCTAAAGGTGGGCCGGTTGCTATGGCGTCCTGCCGCTGAACAGTGACAGCAGCGAGAGCTTATTGAGTTGCACAGAGGAGGAGAGAGCTGTCGAGCTGTCGAGACCACTGAGGATTACACACAAGTATTCACACACACACAACACAGTTTGACTTACTATGCCAGTGAAGACCTTCCATTAGCTGCATTAAACCTCAGACATGATTTATAACCCCAGCGCAGATCGAAACCTTAAGTTAGTCCTTTGAAAAAAAATTAAGCAGGACCGAAAACAATGCGTCACAATATGTATCTCTTCTTTAAAATGTCTATTTTTGTTCAAATAAAATGGTTCTCATAAGGACAGGAGTACAACAACACCACACACACACACACACTGAGCATGGGCACACTAATGGCGAAGTAGGCACACAAGGCACACGCTCCAAAAACACATGCAAAGACAAAAACAAACTCATTCAAAATAAACATATTCGCCGAGAAACAGAGTCATCCAGAGCAACTGACAGCTGCCCACATATTTGCTTGAAATAAGCATATTCAAACACACAGATGAACGAGCGAGGGAGGAGGCGAGATCCAGTCACACCAACCATCTAAAACACACAGCAGCACGCTTGCAGCATGGGACAATATGTGCTGATAACAAACTGCGCCAGCCCAACACCAAATATCAAGCTGAGGAGCTGTGGGCTGCAGATGCAGCCTGCTGTCTCCCACTGGACCCCAAACCAACACAAACAGTCATCGAGACATGTGCCGCAAATAAAAAGAGGAGAAGAGAAAGTTCATTCTGTCAGAACCTGTGCACGCTTCCACACATGCACACATGAATCCCTAATAAATTCACCACTCTTACTTTGATTTTCATTCAGATGATCCCTCCTTGCACACACACACACACACATACACACTTAAGCACACAAACAGGTAGCACCTCAGTGCCAAAATAGCAATTACCCATCCTGTGCTGTGAGATAGGAGCTGCTGGCCCCCGGAGCAGCCGCCTGTTATTACTTATGTAAATATCGCATGGCAGTGTCTCTATCCAATTTGGAGAAGAATGACAGAACGTATGTGTGTGTGTGTGTGTGTGTGTGTGTGTGTGTGTGTGTGTGTGTGTGTGTGTGTGTGTGTGTGTGTGTGTGTGTGTGTGTGTGTGCAGGGGTGGCTTATCTGCATAAGGATGAAGGTAAGAGCAGAGTGTGTGTTTATGTGTTCGTGTGCTGTGTGCACACTTGTGAAGACAGAAGGTATTTCAAGTCATTTCAGTCTAGTGGAATTGGGAGGCAGAGAGACAGCCAAGATGTGATGAAGGAGATCATGGAGGAGGGATCCATACATTTAGAATAGAAATGGCTTGCGTTATTGAAAAAAAAAACATTCTGAAATGGTGCTTTTCACATCAGGAAGGCTGGCTTTACGAAATAAGGAGAAACTGAGGAGAGATTGGATTTCACAGTGACAACTACTGGTATGTGAAAGAACAAAGAAATCCCACACACTGACAATCACCTGTAGGCTTTTGTTTTAATTAATGTCCTGGTCCATGTACTTATGACCAAAGCCCAGTGAGATTTTTGATCCAGTGCTCCTGTCTGTAACAATTTCGTTATGCAAAAACCTTGTTACAACTACAGATGACAGAAAATGCAAAATCAAAGCAGCACTAAATAATGCTTTGACATATTCAGTCCTTTCGGATATAAAAACTCAAGGCAGACGGTTGTGGAAATGATACATGCAGTTTAATAAGACTGAGGGCCAATTCAGAGTTTCTACGTCTGCTTTGTTCCATGTGACGTAAATGTCCGGATGTTTGTGTGCAGCCCATTTTTTTGTGATGGCGTCGACAACACCCTGGATACTGAGATCGTCCCAAAGTCTGACCACAAGGAGGAGGAGGACACTCACATCCTTATTGTGGAGGGCTTTCTGCTTTACACCTACGGACCTTTGATCGACGTGCTCAACCAGCGCTACTTTATTTCCATCCCATACCAAGAATGCAAAAAAGAGGAGGTGCTCCAGGAACTATATAGTGGCTCATGTATTTGAAACACAAGAACATCTGTGAGTATAGCAAGCATGTTGTGTGCATGCTCCAATCTCTTGCTCCACACTCCAGTCCACTGTGGACAAGCCAGCCACAGCTGCCTCTTAAGCTGTCACTCTGGTCTCACTCCGAAGTTGTCAGAGTTCAGCATTTGGTCAGAGACTTCTGGCGTCAGACACCGATGAAAAAAGCTGTCCTTTTATGTCAGTATGATACACAGCCGGTTGCCGTTATTGTTTAACGGCATCCAACGGTATCAGGGGCAAACACAGCGGGACAACGATGAAAGTTAACGCAGCGGAACTCCAAGTAGGGCGTGTGAGCGTCCCAGGACGTCAACAACCAACTCACCCAGGGTACCTTGCACGTTGCATCTCGAAGTGGAAAGTCCATGACTAAACACTGATATGTGACGAGTTCGGAGTGAGAGTGTGTTGTCTTAGTCTCACTCTTACCTGGTGTCGACAGTAGCAGGATGGTAAGCTCGCCTCCCACCCCTCCAGTTTACTGCTGGGCGCTGAAGTGGACCGTCAGTTGTACTATGAATAGAACCACATGCGCGTCCCGCTGACCACAGCTCTCTGCAGAGAGTATGTCAAAGCCTTAAGTGTATAGTTAGTGTTAGCATGCCAACACTTGCCAACTGGCGCTAAACACAAAGTATAACTGAGGCTGATGGGTGTGTCATTAGTTTTTTAGGTATTTGTTCATGCACCAAAGTTTTGGAGAATATGAAATTTTGACCAGATGATAATGGTAGATGAACATTTGGGGGAACATGAATGTCTTTCATGGTGATTCATTCAATAACTGCTGACACATTTCACTCCAAACTACAGATGAGAACGTCATTGTAGTGCTAGAGTAAAAGCTGGAGGATCACCAAAGTCAGAAGGAGTCATTCTCTTTGTGACAATGAACGTCTGCGCAAAGTTTAGTGGCAATCCATCCAACTGTTATAGAGATATTTCAGTCTGGACCAAAGTGCTGGACCAACCGACTGACGCTGTATCCCTGGAGTCATTCCACTTCGTGTGGCTGACGACCAACTAAAAACACCAACATGAAATCACACAGTGTGTACACTGCGAGATCGCATTAACGACAAGCAACAAAAGCTCACAGTATAATCTGTTCTCCTGCACCTTCCACACTTACTGTTTAATGGATAAAGAGTCAACAGTAGCTGACTAATAATTGACCAGCTCCTGTTTGTCTTAGCTCAGACAGGTGGATGATAAAGAGATAGCACCCTCCTCCTTTCACCTCAGCCATGATCCCGTGACCTTTCTCATGCGTGTGCTGCATTACCAAATCATGTGACAACAGATTTGATCTTAACAGATCGGTGTTTTGTTTTTAAGCAGAAATTAAATCTTTCTCTCAAGAAAGAGGTATTTCAGAGATGTAAACTGCTCTATAGCAGTCAGTGCATGCTATCATGCTTTTTCAGTAATAAAAAGTGTTGTACAGTAACCCAAAAATCTATATCAAGAAAAACATATCAAAAGCACATACAGTGAGAACGACACAGTCCGGCACACTGTGAGGACACAATCAGAGGGCTCGGCGGGGACGAAGCACCTGCTGCAGCAAGTGTACACACCGTCTGCTGTCATTTTGACTTGACCAGCAGACTTCACTACAAGCCAGTTGGCTGTTGAAACAGCTGACGTGCTTTAAGTTATAAACCAGCCACTGTCGAATTGACCAGCTGAGTTGCAGGTGACATCATCAGCCGGCTTGAGTCCAGCTAGTTCACACCGCTGCAACTTTTCTCTGCAACTTTGTAGAACAGTTTTGTCTCGTTGCGAATTTTTGGTCTGACCTGGATTTAAACCTCATCCCGTTCTCCTCGTCAAACTTTTAGAATCATCGAGATAAATCTACCAATATATGTAAGTTGGCACTATGATAGTGGTGACATTCTCATTGTTTTGAAGGTCACAAGTAAGTCTCAAGTCTTGGCTTTAAATTCTAGTCCCAAATCAGGTCCAAATCTTGTGTTTCCAGTCCTAAACTAGCCATTATGTGCCCTTTGCAACATGTAATGTCATTTTTACTTTCTAAACAGACTCTAACAGGTAAGTGATGGCCGTGCTCACAGCCACACAAAAGGTTGAATGATTCCCATCTTTATCCACACCATTACCACATGTTCAGCTGCCTTTAAAATTTAAAATTTATCAGCACTTTGACAACACACTCTTTTCTAGATGAAGCACACACATTTGGTTTACATTGTTTTGTCATTTTGTTATACGTTTGTGAGTTATTAATTTGTCGTTGTCTTTGAGTTACCTGAAGTCACTTCCTGGTTGGAGTTCAGCAAAAGTCAGGCCTGAGGGCGGAGCCTGTTTTTATGCAGAAGGCCATCCCACGGACCGCACCAAGAGCTGTCACATCATGGGGGGGATTAGGAGTTTATTTGTGTTGGTTTTAGTTGTTGTCTATGTAAGTTCTCCCCAATCAGCCAGTGCATATATGTTGCCCTACAATCTCATTCTGTGAGGTCTGTTTGTTGAGTTAATGTCTAGTTTTGTTGGCCTTATTTCAGTTGAGTTATATTTTGTTGACCTCTTTTAAAGGCTTTATAACTCAGAGTTTGTTATATCTAGTCAATTGCTTTGTGAGATTTATTTTTTGGGAAAATAAAACCACCTTTACAAATTTAAACCTGTGTTTTGGTGCTTTGCCTACTTGGTCCACGACAAAGTAGTACATTGAAGTGCAGGTGCACCTCGGTATGTCATAAAAATTCCAATTACATTTAAGTTTTAAATTACTCTGCATGTTGTATTTCGTGTTGACCACAACATATTCTTTTAATACAAATGTGATAGCTTGAGGTTTCACATGTATCTGCTGGTTTTCCCCTCTGAGCTCACCTGAGTCCTTGCCATGTGACTTAAGTCCACAAAAATGAAACTCACAGTTGATAAGTTGACACTGTTGCACATAAAAATTTTGCACTTTGCACATCAAAGCAAAAATAAACTTGTGCAACTTAACATATTAGAGCAACAACAGAGGCTGTAATGTAAAGAGGGCTTTATAATAAAGTTCAATAAATTAAACATATTTTCTGTTACATGCTAAAATGTATGCATGTCATATTTTGGCAAAACAATGTATCACCCCAGTCCTATATTTAGCATCCTTGTATAGCCCTCTGCACAACCCTGCCGTCTCTCTTCGAACAACAGTGAGTAAGCCCTGCATTAAGCCACTTGAACCGCACTGAATCCACTTACAGCTAAAAGCAGGTGGGCTTCCATCCATCCCACCACTATATGTGCGGATATACCTTTGGAGTGGAGTCCCCTGTGTCCCCCTCGCAACCTAACCCCCACAATAACCCCCTCCTCCTCTCCAGTTCCCCCTCAAAGGTTGCAGGTAAATGGGGTAATCTCCTGGCCCATCGCCCCCTCTCTCTGGATGGATGAAACTCAAGCCCCCCATCACAGCGTTTAGACCCCCATCCTGCCCCCTCCCAACAAGGCCCACCTATTTCTCCCTCTCTCTTCCTCTCTCCTTCTCTCCCTCTCTCTCCCTCTCCTCCTATCTAATCACAGTCCATTAGCCGCCCCATTAAAATTCTTTTGTCCAATTTGGGAGGAATGCTACCCTCGTGGAAAAACAGAATGAAGCCACAATAGGGCCTTTTCAAATCGCGCTCGACTTTTATTACTGAGAGTCGCTGAGGAGTGCCACCCACCTCCAAGCACCACTATGTCTTCTAGTCCCCTCCTGTTTGCTCTCAATGTGTGTGTGTGTGTGTGTGTGTGTGTGTGTGTGTGTGTGTGTGTGTGTGTGTGTGTGTGTGTGTGTGCAGTTTGGTTTAGAGAGAGGAGAGCGTGTATTGAAATACAAGCCATACAGAGAATTATATTCATGACATAGGGAACACAACGTAGATGACAATGTAGTATGTCACGAGGCACAACTGACAGTGTATACTGGCTCCTTTATTTCCACCCCAGTATCTCCTGGGCCACCATACTTCCACCAGAGTAAGGATATTTTTGGAGGGGGGGGGTTAAAGAAACTAAATGAAGATTCTGGTTCCTTGGGTTGAAAAGCAGGTAAGGTTCCTGAGTTCCCAAAATGGTTCTTGGACATATGGAAAGGTTTCAGTGGCAGACGACAGGCTAAATGGTGATGATGACTCCAGAGTGGAAAGACCAAGATTCTGCCACAGTCTGTGGTCATTTTTCCAAAGTAGGAACATTTCTAGGAACCACAGAACTTTTTGGGAGACTTTCCCATCAGGAGCCTACGCCCAGAGTTGGTTCCTGGGCCTTAATTCCTGCCAATCCTTGTCCCTAATGCCTCGTTAATGCTACATGACTTTAGCTTTGATTTACCGCTCACCGACAGTTTCTGGAGCTCCCCGACAAAGGCGCCAGGTCAGAGGCAAATCATCATTGTCTCAGCATTTGTAAACTGACGCTGAGACAACAGCTCACCAATGCATCACAGACACTTCCCAGATATCTAGCTCGCTAAATATCCAGACCTGCCTGCTTTCAAGGTCTGTGTGTTTGAGAGGGAGACAAAGGAAGTGACAGAGAGAAGAAAAGACAGTGGAGGGTGGACGATTGCATGCAATGTTTTTTCTAACTTGGAATACTGCAATGGCACTTTTGGAATTTGACATGTTTTAATAAGCCCCGCCCTCCCCGACTCTGAGTTGTAGTTCCACCTTTACATTACATGACATACTCATCGGGGATTCCTCCTGGTAAGAGATCTTGTGGTGAACGGCCCCCGTCGCAGGTCAGTCATATAGTGTGAACTTAGCTTAAGGCAGTATGTTACGATAGCACAGGAACCATCATGGTGGAATTTGCAAACTTGACTGCTGTTGAAAAGCCTCCAGACTGCTTTAAATAAATACATTTATTCAGACTTTAAGCAAGCACTGGATGTCTCTAGTATCAATATTGGGAGTTGAGATGAGAAATTCTTGTGGTGAAGTTTAAACAAAGTAGGCTAGTCGACTTTTCAACTCTTTCAAGTCAAAAAATATATGGAGAGAGACAAGACAGTGAGCACACAATAGACACACACACAAAAAAAACTAAACTTAATTTAAGTTGCAAGTACAGTTTCAATGTAGTCGCAGACTGAGGCGGAAAAATGACCAGAAACACTGCAGATTTTCTCTGCTTTACACATGAGTATCCTCTTGTTGTTTGTCAAGTCTCCCTTCCCACCTCTGTGCTCCTCTTTTTCAACATTCATCTGCAAACCAGTGAATTACAGGAACAACACAGTAACTGTGTTTTTGTCTCATGTCTGGCTCCTGAGTTCCTGGTGGACCTCAGTACATTGCTATATCCACTCCATGACCTTACATCCTGCCTCCTTGATTAAAACTGACTACAGTGACTTGTCCCTGTTTTTCAGTGACACAGAATCAACATCAAAAAGCATGCTGCCCAAAATCACTCTTCATCGTGCCCTGCATCAAGTAGCTGTTTGAATTTATCGGGCCTTATTTCATGCTCAGTTATGCCATCAAACACTGCACTGAATCGATGTCATGCTTTAGTGAGCGTCTTGTCTCCGTGCTACAACTATTTCTACAGTGTGACATCTTACAGTGTGTCTGTGTGCGTGTATTTATAAGCATGGAGTCGTGTTTGCATCCATGTGTTAGACTTCAGTGGTGAGAGTTTGTCTGCTCCTTTTCGTTTGTGATAAGAGTGCGATCGTTTGGTCAAGTAGCTGACCAGCTCGTTGAATTCTAACTAGTGAACGGGATTAACCCAGCAGAACGTGGGAACCCCTTAAAAGAGAGATCCAAAAAGCGCACACACTGACGCTTGACTGGCACACACGCACTCAGGCTTATCTGTCAGCATTCTGGGACACAGGCTGCAGACGACAGGCAGGTATGACAGGCCAAGACATCCTGATAACAGATAGGTCTGGCCATTTGACAGATGGCATATGTGTGTGTACGTGTGCGTCTGACAGACAGAGTGGCTTGAGGAGGAATTTCACCAAACCACACTGTGCATGTAACAGTGCAGACGAACAGGGGGAAATACAGATTTATATGCACTGATAGGTGTTTGAATGTGTGTGTAAGTGTGCGCATGCCATTGTGTGCTGCTCAGGGGGGTAGGCTTCCATTACACCTTCCACACGGTAATTACTAAAATGAGGCCAGCACTCATAGGAGGGGGGCTTTCCATTACCAGTTCCCTAATATGTAACAAAAGGGTGCGTGTGTGTGATGTGTGCGCATGTGTGTGTGAAGGCCTATCATAGCCGCTCTGGATGGTGTATTTTCTGTCACTAATGCTCAGCGCTCTAGGTGTTTTGCTGTTTGTCCATTAAAATAACACTTACAAATAGATTATAACAAGTATGCATTAAGTGGGAGAGGAAATAGCTTGGGTGTCACGTGTGTTCGTGTGTGTGTGTGTGTGTGTGTGTGTGTGTGTGTGAGGGAGCATGAGTGGGTGTGATACAGCAGTCTGAATAACCCCGATGTGAATGTGAGTGGGTGGGAAAGGTGGAAGGAGGGGAAGCCAGCGTTGAGAAAAAGTCTCAGGATTTATGCCTCTATGTGTGTGTGTGTGTGTGTGTGTGTGTGTGTGTGTGTGTGTGTCCTATATACTATAAGCCTAGATGTAATCCAGAGCAGGAAGCAGGGCAGGGCGTTACAGTAGGTGTTAAAGCTCCACTGCTTCCCTGAAACACTGCTGTTGACTGTTTCACTCAGTGCCCGCTAATATGAAGCCCCTATTGGGTTTCAGTGCCGCAGCCCACTGAGCGCCTCCAACCGTCATCACCGGTGCTGAAACCAACCAACCGAACACTCAAGGTCGCTCTGTGCCGAGACGCAGCAAATAAACGAGTCGGGTCGTTTATGAAACTGTGTGCAGCAGTGCAGAGATAAGTAAATGATAGAGCAATGTTTTCGCGAAGTGTTAAGAAAATAATACCATTAAAGAGTATGTTAAGACACAGGCACTTGAGTACTTAGCACATATGCTAATTCTAATATGAAACATGTCTCCTCGCTGACTGAGTTATCACAGCATAAAAGGATTCACAGCAGATGTTTGGAGCTTGCATCAGAGATCAGAGTTGGAGCTCCATATGGTTGTTTCCCTACAACATTTATCCCAGTTTTGTCCACTTTTGACGATCAGGAAATTGCTTGTCATGTTATTTCCCCCAATCTGAGCGCAGTACTGCTGAACCAGTCCGAAAGCAGACAATGCGACACATCACAACATGTCAAGAACTTCCTGTAACACAACCGCGGCGTCGTAAGAGATGCTCATTTACTTCCTACACCGACAGCCACGACACGGGAACCTGGCTGTCTCTTCAAAGAACAAGACACGTCAACACCAGTTCTCTGACAGGCCTGTCGGACAGGGTCTGGCCCATCGGGCAACTACCTGTCAACAAGATCCCAGTGCTTTATCACCTTCTCCTCCCTTTCCCAGACCTCCCATCCCCTCTTCATTTGCTGATAACGACCTCAGAGCAGTGTATTCGTACAGGGGGGTGTGGATGAGAGCGAGTCTGTTGGTGCTACTTTTCACTCTCTCTGACGATCCTTTACATTTTAAACAGGCGGTGATTCGTGTTTCTTTGTCTTCCTGAGCCAGATGTGAGCTTTAGTTTGTAACTCAGAGGGTTACGATCCAAATGTGTGACTTTAGGATGTTGATTGTGTGAAATTAGGCTATTAAACTAATCTAAGAGCAGTTTTTACTTTCCCACTTTACCCAACCATAAACTGATATATCAGCAAGAGTTGAATGTGATTTTGAGGTGCATTTATTTAACTAGAGTATTTCCATTTTACAGTACTTTATATTTCTACTTCACTATATTTAAAAAGGAAATATCGTACTTAAGACTCTGCTATATTTATTTGGCAGATGTAGTCATTGGTTACTTCAGAGATTATGATTTTAGATAAGAACCAGCGTGCTAACTGGCTCACTAGCGCCTTGAATCTGTCATGTCAGTCTTCTGATTTCCCTTAATTAATAATGAACACAGACTTCTGGCACTTACTGGTATGAAGCAATGTTTCCTCTCATGCAGGCACAAAACGTTGGCTGCAGTCTTTGCAGTGCATTCAAGCACAACTTTTCACCAGGACACTGGCACCGTAAGGTGACACAACAGTCAGCCCTCCTCGCCTCTAGTCCTTTGATGTTGTTTGATGATGTGGTTTGGTGTGTGTGGGCCTTTAGTTCCACCTAAAAGACATTTCACCTCAAGACTTCTCAGATGGTTTTATGAATAATGGTTTGAAAATCAAAGAGGTAAAATTGTCCAGTATTTCACAAACAAGCAAAAATAATAGGAAATATATACAAGTTTGTTTGGTAATAAACATCTCAAGACCCTTACGGTTTATCTTGTGACCTTTGGAATGGCCCGAACCTTTGGTTGGACACTACTGGACAAAACTGCCCAACTGTATCTAAAATAGTTAAAACTAACCATGACTGTAAAATGCTGCTCTCGTGGCCTGTGTGTCTACATCAACACGACTGGGGCACAAGTCGCTTTATGCACTGTAACTGCTACTTGGTTTTTTAACTATGTGTTGTATTTATATAGGTCTATCTCAATGTTATTTATTCTGTGCGCTGCTAGACCTGGGTAACGAATCTCGTTCCCTCATGTTCTTTAACAAGCTGAACCTTAAACCTTGATCCTTGAAATATAATAATGACCTACAGGGGACATTTAGCTTATTAACTCCTGGTACTTTTAGTACAGTTCATTTGTAAAGTTTATGTTCTTTAAATTAAGTAGGATGGATTATTTTAACATTGTACATATGTTTTTTTAATGAAAGGATCTGAATACTCCACCACTGAAAATATCAGTTCCTCTTGGATATGATGATGGCGGTTTGGTTACAAAGCTATAACAGAATTGATCGTTCTCCACTAGTTCCCTAATGGATGACATCACATAGTAATGCTGAAGCTCAGCCTTCCAAAACTCAATACAGGCTGACAGAACTAAAGCTGGCCTGATCCTGCATCACTTGCTCTCAGTGGAGCGTGAATGCAGGGTGAATAGAGGCAGTTGGTGGGTTTAGACAGAAGCTCTCGAGAATCACAGAGGACTAACGGCTTGATAACGAGCTGAGCTTTGGAGCTGGTGTGAGAGCAGAGGTGGGGGGTGTTGAATCGCTGGGGAACCGCCTGACGTGTGGCTGTTTCTGGGGTGAAGCTGGTCTGGTGTGAGCCTGGTACCATCCAGCCCCGAGAAGATGCACCACGCACAGGAGAAAGAACAAAGTCAACACTCCTGTAAATATTACGATACTCTATTTAGAGTTTTATTAAAGCAGAGCTGCATCCTATCAAAGCTTTACAGGAACAATGGAAGTACGTATTTGTTCTCCCATGGTAGACAGTGTAACCTTCTCTTTGCTGCTGCAGTGACCCACTTCCCCCAGAGGGATGATTAAAGTTTTATCTCATCTTAACTTTGGAAAAAGTTGCTTTGAAAGCATAATATATAGCTCATTAATTTTCAAAGAAAATACACCAGATTACAATATCTTTTCTGTGGAGAGCGGAGTATGAAATCAGCTTTTCTTCTGAGTTATGTGCAGCCAAGTGACTGTTACAGAAGAAGTATGTTGGTCATTTATATTTCTGTTTCCACTACGAAAATATCAAGCGCCATGACATCATAGCCATTCGTCTTTACTTTGGAGTGAGTAAGGGCAGACCAGGAAATATATAAAGCAGATTAACAGCTCGACTTTTATAATTTATTTGTGCACTCATCCCACAATAACCCTTTTTTCACAGTTTGCGGAATCTGCTGTGTTTCCTCTTTCATCCATTACACTTTCCTCTCTTAATGTCGGTCTGTTTATTCGTGTGTTTGTCAGGTAAGAGACAATCATTTGAAGATGGTGCTCTCACTTTGGTGTCAATTCACACACTCAGGCTGGCTGAGAGACATCAGGACGGGGGTGGAACACTCACACACACACACACACACACACACACACACACACACAGGCATGTGGTCTCATATACATCTTTGTCTCTTTATTGTCATTTGACTATGTGACCTCAGTCAACAGCACATGCAAATGTTAATGGCATGCCTGAAACAAGATTTCCCTTTGTTTAGTTTGGCACACTGCTTTAAATATGCTGAAATCTATTCCACTGACAAACTAACAAAGGAAAAACATGAATGCTAGGTATTTATTGCAGATATTGTAAACACCTTTAAAGGACTAGTTAAAAAATTCATTATTTTGTGGGGGTCTTTTTTTACCCCGACCCCTATGCAAGGAAAAAAATACTGGTAATAAATAAACCCAAAGAGACCAGCTACAACTCGTCATTTTTTTCTCAATGTAGTATCCAAAAAGTTCAATTTCCTTACTGGAAGCAAGAGTGTGCAGCTAAGCATTGAAAGCATGAACAAGGTATAGGGCTCCTGCACATTGAGCCACATATACGGCATGAACCGGGGGCCTCAGGCTGTGGATTTTCAAATCAGGCTTTGTTATTGCAGGAGGCCGCGAAGGAGAGCAGATGCTTCGCTCATTCAATCATGCATGTCACGGCCCGGATCGCTCTCTGGCTGCCGAGCTCAGCCTCTCCACTGTCACCCCTCTCTCTGCCGCATGCAGTCTCTCTGGGTTTCTGTGACGGCCCTTACATTGTGTGTGTGTGTGTGTGTGTGTGTTGCAGAAAAGATACATGTGGCATCGGGTGCTAATCTAAGCCAGGTGGTGGAGGACCCATCACTGTTGTCATGAATGTGACAACAAACTGCCAGGAACCTCACACCCCACACTGACCTCACAACGAGGAGGAAATGTGTGTGTTGATCTCCTCTCGTGTGTGTGTGTGTCTGTCTGTCTGTCAGTGTGTGTGTGATTTTTTTCTTTTCATTGCTCTACCTGAATGTGTGTCCGTGTGTTTGTGTGAAAGAGACACAAAACCAATGTAATAAAAGAAAGAAAGATATTAACACTTGCTTTCTTCATGTTTGTGTATGTGTGTGTGTGTGTGTGTGTGTGTGTGGGCTCATGTGTGTCCTTGATCTTCCTATCCACAGAAGCCCACCCGTAACTCGGCACATTGAGGCGATCAGGGTCCTGGTGGAGTGTCAGCTGGTGACAGAGGGCTGTTTACCTACCATGACGGATGGGAGTGGGGTCACCAGAGAGGCAAGCATTTCATCTAACATCACCTCTGACCAGCACGCACACACACACACACACACACACACACATAAACACAGTCAGTCTTTGTCCGTCTGCAATGTCTCTTTGTGTTCAGGTTCGCTATAATTCATTAATTGTTAAAAAGTCTGATTCTTTGTCCACATCACCCAGTTTGAAAGTAATATTAATACAACTGTAGTCTACAATATTGCTGAGTGTCAATCTTGATCATTTTTACAGATGATAATAGTTTTAAGATAAATCAAATACTGGATCAGAAAATGTCTTTTTCTGCTTACTCCTTAGGCTGATTTCACTGGAAAGGCTTTAAGGCCCTGACACACCAAGCCACAGGTTCACCATTGGTCAGTGTTAGGCCTACGGTGAGTGTCTGTTGCCCTAGTTGGTGCAGTGTGTCCTGCACCGTTGCCTCTCGTCAGCCCCCTTCTGCTTTATTCTGGCCAATTCAGCATGTTGAATCTGTGACGGGGCTGCTCGTCTTGAATTAAATCACTCAGACAGCTCAGCTCGGTGCACGAGAAGAGAAACGAAAGTGAGGAAAGTAAACAAACAGCAAAGTCAAGAGGGAGTGAGGCCAAAACAAACATAGGGTAAGATTATTTTTTTTATCTCTTTAGCAGAAATGTTTCCTGATGGTTTGTGATATTGTTCACTGGCGCACTAACTGTTATTAAGACGGTTTCCTGGTTTCCCTTTGATGAAAACAGACTACCGCTGCCTGCTGGTGTGCAGAACTATTTCCTCTTACACAGACGCAGAACGTACGTGCTGGTTGGCCGTCAGCTGTAGTCTTTGCAGTGTGTTCATGTGCAACTTTTTGGCCAACACACGGGCGACGTGAGGCGATGAAACAGTTGGCTTTCATTGCTGCCAATTCTTTGAAGTCAGTTTGGTGTTTCTGGGCCTTTACATTTAAAGATGACGGAAAATTACGTGTGTGCCTTCTCGCTCAGACTTTCCACATTTTCCTTTCAGGACACGAAATTGGCAAAGTTAACTTTGTTTATTATGGAAGTAATATATTGCATTGCCTTATATATGTTATCATATTTTAAATCACGGTGATTGTGAACATAGACACTATCTTTTTGGATGATATAGTGGTCAATTTCATAGAGGAAAAGAGTCGATTATAGATTCAATGTCATATGTCTACTCTGCTAAATGTCATCATGTTAAACATTGAAGTTAATATAGCATCCGTGTTGGCAAACATTTAAGCATCCATTTGATACAGAGCAACATTGTCATTCATTTGGATTCATGTTTCTTTCCACCTGATGAATGTAATTCCAATATTTACTCCGGCTTTATCTTTGTTTTGGTTTCCATCAAATCCGTTGAAAAAAATCTGGCAGCTAATGCTTCACTGTTCACCAGCTAGCTGCTAACTTTGTCTTCACTTTGGTGCTGAGCTGGAAGTGTACAGTGGGATTATAGAGCTTTCTCACTGCAAACAGCTGCCTGCTGCTACTGAAGGCGACACTGATGAGAGCAAAGTGAAGCAAAACTTTAAACAGGGGGGGACCATAAAACCAAAACAAGGAGCTGAAAGGCATCATAAAGGTCAGCTGAGGGGAGATACAGAGTTTGGTAATAATTCTCTTTGGGTTCATCTTTCATATAATTAAAAATAATAAAAACAAATCCAGTACGTTGCATGAGGTACAGTTCTCAAACCTGCATAATTATTAATGCTCATTCTATGGAAAATGTAATATTACTGTATATGATCAAGGTATTGTAAATATGAAAGTGGGTTAACATAGCCTACGGAGATGGGCTAGCATTATGGAAACAAACAAAACTCAGTAATACGCAAGTTGTGCTGAAGTATCCTGTCCTTTTACAGCATCCGTTTGTAGCTGCTTTATGCATCAGTGACACCAGAGATTTGACTGCAGGCAGTGCTCACTGAAAAAGAAGAGGTGCACTGCCTATATTTGCATACACTCTGCACTATATGTACTGTATACTGTGTGAGAAGCCTCTGACAATGTTAAAAAAAACACCCTCGGTTGTTTTGCTCTCCGCTCCATCCCCGATCACCATGCTGACGGTTAACACACACATGCAGGCATGCTAATTTAGAGCAGTGCTCCCCTGTTCTCCGTCCCAGCTGGGTCCAGCAGAGTCAATGCTGAGAGGTGAAAGGCTCTCTGGGCATCTGGCCTTGGAGACAATAGAGTAATTACAGAGGATCTCAAAGGAGGAAGGATCCTAAACCCTGTCAGCTGCACACAAACACATGCATCTGTAAACCACAACGCTCCACAGAATCCTAGAGCTGGTCTTAACGGCTGGTGCGTTTGTATATAGGAGGAATGCCACAAAGCCACATTAAACATGCAAAAAAGGCAAAGTTTCTCCTTGAACTTACTGTACTATAAAAACATGTACAGTACTAACATATAGGAAAAGATGACAGAAATATAGGAAATATATTTTTAGGGAGATTGATTCATGTAACCTCAGGCTCAGAGACATAGAGGGAACATGTTGCAGCTAATTATGTCGACGTCTCCGCTGGTAGTGTATGTAATACATAAAAACTATAACCACTTCAGTGACCACTCACATACTGAGAGAGAGGTTACACTGCCTGCAGAACGTTGCCAGATTCATTGAAAAGAAACAGATGGAAATGGACACTGTAGTGTGCTTTTACAAGTAAAATCAAAAGGCATGTGCTCTACCTCTTTGTATGAACGGTGTGTGTGCTGGTTCCGGTTCAGATGTGGTTCTCATACTCTATTTTTTACCTGACACAAAAGGTAACAATTCATAACTTTCTCCTCACGATAATGTGCTGAGTGCTTATCATTGAGGAACAAGTGTGTGAATGATTTCAGACAGAGTAATAGCACCGGGTTACATAAATCAGCTGCCCTCTTCCTGTTGGCAGCGCTTGTTTCTTTATCTTTTGAAAAAAAATATAGTTTCAAATCCAGCGCTGTCGTACACAACACAAGTTCCTCTGCACTGGCGTCAGCAGCAGCATCCAACAAAAACTAACAGTCCACGGTGAAACTCCCCGCAGCACCGTGACTTAGTTTGGGTTGGCATGGCGGGCAATGAAAGCACAAATACTCCGGGCTTTCTGTCTGCAACATCCTGACTAGCAGGGCTGCTGCTGCTGTGGTGGCTTGCAGCCAGGCAGCAGCACAATGAGCCTGTGCCTGTGACTGAGCTGTATTAACTCAGTGCTGCTTTGACTTTGATAACAAAAAATGTGGAGCAATCTCTGTTGACTGTGCCTGTTTATTGGCAAGTTGATTAGAAATGCAGTTCTTAGCTGTGATAGCAGGCTGAGCTGGAGTGACGCCTTCGGGCTGAGAGAAGGAAATAAAACTAATCTTTGCCTAAACTCTACCGAGTATTATGGTATGTTATATACATGCCCTCTCCTGATAAATATGGAAATAAATTAAGTGTTAAGTTAAAAGTTCCCTCAAAACTTTATAGCCAGGGCAACTTATAGCTTTACTGTCTGTATTAGCTGCTGCTGCACATGTAGTGGACTTGATTTCAGAGTACTTGCTTTTAAACATAAAAATAGATCTGTGCTTTTCACCAAAAACTTTGCATGTTGACCTTATATTACATGCAGTTAACATTTTAACACATTTATGCACCATTTTCCTAAAAGTAATGCACCAAATTTTGCACATAAGCCATATGATCATGAGACAGTAATTCATGTATAACTTGTGTATTTTGGGACAGCTGTGATTAGGTGATCAATGTTCAAAAATGTTAACACTTTTGAAGGTATCTACATAAGAGTTAAACGTTTATGACTCTTGTCATTAAGTGTTATTTGGCTTTTGTAATGACAAGTTGACATTGTTTGGGTTGTCTTGATTATGACAACTTGACATTAACCAGGATGACATTACCAGAAGTTGTCTTTGTCATGACAACTTGGCATTAACAAGAAATGCACCTCTTTTTGTGTTTATGACAAGTTGACATAATGATTATTATTGTTATGACAAAGATATCTTCTGGTAATTTCATCCTGGTTATGTCAAGTTGTCATGACAAAGACAACTTCTGGTAATGTCACTTTGATTAATGTCAAGTTGTCATAATCAAGACAACCTAAACAATGTCAACTTGTCATTACAAAAACCAAATAACACTTAATGATAAGAGTCATAAACGTGACATGACATGTACATAATGTTTATGACAAGTTCATGACAGTGTCATGTCACCCTTATGTAGATACCTTCAGTAAAGTGCTACCGCATTGTCGCCTTACTGCAAGAGGGCTCCTGGTTCAAACCCGCAGTGGGGGCTTTGATCCCTTCTGTGCAGAGTTTGCATGTTCTCTCTGCGTCAGCGTGGGCCCCCGCACAACCCCTCACAGGATAAGCAGTCATAGCTAACTCAAAGGAAAAAAAAAACAGTGGCCAAAAATGTCTGCAAATTAGTAAAAAAAATAAGGTCCTGGAGTTTACCTACCGAGCAGAGGACGAGATGGTTTTAAAGGGCTACTGATACACGTCACACGTCACACTAGGGGCCAACGCAGTTGTGTTACATGTCACATCCTTCACGTCTCTTTTGATGCCGGTATGCAGTCTAAAATTACACACAGGAGAGGAAAGATGCCACAGTCATTTGGTTCTGTGTAAAAATGCAAAGGCAGCATGAAGAAGAGACTTCGCAGTGGCCCTGTAGTGCGATATTGTTGAAAAAAGGGCTATGGAGTTATTTTAAGGTACATCCTCACTATGTTTCTTTTTCCTAAACTTAACCACAGTAACTTTACTTGCCTCCACCTCACATTGACTTTATGTTAATTACATAACTTGACGTTACATAATGAAATAATGATAATGTATTCAAGGATGCTAATTTATAAGACATCATTCAAACTGTTGTGCATTTTCGTAGGATATCATACAAACCGCTGTATGAGGATTTGTTGCACATTTATGTCCATGTAAAGACATAATTGCAGCACATAATCACAATGTTACACTGGGGTATTTTGTCCAATACCACCATTTCTGCTAAAAAGGCACCATCAAGGAGCTGATGCTTGGCATCCAGTGACCTCGACACTCCCCGCAGCATATGCTTGTGTTGTGACAATAACAAAGTTCTCCCATTAGAATCAGAGCCGGGGTTGAGGTGAGGTTGATTTAAATGCTTAATGAGTTGCAGCACTAATGATTGCTTCGATGATTACAGTGAAGCACAAACAACATCTTAAAAGAACAGCTAATTTGCAAAAGGTACGCTGGTTATGTGATAAAGAGCGTGAAGCCCAAGGTCACTCCAGTTTTTACACAGAGGTCACTAAGGTCACACCAGTCTGGCTAAACCCCCAAAACCAGCAGTCTGTGTGTTTGTGTCCGGCCACAAGCCCTCATTATTTTACAGAGAATCTGCTTGTCTTTCCTCTGACAGCTCCTGTGCTGTGAGATAAATCCAAATCCAAACCACTTGCGGTGTCTAAACACACCTTCACATACACGAGAATGGTGTCTAAAACACCCATCATTCACTGTAAATATATGTGACTGCAAAAGCTGTTGTGTTTTTTAAGCTGTAAAAAACATTTTAGCAGCTAAAAGAAAGGAAGACAGACAGAAAGAGAGAAAGAGAGGAAGAAAGAAAGAGAGAGATTGTGAACTAATCTGTAACATTTCTCTAATGTGTTCATTATAAAGAAATCATCACTTCATTTGCAGCAGGACTGTCAAATCTCTCATCTGCTAATAAGAGCTTTGGAGATGATGGCCAAACAGAGATGACAGCCTCTTTGTGTCTCTAAACTGCCTCCCAAACAAATCCGACCGACTCTCCATGAAATCCATTCATGGAGCCATTAACGTAATTGTGTCGTATGACATGTATGAAATCAACAACAATGCTGCGCTGCCTTAGCCTATTGAGACAGTGATGGACTGACAAACTGATTGGGGATGGGGACGCCAGGACGGGAATGGGAGGAAGAGAAGAAGAGGAGACAGCCGGATGACAGAGGTTTATGTGGAAGGAAGACAGGTGGGTAACACAAGGATAAAGGAAGGTTCGAGTGTGTCCTGATGAAGACAGGAGTTCTGTGACAATGTAATGTCTAATTTGTTTGAACAAAAGAGTCTCGCTGCTCTGAAGCGGTTTAGGGACAGTGGTGCTTTGAGCTAAACTCTATCATGCTAATATGCTAACAAAGACAATGCTAACATGCTGATGATTAGCAGGTATGATTTAATCAATTAATTTAGCATCTCATCGTGATAACATAATCTTATTTGCATTCATTTAGCTAAGATTATACAGGTTAAAGTACTGCTGAGGCTGATGGGAATTTTATTATTGCATTAAAATTTTGACCTGATGATGGTCCTAGATGAAAAGTCAAAGGTCTCCACAGTTATGACAGTTCAACCTGAGGGAGACTGTCTGTACATAACCACCAATTTCATCCTGCTGGTGGTGCAAGAGAACAATCACAAATTCAGTAGGAGTTATCGTATTTTCATATGGATTGTGTCAGCTTTCTTTACTGTACTCTACCAAGCCTTTGACATAGGGGCCACACTGTGGAATTACAAGTTACAGGTCCATTATGTGAGGCCATGGGGCCCAAAAAGGCTCTTCCCATAAACTTGTGTGTCTGATGTATAATTGTCACAGGTTACATGTCACCAAATCCATCTTTCGTATTTGTTAACATTTTATTGTTGTTTTTTTATGTGTTCATACTCGTTTCTATGTTTATTTTTGGGAGCTTTTATTTTGGTATATTCGTTGTTTTGTTGTGCGACCTTAAACATTTCAGTGACAAAGTAGATTCCCTCTATCCTCCTCACTTGTTTTCTGGATTCCGTGAAGAGAGGTAAGAGAGTTATTTGTGCACTTTTCTGTAGCATGCTAAGTAATTGATATCAAGTTAAGGTAAAGGAGCATGACGGCAGTTATTCATGCAGGTAATGTGTGGAAAGCTGGTCATAGAAGTTGCTGTACTGATTTTAATGTGGTTTGTACAAGTATGTGAGCTCGCTTCATGTTGTTTTTATGTTGCTTTCTTTATTTGTTTTCATGAAATATATAAAATTACCACAGATGGGGTGGGAAATATCTCTTAAATTGCACATTGTTATTGTAACTACACAATCTGAACGAGATGAATTTTGTTTGATTGAATAGTTTTGATGATAATATTGTTTTATTCGTCAAATAGAGCACAGCAGTACTGATTTTAATGTGGTTTGTACAAGTATGTGAGCTCGCTTCATGTTGTTTTTATGTTGCTTTCTTTATTTGTTTTCATGAAATATATAAAATTACCACAGATGGGGTGGGAAATATCTCTTAAATTGCACATTGTTATTGTAACTACACAATCTGAACGAGATGAATTTTGTTTGATTGAATAGTTTTGATGATAATATTGTTTTATTCGTCAAATAGAGCACAGCATGGTAAATGTAACAACTCTCACTCATTTTCTAGACCCTTGAGGAGAGGTGTGTTTGTGGAAAGCTGGTCATGATAAGTTGCTGTACTGATTTTAATGTGCTTCGCACACAGAATAAATCCCAATGGTCAGCAAGGCAGAGGCTCCATTCTCATCAGTCATGAACACAACACAAACCAAAGTGTCAGGCCAGACTAGTTATACTTGCATTGTGAAACAGACGTGTAGAAATAAGTGGATACATTTTTTTAAGCATCACAACCCCCATAAAATGACTCACTTCACTAACAGATTTTGACCCATTCAAGATTTTGAAAGTCTAGAAGAGCTGCATGATTACATAAGTTTATCTTCATTCAATTTAGCAGAGTGCTAAAAAAGTAAGTAAGTTGAACTTTTTGGGTTTATGCGCTACTTCATATTTTGACAGTAATTTGAAAACAAGCCAACATCAAACTCGCTCTAACTGATTGTGTCATATCTCTGTCAGGAGTTGGAGCTGGGCAACGTTAGAAGAAATGACCCAAGAAATTAGCAAGCAACATAATATTAAATTGTAATCATAATAATTATTATAAAAAAGGTTCACAAATTTCACAATTTGTGTGACATTTCTCACCAAGTTGCTCATTGCCGTTCCCATGTTTCTGAAAGGAATCATACCAATTTGCTCAGGGTTCAAAGGTGTAAATACTTCTGAAAGGTGTCTGAAAGCAGCACAAGTGAAGTGATGTTGCTCCAGGTTTCAAAGTGTTAGGCTAAACCAAAGTATCAGATCACACTCGATGTGGGCCTATACCTATTAAAGGATCATATTGGGATCGGGGGCCAATAAAACCTGATCGTGAGATATTTCGGTGGCCCACAGTGGTCCAACTAACCTATGGACTGACACTGCCCCTCATAGAACCATGCAACTTGCTCAAAGAAGTCGAAGGATCAAACCAAGTAAGGATTGTAGAATGATATTTTAATCGTGCAGATTTTCAGAAATAATGAAAGGACTTTGAGGAACCATTTTGAGTATTATTGTATGAGGAAACATTTTCTGAAAGGGTTTCCGTGGGACCAAACAATGCTTTGATAAACGCTTACAGAACCAAGTGTCTTATATGGCATGAGAGCATTTTGTACAAACAGCCACTGAGGAAACGTGTGTTTATGTGCACGTGTGTCAGCATGTTTTCATGCACTCACGGTCATGGACATTGCTAAACTCATGGACGTGCACAGTACATAAATCCAAAAAGCACAAAAATAAGAAAACCAGCCAACCAAACAGCCGAGCTGCCAAGGACGCAGCTCCTCCAAAACGACACAAGGTCAAAACCGTAGCATACACATCTCACGTCCTTGTCATGTCTGTGTCACGGGTTAGAGCTCTGACAGCAGCACCACGCTGTTGCGCCCCTGTTAATGATAACCCAACTCTCTCCCAGGGTTGAAGTCATTTACTAGGCCCATTCTCCTGCCTCAGTCCTCAGTTACAAAACACAGCCGCCATCCCTCAATGGCACATAACCCAGAGTAGTAGAGACAGGTCATATTTATCACACCAAGCCGATGGTAAATGACTCGGGCCAGAACACACTCTCACATATATACATGCACACTTTTCCAGTACATGATCAGTGAATGCAGGAGTAGCACTTGTAAAATGTAAAACAGGGAATGTCTGGCACGGCGTGCAGCCTTTTTTATTTTTGCTGGAGTTTTTTCTTTTATACTGTTGCAATAATTTAGGCCTGTGAAAAAGCTGTTGATTTTATTGCAGGGAGAGTAACAGCAGCATGCAGGAGAAGCATACGAATGCTTCACAGCTAACAGGTTTCACAAATAGGTCGGCTGCAAACAAATCAAATAAAGAGGAAGTATTTCAACGTATTTATTTGTGTCTGTCTTTGCAAAATTAAGCTTTACATCCATCACCTGCCGTGATATTTCTTTACTGAATGACCTTCACTTTTGTTAACTGAGTGTAAAATATGAGAGGAAATTGTGTCTTTTGTTTTATTTTTGTATTTCGGTAAGCTGATGTTGCATTTCAAGGAGCTTTAAATAAGAAACGTGTCATTTCTTTGCTATTTTAGGGGTCAGATGAGTTCGATTCAGTGTCTTTGCATCCAGTATGAAGATGATTCTCGTATTAATCTGATGGCGGTTGTGGCTTGGGAGGAAGAGCAGGTCTTACACTAATTAGAAGATCAGCTTTTGATCCCCAACTCCTTCAGTCCACATGTTAAAGTATCCTTGCGCAAGATACTGTCACCTTGTATGGTACCTCTGGCCACCAGTGAATGAATGTGTGTGAAAGTGCTTTGAGTGGCTGCTAACTAGAAATGCACTATACAAATTCATTTACAATGCATTTAGCATGCCATTATGTTTAGTCTAGCGAAGCACAAAGACTGGAAGAAGGGAGGAAATGGTTATCATAGCGCTGTCAAAAGTAAAAATAACACTATAACATTAATAATGGCTCTGTTCCAATTGTATATGCCATTAAGCCATGTCGGTGATCCAGCACAATACTGGCATGGGTTCACATTAATTTAATGCACCCAAATTTGATGTTATTCTAGCATACACACATCTGACCTGCCAGAGATTTAATAGTTCGCTCCCTCGTTTTTATGCTACAGCGGGCCAAACGCAGTGATATCAATGACACTGACTCTGAGCAATATGAACCCAAAAGCATGACAAGAAACAATCAGTTCAATTCAAAGTCCAAAAGGTTTAATCCAACAAACAGAACCAGGAGATCAATCAGAAAGAGCAAACGTAACCGACAGGGGTGAGGCAGGGAATCAGAGTCCAGGTAATCAGACGTAGAGTCAGAATCCAGGGAATCAGGCAGAGTAGCACAATGTTGGGGTGAAAAGGTAAGTGCTGGAATGCTAGTGAGAAACTAAGACAATCTGGCACAGGGCAAGGGGAAATGGGCTAGTATATATACTGAGGAGCTGATGAGGGAATAGAGTGCAGGCAAGGAGTATTCACTACTGAGTGAATACTGAACACAGATTCATGACAAAGGCATCCTTTTTATGTCAGTATGATATGCGACCGGTTACCATTACAGTTTAATGGCCCCTGGCAGCGTCAGGAGGAAACGCGGCGGGACAAGAACAAAAGTTAAGGTGGCAAGAATTCCGACTGGGATGGTGGATGTGTCCAACAACCACCACTAAGTTGCCTAAATCCAACCATTTTTGTTTGCTGTTGAAGGAAAGAAAAACACATAAATTCACAGTGTTGTACTGACGTAGTCTGAAAAGAAAACAACACCAACCAACAACCAACACACCCAGGCTACACTGCACGTCATATCTGGACGTGGAAAGTCCAAATGTCAACATGTGATGATATCGAAGAGAGAATGTGTTGGGAGAAGATCATGGTTTTGGGTTACATTAGTACATTTGTGGTAAAATATGTGACATACCATGACGTAGAAATAAGTATATAAAGTTAACTCAGTGTTGTCTTTTGGTTTCACACGGGACATGAACGACGGTCTCCGTGGTGAAAGTCTCCTTCCTACGTGGACGTTCTTGCTCTTTAATTTGTGTGTCCACCACAACAATTGCTACTTAACTTTCCGTTGGTTTTGTCTCCATGGTGCTGGCACGTGATTTTGACACATTGCTTGCCTCCACCACGTAATGCTGCTTCATGTATTTCTGAGACTGTATCTTCTTTTTAACTTGTAGATCTGCCAGATGAAGCCGTTTCTTTCTTTCTTTTCTCTTGTATTAGATTCATTTTTAGGGACCATGCAGAAAAATACCGATGTCAAGCAAAGAGAAGAGATTTTATCAAATTATCCCACAATTATTTGCAGTTTGGAGATCAAGAAGTTGTTACCCAGTATCAAAGAATTTCTAACTTCTTTCATCCACACCACACTGTTGATAATTTCTTCATCAATAATTCCACTGGTTCCCTCCTGCTGTTATCAGAGCATTATTACACCCAACCACACTCCACTAACACAGACTTCAACCATCACCAGCATATAAAACATGTTTCATCTTGACAAATCAGAGCCAGTGAGCAGCTCTGATTTGTCAAGATGAAACATTTTTTAATCATCTAATGTGGATGGTGATATCACTGAGAGCCAATCTGTTACTGTGTGTTTGCTCTCACTCTCTCTCTCACACACTACTGTATCCACATGTCCTGTCACTCCCTTTCCATGAGGCTGTTACAGTCCTATATGTCAGTGTTAACTGTAGCCATATGGCGCTTCTTAGAAGAGTGGCTGTGGGTGTCAGTCACACAGCAGCCGTTGGGGACGGGCCCAGGGGCCACTGACAGATGACAATTACCCGCTATTAAAGCCCATAGACAGAGACAGGAACTCAGAGGCAGTGGTGGAAGCAGAATGAATCTTTAATGTTCAGGGAAAGTGTGGAGAAACATGTGCGTCATGGTGTATAGGCACCAATACAAGTGTGTTATGTGTTTATACATGAAGAGAGAAAACCTCCCTTGGTTAGGGTTTGTACTCTGTGTCCTCACGACAAATGATTATTTCCAGCACCTGGAAGGTTCAGTGCAAGTGGGTAAGGCCAACATGAAGGGTTCCTTTGTTCAGAGCAAGAATTTTCCAATCAATAATGTAGGTATTCATTTCACAGACTGCAGAAAATGTGTGTGAAAAATGTGCACCAACATGTGTGTGTGATCACAGCTCCTTATGGTCCACCCTCAGGACAGCAGAGGAACAATAGCAGCCACATCTTCCTTGTCAGAGGCCAAGCGTTCCTTATTGACATCTTCTGCATCTTCCTCCCTCGCTGTCACCCCGCTCCCCCCACTGAGCTGCATCTCCCAGCCTTATTTAACATCAGAAAGGACCCGGCATCTTCAGTACGTTACTTGGAGTCTCACGAGTCATCCTCTGTTACTTACCAAACACTTAATCACGTTTTGGGATGTCGACCCTCTCCACCCATAATACTAATCCTCCCCAAGACACATAGCTTTTGTCTCCTGCTAAGACTGAGGCTTAGCGAGGCTTAGAGCCTTCCTGAGAGGCAGAGGCCAGGTCTCTTGGAGTCAGAGCTCCCTTGAGGAGCAAACTGTTCAGGGGTTTCACAGTTAGTGCAACATTATGAGCCGGAGCCTGGCTTTATTTAGCAGCATGTAAGTGGGGCTGCACATAGATATTCAGAGAGCGCAGAGGAGTGTGTTGCACCCCAGCATCATGCAGAGGGTAATCAGTCTTAATTGGTTCAGTCTGATTATTATTTATTATTATTTCCTCTAAAGCCTTTATCCAGCAAGCCTCTGGATACACACTCAGGAAACAGCTCCTAATTGCTAATGGATGATGACAAAACGCCGAGGTCAGCCAGGGTGTGTGAGAGAGGGGACAGAGAAACAAAGAAAGAGGGAAGAGAGTGGCTGTTTTCCTATTCATCAACTCATTTCTTCCAAATTACACTCCATGTTTCATGGTAAAATGTAATTCCTCAACTCAAAGAAATAGTTCTGTTTAACTCCTCCCAGATGTCGCGGAGGGAGATTCGAAATGTACGAAACCAGACATGATCTGCTGTGTTCCTCTCCTCACTAATTCATGACATCAATTCTTTTGGAAAACTACAAAACCCATTCTTTTTGATGAATAAAAGAGTGAGAGGTTTGATAAATATTTCGTCTTTGAAGTGTTGGCTTTTAGATGTCGTAAACTGAAACTTTAATGATCCTCAACAAAGAGACTAAAGCTACAGCAAAAATCAGAGAACTGCATATAAGGAAATGCAGAGAGAGCAGTAGTTTCAAATACTGCAACTTTGTCAATCAGTCAACTTCTACTTTCCTTATTACTTCTTCACCCGTACTCCCCAGTAGACTCAAGATGTGCTGCTCTTACTTACAGTGACAGAACCTACTGCCCAACTCCATTTGAAACTTAATTATTGGCAAAGATAGCACATAATTGAAGTTTTCTATTAAGCTTTGGGTCGGATGTTTTAATTTGGCTTGCATGCAAAGTACTTCTTATGCAAAGGCAAAACGTTTTAGTGCTCTTTGTATTGTCATATTCCAACAACATAAACAATGCTGAGTGGTGAGCATGCAGCAACCTCCGGGGCTGAAAAATAAAGCCAACACAGAAGTACTTAAACCTGCAGTTCTCTGAATGCCCACTTGAGGCTGGCTCCAGAAGCAAGTCAGTCCCTGCGGACCCCCGATGTTAAAATGTCCAACTTAACAGCAGAAATAAACATGTTTACAGCTTGGTACAAAAACTTGCTAGGTCATCTCTTCACATTTTATTAAGACTTAAGGCTTTGAGTGACAGGCTGTCAAATCCCTCGCTCCTTCATAGCTCCAGCCTCTCACTCAAATATGGTCACTTGTGGCGCCAAAGAAACAAGAAGGCAACGGGCCAGTGCCATGCTCAGGGCTTCAGATTGGTCTTCAAACCAATGGGTGACGTCACAGTAGCTACATGTGTTATTTTTACAGTCTATGGTGGTGAGTAATGTGAGTTTAAAAACTGACAATGCTGAAAAAAGTGACTGAGTATTGTTAGTAGCCCTTGTTACTGCAGCCTGTTCTCATTCCAGAGTTATGGAACACCGCCGCTTTGTCAGTGATGTCAGCATCAGACACCTGATGCCAGACGGTAGGCTTCAGTTCATAACACGGCTGGACACTGCCTGTCGTGTCGGTATAATATGCCCCTGGTGAGGGGCAAATAAGAAGAGAAAGAAAATAAAAGAAAGAAAGAAACAACGGCTTGAACCACCACAACAGTAATCAGATACACACTCCCTCCCTACATTTATATTTTGTCTTCCTCTAACTGCATTAAATTGTGCATATCCAGCAAATACTTTACATTCAGAATGTGAGCAAATAGGAGCTAAATAAGTCTCAACTCTGATACTTGCATTATCAGACATTAGGAAATAGGCAGTTGAATTAGCCACCCATGAAATGATTAAACTGTTGAAAAATGACGACAATTAAGACTTCATAGAATTTTTTTTTTTTTTTTTAAACCAATCTGTGACGCAGTTTGTTAAAGAACAGAAAACACTTCTATTCATCCATATTATAACTGTCCAACTCATTAAGGTGCCACATATTTGAGCCTGGTCTCACTCCAAAGTCATCGAATACTGGTGCTTGGACAGTGACTTGCAGTGTCAGACACTGACAAAATAAAAGAAAGCAGTCAACACCCATTCATTTAACACATATAGGAACTCAGCAATGTTACACACTCCATGTCTGACAATGGCTATAATACAATAAGGCCACGAATCCAGAGCTAACAACAGAGCCACCACAGTCCAAGCCTCATTCAAAGGGGTGTTGCGCTCTCAGGTACACCCACGGATAGCTTAGGGACACCCTGCCGCTCCATCATTAAACATCCCCCTACCACACATTCTCCTTTCACCCCACTAAAAGAGGTTCCAGGCAGTTGGATAGACAGGCCTGCTGGGGTGCAGGAACAGTAGGAGGAAGGGGGTGCTGATTGAGGTTGTGCGTGGGTGTGTGTTCCCACCCAAGTCCCCTGCAGCTAAAAGTACATGGGCTAATTCTCTGTCAGCAGCCCCCCCCCCTTCCTCACCTCCCACCCCACCCCATGCACATGTACACAAAGAGCACAGTCACACACTTTTGTGTCTCACCCTAAAGGTATCTTTATATCCCCTGGAAGATGGGTGTTAAACTGCCCATTGATTTGTTCTTGCTTCTCCTTCAGTGCACATCTTAATTTAGCTGCTCTGTTCGTGTGTGTGTGTGTGTGTGTATGCATTCCTCTCATTCGGAGAGATAAGAGTGGCCTCCAGACATTCTTGATGCCCCCCTGCCTTGCTCTTCTTTAACCCAACTTAAAATCCATCTATCCCTTTATTTCTGCTCCGCATTCAGTCCTCAACACACACACACACACACACACACACACACACGCAGTGACTATGGTGTTGCATCGTTCTTTTCACCCACTCTCTTTTGTTCTTTCTCTCTTTGTTTCTTCATCAATTTGCACTACATTACAGTTGCCTTGATCCTCTGGCCCTGGAAAAACACCATTTATCAAGGCAGGCTGATGTTTGCACCTCTAATTCAAACAGGAAAGTCAGACTGGGGCTGAAAAATGGCATTCCACGCGGGAGGGACATGAGTGTGTGTGTGTGTGTGTGTGGGTGTGTGGGGGGGGCATGTTGTGGCTGTTATGTCGTGATCCCATCAAGCTCCCAGTCTCTCCCAATCTGACCTGTGACATAAAAACACTCACAACCTCACGCTGAGGAAGTCACACTTGTGCATTCATGAAGTCTCTGACACTTATGTGTATGCTCTCACACACACACACACACACTGTAACGCACATAAACCTACACACGTTCTCTTACAAACACACACATTTCAACGATGCATCGATCCACTCCCACACACACAAACACCCAGTGTCCAGGTGCGGAGGCTCCCAGTGATAAAGGCCCAGCAGGTCAGAGGGAGTCCAGATAGATCTGCTGCCTCTCTCTAATGGATGTGTGTGTTAACATGGGAAGTAACACGGCTGTACATCTAAACATTTACACTTGTGGCCACAAAGGAGAGATTGATCGCTGCTATTCTGCCTGCACTCAGAGCTGCTTATCACAGAGAGTTAATTAGAGATTGACATGTCAGATGAGAAAGGTGACATCACAGCTCAGGTCGGGGTAAATCATTGAGATTATATTGAAATGCATCACATCAGAAAGATGAATTACATTCCTGACAATGGACTAATTCAACAGATATTACATCACTGGAAACATATAATTAGAATAAATGATGATTGGAGTAGATTAGATCTCAGTAGATTAGATAAGATCCAGGCTCTAGAGCAGTGGTTCCCAGCTGGTCCAGCCACAGAGTCCAGATTTCTCCTTAAGCATTTGTTCAAGGTCCACACAGTTTAAAACATTAAGCATCATACTTGTGTTTGGCCATGTCATCGAGCTAGTTTGCTGTCTCTGTCAAGCAGCTGTCTGTTAGTCACTCACTCTACAGCAGGAAACAGCACTTCAAAATAAAAGCTGTGCGATGGAAATTCACTGTACTTGAAAATAAAGTGTGTTTTTTACAAACTTGATATGTTTGCGACCCAGTTGTGGACCACGACTCATCAGTTGGGAACCACTGCTCTAGACCCCATGGTGGTCAGGCGGGCTGGCGGGACAGTGAGGTGGATGAAAGATGTGCAGAGGAGCTAGGTTGTGGACGGCCTTAAAGGTGAGGAGTATCTTAACAACAAACGCAGAGAGAATTATCACTCAACTGTGCAATTCCCAACAGCTCTGCAGAAACTTTTGAGCTCAGTGTTTTGGTTTCTGAACCCGCAGCGTTACTGTTTTGATTCACTGTCACTGCTGTCATCAACTTCATTTCCAGCTGCAGCACGCATCAGTGCAAAAGCTCTAAAGCTCTAAAGAAACCAACCTGCCCAGAACCAAAAGAGAGACAGACAAAGTTAAGAACTATAACATGACTTTCAAAGTTGTCACATCACCGTACTGTTCACACGACACAACTTGCTGTCTTGTAATCATGAGTCTTGAGCTCATGGTTTTCACACTACAAGATCTTTCAGCAGGAGGAATCACACATGAATGTACAGTATATAACACACACAAACACATCTTGGAAAGCGTCGCTCTTTGGGCTGAAGCTAGCCAATAAAGTCAGGTCCAGATATATGACATGCTACATCTCTTAGGGAACATCTGTGATGCATCGGTGAGCCTCTCTGCTCACGTCTTTGAACAGTTCATATATAGTCTTTGAGCGCCAATTTGCAATCACAGAGACAGCAATGATTTATCTCTGATGTTGAGCTCCAAAAACTGTCAGAGAACAGGGAGTCAGAGCTGTAGATGTGCAGTGTGAACTATAGGTATAAAAAGCCAGATATTTACCTCAGGAGTTGGGAAATTCTTACCCAAACTCCAGTTATAAACATCCACCACACACAAAATGGTTTCTTTATTTAAATTTGACAACTTACTTATCGTTGTGCACATGCAGTTTTTTTTTTTTTGCAGTGAAGGATTATTATGAAATCCCTGGATCCCCAGAACAACTATCCTATAGGTAAAGAGTCCAGTCTTGCAGCAACCAGCAACCAATGGTCAGAAAATCTACTATACCCTGCTAAATGTGATGTTTTCCAGAATTTAGAATTAAAGAAATGTATCTTAGTTTAATCAGGACTGAGTAAGATTGCCTCACAAACTGAGCATCCCTTTTGACTTTCCACTTCTTTAACCCCCCCCCAGGGTTGCCAGGTCTGATCTGTGTCTGTCAGCGGTCACTCATTCATTGTGTTGTTTTGACACTGGCATTCATATTAGTGGTTTGGTAACACTGTCCCATTGAGATATCACCTGACACCACTGAGGGGGTCAAAGATCACCTGATGAAGGAAGAAGATACCTGCAGGACTGGGTCAGTGGAGGTAAAGAGGTGAGAGGTGGCAGATATGGTTTTGGGACGGGGGTTGAGAGTGGGTAACTTTTTTCATGTGTTTCAGTGCTGTGGTGTGGAAGTAGCAATGTCAGACCACCCTCTCTCATCAGACCTAATTTCCTAACTTACCACCAAGCGTCACCTACGGCGCAGTGGCCATGTGTGGGACACAGAAACAGAGAGTTGAAGATGTGTGCTGGTGATTTTCCAGTTTGCGTTCCAGTTGTTTTTCACATGTGAAATGTGTGGAATGCTCGTGATGAAAGACTTTTGTCAGAGCACCAAGTGCAAAATAATGGAAAACTTTTTCTCGCCACAAACCACTAAGCATGCCACAGTTTAGTTCTCACACACTTACATGCACAAACAAACCTCAAGCAGAGACTGAAATAAAAAAAAGCATGAAGAAGAGCAGGAGACCTTGCCATGAGTTGATTCTGTGACTTTGCTCTGAGCCCATCCCATGCCAAGCTGCACCTGTGATCCTGCGGCTGTTTGCTGATGAGCTGACTGATAAGTAAATCATTCCTGCATCTTATCCTCCCTCGGTTAGAAAGACCAACTGTGTATCTCTGCGCCTTGAGGCCCCAAATCACTGGCTCTGTCACCCTTTCACCTCTGTCTCCCACGGGATTTCAGCCTGCTCTAACCAACTGGACAGCCGAGTCTGAGGCCAAGACGGCTATTTAATTGACCCTTCTGTGAATGAATAGGGCAGCGGAGAGGAGCATTGCTCCGGTCGTCAATAATTAGGACAGCCTCTATTATCAGCCATTGATTATGTGCGAGTCATCATCTGAAGCCGGAGCCAACTCTTGTTCCGCTTGCGTTAGCCCATTGCCCTGGATTGAATGATGAATTACAGATCGATAGAAACAGTTTGATAAATCCTCAAACGCGACGGCACCAAATCTGGATTTTATTTCCTAATTCCCCCCGATGTGGTGGTAAATCTAACTTTTTATGGGCTCTTTTTTTTACATCCTGTAGCGGGTGTTTCACTTCAGTCTTGGCAACACTGGGTACACTGTAAAAAAACAAAAAACTGTAAAATACTGTTTAAGCTGTAATGTTTATAAATAAATAATTAGCAAAGCACAGTGAGGACGAGCGGGGAAATGAATGTAATATTTATGACGCTGGTAAAAACGTGTGAAATATCACCATGACGACATGTGAGCAGCCGATTCATTTGCTTAAGTGATCTGTGAGTTGAAGATGAAATAGTGTGGCAGCGGGTGGAAGTCGGACCCCGCCAGGGGCCCTCGCCGCCCGCTGGTTTACCCACAATTCCTGTAGTTGATTAAGGCACCCCATCCTCCTTCATTACATTAGCTCTTGAACTATAGGGCCAATTAGAAAGATTAAAATCATAAAAGCGCCTGCGGCCATCCTTCTTCTTAAGGTTTAAGCAAAATTATGTTGACCACGGGCGCAAATGTCCTCATTAAAGCATGATAACATTAAGTTCATGGATGTCTTCGAAACAGTTCAGGTGGCACCACAGTTCCCTCTCCATGCCCTCTCCTCCTCAAGGAGAGCCTGGCCCCAAGCATGTAAATGTAATTATCCAAATGACTGAGGTAACCTTTAACATTGGCATAATCATGTTATGGGTGTCCCATTTGTACAATTTGTATGTGGTAATTACATATTTAAATTCTGCTTGCCCTTGGATGCATAAAGCTACAGATAGAGACATTTCCTGCAGGCAAGTGTGTGTGTTTCAAGAAGAAGCAGGAAAAGCTTCATCCAAAGCATCCTTCCCAGCAGGCACAAATGTAAACACATTCCAGTCCTTTCTCCTACGGGTACGCTCCAAAGAGAATAATTTCAATCTTTTATTCATGCTGTTTAATGTAACCCTTTAATCTGGGTGGGCGCCCAGGGGGCCTCTAATCCAGGAGTGCCAGCCGCCCGGTGTGTGCTGTACACCGCTCTGAGTACATGAGCCCCTATTGTGGTTCCAATCAATCACACACTCATTACACCAGCACTATAAATGCCAAGGCATGCCAACAGCCATGCCCGAGGCCCCAATCGGCAGCTCTTCCAGATCACGTTTCTGCCAGGCCTGCCAGTGTGTGGGCATTGATTGCCACCTTGCCAACCTAGCTATACTGCTGTGTCAATATGTCCTGAGTGTGCCAGTGCTGTATTGTTATGATGCATGGGCGCTGTCTGATGCTGCAAGGCAATGGCACACAACATTGCTTTCAGGCTTTAAGAGCCTTCTGGTAATGCCAATGTCTGTTCCAACCACCTGTGATTATTCATTCTTATTTGGCTGCCAGCAAGCTGCTGCATGAATGGACAAATGCACAATGGAATGATAATGTCGGATTCAAAATGATTGGTGTCTTTATTCGTGAGGTCTGTTTCTGTAATTCAAAAGTAAAGGCAGGCTCCAGCTACGGGTTCATTTGCAAAGGCTTGCGTTTCAGCTGGCGTGGCGTTTGCTTCACAAGCAAACTTAAAAACACTAAAACTTCTTTGGCTGCTTCCTGTCTATTGGCTGTGGTTGTCTCGAGGAGCATTTGACGAAAGTGCTAGCGACACATCACAGTAGTTAACCTCCTCCCTCTCAGCTGGTAACGACCTGCATGGTGTTCAGAGGCAGGAGGCTGGTGGAAAGAAAAGGACAAAAGGCCATACCAAAGAACATTTGGAACTACCTTTACCTCCCACAGCTGTCTAAAAGAGGCACACTCTGCCTAGTGATGACCTTTAACCCCCATCCTGTTGAATAAGAGATGTGCACTTTGTAAACAGTTATCAACTTTAAAGTGTGATTTTAAGAAAAAGGCCCAATCCATAGTGTTGTGAAGGAAATAAATTTGTTGAGGTTAAAAGAACATTTTGTTTCCTGACTGACCCTTTGTTAAACCCTGCCCACTCTCAGGTACTGTTGGCACATCTCTCAAGCTTTTCAGTCAGTTTGCAGTGGCACTTGTGGCAGATTTACCACTCGAAATTCTTGGCAGTGTCTGAAACAATGGATCCTTGGCTTAACAGTGATAGACAAAAGGCGGCTTCTCATCTCATTTATAGCCAGTGAGCCTCATTTTTGCAACTGAAACGACAGCTGTCACTGACAGATTTAATCATCTGAAGCTAGCTGATTAGCCATGAGTTAAATTCTGTCAGTTGGTAGAAAATCCTGTAAAGGTATCTTAATATGCTCTTCCTTAAAATGGAGTCAGTGCTAGTCAATGAAAACATAGTTTCAACGTTACATGATTTTAAAAGTAACTACGCTACCTAAAGGCTACCAAAGTGCCCCTACATGTACAAGCAGCAAGTTCCTGGGGTGAAAATGAAGCAAACATGGAAAAGCCACAAACTGCAGTTCCTCAAATGGCCACTTGAGACTGGCTCAAAAATTAAGCCAATCCCTGTAGACCCCTGCGCTGAAATGCCTGACTTTACAGATGAAATAACCATTCATGACAGCACAGGTGGTGAATTTTTATAACTTTTAACTCACCTTTTCAAATTTTATCAAGACTTAAAGTCATGCATAATTGTGTAGACACTTTGAGTGACAGACTATCTGCGGATAGTGTCCTCATGCGCTCAGTCAGATCCACCCCTGACTTGTCCCCGGCTCCACCCTCTCATACAAATATGGTCACCTCTGGCTCCAAAAATCCGAAGATAGGGACGGCCAAAATGCCAAACTTGAGGCTTCAAAACAGGACTCCACAGTCCAATGAGTGATGCTGCGATGGCTACACCCATGATTTGCATACAGTCTATGTTACATACATATAATAATAAAAGCCTGAACATCATGTCATCAACAGGACAGAGCCACTAATATGCTCAACTCTGATAGCTTATTGTAGCATTTGCAGTGGCGGGATAACAAAGTGGATGTGCCAGTACATTTACTGTCTTATCTACTGTCACTTTTAACTGCACAATATGATTTATAGTTATAGTCATGTAGCTTGTAAGCTGATTAGCCAGGTATGCTAACATTTACAGCTCACATCAGGGCTGACAAACATACTGTTTAATCCATTGATTACACTCTTAAAAGTTATAACTCCTATGATACCAAGTATCGCCTTTGCCAGAACCCCAATCTCACCATATCAGCATGTGGAGAAAAACTTTTGACAGGCCTGATGTGCCTATTTGACCTTTCCATTGCTGGATGGCACAATACCATTTCACAGGAATGGTTTCACAAACAGTTAGCTGTACTAAATGAACAGTTAAGCTATGAAAAATATAGCATTAGCAGTGATAGCCAGCACATACACTGTACACAGAAATGAGCTCTACCTACAGCCCACAAAACAAGATTAAAGGAAGAAAAGCAATAATATAATCCACTCTGTTTGAGTGGCCAGATGTGAATATGTGTATAAGATTCATGTCTTTGTCCAGTAGCCTAATGGGCCATTTTCAGTGCATTTGTACTTAAAAAATGATGTGTATGGTTCCTACAAATATAGAAAGTGACATTTTATTCCCCTCTAAATTTCACCGAAGGAAGCAGCAGGTTTATTAGTGTCCAAAAGCGTAAATCGCCAACAGAATATAGTCAGGACATTTCATCTGCTGAGGCATGAAATTGTATCTCTGAACCATTGGATCTGTGCACAATTCATCTGGATGAACATGGTGTACAGGAACAGGCTGCCGCAGTTTGTTTGCACTTAATTGGACAGTCAAGGCTTAAAGTATAATACAGGAAGTTAGAGAATGTACAGTATACTAATGCAATAGCTTTCAGGCTGTTCTTTTTTTTACAGCAGAGTTAATGGTGCACCTCAATGACAACAATTTAAATGAAATAGGAAAGAGTCCAACAATGCATTTGGGAGTTTAGGATCAATGGGGGAAACGGAGGAAGGCTGACAAAAATTCCCTGAAAAGCTATAACCTCCACAATCAATATATATAAACCCATTAACACAATTTCTATTACTGCCATTTCCTTTTTTCCACATTACAGTGTTGTACATCTTTCCTTTTCAGCCTGCAACCATGGGAAATGAGGTCACGTACTGTATGACTCACATTCTTCTGCTCTTGCTATAGTTTATCTTCCTCCAGCTGCCCAGCTCTTCTCTGTTTCCTGTCTGCTCTGGTCACCTGTAGCTTGTCACCCCCTGGAGGCCACTTTGGTCAACTCACACACTGACTGACTGTAAATCCCCCCAATATAAGAGAGAGTAAAAACAAGCTTAAGAGGAGGGTTATTGTAACACTCAGGGTAATCACACTCACACAAGCTTCATTAAATGGTAATAACTATCCCTTAACTGCCTCACTGTAGCAAAGCATGTTCAGCTGGTGGCATTATGGGAGAGGTGTAAGGCTGGCACGCCACAAGCCTCCACAACAGCTTCCTTCACATGGATTCTTTGACTCCATTTTTCTGAGAGAATCTTTTATTTGGTGTTTTGATGATGTCGGTGGAGAGAGCTGTCTGACACGTCCAATAGGTGTTTAGCTGGGTCGAGATTTGGTCACTGTGACGGCCATGATTACGTCATTTTCATACCCATTGCCTAAGTTATTTATTTTATGTATTCATGTTGCATTTTGCAAACATTTCTTTTAAAAAAACTCCACAAAACAGACAGAAAAGAACATGTATACAGATATACTTTCAAAATACTTAAACTTAAATTGATTGATGGTAAATTGTGCATGTACATAACATTACCTGTAGGAGCCAGAATGTGCATTTAACCTCTGTTTATTATTCGTTCAGGCTGCACACGTTCTTTTGAACACTTTCCCTTCCAGTAGTTGTAATTGGCACAGGTGTTGGTGTGGTTTCACATTAAATTAACTGTTCGTTCACTGGCGTGGTGACATTTAGACAAAGAGGGTGAGTTTTTGGCTCTGATATTTTCTGTTGACTGTAAAATCACATAACGTACTATTTAATTTCATCTCATTTTGCCTTAGTTATCCCAGTTGTTTGTTTAATAAACCACTATAAAACACACCTCTGGACTTCAGCATAAACTTTGTTTGAACACGTCACAGTTACGAGCCTACTCAGCCTCTCAGCAGCTTTTTCATTGATAGTAGTGGCTACATTATCTCACGTGCAAACAGTTCACCAGCATGCATATCCATATATACCTTAGCATGAATTGGCATGTATGTACAAGCAGATGCAGACGTACACTTGTTACTTAAACATGCAAATACACATACACGTACACATGCACAGATGAATCCACATATGCACACACATGCAAGTAAATGTCAGCAATTATTAGTTTAAGGAAAAATAGAAACAAGATAAGCTTTAGAAATAAAATGAGAAAACAAACACAACAAGAAAATCTTTTAAAAAATCCTATATATAAATGCACACATGCTACATATATACATACACATACATATACACACACACACTGTGGCTGCAACTAACAATTACCATCAATATCAATTTATTTCCATGATTAATCGATTCATAGCTTGGCCAAGGGCTGGATAATATATTTAGTGAGGTTTCCTAAAGCCAAAGATGATGTCATCAAATTGCTTATTTAGTCTGACCAAAGATGTTAAATTTACTGGCATACAAGGCTGCACTGAAAACTATGAAACGTTTGCCATTTCTTTCTTGAAAAACGACTCAAGTGATTATTCAGTTTTGATTATTTATGTGATCATTGACTAACCGTTTCAGCTCTAATACACACGTGCACATATGCACACGTGCAAGCCATTACATGCTGCAATTTGACAGAAATGCCATTGTCAAAAACGTTATGTATGAATTTGTTGAAAAGCTGACATGGATATTGATGGTCGTGCCTCTAGAGTGGGGGTCCTGACCTTCTGATCATAAAGTTAAGGCTGGTAACAGCGAGCAGCAGCTGCTTAGAGGATCTAAGAGCGTGCTTATAGGGTGTCAAGGGATCTGTTGCATTTCCGGGCCATTTGGAGTTTTGCTTTCATAGTAAATTTTTAAAATCACTTCTAAAATGTATAGTAAGCCAGTGCAGTGACAGGTGTGATGTGGGCTCTTTTGCTCTGCCCATTACAGTAAAGGCATAAAGTATCAGAAAAAAATATAATATTTAAATGTTTTTTTGATCAATTGGTATTTTTAAAAAAAAAATGATTTTGTCACATTTTTCATATGATTAGGCATTGGCGCTCCCAGGGGGGGGCACAATTACTGGCATCTCTTCTGGCCCCCCTGGCAAAAATAATTGGAAGCTGATATTACTGTCTATAAGAAGCTGTGGTGTGCCCAGTTTCAAGCTAGCATGACATGAGGGCTATCCTGTAAAACTAGACAAAACTAAGGCATCATTTGGGACCAGCTATGTTAGCATAGCCTGTCAGGATGGGGGCTAAATAACACTTCAGGAATTGGCTAAATTTTGACCGGGAAAAACTGGCATGGCCATTTTCAGCAGGGTCCCTTGAACTCTCATCTCAAGATTTCTGAATGAAAATGGGTCCCATGGGCCCTTGACATAGTTTTCAATTAGCCTATTTACGTCTATAGCATAATAGAATTCCTGAATTCAAGTTTAGGCTTTTGCTTTTGGTGTGACACCCGCAAAATCTTCAGTGGCCCCATCTGGCCACCCCTATGAAACATACCTTGGGGTGCCACTGTGATCAGTCAGGCCTCTGTGTCAATGGCCAAATCAAGCTAGCATAAGCATTGCCACCATTTACTTGTGTATTTGTCTTGGTGGCCGGCCAAGCACTGGTCCCAATGAACTACAACACACACATTTGGGTTGGAGCACCACAGCAGAGATCAGCCACAAAGCAGATGACTGAATTAACCAATAAAAATGAAGCAGCTGCACATGAACAGCAATGTGGTTGATAACACCGCACTAACACAGCACAGTGCAGAGAGTGGGGCCCCTGAGCCAGTCGAAAACTAGAGGCCCACGTGTTCTTCCCTGGAGTGCCAGTCATATTGACCTTCCAACAGTGACAGAGATTATTAGGATAAGCACGGCTGCGATGCTAAAAGGAACGCTGTTAAGCCATTTTGCTCCCAGCCTGCTGGCATAGAGGGATATTGTGGGACAATTCATTGACATTGCTCTTTCCTTATTCATGCCTTTAGGACCCTTCCTGATTGGCACTATTGTCTCTAAAAACACCCACTGAAACTGTTTTATCATTTCAATTTAGCTGTTTCACCTCTTGTATTGTGTTTAACTGCAGCTGGGAAAGTGCCTCGGCTTTGCCTGGGGAAATCAGTTGAATTCCAATATTTCTATCATTCAGCATGAGACCGGCAAACGGCTGAGGTATCAAGGGTACAGACAATGTCAGCGGAGTTGTATTGGCAGCATCCTGCAAGCTTGCCAAGTCTTAGCCCAGCTTTAATGGGTTTTCGCTCAATAACAATGAAGAGACAGAGTACCATAAAGACAGAATCAGCCAATCCTTTCTGAATCTTAATAAGGATGGATGCATTTTAATACGAGCCGTTGTGCGCATAAGCTTGCGTTCTGTGTCGGGCTCTCATGTGCTGCCAATCAAACAAGTTGCAGTCATTTACAGTCTGGCAAGAGTTTGGGAAAATAGCCCAGAGGAGTTAGAGTTACAGTATGTGTTTGCTATACGAGCAAGGGAGCAGAAAGGCTTTTCTAATTACAGTCGCTGAGGAGGAAAATATGTCCCAAACAAGTCAGCGCTGTAATCTAACCCAGAGCAGCCACACCCAGCCACACCATGCATGAACAATCAAAACATTCATGTTATTTTTCATGCTGTGGACGACATATCAGGCCCGGGACAATCAATCATTCCAATACATCAGTGCAAAACAGCTCTTAGAGGGAAGTGAGCATGTCGCTGTTGTGACTCACATAAAACTATTTGTGCATTCTTTTTTTTTATCATACACTCAATAATTGATGTTGACACGGTTGGACAGTTGTGTGCAAACTCAGAGCACTTTAGCGGTTTTGACATGTGGCATGTAAGACACATATATAGGATATGAAGAGTGGACAAATATAGGCAGGCAGGTGGTGTGAGCTGAACAGCAGATGCTGCATTGCATGGCCAAACCATGGGCTGCTGGTGTGCTTTAAAGTGGGTTAGTGGGTCGGAGGCTCACGCTGATAGGTAACATATACTTTTCACACGCACTAGCTGCTCGTATAGATTTTATTTATTATCCTCAGCTCTCAGATGTTGAGTCAGCGCACAACAACCACGGGGCAATAAAAGTTTCACACACAATGGTGGGAGAGAATTCAAGTCTTCAAGCTGGATTCAAACTGTAAAAACAGACTTGTTGTACTTTTACTTGTGTATTTTAGAAGAGTATAACACAGTGAAATCAAAAGAGGGTTTATAAATTGCCACACACACATATTGCATCTTGGTAAATGACTCATGTCTTTTCAATTCGGGGGTTGATACATTAAAAGTTCCCCTGATGCTGTTGTGGTTTTTAAGGCGAGAAGTTCTTGCTGACTCACTCACGGGGGCAAATCATCTGACAGGCACACTGTGTTGAAGCCTCGTCAGCAAGGATGTACGGTAAGCTGGAGCCTCCCAGGGATGATATAAGCACCGGAAGAGGCAATCATCAAAGTGTGACACTTGATTGAGACCCAAGGAAAGTTTTCCTCTTTCCCTCCTGGGAGGTCAGATCTACATTTTCAGCTACTAAACAACATGCTCTTACTCTGAGGAGTTACCATCTTGCAGTTTTCAGTGTGTTTTTATGTGATTAAGTGATTCACAGTGATTTGCTTTTACTGTAAGGCCAGTTTTTGCTACTTTCACTTCAGTTTCTGGATTCCTTGTACCCAGAATGCAGCAACACCTCCCACTGATAGCACAACAATGGATTTTTACTGTGACTGCTGAACGTCTGTGCAAAGTGGTGAGTTTAGAAAGAGTCTAAAGGACTGGCACCAAATACTGACGTTTAGAGAAAATGTTTGAGGCAGATTCACTTTTTCTGTTATGCACAACAACAACATTGATCCAGTAATGCAGAGTACACTGGCAATGTTATTTATGTTCTTTTCCCCCCTTTGAATCAGCACCTTGAAATTCAGTTGTTGTACAACGTGAGACTCGAGCCTCCTGGAACTGAGTTTTTGTCTGGCATGCATTTTTTTATTATTATTATTTCTCCTAGCTACTGTATTTGACATTAGTAGGACCTGATAAGTGTAAAACAAATACACACTGTCTCATATAGGGACAATGGGTGCATTTTTTTCAACCTGGTCTCACTCATCGTCATCGAATACTGGTGCTTGGGCAGTGACTTCCAGTGTCAGACACCAACAAAAAAAGCCGTCCTTTCGTGTCAGCGCGATATACGGCCGCTCACTGTTACTGTTTAATGTAAGTTAAGGGCTAAAGTCTGAGTAAGGTGGGTGTGAGAGGTGGTGGAGGGGGAGGTGAATGGGTACAATAACCACGACTTTCATCCGGTGTTAAAGTTTCATTTCAGGAGCGGACCCAAATGCAGATTCAACAGGCAGGTTTTAAGTTTTCAACAAAAGGCGAGCTTTAATGTAGCTGATCAATGACTTCCAATAAAAGCAGGCAACTCAAAAACCAACTGGGAGCAGAACCAACCAGGGAAAGACATGATGACCACGGATGAATGCAGGATGAGCCCAGGGGAACACAGACAGAGGACAAAGGGAAACACACAGGTATATACACAGAAAACTAATCACAAGAACGAGACACAGCTGGAGAAGGAAGACATGGGCAGAAGGAGTGAAACGGAGATTGGCTAACAGAAAGGGTGTGGAGGGGAACACAAGGGTGGAGCAAACAAGACTAAAGCCCTATTTGGACGGGAATAGTTTTACGTGGGGTATAATAAGTAATAATTACCAGAGATTTTAGTGCCGTCCGAATGTGCCATGTCAGTAATCATTACCGCACAATGTCAGTAAAGAAAGAATTGTGAGACAAGTCCACAAGATAACAGAATATGAAACCAAAACCCAGGATCATGACATCCGGGAGGCCGGTATTCACTTCCCATGTGATCATAAAGCCAAACCCTGTGCTTTTTTCCTAAACCCAAACACTTGCATGTGTTGGCTAAATGTAACCACGTGCGTTTGTTAGACAATAAACATAAATTTGTGGTGTTGTACCGACGTAATGCACAATACACTTTACACTATAGGCTTACCAAACGACAGTCAGTAGGTTATTACAGAAAACAATACCCAGCCAGGTGAATTTGGCCGTCACACCGTCACATACACAGTTAATAGCTTATTTATGTAAAGAGTGTGAGGGGTATCAGTGTGGGCGAGAATTAAATGTAAAGCGCCGCTCCTTCCTCCTCTGTTTCCCTCGGTTTTTTGTTCTAAAATCTCCTCCACCTTGTCCCTCCCCGTCGTATGCTGAGGGCAACAAATTGCAGCGAGACCCATTTCCCCAGTGTTTGTGTTTCTACAGCGAATTGCCTCATCTGTTAAAAATGGGTAGGTGATGCATCTGGAGGGATGAAACATTTATCGGAGGACGATTTTTCATTACGGCAAGGAGAGAGCCTCCATCAATATTTCAATGGCCCTGCCTGCCCTCAGTGTGTCAGTGTGTGCAAGCCTCCGTGTGTGTGGGTTCCTGTACAGTTTAGAATGAAGCAAAAGTGCTCGTACGATTAGACAAAGTCCTCCAAAGTAAGAACAATACGGCAATTCTTGCTTCTTCATGAGGCTAGGTTAGTAAGACGAGATTTAAGCACAGACGATTTGCATAAAAAGATACAGGAAGGCCTGCACTCTTATCCCCCTGTCATGCAGCTGACTATATCCTACCATCTCCCTCATGATACAGATGTGTGTGTGTGTCTGTACGCTACAGTTTCCAGCCTCTCGACCCTGCCATGTTTCTACACGTGCCGTCTCTCTCCCTCTGCCTCAGACGTCTCTCAGAGCAGGCAGCTCTCCCTGCGCTCTGCCTCTGGATGGCTGTTGTAAGCCGCTCTCCTCCGAGCATTTTCAGCTGTCACACTTTTTCAGAGTTCACGGAGCTGGTTTTAGTCCCCCGCATCAAATATTCATAGAGGGAGAGACAGGGGAGGCAGGTTGGCCACGTGCTCTTCTGTCCTCCACCCATCTCACTTCCATCCCTCTCTTCAGATGCCCCTGAGATCTCCCCGATTCTCTGTGTCTCTCCCTCTCCTCGTTGTCCTTGCCTGTTGTTGTCCACAGCTGGGTATGTATGAATGTCTGTCATCACCAGGAGGCTCCTGTGTAGACAGAAAGATGGAGAAAGAACCATGACTAAAATATTCCTATATATTCCTATAGGGACTTAAAATGTGTTTATGATGCACAGTTTTTAAGCTACTTTCTGTAAGAATTATTATAATACTTGTATGAGATTCATACCATGGTTTATACTATGTCTCTAGCAGTGTTGGAAGATATATGTAGGTAAAACTGGTATTTTTGGCCTCTTGCAATGGGCCAAGCTGCAAACACAACACTGGCATATCAAGTTCAATATGGACTCGTCTTTCACCTCTGTTTTGGTCTCCACTAACATTTTATGCTTTATTCACAGCACATATTTGGGGGTTTTATATTCATATCAGCAAAAATGGATCACAAAATGTTTCCAAATCTTAAATATACAGGACATCAATGGACTTTAAAAAGGGTTATGAAAGCAAAAAATGCTTTTCTCTTATGTACTTCCTTACAAGCCCCTAGCACTTCCTGTTTGAGCTCCATGATCAATAGATCTGTAAATGCACTACACCATTGGTAGAGCCAAATTTAATGTAAAGGTTTCCATGTAGTTGCTCTTGACCTTCTGCAGTGGATCCAGGCAAACATATTTTTCTCTTAAGCCAAGCATACACTGTGCGATTTTGGGCTGTCCCAAACAAAAGATAAGCAATGTGAAACAAACATGGCAATATCTTTGGTTGTGGCACTAAAGCCTGGGTTATTCTGACAGTGTCAGAAATTTAGGATGATCATCTCACTGTGTGTCTGCTGTTACGAACTATGTCTACTAACCAACCAATAGAAATGCAACATGAAATGACTCACTGATCAGAGTGCTAAATGCTAGTAGTTGCTTGCCTATTGACATTGATGGATATAAGCTGTAGCCTGCGATTGGCCTGCGATTCAGTAGGCAATGTCATCGTACAGTATATGAAACTTGTTGTACCCAAGTTAATTAGATCCATGTCGCACAGTGTAGCTGCATTAAACTTAAAAGATTGCTAAAATTTCACAGTCAGTAGAAAGCTTTAGACATGTTAAAGGTCCTGTAAGACATGATTTGTTAAAGGAGTCGTCCGGTATTTTGCACTTTGAGCCCCATGTCTGGGTTGTTTATGATGAAATAGAGTGGTTAAGAAAATTTTGACAATGTTTCCATTTCGGAGAATTTGGCTTTCTCCTGCCTGGCTTAACACTGCTGCCTATGGCCATGTGTGAACCTGTCCTAAAAACACCCTAAACGTTCATTTTCAAAGCCATGAAAGGTTGGTGTCGTGTTTAAAGGAATCGCACTGCAAGGTTGTTTACAAGCGAGTAATCCATTGTGCAGTTGTTTATTACAAAACTTTTCGTTGGTTCTCGTTCTCCCTCCAGGAGCGCGTACAGCACTGTCGAGCCGGCACTTTCGCTGAGCTAACAGACTACAAGAAACAAGGTTGATAAGGGCTGTGAGACTAAACCACTAAACAGTAAAGCTTTGGGCTGTAAACTGAAACAATCAGCTGAAAGACACTAATACGCTCAAATGTAAATGTATTTTTACAGTGACTGACAGTGAGTTCATGACTTGTTCTTGTATTTTCTATGTCTGTATTAACCTGCTGGTGCCACTGGGCAAATTTAACTACTGGGCTCTACTGGCTCTCCACCATCACCCCTCCACCCTCCACCTATTGTCGCTGTATATTGTGTGTGTAGCCTGTTCCCATTAGGTAAAGTGCTTACTATTACTTTACATGGCAGCTTTATTGTGCACCTGGAGACCAACTAGTACTGCTATGCTGGAGAGGAACCTGGCCTGAGGTTTTCAGTTTCTCAGTTATTGTGCAGTAATTTGGTTAAAAAAATGCATATGAGCAACAATATAAATTAAAATAATGAAGTTTACCTTTGACGCAGGGCTACAACATACAGTATGTCTCCGTTATAGTATGTCCTGTCCTCTAGGGCTTTATTCTGAACAATATACAGGTCCATGTTTTTTTAAAGGACCGTGGAGAGTGAGTGACAGGTGAGTGTGAGAGATGTGAAGCAGCCACTCAGCATGCTTCACCTCTGTGTTATTCTTTCAGCTTCACTTACGATGCATCTGTTTTGTTTTGTCATCATATCATGTTGAAAAGTGCCCCTTTAATATCTTAGCCAACAACCCACTGACATACACGTGAGGGAATAGTCTGTGCATGTCGCTCCCACATGATGCGTTAACTACATGTGAAATGTGACCCATACATGACACGCATACCCTTACACTGGTATGGAGAGTATGGGAGCTGGAGATGTGAAACGTGAGGGGGCTAGTAAGTGGGAGTGGGAGTGACAGAACTAGAAATGACACGATGTGGGGGTTAAACACACCGCGTAATGGAGAGACGAGGGGGAGAGAGAGAAACGATGGGAGGGCATATGAATATTTGATCTTGCGGTAAGAAGGGGTTGGCGGAGAGGGGAGGGCCATCCCAGAAGCCCTTGTGATGAGTGGTGCTGTAAAAATATTTACCTTAAACACAGCACTGTGGGACATGAGCAGCAGGGAGGGAGAGTGAAAGGAGGAAGAGGTGGAGGAGGAGAGCTGTGATGTCCTTCCTTCCTTCCCTCCATCTTTCCTTTCCCTCAGCCTATGCTCCCTTCTTCCCAGCTCCCCGTCAAATAAAGTGGGTCAGCATTACACATCAGTACAACACGCTGGAGGGGAGGAAGGGGAGGATTTAAGCTGCGAGAGAGATAGATGGGGAAGATGGAAGGAGGTAAGAGAGTGGAGGAAGAAAACGGCACTGCAAAGAGAGAGGGGTGAAGTGTAATGTTTACACATAGAGAATGAATGGCAAAATGGAGAGAGTATCTGTAGGAGTTTGAGAAAGAGCAGGGATGGAGGAGAGGAGGAGGAAAGAGTGAAGAGGAGCACGGAGGAGAAAGCAATGATTAATTCATCTTTATGTTTCGGTGGGCCACTAGCAGCACAGGTCTGGCGGCTGCAGGCCCTAAGAGGCTCCGCATGATGGAGAGTCGGCCATTACCATGTTTAAAGTGTTGCCTCCCAACACTCCTCTCATCCTCCTCCCATCCCCTCGCACTCGTTCCTCATTTAGATCCTCGGCTTTATGTAGTTTTGTTTTCAAAGTGTGGGTGATGATGAAGCGATGAAGGAAAAGAGCCAGGGGAGAGGAAGAGAGAGTGAGAGGTAGATGAAGAGATTGAGAGCAGGATTAGCTCGGCCATGTGTCAGCCTGCGCTTGTGGGTGTATTTACCCGTATCCAGTATCTCTGAACACATGTTTACCCACCTCGCAGACATCCGAAGGCATCCGTCATATTTCCCTTAGACGGCTCGGCATGCCCCGCAGGCCAGCGTGGCATCAGAGCGGGCCAAAATAGTCACTGGCTGTTTCTTATTCTGGGCAGAGCAGTCGCTGATACACACACAGGTGATAAAAAAAACTGGAAGGCAAGGTGTGTTATCTCACAAGCATGGATTAAGTGATGCTAAGCACAGCACAATTCACTTTACTCACCTTTTCATAAGAGGAGCAGTGGTTACCATCAGAGTGAGACACAGAAACAAAGATGTATACTGGTTTTAAAGGATCAGTTCGCCCAAAAAGAGTTATTGTGAGTAATCCACACATTTCACTTTACACAGTTTTCATTGAAGAACTGAAAAAAAAAGTCCTGACTAAAACTGTGTTCTGTGGATTTTCCAGAGAAACGGGAGCATTCATTTTTCAGGAAAAGGATGTCGCTGCTGAATTTTTCAAATGTAATTTTTCACTGTGCTGAGCACCACAAACATAATTCCACTCACCTCCATTACAGTGGGTTGGAGGCAGAGATGTCTAGTATTTTGAAATACTGAGCCCAGGTTCTCCTCTCCAACCCACACCTTTTAATAACGTTCCCAACACATTCTCACTCCGACCTTGTCACATATCGCTGTTTGGTCATGGACTTTTCACATCAAGATACGATGTGCAAGGTACCCTGGGTGTGTTGGTTGTTGATGTTGGACGCTGTGTCAGATTCAGCCTGTTACATGCATTGTCTGTTTTGAAAATACACTTTTGCTCTGTACCATTTGCATACAGTCTCTGTCAAAATAAAGGCATTACATTGTTACAACACTGCAAATTGACTTTTTTTTTTCCCTTCAACAACGCAGATGGTTACATTTAGCCAACACATGCACGTGGTTGGGATTGAGAAAAAATCAACAGGGTTCGGCTTTACAATGTTATCGAAAGTGAACACCGGCCTCTCGGGTAAACCTGCCCTACTCGGACATCCACAGCCTTATCGTTTCAATGGTTGGGCACCATTAAACAATAATGGTGATCAGCCATGTATCATGCCGATGTGACAGGGAAGCTTTTTCATCGGTGTCTGACACCTGAAGTCACTGACCAAGCGCCGGATTTCGCCGACTTCGCAGTGAGACCAGATTGACTTTACATATTGTAAATTATTCTATTATATTTTCTTTAAATTTGGTGGTGAATGAAGTGATAAGACTTGGTACTGAAACTCAATACATTCTGACTAGCTACTGAATGAGCATCACAAAGGGTCAAGTGTTCAAGTGTGAAGGCAGTTTGAATCCAATGGTGAATGGGAATGGCGGGGTCCGCCACTACCAATGAAAACAACTAATGAGGAGGTAATAACAGAATCTGTTGAGTAACTATTGCAGAAATAGTTGTGAGTAGAAAAAGCAACAATAATGGGGTTTAATTTATGATGCATTAAGCAGTTTGGTATGTTTTATTCAAGGTCCAGTGTGTAGGATTTAGTTGGATATACTAGCAAAAATGGCGACACAGTGGTGAAGTGGTCGATTGACTCCACCCACCGCGTAGCCCAAAATGGACAAACCAAACGCTGGCTCTAGACGGGGCCATTTGAGTTTTCATGTTTTCACATTAGCCACACAGGAATCTGCAAACTCATCACTAAAAGCCACTAAATCCTCAGTCAAAACATGCTTATACTCCCCAAGTGTTAGATACCAAAACTGATACCCAGCCATATTGATTTATATTTTGTAGTCCAATTTATGTCAAGTCTAAGAAACTCAGGCTGTTAAAACGCCCACACAGTATAAGTAGAAAACAAAACTTCCACCACATTTCTAAACCCTCAAATTACCAGAAAGAAATACTGACAACATCCCTGAAAAAAACAGCAAATAAAACCAGAACCAGAGGCAACTGAGACAAAAAGGAAAAAGATGCACCTATTAATTATGTATCGTTAAATCTGTCAATTCAATGGGAAAGGTAAACAGGTTCTGGGAAGATTTCTGAGATGTTGATTTAGCAAAACAGACTGTAACCCAGTGTCAAGGAGACATTTTGTACATTCAGTTTCGTTCCAGCTCCTGTTTACCACTACATCACCTCTTCCACTTTCTCTTTAAGCATCTGCCAAGACAAATCCGGCACATCTGAGGCAGCTCGAACTGTGCAAACCTTGGTGAAGTACCTTTGCCTGATGCCATCCAAACCCACCTAGGTCCCCTTAAAGCCTGCCAGCCTGGATGAAAACATCAGGACTTTTCTCAGGCTTTTCAAAAAAACTACAAAGCAAAGGGGTCTTTTTAAGTCTGGCACTGGGACACCGTCGTGAGTGTGTCGCTGAGCTTCTCGTCGACATCAAACGGTTGGCAGAGGGTTTGCCAACCAGCTGGTGCAGATGGCCGGACTCAAGCGGGACATTCTAATGAGAAGCAGGTAGGGCATTAGTAGTCTGGGCAGGGTGGCAGCGCCCAGGAGACCGTGGCAACACACACATACATGCAGCTCTAACCAGCAATATGCAAAGAGGAGGTGTGTGTGTGTGTGTGTGTGTGTGTGTGTGTGTGTGTGTGTGTGTGTGTGTGTGTGTGTGTGTGTGTGTGTGTGTGGATGCTTCAAGGAGTGAGGAGGAGAAAAAGGAAGATGGACTCTTGACAACTTATTCTATCCTACAGATATACAGTACCCACACACACACACACACACACACATACATACACACGAGCATACATACATAGTCACCCCATAGCCCAGGCAGGCGGTTTGCAGTGTCAGAGTTGAAACAGCATAAGACAGGCTCATATCTGTGTTACAGAGCTGGGAGGTTGAGGCGTCCCTCACTGTGGGGTGGAAAGTGGGGGTTAATCGGTTCATCAGCTCCAGTCAACAGCAGGCTACCACTGCCACCTGGTGGGCGTCATGGGTAGCAACATACCCTGCTGTGAAAGAGGTGAAGATTTGTACACAGAGGAACATGTGTGCTATCTTGTGGACACTGTGAGGTGGTGAAATATGAGGAGTAATAGAATTGGATTTTCACTGAGTTTTACTGACAGGTGGTGAAGTAAAGGACAGCCATGAAAAAAGGTTCACAGGCTAAAATCAATGCAAAAAAAAATGCCAGTTTATTCAGAACATGCATGCACAAAAAGAAGGTGCTCAGAGTGCAAGATATGATAAAGAGTGGTTAAAACAGCAGCAGACGTTTCAGTACTTGACGATCATCAGAGCTACTGACAGGAGTGCTTCACAGAGCACATACAGACACAGACAGATTCCTACCAGGTGATGAATCAGTCAGCTGCTGCCACTAATTAGATGAGATCAACTCTGAGGAGCAGAGGCCTGACTACCAAATCACTATCACCTGTCCTTTAAGTACTAAACTATTCACAACATCCTCAAATATCAATGTATCAGAGCAGAACATATATACATAGAAAAAACATTTAAAAAAAAAAAATAAATGAATAAATAAAAATGATAAAAAAGAATAAAACAAAAGTACAAAATACAAAATATGACAGAGCATATCCAACAGGGCCGTGCTGGTACATGCAGATGTCTATAAAAACCAGGACAAGTTAAGTTTTTCATTCAGGCCTAAAGGCTGTTCAGTTTTAAGATCAAAGATCCATCTACTTTAATTTCACACTGCAGGAGTTTAGTTTCTGTATGTCTGTGGCTGGGGTTAACTACATTAATGCCACAGACACTGAGTGTGGTAGCCGGATGTTTTGCCTCCTGGAAGTGTCTTTTTGGATCTCGTCTATAAATAGAGCTTCTATGTTCATTGACTCTGGTTCAGAGCTGCAGACTGGTTTTGCCTTTATACTGCAGACCACAGGGACGAAGGCAAATAACGTTAGTAAAACGACAAGTGATAAATTATTTAATCTGGTATTTTTTTTGGTGTTATGACTGATGGAAGTATTGGCTCTCTTGTTGTTACAGCAGGAAGTGCAACAACAGCAAGAAAAGAAGACAATAGGGTCATCCATACTACTAGCATGACGCATATGGCGTCCTCTGGAATGGACAAATAGGGGCAAATAAGAAAACAACACATCATCAACAGCTATAATATGCCAATGTTGGGTTATGACCTCCTTTATTTGTTTACTGATAGGGTTTTAAACTTTATAAAACTTTTTAAGATTTTGCAATATTAAAATGATGCAAATCATATGCTATTGTGTTTACAGTCAACAGAACTCAACACAGTTGAGGTTTCGGTTTCAACATCCTCATAACATTAAAATTAGTGTTCATCCCTCCAACAGAGTTTATACACTCAGAGAATCTATGAAAATCAGTACTGAAGCTGTTTTAGAGATGACACCTTACTAAGAAATATCATGTTGTTTTTTCTCTTAATTTTTCAGCCATGAGTTGCCTATCTATCCAAATTAACTCTTTATATGGGAAGAATAAATTAATTTCAGGCACTCACACATGGAGCAGGAACAAATGCACTTGAATTCAGTAAAAAAAACAAAAAAAAACGCCTTTATTCAAAGAACATGGCTGCTTACATTACAACTCAGACTGGTTGTTGGTCTTTATCAGGGTGCAAACATTTAACATACATTTAAAGAAAGGGTGTGTAATCACTTTACTCATTTAAACCAGGATATACCATTTCATCAAGTTTAAAAATCCAAAATGTTTGCCTTTGGAGAAGTCTGCGTAAACAATCCCCACCTCTGATGAACGCCTGTATCCTTAATAACAAATCATTTTATGTTTTTCGCCGTTGGTCTGTTTGTCTGTAAAATAATTCGAAAAGTTCTGAATGGATTTTGATGAAATTTTCAGGAAACAGAATGATAAAAGTTTGGTGGTGATCAGTTAAAGCGAAGTGGATAAAATAATTAAATGGCGGGAAATCTGAGCTGCTTTGTGGAGGTCTGCACTCTCCAAGTGCTGTGGTTACTATTGTGTACCGCTTTAAAATGTTTGGCCATGAGAGCACCTGCGTTTTTTTCCTTGGGTTTCATATGATAAAGACAGTCCTGGAGCACACCACTACCTTGTTCTCCAAACTTTGTTTTATCTTGGCAATTCCTAATGTTCATGTCAGGCAGCAGTTTAAAACCAACTCCACCACAATATCAAAGACAGATGATGATATTAGAATAGGTAGAACTTTCCAGAAGAGACATGCAGATATATCTGCCCATGAGCAGAAGCGCTGACAAAGAAAACAAACCAGAATTTGGGTTGAGAAGATTGATTCAGTGCAGATTTTTCCAACTGGCGGAGCATATTAGTTTTTCTATTCAAAAATGCACTGTTTGTTCATTTAAAGGGATAGTTTGGATCTTTTGAACTGGACTTGTACAACTAGTTATCCATAATCAGTGTATTACCCACAGTAGATGGCGGTTGGCATGCCCCCAGTTTGGAGAAGCACACAGACATACTGCCACAAGAGCTAAGCAATGTACTGCTGTGATCAGGGGCAGCAACAAAATGCATTTCGCCTCCTAAAAAAAGTCCCAACTAAAATTATCAAAATCAATTCATGTGTACACTAGCCTATATTTAGAATATTCTCACAGTATTACGTTGCTGTCAGACATCAATTGCTGATGGGCAACTGAAGACATTATATTGCTGTCCTCAGCCAGGCTCCATTGATAAATATAACTGGTGTAATGAATCTATAATAACTTCATATCAGTAAATTATTTTGTAGGATATAATACTCCATTTTATTCATAATAATAATAACTTTATTTTGGTGAAGGTGAAGAAAATACAAGACAAAAGTGATACTAATAAAACATAAGCATGTACATATGCGCATATATACCTGTAAGCATGCACACATAAACACATGGCTCCATACACAGCCTACATACACACCCACACACACAATAAATCTATCAACTGTCAGGAAAGGACGATCTGTAAAAGTAAGTTTTCAGACGAGATTTAAAGACGTGAACAGAGACAGATGATCTGACGCTCAGTGGGAGGCTGTTCCAAAGGCAAGGAGCAAAAACTGAAAAGGCTCGATCAATCTTTGTCTTTAACTTGGACGCTGGAACTGTTAGAAGACCCAGATTAGCAGACCTGTTGGGCCTGTTTGGACAGTACGGTGTGTGAAGCTCGGTTACATGCTGGTGCCAGATCACTGACAGCCTTTACAGCCTTGTACACAAAGGTCAGTTTACTCATCACAGGGAGTGTCATCACAGGGAGTGTCATCACAGGTAGTATCATCACAGGTAGTATCATCACAGGGAGTATCATCACAGGGAGTATCATCACAGGGAGTATCATCACAGGTAGTATCATCACAGGGAGTATCATCACAGGGAGTATCATCACAGGGAGTGTCATCACAGGGAGTGTCATCACAGGTAGTATCATCACAGGTAGTATCATCACAGGGAGTGTCATCACAGGTAGTATCATCACAGGTAGTATCATCACAGGTAGTATCATCACAGGGAGTGTCATCACGGGTAGTATCATCACAGGTAGTATCATCACAGGTAGTATCATCACAGGGAGTGTCATCACAGGTAGTATCATCACAGGTAGTATCATCACAGGTAGTATCATCACAGGGAGTGTCATCACGGGTAGTATCATCACAGGTAGTATCATCACAGGTAGTATCATCACAGGGAGTGTCATCACAGGTAGTATCATCACAGGTAGTATCATCACAGGTAGTATCATCACAGGGAGTGTCATCACGGGTAGTATCATCACAGGTAGTATCATCACAGGGAGTGTCATCACAGGTAGTATCATCACAGGTAGTATCATCACAGGTAGTATCATCACAGGGAGTATCATCACAGGTAGTATCATCACAGGTAGTATCATCACAGGGAGTGTCATCACAGGTAGTATCATCACAGGTAGTATCATCACAGGGAGTGTCATCACAGGTAGTATCATCACAGGTAGTATCATCACAGGGAGTGTCATCACAGGTAGTATCATCACAGGGAGTATCATCACAGGGAGAGTCATCACAGGTAGTATCATCACAGGTAGTATCATCACAGGGAGTGTCATCACAGGTAGTATCATCACAGGTAGTATCATCACAGGGAGTATCATCACAGGTAGTATCATCACAGGGAGTATCATCACAGGGAGTATCATCACAGGTAGTATCATCACAGGGAGTATCATCACAGGGAGTATCATCACAGGTAGTATCATCACAGGTAGTATCATCACAGGGAGTGTCATCACAGGTAGTATCATCACAGGTAGTATCATCACAGGGAGTGTCATCACAGGTAGTATCATCACAGGTAGTATCATCACAGGGAGTATCATCACAGGGAGAGTCATCACAGGTAGTATCATCACAGGTAGTATCATCACAGGGAGTGTCATCACAGGTAGTATCATCACAGGTAGTATCATCACAGGGAGTATCATCACAGGGAGTGTCATCACAGGTAGTATCATCACAGGGAGTGTCATCACAGGTAGTATCATCACAGGGAGTATCATCACAGGTAGTATCATCACAGGGAGTATCATCACAGGTAGTATCATCACAGGGAGTATCATCACAGGGAGTATCATCACAGGGAGTGTCATCACAGGGAGTATCATCACAGGTAGTATCATCACAGGGAGTATCATCACAGGTAGTATCATCACAGGTAGTATCATCACAGGTAGTATCATCACAGGTAGTATCATCACAGGGAGTATCATCACAGGGAGTATCATCACAGGGAGTGTCATCACAGGTAGTATCATCACAGGTAGTATCATCACAGGGAGTGTCATCACAGGTAGTATCATCACAGGTAGTATCATCACAGGTAGTATCATCACAGGGAGAGTCATCACAGGGAGTGTCATCACAGGGAGTATCATCACAGGTAGTATCATCACAGGTAGTATCATCACAGGGAGTATCATCACAGGTAGTATCATCACAGGGAGTATCATCACAGGTAGTATCATCACAGGTAGTATCATCACAGGTAGTATCATCACAGGTAGTATCATCACAGGGAGTATCATCACAGGGAGTATCATCACAGGGAGTGTCATCACAGGTAGTATCATCACAGGTAGTATCATCACAGGGAGTGTCATCACAGGTAGTATCATCACAGGTAGTATCATCACAGGTAGTATCATCACAGGGAGAGTCATCACAGGGAGTGTCATCACAGGGAGTATCATCACAGGTAGTATCATCACAGGTAGTATCATCACAGGGAGTGTCATCACAGGTAGTATCATCACAGGTAGTATCATCACAGGGAGTGTCATCACAGGTAGTATCATCACAGGTAGTATCATCACAGGGAGTGTCATCACAGGTAGTATCATCACAGGTAGTATCATCACAGGGAGTGTCATCACAGGGAGTGTCATCACAGGGAGTGTCATCACAGGTAGTATCATCACAGGTAGTATCATCACAGGTAGTATCATCACAGGTAGTATCATCACAGGGAGTATCATCACAGGGAGTGTCATCACAGGGAGTGTCATCACAGGGAGTGTCATCACAGGTAGTATACTGAGCCTGTGCAAACATTATAAAATATCATCGGTGGCTTTGGAGAAAATAACCTTGATGATGCATTTTAATGTTTCAAACATCTTGTGCGGGAGACATAACATTTATGACAGAAAGTCTGCTGGAGGCATGCTGTTTTAAAGATGTGACCTTTCATTAGAGTGGGCCTAAAGGAAGATACTGAGTTGCATTATGTGACGTGGTATTCAGTGTTCTTAGATCATTACTAAAAGTGAAGATATCTTGGTTTCTGCTTTCTCAATTGCCTTTAACACCAGTGCCACATGCGTCAGATGGCATTTCAATCACTAAAGTAAGATACGTGAGAGACAGTATTACATTCAGCACAGTAACAATCAAAGTGGACAGTCCAGTGCAGGTTGAGGACCTGTTCCATAAAACAGCTCCAGTATGTGAGTTGGATGTTGGATGAATTCATGAATTCATGAGAACTACAATGCTGTTTACAGCAAGTATCCAGCAGAGGTCTGTGTTCAGCAGTGTATGTCCTTCAGAGCAGAAAAGCCACTGCAGCAGGAACTAAGCCTCTGTGAATAATGCTGCCTTCAGGGTCTTCTTGTAAGTTCCAACCCTGTGTCTCAAAGAGAATAGTATGTTGAGCATTTAGGTGCTTTACCTGATGGCGGTTATTTTACATTTCAGCTGGTGCCAAAGCAACATCCAGATATAGTTTAAAAAACAAACTAAATTATATTATGTGGCCAAAAGTAGAATAAATAAATGGAAATCTTTATTACTCCTTTGTAAAAAAAAAAAAATCATGCCCATTATATATATGTGTACACTTAAAAAAAGAAAAAGAAACTATATATTGTAAATTGAAACAAAAAGAAACAAAGAAATAATAATAGGTTTTTAAAAGTTAATAAAATCATTCTTGTTTTGCACACCGGAGCTTGTTAATAATTAACCATTAAAAAATTAAATCAAAATCATTGATACTGTGTAAAACCATCATCATATCATCTCTTTCACCATTTATATTCACATGGTTTCAGAACTCTACATTGCTTGTAACACCTTAACAAAGAACCACAGAACATTTTCACCCTCCTGTTGAATAATCTGCACTAAAATTACAATTGTAAGATTTCCAACTAAACCTGAAGGCAGCACAATATGGAAATTCCTTGGGAAACTAGAGAAAAGGCAGGCTGAAGGAAACCTTTACACTGGGATGTAAATTGAATCAACACCAGTGAGGGAATAGTTTGAATAGTTTTGTTTCTGTGTGTTAAGATGAATTAAATCTGTTATTTCCATTTGACTGAAGGGAAATCAGCTGATCACAGTGTGTCATACAAACAGTGTGTCATGCAGCTGGACTGGAAAAACTTTGGTATTGCTGATAATAAATCCCTCTCAAAGGGTTAACAGAGATGTCTGATTTTACTTTATTTGCAGGGTTTAATTTAGTTTTATATTTTGGATATGTTGGAGGCAGATCATCTGTTGAGAGTGACGCAGCTTCTTCCATCTGAACTGATTCAGTCTTCTATCTGTTCATAGTTATCGCTCTTTGTTCTGCCTTCACTTGGACTGAATTTATTGGATATGTGACACCACATAAACCAAATCCTGCCCCAGCGATTTGATAGATGTCAATAATATGGCTGTGACTGTAATTAGCAGCCAGTCACAGTGGATGAGACTGTGGCACACCGCTATGGACAGGCCCACAGATTTTTGTGAGACCCGGTCAGTGGATAAAATCATGGAAATGTTTATGAACATGATCACAAGCGACCACAGATGTTTACGGAGGGATTATTTTTTACATACAAACTGTGGTAAGTGCAGTTTGTGCGTTTATTTGAAGGAAAATGAAAAAGTATGTGGACCTCCCAGAAAATGGCTTTTACTAACTGACACCTTCCAAATAATAACACAAATATATGCAGTCATAAAATTGATATTCATCATACATTATTGCTTTTTGTTTGAGTTTAATTTGTTACAAATAAAATGAATTTTATTTATTTACATATCTGAGCTATTGGCAACAATTGAATGTTTCTAGCCACCACTGAAATGCATCTTTATTCTACAAATGACCATAACATAAAGAGTCCGTTCCCTCGGCCCATCTTGGCTGTGGCCTGTAAACTTGGATCATATGTGTTCACTATGGGTTGAAATCAGTCACAGTCTGTCTACCTTAAGTCAAGCAGACAGGGATGATGGGCTTTAGGAAACCATTCATTGCAGCAAACATACACTTTTCAAGCCCCATTGAAACACTGACCTGCTCAAATGATCTGAGGGCAGAGTATCTGCTGCGGGTAGCTCGCTGCTCCCTCGTGTTGTCTTTGTGTTTCCCTCCCCCTCTTTTAAAGAGTTTGCTTTCATGTCTCAAACAACTCAGCTTACTGCTCAAACAATAATGATTCATGTATTTTTTTTAAATATAATTTAGACAAAACTAAAATAGTGAAAAATATATACAAAAGTAAAATATGTTTACTACTTGGTGGCAAACTGAAAAAGCAGTTATTCTTTTTTAGCAACTGACTGGAGATTAAAGTATAAAATATAAAGCTTTATTTACTCCATTTGAATTATTTAAGTCATCATTTTATTTGTTGGAGTGGATCATGCATTTGGTTATGTGTGTGTGTGCATGTGTGTATCTGTCTGCCTGCAGCTAATCTTGCAAACTACTGGACCGATCAGCCTAATATCTTTTGTGCACATTTATGAATGTATGCCCAAGGACCCGTCATGGTTGCAGCAATTCACGCTTGTTCGAAAACCTGCTTTATTGATTGTTTTATTCCGTCATTAACTGCTGATTCCTCGCTGCTCTTAACCGGCAGGTAGGGGCTGCAGCTTTTCGGAAATCAGCTCGGCCAACAACAACAAGCCCTACCTTCTGTTGCAGAATATATTTTGGCCTTTGTTGTGGCTCAAACACAGACCTTCACGGAAAAGTTTGGTCCCATTTCGAACTGCAGATTAATTCCATACCTTGTGTTATGATCCACTAAAGTTAGACACCACATGAGATGAACTTCTTGCCCTTTTTGCTATATACTATACATTGTGACTGTATGAAGGGACAATGCCACTGGGTGCAGCTCTCATGCTGCAGCCCAGTTTTGCTCTATCTGCCATACGTCGTCATACCACACTCCGAGTGTTTGAGAGGCAGTGTTTTACTTGTCTGATTTTGTTACTTGGTCATTTTTCCTTTATATATGTGCTTGTACCAAAAGTAGGTAGACGACTAAGAAGCCTAGTTACCATAAAACTTCAGTTAAAAGCCTAGTCCCAATTAAATGTCCAGTCCCTTGTACTAGTCCGGTGTGGCTACATACTTTGACAAATTAACACCTGTTTCAATTAGAGGCCTGCTCTGGTTGCCAAGCAGTTCATTTTTTTTTTTTATAGAGGTTCTTTGGATGTATAAAAGTGGGTTGTTGGCGACCTCAAATTATGTGTCTGTTCCAAGTTATTCATATGCCTTAAGTCCATAACGCTCTTCAGATCAAAAGAATCAGAGGGGTTTTTAATAAAATGTAATAATTAAGTTGTGAGTATTGTTTTAATAGGATAACGCGGGTTTGTGTCGGTATGCCGGGTGCTGTAATTCTCAAGCGCCTTAACTCTCTTTGTCTATTTGATGCTCTGTCTGTTGGAGCTAGATCCAATAAATTATTCATAATTAACTTATTATCTGAAGCCTAATTTAAGTAATATTCATGCTGGTTTAAATAAACAATTTGATTGTATTCCCCATCTCTGCTGAGCAACAGTTTTGTGTGAATGAAATTTAAGGCCTGTCCCAAATATAGGCCAGTTGATATCCGTGATTTAAGCAAATAATAGCCCGGCTATCAATTGAAGTTTTACGGTAAATATTTTTTGTTTGTTTGTTTAGTTGGTTGGTTGTTTTTTGTCTGTTTTAATTGTGCTTATTGCTGTTTTCCTACTTTGTTGTGCTACAGCCTGTGGACAACGTTAATACTGTTAAAAATCCAGTTATGAACAACATGGATAGAAGATCTCTGAGTGTTAGTTACTTGAAATACATATAGTTTCATAGTTTATATTTCATATACAGTGGCTGTTAGCAGGAGAGATCCATCTGCTTTGTGCAGTCAAAAATTTACATGGCTGTATTTTTATTCAGTGTTCTGGATGCCTTTGAAACTCGCTGCCATGTGTCTGCTGAAATTAAGAGAATTGTCTAAAATGGCTGAAGTCACCCAGGGAAACAGATCTGTGCTCTACTAAATGTACTTTTCTACTTGATTGAGTTATTAAATGTTTGACTTTACTGATAACTTTTTACTAGCTTGGTCAGTTTTGGGTTCCATATGTTTGTCTTTACCATAAAAAAGTAAATATCAGAGTCAGTGTGAGTGTGTGTGTGCACATGTTTCTGAAATAAAGCATGTTTTATGTGCACTTCATGCATTTAACTCCAAACTGTTTGATATGAAATGTGTGCTTGCACGTATTTGCTTCCGCCCGCATTTCCTGGTTTGTATCAGCAGCGCACATAAGAGCCTGTTTGTTCCCATCCTGTGTGTGTGTTCCTTCATCCCTGCCAGTGTCGAGCCAAGGGCCCATCTGGCTCCTATGAGGGCCGCTGCTTCACGGTGCCTCAGCCTGATTCATGGTTGCTGGACAGCCTCAGCTGCTATCCCACTTCCACCGTTTTACATCACATACCTCTCCAAAACACACTCTGCATACCTCCCAGCTCCCGTTGCTCTCCCACCGACAGACAAACACGGCAGAGACGCTTTATTTCTAGGTAGAATCCTTCAAGAAATGTCGACCATCATTTGCATTTGCCCATCAGCTTTACGAAATCCCTGCTTGTTCTTGATCTGGGAGTTACTCTGCAAAGCCATCTTTGTGTTTTCCTCTCCCTTTGCTTTCTCCCAGGGATTACCAATTTTACCTTAAATGCCACAAACCCTCAGCACCACGCCCTTATGGAAGGATGTGTGTGTGTGCAAATTACAACCAACTCTCCTCTGTGTGTTGTTTTTCCTTTCTCCCCCTCTTAATTCACTTCTGCATCTTAATCACTCATTCTTTCTCTTGTCTTTTCGGCTTTCACACTCGTCAACGTGACGTAACCACAAATACAGGGTTGCCAGTTTGTCCTCAGACTCCTGGCCAAACCTCGCTGCATTGGCTGTGCAACTGCGATTCTGATACACAATCTGCAACCACGGGGCGCTCGAGAAGCCCCAGATATGCTCTCAAAGGCGCTCCCCTGTCAGTCATATGGCGACACCACAGAGCCTATGAAAAGATAAAGTCAAATAAATAGCATGGATTATGAAAAGATATTTACAGCTGGACTGGATTCATGTAGCATGTAACACACTGTACAGACAGATACACTGTTTAAACAGCTTCATTTATACTGTGTCAACATTTATAAAAATACTGCAAGATACATTTTTGTCTCCTTTCAGCTGTGTTTTTGGAACTACCTTTCCCAGAGTGCTTCATTCAAACTGCGCTCTCCTTTACTCTTGCCGGTTTATATTCTTTGGCATAGATATGGCAGATTACAAGTTGTTAGCTCGTAAGAAAAATAAATGATCAGCATTTAAAGTAGATACTGAGTTTCTGGCAACAAGTCCCAGAGTTATTCCTGATAACATCTTAAAATGTCATCAGCTGCTATGTCAGAAAGGTCCTATAACTGAGTGCTTTTGTCGTGGGGTGCCAAAAAAATCTAATGTAAGACAGATTCATCTGCACTGTATTTAGATAAGTGTCAGATTCAAGTCAAGTCAGCTTAAACTGTCCAGTTATCACTTTCAAAACCTAAAACCATGAGCTCAGTCTCGTAACTCAACGTCATGAGTAGAGATTCAGTAAGTAACTTCTACAGAAATAACTTTTGAAGCTGTCACTATATCCTGACAGAAGTAGTAAGAGAAATTATGTGTGAAAAAACCAGGGTCCTCTGGCTCCTCCTAGTGCTCCCAAAGGCATTTGTAACAACCAATCAGAGCTGAGGAAAAGTTACGAACATAGTGTCAGTCACTGCTCATGCACACGCTGCACAGCCCTACTCCCCTTGGTTGTTTTTCCTGCAGTGGCAAAGACATGATCTGCCCTTCTCTACGTTTAAATGGCCAGTAGTCGCTGCCTTTCTTGGTTGGATTGCTCGAAAAACGGTGCTTGGGCAGTGACTTGCAGTACCAGTGTTACGACCCTCCCTTAGGCGGCCCTATGGGCCAAACAAAACTCCAACACTGACCCAAAATAACCACATAAACACCTTTAAAGCAACCCATGGGATTTATTACAAATAAAACAAGACAACAAAAATCCCAGGCTGATTTGCAGCAGGACCAGCAGTCCCCACACCAGAAGCCTCTCTCCTCTGCTGCTGCCACAGGAGCTCTGAAGCACCTCCTCCATGCCAGGTGCAATGCACCTCGTTAACTAATGCAGCACACCTGGGCAGATCTACAGTGGAGGGAGAACACATACAGCCGTGGTCTTCTGTCTTAAGTCCTGACAAAAACTGGCTTCAGTGTCAAGCACTCTGCACACCATATTGTCATATTTATGGTATATTCATAGACAGATACGGGTCTGAATGTGGCTACATACAGTACAACAAAATATAATCTATATACAATCTGATACTGTAACCCTGAGGGATTCAGACACACTGCTTCCCTCACATCAGATAAAAACCCAATTGAGATGGTTAATAATCAGAAATCTAATAAACTGAAAACTTAAAGAGTGGTTTAAATGTCCAGATTAAAGTTACTCAAATTAACAGAAATAAAAATTCTAAATTGGACAAGCTAACTGGCAAAATGCAAGGCATTAAGATATCTTAAGTCAACTTTAAATTTGTTGCACTTTCAAATGTTTTATGTCTACTGTCTGAGCTATCCAATGTGAGAGAGGATGGATGTTACATGAACTCAAAAGGAGTCCTGATCATTTTATCAACATATGCATAAACTCTTAAAGCCGGGGTAGACAGTTTTCTGGAAACAGCCAACACACTCTCACTCCGAACTCGTCACATATTGATGTTTGAGCAGGGATGTTAGATGTCGACATATATACAAGGAAGCAATGCATATGTAATCTTCTGCCTGTTACATGCATTGTCAGTTTTCAAAATACACTTCCGTTTTCACAGGAAAGTGTGTTTGCATAGTCTCTTTCAAAATAAATTGCAAAGTGACATTTTCTTCCTTTAACAGCAGCATGGGAAGCCCCCCAGGTGAAAGTCAGCGGTTGTTGAACCCATCCAACACTCTTTACGCCCACTCTGGTTGGACTCCTGACCCAGTGGTGTAGTGGAGGGTATACTCAGGTATACCCGCTTCTTTTTCTATCCAGTTACAGTATACCCACCGGCCAACCAGCCGCTTATCATGCTGACATGAAAGGACAGCTTTTGTCGTTGGTGTCTGACGCCAGAAGTCACAGACAAAGCGCGAGTATTCAGTGACTTTGGAGTGAGACCAAGTTGGGTTTGGAGTTTAGCTTCTCTCCTGTGTCCTGTTTTTACTTTAGATATCTGCTTTATTTTACTGTTTCATGTTCACTGTCAGCCGTGTTAGAAGTTGTGTGAAGTTGCTGCCCGAAAACTCAACATTTCCTTATTTTACTGCTAAAAGTTTTACATAAAATAACAGGGGACTTTTATTGTGAAGAATCTACAGGAAATGAAATGTGTTTGAGCTGAATTAGCGGAACTTTGTTAACAGATTTTCTTCAATAAAGGAAAGTCTAATAATACAGCAAGGAGGACTAGTGAAAGCAGAAACAGCCACAGTGAGATGTTGATGAAGAGCTGCAGACAACAGGCTCTTACTGCACCTCTGCAAACAGCTCACCTCCAGCAGGTAAACTTCTTTTACCTGCCGTGCTGTGGAAACACATGCAGCAAAAGACCTGTGTTGTGATGGAAATGCAAGTCTCTGCTACCCATGACTGTCAAAAGGGGTGCTAGCTAGCTAGGAGCTGGTAGATTTTGTGGTCTGCGGAGTTGTCTCAGTCTCATCTGACTCTTGGCAAGGAAGCAAAAAAGCGTATTCCTCAAAATGTCATTCTTACGAACATCAGCACATTCCTCACCACAACAGAAACCACAGGTCTTTTGTAGATTTTGTATTCTCCCAATGCAGTTTAAGTTTTCTTTCGTGAGCTCATACTGACTGTTAGCCTCATGAAATCCCAACAAATCCCAACCGTAAAATCCATCGCTTCCTGTGACCTACTAACGGAAAAAGACAAACTGCGTATTGAGTGGCTATCAGCGGGAGATGGAGTAGAAAAACAGATAAGAATTTTTGCTGATTTTTCCTTTAAGCTGAGTGAAGAGTCCATAAGTAGAAAGCATGGGTAGAGAAGTAAATCCACATGAGCAGGGTTTTGCCGACAGATGTCTCCATGTTGGTCCAGATGACTGTCGGGAGAGATTAGGAAGAAAAAAGCTCTGCCAGGAAGTCTGTTTTAACTTCTAATGTTTTCAGCGCTTTCCTGTTTGCACTTGCAATCACTGCTCAATAACATCACCCTGTCGCATTAAAATTGTTTGTGGCATGTTATTGTATCGTGATATTAACATTGTTTCCCTAAGTCAAATGCATTGCTGCACACCGGCGGCTCTGAAGTCACCACCTGATAGTTTGAGTGCCCACAACACTGACACACGCACACAAAGGACATTTTCTCTGGGCAGCGTTAGCCCCTTAAAGCAGTGCCAGCGTGCAGCTGAGGAGCGTTCGTATTGATGCAGTCACGTTGCTCTTGTTTTGCTAGCCATCATTTCCTAGAAATTCCTGTCTGACTTCATTCCTCCAGCCTTTTCCCTCTGATCTGCGTCACCGTCTGCCAGTTGTCTTTTGCCTTTACAGAGAAACACATGCAAGCTGGAGCTCACACACTGTACATCGCTTCCGCTGACACACATAAAAAACACTGTACATATTGTTGTCTGCAGTCCTCTGCTCCCTCGCTCCCCTTCCCTCATGTCATTTCTCTCTCATCATGTGAGTCCATAAAAAAAATGATTCAAGTCAGTCCTGCTTTTCTGTTGGTACTTTTGCCCGGCTCCACTGCTGTCAAAACAGTCTCCTGGCTGCCGTGGTTTACCCTTAAAGTGATACTCCACACAAATTCTGTCATTTGAGTATCAAACACTCAACCAGTGTTGGCATGAGTGGTTGTAAAAGGTCAGTAGTTTTCCCTCCTTCCCATAGAGCAGCAGCTGTGGTCAGCTTGGACGCAGCTCGTGGCAGCTGACTCCAAGGTTTCACGATGGAGGAAAAAGCATCGAAACATCTTTAGATAATTGTCAAACTATTTCTACATCATGAACCACTTCTGAAGTGTCCATCCATGTGCAGTATTTTCCAAATATTCATAGCTTTGCCAAAAAATGTCTGCCTTTAGTGCTGCCAGCAGAACTCTGAGAATCCACAAGGGCAGCAGAGCGACAAGGAAACTAGTAGCTGTAACCTTCATTTTAATATTAAAGGAAACATTCGAATTTTCAGCCCATTCACTTTTTTATGTGTAAGATGAGAAGAGTGATATCACAGAATTTTAATATGAAGTTCCAGGTTAGACTAGTTTCGCATAAAGACTGGAAATGAGCAAAGAGCAGCCTGGATCTGTCCAAAGATGACACAATACACCTACCAGCACCTGAAAAGTGATTAACACATTATTTATGGTTTGTTTAATCTATGCAAATTGCACCTGCCCAACACCAAATAGCAGACAGATGTAAGCAGGGGCGTAATCGGCATGTTTTCCGAAAGCAGTGTTGGACCGTTCTACTTTTTACCGTCCAAAACTTAACGCTAACGTTATAACGTTAAAGGAGAAACTGCATCTAGAAAGGGTTCATGCCTGAAGAAAATGTCTGCAAGTGGATTTGAAATTTCTATTACAGTATGGTAACAAGATTTTCTGGTGCAAATTTATTCTGAAACTCAAGAATCTTTAATGGTGACAGTATTTTTTTGTAGACAAGATGATTACATTACGAAGTCTTGAGCTCCAGCTTTTCACAGAATTCAAATTGGTTAGAATTGTCACCTCACAGCAAGAGGGTTCCTGGTTCAGACCCAGGGTCGGGGAGCCCTTCTGTGCGGAGTTTGCATGTTCTGTGGGTTTCCTCCAGGTACTTCAGCTTCCTCCCACAGTCCAAAGACATGCAGGTTAACTGGTGACTCTAAATTGCCCGTAGGTGTGAATGTGAGTGTGAATGGTTGTCTGTCTCTATGTGTCAGCCCTGTGATAGTCTGGTGACCTGTCCATTGTCAGCTGGGATAGGCTCCAGCATCCCCCTGCCCCTGGACATCAGCAACTACTGTAGCTGATGAATGTATTTGCATTTAGCAGCTACAGAAAGCACTTACTTTTAGCAGGTGAGAAACACAACTCCAAACATTGCACAATATCTGCTGGATGTGTTAAATAAGCAACTGTTTGCTAACAAGTTTGTCACAGAAACCGAAAGGTGACTGAAGTAGCCCTAAAAATCAGCTATAACCAGAGGGTTTGAACGTCCTGAGCATAAACAGGGACAAGTGAATAAATAAGTAAACTCTGCCAGCAGCAAAGTTGAGGGTTTTTTTCCCACACACAGGCTGTGAAGAGAGAAAAATCTCTTTGTGCCTCTTTTGGTTATAATAAAAGGGGAGCTCCAGGAGGAAAGTAATAAATATATTGGAAATTTACGCTAAAGGCCCGCATAATAAAATTAAAGACATAAAAAGTTTCACATTTTTTACTGAAACCGTGGGAAATATTGCTACTGCTGAATGAAAACTTTGTAGCACCCAGTGGTGTTTATAGGCTCCAGCCCTGCATGTTTTATGAGTAGCCCTGGATCTTAATTTTTTTTTTTTTTAATCCCCTGATCTAAAAATGAGTCATTTTGTTCAGGCATTAAAGCCCTCAAAAATAATATGATATTGTTGATCAAAGATACAAGTTTTGGGTCCTCTGTGTCGTTCAGCAGCACATTTTGCCTGATCGCGCTCAAGACAGAAAGTGCACCTGTAATCACTTCAGTGTTGCAGCTGGTAAAAGAGGAGCTTATTTCAAATGCTGCTGCTTATATACTGCTGGGTAGATTAAGATAATTACATTTTATAATACAAATCTAAGTTTTCAAAGTAACTGAAGTGGACAACTTAATGTAGTCGAGTAAAAAGCACAATGTCTCCCCCTGAGCTGTAGAGAAGCAGTGGCATCATTCAATTTAATTCAATTTAACAGAACTTGAACAGAACAGAACTCTTGTTCCAGAGAATGCTTCATATTACAGTAACACCAAGTACAGTAACCACAATTTAACGTTCCCAACCACTAAAAACCAGTGGGCTCCCCGGGTCAGGGTCACTTGTTGGGCCCAGTTTTAGAAACAATAGGGTATTAAATATCTAAAAAGTATACAAATATACAGGATACAGGATATAATAGGAGTAACATAAGCACATGACTTTACTAAATATGAGTTATATGTATATGATATAACAATAAGGTAGTCATGACGAGCCCTAGTGTCAGATTTTGTGTCTAGCTGCCATATATCATTTCGTCACGCGATCAAATAGACACTTAACATCAACATTGTCACCTTTGTATCATCTGTATATGATAATACCACAGAAAATAAGAAGTCATTTATTCAACTGAATGGTGTTTTTAGTTTTAATTTTTATAGTTTATGTAGAATAATCTCATAGTTTTGCTATAGACTGCTACTGACTTGGCCCCCTAGACCTTTTGAGGGAATAAATAGCATATTTTAAGAAGCTACAAATTATTTTCAGCCACAAAATAAGCTTGAAAAGCTGCAAATCAGGACAGAAATACAGAGAGTTGTTGCATAGAGATGATACACCATCTCATCTAGTTGCATTGGTGTGAATCGGCAGGTTTTTAGAACGTTGCAAATTGTTGCAAGTAGTCGTCTGAACTTTAGTTTAAGATGACTTCTCATGTAATTACAGTTACAGCACTGTCTATATTTACTCCCCTGAGTACAAGTATTAAGTAGCATAAAATAGAAAATAATCAAGTACAAGTACCATAAAATTATATAATTTTTAATGACAGCAGTCGCCAAATATTCTGTTTCTGCTACAGATATTTTAAACATCACAAGTTGTAACTAATCTGGAAAAGAACATTTAAAAAAAACAGTTTTAAAGGGTTAATAAGATACCAGAGTGAATTTAAAAAAACAACAACATAAGAATCAAGGTTGTATATTAAAAAGAGTCTCCTTGGGGAGGACCCACCTATAGAGGTCTGGACTAAGCTCCCAATGTCCTCAAATCCTAGAAACGCCCCTGATACCACCTAAACGTCAAACAGTGTTTCTTATAATGTAACCACCCTGCTTTCTTATTTTCCTCTTACATGTTCTGAAAGGAATTCCCAAGCCGCAGAATTATACAGTCAATCTTAAGAAAGTAAATTTGGTATGTTGAAGGTTTTACAAAAGAGATGTATTGTACAGACGGAGACAAGAGATTGATTATTTTACAAATGAGAGCAATAATGTGGACATGTGTCACTATACAGTCATGTATCATCTGTTGGCTGTCTGCCAGTCACACACACACACACACACTGATCCCCCATCCTCCTCTGTCTGCCCCCCCCCCCCGTCCTCCTCCAGCTCAGATGCCCTCCCTCTCCTCTGTCGATGTGTTTTTCCGTCTGGAGGTCCAGAGGTTAAGTTGTCCCCAGCATGTGTTGGTGCTCAGGTCAGCAGCAGCCAGGACCCGTGATGACAGAGTGTGTGAATGCTGGGGAGTGTCAGGGGTTAAGTGTATGTACAGGGGTTGTGTGGCAGGCTGGGGTATGTAGGAGACACCCGAAACATTTCCTTCCACCTGGTTATCTCCTGTGGAGAAAGAAACGGACTGATCGGATGTTTTGAGGGGTGATGTAGTCTTATAGTCCTGCAGAAGTGGGGCACTGTATATTTGTAATAACGTAAAGTGCAAACACTGACATATTGTGATATTTCTGAGACAGAAGCTTAGTTACTGACTTTAAACTGGGCTCTGTCACATTACAAGAGGGAAAATACTTTCTAAGTAAATGTTTTTCTCAACTTCACAACAGTATTAAAGGAACAGTGTGTAAGATTTAGGGCGATTTAGTGCCATCTAGTGGTGAGGATTGCAGATAGCAAACCAGCTGAAATTTCTCCTGGTTACATTCCCTCAGTGTTCAGGAGGTTTTTATCAGGAGCTGAATTATCCGCAGTTGTCTCTTCCTCTCCAAAACAAGCAAGCTAGATGATTTAAACCGATAGAAACACTGAATATGGCTGTTTCTCATTACAAACAGTGTTTCTTCTACCATGTTCGGCACATCAAAAAGAGGCGGCTATAGCCCAGCACCTGCTAAAGTGTGCGCGCCTTTTTTCTGATCCAGATGTTTAGGAGGATTTTTGCAGTGTGGTTCTTCTCCTCTTGGTGATTTGAACCAGTAAAAACCCTGAATTAAGCAGTTTTACGTGACAAATTTGTGTTTCTGAGATTCTGTTCGGCATGTCAGTGACGGGCCACTAGGCTAGCACCTGCTAACGTCTGCTCACCCATAACCAATAACTAAGATCCAGATATACAGGAGACTTTTACCGGGAGCCAAGCTATCTGCAGTGGTCTCTTCTTCTTCTTCAAAACAAATGAACTTAGTGTTAAAACCAGTGAAACACTGGATAAAGCAGTTTCATATTAAAAAAAAAAATTTGTTTTTTACCTACACTCTTGTCGCAGAGGGGCTGCAAGTTACTGTGGCCAATGCAAAAAGATGAAAACACAATGTCCCTATCTAGAGCGAGTGTTTGGTTTGTCTGTTCTGGGCTACTGTAGAAGCCAACCTGGTCTCACTTCGAAAGCATTGAAATGCAACACTTGGGCAGTGACTTACAGTGACACCGACATTAAAAGCCGTCCAACATCAGCATGATATGCGGCCAGTCGCCATTATAGTTTAACAGCTCTTGGCAGCATTTTGTTGAACAAAAAAAAAAAAAAACACCAATTCATGTTGCTGTACCAACATAGTGCTTTTATTTTGAAAGAGACTGTATGTAAATGGTAAATTTCCTGTGAAAACAGAAATGTATTCTGAAAGAAGACAATGCATGTGACAGGCAGGGCACCATGGCGATCTCCATGTATGAAGACCCGCTTTCGGTGTCGACATAAACAGCTCATTCTAAGGTAACAAAAACACAATGATTCTTATTATCAGGAGATTAGACACTAAAGATAACATACTTATTATATCATATTCCATTCCTGCCAACATGTCCTCCTAAATCCTACACACTGGACCTTTTAAGTGTTCAGATACTGGTCATACAACTGCAGCTGGGCTGAAGTGGGCCATGACTTAGGCGAATGCACATTTTTTTTAACTCATCGTATTCAATAAAAGATGTGCAGCGTGAATTTACAAAATGGGTTATTTCAAAACTTTATGCATCCATTCATCCTTTTTTAACTGCTCATTGTGTTCAGAACAACAACACATTCACATCAAGATGGAATTTAGAGTCTCCATTTTACCCACTGTATCCTGCATGTCTTTGGACTGAGGAAAGAGAGAGGAACATCTGGGGCAAAGCCACACAGACAGGGAGAACACGCAAACCAGCCAGCTGGTCGTCACATTCAAACTGAGACCCTTCTGTGCCAGCCACCGAGTCAGGAGTCCTCTCTGACTACATCACAACTTAAACGTTATTTACCGAGAGTGCTCAAACAAATGGCCACAGCACACACTGTGGAGACAAAGACAATCAGAAAGAGCTCACACACACACACACAGAGACACACACACAGGCACATTTAACATGGTGAGAATGACAGAAGCAGCTGCTGTCGTGTTCTGGAGGTCATGTTAGATCACAACACCGAGGAAAAAACAAATTCTTTAACCCAGGGGGTTGTCTAAGATGTGAGTTACTGGATCACATGATTATACAAGGCTGTGAGTGTTTCCCTCAATGTGTGTGTGTGTGTGTGTGTGTGTGTATGTGTGTGTGTGTTTGAGAACGACAAAGACACAGAGTGACTGACTGTGTACAGTATGTGTGTGATGGGGTTTTAGATACAGAAATGTTTTTACTTCTTCCATTTTATTACATTTATTTCACTTGCAAGTCTAAAGGAGCGCAGCAGGAGTATATTTGCCTCAGCGAGAGAGTCTTTAAAACCGTAAACTCACACTATGCAGAACATGTAGTTAATTAACACCTTGATGAATAATTGCACTGCAGCCCAGAGCCAGCAATGCAGCTCTCTGTGGTTCACACAGGTGTGAGCAAAACACACAAATAAGGGCTGTAATTATTTTGTGTACTGCTTTAAATGTGAGGCTAAAACACAGCTGACCAATTTCTGTGGCTTATATTTGTGTTTTTTAAACATAGAGGATTGTTTTTCATTTAGAAATGGGGGGAAAAGAATAATTAAATAATAAAAAAACAGCATATTTTGATTGGATTTATTTGAATATAGCTGTATGTGTGGAGTTTAGCTGCCAGGCCGACAATCCCAAAAATCTGTCATTATCCCGCAGTATGAAATACCATTAAAATAGTTCCATTTAACTACACTCTGGGGTGTATTAAAGAAATAATAGCCTTTTCAGTGCAGGGGAGGGTTCATTAATAAAAGTAATGTCTTAGCTTCGGAATTTTGCAGGTGTGATTTGTCTTCATCTTTAATGGTATGGACTGATTAAGAAAGCAAACAGTGTGTGTGTGTGTGTGTGTGTGTGTGTGTGTGTGTGTGTGTGTGTGTTCACATCTGTACGCCAAAGTGTGTATCCGCAGGTGATTAGAGCGCCGCCGCTTGTACTTTTCCAGAGTGTGTGCGTGTGTTTGTTGGCATGTGTGTGTCTCGCTGTCCTCCCATTGGCTGAACTCTTCAGGCTTAGCAAACAGAGCTGACAAGACTATGAGTGATCCTTAACGTTGTTATTGACTTAGACTTTATTTATAGAGTGTGTGGTCCCCGCTGCACGAGCTGCACACAGCGCCACCCCCTCCGAGGCCTGCGAGCAGACACGATTAATCAGAAGAATGTTATAATTAGGCTTAATACCCTCAGGCTGCATGAACACACACACACACACACGCACACGTACACAGACGCAGAAACAACTCTACATGTGAACATGGACGTAATGTATGAATGCATGTGGTGCACAAACACACACGCACAGAGCGGGCCCTGTGTATGTAAGCAGGGTGGATGGGTTGCAGAGGTTTTCGGAGGGGCTGGGTGTGCTGTTTGTCCAAAACGCTTTAAGGCTTGTTCTCCTCATCGGAGAGGTTGTTAAACAAAAGTCAGTTTGTTACAGTAGCGTGGGGCCAGCGGGGGTATTAATACACACCAATGCAGATGTCTGAGCATTTACAGCCATCTGTGAGAAAGCCTGTTGTGTTCACTGTCAAATCAGATGTCTGGTGATCCCCATTTGGCCGGGCCTATTTTGGTTGGAGGGTTCACATGAGTGTCTTCAAAAGTACATATTTGTCTCCGACTGCGCTGGTATTCTTCTATAGAGTGAAATGACAGTCACTCGCTTTCTGTTTGTCATGTTGCGGCAAAAATAAACACAAAGACTCCATTTAGTGATCACTATCAGTCTGAGAAAACACCAAGAAAACAGAAACGGCTATTTTCAGTATTTTTATTTTATTATAAATAGTAGTGATAATGCGCTTGTACACATGACATCATGTCATATCGCTTTGTCAAATAATACAAAAAATATATCAAAGGAATGAAAGGACTGGGTCGTTCTAACATAGACAGATGTACAAGGGTGCTCATGGAGGCACTGAGCCGTAGGATGATGGGTAAAGTATTGCCACTCACGTATACATTGTGGGAACTTTTACACTGTTGACATACAGAAGATTTGAGACAATAAATATGTCCGGAATGCGTTAAAATCCTAATTTTCCTGTGTATGCAAAACAGAAACAAAAAAAAAAACAACTTTCCAAGCAACACGAAAAAAAATATTTAAAAAAATAAAGTACAGTTTTGGCTTTCTCATTCCTGGTAATTTTCTGTTTACATTGGCATTCCCTTGATTCATTCTTTTTCTCATGACACCACGCTGACTTCAGTCCTCACAAATGTGGTCCTCAGTGTGCTGTTACAGGCAATATTAACAATGTTCCGTATTTGTTGTGGACCCAAAAGCCTTCAAAGGCACATGTGTTGCTCCTTTGCAAACTAGATCCAGAGAATGAATCCAAAGTGTTTCGTAAGACTCTAAGAGGCACGTTTGACTTTTTTATTATTGTTTTAACGGTGAGGTCGACTCTGAGATACATGATATTGCACTTCTGGTCAGCTGGGAGAATGGCTGTCTTTAGTCTAAACTCTCTCGGCCTCTCGGATTCTCAAGTGTCTCTCGGTCGTGACTTGTGACCCGGTGGCTTTTTCTCGCCGGGAGAGGATCTTTAAAGGGTTTTTAACCCTGTGATCGATCTTGCCTATCCCCTCCTTCCTTTAAAGCCACTTCTCCGCCGCCCTCCTCTGCTGCTCTCTCATCTGTCACTTTCCCTAAAGTCACCCCCTGACCTCTTCCGAGTTCCTCTCTAAAACTACAAAAGGCCGGGATCCCTGCCTCACCGTCCGAAACATCAATGAGACAGAGAGAGTTAGACAGAAAGGCGAGAGGAGAGAGAGGGAGGCAGAGGGGGAGGAGGTAGGAGGAATGTTTGAATGAACTTTCACTGCAGTACAGCTGCGGTGTACATTAGAGTTTCTGACACAATAAAACCCACAGATTCGTTTGCTCACGTTTGTTTTTCTCTGTCTCTGGAATTCCTCTCCATGTGTGGGATGCACAGCTCTCAAACAAATGCAATAAAATCAACAAAGCCCTTTTCTTTTTCCCCTTTGAGCAGATACATTTTGGGGATTAATTTGGGTGTACATGGAATTTTATACGTACTCATGTGGCCCTAAGATATGTAAACATGTTCCTTCAAGCATCGCCTCAGAGGCTGGTTGATTATGACGAAGAGATTTGGGTTCGCTGTCCTCACAGAGACCCCACAGGCACGTCCACGGATGGTGTTTGGTCACTGGATTTGTCTGTGGAAAGTGCCTCTGCAGGGCGCCGTAGACGTTCACAGCTCCACCGCACCAACCACATTAAGCACCGTCACCTCTCGTCGTCGATACTGATGCAATGTTCACAGTCAATCAACGTTTTTTTCTTCACAGTCAATCAACAGTTTTTGTTCACAGTCAATCAACAGTTTTTGGTCTGATAATCCTTCTTGTGGTCCCTTCTTTTTTGTTTTTCTGTCCATTTCTCCACCAAGAATTAATAATATAATGTCCTGAAGTAGAGAACATGTCCCGGTAAATGGTAGCAAAATAAATTTTGGTCCAGATATTAAAAGATTTCCATCACTGTACACACAAATGTCCCTCTGTGAAGTGCGAAGCTCGCGATCAGGTGATTTCAGGCCTCAGATAAGAAAGGGCACCTGTAAAAGAAGAGGATGAAACAGTTGTTAAATTACAAGTGAAAAGGGATTTAAAAAAAGATAAGATGGAAAGATGATAAAAGAGATATACGGCCGCAGTAAATTCCGGGCATATGTTGAAGCTGGGCATTTTGTTAACATATGGCTATTGTTAGCATAGCATGTGCTAACAGTGGTTTGGGGTGTAAGGTCAGCGGAGGGGGAGAACAGAAGTGTGAGGATGACTCAGACAAATACAACAAGATTTCTCCCACTTAAAAACAGCAATTCCACAATCACAGCAAAAATGCAAACTGGAACAATCTTTTATCTGAGGTATGTTGTGGGACTGTGGGTGTGGGTCACAGGTCCATTCTGAATGGACCGCAAGTGACTCGCGAACATGTCAAGGTTGTAAAAAAAAAAAAACGCACGTCAGAAAGGTCATGAAATATCAGTGTGTGTGTGCATCAGCTGTTGCACGCTCTGGGCCCCAAACACAACAATAAACACTTTTCTCTTTAGAAATTTGTGGTGAGGTACTCGCTACTCCTATTCAAGCCTGTCTCCTTGAATTTACATGTGTATGTTATTAAACTGCTTTCTTAATGAGGTTGTTGTTGTCTGAAAATAGGGATCACGTGACCAACGTTCTGACGAGAGTAAATAAAGAAGCGGTCCAGACTGGAGGCAGGTTGGGGCGGTGGATGTGTCACAAAACACAGGACTTTTCCCAGGAGACCAGTTTTCGGAATTGTGTGAACTTTGAGTCGTTTTAAGCTACGACCTCGCCCTGTTTCTTTTCCTCAACCTAACCTCCATAACTTTACGTTAATTAAGTAAGGACCTAACATCATATGTGGAGAGCTAACTTGTAGGATACCATACGAACCGTTGTATGAGGATGAGTTGCAGAAGCAGGTTATTGGACTTTGACACCAGAACTTCGGGTTCAGGTTGAGAGTCTTGTCTTAGGTTTAGACAACAAATGCATTTTGGTTAAGGTTAAGAAAAGTTTGTGATTTCAGTTAAATGCTAACAAAAAAGGTAATATTTTAAAAAAAAATAGTAATGCTGTAGTCATTACGAGTGGACAGTGTCTTGCAAGACTATCTATTTCGGCAAAAAAAACAACTAAAATATGTTGTGACTGAACATTTTGCTGGTAACTGAACTAGGTTTTCGGTCAGCACATTTACATGACATCAGAGAAAATTGATTTATTGTGTCAGTCCGACTAAAAAATACATGTAACTGACTGACTGAAATCGTATTAAATTGAATTTTGGAAAATTGGACTAATTACCCCTGCATCGGATCCAAACTGGCCGAGGTGACCCAGAAGTCAAATAGCATTAAATGCATAAAAGAAGAAGCTGGTAACAACATGGTGAATTCTACATCCAGAGTCGAGCATTATTTGGACAGACGAAATGTACGAAGTTGTAAAGTTGTCCATCATGGTACCAGTTTACTGCTAGCTAACTTGTTTGTCGATTGTTTGGTCTGTGACATAATAGGTGAACCAAAAAAAGGTGCTGAAAGGGGGCCTATCGCCACCTATTGTGGTGGAGTCGGACATAACTTTGTTCAGTAAGTCAATTCCCCTACCGTGCTTGTATACTGGGGACAAGGACAGTGGTCCGATTAAATGGCCTAATCGAGCCATAACCATAGCTTGACTTAACTGTGCATCTAAACATACATTAATTAGCAATTTCCTAATTATGTTAGTAGAAAACGTAATTTGCTCAGCATTGAGTTTCCCTCAAAATGTATTTGCAATTTCAATTTGGTGCTAATCTGTTTCAGTAGGACTTGAGGAGTTAGTGTAAGCGCTGATTGCCACCAGAACAGTCAGAGAGAAAGACTGTGGTTCACTACATGACAGGTGACTGCTGCAAAGCGCTGTGCCGAAACACCGTGGCTCGGCCTGCTTAGCAACAGAGACACCACCTAAATAAAAACAAACAAGTATTTCATGGATCAACACTGTAGTTTCCGAGAGGCAGTCCAGTGAGAGCTGCATGTCGTCAAAGCTGTGCAGCAGTGTGAATCGGTCTCCTCTGCACTGGAACCAGGAGCGGCACTATCCAACACTGCTTCCCCAGCTGACCTCAGTCCTAGCACCTGTTTCTAATAGCCGCCCTGCCAGAGGCTATTAGGATCCGTCCACCCCCAGAAAGGACCTTTCCTCTGCAGCTCCAAACCCAACCGCACACCGGCTATCCAGTCGCACTGATTAATCACATCAAGATGGAGTGCTCGGGCTTGTAACGCTGTGGAGGTGTACGTGAGTGCGTGTGCTGTCCTGGTGGCTGCCTTTGAGCTGGTGTGTACGTACGCGCACGCTGCCACATGCGAGAGGTTTTTCATGTGTGTTGCCCTAATTCTTTATTCTGTTCACTTTGAGATATCTGACCGAGATATTTCATTAGACATTTGCTGCTCTCGGATATTAAGTCAGATATTCATTTGATACACACACAGTCAGACCGGTTGGACCGCTGCCACGCTCTTTGAAGGGCCCGGTTGTCTCGAGGTTGCCACAAGGTCAGTGGATGAACCTGATTGGTCAACCCCCTGTGGACCAAAATTGGAAACGGCGGCCGCTGTAATCACGCTGTGACGGAAAACGACGTTGCCTTCCAAAGTTCGACGGGGATTTGTTTGAAGTTGATTTTAACCCTTAACGTAACAGTAATGTGAAGTGAAAGACCCTCTCACTGCTGGACAGGTAGGTATTCTCTGAGGGCAAACAGTCTGAGGGGGCTATCAGGCACTACTGGGGCTACACGTTACCCTGATGGGAGCTGACTCCATGGCGGACCTTACCGCAGATTTCAGTATCAGTGCTGGGCTGATCGCTTCATAGATGGAATCAGATCTGCACAATTAACCCCAACACTTGAGACTGCATGATTGGACCCGGAAAAATGTTCGCTGCCTTTAACAAGCAGTGACCTGTGTTGTTGTCAGCAATTTTTTTTTTTTTTTTTACCATTCCTAGAATCAAAGCAGGAGGTTTGTGGTTACAAGTTACGCATCTTACTACCAGAGTGCACAATAATCATACACTGTCGGCTGACTTGGTTTAGATTTTCATCTGAAAGTAAGTGAAAGGCCACTCTGAAACCAGTCAGCGGTTTACACTAGAAAATAGGAAAGGTCTTCAAATTGCTTCAGGTCATAGATTAAAAAACAAAACAAAATCATGGCTGTGTTGTTTTGTGGTCATGTGATCTCTAAGCCCTGAGATGAGCATATTCTCCAGAAGACATTTTCTTTAATTTTGATAGATACCACAAACCAGCAACAACTTCTGTAACACTCAGGATGTCAACAGGTATCAGACACTTCAATGTAATGCTTGATAAGAGCTTTTTTTAACCAAATTAAGGACAATTTTTTAGACAAATCATCTTTTCTTTTGTTCAGGCATTGGAGGAAAGTATAAAGGTAAGTAGCATAGACTAGTATATATGTGTAGTCCAGTGCAGAGGTGGGTTTTGTGTAGGAATATGGTTATTACAGTGAGTTAGGTTCAGTCTTAAAGATTTGTAACATCAGAAATGTGGACTTTGATGCAGAAGTGCTTGAGTCATTTTGAGAAAAATAAATTTAATAAGATGGATGAACAAAATCAGATCATGTATTTGGCCATTAAAAACTCATTAATTCTAATTTAAGACTATTCAATGACTTCTAAGGCCCTAATATTTATAACTTTTTCAAGGACCTGCAGGCACTAATGCTTTGTAAAACCATTACCATCATGGCAAAACTGCTAATTATCACTAAATCAAGCTCTGATATTCATGAACTATGAACGTCATTTTTTCACTGTCCATAAATCGAGCTATGTCAGTGTTTTTTCTTTCTTAATTTTGTTTTAGTTTTTTGTCAGTATCGTTTCCACACTGTCCTTCATGAACAGGCTGAGTTTGTTTGAACCCATTTTGAATTAAAAACTATCAAAGTGCAGATAAACCCAAAGAGGACGAATGAAAACAGGATTTATCTGATTTTAGTTATAAGCCCAAATTTTTGACGCACATCAGCACTTAAGTTTCCATGTCAGGATACGTTCTGACAAAAAAGTGTTCTATTCTTTACAGCGTGTCGAGCATCAGCAAGAGATTATAAACTAAGTGCTGTCAGTGTGAATGCAGACAGTTGGTAATTACACGGATAGAGAGTAATTAAGTAAATTTACTTAGGGACAATTTTGAGGTGCTTGGCTTCTCTCTTGTGTGTTACATGTTGGAGAGAAATACTGCTTAAAGCTGTTTTTGGTAACTTTCGTTTTTTTTTTAAATCGGCATTTTTGCTGAAACTGTCACTATATTCACACAAAATTGAGACAAAATACATTATACACCTACTCTATTACCTTGTAGCGCTTCTAACTGCATTACTGTACAGAATGTGAATGACACAAGGAGTCTCTAGCGCAGCCTTCAGTCGCGGCAGTCACTGCTCATGAGCTGCAGTCAAACTTTAAAACTAGGCAGCTCTGATCAAATATGAATTGAGATTCTGTTACTGCGCTGCCTATTTCTCATCTCAAATGTGTTCAGAAACATGTTTTAGTGCACTGTTTTGCTGTAAAATGAGAACGTTTGTGACCCGGCCGCCATGTTGGATACAATCGAAACAAAACACCGAATGAAGCAGACTTTCTTGTTTTACATTGATTGACAGCTTTGAGACTCCGGGGCTCTGACTGGTTGTTTTCGGTGAGCCATCGGTGGTTCCCAACTGGTGGGTTGCAGTCCAAAAGCGGGTCGTGGGCCCATTCTGAATGGACTGCAAGTGACTCGCAAACATGTCAAATTTGTAAAATACACACTATTTTTCAGTACAGTGAATTTCCGGTACAGAGCTTTTATTTTGAAGTCCTGTTTCCTGCTGTAGAGTGCGTGACTAACTGAGAGCTACATGAGAAAGACAGCAAACTAGCTCATCAACATGGCCAAACACAAGTAGGATTAGGATTTTTTTATTAACAAATAAATAATTGTGTAAGAAAAAGACTTGTGAATTTTGAATTTGTTTGTGCAGGTGTGTGTGAGGAAGTAAACAGTGAGAATAAAAAGTCTATTGACCTTACTTTGTCCGTACTGGCCGTACTGGTAGGACGCCACATGGTCGACGGTGTAGCCCGGTGAGCTGTAGGAGGGCGGGCAGTAGGACTGGGAGCTGGGCAGGGAGGGCAGAGCCGACATGGAGGGAACGCTGGTGAGACCCTCCAGGCCCTTGATGTGATCCATGCGCTGGCTGCAGCTGGCGGCCATGCCGGCAGGGGGCTCAAGGCCGCCCGTCAGAGGGGAGATGGCGTAGTCGCTTTGGGGCTGATGTGGCACGCCGCCCGGGTTCAGCAGACCCATCACCTGATTGGGAGGAGATAGAGAAGGAGAAGTTAAGGTTAAATTAGTTTTTAGTGTCAGAGTGAGTCGCTGTAATGTTAGCACTTGTCGAAAATAAGCTGAATACAATGGATTTTTTTTCCGCTGTCCATTTGTTTGTTCATGTAGACGGCATCAATGGAATTAGGAAAAACAGGCTGAGACCTTGGGACCTTGTGTTTTTAGTTTCTGATGGAAGTGTGGACCTGAGTCACATGACTTGGGACTCTAGTCAGACTTGAATCTCAACTTTGATGACTTTAGACTCCACCTGACAAAATCAAAAGAGACTTGCAACTCAACTTGGACTTCAACACCACTGACTCTTGACTTGGACTTGAGCCTTTTGACTTGAAAATAATTGACACCTTCCCCCAAGCCCAAAGATTAAAAAAGCATGCTATGGTCGACAATGTTATAAACAAAATTAAAGTACTCTATTTACATTATACAACCCTGATTCCAAAAAAGTTGGGACAGTGTGTGAAACATATGTAGAAACAGAATGCAATAATTTGAAAATCCTTTCTGACATACAGTGAGGGAAATAAGAAAGGATGCATGATAATATTGGTACGTCATCAGAACCTGCAATTAATTAATATTACATACTTTGAACAGTATTGTATTTCATGTCTTCATCTGCCGGTGGGCCATCATGATAAGAGTATGCATGTATAATATGATGTTAATTTGACTTCAGAAGAGACTTGATAACAGTAGAATTAGGTGGGGAAACCGTGGAATATCAATATCAGTATTGGTTATTGGTCAAATGAGTTGTTGCATATCGGATATCAGCAAAAAATCCAATATCATGCTCCCTAGAAATACGTGTTCAACATGTCAATTTTTTCAATTAAACATATTTCCAATACAGCTACTGGCATGAAATGAAAAAAACCAAATCAACACAATGAAATTACTCTGATAAAGAACCTATAACATTTCAATCTATAAAAATTATGTGGTGTGATAAAGTGGAATGACACAGGAAAAAAGGATTAAACGCACTATAACTGACATTTATTTAGTATAATATGGAAGCCCTTGTTTGTGATGCCAGCTTCAAGATGCTTCCTGTGCAAATAAATTAATTTCTCACAGTGGTCAGATGGGACTTTGACTCATTCCTCCACACAGACTGTTTTTAAATCCTGAAGATTTGTGAATCTTGAGAGAGAAATTTCACTTTTTAAACTTAAAAAATTATTCTATAAGTGTTGTTAAAAGAAAATGTGATGTGACAGAGAGGTAAATACGCCCTTGTTTATCAGTTTGAACATTAAATATCAAGTCTTTGACCTGTATTTAATTAAATAGACCTATATTTAATTAAATACAGGTCAAAAAGGAATTACAAAATATTGCATTCTGTCTTTATTTATATTGTACACAGTGTCCAAATTTATTTGGAATCAGAGTTATACAACAAGACGTCATTCTGTTGTGATACGTATTCATGATTTTGTGACTGTTGTTAAAATGGCATTACATTTGGTGGAGAGCACATTATGACTTGTTTAGGACTCGAAACTCAAAGTTTAGGACTTGCGATTTGACTCGACTTAAGCACAAAGACTTGAGACTTACTTGTGACTTGCAAAACAATGTCTTTTTTATTTTATTAAATATCTCTCATGTTTAGCGTACAAACACAGGAGTGTGTGTAACATGTATCAACGCAGACACCAAGACAAACACACACTCAGACCCACAAAGGAAATCCCCCCGTCGCGGACATCAAAAGGTTCGTCCCAGACACAGATAGCACCAGAGAGGAAGAATTAAGCAATTTGTCTCCGATCCGCGGATCCACTTACTCTAAAATTCTTTTTTGACACTGCTCCAAAAACCCACGGCGCAAGATAACAACTTATCTCAGAGGAAGATATGCCGACAAAGATAACACAAAAGAAAGGTCTGTGTGAGCTTGGCTCTGCTCAACCTCGGAATAGATTTGCAGTTTGAGCAATCCGTGACCTGGTCTTTATTAGCGACCAGATAATCAAATTTGGGGGAATATTGCGTGGCCGGCAAAGGATGGAAAAGAGCCGCGGGGCAAAGTGTTTCAACTGGTTTCAAAACAGACTTGATACCACAGACTCCCGCCTTTCAACGCTCGCTGACTTTACCTGTCCGTCATCAAAGTGCTCAGTAAACCGTTAATAAGAAATTGAGACCGGCTTGATCACTTATGAAAGTAACTCTAACTGAATCTGCTACCTCTAAATGTATCATATCCCGCCTCCTCCTCGGCAAAGCAGAGGCCTCAAGGCTCCTCCAGTTGTCCTAATAAGAAGCAGGTACGCTGCTCTTTGGGTCCTCTTGGCCCTCTAAGTGACATATTATTCTACATCCACACACACACATGGTCCTGCTTAAATCATTTCCCAAGTAGGGGAGGTGAATGGAGGAGTCCATGTTGATTTGGAGAGGGGAGTTGTGTTTCCTCTCATGCCCCGTAACATTTTCCTAAAGAATTAACCTGCGTTTGGAGGTTTTGGTTCAAACACAAAGAGCGAGGATACGCCTTGGCTTCGATAAGCCACAGGGAGCAGGGCTACACGCTCTTTGAACCGATATTCCAGTTTGGTGATTTTCAGTGCTTTTGTCTGTTTGCTCTGATCCTTTTAACCAAACCCTTATCATGCCTCTCTCCTGAGCCTCTCCCTGCCTCATGAGATGCCTGCTGGCTGGCCCATCCAGGGTGTTTCATATTGGAGCTCTGCCGTCGCCAGCGGCCTGAATCAGTGCGTCCAGGAGTTAGCGGAGAAGAATGTCGGGATGGGGGCGAAACATCTGAGACGGGACATTCCTTCCCCGCTGTATGAAATATATACAAATAAATTAGAACCTCTGCTTTCGCACAGAGGAATGTCGAGGCAAACATTTTAAGAATGCAATCACGAGGAGCTTCCCTTGAGGCTACTGCATAGCAGGGTAGTCCGTGTTTGTGGATGATGTGTCAAACTGTGTCTGTGCACAATACTGTTTGTGAAGTATAGTTTGTGCGGGTTTTATGCATGCAGCAATGTGTCTCTGTATGTTTGAACACAGTGTGTGAAAGTAAAAGCATGAGGACAGACTGAGAATTCTGAGAAAGGGATCATCTCGCAGCACACACTCAAGGGCGTAGGTTTGGTTTCAGTGTTGGCGTGGTTCCTACTCCAGTAAATTTTGAGCATCAAACACTTAATTTCTTGCATTCTGGTGAATTTTTATGCACAAATTTGTGTATGTCTGCAGCCATTTAAGGTGGAGATGTCTTTCATTTCAGCAAAATAAAAGTCATCTGCTATTTTATTGCAAATGTTATAAATAATGAGAGGAATATGTCCCCAGCATCCTCCCTCAAATCGATGCCTGTGTTCACTCGTTGCCCTAAACACAAACAACAAAATGGCCAGAAAATTTAATATTTAATTGTGTCTAAAATCACTCCTTGTTCCCTGTATTGCTTCTGTATTGGAAATAATAATAAAAAAAATAGTAATCAATCTTTCAATCTAAACAGAAGGTTGAAAAGTTGACTTAGCCATGCTGCTCAACCATGTCGTGTAACATTTGTGTAAAAGATGTTGCAGAATCCTTAACTGATCCTCAAAATGTCATGGAGTTGATCAATTATCTACACCGTCTGTGTGTGTGTGTGTGTGTGTGTGTGTGCCTGTAATTATATGGACTTGTGAGTGTGTGTTCATGTGAGTGTGTCTCCGTCCTCACACTGCTGCGGCCTGCTCTCTGAGGAGTCAGACTGCGTCAGGCTGAAATCTCATTTTCTGCCTGTTAGGGTCTCTAACTCCTCTGTCTCCTCTGCTGTACCCTCTGTCTAGGTGCGGAGACCTTGGGACGTCATGCCTGGATAATTGGCTGTAATTGTCTTTTCACTTCTCATTTGTCACACGCTCAATTGTCCTCTGTCCTCCTGGAGTCATCTCACTTTTCTCCTCCAACAGTGAGTGACCCGTCCTCCAGGACTGCCGAGGAGCGTGCGACTGGAGTGAGCGTGCGTTGTGCACCTGGGTGAAATATTACTTGAGGAGAGTGTTTGACTTTTTAAAGCTCGTGATGTATTGTGTGAAGCTGTGTGTCTGACAGAGTAAATCATGCATACCTCCACCGGGTTCAACTCTTTGAAATCATGTTCAAATCTAATTCTGCCCAGCTCTGCTGTGGCATGTTATGGGTTTTATCCGTGCAAGTAAAACTATCTTAGTCTCTGGAGGCGTGTACAGTGTCAAACACATAAGTCTTAGTCCTGTCAAATTAATACACTGCAAAAAAAACACACTGACTGGTGTTTCTTTGTGTTTTTCATCAAACAAATTAATCCAATATCACTTTTCAAGTTAAAAACTTGTGAGTGTTGTTATTTCCATCTGCTGCTTTACTCACTGAGCTAAATCCATCCCACTTCAAGCAGCTCAAACACACATATTTCAGGCTGTTGTCTCACCTGCGGAGAGAGTCCATTTCCTATGGCGGGGTTCATGGGATTGGCCGGCCCTCCGGCGCTCACGAAGCTGTCCGAGTAGCCTGAGAAGGAGTGACGTCCCGAGGCGAGGCAGTAAGCAGAGCCTCCCTCTACCTGCCCTCCACCACCGCTGGCTTGATGGCCCGAGGAGGGAGGGAGAGGCTGGGGCCGATGCACCGTGCTGGGGGGCTCCGACACTAGAACAAGCATCAGAGAGAGTTTAAACATGTGTATGGATTCTTAAGGTAAAAGTTGCAAAACATAAATGCCAAGGCGTCGTTACTGGGGTCAGTGAACGTCAATTAAAACCAAAACATCCCACTCTAATAGAGTTGCTCTTCTTGTGCTGAACATTCTGTAAAGCAGATGCAAAACTGTTGGATGAAAACATGCTGGATTAAAAGAAAAATAAATAGATAATTGTTTAATTAAGTCTTTTTCATGCAGTATTATACCTTAGTGTGATAACAAACAACCCCAAAATTAACATTTCAACAATTAAGAATGATAATTATTACTAAAAAGATATACTTCTATCAAAAAACACTTCAATTAATGCTCTTTTAAGATTTTTTTATTTATTTATTTATTTTTGTATTTCGGCAGCAAAAGACACAGGATACTGCAGGTTCAGCCTTAGTGGTACATACTCTAAGTGCCAGCCTAACTTAAATCAATATAAAATTATTATTATCATTATTCTTTTAAATCAAAAACTACACAGAATGTTTAGATTTACACAACGAACACTGACTCAGAACTTCACTCCATGACACAGTGTTTTCTCGTGGCTAAATTAAACTGAGAAAAGCCTCAAAATAAAAGCCATCAGACAGCTGAAAGTTTTGAGACCCAAATTTTAGAATTTCTCTTCAAGCACAAATGAGTTTTTTCTAGGGAAATTTTAGCTAGATAGACTAGATAAAACTAGATGAAATGAAAGATGCATAATTACAAGAACAAGGCGTTCTTTCATTTTCCAAAAAAACAAATCATTATACTTTATTATCTGCATCAACAAGCATGCACTGACCGCTGCAGAGTCAGTGTCATCTCTTACCTTGTGCTATAGATGAGGGGGGGTACGTGCTGTCAGAGAGCTGGTAGGGGGGGATGCTGGACATGGCTGAAGGTGGGAAACCCCCCGGGATGAGGTGATTAAATGCCATCAGCTGACTGGCTCCTGCTTGCTTCCTCCACCTCGCCCGCCTGTTGCTGAACCAAACCTGGAGGAGGACAACGGTGGCGACGCAAAAAAAAAAATCAGAGGTAAAACAACACAAAGAAATAAGCAATGAGACACTGCATTTGTTTCAGTGGGTAACACACACTCTCACATTTATTCTGCACACAGAATATTATCTCACAGTTCCATCAGTGTGTGAAGTTGGAGAGGAAGCTGAGAGACAATGTGAGAAAAGAAGTTGTGTGTGTGTGTGTGGGTTAGATGTGTAGATGTTGCTCCGAGTGTGTGAGTGACATGCCGTGTCCATATGGACGAGGCTCACGCTGGGCCTGCTTACACTTCCCATATGGAGCCTGTGGAGGAGAATTTACTGGACCCCAGATCAGAAATAGGAAAGTCCAGATTGGGCCCCTGGGAGTGAGGATGAGAAGTGCATGTGTTCGTGTGTGTGTTTGAGGGCTGTTCATGGTAAGGACAGGTCTGTAGGTGCTTGTTCATGTGTCATGTCAGACAGCAGCGAAAGTGTTGCTGCCATCTTGTAAACATGTTCATGTTTACCTGTTGAAGGATTACATGGTTCTCTGTAAAGCTGAGGTCAAATTTACAACCCTTGAGTTTATGGAACTGTTTTGAAACTCCATCATATGAATTCCTGTGTTTCACAAGCTTAAGTTTGTTTTGAACTCTGCTCAGTTCCTAAAAAGCCAACATTTAAGATATAGATATACGTGCTCTCTCGTACCTGAACCCTGGCCTCTGTGAGTTTGGCCCTCTGGGCGAGCTCCTCCCTGGTGTAGATGTCGGGGTAGTGAGTCCTCTCGAAGGCCCTCTCCAGCTCCTCCAGCTGCTCTGCCGTGAAGGTGGTACGACTGCGCCGCTGCTTCCTCTTAAGCGGCAGATCGGGTTCTGACTCCACGTCTGAACCCTCGTCTGAGTGACTCGCTGTTGAACACAGAAACGGTGAGGATGAGATTTCCTCCAAATATCAGGTGTTGAATCAGGGAAAGGCTGGTGTTGTCTGCTCCTGAAATGTTGAGTTTCATCCTGATAACCTCCCATGCACACATTCAACTTCACAGCTTTAGTTAAGTCACCTAACCTTCGAGAAAACACACTGATGTTACAGACCAACACCTCATGGTGCTTCACGTCGTAACATTCAGCAGAATCATCTCATGATAACTTTGTTCTCTGTTTTCATTTCTTTTCTTATAGTTTCCACTTAAAGACGGTGGGTATTTTCCTTTCTTCACACACTCCCACACACACACACACTCGCACCATAAGGCATCGGCCTTCCTCGTGGTCTTGTGGGCAAACAGACCTCTATTCAGGAGAAATATTCTGAGCCTCAGGAATAATCCCACTGGACAAGATTCCCAGGGCACCGCGGGGGAACTGGTGGACTAAAAGCCACACAAAAGGCTAATTTGGATCCAGGGGCCATTCTCTGAGTGCACGGTTGTGTGTGTGTGTGTGTGTGTGTGTGTGTGTGTGTGTGTGTGTGTGTGTGTGTGTGTGTGTGTGTGTGTGTGTGTGTGTGTGTGTGTGTGTGTGTGCGTGTGTGTGTGTGTGTGTGGACAGTAGCCTGGACAGCCAGGAGCGGTTGCCTGGATGAAGAACAACTGCAGTCAGCTGAATGCTGGTCTTCTTATCTATGATCGAGCTAAGCAGGAGAAGATATGAATCAGTTTTCTCTTTATTTTCCGCTCTCTGTCTCGTCACAAGAATGAACTCACAGTTCAGACTGGGTGATTTCTGCAGCAGCTCTGTAGTTTCTAATCAGATATCATCAGCCTTAAGTCTTAAGATGTATGTTGTCAAATCCAGAGACTGAACAGGTGAAGATAAAGAGATTTTTTTAAAGTGATAACCGAAAAAAAAATATCATAATTCTAAAATAAAGTCCAATAAAGGGCCCAAATAATGATTCCTATGTGGCTCTTCAGGTGCAATCTACTATTTATTAAATAGTGCAATCCACTGCTTCTCAACTTAATATCATAACCTTTATTTCAACTCAGAAATACGTCAAGGTAGAGACCTCATTTGCAATGTAGCCGAGTGAAACAATATCAAGTAAAAGACACAGAAAAAAACAGATAGAAATGTACGTAAAAGTGGCAACAAGAATTAAAAAGCAATAAAACCACAATTAAAAATGTACAGAAAAGGAACACCTAGACTTAAAGTTTGAATTGCACTATGGATAAAAGTGAGGAACGCTTTAAATTGTTGTTCCACGTTGCAGGTGCACAATATGAAAAACTGGAGTTCCCAAATTCAGTAAAAACAGCCGGCACCTGAATAAAAAGCCCACAATAAAAAGAAATCATTAAACTCATTTAAGGCGGTAAAAGACCAATAAGAGCTTTCTAAATAAATAAAATAAAACTCGGTGTCTTTCACGTGGCAGATGAGGTGTGCATGTGTACAACACAGCGGAAAAGAGAGTCTATTTCTAATTTTGAAAAATCACATTTTCATTCGTAAAGTCACCAGTTTTGAAACATGATATTTTCTTCTTCTTAGTGCAATAATCCATTTATGAAGTACAAGCTTTTTTTCACACTATTTATTTCTGATTTTACTAATAATTATGTGGTCAGTTGCACTCCTAATCTTGTTGTATATTCTTTGTACAGTGACAATAAAGGCTTTTTATATTATTCTTTTCCCATATATAAAGTCTAAAGTCAAGCTAATAACATTTTGACGTGAGATCTAACTTCTGATCAATTTTTGGAGTGTTGTCCCTGCAAATAATTTACAGCAGGTCTGATGCACACAAAAAGAGGTGTAAAAAGATGAATTAAAACTACTAAATTAAATTAACATTGAATTTAGGGCCTAACTTATCAACTACTTTCAGAATTATTTTATTTTGTCATCAAAATAACATTAAAAAAAGTGGTAAATGCCCATAAAATAATTCCTGGAGTCCAACGACAAACAGTCTAAACGCCAAATTTATTAAATTTCCAATCACATCAAGCTGAGAAACCCGCAAATCCTCACATTTAAGAAGCTGTAACTAAAGAATCTTTATCCACTTTGTTTCACAAATAACAAACTTTTATTTATTTTTTAACAGTTGATTAATTGATTGAATCAATATCCTAAATTTGAAAAATACACAAGTTGTATTTTTGACTTGTCATCAAGTGATCTTCAGCCTGACCGAGCTGCGGTGACATCTTGCGCCCTGACAGCTTTTGTGTTTCTACTTTTCATCTGCGTCTCAGATCAGTATTAATACTATTGTGAGCGACGCTCTATAAGCCGGCAGCTCGGTTTTTAACTCACTACTTCAAACAGCCCATTGGCTCCCTTCTAAGTTCACCAAGGCCAAAGCACTTTTTGTGTCACACTTAATTAATTCCCCCTCAGCATAGGGGAAGTTTTGTGTGCAACACTGTATTAGTTCCCCCTCAGAAGCAACAATAAAATACAAGAGAATCCAAATATCTCAGGGCCCCTCATGTGAAACTGATCCTCTCTCCCCCTTCGGCGATTTTCTCCTTGCAACACCAATAGCAGTGGGAGTCAACTTAACATGCATTAGGAGCAAATTGGTAAAGAAACATTCAAGCATGAGGGAGGCAATAAGTAAAATATTTTCAAAGGGGGAGCGAGAGAAATGGAGACATTGCCTTAAGCCTCTGCTGAATATCTTGCAATTTTGCACTCGTAGATTGCTAGCTCTTTATCAACCCGTGTGAGTCTAGCATTTTAACAGGAATGATACGCTACGACTCTGCTCTGCAGAGACATTTCAAAATGGCCACTGCGGATTAGGATTCAGTTTCATCAGCTGTGATGCAACTTTATCACGATGTGGTGACAAAAACATGCCACTGAAACACACCAAACAAATAACACACCAACATTTTTACGACTAGTGGTAACATGACTTTGATTTTTAGATGGTGGGGAAGGAATTCGGGATGTGGACTTTTTTGACAGGACGGCTGCAAAACAAGAGATGAGGCCTTTTGTAGCCTCCCCCTCCAGTTCCTGCACGGAGGAGGGCCGCTAGGAATGCTTTTTCGCTCCCCCCCTCGACTTTAGCAGCATGCACGTTCCTCAGCATTTCACAGGGATTTGGGCCCTGGGAAAGCTGAGGCGGCCGGGAAAATCCTTAATCACTTTGGAATTACCTATCGGTTATGACTGCTACCGGGGCTTCGAGAACTTTTCAAAAGAAGCGACAGAGTGGCACCTCTCAAGTCTCGGGAGTCTAGTCACGATACAATCCTGAATCAGATCCTGTACGGGCGACTCAACCGGGCTCAGTTGTTTCACTTCACTTCCTTGGATTGCTAAATTAGTTGATGTTAAGATGGAGTCAGATAAGACGATAGGATGAAATGATAACGACGCTTGTGAGGAAGTTGGGTCAGCACATAATGAAACCAAGATAGCGCATGAACATTATACAGCTGCCAGGTAGAACACTTGGTGATAAAAATGGCTCCCAGCACGTATAAAAAAGGAAAGAGAAAACGTCGCACTTGCACATTTTTCACCTCAAACAACAGCAAACTCCTAATTTGCCCCACAAACTTTTTGCACTTCGACACGCCGCCCTCCTTAAACAAGCACCACCTTCTCCTCCCTCTCCTCTCTCTCTCATGCTCCCTCCTTCTCACCCTCTCTTTGTCTCCCTTCTCCCCATCTCTCTCTCTTTTCCACCCATATTTCTCCCTGTGACTCTCGGGCTCTTTGTTGCTCCACAGAGCTGAGGTCTTTGCCGGCGATTTCCACGCTCCATCTGTGGAATCCGTCATGGCTCCCTCGGCCCTTCACAGTGGAGGGCTGTCACCTGCCCCACGGGGGAGCTGGGGTGGGGGGGCATAAAGAGGCTCCGCAGAGGGCTTGGGGGGGGTGGGGTGGATGGGTGCACAGCCGGGGGCGTTATACCCTTTCCCCCACTCCTAAAAAACACCCCCTTCCTCCAGAGGGAACTGTAAGAGCACCTGAGGGGGCGAGGAGGGCAGCGGAGAGGGGCAACAGGGGCTGTTGTTGCCGATGTAAATGTCCCCGTGGGGATAGTCTGTCTGGGCATCTGTGTTGGTTTTTGTTGTTGTGCTTGTTGGTGGAAGCGTGGTACATCCACAGTTTGTAGGCCCTCTTCATGGACACTAGCTGCGGTGAAAGGAAGTGCGTCCCTCCCAAATATTTCCTCCACCTTCTCTCTTAACTTTAAAATATTAAAATCCTGTCTGTCTCTTTCTCTTCTAATTCTCTTTACGTGTTTGTGCTGTGTCTGTGAAAATATGTACATTTATCAGTTTTTTGATGGGTAAAACATCCAAATAAGATATTTATGATACAAAAATCAGTTTGAAACTGGATCAGCACTGCAAAGTTAACCCCTGATTCTCTCTTGAAATTGTGTAAAAGTCAGGATACACCAAACCTACATCAAAGAACTGGTGCCGACTGTTGCGTCGCTTCATGTCCCATGTCTCGGCCAAAAAGTTGCACCTGAACAAATTGCAAAGACTACCGCCAGCGGCAAACTTGCACGTACGTTCTGTGCCTGCGTGAGAGGAAATAACTCTCCATAGCAGCATGTGACGGCCGTTTGTATTCGTCATTTAAAAAGGGAGAGTGGAACACCGACAGTAAGTAAGTGAGTAAAATTTATTCATACAGCACTTTTCACAGACATAGCCCACAAAATGCTTCACAAGGGCAGTAGACAACAAGAAAGAAATCAGCTAGCAAAACTATTTGCACACACACAAGACAAAAGAAGAATTCACACGTACAACAGAAAGACACAAAATCTCTTACAAGCTTTCTTCACTTTATTTCTCCTATTGTGCACTTAGTTGAACCTCCAACCCATGTCTACTACTCTGATTCAACATGCTGAATTAGCCGAATGAAGCCAACATTAGCCAGCTAGTGCCAGCAGTGCAGGACACACCCAAAAACAAGAGACGTTCATGGATGACCTGACATTGACCAACGGCCAACCGTCGGCTTGGTGTGTCAGGACCCGTTTTCATTAGAAAGTGAACATAGCTTTCATTTTCCTAAGAATTTTTTTTTTTTAGCAGTCCTCATTACAATACGACCATTTTTACTGGAGCGTGCTGTGGTCACTGTCTGTTCCAATAGACATTAAAGCGGGATTTATACTTGTGTGTCAGCTCTATGCAGAGCCTACACCGTAGCCTAATCGTCAAATCGATGCTACACATCGCAGTGACGCAGACCTCCTGTCTATGTTTGTGAGCTGAAACCATTTCCCTCAGTGGAAACAAAGCTTTTATTTACTTTTATTTCACAGATAAGAAACACTCATATGAAGCCAGGGACAACAGCAACATTTAACAAAGGTAACGTTACAAAATTCAGCTCCATTACAGCTCACAAGGTTCACTGACAAAACAACTGTCTTATACTAAACACGTTTTCCAATCAAATACAACATGCTAACATTATTAGCACAAGCCTATGGCATTTTACATTGTATAAATTAGCCTAGCGACTAGCGCAGATTTCTTCTGCTCATATGAAGCCAGGATAAATCACACACAAGACTTATAATGCTATTTTTGTGGAGGCACAATTTCACAATTTATTGTTTCTTATCTGTGAAATTAAAGTGAATAAAAGTTTCCACTGAGGGAAATGGTTTCAGCTTACAGAAATCTGAGGAGGTCTGCGTCGCTGCGATGTGTAGCATCAATTTGTCGCAGAGGTATAAATCCTGTTTACTTTTGGATGTATGCCTATATGCATAAGATATCGATATCGCTCTCTGTTAAAAGTAACTTTTACTGCAGCTTTCAGGTAGTAAATGCAACTCAGTGCTGAATAACATTGTTTTTGACAATATGACATTTTTTGCAACTGCAATGTAACTTGCTGGATATTTTGTGTTAGTGTGTGTCTTAAGGACAATGCAAAGCTTGGATCGCTGTGAAAACAAAATCCTAAAAGAGGCTTGTTCCACTGCTCCACACATGCCTGCTTAAGCATCACCCACATGCCTAAAATTCTAAAATATAATGTAATGCAAATTAAAGTGGCAGGTGATGGAGATTCATGGGGTGGCACATGGGGTGCAGAGGGGTGTTATGGTGGCAAACTTGTGCCAAGATGGAGGGCAGCCGCCCAATCACCCCTGAAGCTTACTACTCCCCACAGCTTGGCTGAGGAGCTCATAAACACACACACACACACACACACACACACACACTGCAGCACTCCAAGCACATGACCTTGTACACATGTCCACAGCGCTGGGCTTCCCCTGATTCTACATGCATTTTAAGGCTACGTTAATCGAGCTTGTCAGCCCTGAGGCGTCTCCACTTTAGCGTCCATTAGCAGCGCTCCCCCTGCTCACATGCCTGTAAGTGTGGTCAACACACACACAATACTCTCCAAAACGATCTCTGCGATGATGAAACATAATGCCAAATCAGCATCAGGATACATATTACCTCGAGACAAAGAGGAGAAGAGTGAAGAGTAGAAGAGCCTGAAACCTTTCCCCTGCTCCCCCGGATCTTTTCCAACCTTGTAAACCTGTGGTTTCAGAGTGCCCCGTTTGCCGTCATCGCCTCGCTATCCCTAAGATCTGATCACATTGATTTGGCACCGTCAAATAGCCTTGGCCAATCAAATTATCCACTCTAACCGTCATATCGCTGCCTGCCTGTATACATATGCTATATCTTAAAATGCTGTATTTATAGCCCCTGTAAACACTTGACTTCTCTCTGTATACTTTTGCTCCACCTCAGCTTGAAGGAGCGGGGGGTGCAGACGTGGTACCGGCTCTTGTCAGTTCATCGAAATATGAGAAAATATGAGCCTTAAAAGGGTAAAATTATCTGAGCAGGAGAGGGCCTGGAAAAGCAGCAGCCTCGGCGAGATCGCCCGGGAGCTGAGGAGCATTAAGCCGCAAAATAAGAGAGAAGCAGTTGGAAGGGGGTGGGTGGAAGGGGTTAGAGGAGAAAAGAAAACTGTTTAATTTAACCAAACTGAAGCCCTGAGAGGCACACAGTGCATGGGACTCCAAGCCAAAACAACCTCTCCGGAGCCAAGAAAGCCCAAAATGGATCCCACCGTGCAACGCCATCCCAGGGAAGAGAAAAACAAGGGGAGAGGAAGGAGGAGAATGGAGGGTTTAGCTGAAACAGTCTGTTGGAAAGACTTCGGCATTGCTGTTTTCTTAGGAGGTGGGGGGGAGTCGAATGGGGACACAAAGGCTTAAAAATGTCCACAGCGACATGAGACAGTACGCTCTGAGCATGCATGCATGTGTGCGTGAGAGACAGATAGAGAGGCAGTGAAAGGGGATGTGTCAAAGTTGGATTTTGGAGACTTGGGGGAATTGACTGACCATATGTGGACTATTTACACCCCTCTTCGGACATCCCAGTAACTCTTCTGGGGCTTTGGTTAATACTGAGGGTAAATTGAGCCTCTGACACATCGCCCCCCTTCTCTCCACCTACCCCTCTCAGAAAAAAAACACAAAACAAAAGGCAGAGGAGACAAACGCAGCATTTATTTGGGCGGGCCGACCATGCTGCTCCTATTCAGGAGCCGGCGGACTAAGTGACTGGCCGACTGCATTAAACAGTATATAGAAGTCAAGACAGGCAGATGCTGGGCTGGATAATGGCTTTACTGACAGCTTATGGACCCATCTGTGACTCTTTCTGCTGGGTTAAGAAAAAGATTGTGTGTGTGTGTGTGAGTGTGTGTGGGAGGCGGGGTTGGAGGGCGAACTCACTTGACTTGCTAAGGAGGAGTCTCAACCTTCACAGCTGCCCCGTAAATGAGAGTGTGCCGGAGCTGTGTGTGTGTGTTTTGGGTTTTTTAGCATGAGATTGTGATTATACACGAAAAAAATGACACGAGAGAACCGTCACGGCCTCGTTACGCAGCAAAAAAATGACACGACAGAGAGCACGGAGGAGTCTGAGGCTGTCAACGAAGAGTTATGGGAGTTGTCGAGGATGTAGGGGGTGAATCAGGAAGTGGTTACCTGTCATTTGTAGCTAAATGTGTTTCTAACCCTGTTTCCTGTGCAGCGCTGGGGGAGAGTGACCCTCCGTGGCCCTGTGACCCTGCGGCTCTTGTCTGTCTTTTAACCCGCAGCTCCAGTCAGTGGGGCACTTGTTGAAATCCGGCAAGGTGAGCTGTTAGCAGGTTAACTGTCATTTTCATTTTTTAAAGTTGACAGGGAGGATGTTTGACAGTTTCAGCTGTCTTAATCCTGCTGCTGCTACGGACTACAGCAGATTACAAAAGAGTTTTCAAGAGAGTGTACGGCATCGTCGACACAAAAGCAAAAGCAGTCCCATTGGCCGCATCCAGCAAAAGTAATTAGAGGCAGACTTAAGTGTCTCTAAGAGGCTGTGGCATGCTCTTTTTTGAAGCTAAAGGTAAGGTAGTGGTATCTTACGAAACTAGACAACCTAAGGCATCCTCTTGCACCTACCATGTTGTCATAGCTTGTCAGGAAAGGAACTAAATAACCCTCCAAATTCGGCTACAGTTTAGCGAGGGAATAACCGGAATGGTCATTTTTAAAGAGGTCCATTGAACTCTTACCTTTAGATATCTGAATAAAAATGGATTTTCATGGTGCCAATGAGTCTTCTCTAAACTTGAAAAAGTTTGTTCCCTGTAATTTTTGTCCTTGCAATCAATGTGGCCTGCTCTTTCAAATTAAAGCTGTATTTTTGTCTTTTTAAGGAAAAGGACAGCGTATTTGAGGAACAATCGGTCGCCTGACATTTCGTGGAACTCAAAATGCTAACTGGAGCAGTATTAGTTTAGCACATCAGATAGTTAGTGATAGTAAAGGCAGATTAATGGTTGAAAGAACGACACTTTTGAAGAGTGTCGTCGTTATTGTTTAATGGCACTTGGCGGGGAAAAAGCAGCAGGACAACAACTTAAGTTAAGGGTGCAACTTTCATCCGGGAGGCTATGGCTAAGATTTCCTAGACCCAACTACATGCCTGTGTTTGCTAAATGTAACCATGTGTGTTTGTTGTTGAAGGAAAAATAACATCAGTTCACAGTGTTGTACTGACGGTGTGCGTTTATTTTGAAAGAGACTGCATGTAAATTGTACATTTCCTGTGAAAATGGAAATGTATTTTGAAATCCGACAATGCATGTAACAGGCAAAGGTTGACACGGCGTCCCAGGATGTCAACAACCAACGCACATAGGGTACCTTGCACGTCATATGTCGGCGTGGAAAGCCCACGACCAGACGACAATATGTAACGAGGTCGAAGTGAGAATGTGTCTGGCGAGCAACGCTGCTCAAGAGTAAAGTACAAAACCAAACTATATCAGTATGTGATTTCTTGACTCTCGCCATATCGAAATAAATAGAAATATTCCTGAATTTCACATGTGGCGTTTGGTTTTGGTGTGCCACCCTAACATTTTTCCGTGGCCCCATTTGGCCACCCCTATGAAAAATTTCTTGGGGCACCACTGCTTTCCCCTTAATATCGTGGTCATGCTTAAACAAAGTAAAGAAGTGAAGAGTAAGATCCAAAATCTAGTGAGACATTTAGTATAGCAGTAATGTTCTGTATAATGCTGCATTCACGTTATATGAGTGAGGGCTGATTGTACTTCTTACCTCAACTTTCAGATGGTAAATATTACTAAGGGACTCTCACTGCTTTGGCAGCGAGTCCCTACGTGAAATACCTTTAATCAAGCTCTACAGAGTCGCACATTCACTCAAAGAGCTTGAACAAAACAGATAACTGTAGCTGACGCTGTAAAGCTCAAGGACAAACTCATATCTATCAAATACAATTCTGTGTCTGCTTGATGCCGTTATGTGTGCACATCACAAAAGATATTCCCACATGGCCCGACTACATAAACACGAATTTTAAGCCTCTTTCCTGACGCGACACAAAAGCTTCTGGGCTAATTAGTTAACAAAGCTCTGAATGAAAGTCAGGCTTCATCAGTCAGGTGATTGACAGCTGCCTGTCCCCCGTCAGCAGCATAGATGCAGCGTTTACTGGCCTTTGGCTGGCCTCTGCAAACTTTGACACCCAACCCTAACCCTGATACACTCACACATGCACATAGACACGCATGTTAAAAACGGCCGTGCTTGGAAACCCACAGACAGATGCATGAGAGGAAAATGCTCGCACTCAACATTCTTCCTTGCTTTCTCAGAAACACGCACAAACACACTCATGCACATTAAAAAACAACCTCTCTCCCCCTTTCCCCCCAGCTGTTGTGCCTATAGTGCATACTCGCAGCAGATAAAGAGGGGCCTTATTCTAAGGCGAGCCATTCTACTTGACCTTCGCTGGGCCTTTTCACTCTTTCACTCCCTTCAAACCGTCTTTGGGGCTCGCTCACTCGCAGCTCAATGTGGCTAGTCCATCACGGGTGAAGGCTGAGGCGCTACAGCGGGTCTTGAAGGGGGAATACCCCAAATACCCCTTCCCCCCCTGCACACATGCACATACACACACACACACGCACAAGCCCCTCCCTCTCAGAAATCACCCTGACTTCAAAGTTGGTGTGCATTCATTAATTGCCCTTTGAATTGATATCAGAGGGTCACAATAAGAGTGTGAAAGGAAAAAGAGGCTTTAATGAAGCATAGAGCAGCCATTCATTTGCAGATAACTATGTTTTCATGCTTGAATAGTCATCATGCATGGGCTTATTAGAAAAAACTCACGAGAGAGGGAGGAGCGCGAGATGAGGAGCGAGGGGACACAGAGACACAGAGAGCCCCGGGGTAGAGGAGAGTGATTTGGTGCTCGCCACTTGGCCCTCGTGCCCCTCTTTGCCCTCGTGCCCAGGGACTCACTGAGTGACACATTCATTCTTTCAGCAGACAGACAGAGCCCTCTTCACCAGACACTTGGCTCAGGCCAGTTATAGCCAATAGCTATTATAAGATCCATCGGGAGCTTATTGGTTCTGTCAGATTTGATGAGGCAGCAGCTGGCAGCTTGTTAGGGCAACAACTCTGTTATTTTCATCATCAATCAGTCTGCTGGATGCTTTCTTGATATTTCGATCAACCCTTTGGTCTAAGAAGCGATAGAAAATGGTGAAAAAAATGTGAATTCAAAGTCCAAAGTGTCTGTCTGTCTTGTTTTGTCCGATCACCAGTCCAAAACCCAAAGATATTACACATTAAAGCACCAAATCTGCACATTTGAGCAGCTAAAACCAGACAATTTGAGGCATTTTTGCTCAAAAAATAACTTCAATCGATGAATCTATCACCCAAATACTTGGTTATTAATTGACTTACTGTTTCGGCTTTACAACTTACATTAAAATGAAGTAATTTAAATAGTTAATTCTGTGTTTTCTGTTATAATTGCTGACTTTGCTGACCACAGTTTTGTATTTCAGAGCCTCGTAAGCAAGAAAACTAGGCAGAACAATTGAGCTCATTGTGGGCAACTGGAATATAAAAACTTACTTCCACATATTCTCATTTTGGAAAAGTTTTATCAGTGAACACTTTACAGTCCGAGTGCGTAAAGCTCTTCAGATACAGGCTGATGTGCAGAAGTTAATGCAAAAGTCTCTGCAAACGCCATCATCACACACTCAACACACTGCACCGTCTGGCCTCTTCTCCCTTGCTCCGTCCTATCACTCCTCTTCCCTCTGCCCTCTCTTCCCTCTCCTCTGCCCTGGCACCGGTCCAGTGTGTGCCCACATATTACATTTGCAGCACGCCATCCTTCACCTCGAGTGGCAGAGGAGCCCAAGTTCTTCATTCACTCGCATTATTTACACAAACAAAGTCCCACTCCGTTTCTGTGACAAAGCCAGCTAAATCTTTATGGCTCTTTCATGTATTGTCTGCTCACGGTTCCCTTTTGTCCCCCGGCCATTGGCCTGGGCCCTGGATACAATGAGCCCGGGGGAATGGAAGCAGATTGAAGGAATGCGCCTCAATAAACCTAATTATGACATGATGACTGCGCTCACCATGGTAGGGGTTTTTCAAAGATCCCGGGCTTATTCAATTAGCCCTTTCCAGGATCCCCTTTCACCAAATAAAGTTATCCCTTTGACTGTTTGCATTGCAGAGTGGAATGTGTGTGTATGTGTGTGTGTATGCACAGCGTTGTGTGTGTACGTGTGTGTATGTGTGCACACACGGCCAGCCTAAATGGAAATGTATCGGCCCTCAACAAGGCTCCTCTGTATTATCTGGCTAATTTCACCTAACTAAGTATGGACTCTAAAAGATACACTGTGAAAATGTGCAGCAGGAGGAGGGAGGAGGAGGAGGCGGAGACACCGTGACTGTTTTAATCATTAACTTTGTCTCCAGGGTTAATTACTATGATGCTGGGAGTTTGGTGCAGCCCAGCAACAGGCCTGAGGGCCAGCGTCACTGCCAGATACATAAATATTTTACAGAACATGGAGAGGAGGAGGAGGAGGAGAGTTTTGAGCATGAATGTCTTTGTTTTTAACTTTGCTTATTGCACGGGAATGTAGAGAAAATGTGATTTAACTTTTATCTGTGTCACAAGATTGAATTTTAATTTTTACCCTCCAATGCTGAATTGATTAAGCAACTAGGTGTGTGTATGTGTCTTTTTAAAATAGCTCATTTTTGAAAATATAAAAGACTTACTAACTTAATACTCAATGCCAATATTTAACAAAGTCAGAAAAGTAGTCAACGGGTAATTGAAAAACAAGTTTGGGTTTGCATATTGTAATAATCATTTTTAAGCAAGGGCTTAGGTTTCATTTCAATATTTTGGGGGACACATATGAAGCTGGGGGTCCACCACTAGAAAACTCTGAGTGTCAAACACTTAATTTTCTGCATTCATGAATTTCCATGCACCAATTTGTGGCTGAGATGTCTTTAATTCTGTCAGAATAAAAGTCCTGTACTACTTTTATGTTTTTAGTGCAGATGCAAATGCACGTATTCTAATTATTGTCATAATGTCCCCCTCAAAATCTAGTACACATCATTTTTATACATTATTATAGATATAAAATGCACTGCTGTTATGTTAAGATACTTTGGTGTCATTTCATTTTCTAATAATAGGTATCAACTCAAGATATTTGCATTGAAAATGTACAACAAATATGTGTTGTTCTGAGGCAGGAAGCTTCACAAGCAAACAGAAAACGTTGGTGGTGAAATTAACAAATTAAAAGTATTTAAATAAGAATTACTCAGATTTAGTCGCTGAAATCCATTTCCATGCGGCATTTTGGAAGAAGAAACCAAATGTGTTTGCAATCAAACCGCGAAAGGTTAATAAAGAACTTAATTAGAAACTTTACAGAAGTGGACTGACTCTCCTTTGTGCGCTCCGGAGGATGGAGCCCAGATACGAGACGAGCTGTGCGCCGCAGGCTGAGAGAGAGAGACACACAGAGAAAGGAGTAGGAAACAGAGGGAGAGGGGCGGTGTTGCGCTCCAGATGAAAGTGGGATGAAATAAAAGAGTCGATTTAATCTGCTTGAAGAGATTTGGGGAGCAAGTGGTGGAGAAGAAGGAGGAGGAGGAGGAGGAGGAGGTGGAGTGTTGGGGGTGAAGTTTTCGGAGCTGTGCGCAGCGCAGGACGGGTGGCCGGGGCCCCTATTGTGAAGCTGCGCTCCGGGCCAGACCGGGGCTCTCCGGGGAGAACATTGGTCCCTATTCACCGAAACCACTCTTTAATACACTCCCTCCGTCATTAAATGTGACATAGCACAATATCGACATCATTTAGAGGACATTATTAATGTTCGAGGGGGCAAGGCCAGGATTCATCAAAGAATCAATAATGGATCATGAGTTACAGGCTGGAGACGGCTCGGTATTATTAGCTCCATCCTCCAGAGGCGGAGAAGGCCACTTTGTTGAGCTGGTCAGTTACAGTCTGAATATTATGACAAACAGCAATTAGGCTGCATCAAAAGCTGCTGACGTTTTAAAGCTCTGACATTTAAATGCAACAAGAAAGTTATTCAAAGTTTGCTGACGTCAGAAAAACAGAATTACAGCTTGTGTACTGGCTTGTCAATTTTCTGTTTTCCCTTCCTCTCAAATGTGTGCGCGCCTTTGTCAGCACACATTTTGTTACTTTGAAAATAGCGCAATTTAAAATCAAGTGTTAAGTGCGTATTTGTGCGCGCACACGTCTGTAACCGCGCGCATCCTCGGGCAATACGTGAGAGGATTTCAGAGGCCTCAATTGTCATTCTGAATAGCAGCGGGCTTCTTTAGGCGACCCCGAAAGGAAACATTTTGTAGGTGAAAACGGCCATTTTCTCTGGCTAAACCGTGCCGGAGCGCTCCCTGAATAATTCATCCTTCATTGCGGCCTCATAGTGTGTTTTGTCGGGGCTTTTCTGTGGAGGAGCTTTTTCTCTCTGACTGAATTATAAACAGGTTGCCTTCTCCTTCTTCTCCTTCTCCTCCTTCTTCTTCTTCTCCTTCTTCTTTAGCCGCGGCCAAAGCTGTTTCCAAGCTGGCCTTTTGTCCGCGCGCAGCCCAAGCGTGAGCCCCAAATAGACTCTCGCGCCTTTGTCTCCCAAGTTCATCCTTGAGCGTCCCGTTGTGCGCGCGAGGCGTGTCTTTGTGAGGAGCTGGAAACCGTTGAACAAATGTTTGATCAACTCATCTGGGGGACATTTTGTCTCCTCAGACTCGAGTCCTTTATCTCTCCTCCCCTGTTTTATACTGATGCGGGGATGGAGAGGGCTGCATGTTGACATGTCACTGCGTAAATTGGTTTTAAAATTGGGAAAATAGTTACAGGAAACAACGTATTTTATGTGCCTCTAATCTCTGGTGCTTGGTGGCACATTATTAAGTGACCAAGTGTTTAAAGATGAAATATTTAGTCAACATTTCCAAACTTTTCCAACAATACCAGGAGCTCTAAAGTCAGTCTGAAGCTGAATTATCACCACTTTCATCACCTGCACTGTTTGTCTCCGGAATTATGCCCCATTTCAATTTCGCTGCCACGCGCCCAGCCCACTGAAAAGTGTAATTAACTTTTCCAGAGCGCAAAGAAAACATTTAAACCGACTCCATCCAGTGAGGATGACAAGCACATCATCATTTCTACAAAGAAACCAAATTAAACGTGACGAATTTCCACTCCCAAGGCAAAAAAAAAGTAAAGTAATGGCACTGAGAAGAGGATAAATAGTGGAGCTGAAGAGCACTGAGCCCCAAACCGCTCTCAAATCTCCAATTAGGCCACTGTCTGTGGAACTATAATGGCGGAAATGAAGAAAATATGCTTTATTCCTTGGTTTGCTGCACTTCCTATTACTTTAATTTCACCAAAAAGCTTGGCTTCGGCTTACACTGTAAATAGTCCATCGTTAAAGGGGTCTTTGTGAGCAGAAAGGGCATTTTTTCTTAATTAGGAATAAACTTTCTGATGAAATGAGACAAGTCCAGTTTTTTCTCACGCAGCAAATCACTGTTAAGAACTTAGATTTATTCGACCTTCTTTAAATCCACTGTAAAGTCACTAACACACCTTAAATTGCACTGAAAAAATACATTATTTGCACTTCTTTAATTTAAAAATATATAAGTTTTGTTAGACTGAATGTGTGCGCAATGGTAACTTTTTACAGTGGACGCTGGCGTGTGAAACACTAATAAAAATTGATTTGTTGAATAAAATAATAGCCAAACTATAAACACACAGCGGGCCAAGAGAAATGTAAACTGTTTTCATAATTCATGAAGGTGTCACACTTAAATTTACCGAATTAATTTATACTGCAAGTGGATTGCTTGGTTTTGTAATTTGTCTACAAGAATAAAACACCCTTAAAATATGTGCATCCTAATATGTAGAGTTACTGTAACACAGATGCATCCACACTGCTTTTAAACCCAGCTGCACACACACACACACACACACACACACACACACACACACACACACACACACACACTCCTTTCCCGCACAGAGCCATCACCTGCTGTTTGATTTACGGTATGGCCTCATGGGAAAAGCATTAGCCGCAGAGATATGGGCGATAAAGAATTCCTAACAAAGGACGACACACACTCTCCACCCCCATGCAACAACTTTACAGCATGCTCAAACTCCAGAGAGGCGAGTTATAACACCAAATAAAACCACTCTCCGTTACCCTCTTTGCGCAGGAGCAATCAACAGGTTGAATATCACAGATTTCCTGAGTTTCAAAATTGGAATTTAATTCACTGGATTTTATTCTAATTAAATAATATACGCAGATAAACAGTCTGAACGTTCTGATACTCCCCAAATACAGCTTAAGCAAACAGTTTAGCAAGTATATAAATATAAATTATAATAAAAATCCTCCCATATGGACTCACTGAGACGATATCTGATCAAACATGACTCCTAATGTGTGCGCGCGCACTGATATGACAAAGATAACTCCAGCTAAAGTGAACAGAGAACTTCTCTCTCCTTCTACATCAGCCTCGATAAGCAGTTCACTCACATCTGTCTCCTAAGATGCCTTCGATGCTGTGTTTGGCCCTCCGGTCGCTCTCCTCCAACTCTTTCCTCTCGATTTCCTCCTCATCCTCCTCTTCGTCGCCTTTGCCCCCGAACTTACTCCGCATGGTGCGACTAATGGAGCTCACTGCAAAAGTTTGGCCAAAGGGTGGAAATAAAAAATAAGTAATGCGTTTAAAAAAATGGTATAAATTTTACTTGGCACTATGTTAGAATTAGACAAAATATAGGACATTAATTTGGCCTTGAAAAGTTGTCAAAAGTCTCTTAAAATTGAATTAAATTAAAAAGAAAGTGCAGATTTGTTTTTTATTTAATTAATCTTAATAATTTATTTTTTTTTTAATTAATTTTAGAGTAAGCTATATAATAAAACCGATTGCAGTTGAAGTTGAAATTATGTTATATAAGATAAAATAAAATATAAAATATTATAAAATAAAATAAATGTGAAAGAAAATAATGACAGTGAAAAAAATAAAATAAAATAATAATAATAATTTGTAGATTAATTAATGTCTGGCCTTTTTACCTGAAGGCACGTTGTTGCGGTCACATATCCCATCCTTCAGTAATTTATCCCGAATCTCCCAGCTAAACATACCCGGGTTTTCCCGCTTGTATTCTTCTATTCTCTTCTCTACATCCGGCGTTGTCCCCTGCTTCAAAGGTCAGAAAAGTCGCATTGTTTATTCATTTTGTTGTGGCCCTTGGGGCACAATGCATACATCGCCTTTGTAAGCTTTAACTTAAAAAACAACAACACGTTATCATCATTTTAAATAAGCATTCAATGTGTGGATTTATGTCAAAATGATTGATATATTCTACAGTTACAGGAGTTTCTGAGCTGCTCTCTGTGGTCCATACCTTGGGTTTGCTGCCACCGATGGCCCCGGGTCTGATGGAGCCCGTCTCCTGGTACCGGCACAGGATTTTGGACACGCAGCCGTGGGAGACCCGCAGCTGTCGGGAGATGACACACGGCCTGATGCCGTGGTGGGCCATCTCCACGATTTTATGGCGGATGTGGTTGGGCAAAGGTCTGCCATTTATGAAAACTCCTCCGAGCTGGTTCACACGGCCTTGACCCAACGGGGTGGACACTACATGTGATCAGAATATGACAGGGACGTGTTATTAAAGTGATCCAAGCTGCGCAAAACCACGAGGAGAAGTCAGGGTTTAGCTGAGCCCAAAAGCACCTGAACACACCAGCAACAAGATGTTAAAGAATGAGGCAGCACTTTTATTTAATAGTTACAAAATAAGCTGGCAATACGTGAAAAATGCACTTTTACGCATGAGCATATTAATTACAAATGTGAGCAAACATGAACATTATTTGTAAAAAATAAAAACTATCATGTAATTTAATGCAGCCTGCAGATAGGTTTGCTAAAAAGTTTCTAAAATAAGATATTAACTGAAATAAAATGTAAAATGTGGCACTAATGTAGCAATAAAATATGGAATGCGTCAGTTTAGCCCCCAGCTGAATAAGATTTCATTCTGCAAAACTTTTAGGTGCTGTAACTGTGCAGAGTTTGTGTTTCCAAGCCGAGGTTTGGCACAAGACCGAGTGCGTAAAACAACTTTTGAGAAACTAGCACTGAACCCACACATGATCCGTCAACATCCAGGGCTGTAACCTTCCTTTGGCAGTGTGATGCTTTACCTTCCAGTGGGAAGCCGCTGCGGGGGTAGTTCTGAGCCAGCGTGGGTCGCATCATCCTGGGTATTGACCCCGCCAACGCAGTCATACCTCCAACACCCCAGTGACTCCAGATACCTCCTCCTGACGGGGGAGGCTGCTGCTCCAACTCCGAGGACGTCGCTGAAATCGCCTTTTTCGCTTGGTGAGGAAGTTCCCTGGAAGGTTAGCCTCGGCTAGGGTTAGCCTCACCCGGGCTGCAGCCAAGCACCAGTGTCCCGGGAGCCCCAAGCCTCTGAGGAGTCAAACGTGACGACAAAAAGAGAAGAAAACCTGATTCTTGGATGTAAATACGAGTCACTTTCTCAGCCTCCTCGGGTTTATGCGCCAGTACTGGGCCCTCTTGGAGATGCAGTTGCCAACGTGGTGAAGCTGGGACGCAAATATTGTTGTTGTTGTTGTTTGTTGACACCGGTTCAAAGTGAGAGGAGACAGTCAAAAGTAGCGGAGCTCTTCTCTCTCCCCGTCAGCGCTCCCGGCTGGGATTGGCGGACAGGGGACACCCGGTACGCAGCGGAGCGCGAGGATTGGCTGAGGCTGGAAACTTTGGTCCTATCAGAGAGGCTGTCACAGAGCCTCTCGGACGGGACAGGGGCGTCGATTCACAAAAAGTAATGCATGGAGCGTTTTGCAGAGACGAACACGTTGGTCCTGATGTGAGATTTTACCAGTAAATTACATAAGATCAAAAATAATATTAAGTAAAATTAATAACAGATAATACAGGATAGAATTAAAACATATAAACAGTCTTTTTGGCATGCACTAACAGAAACACAACAGCGTGATGCAACACAATACAACAGATAATAAATACATTTCTGTAACGTTTGCTTGTGACTCATTGCTTTTTTTTCTAGATGTAAATGAGGTGGAGAAAATATTAGAAAACACTGTCAGAGCTTTTCAGCACAGCTTCAGAGTAATATGAGAAAATCAACACACATAAAAACTGCACATTTAAAATAACATAATATAAGTATTAGGGTTAGTTTGTTGCATAATATTTTACTTAACTGACAACTGGCATCTCTCTATAAGTCATATATGATTTGGCACCAAAACTTTCAGTCATGTTTTCTCTATTAAATATTAATTCTTCACAATTTGTCACTTTATTTCACACACAGGTCATTGCACATGCACACCGCCCAATGTTCCTGACATAACTTTCTTTTCAGCTGCGGTTTCTGCTGAATTTTGCTCCACTTCAGCTCCAAAATGTTTTTATAAAACCAAGACCAACTCTTGATTCTGGTCTTATGCAGCAACACAGCAGCCTAATGAGCAAAAACCCAAAACGTGTGACTTTGGTTTTACGCATATTCGATGAAAAATAAAGTCCCTTAGATTCCTCTGTTGCTTATCGTGTCACCAATCTGTGCGTAAAATCATGTGAAACCCGTTTAATGCATGCCATCGCACACGACCCCTAATTTGTTTCCACCCCATGGCCTCACATATGACACAAATGGTGCTAAAGTGTGTGCACCTCAAGGAATTTATTGTGGTTTTTCAGACTGAGCACCAGCCAGCCGAGAACAGTCTGAAGGGGGACGCGCGCCACAGCAGGATACGACGCCAGGGCGGCCGTAAAGCCAGTCTAGCTCTGTGCCACTATAGAGGAGTGGGTGTATTTGCATCCCCAAATGTCTAATAATCGATAGTGTCACCTCCCCAGCTAGAAAAAAAAGAAAAGAGACGTGAGGAGTTGTTTCTTTTAAAGCCATGGACCCTCTCTCTCTCTTTAGGCGCAGAGTATCTTGGGTCAGAGCATCCTTTAGTTCCTAATCAATCACTGGAGCAAAGGTTCCGCTCCTGAGCTCTGGGATCAGACAAAAGCGCGTTTTACTTCACTGTCTCATCTGAAGAAAGGCGAGTCCATCCTCAGTGTTTCAGCACCAACTTTGATCCTGCGCACGAAAAGAAGATTTTTGGATTCATTCAAATTTAAAGAGTAATTCCTAATTTTTGATGTCGGACACTTAGAGACGCAGTATGGTAGACAGGTGGGGTTTAACCATCTATAGGCAATCGGTACACGTTTTTACCATTCAGGCCCACATGGGAAAATATTCCGTGCAGTTGGAAATATGTTTCAACGCCTGCAAGTGAGGCCCTGCACCCTTTGTGTGACTCGTGCAAAGCCAAATCTGCAAAGCGCCCCCAGCACCTGATCAGCCCTTTCATGTCTCACCCCACTCACCTAGGCTATACGGAGCAATAACGGGGCCCCCACGGGAGGGCCCGTGATGTCATTCACCTTAATTCACGCAGGGCAGAGACATCCCACAGGCTAAGTAGGTTTCAATTAACATTCGCCTCTTTTAGTTGCTTTGGAGTAAGAAAAGAAAACGCACTTCAAATGTTGACTTTGCTGTCAGAGACGCGCGTGAACAATGGGTGGACGCTGGGTTTAAAATAAGCAGGGCACACAGGGGGTCTTTCACCTGCTAAGGAGGGCGTCATTATGTTCAGGCAGAGGAGTTATCGACATGAATGACTCCTGCAAGTTGTCATAACATGGCTTCAAGGAGAGGGGAAATGTGGGGTTGTTTCTGACTGATGTGACATGTGTCATAAACCAGATTGGCTTAATTATTATACTGCAGGAGATAATCAGGTGAGTGGAAGGCTTCTATGGGCAGATACATGAATAGGCCACTGTTAACACGCGCACCTTAATGTGGGTCAGTGTGTTCAGCAGTTTGAGTAACAGAATAAAAGATGAATTATCAGGCTGTGTGATGAAACTAAAATTTGTTTTCTATCTGACTCGTTTCCAAAGGAGAGAAACCATCAGTCTTTACGAGGACGAACGTGACGATTTGGGAGTGTCAGTGATCTTATTGAAACTGGATATTACTGCCAAGAAGGAGAAAAAAAACAGAGGGGCAAATGGAAAACAGAGAGAGGCATGATGCATACCTCGGCCCTTTCTTTAAAAGCGACACTCAATCTCCGTGTCCAATCCATTACCGGGGGATGAAATTCAAAGTCAGAAATCTCGCTTGATGAGAAATAAATTAGTTGCATCGCATGCTCAGAGCGGAGCGCACTCACAAACACACACATTTGTCAAATCAATTAGATTCCATTGCAGCATATTACGGTAATATTTCCTACGGAGATAAAGGGGGATAAAAGAGGGCGAAATTAATTGCGTAATTATTTTATTATGACTCACAGGAAGTCAATAAAAAGAAGAATTAAGAGTGAGCTATACATGAGGCTATTGTTTTGATCTTTCTGATATTATCTAATGACCAGTGACGTCATTGTGCTTAACATCTTGAAATAAGTATGTGGTGAAATCTGATATTATTTATTAGCCTGTCTAACATAAGCTGATAGGCGTGGAAGAAGTATCAAAATATTTTACTTAGGTAAAAGTAACAACACTGCAATAAATTAAATAGATAAATATTTTTTCATGATATTATTATTATGTTTTAAACCCTCCATTACAATCCTGCATCGAAATTGTCTAAAGGAAAAGTAGTGTAAATAAAAACATGGACAGCGAAATGTAGCTTAAGTGTCAAAAGTAAAATAATTAAAAATAAAAAAAGGAATTAATGTAAAATAGCCAAATTCAAATAGTTATTTTATCAATATTATCACATTCATATATTATTATTATCATATATACACAAACACACATATATATATAATTTTTTAAACATCATTACAGACTCATTAACTTGGCTATAAAGCTAATTTTAACAACTTCATGTCCTGCTTTACAGTTTAATCTGTAACAATGCATAGTTTCTGAACTGATTATATGTTTTATGTGGAAAATTTTAATAGAAAAAGTATTAACTACAGCAGTCAAATAAATATAGTGGAGTAAAAAGTAGGATATTTGCCTCTGAAGTGCAGTAAGTACCCTGTAAAGTCGCTGGAAGTGCTCAAATAAAGTAGGCTACAGTAACACTCCTCCACTGTTTGGATTAATATCGTTTATACTTTTTAAAATACTAAAATGTATTTATTATTCACTCAGAACTAAGATTTACTGTCTTTTGTGCATTTAAAATGCAGTTTTGTTGCGTGTGAACAAAAGTTTCAATGTTTCAAAGTAGAAAATGTCACAGCTATGAGCTATGACATGCAATACAAAACAGACTACACACGAGTCAGCAGCCCACAGGCTATATCTTGTTTTGCCATGTATTGTTGAATCCTCGCTGCTGTCCGACGACGTCACGCCCTGCAGCTAGCGCGAGAACAGTGTTTGGAAGTGTGTGTGTGTGTGTGTGTGTGTGTGTGTGTGGGTCAGAAATAGCTCCTTGTACATGTCTGATGAGAGGCATTGAAATCCACTGGCGCAGCATCCTCACAAAAACATGTCTCATTTTGTTTGTTGTCATGGCTCATTTGTAAACATGCCTCAAACTATTTTGCAGTATATTGAGTGTAACTGTAGCTGATTGGAAACACAGCCAGGCTCATATATAGTACAATAGGCTGCAGTGTCGCGCTGCTGCTGCTGATCCCAACAATCAGCTAACACAGACTTGTTTACATGGAGCTGCGCACATGGAGGAGAGGAGGGAGCTACACAGGCTGTGTGACAGATTTAATTTATGAAGCATGGAGCTTTGGGTTGATGTAAAGTATGTGTGAGCTGAATAGTAACCTGTAATTAGATGGTGACTGGTCAACATTGGGTTTTATCTCTTGTGTTTGTGTATGAGGGGGGAGATGTTGTTGCTGAATGGTTTTACTTATGCGCAGTAAAAGGGGAGCCTTGTATGAAGAGGTAAACATGTGAAGAATCTAAGCCAGTGATATTAACATACTGAAAAATGTATTTACTTTTAATCAAGATTTAGCCACCAGGAGTTTGCACAACTGGACCTACATGAGAAATGCAAAGAGGGTTTCATTTTTGAAGCGTGCAGCACTCGGTGTCTGCCAGTAGGGGGCGCATTTGATGCATCCTGGAGCCTGCTACGCTGACACACACCAGCAGCTACACAATGGTTTATATTTGACATGAGATTGCTATTTAAACACAATGTGTTTTACTTGTGCAAACATGTGATCAACTTGTGTTTGTAACCGCTCATTATGTAACACCGAGCACCATAAATACAGCCCTGGCAACAGGCTGCTCTGTCAGCTGCCCCGACACAAAGACTAAAAGCAGTGGGTATTCATGTCTCCTTTATTACTGAAATGTGTTTATGTATGTAAAACAGCACATAAAGAACATTTCTCTGTGCAAATACGTTTGGTACTTTGACAACAACCACGGATTCTCATTAAAAACCAACAACATTTTCTAGGTCCTCTGAAATAAATACAATATGCTTACACTGAACAAAGGTGCACCCCGTTACTTGTGTCAAATAAGAGGGTGAAAGTGCATCGTCTAAGAGTTGGGAGAAGGTCGAGCGGGATGATTGAAGCAAGCATGGGAGTCAGATGGAGGGTGCAGAATTATGTTGGGCTGTTTTTTGCCTTTTTATCCCATGCAGTGAGGTAGGGATACCATGAGTGTGCAAGGGCAACAAGTGCTAAGGTCGAGCCACTTTGGTGTCCGAATCATCTCTGAATTCTGAAGTAAATGCTCATAGGGAGGTCAGGGAGCGACTCACATGCTCCACAGACCATGATGCATCTGTCAATATGAGGGTCGTCCACTGCACCACAGATAAGGTATCACTTTTTTGCCGTATTGAGGAATAATAAATAAATAAGTGTATAGATTGTAGCAACGATTATGTACACAGGATTTATGTTTCACAGTAATGTTCGTAACAAGTTAGCGTTTTGATTACACCATGTCGCCTGAAGCTGATGTCACTCAGACGTTAGGTCAGTGTTTCTGTTCTGATACAAACACAAACCCAGTTTTATTAAGTTTTAGTACATAAATATTTGCATTGTGTTAGTGCAGAAATAACACAATCAGTGTTTGTATCGTTCTTAAACACCTCTTTCTAATCTCAGCCACGCAGCTCATGGGGCTCTTTAAGTTTCCAGAGGTAATTATGACTCCTGACGAGCTCAGAGGAACCAGAGTGACACCAAATATATCCTTTTATAGGCTGTTCACCACGTCTGGCCCGGCCAGGAGACAGATACTGTGCACATGTGGCTCTGAAGAAAGAAAAGGAGTTTGAAGATGGATTGTACCTCAGGTATCTACTCCAACCTTTCTTCAAAGTCAGATGCAAAGACATGATTCATAGGTATAAAAAGGTGCCACTTTCCGAGGCAGCTCCATGTTGGGAAACCCTGTTTTTGTGTGTGTGTGTTAATGATGTGCGAGAAAGAGGAAATCCCTGCCAACACCTCAGCTGGACGCTGGATGCTGTGTGCAGCAGGAGCCCCTCTCCCCCCCATGCATGATTGTGATGAGGATTACAGTGAAGTTTTACTTCATTCAGCAACAAGGTGAGGCACACGAATCAGGAGACACAATGTGCCTTTCTGTTAGAAAGTAAAAAAATAAAATAAAAACAACAAGCCTTGACCTTTCAGGAGCTTAACATGCACAAATGTCGCCAAACACAGGTTCAAAATCACAAGTTATCTCTTTAAATCCCTTCAAAAACACACACAAAAAAACTGGAAGAGGTGCAGTTTTCATGGTGATAAAGGAAACAGTGCCGTCCTGGAGGAGAAGTTAAAGCACAAGGGTTAGGAAGGTCTTCGAGAAAGGCTGATCACACCTATCTAGTAGCACTCGCCACCTCTCTGTGGAATATTTACAGTTTGGATTGTGGACACAACTTTCTCCGTAAAATCCCTCACCTGGAAGTGCACATGGCCAAAGATCTGTACAATACAATAGTGCTTTGTTGAGATATAAGAGTGGATCGTCATGTCATGGACAGTTATCATACAGTGAGTGGCAGAGTGGGATATGCATATAATTTAGCAGGACAGGGTGGGGAGGGTGTCAAACCCTGGAAATAAGCACTTCACATTCTTCAAACCAACCACAGCTGAGACCAGCACCAGAGCTCGGAGTCTTGGGGACAAGTTCACTCATCTGGACGCCCGGTCAGCCGGGCCTACTGTCAGTACAACTGCACAACTTCAGGAAAAGATTATCAAGGATCATGTCGGCCTATTGCTCCAAACAACACGAAGGCCTTTGGGTGTTTGCTATACTGATAAAAGGCCATTTTGGACGAGATTTATTCCTAGAAAAAGTAAAGGGAGCAGGAGAATCAGTTGCCAGTATTATGTACAGAATCACACAGCCACAGTACAACCTCTCCATCAAGAGTCAGTCAGAGCCATCAGGCGTTTCTCCGGGAGTTACTGGTGGCGGATGAGCGGCCTGTCTCATGGTCCGGTCTGTATTTGAGCCAGCAGATGAGCCATGTGACGACCACCGAGAACATGGCCAGGATGCTGGCTACCGACAAGCAAATGGGTCCCGCCGGCGAGGGAGGAATGCTGTGACTGTGCACAAAGATCAGGCCCATGAAAAGCAACACCAGCATGGACAGGAAGGAGAAGATGACACAGACGCAGCCGGTGGTCAGCGCCACTCTCTTGCAGCTCTGACAGCTGTCGTAGCGCACCGAGTCCTGGGAGAGGGTCGTGGCAGTGGACACGGTGGTGGACGGGGTCGCCTGGCTGACGCTGGACGTCCCCGACGCCTCCTCCCGACGGAGGGCGACGAGGGCTGGATGCAGCGGGGGAGGGTACGGCGGCAAAGCGTCCTGAGGCAGCGGGTCCGAGTCGATGTAGAGCGGAAAATCCTCCGTCACCTTGGTGTTGTTGGGCAGGTTTTGTATCCGATAATCCGGCACTGGAGTCCGGTGGCGACAGACGGGGCAGCTGATGCGCCATGGCCGCTCCTCCCGGAGATGAAGCGTGTTCAGGCACTCCTCGCAAAACGTGTGCAGGCACTCTAGGATCTTAGGAGCCCGGCGGTCAAGGTCGAAATAATTATAGCAGATTTTGCATTCGTACTCCTCGTAGGGAAACGCCGAGGAGGCCTCGCCGGGGGGTTCCGCTCCGTTTGATGCCAAATCTACCTCTGCCATGTCATCTTTCGCCATTCACATTCTCCGGTGAACACAAAGGGAGCTGGCGGACAGATGCTGATGACGGTGCACGTCTCTCCTCCTCCCCCCCTCCTCTCCTCCCCGCTCATTGAAACGCCATCATCCCCGCAGACATTGCTGATGTGTTGTTATTACCCCCACAGCGTCCTCGATGGAGAGCAGGGCGTCTGCTGCTGCTGCTGCTGCTGCTGCTGATGCTGCCGCTCAGTCTAAACGATCGGGATCCCGGGTTAATAGTAAAAAGCTCTCGTTGCGTCCTCAGCTGTGTGGGAACAGATGATGTAATGGTGGTGACTCCGACGCGAGGGCTCATCCATCCAGAGAGTCCGAGCATCCCACAAAGGCAGAGAGAAACAGAGAGGGAGGGGAGGGAGGGATGTGTCGCCTCAGAGTCCCGTTAAATCCGTTAAAGAGAGAGAGAGAGAGAGAGAGAGAGAGAGAGAGAGAGAGTGTGTGTGTGTGTGTGTGTGTGTGTGTGTGTGTGTGTGTGTGTGTGTGTGTGTGTGTGTTGCTGTCAGTGCGCTCTGGGTGTGCACCGGGCAGCTATGACAGCCACGCGCGGTCGCATTTACGTAGCGCTTGCCAGGATGCGCTAATTTGGTCATCTGAGGGCGTCAAGCCACTGTTTCCTGTAACAAAGAGCATGTAAACTCACACAATGATCCAGTCACGCACGGGCCTGCGCTGTCTTACATTACAAGGAGGGATTGGACGGAACAATGGCAGCTAACTGTATTATCCAACCAAGAAGAGGGGAGGTTAATTTGGTAAAGGGAAGTGACTCTGTTCCGCATTTAGACAATAAATCATGTCAGACTTATTTGGAGGCTCCAGGCATCTCAGCATGGTGCTGTGGAAAATCACAGATATTTCATTATGTAGGTCTACATGTTGTAGGAGCAGATATGTGCACAACAACACACCAAATGCAACTTTCACTGGTCTAAAAGCCTTTTCTAACCATCTGAAAGTCACTAAATCAGCTTCAATAAGCGCAGTGAGGCTCCTCCAGAGTGTGAATATCAGCTTTCAATGTGCTGCCATTATTCTTCTGAGTGCACAAATAGGCCATTGATGGAGGTCAAATGATCTGAAACCCTGCGGTTACGTCTTAATGTGATCATATGGTGAGCTGGTCCTGTGAAGTGGTGCTCACAAGATTTTGGTTTTGGAGCCGGCAGCTACAAACTCTCAGGGAAAGTTCTGTTTAGTCTTTTTTTCATGCAGCTGATAACATCCCTGAGACGAAACTATCAGAGCACAGTAATCCTGCTTGACTCAAGGGTGGATAACTGAACAGGCACAGGGGCCCGAAAGCCTTGTTTGCACCCAGCGGTACGGTTCAGTCCAGCTCGGTACACTTGTTTTCCATTACCACTGTTGAAAACTGTGGATGGTACCAATGGTCCCCCCTCTGTTGGGGTACCTAGCACACAGATCTGGTACTAAAAGGTGGAGCTGTGAACACTGCAGTGTGATTGGTCAGTAGAGGACGGTCACTCTGCTCAGGGCTGAGTTGTGGCTGGTTTTGAAACCACTGTTCATACTGTGGAGAGTTTTATATTGCTAAACTATAACTATTACATCAAAGGATGTTTTGCTGCCTCTCACAGCAGCTGCAGCAGCATATGGTTCTCGTTTAATTGTTGTTATTGACTCTGTTTTTGCGATAACTTCACTTCACACTTGTTGCTGCGCAGGCATCAGTACTGTTCTGCGACTTCAACGTAGTCCCTGATTGATTGCTTACATTTTCAGCTACTGTGCAGATCCCTGATTGGCCCCGGTTGGACAACACATTCTCACTCCGACCACGTCACATATCGACATTTGGTCATGAACCTTCCACGTCCACATATGATATGGAAGGTAGCGTTGGTTGTTGACGTTCTTGGACGCCGTGTAGAGTTCTGCCTGCTACATAGATCATCTTCTTTCTAAATACACTTCTGTTTTCACAGGAAATTTAACGTTTACATGCAGTCTCTTTCAAAATAAAAGCACTACGTCAGTACAACAACACTAATTGATGTTTTTTTTCCTCCAACAACAAAAACAAGTGGTTAGGCTTAATCTCATGAGATGCAAAAACTGCTCTCCCAGGTGGAAGTCTGTGTTTGTTGGACCCATCCACATCCCCGCCCACCTGCCTTACTTGGACTTTTGCCACCTTAACTTTCATTCTTGTCCTGCTGCGGTCCCCCCGATGCCGCAGAGCACAGTTACGTCTTTTCCCGTCGGTGTCTGATGCTGCAACTCTCTGCCCAAGCGCCGGATTTCGACGACTTCAGAGTGAGATTGGGTTGGTGTGGAGCGGCACGGAGTCCAGACTCATACAGAGAGCGAAACAGAATGTTGAGCTCACGTCATCAGGATGGTCTCACCAGGCTAACAAAGAAAGACCACAAGGAGATGCAAAGAGAAACAAACTAATAACAACCAAAAAAAAGACAGAAAATTACCTCAAAGTGACACAAACCACAAAAAGATGCATAAAAATTACAAACAGACACAAACAACAACAATAAAAGAGACAAAAGAAAGGTGCAGAGAGGTGGTGGGGCCTCTTAACTATCTGTGCCCAGCAGTCGTTGTCTCATAATCCGCCCATGTTCACTGTACTATAAGAGGTCAGAGTTCACAAGTTTATAGAAGCTGCACTATAAGACACAAGATTGATGTTGTGTGTTATTGTGTGATAAACATCCTGTCAGGATCCGAGTGTGTTTCCATTGTTTTCCCTCCCCTTTTGTTTTTGCCTTGTCTTCTTGTCTTCTTGTCTTGTGTGTGTGTGTCTGGAGCTGGGCGGAGTTGGAGTCACCACTTACCTGCACACCTGCCAGCCATCAGCAATCAAGCCATCTCCACTCCACTCTGTATGAAAGCCTGGTCCAGTTCACATCTCTTCGCCAGATTGTCAGCTTACCTGCGTGGTGCCTGTGTGCTTTGGCTCATGAGTCTTTGTCTTTTTTTTAACTTTAGTTTTTGGTCATCTGTTAGCTCTCTGGATTTTGACTCTGTTTTCTGCCACTTAAATTGTTCCTGTCTTGCTGCACTGCCTCACCCTGCCTCATACCACCTCGGCCATACCCACCTGGATCCTGGAAGTCCTATACGAGTCATAATGTGCTCTTCACCAAAGCAAACACCAGTTAAACAACTGAGTGACAATATATTAAATTTACAATAATCGTGAAGGTTTTCTAAGAACTGTATTGATTTGTAAACAAGTTTGTGAGAACATGTGCAACTGAATTTAATCAGATAAATAGCAGTGCTGCAGTCTTTCTTGATTTTGTCAAGTCTAAAGTCATCAAATTTGTGACTCAGGTCTGATTCAAGTCCAAGTCATGTGACCTGAGTCCACTTTGCTGATGTCACAAAGTCTGCCATGACATGATTTCAGTTAAAGTCAGAGGCCTGTTCAGTAAACACCCTAATTGTGTTTTTCTTGGCTGCTCTTAAGGATGACAGTATAAACCAGTGTTTTCACTTTCGATGATATCAGATTGTTGATCATGTCATGGATATATTGATCCGAATGGATGTGTTATAACAGTCTCATTCTTAGATATACATCTCAAAGATCAGAGACAAGAAACTTGTCCATAGGCTGATCTGACTGTCTGTGTCATTCTGTGCGATTTACGGAGTTTATGGTGAATATATGAACGAGTTCTCTTTATTTCTGGCACCTTCAGGACGTGCTGAGTGTCCGGACTCCACTTTCAGGTCCTCAAAATGTTGCTGTTAAATGATTTCTTTGGAAATTAGCAAACACATCCTGCATGAACAGCTCTCTGTCACAGCAGGAACAACACTGACATTCAACTTGAAAGCATCACCATAGTGATGGAGAATCATCTTTTAATAATGCAATCTTATTTCGTCTAAACCATATGTTGTGCTAGATCTGATTATTGCTACTTGCTACTGCAAATATATATGCAGAGTGATGGGTGCAGATAAAAGTTGCACTCTGCTCTCTTCTCTGGATATATATGATCAGTCATATCTCATGTTTCACAACTGAAACCAACATCAGCCTGGTTATGGACCAATGAGCTGCCTTCTTACTTTATAGCCTATACATTCCTCAGCAGTGTAAACATACTCCACCCTGCCATCACTGTTTAAATCGTCCTTCATCTTGCTGTATTGTGATAACACCATCCCAGTATAAAGGTCGGACAACTTACCGCGACTCAAGCGGACAACCTGTTCAGCCCACCTGTGGCCACGCCCCACTGCGCAAACCCGTGGCGCACACCTGCAGCCGCACCTGTCCGGAGCTGTGCGCCCTGGCCGCGCAAATTTCCCCTTCAGTTACTTCTCCTGCTCAGAGAATCCACATCTACCTGCTCCTCTTCCACCTAGCATGCTGGAGCTCCTGGCGTACCTCCACGACTCGGAGCTCGTGGCCCGGTTCCAGAGACGATGCGGACTCTTCCTAGTCGAAGCCGCGCATCACAGCAAAGAGAGGACGCGCGCTCCGGCTGGAACCCCGGTCCACGCAGAGGAACCACGTGGGCAGCTGAAGGGAAGATGGGACCATCAGGATAAGAACTCAAACTATCATTTCAAGGAGAATGGTGTAAGTTTAGTGACAAATGCATTTGATTCCCACGTCGTTTAGATAATATCAAAGGCTTAAATTAACTTGTGGTGTCACAGCTCTGCTTCACATTACTGTAGAACACTGCTGAGGAGGTGTATAGGAGTTAATAATACACTTAAAGGAACATTTAGAAGTGTTTAAAGATCATGCAAAACAAACAGTGACTGGCTTTTCTAGTTTGTCTGGGTGTCTCTGTCCGCCACCAGATCCTCATCTGCACAATGACTTACTGTGTGGGACGTTTACATTCTTCTGTGTCTCCCTTTTCTTATGCAGACAACTTATTTAGGCTGTTGACAAAGTGGAGACAAACACAGTCAGGTTGCTTTCTGGCTGAGGGAGTCAGGACCCTTAGATAATGTGCAGTAACTGGAGCTCCTACACAGAGGGGAATTCAGAAGGGACATTGTTTTATATTAATAAATCCACCACGAGTCATCATGACAACTCAGCCTGTAACAGCTGTTGGATAATGAACTCAGTTGCTCTGGAAAATCTTTGTCAAGCTTCAGGTCTTATGAAAGATGCCTGTTGTGTTATGGGAAATGTAGGATCCAGCATTTTGGAGCTTGATGTGTACAGTATGAGACAGAAGCCACGTTCTGCAGGCACGTCAGAGTTGATTTGAGGACAGATTGTTCACTGTTATTTGCAGGCGATCAGATCTGTGTGTCCTGATCTCATCATGGGGTGAAACGACACAGGCATCAGTAACTATGCAGCAGCACTGGTGATGCACAGAAGCATTACAAATGGAGTTCCATCATTTTACCCTCCATGCAGTTGTGCCATCAAGTTTTACTGAATTTTATCTAAATTTATTTATCCTTGGCTAGTAGCAGCATGCTTCCACCCAGCACTTCTGTCACTCTGGATTTGATGTCATCATGTGTTATGTTTAAAGACAATTTGAAATCTGATTGGAGTGTTCAGAGCAGCTGGACAGAGACACATTTGTGGATGTCCGATTGGAATCGCATTTCAAACCACCTCCTAATATGGTTCAGATCTAATTTGCAAAAATCAAATTTCATGTGGTTCTTTGCTGTCCAGACTCTCTACAATCGTTCTGGTTACAATCTGGATATGCCAAAAAACGGATCTGGGCTGGCAGTATGAACAAGGCCTTAAAGTCTCGGCACTCGTTTTTAATTTGTCTCTTGTGGGTCCCCTGCAGCCATGGAATGCCAGTACTAAATTGTGCTTGGTATTTGTTCCTGTGTTGCTTTGCACATTTGAATAGAAAAATTCAGCGCTTGCTGCTGCTAGAAACGATAAAATGTAATATAAAGAAGCTGTGAAAAATGGTGAGAGGCCTGTAGCCAACATAGGACACAACTTAGTGTGACTGCAGTGTTGGCTGGCAGATGTAAACTGATCTGATACCACTCCAGGAGGCGTCTTTAAGCACCTGGTGCCATCATATTTTGTGGTTGATCTGTAGGTGCATTTCCAGCCACCTCTTCTTATGTGCATTTTCCACTCCGCTCTTACAAAAACCTGAGGGAAAAGCCCAAAAATGCAAAAAAAAATCTTGAGTTATCGCAAAAAAAATATGCACTTTGGGGAGCTGGAAATGTTGGTGTATTGTTAAAAGGTAAAAAGGAGTAAGTGCTATGGGAACAGCCTCTGCAAATAAGCGATGATGCACATTGCATTGCAGCCACTGCACACCGTCTTTGTTGTCTCTGGATGGCTTTTAACGCGCATATCTACACAGGACTGTTACCAGAATTCTTCCAAGAGCACATAGCTGTAATATAAGTTGTTCAAAACACTCTATTTCCATTGGCCACTGTGCTCTCTGGATATGATACAGCTACTGTTTCCCTTCGTTCAATATTTGACTGGCACTCTTCTTCTGCAGTAGTATATTTGCACCTGGCCGACTACTTTTCTCGATGAACCAAAGCCCAATATTTGCGTAACAGTAGTAGATGAATAGCGCATGAATTGCATTTTCATTTTTGAAAATGTGGTTAAAATTTGTGCTACATCTGTATGGAAACTTGTGTTTGCTCTGCAGGGCTGCAGCAGGCCTCAGTATGAGGTGAGGAACCACCTGTTGCACTTCCTCTTCCTGCTCTCTGCAGGCCTGGGCCATGAAATCTTCTACATCACCTGCCTGCCGTGCATACACTGGAACCTGGACCCGTTCCTGTGCCGACGCCTCGTCAACATGTGGACCGTAAGTCACAGCTGGAGAGAAAACGTGTGTGTGTACTTCAGTCGTCTTCTGTCTGATGTCTGTTCGTGCCACCCCTCTTCTCTCTGCTCGTCATCTCTCCCTCTTCACCTTTCAACCTCCTTTCATCCTTCTCCCCCCTCCAGTGACCTGTCTCTGACACCATCGTGTTCATATATCCCCAGGCCTGGGGGCCAGTGGGGCCAGCCTGACCGGGGGCCCTTGACATGGTGAGAGGCCACACATGTGGACGCATAAGTGGAAAAAAAAGTCAAGGATCTCCCCTTTAGATGTTTGTTCTGACGGACTCCAGCACATTACAACAAGAGACCCTGAAAACATGTCTGATGTGATCCCAGAAGGAGTGTATTTGACACTCTGAGGGACACACAGTCACCCTCACTCTTGTACTGTGTGTGATGGGCAGTGTGTTTTTGTGCCCTTTGTGTCCCCGCCCCGAGCGCTTGGTGGGTGCCCCGCGTCTGAACCCCTTGTTTGGCCCCTCAGGGGAAGAGACACCATTCTTCTGGCATCCTGGCTGCATCAGGCCCTTGTGTGAACTCCTTTCAAACTCACATAAACACCAACACACACATGCTCGCACTCCCCGCCTCGCCTGCTAAACACACTCACTGCCCTCCCTCTAGTTAGGCATTACCAGCTTTACTCTGTGTTCTCCTCCCCCTAGTCTACCAGCAGAGTGTTTTATTGGCCTCATCAGCGCTGTGAGCTTTCTCTCTCTGGACCGAACATTTGGTCTGTCAGCCCTCGGGGCGCATCACCCCGCACTTCTAACAGCACCCTGCCATTGTGCTGGTGGAGTTATCTAAGGTTCATGGAGGGCTGTGCACTCTCTCTCCTCTGTCTCTGTCTCACACACAAATCTGGCAACTCACGCCAACGTTTGAAGTGCACCCATGCAAATTAAGACTTGTATGCATGAGCACACACATTGCAGGCCCATGATGGACACACACACTCATTATACACACATGGACCCCAGCGTCCTTCAGTACTCTGTGTTGGCTTTACTTGCAGGGTGACTTTGGTTGACTTAGAAAACAATAACTGTCATTAACCATATGGTCATGAATTACATTGCCGTGTTGTATGGTATTATTGTAGCATAGTGTTATGCAAATCACACACCTACTGTGCTGTTTGGAATATCAAAAATCCACTTACAGCATAGAGGGCACACACCATGACATGGATAACTGCATGTAAAGTTTTGACGATGGCAGACGATAGTCACACTCAATGACAAAAACTCTTTACTCCCAGAAAACAATTTTTTCAGCTACATGGCCTTGGCCCAGGATCAGCCAAACTCACGTCTGTGTCAAACTCACTTTAGTTCAGGGGCCACAAACAGCACAATTTGATCTCAAGTAGGCCAGACAAATAGAACCACTGCATAATAACCTATAAATACCAACCCCTTAAGACTTTTTCCCCCTTTTTTAGTGTAAAGAAGTTCATTCTGTAAAATGCTGAACAGCCTGCGATGTCCTCAGAACAGTATGTGCAAATTCAACAGTATGTCTGTTTTTCCACATTCAGTCAGTCTACTAATCACTGTCATTACATGTGCCTTTCCCCCCAATTTTCCACTAAAATGGAAGCTATTGAAGAAGCAGGTTAAGTCATCACCTGCCTTACAAACCATTTACAAATCTAAAGTTGTGTCAGTGCCTTAGCAGCAGGCTTCCACACATTGTTTTAAGATAAAAGTCTGAGGCAGATTCTTTTATACTGAAGCGGCTTCTTCAGGGAGCTGAGCTGAAAGGCAAAGCTTTCGATTTACTGGTTCATCTGCGTCCCAACCCTCACCTATGTTCAGTAGCTGACCGAAAGTATAAGATCGCGGATACAAGTGGCCAAAATGAGTTTCCTCCGTGGGGTGTCTGGGCTCAGCCTTAGAGATAGGATGAGGAGTTCGGACATCCGGGGGAGCTCGGGAGTAGAGCTGCTGCTCCTTCGTGTTGAAAGGGATCAGTTGAGGTGGTTCAACATCTGATCAGGATCCTCCAGGCACGTCCCACTGGTAGGAGGCCCCGGGGCAGACCCAGAACATGCTGGAGGGATTACATATCTCATCTTGCCTGGGAACACCTTGGGGTCCTCCAGGAGGAGCTGGGAAGTGTTTCTGGGGAGAGGGACGTCTGGGGTGCTTTGCTTGACCTGGTGCCCTTTGACCCTGCCCAGGATAAGCAGACAGAAATGGATGGATGGATTTTCTCACATGCCTTAGTTGAACAGAGAATCCGAAAATACTTGATGAACTAAAATCATATGAGTCACACAACTCGTGCGGTATAATCCAAGTCTCATTTATCCTCTGTTATGCTCCGTACTTCCCAAACAGACACGACAAGATAGCATAACGTGGTTGGTACCAATGGAGGCCTTAGGTCCTCGAGTTTGATATGATAACCGTGTCTTCACTGTAGCTTTAAAACTGAGCCTGATACAGCAGGTTTATTCGACGTTTTGATGACATTCGGCCATTGCCTCTCTGCTCCTTTCGTCTTGTTCTCTCTGTACCCTGACTGTTACTTTAGAAGACCCTGATTTTTTGGTGAAAATCTATCATGGCAGTAGACTTAGACTTGTTGCTCTACACATTCAGAGTGCTTGAAAACGATTTGCAGTTAATGAGGTTATTCTTTGCATCAGCGGAGATGTGCACACCCACTCAGCAAAAAACAATAACTGCACGAAACTCTGGGAAAGCCACGTTCCAAAAAGCACATATATAAAAGTGTCTAAAGGAACACCAGAGGATTGTAAGTCAGCGAGTAAAGGCCAGTAAAGGCCGAGCAAAACTTTAAAATTGGCCCCAGAAGAAATTCTCTTGCCTCATTAAGGCGATCTCAGTAAATTGCAGGAGCCACGCTGTAGGGATTTGGCATATTGGCTCCGCAGTCATATTACGGGGGAACTATTACATATCTGCAGAAAATAAGTTCAAGAGAGCAGGCAGCGGCATCACTCCCAAAATGCCCATTGTGTAAATGGACCTCTATTATGTGCTCTTGATTAGTTTCACAGTCGGTAACGTTAAACTTCTGGTAGCTTTGATGTTAAAGACGAAGATCTTTATGGAGCACAATGTGTCATTCTCAGATATGTAGCTGGTTTGTGTACATAGATGATTTTTATATCACTAAGTAGTGACCCTAAGAGTGAAATTCATTAGCACCAGTGTTGAGAGAAGCTTTCAGAAATATAATTCTGATAGCACAACTGTGTAGTTTCCAGTACGTTGGTGGTCACTGGGCTGCTCTGCATCTTCTATTTCTCCATTTTCTCCACACAAACAGTGACCTCTGCACTAGCCTCTCTTCCCCACACACACACACACAGTCCCACACACACTCTATGTTGACAGATCAAAGTCCAAAGCAGCACTGGCCTCCATCAATACACTTATTCACGAGGAAACACACGCTCACTCACAGCTATCTGTCTGCGTGTGTGTCTTGACCTGTCTTTAACTCTTCCCTTAATGTGACCAGACTGCGCCTGGCTCGGTCGTTTGATGTCACTCGTACAAAGGCACCAATGAGACGCTGGCCCATGGGGCAGCTGAATATCATGTTTGTGTTGATGGTGAGTGCAGGGGGTGGGGTGAGGGTATCATATCATGCAAGCACTTGAACTGGTAGGCAGATTCATTGTGTGAAGGCAGAGGGGCGGGGGGCGCAGTGGATGGTGTGCACACAGTATGGCTTGTTGTATGAATACACAGTCGTGGTGAATGGATGGGGTCAGACGTGCTGAATGGGTTCACCATTGTCTGTCCACTGTTTATTGTCCACTTCATTGTACCAAATATTCGCTCTGGGTGCGAGTGTGTAGGTACAGTGTAGGTAGATGCAAATATTGGAATAATAAAGTTTATGTTCATGCGCGACCGGAGGACGAGGACAGATTGGAAAGAACAATTAAGCTATGGGAAATAACAAGCCATTAGTGTTGGAGGGTTCAGTCTCATTATCTCCCTGAGTTATGCTTACTGAGCGTATTCTCTGTCTTTTGGCCAAAAGTATGCGGACAGGAGTGTCCACATACTTTTGGTTTGGGGCTATTCAGACTATGGAGCTTGAGGCTGTTAGCTTGCCCTAGCACAAACACTGTAGGCAGCAGAAAACTGCCAGCCTGACTCTATCCAAAGATGAAAAAGTATGCCTACCACAACCTCTAAAGCTCCGTCATTAACACACTTTAACTTGTTTCTTTAATCTGTGAACAGACTGAAAGTAAAAATGCCAATTTGCAGTTTTTACCGGAAGTTGCGTGCTGTGTCCTGGCTGTTTCTTGGCTGAGCACGACATCCCAGAGTCTTGTCTTTGCTGCGAGGTTGCCAGTCCAACAATAGAGAGGCTGCACAAAGCATCGCGTACATGGATAACTGTTCCTCAAATTGTGGGACTCGTTAAAGCACATAACTCCCCTTAAAACTACCCACAAACTGACACTTCTGTGTACACCTTCTGCGAGCCAGCCCTCGGTGGGGATTTCTGGGAGAAATTTTTATAAACTTTACAGCCATTTTAGAACATTCGAAACAAAAATATTCTCTTTTAGGGAGCCAGCATATGACTGACAGCCTACAACCGCAAACCAGAGCTCTTCTGCTCTTCTTATGGAGGCAAGATCTCCAGGGTTTGCCTACAGACTCTACATTCACTGAATGTAGAGACTACCTCTTTAGCTAATCGCCTAATCAGTAATCAGTTGCACAGCAGGTTTTGCCAACTGTCATTCTTTACAATCTGGGTTGAGTGAATTAAAAAATGATGGTCGGTATTGATGGTAGCTTGGCTAGGTGTATATTTGAACCTTGGACAGAGCCAGATAGCGATTTCCCCCTGCTCCCTGTCTTTATGCTAAAACTTAGGCTGAGTGGGCTATCTTCAGCACAGTGGTGAGATTCTATCTTTGTGTCAACAAGTCCATTTATGTGTTTAGCATCTTTCATACAGGTTAGTGCAGTTTGGGAGCTTCAAAGATGACTGACAAGCCAATAATAAGACAGCAAAAACAACAAAAAAAGATTCCAATAAAACAATTCAACAATCTGAGAGCAGTGCATCTGAGCCAATAAACGTGATGAAAAGGGAACAGAATAGATTTTAAATCTGTAGTTACGTTGATAGTGGAGTGGTAAATGTCCACGTGCTCAAAGCCAGGTTAATAAAGAGGTGTTTTCATCAGTTTATTTTGAAAGAATTGACCAGCGAGCCCTAAATCATGACCTCAACCCCATCCACCACCTTTGGGATGAACTGAGACACCAAACGGTTCGTCAGGCTTTATTATGGAATCAGCCAATACTTGTGTTGCCCCGACGTGAGACTAAAGCCTAGTTCACATTACAAGATTTTCACCCTGATTTTGCGTCACGGAGACTGTCGTAACGACCTGTGTGTGCACACCACAAGAATTCTCCACCGAGCCCTCGCCGACAGAGCCCCAGATAATGCAGTGACGGCACCAAACTTGGGAGACAACACATCATAAAGGCATGGATATTCTTCCCAGTGTTGAATCAGATCTGCCTCCAGGGCCTGGGTCCAAACACAACACGCTCCCCGTGATCCTGTGGACGCCACCATTGTTGTTGTTGCTTGCCGGCTTGTCAGTTTTGCCAGATCTTGGGAGAGAAACAAGCAACCAGGGCTATGGAAACAAGCCCAAAACAAGCGACTATCATGCGTTTAAATAACTTATTGCCAACTCACCTCCGACCCAAGGTGGCTCTCAAGTTCCTCTGTGATTTCAAAATTGCGGTGAAAATTGTGTAATGTGAATGAAGCTTAGGAGGGACCAAGAGCAAATTCCTGCAGCCTGCTTCCACTGTTCAGCGACATCTTTTTGAAGTCATGGCAGCCTATGAATTCCCACGGTTTAAAAGTGAGGGATAATGTTCTGGTGTTCACATATTTTTGTCCATTTTGTGTACTCCATAATCTCCCCTGTCTCTCCCTCTCTATCTGTGTACCTTTATGTGCCCACAAGTTGCTGCACTAACAGCAGGTCAGCAGACATACTTTTATATCTCATTTGCCATGGTAACAAGCATTTCCTGATTACAGTGTCAGCAGAGATGGTAATAACAACCTCTCTATTCTCTCCCTTAAACACACACATTAGTGTCCTGTTCGCTCTCTGTGCGCTGCCTCCCTGCTCCTCGCTAAGACAGCCATTCATTAAATATACAAGGCAGAGCTTTAAATAAACCTGGAGCTGGAGCAGGCTGCCCCTCCGAGGGCCGCTGGGGATCTCATGAAAGAGAATAGGCAGCACATTTGGCAGGACACACACACACACACACACACCAATACCTTTACAACACCACTATACACACACACACACACACACACGCACCTTGCACGGAGTGTGTCATTCTGTCAAGAGCCCTCTGTCTGACCCCGCCGGCTGAAGACGCTGTGTCAGCACACACTGCCTTCTTCAATTCTCAGTTTCTTACAATAGATTTTGTTTCTGTGTGACTGCAGCATCTGCACTTTATACCAGGGTGGGTCTCCACTCTCGTACAGTTCCTTTTTTTTGTGGAGTGGGAATGGTGATTACTTATTTATAAGGCTGTGTGGTTAGTTTTAGCCCATACCCTGATCAGGATTTTACTTCCTCTACTCATTATTTTATTATCATCTTCCTCCATCTCTAATTTCTGCTTTTGTGGCCAGCACACTGCGGCACCGTGCACTCCTTTCTGCTATTTAACTGGAATGGTGCTGTCGACTTATTCATGCCAAGTATAGATGATAAATCTGTTCCATGATGCCAAAAATACACTTTACATTTTGTGCATTCCTTAACCCTTTGAAACCAAAGCAAATTGGTTTGATTTCTTTCAACAACAAAAATTGGGAAGAAGGCCATGAGCAACGAAAAAATAAATGACCCAAAAATTTGCAAGAATTTGGAAAAATAAAAATTTGTGAAAAAAGAAAGAAGGACAGAAGTTAAAAACAAACTAACAAGGGAATGGCTTAAGAAAGTGCTCAAAATTTGTAATAATTCTATCATAATTGTTTTGTTAGTTTTTCTCAAGCTTTTTTCTTTTTTTTCCCCCATATTTTTTAATTATAATTTTTTTTGCAGTTTGTGGAATATTTCTTACCAAGTTGCCTTTTTTTCCCCCATGTTTTTGAAAGAAATTGCACCAATTTGCTCGTGTTCAATGGTTTAAGTACTTGCAAAAGGTGCCTGAAAGCAAGAAATGACCCCAAAAAATTTGCAAGAAATTAGTAGAAAGAGAAAATTAAACAAAAAATTACAATAATTCTGTGCCACTTTTCAATATGTAATAAAAATAGAAATAGTAATAATTATAAATTTATATTTTTTCCCTATTTTGTAAATACATTTCTAAATATATAAATTTATTAGTAATTCAATTTCTTACCAAGTTGCTCATTGCCTTTTTCCCCCATGTTTTTGAAAGACCCCGCACCATTTTGCTCGGATTCAAAGGTTGAAATACTTGTGAAAAATCTCTGAAAGCAGCACAAGAAAAGTGATGTCGCTCCAGGTTTCAAAGGGTTAAATGAGGAAAGATACCACCATGGTTCTTACAAGCACTACAACTTAATCAGAGTTCAATCAAATCAGTGTGAAATCTGATTATACTGTAGCATTTTTATGAAAGCAAACATTTAAAAAACATTAAAAATAGAAATATAATAGAAGATATTCAACCCTGCATCCAGAGACACTTGTCCTCTCTCCTCCCACAGCTGGTGATGTACATCGGCCAGGTGATGAAGGATGTGCTGAAGCTGCCTCGTCCTCTCTCACCCCCCGTGGTCAAGCTGGAGACGCGCGTTGATGCCGAATACGGGCTGCCCTCCACCCACGCCATGGCCGCCACCGCCATCTCCTTTACGGTTTTACTGAGTGCTCAGTCCAGGATTCAGGTGGGCATCGCTGATGGCTCTGACTAAGCATTTGAAATCTGAGCAAAGTGGTTTGATTTATTTTAAAAACATGGGAAGAAGGCAGTGAGCAATGACAGACAAATATGACCCAAAAGTTAGCAAGAAATTAGTAAAAAAAAAAAAAAAAGAGAGAGGAAAAAAGAAAAAGAAAGTAACAAACAAGGAAATGACATAAGAAAAGCACTCACTAATAATTCTCTATCATAATTTTAAATTTGAAGTTTTTCAATTTTTGCAATTTGTGTGATATTTCTTACCGAGTTGCCTTTGCTTGGGTTCAATACTTGCAAAAGGCGTCTGAAAGCAGCACAAGGAAAGTGATGTCGCTCCAGGTTTCAAAGGGAACCAGCTCAAAGGTTCTCTTGGCAGTTGTGAGATACAGTCACATATATGATATTGCTTAGTAACTGTTACATTTTTAACGAATATATTATGCTCCATCTGTGAGATGGTTTCAACTGCATCTCATGGTCTTCATCAGCAAATGGATCTGGCTGGGGTCCAAAACAGGCCGCAGCATCGACTGTGAAGGCGTTAGAGTCGTCATTTATCACGAGTAGAGTGATCAAAAAGACTGCTGATATCCACAGTCAAAGACCAGTCTTGAGCAGGGAATCCCCTCCATATATAACCGTCTCACATGACCAAAGTCTCATGCTGCCTTTCATGTGTCAGAAGACGGAGCTGGGAATGATGTCACACCCGAACTGACTGTGTTCCAGTGCAATAAGTCAGAAAACCAAGATGTTGTTTACAATGCCTCTTCCAGCTAGGTCGTCCATTGTTAGCAATACCAATTAATCACAGCACTGTAGCAACATGTCTACAGAGAGAAGTTGCATGGTACTGTGTGTACAACTATTTTAAGGAGACACAAATAAGACAGAAGTGCTTATAAACAGAATACCACAGCTTACACTACTGCTGATGCACTGAGCACCAACCTTGGAATTCAAGGTCATGTTGGTGAGGTTCCTCTGACTTTCTGAGTCAGAAATTTGACTTAAAGGCAGCATTCCAGTTGAGACTTCCAATTGGGAATTGGGAAATTCCGACTTCTCATTACAAATGGACTGCACCATATCCATATATGGTGCCCAGAGGATGAAGCCTAAGGACTTTGGGGATCCTCTGACTTGATTTTTCTCTACAGCCACCACTAGGTTGACATTAAGTGAAATGTCTTGACTGTTGGGTGTCCATGAAATTTGGTTTAGACTTTCATGTGTCTCTCAGGGAACATCTTAAGGTCTGCCTTAGGGTCAAAATATTATACTATTTTTTGCAGACTTCAGTCTTTGGTTGACACTTTTTGTTTTAGTGAAATGTCTTGACAGCTTTTGGACGGACTGCCACAAAATTTGGCGGACACGTTCACATGGTCCCCTCATGAGGAATTATCATAATATTGATGATCCCTTAACTTTTCCTCATTTTCCAATAGCTTTGTTCCTGACCAAATACCTGCAAATCAAATGACGTTCCCATCAGCCACTGCTGTGTGTTCTGTGTGCTGCTAATTAGCAATGCTTGCATGCTAACAAGCTACACTAACATTACATCCGCTAAATGTAAGCATGTTAGCATTAGCATTGTACATGTAGATGGTAAATGGATTTGCATTTGTAAAGCACCGTTCTGGTTTTCACTGTACTCAAAGCACCTTACACTACATGCCACCTTCACTCATTCGCGCACATTCATGCACTGATGTCCGAGGCGAATCATAAAGGATGCCACCTTTTACTCAGTTACATTTACACACACTCAACTTGGAGCTTAATTCTGAATTCAGTATCTTGCCTAAGGATACTTTAACATTTGGACTGGTGGACCAGGGGATCGAACTGCTGATCTTCTGATTAGTTTACGACCCGCTGTTCCTCCTAAGCCTCAACTCACCAAAGCTACAACATCAGTCTGATAGTTAGAGCATTATGAAAATGACTGAACAGACTTCCTTGATCGGCAACTGTGATATTACGACCAAAGCTGAGACAGCTAATGGTCGCACTACTCATTACTATAAAAAAATGATTTTACCACCACTGCTGCCTGCAAATGATGTGCTCAGATCTCATTAGAGTTAGCACAGGCTAAGTGGCTGTTGAACTGTAATTGTGACAATAGGTGTCTCATTAGCAGTGCTATTAAATCGCTATTGAATTTGATGAATTCCTTTAAAGACTAGCGAGGCACCAGTTAGTGTTAAATCAGTCGATCCAGCTTCACTCGAGTCAAAGTGGCAAAGAGTTTGAGGCAGTGGGAGGCTGTGGAGGGCAGCCAGCTCAGTGGGTCTGAGTGGGATGAAGGGAGTGGCCCCGCTGTCCATCACCGGGTCCTGACTGAGCTGTTGGACAATGGGCAGGGAGGGGCGGGGCCAGCAGTCACCATCAGTCACCATCAGCCACACCCGTCGAGCTGCTGTTTGGTCCTCTGATGGACTCGACTGAGTCAATGACTGTCAGTCCACGTCTCCTCCTCCTGACTCTTCCTCTCTTTATCTCTCACACTCTACGGCCAAGTCAATAAAACACTCAGCGGCTCAATCATAGGCCGTCCTAATCAAGCTCTGTGTTTAAATGAAGGACTGAGTGAACGCTGAATACTGTAGCCAGTAGTTTACAGCCTCCTCAGCTGTCAGCCTGATTTGTGCTCGCAGCATTTCAGCTACTTGCTTAATTTTCTCACTGTGTCGTCCTCAAGGTCAGAGAAATCATCTCAGCAACTCGAGACAGCCCGTGTACAGTAAGGCGTTTAACTGTGGCCTGAAATTCCTCAAGGATTCCCCTGAAAGAAAAGAGCACGCATAGCTTTAGATGAGTAGCCGGCTGTCGCAGAGGCTCCTGAATAGCCACAGGGCCTCAGGGCAGCTCGCCCAGTTCCCGGAGCAGGTCGGAGGTCACGACAGTCAATCACAGAGTGACCCCCTCCTGTCCCCGGCATCCTTTGTGGCCATTGAAAAAAAACCCTCTCTTCATGAACTACCAGTGAATAGGCTTCCAGCTGCAAAAGACAGGAAAAGACACAGGAAAAAAGGCAAGAGAGGAGGAGAGAAGGGGGGGCACAGGAGGGGAGGGCGGAGGAGGTGAATGAATACACAAGGCCTCTCTTCTCACTGTTATTGAAATGGAGCAGGGAACAAAACCTGCCGCCGTAGGTAAAGGAGGGAGGGGAGAGAGGATGGAGAGACAGTGGAGGAATAAAGGAGCGGTGAATTGATGACAGGCAGTACATTAACCCGGCAGAGTGGATAAGCGGCAGAAAGAGGAGGTACACGTCGCCATTATGAGGACTGACGAATGGACGATTTGATCAAAAACTAACAGGAAAAAGAGGAGGAAGGTTAAAAAGAAGCACTGAACAACAACTGGTCTTGTGTTTCCACTCAGGAATGTCAGGAATCTGAGACACATGACACATGACATTCTGCTCTCACAGATTTCATCTTTTATCTCCCTAATCAGGGTGGTGGTGTTTGTCATTGTGTGTGTGACGTATCTACAGATCAGACGCTGCGATGGTTAGTGATCTCAGTGTTTTGTTGTTGTCACAGTTCCAGTTCGAGGTGGGTTTGCTGATCGCACTGACGGTGTCGTCTTTGGTGTGTCTGAGCCGCCTCTACACCGGCATGCACTCAGTTTTGGTGAGCTAGTCCCCCCACCCCACACACACACACACACACACACACACACACACACACACACACACACACACACACACACACACACACACACACACACACACACACACACACACACACACACACACACACACACACACACTCATATACTCCAGCATAAAACATTCAAGCTCAACGCAGGATTCATAATTCATATCTGTGTCTGGTTAAACTGTCTGGCTGAGGCTTTGATCCAAGACTCATAACTCAGGACACTTTATGTTGCCTTCATTTCATTTGAAAATCTCGACACCGTAATGTGAAGCTATAAAAGTTATTAAATCAGTCATGTTTAAGCACACATTAGTCAGGGTAACCTCATCACTGCAAAACTGCTGTATGAGGAATATTTTTTCATACATATACATGAACGTGGAACGTGCATATTCACTTTCTTGCTGAGAGTTAGATGAGAGGTTTAATACCACTCTCATATCTGTCCACTAAAGCCAGTAGCCAGTAGGTAACAAATACACCGATCAGCACCCTGAGAGTGGTATTGATCTTGTCATCTACTCTTGGCAGGAAAGGGGAAAAATGTATTTTGAGCTACTGTTAGAAACAGTTCAACCCAAGATCAAGAATTCATATTTTTCCTCTGTGCTGTTTATTAATCTAGATTGCTTTTGTGTGAGTTGCTGAGTGTTGGAAATATTGGCCATGGCGACGTCTGCCTTCTCCTGAGTATAATGGAACTAGATGGCACTCAGCGTGTGGTACTCAAAACACTAAAATAGAAATTCAAAAAAAATAAAGATGAAATAAAAAAGTGATTTAAAAAAAAAAAAAAAAAAGCTGCTTCATTTTGGATACAATTGTCCCCCTGTCCTATCCCACACAAACTAGTCACTCACAGGTAGACTTACACAGGTAGACTTAGAGGCTGTGCTAGCTCAGACGTTCAGGTTCGCTGCTAAATGCTTTACGTTGAGGTGATATTTCAGGCTTTAAATGCTGCTGTGGTACAAAAATTTCTCACTGCAGAAACTACAGAGAACGGTGCTTCTATTAACAGTTCCACTGGGTGTTTTTTTAAAATGTAAATGTCCTATTCACGGGCCGAGCAGCATCGTCGACAAAGTTACTGTGGCCCTCAATCTCGCATCAGGTCAAAGGTCTCGACGGAACGTGATTTATCAGCGTTCATTTTATTAACGTTTTATTTTTTTCTGTTATTAAGTAACCACAATTAATGCATTATTTTTGACAGCCCTAGATGGTAATAATTATTATTATTATTATTATTATCATGACTGGGTCACTCAAGATAATCCACACACCTTGTCGTGAGCAGTTTCATGTAGGAACCATTTTCTTCCTACTGAACTACACTTGTCAACTGTGCAGAAAGAAGTGTGCATCTGCTGCAAGCTCACCTAGCTAGCTAATGTTACACCTCACGCCATCACAAGCCTATTGTCCATGAGTAGATGCACACTTCCTTCCGCAGTGTGATTCGGTTGAAGGGTGTAGTTCGGTAGAAGGAAAATAGGTCTGTAACTGGGTCAGGATTTCTGGAAAGAGACATTGCTGTTAAGTGCCATCTAGTTTCATTATATTCAAGAGAAGGCAGACATATCTACGGCCAGTATCTCCAACACCCGGCAGCTCACGCCAAAACAATCCAAGTGTATTTTTGATTTAGGGGTGAACTGTCCCTTTAAGCATTCCAGCTCAAAATGTTGTCATTCTTCTGCTTTCAGGATGTGATCTGTGGCGCTTTGATCTCAGCCATCATCCTGTTCCTCACTTACCCATACTGGGAAACCTTCGACAACTTCCAGCTCAGGAGCAGCATCTCCCCCGTCGTGGCATTGTCTCTGCTCCTCTTCCTCAGCTACACGTACCCCGACCTGGACCATTACAGCCCCACGCGGGGGGATACGACCACCATTCTTGGAGTCGGGGCCGGGTGCTCTGTGGGGTACTGGGTGAATGAGCAGCTGGGGGAGACTTTTGAGCCCAAGGGGGTGCTTCCTGTACCCCTACCCACACTGACGCCGACTGTCCTGGCACTGGGTGCTGCTCGCTTCGTGGTGGGAGTTGTAGCATTAGTGGGAACTCGGCAGGTGGTGAAGACACTGAGCCTGCAGGTGTTGTACGCATGGTACAGAGTGCCAAAAATTGACGACAGTGCCAGGAGGAGGAGAGAGATCGAGGTGCCGTATAAGTTTGTCACATACACAGCTGTTGGACTTGTTAATTCGATACTGGTCAATAGAGTCTTCATTCTATTGGGGATACTATGACCTATTAACACAAGACTGTTGTATAAATGACCTGAACTGAACAATTTACCTCATATTTATTTCACTGTGTATCAAATGACCTTTTTTTTATATGTTAACTTTCTTACACAAGAAGCTTTTGCCGGGCATAATTCACAAGAGTGTACTTGTAACTAAGCTGAAAGCAAATAAAATGTTTTGCTCACATAGCAATGAAGTTTTTATGACTTCCCAGTTCGATCGTTATTTGATTTGTGTAGTCAACGCTGTAGCGCTGAGTTATTGCTGTGCTGCGTAATACAGAGGCCACACATGCCAAAACATTTCCACATTAAGAAGCAAACGGGAGAACCCCACCTTAATCCAGACATGCTAGCACCAGCCAGGAAAAACAAAACCAGTTAAAGTGAAACTTGGCAACTTGATTTCAGCAGCACCTGTCTTTGTCCCTCAAGTCGTATCACATGGCGGGTTGGAACAGGCCATCTGCTTTACCATACTGGCCTGCTTGTTGTATGTTCGGGAGCAGCGCAGCAATGAAAGAGTTAACCTCGCTTTGCTACAGTAGAGTTTGAAGGAATGCCGGAGCACCTGTCAGACTTAATTTACAAGAGGGCTTGTTATCTGGCACGGCTCACTTTCATATGGGAGGCTACTGGCTGCAACAGTTTCTTTGTATTGACAGTGAAGCATCGACATATACGGGCGACGTTACCGTATAAAAACATGCACTCTAATAAAAAAAGATCCAAAGCCAGAGTGAAAAGTTAGAATGGCTTTATTTGATGTTTGAAGGCAAGAATATTTTGTACTTGTATCAAAGGATAAACAGTCTTTTCAGATAAAGGACCTGAGCTTCAGTTGTATTATGCGGACGTTGGAATAGTGGTTGAACACTGTGTTTCATATCACATCACCTATCTTAAGCCGAGATCAGAGAACATCAGATGGTACCATTCAGTGAAATTAGTCCGTGTCGGTATGATTCAGATCTTATTGAAGGCAGCCACGTCCACAGACTGAACATATTCCTCGAAGGCGGTGATGGATTCCTCCAGCAGATCTGTGCCCACTTTCTCATCCTCCACCACACATCCTATCTGGAGCTTCTTGATGCCGTAGCCCACCGGGACCAGCTTGGACTGCCCCCACAGCAGCCCGTCCATACTGACAGTGCGAACGCACTCCTCCAGCTTGGCCATGTCTGTCTCGTCGTCCCAGGGCTTTACGTCAAGTAGGATGGAGGACTTGGCGACGAGAGCTGGCTTCTTGGACTTCTTGGCGGCGTACTCGGCGAGGCGCTGCTCCTTGATTCTCTCCGCCTCCACGCTCTCGGCCTCGTCGTCCGAGCCAAATAGATCTATGTCGTCGTCGTCGCTGGTGGTGGTGTTTGTCGCGGCTGGGAGGACAAACTGACTCTTAGCTGCTGGGAGGCTGGCTCTTTCCCTTTGGAAGGACTTGATGTGTTTATACCAGCGCATGACGTGGCAGAAGGTCAAGGAGGGAGTGGAGGGGATCGCGTCGAACATTGCCGTGTCAGCCTGTGACGCCGCATAGCCCTCCATGTAGCTCTTGTCTGCCAGGAAGTCATTGAGAGCTTTGAGGCCGGCTGTCGTGCTCATGTCGCCAAGCACAGTTTTTGTGGAAGTTGGACGGGCCTGCAAGGATTCGTCTTGCGTGGGAAACTTGTGCTTGATGACTTCCTGCATGGGGACGTCGTGTGTGAGGGTGGTTTCAGCAGTGTGGCCACTGGAAGAACCAAGGCAACAAAGCAACAGGTAATGAGTCACTGAGATTAATTACCATGCACTAACCCCAAGGCACAAGTAACCTAAATTAAGACCAGGCATGCCTGCGCAAGCCCACACACAGATGCACACCATTCGCGGCAAAAACACAATAGAGCCTTGTTAATTTTTAATTCTTCTGACTTTTAGTAAAAACAGGCTTGTTACTGATATATAAAACACAACTGCTCCACATGACAGATTGGTCCTTCAGTTTCCCTCATGCACCTCTGCAGCACACTTCAACCCCATGCCAACACTCATTAACTTTTCACAAATTTCAAGCCTTAATTTTTCCCATGAATCTCATTTCTTTCTGTTATTATTCGAGTATAAACTGCTTTATATGATTAGGGGTTTAGGTTTAGGAAGGTGCAATCACAGGAAGGGCTCGATGTCCATCTCCACAGCCGAGCAGGGCATGGTCAGCTCGAAGCGGTTGATGACGTCCGGATGCAGGACCCCAAGACGCCCTACACTCTTTCCACGGACGAAGATCTCTGCGCAGCGACCGGGGAAAAAGGTGGAATCTAAGAGAAGAAAAAGAAGTGATAAGTGGATTATAGGGTTATATCATTTAGCGTCTAACACCTACACCTGGCACTGACTTCCTCTCTCACTAAAGCCCAGACTGTCGATGCACTTCACGTCCTTTTGTAGCTTCCTTTTCAAACCGGCAATTATCACCTCCGCAGGCGTGTTTGCAATCTGTTTGTATCCTGATAAACTATTTTTGACCAGCGTGTTACTATCTAACATGCCATCTGTTTGATCCGGGTGCTTCTTGGATCATGTTTCTGCCACTCTATATAGTTGCAGCACGCACGCTTTAAATGCATTTGCGCTTGCAGAGGCATTCATTTTTCTTTTCGGTATTGATGACATCCTTGGTATGAAGCGTTCAGCTCAAGTGGTGTTTGCACATCGTATCACAGAGATCATTAGTCAATCATACAGTGTGGGTGGTGCTGTGCTGCCTTTCTTGTTCCTGGATTTACTCCAGATAATTTCATTTGCTCACCCACACTGGTTATCAGTGATCAATTATACATCCGTTTATTCCAAAGAATCCAAAGCTATGATAGACGGGGTATAAGCAGGGACGCTATTGTTTGATATCAATCATTAACAGAGCAGCACAATGAGCTTATGTGAAAATGCCCAAGGACGTTACTCTGAGGCAACTACCGTACCTCCACAGGCCATTTGACCATAATTAGATCTTCTGTCTCGCTCACTTTGACACAAACATTACTCCTCCTGATTATAATCTGACAGTCTGGTATGTTTGTCTGTGTCGGCAGTGAAGGTCACTTCAGTCCAGATGGAGGAAAAAAAAATAAAAATAAAAAGCGCCTCTGTCGACAGTGAGCTGGAAACATGCCTGTCGACGCTACAGGCTCGCTACGTTCAAAAGCACTGACATGCAAACAGACAGAAAGACGGACTGGTCAGAAATTTAACAAGATACAGGGGTTGCCATGACAACAGCCCCACACACGGAGACATGGCATTCTCCCATAGTGCACTGCTTCTTCCCACGCTGCCTTGCTAATGGGTTCCAGAGCCCACTGCTTAGATGTTCACTCATCACTATGGATGAAGGCTTACAAAACACATGGATTGTACTTTCAAACGTGTGTGTATGTATGTGTGTGTGTGTGTGTGAGTGTGAGAGAGAGAGAGAGGGAGCAAATGAAGTGGGGAAATTCTATCATTTACCTCAGCCGCCTGGTCTGTGTCTGTTAGGTGTATTAAAACCGGAGGAATGTTCTTGCGTCGGCTCACACGTCATCTACTTGTACCATGAGCGGGATGCCATGGCAACTATATAAATAGCTCTGGTACATCTTAAATAACCAATCAGTCAATGAAAATCCTACACTTGAGCCGGGCCACTTTCCGCCCACTCTCCTCCAACTTTCAGCGAAGCTCTCAGCGGAAAGGAGAGTGAGACAGTTTGCACCAGATAACCGATATAACTCGCTGATGGTGCCGTCGTCATTTTGCCACAGGATTTATTACTATTTTAGACAACTGGACAAAGAACTTACACAATGAAAGAAATGCCTCATTGTGCTTTAACAGGCTTCAAACACACCTGAGTTGATTACTACTTAGTGACTATTAGGGATGATTATTACGGGTTTCAATGCTGAAAAGAATATATTTCCAGCATAAAACGCTGAAACGTGTCATGCTTTTTTATAGTTTGGCCATCATATCTGTTGGTTATGATAACACTGTGCTCACCGAAGTAATTTCAGAGATATGGGAATGCAGTGATATCTCTAAAACGAACAGGAGCAGCCAGACGATCAGGTAAATGATAAGGCTGGTGATACTTTTCTTTGTTATTGTCAACAAATCCCATGAAAAGACCAAAACCAACAATGTGTTAGTCCGTCTGTCAGTATTGTCCAATTTCTCCAGCTTGTCTGCAGCTCTCAGCCTCAACCTATTCGTGTTTAATAAAGACGTACATGTCCAGAATGTTTCATGTATACTAAAGACGCAATAGTCTCCTAAAACAGCTGGCACTGTAGTTTTTAACAAAAGTTACTCAATCAGGAGTAAATAGGACATTTGTTTGGGACTATTTGTAGCTTTGAATTGATACACATTTGGTGCTCCAATAAGAATCTACAGCAGATGGCCAGCCTATGTGGGATTGAGTCAAATTAAACTACAGGGTATGTGCATTGTAAAGCTCTAAAAACCCATTGCACACTTCATGCTCAGCACCAAGCGGCAGACAGACAAAATTAACAACCAGCTTGTGAACATACGAAGCATTTGGCAGCTAAAGAGCCAGATATTTCTCTCCGGAGTTGGTAAGACCATAGACTGTACATGAAGATGGACAATGCGTCTCCACTTCTTTCTACTGCACAAGAATGAAGCCATTATATCCAAAATACAGACGCTGCCATCTTGAGCTGGTGGCGTAATTTGGAGTCTGCGCAGTACAGGTGCCCCAGGAACGCTGCTCAGCCATGCAGCAAATTTTTGCCGGTGGCCACAACAAAAAATCCCCTGCAGCCCAAAAAGCATTTTCCCCCACAGACTACGACTGTAAAAGAGATGTTTGTAAAACTGCAAACAAAGTCAATTATGACTTTTTCTGTTACCAATTTTTGATCCATGAAGTTTTATACCGCTAAAACTCTCGTGGCGCAGAGAAAAGGGATATAAAAATCTGTGACCTACCTATCTAGATATTACTGTAAATCAATGGTGCGGTGGCAATCTCCACATTAAGAGTTCCCACCCCTACACCCGTCCAGCCAATCAGGTGCAGCATCATTAATCGCGAGCACTCCAACTGGCATCTAAAGCTGTCAATCATGATGCAACAACCAACTTTTATAGCATCAAGTAACTGACTGAGACCAAACTTGTCAGAAAACATACAGCCCTCTGATAAGAACGACCTAAAATGACAAAAAACTCCTTGAAAATTGATTTGACGTGTACTTTGATCTTGTAGTTTTGCCCATGTCCCATCCACTGACATGAAGGGGTGCTTTTGGGGAGCCGTCGTGTCATCCATCTTTATTTAACAGTCTATGATAGAGACCAAAAACGGAGGTAAATGAGAGGAAATATCGTTGAAGGCGATGACGCGTCAATGTTGTGTTCACAGCTTGTTTCTGCTGCCCCCACATGGCCAACAAAGGTTCAGTTACTGGTATCGCCTTCAAAGATACATATAGGCCGAACACTTAAAAGGTCAATTACTGAACAAAAGAGTCAAATGAACATGGTCTCCTTCCTGACAAAGAGAATATGGGCCAAGACTTTGCATTGGTCACAGTTGTTAAGTGAAACACAGGCATCTGTCTCGAGTGGTTTCTTCCTCCACTTTAGATCCCCTGACTCGTTATTTCATCCTCTCCCCCCTGCTGAGAGGAGGAAACTCGACTGACAAGTATTCCCTCGGCCCCTCACGCTCTCCCCTGACAGTGACGTTGAGTTAGCTGTAGTGCTGCTTCACCCTGCTGATCGACACATCCTGAGGGCGTGCATCTGTGTCAGGTGAGCTCTTAGACTGGGTCATGACCTTGTAACGGGGTTAAGGACACGCTGACATATGTGGGGGGCTAATGGTGCATAGAGTGTGGAAGAAGAGGATAGACTGAGTGGGAGTGAGTGTCCAGTGTGTAGTGCATTAGTGCATACTGTGAAAGCATGTCCATGTACGTGTGTGTTTGTGCCTGTCAGATGGACAGTCTGAGCACCCGTGGGTGGGTGTTGTATGTGCTAGTCTGTCTCTCTGCTCAGCACTGCAGTGGGTGACGTGACTCCCATGCACTCTCCCACACTGCAGACTTTACTCTCATACCCCTTTCTTGCTTACGCCTCCAGCCGTCGCTCTGTCGCTCTCCTGTCACCCCCCCCCCCCCCCCGCACCCCTCTAGTCTCATCTCGTCCCATCTTCCGCTCCCCTGTCAGCCTCCCCTTCTCCTCACTGCTCTCATTCACTGATACTTGAGCCCATTGATTTGCAGTCTGAATGGGCCAACAGAGTATCCTGCAGTGTGACCTTGACGCATGCGAGCCAAGGAGAGAGGGGAAAAAGAGGTGGGCGGAGAGGATGGAGTGAGAAAGAGAAAGTATGGAAAGAGACAGAGGCGAGGGAGGAATACAAAGCTCAAATGATGTATGAGAGTCTCTCTGGGAAACTGGGAGCCAAAAAGCGCACAGATTGGCCGGTGCGGTGCTTCAGTTGAACCTCTTATTACTAATCTCACAGGAACTGATCACAAACATCTGAAAGATGAAACTCAGCTGAGTCATACATTCATCTGCCATTTAAAGGCAACTTTATTTCAAGTATTATTGTGCCAGTCACATGTCACCGCTGGTTAATGTAATAAAATTACTTGTGCTCTAGAGTTCACAGATCGTTGTTCTCTATTAGCGTGCGAAACAGCCTCTAAGAGCTTTAAAGCTCATCTGAAGTCTTCCCAGCTTGGAGTGTTGGTGCAACATGACTGACCCGGCTTTTGCGCTCTTGCTCTGATGCATTTCATCATTAGAGACACAGTGAAGGCATCTGAAATGAGTTCTTGGCCCACAGCTCATGAAGCATCAGTGCTGAGACGATGGCTTTAACTTTTATTGAGCATAACGATGACGGAACATTGTACGTCGATGCTATTTGGTTTCCCTCATCGACTGAACAGTTATCCTGACTTATTAGGGCAAGGTGACGTGGTTGGTGATTTTGGAGACAGGGGAGCGAAGAGGGGATAAAAGTTTCCCACAATGGACTGGAGGGATTTTTTCAGTTGAAGCCCTTGACCTAAAAGTAACACCTGTTCACCTTTAGCTTCCTATTGTGCGTCTATTTAAAGTGGTTTCTATTTCAAATGGGTTTAAACCTATCAAATGAAATTCTTGTTTGCAACAGGCTGTCAAACATGTTCTGCCATCACCTTGTAAAATTATCCTTTTGTTTACTTCCTTGATTTCCTCCTGTCTGCACTCAAACCTATTAAAACTCTTAAAAGTGATGTTGCACAACTGTCATGGCCAGCTGGAGCCTTGAACCTGCATGTCTTTGGACTGGTGGAGGAAGCTGGAGCACCTGGAGGAAACCCACACTGACACAGGGAGAACATGCAAACTCCACACAGAAGGGCACCCCCACCCTGGGTTTGAACCAAGAACTCACTTGCCAAAAAAACAATGATGATAACAATAATAAAGAATCTCTAATCCCACTATAGAGCTCATAAGTCACGCCCCTTCCAGTAGACCCCATCGGACCTCAAGGCTCAGAAAATATGAATGGGAGTCAATGGAGAAAAAATTATTTTCTGGTCCCAGTCATTAAATGCCTTGGATTACACAAATGTTTTGTGTGGCTCTAAATAATATTTTTTTCATGTTAAGAGTTTGACAGTTTATTGTATGATTCTTCAGTTAAAGGCTGTGGAAACAACGTAATGAGAAAGACTACATGTCGCCTATGTGACTTCACGTCATCACACTTTCCCTCCACTTCTCAACTTGCAGTGCTGCTGCTGGCATAGCTGAAACTTTCCACATGTCCAGACTTGTAGTGGTTTTCGCCATGCTTAAGGCTTTTGTCCTCTCCTTAGAAGAAGGCGGTGAAGTGTACCAGAGACACAGCCATGTTCCAAGTGCGAGTGGTGACGTATATCATACGCGTCAAGAGCAACGAAGAGCTGTAGTCCACTAACAGTATCAAACTTTTTCCCGCTAAATTGTAGCCTTCTTTGCACGAAAAAATATATCAAAAATTCACAAACAACATATGTGAAATTCATGGCACAATTCAAACGGGACCAGAAAATAATTTTCATCTAGCCATTGAAATACATTATGAGAAATCGATTTTTAAAGTCCCTTGTACAGGAAACGGAAAGACGCAACTTACAAGCTCTATAGTATGACTTGACCAGATAAAAGTGGTTAATTAGTTAGAGCTTCAGATGTAACACATAAGTGACATTTGCACGCTTGTTAAAAGGCTCAACAATGATTCCAAAATCGTCCAAGGCACAGAAAATGCCATGTCCGGCGAGTAAATCTAGAAGCTCACTTGTCAGATTGGGCAAATGGTTAAAAAAAAAAATACACTATTTTTAACACCACTGCTGATAAGCCAAGGTGTGAGCCACCTCACTTAATTCTCATCTGTGGTGAGCTGCACACTGATTGGGCACTCACTGGCAAATGGAGGCAGGTAAAAGCAAAGTTAATGAGCTGAAGCGCAAGCGAGCATTTTAATTACCCTGGAAACAGGAGTTTAGTTGGGTGGCGTTAAAGGGTGTGGGTGACACTCCAAGTATGTGTGGCGCAGTTTGTCGCAAGTTTGAGAGCAAGGACGATAAAACGAGATCAAGTTTACATCTGTAGTCCTGGCTCTAACTCACATCTGTTCAGTGTTTGCTTGTGTCCAGTACACAGAGAAACAGAGACAATACCAGGCCAGATTGTTACAACTCAGATTATCAGTTCACTCAACTTTTAAATCAAAATATGTTGAGACAAATGTATAAAGGGACAAACCAACCATTTATTTTAATAAGATTCCAATATTTTAATAACTATTACAATCATAGCCTCGATGACAGTGGATCTTTGAGGCTGGTGCTGATATTTGGAAGATATACTGGCTGATTTCTTTTTACATAAATGAATAATTTTGATATGAATCCATTACATATGAAAACTTGTGACCAAGATACACACTGAGCTGGACATTTTACTGTTAAAAAAATCAACTTGTCAGTGCTCTCTGGTGGGCAAACTATGTAATGGAGACAGTTTCTAAATCACCTCAAACCTCAACTGTATACTGCGATTTCTTGTCATTTATCAATCGATGTACACACCAATAGGACATATCTGCAATCAGCTAATACTGTCAGACTGATCAGTCTAGCTGTAGTTACAATACAGTGCAGCAGATAAAAAGCATAAAAGAGATTACACACAGTTTAAAGCTGCATTAAGCTTTGAAGCGCATCAGACCCATCTCATCAAACCCCTGTATGCACTGATATGTGCATGTCACTGCCATGGAAACTGTGCCCCTGACACTCTGCTAACAAACACAACAATGCAGTCGCTGCTCGTCACAGACTGGATTTACATAATCTCAAAAAAAAAAAAAAAAAAAACAACCTGCCTTTTAAACTCACACGACCCAGATTTATTTGTTCACCAGCTTGGCAAGTAGATAAACATGCTCTAAATCACAGGGCTGCAAATCACTGGGATTTTCCCGTCGCTGTTTAAATCTAGTCTCAAGATATTTACCACTAACGCTAAGTACATTCACATAGACCTGAATGCTGGTTTCAACCCCCCCTCCCTCTTCTTCTTACCGTCTGCAGCCTGGATGTGGTAGCCGTCCCCTCGGGCCGGCCTCACCTCCAGCAGTTGCATGACTCGGTCCATGAGGCCGTGGATCACCTCGAAGCCTGGGCTCTTGTTGTAGTAGACGGCACAGAAACGCCGGATGTTCCTCGCCCCAACATCTGGTTGGTGGGATGAGGGGGAGGAAGTGTTAGGGACATCGAAAATGGGGCAAGCTAATGACTTACTAATATATCAAGATAATACTGGGCTCTTATTGAAAATATATCGGCCAATATAAGCGTCATTCCCCTTTCTGATATCATGAAAATAGTGTTTTGGTTCATTTTCCTTATTTCTACTGGAACAATTTATCAACATGACAACTTCTCTTTAATAAAATTGATAATAATAAGACACTAAATTCAAATTTCTCACAAGTGTGTATACTTAACAACCATTGTTTAAGGGTGTGCTGGGTACAGTGTGTATGTGTTATACAAGACTAAATGATTCCTTCACTTCACACATGCAGACGCCCACCTTTAGTCTCATCCTTCAGCACCACGTCAGAGATCTCAAACAGTTTGAGGGGAAGGGGCATCTTCCTGTTGGCAGCTATGGTTTTCAGCAGGCCTGGCAGCAAAGTGGTGCGCGCCACCTGGTGGTGATAAAGAGCGGTGAAGATGGACACAGAGCTCCAAACACTCAGAGAGGACAAGAGTGCCCTCTGCTGGAGAGATAACACCACAACGTGCCCATCACTGAGTTTCTGGCTTGTTCACTATCTCTCTGTGTCTTTCTTATTAAATGCACACATCTCACACATTTTCATAGACAAAATTTATACTATACGCATAATGCATAATGCATAATGCATAATAAAGCTATGTTAAGTCGACAGCTACAGAAAATAGTTTTGTCATTATGCTAAATTACATAGAAGTTTATCCACAGAAATTTACTGTAACAATCAATTTCATGATACACAACATAAGTCCATGACTTTCACGTTTTCCATGACTGAACCCCGTAACTGAGCACTTTTCCTCTTTTTTAAACATCCCCTCAAGTTTTAATCACTTCTACTGAAATACAATCTAACATTTTCAAAAGTGTTAGCAGAAAATTAATATTGCAGCATTCAGGTGGATGTCCCTGGTCATTATTTGCACTGCAAACTAATTTGCAAACATACCAGTTTGCGCTGAGGCCAAAAGATTGGTCTCACTTCTGTATGGACACTAGATAGCAAGGTTTTCAGACAGCACAGAACAACCTTAAAGTGTCGAATATAAATACAGAATATAACACATCTTCACCCAAGTATGGACAATATGAATGCTGAATACACAAAACTAAAACTGCACCACTGCTGTTCAATTCTACAGCCCAGATGGACGACACAAGCCTTTAGATTACCATCTTTTCTCTCGTCTGATGACGAATTCAGATAAAAAGCCTTTTGGATCAACATGAGCCTTTGTTAAACTCAACTTAAAATGAGATTGAAGCACTTTTGAAAAGCTTTCTAAGCACGTTATCTGAATGAATGTTGTTTTGTTTTCTGATTTTTAAGCAAATTGTGGGTAGATAGGAAAATAATCTTTCTATTTTTAAGGCCATCTTTCCTTTAAGGCCTCGACACCTCCTCTTTGAAACTAACTTTAATTTAAAGGTGCCTCTTGTTAGCTGCTCTCACAGCTGCTAAAACAGTGGTAGCTTGTCGCTGGAATCCACCACATACATTATCGGTGTGGGAACGGCTTCACTCATAGCGGGACATCCCACAGTTGGAGCTTTCTACAGCCCAACTACATTATGCCAAAACATGAAATATTACCTGCTGGTCAAAGCTACAGAGAAAATGAGGTTTGGTGGTTCTTTCAGTTTTGCTTTTACACATTGTGCCTGCTTTTTTCACTCGTTCAGAATCATATTATTAATCTATGTTATATTCTTCTTTACCTGGAACTCAGCGGTCTTGGGGTTGGAGATATGAACCGCCCTCGTCTCTGAGATCTTCTTTCCAAGCTTGTCTGCCACATCTTCTACAGAACACTACAGGAAGAGAGGGGGGACAAATTGCTTTGAGAAATTTCCAAGCGAGACGCTGTAACTTCAGGGCTACGAGTGACCGTTATGGGATAATGTTAAATGCTATTATTTAGCGTTTAGCTAAATGTACTGGAACAGTAACACACGTGGATCACAGTCATAATGTTGGCTGAGCTGACTCAGTGATGCCTGTATAATCGTAATTATATTTACTGGAAGTGTGCAAGTGTTAGCGTGCATTAGTCATCATAAGCTACTGGTCATACTGGACCAAATAGGCCGGAACAAAACCCCTGAGGGTGCGTGTGAATTCAGCTTTTCATTTATAAGAGGAAGACTGTGTTAAAAGATGTGTCTTTTTCTTACTAGGGCAAAGTTGAGGGCCTCTGTGAATCCAGCTGCTGCCAGGTCTTGTCTCAACAGCTCTGTCAGTTTATTCAGAGGGAACTGTAGACACACACAGCACACACATGAGAACGTGCTGAATATTTGACGAGATGCAGATAACTGATTGCACACACATCAAATAGGCAGAGGAAGACACAGTTACCTGGCTGGCAATGGTGTAGGTGCGCGGCGTGGTGCGGGTGATGTTGTTGAATCCGTAGGCCATGGCGGCGTCCTCCATGATGTCACAGGCGTGGATGACGTCTGGGCGTGTGGGCGGGATCTCAACCTCGATCTCGTCGCCAACACCTGTAGCCTTGGAGCGCAGACACATCTTTGTCAGCAGCTGGGCGATTTTCTCAGTCGACTCACTGTCGGGAGAAAACAACACAGACGTTGATCATTAAAAAATGTGACTCATCGGGATTTGCAGGATACACTACACAATATCTTCATCATGGCATTACATCTCTGTCATTATTTCACTGGCATATTTTGGCGTGGCAACATATGGGCTAAACTTCAGTAATTGGAGAAATTCTCTCACTCTGACAGCTGCCTCAGGGTCTTTTTCCAGGTTGCTGTCGGGGGGTCACGTCCCCTCAATTGCTTCTCATCAAAATCATGAACTGCTTTGCTTTAGCAAAACATTTTAAAGCATCCAACTATTCCCTCTATTTCTGCCACACATTTCAGTGCTGCTCTGATGACACGTTATTGGTGGCTGTATTCATATTTTCATATTGTTTTGGGGTGTTACCACTACGGACACTTCTGGATCTGTTGTGTTTTTGTCTGCTGATTTTTGACAGCATGACTTGAAGCTGCACACTCTCCTTTATGTGAATAAAACCTGTCCCTGTATAGAATGAAACAAGCTGTCTATAGCTATTTAGTGCTGTTAATTATGTAAATGATCATATCTCACAAACACTTACAAAAATGCTTGAGCATAATGCCAATTGTAAGGATGCAATCTAACACTACAGCCCAAACACAGGCATTTTGAGGCTATAGTTGGTACTGAATAGACTGAAATATATTGAGATTTGTTTTTTACAAATAAAGGATTTGTTGCAGGGCTGCTATTGAAAACTGTGTTTGATATCACAAGTGTGCCTAATAAACTGGTAAATCCTTGAATTTGCATGTTGATGCAAAAATTCCAACAAAAGCAAAATGAAATAAAGCTTATCAAAGTTTACCTGTGGGCACTTTCTATATATTCTACCGTTATCTCCGGCTCATATACAGAGGAGGTCCAAATGACTCACTTGATGCCAACTTTTCGGTTGACGAACTCGCCGGTCAACTTTTCCGTCCTGTAAGCCAGCTCCTGAAGTTCAAAACAGGAAACCATGGGATTAGAGGACAGTCAAACGAAGTCAAGTCACATTAAACAAAAGGACACAGTGCAAGATGATTGGAGTGGATACAGTACCGGGTATTTGATGGTTTTGCCATCTGGGTACACCACCTCAGCCTCCTCCACCCTGAGAGAGCAAGAAACAGAAGAATATATCACCTTCACTGTAATACTCTCATATTCCATTGCTTAATATAAAGAGATTAAATCAGTAACTTCAAGGACACACGACACAAAACCTTAAAAATGAAAGTCTTACAAGAACAGTTTAGTATTTGACAAGTTACTAATGTCGCTACACCCTAATCTGTGATGTAAGCAGGGCCAAGTTCAGCAAGACAGAGTAAACAGGAAGTTTAAAAATAAATGAGCAAATCTTTGAATCTGGAACATAAAGCAAGAAGGGTTAAATGAGGTCCAGCTGATGCATTTGACAGCTGATGGGAAACAGTGTCTGTTTTATTTTATTTGCTTATTTGACAGGGACAATGCACAGCTTCTTGACTGCTCTAGAATCAGCTATAAGCTAATCTACATCTGTACTCTGCGGTCAGGAACCAGAGCAAAACATCTCTGTTAAGAGAATTAAAACTGCAGTATAAAAACAAAACTACAAGTAGGGTGAAAGAGAAAAGTTTTCAAACCACAGAGCAGTGCAGCAGTGATTTTCTGCCCTGCATCAACATCTTCTGCCTCTGAACAAAGTTCCAACTCAAAATACTGAGATGGTTCGCAGTTCTTGTCCGTTTTCGAGAAGATGACAAGCTCATATTTGAGCCAAATACGTGACTTACGTGAAAGGCTGTGAACAGTACTCGCTGAACATGGTCACCATCATGTCCAGCACAATCTTTGCCTGGAGAGCACACAGCAGAAGAGACAAGGTTGAAGTCAGTTTTCCTTACATGAACTACAGATATTGGGATTTCTCTGCTCTCCGCTAAGTTGTACCTTGGTGAGGTCTGTGGCCGTGCACTCGATAAAGACGTTCTTTGTCTGTATGGAGATTTTTGTGTGGTCACCTGAGAGAAAAAAAAAGTTTGCTATCATAAGACTTCACACAAAGATTGACAGTATTATTAAAACACTTGGGTTTAAGAAGCCTTAAGTAACTTTTCTCTGGTATTTCTGACTGTCAGATGTCTCTAACCTCCAAATCTTACATGAAGGGTCTATTGTGTGCAACAGAGGCAGAAACCAAAGCCAGAAATGAGGGCCGACACATGAAGACAGTGACAACACTCACCATTGATGATGGGAGGCATGGACAGGACGATGCCATTGCTGTCGTAGATGACGGGGTACACAGGCTTGTTCTCAATAATGTGAAGGTAATGCTTCAGGTGGCTGTCTGCCTGTATGAATCAGAGGAACAGCAACAAGTTAACACCGCTCCAAAAGTCAAACTCCTCTTCTAAAGCAACATCCAGGCAGCCAGCTGTCCACCTTGTAGAGGCTCATGAGCTCGGTGGCTGTGTACTCTTTGGTCTGGTTGAGGGGTTTGAAGCAGATGTCTCCTGGAAGTTTGGCTGTGTATGTGAAGGGACCAGAGATGGTGTCAAGGTCATGGGTCCCGATGGCCACCAGGCTCCTCTTCCTGCACGCAAAACACAGTTAATGGTTGGATGATGTTAAAGTAAAAAGAAAAATGGTGGCATATTTTCTGCCACAGAGCAGAAACCGGATGATATGTTCTAACACTGATCACAGCTTTTAACGGAGTCACTGAACACATCATCAAAGCAGACATTATTAAGTACTTTTACTGTAAAGCTGAAAAGATTAGATTAATTAATAACTGCATCGACAGAATATTAATCAACAACTATTTCCTAAATAGATCATAATGCTGAGCTCATTTCCTTGTCTTACATCATTGTAAACTGAGTCATTCATTTTCTGTAACCACTTATCCTGTTGGGGGTCATGGGGGGGACATTCGGCGAGAAGTGAGACAGGTCACCAAACTATCACAGGGCTGACACATAGAGACAGACAAGCATTCACACTCACATTCACACCTACGGACAATTTAGAGTCACCACTTAACCTGCATGTCTTTGGACTGTGGGAGGAAGCTGAGTACCTGGAGGAAACCCACACTGACACAGGGAGAACATGTAAACTCCACCCAAAGGGGCTGCCCAACCCGGGGTTCGAACATGACAATGCTAACTGCACCACTGTGCCGCCCTTCATCATAGGCTGAATATATTAATATATTTGGGTTCTTGACTGTTGGTCAGACTATTTAAAGACATCAACTTGAAATGTGTCGTGATGGACATTTTTGTACAATTTTCTGGCACTTTTCAAACCAAAAAATGAATCAATTCATTGAGACATAAACTGAACAATCAGCCCTAAATAACTGCTCCCATATTTTCCTTTAAGCTTGCTTTCTGTTGCTACTTCATAACCTGATCTGTAACTGCAGCTTGAAACAAAACATAAACATGTCACCAAAATATCACACAGGACGTGGCAGCATCTGTACGCTGCTTCAACTGTATGTTTATAAGAAAGTGCTTGAAACAAATTCAGGTTGTTCAGGTTGCACGAGGCAGATCCACCCAACTAAGTAACTACAAAAGACTTTATAAAACAGGTTACGACTGGATGCAATACAACTGACAGTTACCACATTTCCTGCAGTTACTTTTGAATGACATTTATTAGCAGAAGCTGACACAAGTATTCCAGGCATGCAGCCGCACTGCATGCACCACCTAATCTGACCTGCAGATGTTTTGATGGAGTTTCTCCTGCAGCTCGATGAAGCTGTCGTAGCGCTCCTGCGTGAAGGTGATGTTCCTCAACACCGCTGCCACAGCGTGGGGTCGCACTGCCGCCGTCTGCACAGAACAAGCATGGTAGTAAAAAAGTAAATGGCTGTACTGTCATAAAACACACATTAATTTGATTTATAAAGCAAACTAATGACAGCTGCACAAACTGCTTGTTTACTGTTAAAGATTATGAATGTTACCACCCACCTCCTTTGTGATAATCAGCCTCTGAAGCTTCCCGCTGACTGGGCTGACACGTCTGTAGCGAGGTGCCTCCAACCTGCAACACAAATACAATGTCTGTAGCCACAGTGACATAGTCTGCATGCAATACTCCCGTAACGGAAAAATAACTTATATCAAAGTTAGTCCAACACAGTTTTAATTCCATCAGTACATAGTAATACATTTTCTCCCTTACTTTGGAGAAGTGCACTTTTATGTTTCTCTGTTGTGTCACCTCTGAATGGAACTGGTCAAACTCGGCATGCATTTAGCAGTTACCCTTCACCTGTAGCAGTCGCAGCATACCAGTTCCAGCATACAGGAAACCACCACTCACTTGTTCTTGAAGACCTGCAGGCCACGGACCAGCCCCTCCAGACAGAGCAGGTCATAGCGGTTAGCTGGTACATCGATCTTGTACAGGATGACATCAGACGCTCCTGATGCCTTGGTGTCACCCTGCTCTCGGCTGATTATCTCCTTCTCTGAGGTCTGGAATATAATATTAATATGATATGAAAATTCATATCGTGATACTTGCAGCCTTTTTCACTTGTTAACATATTGACGTTATACTGTTACCCATGGAAACAACAAGTATGACTGAAAGCAAAATTATTAGCAACTCTGCGGTGGTTCCAAAAAGAGGAGCAGCTTCAGTAGTGTGGAATAAACTGTGGAGTCCTGAATGTTTTATGAACAGCCCCGGACTTCTCAGACTCTTTTAGTGACTTACTGCTCAGAGGGAACTCATTCAGCGGCTCCTCTGGCAGCAGCACAGCGTCTCTCCCTCTCCTCTCTCGCCATGCCCACACAAGAGTCTGTGTTGTCAAGTGATTTTGTCATAATCCTTGGGTAATGTAAACCTACGTGACGCTCGTGGCTCAACAAAAAACTCCATATATGTGACTGTGCCATAGTTGTGGTATCATAACAGCCTGTCACAGGTTACAGTGTGATGATCAGAGAAGAAATGGCAGAGCATAAAAGTCCAGGTGGAAAAAAAACAACTCAATCATTTAGGATTTCACTAAATGAAGGAGATCACCTGTTGATTCATATATATAGATCCCAGGGGACATTTTTTGCATTTGGGAGCTGTTTGAATGTGTAATTTGTGGGAGATTTTACTTAGTTGAACTATTAATATTGTAAACAGAATCTGAATCTCACTCTGAGTTACTGTTGTTGTTCACAAACTGAAGAAACTCATTTTTCATATCCTCAGGAATATCGTTACTGCAACAATACCCTGAAATATCGTGATATTATTTTAGAGCCATAGTGCCCACCCCTAATATAAGGTCCCACTGGCAACTACAAATGTTTTCAAGAAGTCCTTCGAGCCAAATACCATTAATATTCTCAACTGAACAAAGTGACTGATTACTTTTAAACCACAGACAGACGCTGGCATTTACTAAATTAATGTGTAAAGTTCCTAATGACCATGTGTATGTGTATTTTACTAACTGCTTGTCTTTTTTATTATGTTTGTCTTCTATGTTTGGTTGGCTGAAGATAAATGTCCAAAATGGTGGACAATAAAGATCTATTCTGTGAGAAGGGTGTATTGTGATCATGGAAAGGGACCATGTTAGGATACACTGTGATTTAACCTCCTTTAACACAATAACTTATACTCACAATCTCATCCAGCTCCAGCCCAAATTCAAAGCACAGCTCGTCAAACTCTTCATCGGCTAAAACAAGCAACAAACAGACATCATTAAAAACAGATTTACATCAGTACCAACCTGCTGCTGTCTTTATATTGCCCTGCAGCAGCAGCCTGCTCAGATTTAAATGACAGGAGCCGGGGCATGATGCAATCACGTTGACATCCAACACAGAGATGTCAGCGCACTAAATAAGACTTATTTTAACAAGCAGAAATACGCTAACGTTAAAAATTGTATCCAGGCACTATTTTCTTTAAAATATGTCCCTTTCTCATTCAAGACGTTTTTAATAAAGCTAGCTAACAGGTCAAGTTAGCCGCTCGTGAGCAGCTGCTGTGTTGCTAGCCTTCATGCTAACTAGTTTAGCTAGCACTCTTGACTTCCTCTGTTTTATAGAGGTGATATTACACTAAATAAACAGGCAGACATTTTGTCCATGGCTTGACTATGTAGTAAAGATGACTTACTGTATGTTCTGCCCAAAGCTGTGAAGAGAAGATCCCTTTTTACTCCGACAGTCGGCATGTTGGCTGCTAATCCTCCTCAGCCCGGTGGGAAAGGACCCCAGCACCCGGCTGCAGCTGCCTGCTGCGGTGCCTGAGTGAAATTAGAGACACTGGATTCACACGTCATCAAGTTAGTTGAAAATGTAATTAATTAAATCTGGAATAAAGTAGTTTGAGAGATAAGAGATAACAGACGATATTACCATGACTTATTTTACTTGTTTATTAAGATAAAAACAGTCTGCATAATATTAATGAGGGGAAACACACTAAATTAAACCCATGTAACCTTCTTTATTTACTTATTCAAATGTTGTTGAATTTTTCTGTCAGAATACATTTATATAATTAATATACTTTTTCACAAATAATATTGATTAATGAGAACAAGCCAAACCCAAAGACCCCCAGAACTGTTGCATATTTGTGTAAGCAATAAAGGTCATTACCAACTGTCTGCCTCTCTGAGTTATGCATTTGGGTACAATCACACTCTGTGACAAAAACATTAAAACCAGTGTTGGGTGAAGTGAGTAACATTGATCATTTTGTTTCAACTTGATGCCCTACACTCACCCAAACACTGCTGTGTGCCCCCCAAGTGCCCCCAACAGTAACAGTACTCCCTGATGGCAGGGACGCACTCAGCAGAAACATGCCACACCACAAAAACTGCTCAGGATTGGCCCGAGGAACGTGACAAAAAGCTCAAGGTATCAACCTGGCCTCAAAATCTCCTGCACCCCAAACTGACTGAGCATATTTGGGAAGTGCTGGTACCCCACCCAACAAATGACAGGTCTCAAATGATCCGAAACCAATGCCCCTGGCGCCAGACACCACAGGACACCTTCCAGAGGTCATGTGTCCAGAGACACTCCAGGGAGGCCCCATCGTAGATTAGGGGTACCTCTGAGGTACCAGCACGCCCCATGGATGCTCACTCAGATTTGGATCTGGGGAATTTAGAGGCCAGGTCGATGCCTCTATCTTTTTGTCACGTTCCTCAGACCACTCCTGAGCAGTTTCTGCAGTGTGGCATGGGGCATTTTCCTGCTGGGGGGCCTTTAATCTTGATCTGCAGAGGTGTTTGGTTGGGTGGAGCACATCAAGTGGCATCCTCATGAATTTCTGGACCAAAAGCTCCCCCAGGGGAACATTGCATTGTAACAATCTGATCAGTGTTACTCACTTCACCTGACAGTGCATCTAACTTTTTGGGCTGATCAGTGTATGCAGGGATGCAGGATAATATTGGCACGTCATCGGTATTGTCCAATATTGGCTTTAAAATTAAATATGGGAATAGGCCAACATGCTTGTTCTTAATTTGCACAATGAATGAATATTACATACACTGAAACATATTCATGTCTTTATCTGCTGGTGGGCCATTGTGATAAGAATATGCATGTATGATATGACAGAAGATACTAAAATTGGGTGGGAAAAAAGTGGATATATCAATATTGGTATGGGTTATCGGTCAAATGAGTTGTTACATATCATGTTGGATATTGGCAAAACATTGAGTATCATGCATCCCTGTAATTATGCCCTTTAGAAACTGAAATATACTAATGCAAATTACAATTAAAAAAAAAAAAAAGAGAAACAGTTTGCAGGGCAATGTGACATAACAATGGGACATCATATTAAACAAACTGCTCAGTTCCATTAAACTGTCATGAGTGACAGGACATGCAGTTAAGTATACTCCTGACAGCAGGCTGTGCATCACTGATGACACTTATTTTTAGTGAGCCTGAGGAGAGAAATGTTAGTGGAGTGTTTGAAGGTCAAATTGTAAATCAGAAACATATTGCTATTATCAAGCATGTATAAAAGTTGCTTAGAAACTATGTTCTCAAGGACTTCAGTCGAGAGACGGAGCTGAGGATGGACACAGAAGTGTATGACAGCAAAGAATCAGTAAGTAACAGGGACAGTATAAGGACGATATTCACAATAATGATGACAGATTTTGACACTTATAATAATGGAGTGGTGGGATTTAACCCTGACGATAAAGTGGAGACAGCGCAGCGAGCCTTGGTGCATTTTTTTCCACTTATAAGTCTGGTGGTCAGTCTGCCGCCTGCTTGTCTCTCTGTCTCCATTATCTACATCACACTGCCACTGCACAACACCGCAGAGTGAGTCATCACGCTGCCACGGTCACACCTTCATCATAGCTATATTTCTATTGAGACACAAAGGGTGTGACATTTAAGGTAAATATTCATAATGCATGAGAGATATTAGAGAATAAAGACAAGAAATGACAGATATTTACACCAGATAAACTGAATTATGTCATTATCAGCACCATGCATCAGGATTGTGTGCACTCCCTGCTCTGACAACTCCCACATGTGTGTATAAATGTAAGGTGAGGCCCTGGACATCATGGATATTGTTCCCAGCCGTGCACGTGCTTGCATGTGTGTGTTTTGGTGAGGTCAGAGCTTTATATCTGGGTCAAAGACGGTTTTTTTTCCAGTCATGATATTCTGTATTCTGTAAAGTCTGACATTGTGCACGGTCACATTATAATGGTTGTGTGCGTGAGTGCCGTGCGCGTGGCCCCTAGCTCCTTCTGACTGTTAGTAACCCCTATGCAGTCACCTCGAGCCCTACTTCATCTGGCCCGGCCCCCAGCACGCGCCACCTCCATGAGTCCAATCATAACGCAGGGAATGCCTGACCCCCTCCCTCCCCCCTCCCCCCTCCCTCCTCCCAACCCGCTCTCCATCCTCATACAACAACACGACGCGCGAGTCACTTCCGGGCTCAGACCAGGCTGCAGGGTGTGATACCAGCGTTCAGATGAGAGCCGGTGCATGTTGGGAGTCACATCTGTCCGCAGCTGGATCCTGGATGAACTGACACCTGTGGTAAGTTTCCTTTGTCGGTGTTTGTGATGCGCGTGAGAACCCAGATGTGCGTGATGCTGCAGCTGCGTCAAGTTGCACGAGGAGGACAGAGACAGCTGTGGAAGTCACGAACTTTTACTAAAAAGTAAAACATGAGACTTCACGTGTGTGCCTGAAAGTATTTGATGTTCGTGAATGCGGCACGGTGCCATTTCCTATTTATGTAACTTAATATTATCAGCTGAAGCAAAGCGTGGGAAGAGAGTCACAAATATAGCCTACTTCATATTGTTGAACTCTCTCCTGAGAGCTCTTTATAAATGGCATTGTGTTCAACTTTCAATTCTTAGTAAGATACAAGGCTGCATTTGGTTACCTTCATTACACAGCCTACACGTCCATTGTTGGTGTGTTTTTGGACGAAATTTGGTAATTATTTCTTCTGGCCAACACCTTAAACATTATTTTACCATAAGCGTTCAAAAAAGTAGCAACAGGAGTTGGAATATTTTATTTTGAAAGTGTAAACCGGAAGTTATGGTGTCATTGTGGTGAAATTGACTTGTTAATGAGCTTGGATGTTGCAGCTTAAACATCTGTGGCTTATTGCTGACACCACCATTATAATATTATCTAAATCAGTTTATTTTCTTGTCATTATTAAGATTTATTTTAACTTATGATACATTAGTGTCTGTCAGTGTTTTCATCAGGGGCGTTTCTAGGAGCTTAGGACACCTACACAATTTTAGGGGGGCCTTGGGGGCTCCTCCCCCAGTAACTTTATTATCATTATTATTTATTTTTTACATTTTATTTTCCAGATTAATTCTGAATTGTGATGTTAAAAATATTGGTCGTTGTCAATATTGATTAGTAATGAGTAGAAACAGAATACTTGGGAACTGCTACCAATAATATTTAGTATATAATATTTAATTCTGAGGCACTTGTACTCGAGTACTTATGTTTTATGCTAATTTATATTCCACTATATCTCAGGGGTGGGCGATATAACGACTATGTACGATATATTGATATATTTTGAAGCACGATAAAGATTAAGACAACACTGTTTATGTTGATGCAGTTACACCTCCAAAACACTAGTCAGCAGTGGGGTTTCTGTGAAGTGCTGTGAAGTTCTGTGAAGTTTAGTTGATTCAAAACACACATTAAACACATGATTTCAAGCACAAGTACACAGATCTGCTTCACTATAACTCGCAGCATTCACAGACAAACACTTGTCTTTATCTGGACACATTTTCCCCACAAATACAACATGCTAACATTATTAGCACGAGTCTATGGCATTTGACGTTGTATAAATTAGCCTGGTGACGAGCAGGGATTTCCTCTGCTCGTATGAAGCCAGGATAAATCACACACAAGACTTAAAATGATATTTTTGTGGAGGCTTTCTTATCTGTGAAATTAAAGTAAGTAAAAGCTTAGTTTCCACTGAGGGAAATAGTTTCAGCTTACAGAAACAGACAGGAAGTCTGCGTCTCCGCAACGTGTAGTAACATTTCTGGGGAGGTGCACGTCACGTACAACTTAGGCTCTACATCTCTACATTTATCTGTCTGCTTTAGTGACTTTGAAAACATAGATTAATAATACAATATATAATCAACTAACACATGATGATGTATATTTATAGATTGAACTACTACAGCAGTAGGCTATATTAAGCATTTAAAATAAGCTCCACCTTCACCAGTGCAAGTGAGGAAAATATGTCTGCATTATTTTAGTGTTATACTCTAAGTAAATATATTCGCACAGAGTGATGAGTGAGAAGAGCTTGGTTTTTATTTACTTCACTTGATTATTCTGTTGTCAAGAAACTTCTGTTGATTTAGTTGTTGTATAAATAACCATACATCTAAATCATTAAGAGACTTTACAGCAGAGAAAGGACGGGGTTGGTGACCGGCATGTTTGCCTGTAGTTTGTCACCACACACACACAAAAGCAGAGAAAAGCTGCAGTCTGATCCACATAATCCAGCCGATTCTGTGCTCTCACTCTCCATGAAATCACACTTAAAACTCTTCAGCTGTTTTGCAAGCTTTTAATTATGTCACCGTTTGAAATGAGCAAATACACTTGATATGTGCAAATCTGTCCTGCTCTCCCACACGCCCACGCACAATCACACCACAAACATCCCCTCTTTCTCCTTCTGTCTCATACATACACACACGCGCACACACACACAGTCTGACCCTTGAGACAGAGTCGTGTGTTGCTGCGTCGTTTCGCCACAATGGCCATGTTGAACTTTCTGCAAGACTGCAAGGCCTGCCTGCTTAGCTGTGTGGGTGAAGGCACGATGACGTCGCTGCACAAAAGACCTCATTCACACAATCTCTTTAGGAAGCAATGATTCCCTCATACACACACAAACACACACACACACACAAACGCCTGCTCACCCCACCACTACACAGACCATGTCACAATATTACTCAATTAATCCAGTGAGTGGAGGCTGCCTGCAAAGCGCCTGCTTATTGCATAAAGCACCCATTGAGCAACTGCTCGCCTACATATTGCGACTATACCCGCTTCTCACTATTAAAGGTAAGAGATTAGAGTTATGCTTGTGTGTTGCTGTGGTGCAAAAGAGGGTCTTGACCTTTTACTGAGACAGAGAGGAGTTAGACTTGTTAATCAGATTGTGTGCTTGGATGTTTCGGAGAGACCCGGGCCAAGCGCCTGTTTGTCTAAACCAGGTTTGACCCGTTTCTTCTGGTTGATAAACGGCCAATCAAGGCTGCAAGTGACAAGACAAGTGATTATGATGGCTGTTCTACTCACACGGATGTTTATTGCAAAGCAGTGTGATTAAATGTGGCTCCATCTTTATACAAAGCTTAGCTGACATGTCGTCACAACTCCTGCCTCCTTCTCTGACTGCATCACCTTATCTCTCTGGCCAGCTGACCAGTTGTCAGTGCACACAGTAGTGCCTTCCACTGTTATGTCATACTGTCCTGACATAGTGCTGAAATGAGTAGTTGATTGCTGAACGAGAATTAATCATTAACTACTTTTTAAATCATCAATAAATTGTTCAGGACACTTTTTAATCCTATGAAACCTGGAGCGACATCACCTTTGCAAGTGTTTTAACCTTTGAACCCTGAACAAATAGATGAGTGTGATTTCTGTCAAAGACTGATTATTGCTGAATGAAAGATTTAGAATTTATTTATTTTTTTAAAATAGGGAAAAAAGAAAAAAGCTAGAGAAAAACTGTATTCATGATTATTATTATTAAATATTTAAAATTACATGTTACAGGGTTATTAGATTTATTACACACCTTTTTCAGGCCACGTCTGTTTGTTTTTTTAACTTTCTTTCTTCTTTTTTTTAACTAATTTTCAAGTTTTGAATTTTCTTCTTTTACTAATTTCTTGCAAATTTTTGAGGTCATTTCTTCTTTCGCTGCTCATGGCCTTGGTCCCAGGTTTTTAAGAGACATCAGGCCAATTTGCTCAGGTTTCAAAGGGTTAAGCAACTCTGCCAGACATTTACAGCTTCTCACATGTGGGTATGCGCAGCTTTTTTCAGTTTTAACACATGTAATTTTAATATCTTCTGGTTTTTGAATAATAGTCAGTCTAAATTAACAATATGATTATATCACTGTAGCGTATTTGGATTGGCTTATTTTGCAATTCTCTGACTTAGGGGGTGATCACACAGAAATGAGACACTAGAGACGTGGACGCTTCAAAGATGCTTGAAACGCTGGTAGCGTTTATTCAATGCGCGCTAGCTACTGGCGTCTGACGCTCAAAAAAGTTAAATAATATAAAAATATTCTAACTTTTCAGCGTCTACACCCGTCTAAAAACGCGCGTTTAAAAAGAAGCGTCTACAAAAACGTGCGTCTAAAATAACACCGGAAAAACGGCTGTCTAAAAAGACGCTTGAATGCCAGTCAGACATGCTGTATCATAGAAAAACAAGGGTTTTACTGGCGTCGCGTTTCTAGCGCTTCATCTCGGTGTGATCGCTCCCTCAGACTATCTATTATTTTTATTGTCGAATACTCGGTACATTATCTTCTTTATTAATCAGTTAGTTTGGTCCATGAAACGTCAGAAAATGGTGACAAATGTCGACCTGTGTTTCCTGACACAAGACGATGTCCTCAAATGTCTTGTTTCATCCACAGCCCAAAGATATTAAGTTACAGTAACTGTCATAGAAGTGTAAAGAGATTAATAAATATTTACACTAAAGAGGATGGAGTCAGAGATCTTTGTTTTAAGATAAAGATAATGAAATGACGCATTGGTCAATAAAAAATTAATTGCAGTAATCAGAACACGTTGGTTGAAAGCTACTGACACAGACGCAACAACTTCCAAACAACTTATTTAATAAATACATACAAATTTAAAAAGCATTCTCGATTTTTGTGAATATAATATATTGTTACTTACTTAAAAGGGCAGTACTTGGTATTTGGGGAAAAGTGTATAATCACTTGTTTCAGACTTGGAACTCAAAGTTTAGATCTTAGGGCTTGTGTCTTGAGACTTACGGTCAAAACACACCAGTGGTGAACACCGTGCGTCAAAAAATACACTCTTAGTAAATTTAAAGTACAACTCAACAGCAGCAGTGGATAGACACACGCCACCCCGCGACCCTTCATGCTACTGTCCTTTTTCCAGCCTCGCCACCCCCAGAATTAAATGCATTTTTCCCACGTGCTCTTTGCTCGTGCATACCAGCTCCTGTAACTCTTTTTCTCTGCTCCTATGGCAGCTTGACTCCTCGCCTCACCACTGAGGCATAAAGAGAACTCTGTAACTGTTGCTGTGTCCTGTGTGTGATGGAGAATGGATGAGGAGAGACTCGTTGTTGAGGTCGACAAGTATCTTGAGCTAAACAGCCTACAATCCTGTCGCTATCTAGATGATGGCCAAAAAGATATTGTTTAGCGAGTCATAGCCCTGGAGATTGGCCCTTTAGGTGAGAAATTAAGTTTAATTAGAGGCTGGCCAAACATGATTTCAAGCTAATGCAGAGGTGTAAGTAAGTAATAAGTTTGGGTGGCCGTCTGTTGACGAGCTGCAGTGCAACACGTCCAGTGCGTGCAAGGGACGACACTTGACTCTGATGCCTTGTGTGGCTCTGAAACGAGCTTTCCAAGGTGTGAAAAAAATCACGGATTGAGTTTGATCCTTCAAGTTTGTATCTGAGAGCCTGAGTTACAAACTGTGTGGGTGGAGTTTGAAGTTTAAAATTGGGTGTTTACCATTCAGAGGGTCTAACAAAATAGATTATGGGAAACCTGGATTCCAGTGTTTCCAGAGACTGACCCTGTGCTGCTTTGATTTTGACCAGACTTTTAGAAATCTCTCTTAAAGAGCATTACTAAATTGCTTGAGTAGCCCTTCAGAATTCAGTCTAAAACATCTCAAAGGCTTCAGATTTAGTGCATTTAAAACTGTTCTTGCAGCAGACCTCAAACTTCTGCACATTGTAAAAACAACCGGAGAAGACTCTGAAGTCTGCCCGCTCCATGCTCTGCTGATGCTCTGCTGATGCTCTGCTGATGCTCTGCTCTTTTCATCTGGTCTGATTGTTTGTTTAGTTTTATAGTTTGTTCCTCCTCTGTGGCCTCCAGTCCATCGACCTTGACTCTCTGCAAATTAAAACGAAACCAACGAGCAAACAGTGGATGATAGCGGGCGATGGGGTAGAACATGTCCTCCACCAGGGTGCAGATTTGGTGAGCTGTGGCGTCCCGTGATAAAACCAGGCATCCAGGCTGGGAAACAAGACACAGAGTGAAAGAACAGCGCTGCAGAGTCGGCGTCCCGCAGGGAACAGATGGTAGTCTGGGAGAGCGCTGTTGGTAAAATCCTTCATTTATGTATGAGTCTCAAAGGGACACTTGAGGGATGAGTGTATTTGGGAGACACAGTGAATGTCAACGGGCAATTTTGTGAGGAGGAAGATGTGGCGCTTCAGAGGAGTCTCCCTCATATGAATAATGAATTACTGCTGCTAGAATAGACTGCCTACAGAGTGTGTATGTGTGTGTGTGTGCATGCTCACACCATCTTGACAGGGGGCATGTTAGTTTTTTAGCTGCATGATTGTAAAGATCGACTGAATAGTGATGTCAATATGCATTATGGGTATTTCTCGCACTGCTTGTTAAGTGGCAGTTTTAAACCTGTTCAAACGCACCTAGCCGCACTGATAAGACGCTGTTCAGAACTCTGGACAGCTCCCACACTCTGTCAGCACCTATCTTGTATGTTACCGTCTCCATCACAACCCTAGTTCATCGACGTCCAAAGAAACAGTAGTGGTACAATCAAAACTAGCATGTGAGATGAATTTTAGAAACAGTCATACAGTTGGGTTGCAGTGATATGCCGGTTTTAAGGTATACCGTGATACGAAGGTGACGGTTATCATACTGAGTACATTTGCTTTATGGATGATATTGAAAAATATGCAAGTGGATGGAGAATCTCACCTTTATAAGGGGAAACTTTTTACACATACTTCTATTTAACAAAGGTAATTATCATGTTTATTTTTTATGTAACCTGCACAGAACCCAGTTATGTTCCAAACACAAATATTGTAATGGTGGATTTCTGCACCAAATGCACCCATAAATCTGAAAAGCATAAAATAAAATGAAATTAAAAAAAATAAAATAAAAAATAAAATAAAATGGATTAGGATAGCTTTATTTGTTTATTCATTTTTGTCCATTCCACTAGACAAATAATCTCAATGCAGAAATCACTTACCAGTAAAAATGACAATAAATGATTTTAACAGACCTTTTTTCAACAAAAATTAAGAGAAGAAATTAACTCATATCAATGAGTACAGAGATGCTCTAAATCACCCTGCACCCTGCAAAGTATTTGTCATCACTGCTCAGAATATAATAATATAATTAATATAATTTTTGAAGCAGATCCAGAAAACAGTGTGTTGAAAACCTCCCTACAAAGAATATTCTGTGTACATAATCAATAAAATGTATTATAAACTGATTGTATCATTAGAAAATCAAATCAGAACTGTATTTCCCTTGTTCATTTTCCAATAATTCAGATCCACTGTCTGTTCCAATGGACGGATATTTAAAAAAAAACTCCTCAGTAAAAGCTATAAATCTTTCATATGATATCTTGTCATGTATACTGAATATGACATCTCATGTTTACTTTAAACACACAAATTATGAGCTTTAATGATATGATTTAAAGACTGAAACGTGCCTTGTGTGACTCACACTGTGATTGGTTTCTAAACATCCCATTAAATAAGCCTGTGCACTTAGGTGGCGTCAGACGACAGTAATCATAGATCTAAACATCCTCGAAAAGTTACATCCATTGGATAGGACGGGGGATCTGAACAGGTTCAGTAAATCAGAGTCAGGTTACAGTGTGTCGTAGATGCAAAGCAACAAACATTCTTGCGTAACGAAAATGGAAGCTTGTTGCAAGTTTCTTCCCAAAATTGCTGCCAGCTGCTCAAAACAAAGTTGGAGTATCGCCTACACCCTCAAACGCCACCCAGCTAAACACCTGTTACCAGGATGACTGAAATGCTCTGCTCATACATTTTGTTTTTACCTGCCAACATTTTCTGCGAGTGCCCGATCAGTACCGTGCATCTCACAGCAGAGATGAGAAGGAGGCAAGATGGCTCTCCCTGAGCTACTTCCATCATCAGCTCTTGGAAAAACGAGGCATTTCACTTGCAGTCCTTGTTGAGCGCTGCATCAAAATCCCCCCTAATCTTACGTCAGGGAGTTTAATGGGTACCAGTGTGGCTACTGGATCCACTAACTGGCAGAACACACAATGAGCTACAGCTTGTTCTGTCTGTGTCCTTATCTGTCCCTCTGTTGGCCCCCACTTTCCCTCTAGTGGCCTGTATCCTGTCTCACACACTCAAATATGCTCATTCAGAGACCAGTCGTGCACCGCCTCACACTCAGTGTCGTATACAGCCTGTTTACTGTTTCTTACTATCTCTTCTGTTTTCTTCACTGTCTGTTTGTTTTTTCTAATCTGTTCCTGCTGCTTCCTGTCTTTTTGATTTTGATATTTAACAGTCATGACACTGACAGTTACATGTGCTGCTCTCATGCTGCATGTGTTCCTAGTGAGCGTGTTGGATACAGGGGCTGGAGGAAGGAGAAGGAACATGTGTAACACAGACAGAGTGGGCCTGTTTGTCACACAGCGGTTTGCAATTGACATTTTCCCTTCTGCTTTTTGTGAGTGCTGGAGTACATGTGACTGAATGTTTGGTTTCGGTTTCTGAATGAACTGAGATCCTTGTACTTGTAGGTATCATTACGAGTACAGGGATATTTTAATACTAGTCAAATGTCAGTTGTTGCTCTAATGTCGATTAATGTCTTTTACTTTCCAGAAGTGTGGACGCCAGGGTGTACGAATCAAACTCTCTGAAAAAAGAAGGAAGGAAGGAGGACAAGGGGACAGAGGAAAAGACGGACCGACGACAGTAGAGTAGGAACTTTTCTCACAGCTTGTCTTCCTCCACACTCTCACCTCACTGCTCTCCAACATCATCACAGCTTCACCAAGATGAAGCAGAAGGAGGACCTGAACCCCATGCTGCTGCTCCTCTTCCACCTCATGGTGTGGATCTACACCTTCATCACCTTCCTGCCCTCCTACATCCTCAGCTGGGTCTCCAGACCCGACGGGGGTTGCTACGGCTCCGAGGAGGAGCGAGCCAAGAGGGCCAAGGCCCGCTCGGTGCTGGGACGTCCCGAGGGACCCTACCGGGCGGTGAGTGCCACCAAGAGGTTGGTGACGTCGCTGCACCCTGGAGTGGACACCCTGGATAAGGTGTTTGAGCACGCGGCCACGAGGTTCCCACACAGAGACTGTCTGGGGACGAGGGAGGTGATCAGCGAGGAGGACGAGCGACAGAGCAACGGGAAGGTGTTCAAGAAGGTAAAGAGTGATGCAGGAAGTGCGGCTGTAGAAGTAACAACACAGTAAAGCATGCAAGGGAACACGATCGAATCTAATCTAAACACAATATCAGAGGCACTTATTAGCTTTCATTACAAGAGTGAAATGGAAAGATTGATACCACTTTCATATCTGTTCATTGCATATAAAGCTACAGCCAGAAGCCAGTTAGTCTGGATTAGCATAAAGACTGAAAACAGGTAACTTTAAATTCAGTGTACAGATACAAGCGTGTTATTGACCTCCTCATACAACTCTGCAAGAAATCGAATGAGCGGATTATGCACCGTCAATGTACCTCCACTACAAGTGCTTGCAAAAACAAGCTCTTTTAGTGGATGACACTAACGGTGCATAATTGCCAGTGGTGACATCACAGCCTGTTTCATGGCTGCAGCGTTCTTTCCACATCGTGTAACTGGCTTTCTGCTGCATTTGGTAAGGTGTCCTTTACCTGTCTGTGAGTATCAGAGAGCACAGAGGACAGATTTGCACAGTAACATGCATTTCATCCTCACATTGAGTGGTGTCAGGGAGTTGTCTTTTAACAGGGTCAATCCCAGTGTTCAGTGGTCTGCCAAAGAAAATCTCAAATGGGCTGAGACCACATCTGCTGCAATACTGGAGCCATTTTAATATTTTTTGTCTCTGTTATTTGGACAGAAAAACATGGAGGAAAAAATAGAGTCCAGATTGAAAAATACCAAAGTTTCCCTTTAAAATTGTCACAACAGAAGCACTTCTTACTGTGGTGATCGCCTGTTTCAGGAAATTATTTAACTTTTCTTCAGCTTTTTTTGTTGTTTTTTTTTCATGGGATTTGTTGATGACAGTGAAAATGTGGAATATTACCAGACTCATCCTTTAATGTGTGTCTGGGGATCTATGCCATAGTATTAAAACATCAAAGAACCCAGAACAGAATAAGAGATCATATATCCACAGTGGTGTCTGGGCGTTTGCTTCACAAAGGACAGAAAAAGGAAGAATAATTACAATGAATACATTTGAAAATAAAAGTGAGAGAAAACCTAGACAGAAGAAGAAAGGACAGTCATATGAAAACTGAGCTCTACACCCTATGGAGAAAACTAATTTCGGCTGCTTGTATCCAGGATCTCGCCGGGTATGGGGACACAGTCCTGGGGGGGAGCTCACCAGCGTGTGTCTGGTGGCTGGGCCTTTGGCCATGGGGCCATGGAGCCGTCGCCCTGTGGGTCCACCACCCGCAAGGACAGGAATCAGGCGTGGTGATCCCTGGTGTCGCAGACTGCACACAGAATAAATGTTAAAAAACTACATGGCTAAATTTTAAAATACCTGGAACGTCAATCTACTTTCCTGTTGACTACCGGCCGCCTTCAACCCAGCAGGGAAGCAGGCCTGAAATGCATGAAAACAATAAATATGAGAAACTAGAAAACACTACACACAGATAACAGCTTTAGGCCTATCAGTTTTCTGCATCCCCAGTCTTCCCAACACGCCAGCATGGGCCCGAACCAACATCACAGCCTCTGTTCCTCCTCCTCCCTGTATTAAAGACATCACTACCTGTTGCACCTCCATTTTTCCTCCGTGCCACCTGAGGAGAGGAAACAGGATAAAAAGAGGAGTATGAAAAGTAAAATTCTGGCTAAGAGCAGACAGTTTTGGTCCCATCATGCAGGCTAGTGGCACGTCTCACATCCATGTCATGTGCTTCCTTTTAGAAAATGTGCTAATTTATACAAACACCTGATTCACAGATTATCTTAAAAGCTATTTCAGCATTCAGTGTAAACTTTGCCCAGCAGAAAGCTTTGAAACGTATCAGCGTGCTGTTAAGGAGTAAACCAACATTACCCCACTAATCCCAACAGCCTGATCCTTCTAATCCAGTTAAAACCCCACTGTTGAAACCTTTAATGCTGCAAGAGAGCGTGTCTTAGCTGTTTACTGTTCCCAACAAGTGGAACACTGTACAGTCATCGTTACAGTATGCCTCTTTGTGTGCACTACCATGCATGAACCATTAGGAGCCAGTATAACCTCACTCATACATGCAGGAAGCTGCTGTGTGTTTGTGGCTGTTACCTGTCATGAGTGTAGCACTGTGGGGGAAAGAGTAAATCCAGAAGCCTGTGTTTATGTTCCTCTCGTGCAGATGATGACCATGACACACTACAGCATGAGAGGAGGAAGTAGTTGTGTTTGGCAGTAGTAAACTGTTGCTCCCTTTCCTGTGTCTTCATAATGTGAAACAGGCCAAACATGTGAGTGTGGGATGTGCTCCTGCGGTAAGATGTACCAGCCATCATGCGTATTGATTCAGTGGCTCAGTACATCCTCTAAATAGTCACAAAAAGAACTCAGTGTGACACTGAATGAACACTGGGAACTGAGCCTTTATAAATACAATGATTTGGAACATTGCATCCTTCCTGTCTTTATATATCGCACCCTTTTATTCCCCTCGTGCTTCATAACTAACAACATGTCTCTCACATATCCTCCCGCTCCCCTCTGTCCGCCTGCAGGTGGTTCTGGGTGAGTACTGCTGGCTCTCCTATGAGGAGATCCACACGGCAGCGTCGCAGCTGGGCAGCGGTTTGGCGTCACTGGGGCAGCGGCCAAAAAACAACATCGCCATCTTCTGTGAGACACGAGCCGAGTGGATCATCGCTGCCCAGGCCTGCTTCATGTATAACTTCCCATGTAAGTGCAGCTATGTGTGAGTATGGACACAGGAATACACAGAGGAGGGGCCATGGATAATGCCACCACCTCATGAAAAGGGCACAAATTTAAAATCTTTATAACTTTATTTACTATCGCAGTTTTTGCCCTTATTTTCAGAGTCAATCCTCATGCTGTCAGCTAAAGTTAGTATCAATGGACAACTCACAACTGCACTTTTCCTGTGTGGCCCTCAATCACATTCCAGCTCTCCTAAATTGGTAGTGAGTCATGAAAACTTTGACCTCTGCACTGTTGAGCACTTTCAGTTTTGGTAATACTGCAACTTTAAAAGCGACTCTGTGTACACTTTCTATTCAGTTTTGGCTTTCCCACTGTGCTTATTCCAAATGTGTTTGAATTAGGCTGATTTATAGCCATTTCTGTTTATGCGTGTGTGTGTGTGTGTGTGTGTGTGTGTGTGTGTGTGTGTGCGTGTACGTTAGTTGTTGCAGTGGACAACTTGTAACACGCAGGGCCCAGCTGAGCAAAAGAAGGTCAATTTGTCCCTTCTGCCTCGTGTTACATAAGTATCCCTCCTTTTTTCCCCTCCATCCGTTTCATTTTCTCGTGATGGAAACTCAAATACTGATATTTTATACATCGTCACCACTCATGCTTTGGTTGTGCTTTTGACAGAAGGTGTATTTTGTACTGGAAAGTGGTTCTTTCAGCGTGTAAAGAAGTAATCCAAAGATTAAAATGCTGTAACTGTCAGCCCAACAAAGTTTTTGGTTCCTTCAGGCTAACAGGTCAAGACGAGTCATTCAACGCTAGCACAAAGCTGACTGCTAAAGGGGATATTTTAACAATTATGACTTTAAAAAAAGCAGATTTACTTCAGCAAAATGATCTTCTTGGGATACAAAGACGTTTTTCTCTCTCCCCTGAGGGCTCGGTGTGGAATTACTCTTTAACATGTTTCAGCCAAATAGTGCTTTTTCTTACTATGAGCATCCACGGCGGCACTTTAAGCCCATTAGTTCTTCGCGATTGTCCTCGCAGCACCCGTCATTTTCCCCGTGTGCTTCAGTTTACGCTCCATTAAACTGACATGCTTTTAAAAGAGCGCTGCGAGTCCGAGCCAATAAAGCATCTTTATAAAGCGTCCTTCTCTCTTGCGAACACAAACACTGGCCCGAGGCGGTGCATAACACTCAGCGCGGGGGGTAGAAAAGGAGTTAAAGGTTGAGGGAGAGACGGAGGGGAGTGAGGAGAGGGAGAGAAGTGAGGGGTGATGGCGTCAGAAGAGGGGTGAGAGGGTGTACGTGAGCATCTGATGTTGACAGAGGCATCAAGGAGTCAGCCAAAGGCCCCCAGTGAACTCAAACCCTCGGTATGTGTGTGTGTGTGTGTGTGTGTGTGTGTGTGTGTATGTGTGTCATATATTTACTGTTTATTAGCTCTTTGTTAGACGGAAAATCATCATCAGTGAGTTCTCTGAACTTGTTATGTGAGTTAGATAAAAGAGCAGCAGTTACACCAGCACACTCTCTCTACATGAGGCTGGTGTCACATAAAAACACCATAACTTCAATTTTGGGTGCTTCTAACATCTGAGCGACCTCGTAAAGACCCCGTTTGTGGAACTGAAAAGAGAGTGGCAAAGTTAACACATGGATGAACATCTTACAAACTCTGTCCCTGCTGAGGAAAGCCTGGACCTCTGTTACGATTTCTTGTGTGTGTGTGTGTGTTTGTGTGTGTGTCGAGCTGGAGCCCAAACGAGTGTTTAGATCTCACGGCTGGAGGTGTCATGGCCCTCATCCACACTCACTCACGCACACACAGTAGCAGAGCAGGAAGTAGTAGAGCTCCATGACGCAAGACTGTGATGTCACTAAGCCCTGTCCCATAAACCCATGTGTCTGTGTCAGCGTGGAGACACAGGGTTGAGGACCTCGTTACTCCGTGTTGCTCTACCTCTCCCGGCCTTTCTTCCTCTTCATTTGTCTATCTGCCGTTGTTTCCTCATGAGACCGGTGCTCCCTCTCTCCGTCTCTTTCACCCTCTTCACCCTCTTCCTCTGTGCATCTCCCGTCGGATGCAAGGGATGACCTGGAGCCAGTTTGCTTCTGGTGCTTTGATCTTTCAACAAACACTTACACTCGAGCACTTATTCACACAGCAAAATCCATTTTTAAAAGCCCTCCTCCACCCAAAAATATGTTGCACTTATTGTTTCTTCAGTTGGATATTTGAGCTTCACCGTGCAAAATGATGCATGCACAGATTAGAGACTTGAAGATTGTTTTCACATTCATCATCTGAAAAAGGAAAGGATTGTCGAGCTTAAAGATATACTATGCAAGATTTTTTCAGCTACTGTTTACAAACAGTATTGCCAGTGAATGTGACGGCCAACCCCAGATTCAATTGACCTTTCGCTAAGCCCCGCCCCTTTGTGATGGTCCGACCAGCTGTCAGCTTAAGCATGAGCACACACTGTAACTAACTGCACTCCCTGAAGAGATATTATCATATTTTTGGAAAAATTGAAACAGAGATTCCAGAGAGAAGCAGACAGAGGGGTCTACAGTCTGTGTGTGAAGGATATATCCAGGATGTCAAACTGACTCAGCAGCAACAACAGGTTAAAAAGACAAAGATAGTTAGAAGCTAAAGCTGAACTATAGGCTACAGATCACAGTGTAAAAGTGAACCACCACATCACTGCTGATCGCCACACAAGACAATGAATATAAAGGGAAAGTATGCTGATTTTGAACCAGCTGTGTGGCATCACAGTATGTGCAGATGAAGGGTGTTTGGCTTCAACCGCCGCCGGACAGGCAGGGATCTCTGGGGGAAGCCAAAGAACGTTCATCTGCACACATACATTCAGTAGGCTATATCTTCAGTAGCTAGCTAGCTAACCCTACACTTTTCAGGGTTTGATTTTGGTTTTGGAACAGGGAAGAAACCAGTGGCAGACTTTCAAACAGGGGAAGCTCACTTTAAGTTTACATCAGAAAATGTGTCATATTGTAGCGAGGCTGTAACTTATAAAAGGAACATTTAATTGAAGCCGTTTTTCAACCACACTCATGCCATAGAACCACAGAAACACACACCTCAAAGATTTTCAGATGGGTTTAAACACCTGAACTGTGCAAATGCTGAAAATGAGCTGTATTGCTTATGGAAATAAGGAACTCCAGACAGCACTCTGTCAGAAGACTCCACTCGCCGATGCCGGTGTGTATTTCCAAAGCGCTGTCAGTCACAAAGGGGTTCAGCCTTTTAGACAATTCCTCCAATCATCATGCAGACACCGAGCATCCTCTCCCGCCTACTGCTCCATTAGGTCCCAGGGAAGCTGAGCCTCCCTGGAAGTGACAATTTTGTCGCATTTATCCAATGACCGTCTTTGCTTTGCTGCATGAAAAAAAACCTGCTCAGCGCTGTCTCATAGGAATGCTTGGAGGCTCCGCGTCCACTGTGCTGACACGAGAATGTATGACAGGGAGGTCGTGTTTGAAAACTGGTGATAAACAGCTGACGTTTGAACAACATAGTCGTGATGTGAAACGCATCCTAGCACACGTTTAATGCGATGTAAATTCTTATTTTAGTGTAAATTCAATAGTGCATATTTCACCATTTCTTCTATGAAAGTTCAGCCTCCCTTGTTGTCTCAGAGCAATCGCCCCTGGAAGAAACATTTATCTTTTCCAACCTCTCCAGGTAACGAGTATCATTAATGCACGGCGTGCCCCAGACACAACATTTAGCTCCAAATCTATAAACCAGCCTGAAAATGGAGGAAATCTGAAACGACTGCATTAGAGTCAATGGAGCACAGCTGTGTTATTGGACCCTGGTCTGAGCTGGCCCAATGCTAAGATTAGCCAGTCTGTGTCTGGGGGGCGGGACTTATTGAAGGGTCGATGCCGTACCCTACATTTACATTTTTTCAGCGATGTAGCTTCCTCTTGGATGCATGCTGCCTACGGTCTGACACCTGGGGCCTTATTCAAAGCTTCAGATCTCAGATCTCAGTGCTGACCTCTAAATTATGTTCCACTGGGAGGCGGTCAGAGATGTATTTAGGTCATGCTCCCAAGCCAGCTGGACAGAAAGATACACATTAGGAGCAGCTATAGACGTAAAGTTATAGATATCTGACACCACACCTCTTGCCCTTCTTTAGAAGCTGATCCCACTCTGGACATGAGGCAGGAACTGCTCCTTCGTCACATTTCCAATGCTCATGTGGCTGAATAGCCAGGTTCTATAATCATGAGGAGAGCCTTCAACAGGAAGAGTGGAGGCTGTTATGGGAGCATATTGATGATGTCGTATGGGTTTGTGAAGGCATCTTCAGAAGTAACATAGGGGTGTAATGTTGGCGTGTCCATCTCTTTCTCAGTGATCTAATGTCCTCTCGAGGAAACACAACGTGATTTAATCAAACCACATCTTATGTTGAAGACACAGATGATTCAGTATCTGCGTGCAATACGAGATATCACACTGTAACGCTGATGCTTGTGTGTGGACGCTTTAATGCAAGCACACATACCAGCGCTCCATCAGAAATATGCACTTAGTCACAACACACACACACACACACGCGCATACCAGTACTGTTTATATCCCCAAAAGAGTGCTTGTCAGACAGTGAGAGCTTGTGTCCCATTGGCTCGCATGCTGTGCAGAGGCCTCTTGAGGTGCTTGATGATGTCATCGGCATGGGAGGGGCCAAGTCTGAACGACTGAGCGGTGTCGACAGAGCGCACGTACATGGTTTATTTTCACATAATGCTTCACTGTCTATAGCATGACTGCACACACACACACACACACACACACACACACACACACACACACACACACGGACCAATCGATAAGACATTATTCATATTATTTATTGAGTCCTCTTTTTCTGTTGGTGTGTTTATCTATGTTTAATCCACTGCACAAAGCAGCCTCTGTACATTATAGCACAGTCCAATACAACAGTTTTCCAACAGAGTCAACACACACACAGCTACAGCCAACTAAACAGAACATTTAAGGTTAACAGAGGCTTCAGATGGACTGTATCTATCTCTGTGCTCTCAGCCAGTTGATGTACTGACTGCGGCTTCAAGCCTTCAGATCTCAGGGGTTAGTTTAGTGACACGGCCCTTGATTCGGACATCTGGCTGACATTTTGGAAAAGGCACACTGGCATGGAGTCACTGCAGACAGCGAGATTGTATGTTTGTTCTACGAAGTGCTGTGTGACTTATAAACATTAATTTTCCTGTGAAGACATTTTGTTGCAAAAGCGTCACTGTCTGTTACTCATGATTTACTCAAACCAAGGGTTATCGGTTCATATGTATTTGTATGTCTTTTTTGAAATGGTAAAGTTGCAGCTCTGCAATTTGAATTCAACAAGAAAAAGTAGCTCTCTAAAATACTTTTTACCCTTAATTATGTACGACAAAGTGAGTTCAGTCAGCAGGGTCTGATATATGATGTCTAGAAATGATTAACTTTGTCATGATGATGTGTAAATACACTGAAGAAACAAGACAAATGGAATATTTGTTTCGGTTTTTTGGTATATTGTGTTTTCTTATGGGTGTGTGTTGCAGTGGTCACCCTTTACTCCACACTGGGAGGTCCAGCCATCGCTCACGCACTGAATGAGACTCAGGTCACACATATCATCACCAGCAGAGAGCTCCTGGAGACCAGACTCAAGGTTAGAACACGCTCCAACACCACAGGAAATATGGCGTTTGTTTCAAAGCGCTGGGCATTCAGTGGCATTCAGGCATCTTAAGCGCTGTGGCGCAGTGGAAACGACACCTCATGTAAACTCCACTTGGAGCAGCGACACTCGGTCATCTGGCTCTGAATTTGAGGCATTGCCCAGTTCTTCCACAGACGTATCATGTGCAACTGTGCATCATCAGTTCAGACGTTTTGTTGTAACAGGCAAAGAACAGCACTCAGCAGTGATGATTGGTAATTTGGTAATTAAGTTGAGTATCTAAATCAGAGTCCTGCACAGGTCCATTTTTGAAAACCTGCACCCGCCCATACCCGTAAAGGTCAGTACTAGAACCAACCCATCATTATGTCTAAGTCAAAGCCACACCTGTTCACACACGTTAATAAAAGTCAATGACCTGTCCTACACCTGTGATTAAATGCACACAATCTACAGTCACTCACATTAAGCTGGGTTCTCCGTTCTTAAATAACAAATCCAGTGGAGGAGACGTGTTTTTTACTCGCTGCACTTGATGCCGGGGTGATGAAAACATTCTGCACACTCACTGGATGCATTCAAGGATCCTTATTCGGTGTCTTGAACTTAATGTAGGCTACCACGTCATCCTCGGGCTGCAAAGTTACATGGCTGGAGTCTTCCACGTCAGTGCTGAATGTGATGACGGGGCAAAGGTTCAACTTGTCACTGACTTTCAAAATAAATTTAAGTGTGGCCTGATAATAGTGATTTATATGTCAAAATATTAAACATATACTGCACATCTTTTTCATTTGTTTTCTTCTGAACAATAAAAAAATATTTTTATTTTTACCCGCTACCATCCATGACTAGTGGTGGTAAATATGGTAATAACATAAACATAACTACATAAACATATGTAATTTCAACAACAGAATTACAGAAAGTCCAAAATGGATATTAAGAAGTTTGTTATATTGAAACACAGCTGTACACGCAAGATTAAGATACATTTAAGATACATTTCTGTTCATCTCAGTCTACAAACTCTTTTCCTGTGAATAAAAAGCTAAGTAAACCAAGCTGAGGTGGGTTTACATCACTGGTCCAGAGTCTGTCAGTGCTCTGACATCAAATTGTCTCTGGTCCACCACTATCCATCAGAGAGAATCTGAGATACTGGGACAGTGCTTATCGAGGTGGAGGAGCGGCGCAGAGTGTCACCACAGAGACATAAAAACAAGAAGCAGTGCACATGCTTGATATTAAGAGCTTTGGACAGGTGCAATCTCCAAAGACAAATCGTGCTCTGGCAATTCACCTCCTCTTTTATCAAGGTGGCGTAAACTCAGCTCCTCTGCTCACTCTCACACGTCCCCTCTCAGCCCAAATATTGATGAAGACGATGTGCATGGGGTTTGTAGAAAACCTGGTTCTTATCATTTGTTAACGACATGTACACGGCACGTGGATGCTTGTTATATTTGTGCTCATGCTTACATTTGTGTCTGTCAGGATATCCTCATTGAAGTTCCGAGGCTGCACCATATCATCGTGGTGGAAAACACACCGACCTCGTGGCCCGGCTATCCACGCGGCATCAGCGTGCACAACATGGCTGCTGTACAGAAGCTGGGAGACAGGCCGGAGAACGGTAAGCTTCAAATGAAGACGTGTTAAAGCACTTTCAATTAAATCTTTTGTAGGTTTTATTGAAAGTAGTTGGCCAAAACCACCTTAACCAAAAGAGCACCGCCCCCTTACACTAGATCAGAAGTATCACTATCGAATGTAAAGCTTCACCCGTGTGTTACTGTGCATCTCTGTTGTTTCAGTAGCTTAGAGGTTAAGTTACACTCCTAAAGGGATGGTCATGGCGGATTTTTCTTGTGGGCGGATTGGTATCAGTCCCATTAGGTCATGTGAATGAGGAAGTGCTCACATCTGTGTCAGATTAAGGTTGATACAACGCTTATTCAGTTAGCGGACGAGATGGATGAGGACAAGTCTTCGCCCCCTCTTTGCCCTCTCTTGTGGCCCCTTGAACCGACTGACCCAAAACAGGAGAAGCTGGTAGTGTCATGTGCAGATAAAGAGAGAAGGAAGTAGGTTTAGGAAGGGAGGACGGAGCACTGGGATATAGGGGAGGGTCATGTTTACAGACAGCGCTGTTGACTTCACATGACATCAACTCTCAGAGCTCGCACTCCTACATGCCGCGTATCTGTGTAAGAGGAAGAAGAGGGGCTTGTGACTGTAATGTGATCTACTCTCCTTTATGTCTCTGTTTATCCTGCGTTTGGATATTCGGGCCCGCTGTGCTCACAGGAATGAGGAGTACACTGCTGCTCACCAAGCAAACCACCAACTGGTTTTGTTTCCCACTTTAAACTGATTTGATCTTTACTTGTTGAGTCAGACAGGAGGCTCAGAGACACGTGACTGTCTATTCAACTATCTTCTAGTTCTTGGTTTTGACCTGGATTTTAAAACTCGCAAATGACCCTTCAACTTAATGCAACAGTGACATGAATCGTGAGAAAGAGGGAAGCCGTCCTCAGGCTGCCTTCAAGGCCGCAGATGTGCTTAATCTTTCTCCATGCGTTAGCGCGGACAAGCGGCTGCATCTTAAACTGTTGTTTACATACTTGCATATGCACTACACCAGTTACAAGAGGACTTCACCAGAAGGTACAGCAGAGAGCTGCTGGATTTTCACAATGTAAACAATAAACAAAATGACACTCAAAGAGGTCACTATATTGTAATTCTACGATTATTGTTTATTCAAGGATCATTAAAAGCACATGAACGTGCCTCTGGTCACACTGAAATACAGTACAAATATAAAGTACAGACAAATTGAGATCTAAAAACAATCAAAATACCGAACTGAACCTCCGGCAAGACTCGGTGTTGGCCAGTCACATGCAAACGCACATTCCTGGTGAATTCCTTTATTGAAAAGACCATGTGTGCCTAATGTTTACCCCGTGATTGTCACAATGAAAGAGTGAATAGTTGTGATATCTTTCCAGAGTTGTAGGATCCTGCCTCATAGTATTAAAAATTGCTGGGCGTCTGATGAGCTGTCAGATTCACAGATCGATTATTTTTTATTTCAATCGTTTATTTTTACAGGGACAGCGCACAATGAAAAGTAATTGCGCCAGAGTTAGCTGGCAGCTAATTTACATCTGTCGTCCCTGGGCAGGTTGACAAAAAAACAACAACCTCACAACAACAAATACATAAAAAACAAAACAGTACATAAAAATCTGTCAGTGTGAGATAAAATCAGTGTGATAAATACAATAAATTAATTCAAGGCAATCACTGGTGGTGACATTTTTGTCATTGTCTCACCAGTGCCTGAGGCAACACCCCCAATCACCGCTGCCCCTTGACTTGTTTTCAATCAGGACTCTTTTCATTCTGAACACCTGCTTATACTTGAAGTGAAGTGTTTGTTCAGTGTGACATTTCCACCCACCTCACTGTGGAGGTGAGAAAGAAGTCAGGGTTTAATCTTACTGGCTCTCTCTTTTTTATTTGTTGCACAACTGGTTCTGTCACTTTCATCATAAAACATCATCATAAAGTCCTTTGCAGACAGGTTAGTGCGTAGGTGTGTTACGTTATTTGCATTTGAAGGATTTATTGCACCTTGCCCCTCGCTCTGATTGCAGGATTTTTCTGCTCCACCTTCAAGTGTAGCTATTTGGAACGGATACAAACACCTGTGCCTTCAGATGTGGTTGGATGACATGTAGTAAAAACTAGTTTGCCCCACAGTCTGCACACATTTAACACCTTTTAGTATCAACTGAAGAATCACACTTGTATGACAGTACTTCATTTATTAGGGTACTTGAAAACAGATTCAGTTTCAGGCAGCTTTATTAATCCCACCAGGAGCAATTTGACATGTACCTACATGTAACATGTAGACACATAAATAAATGAGTGATAAGATAAGAAATCAGACATAAAGAAATATGCAAAGGTGTTCAGTGGAATAAGGGAATCTACAAATAATAAAAGTTATTAGACAGTTTATCATAAAAGAGATATAAAAACAAGATCTTACAGAGAATTTAAAAGAAGAATAGCAGAGGGATAAAAAGATATTGAAAACCGGTTAGTTTTACAAGCAGGTAACGTGCTCTGACTGCAACAGAGAAAATTTACCTGCAAGAACAAGTTGAGAATAAGCTAAACTAGGTGTGGTGATTTCCTGGAGAGCTTTTTAAAAAAGTGTAGGCACAAAGACGGACACACAAGCGCAAGCAAACACAACCACAAGCTGCTCCCTGGTCGCACAGGAGCTGTGAGCGACCCGGACCATTTGGCTCCTGGAACATGCAATGAATGCAATATCAAAGAAGATTCAGGCCTACGAGGTGACTTGAAGTCCAAAGTAAACACACACACAAACACTAAGATGAAAGTCCGACCTGGATTAACTGAAGAAGACATAGTGCCCTCCACATGTGCACAGTTGGAGTTCTGATAAGAGAAAAAATAAACAACAGATTAAAGAGGAAAGACTGAGGAGAATAAGAGGTAATGGAAGCGTCAGATAAAGCAGAGGAATGGGTTAAAAAAAATAAATGAGGAAAGAAAAGTGGAGGAGAGTGAGAGGAAGACCAGAGATGGTGTTTTTGGCGAGCAGTCAGACACAAACTCCTCAGTGTGCCAAGACGGGCCTGGTTGTTTAATATCACAGCTGACTATTTTCCATCCACATGTTTGAACTCGTACACAGACTCTATTGAATTACAGACACTTTAATATTTTCCTTGGCCTTCGACACCCTCTGCATTTTCTTTTATTTAATCGGTTTATCCAGCACACATGCACAAATGGAACAGACAGATGCATGTGTCTGTGGACAGTGTTTAAACAGCGATATATTTTTGTGCAAGGCAGTGACACTTTAGTCTGTGTTGTGTGTGTGTGTGCAAGTTTTGTGGCTCAGCTCACATGTATGTTTATGCATCTGTATGTGTGTGTGTGTGTTTTCACATTCGCGTCACAGCAGCACGCAAGCGAAAGCAGCCTCTGCCCTCAGACATGGCCGTCATCATGTACACCAGCGGATCCACAGGCATACCGAAAGGCGTAATGATCTCCCACAGCAACATCATCGCTGGCATCACGGGCATGGCCGAGCGGATTCCCAACCTGTGGTAGGCAACACAAACTTGTATCTAATAATCCTAGTCATATGTTAAGGAATGTGATATATGCGTGACAGACACTTTGATATTGTGATGTTTGGTCAGATTTGTTGTCTAGTTTACTGTCTTTGACCAGATTTTAAGCACAACTTTTGTCGAATCAAAAAAGGTTTAGCAGGAAGACATGGTCACATTCCTCAAGGAACAAAAACAGATATTGCATCAGCACAAAAAAATGCTTATTTGCTTTCTTGCCAAGAGTATGAGAAGATTGATAGCACTCTCACAAAGCTACAGCCAGCAGCATCTTAGCTCAGTGCCAGCCTGTGGCATAGGCAGCATAGGCGAATGCTAAGGGCGCCATCATCCATAGGGGGCGCCAAAACTAAAAAACCACTGTGCCAAATTTCACATGGATTGACCAAGTCAGTGAGGAGAAAAACGTGGCACACACAGACAGAGCTTTTGTCATTATATAGTGAGACAAAAGAAGCTGATCAGTGTCAGCCCTGAATTTCAAAATCAGTGCATCAGTAGTTCAATTAGGAAGTTAATGTGTGCATTTTATTATTATTTTATTATGTCATGTATTATTTTATTGTTTATTCCTCTGAAGTAATTAATGTGTAATTCTTTTTTATAATAATTATTGATTCATATAATGTATTTATACAATTAATATAACACTTGTACAACATGTTACTGAAAGCAAATTAGCACATATTTTTATCTTGTTTTTTTTCTCGTTAGTTCAGTTGTTTATTTGCATTTTGGTAATAAATGTCCAGAACTCTGTGAGTTGCGGCACCAAATGTGCTGGGACTGCCACTGGCATAATGACTGGAAACAGGGGAAAACAGCTGGCCTGGCTCAGTCCGATGTGACAAAATCTCAAGTTTGCTGAGCTCTAAAGCTCTTTGAGTCAGGTCATCACTGTGAGGTTCAAGACAAAGTTGTTGCATGGACTGACTGGATTGCACACAATTTCTATTACTATTATTGTTCACCTAAATATATTTATGCCTGAGAATGTTGCCTGAGCTCACTGTATCTTAAAAGGAAGCCAGCAGTTTCAGCACAGTGACACACAGGACATTAACATCTTCACCACTGCTTACATCTCCACTTTGACTCGTCTTTGCTGACACTGGCTATATGCTGTCGGCTATAAGGTCGAGTGAGAGCGATGAGTTTAAGGAGAAATGCCAAATGCTCTTTCGGGCTAATTTCTTGGCCGGGCTTTCCATGTCAGCTGAGCACGTGCACAAGTATGAGTCAGCCGGCTCTTACCATCATGCAACAAATGTTTACATTAAAACAAAAAGCGATCTTTCTCTCTGGGGAATGAGACGGGGGTGGGAGGAAATGCAGGAAGAAGGGAGTTCAGTATGAGTGGAGGAAAGAACGGGGAGGGTGGGAGTTGGGGTGAGAATGATGGAGGTTAGAGGGATTACGGATGTCATGATTTCAATCAGACTTCTTATGAAAATAATAGCTTTCCTTTGGGTATTAAGTAATAAGACTGTGTAAACCTCCTCCTCATGTATACTCTCAGTTGCCAATATGTCCATTGAAATGTAATTCTCCTGGATTTAGAGGATCCAGAAGCACTGGTGTTCAGATAAAAATTGGACCAGTAGATCATTGTAAAGTCTAAGCAAAGGAAAGATGGCCCCCGTTTTGTGCAGATAACCTGATGCAAGGCGTTCATCTGCGAAACATTGCTATTGTATGATATATGACTCCCAGAGCGTGTCTCAAAGAGTGCATTTGTCTTCACAGTGAGGAGGACACCTACATTGGCTACCTGCCTCTCGCCCATGTGCTGGAGCTCAGCGCAGAGCTCGTGTGTATTGCTCACGGCTGTAGGATCGGCTATTCCTCACCTCAGACTCTAGCTGACCAGGTAACACAAGACTGGAACTGGAATGTGTTTGCTCAAACCATAGCGTTGTGATGAATGTTTAGCTTCCTGTGGTCGCTTGGGTTATGACAGTTCCAAATACTGATGCATTTAAGAGCCTGTTACGTCCTGGTGTTAACATGCGTCTCGATGACCTGAACACAAGCAGACAGCTGAGACATGTCATTGTTCACACCTGCGTCTGTAATGCTTCTCAACCTGACCTCCAGAGTTTAAATTTCCTGCACGAAGTCGTCGAAAACCAGTGCTTGGTCAGTGACGTGCAGCGTCAGACAAAAAAAAAACACCTGTCTTTTCACGTCGTTGTGCTGCACGGTTGGTTGCCGTTATTGTTAAACAGCAGCATCAGGGGGAAACACAGCAGGACAACAATGAAGGTTAAGATGGCGGAAGTTCGAGTAGGGCTGGTGGAAGGGGTGGTGGTTGGGTCCAATGACCACCGACTTAAACCTGGGAGGAAAGTGTTTGCTTCCCGAGTGGACAGTGTTTGTTTTTCCTAACTTACCATGTGCGTGTGTTGGCAAAACGTAGCCATGTGTGTGTCTGTACATTTCCTGTGAAAACAGAAGTGTGTTTTAAAAACAGACAATGCATGTAACAGGCTGAAGTTGACACAGCGTCCCAGAACGGCAACAACCAACACACCCAGGGTACCTTGCACGTCATATCCAGACATGGGAAGTCCATGACCAAACGTCAGTATCTGACAAGGTCGGAGTGAGAATGTGTTGGTTATTATGTTGACACTCTCGCTAGCATGCTCGCCAGTCACATTCAGGGTTGTGTTCATACTGCTGGAGATGTCGCTGTCGGCTAAATTCAGTACGTCAAGTGGTGGATGGTCACACAACACTTTGGACAATCCGTCATTAAATGAGCAAATTATATAGAGTTTAGGGCTGACCTTCGACTTCATTTTGGAAAATCGAAGCTTTGGAGCTCAGACCGATTTTAAATCGAAGCCTTCGATGACCAGGGGGAGTGAAAGAAAAAGTCCAAAAAAGTTAATAACTAAAAAAATTATGGCGAAAAGGTAGTTTCTTGCAACTCTAGAATCAAGATAAAAATATTCACAAATGAAAAAACATTTCTGGTTGCTGATAAGTAGTGTTTAACTTTTAATTTAACACTAAAAATTAAAACCCTTGGCGCACTGCAGCGCAAGCAGACAGATGCGCGACTCAGAGCAGCATGTGTCACTGACACCAGACTCAGAGCGCAGCGGACCGGTGGAAAATGTCACCATCAGCATATTATTTTACATCAATAAAACCTATTTTATCATTATTTTGAGTCACATTTTTGAAAGAATTTAGTCGTCTGTGTTCAAGCAGGATAACAGGTCTCCATTCATTGCACGTCGGGCTTTCTGTTTCCTTGTCGGAGATGTTTCCTTTTTTAATTACATGATAGATATTCTCCCTTAACTCACCAGTAAAGAATACCTTTGTCCATTTCAAATAACCCATGGCAATAATGATATCCCTGTTCCCTGATTTACTGTGAAACTTTTTTAGGCAATTCATGCAACACTCAGACCAGATGACTTCTTTACTCAGCCTAATGGGGTTAGTGTTGCGTTCAAGGTCCCCCAAAAAAACGGGAGGGAAAAAAAGGCAGAATATTCAATTTTTTTTTTTCACAATCGAATCCCGTGCCATCGAAGGAAGCTTCAAATTTTTGTGGTCAGCCCTAATAGAGTTAGTGCACTGTCACCAAAACACCCACCACGTTCTGCGTTGATGACATAGTCCTTGTCCGGGACGCATCATGACACGTCAGCGTCTACACTACAACAGATACGAGGTCAAATGTGTCACAGACCACCTCGACAAGTGATTCGAGCGATCGGAACACAATGCTTCTTGGTGGTCATTTACACTTGTATTTAGTCCACTTGTGATCAGATCATCCAAGATGCATGTCAACACCAGGGTCTAAGAAGCTTGGCTTATTTTGTTGGAGTAAATCAAAGTTGAAAATATTAGTTGATTAATCGATCAGTCCATCACCAGAGGATTAATCAGCAAATATTCTGATAATCGTTTGAAGCAATTCTTTGTGCAACACTGTTAAAAACGTAGTGGATTCATCCTCTCGAGGGTGAATATTTTCCTCTTTGTTCTTTGATAGTGAACTAAATTCCTCTGGAAAATACATTTCAAGTCAAACAAGATGCTCCAAATCGGATCTGTGCAACCATTGTTGTGACTTTTCTTTTTCCCACTCCAAGTCAACCAAGATCAAGAAGGGAAGCAAAGGAGACACCAGCGTCCTGCAGCCCACTCTGATGGCAGCTGTCCCAGTACGTCAAGACGGTACACTCAGCACAACACTATGCTCTAGACAGTATGTTTGAGAAGCCTTAACCTGTACAGTATGTCTCACTGAGTCAGTCTCTCCTAAGTCTGTGTTTCAAACTATGCTGTTTGGCCTCGTCTGGCAGCAGGTCAGATTTCTCTCCGTCTTTGTTCATAGTCCAGCTGTGGTGTAGCAGCAACGGAGTCCAGCAGGCCTGGATCTGCTGGATCTGTCTCTGGCGTGACTGTGGTGTAAATACTATCTGCGTCCTACTGCTGGCCGGTTTCTGCTCTCCATCACTAAACAATGTGAGGGCTTAAGTATCTGAGGTTGCTTTGTTCTGCTTGTCTTTGAAGGATATTTGAGTGATTAATTCATTCCAGCAGTGATGACGCCAGGATGGTCTTTACTCAGAACCTGGCATGGCTGTATTTATTTTGTCAATGAAAGAGCAGAGTGGGTGTTCCATCGTTCTTAAGTGTTTTATTGGTTGAAGAAGGACTTTACAATTTGGGCAAACATAAAAGCTGGGCACGAAGTGTGAGCAGATACAGCACGATACAATACTGTTGTGTCTATGTATCATTGTTTGAGCTACCACAAATTCACTGTATTTCAAAATTAGTCACTTGCGGTTTGTTCAGAATGGACCCACGACCCACTTTCGGACTACGACCCACCAGTTGGGAACCACTGCTAAAGATAACTCCTCATTACAGCTCTGTGAATCAGAGATCCATTGCCCTACTTTCAATGTGAGCGTAAGGCATGAAAAAGAAACGGGGTGTCCAACAAAAAATTCTGCACAAAACGGGTGCGGACACAGTTAGGACATTCCAACAGAAAACAATGCAGTCCAATCATTTTGTCATTGATGCTCGCTGGTGTTGCATTTAGTTAGGACACGGTGTAATAGGGTAGCCACACAGCCATCAGTGGTTGCTGGATCATTACACTCAAAAAAGTAAAGCTGCTATAATTAATGTTCTTCTATGGGTTATGCATCGAAAGCCTGTCTATGTGAAAGCGGGCACTCTAATTGACAAACCACAGAGGTTTGTTATTTATATCAGTAGGCCAGACACTAACACAAGGCAAAGCAAATTTATTTGTACAGCACATTTCAACAACAAGGCAACTGAAAGCGTAGTTGGACTGGTCAGTGGAAATCAGGAGCTTTTGATTTCGTTTGTCAGTGTCACTTTTTGTGACCTGACAAGTCACAGCTTAGATAGGATGAGACATTAAAAAAAGGTTGAAGTGCTGCAGCGAACTTTGCAAATGTTGAACTCATTGTGCATGATAGTTAGTACTTAGCATGAACAAATTAGAGACTAACCACCACGTAGATTATTTTACATGCACAAGGATTTCACGAGGAAACAAAACCTACAGAAAATACTGGTTGTGTATTTCTTAAGCCCAGGTCAGACCAGTGATTCACAACAAGGCAAAACCATTTCAGAACGTTGCAGAGAAAAGTTGCAGCGGTGTGAACTGAGCTCGACTCAAGCCGGCTGGTGATGGTGTCACCTGCGACTCAGCTGGTCATATTGGTCACTGTTTCATCACTACTGCAAATGCATCTGTAGCCAGTATCTCACTGTCACTATCCTCATTCATATTTTAAGAAGCTACAAATTATATTCAGCCACAAAATAAACCTGAAATGCTGCAAATCAGAACAGAAGCACAGAGAGTTGTTGCATTGAGATGATACACCGGCTCATCTAGTTGCATTAGTGTGAACCAAACGTTGCAGAGCGACACATTGCAAGTAGCTGCCTGTGTCTCATGTCATCGCAAATCTTTGATCTGAAAAGTCCACAGCAGTGATTCAGCCCTAATCCATTCCTGATTCAAAGTACTTTATATGTTTGCTAAAAAGTTCACAGTTGATTCAAAGAGGCGGAGCTATCATAAAGATGGTGCGTTTTTATGAGTTGCAAACCCAGGTTGAGTAATGTGATGATTTTACATTAGTCAATGAAATGTACGTAGATATGATGAAACTCTAACCACTGCCGTGAAGACTTTGGAAATGATTAAACCCTCTGACAATAGGACATTATAATTCCATTGCTCATGTTGGCTAGACTGTGCGCCGGCCGGTTGGAGACAATACGCCCTTGCCGCTGTATTCTCTCCGTCTCTCTCACACCATGAGTTCAGCTCCACCCCCACCCCCCATCTCCCAGTGGTCGTAGTGTAAAGGGCAGAGGGCCCCAGTGTCTGGAACCATTCACAGCTGTAAACAGAACGTGAGAAAGCCCCATGTGGTTATCCCCACGACACACACACTCATACACGCTAGCACACATACACATACAAATTGTTTGCTGTGATATGACGACGGGCTGCTGCATGAATCCTGTATCGACTTCCTCTCTCACTGCTTTAGCTTCACCCACAAATACACACACACACACACACAGGGAGCAGCTGGCTTTTATTGTTTTTGGTTTTTGCCCTTTTACCCATTTAAGTATGAGTCCAGCTTTTGAAGACTTTGGTGCTTTAGATGATGAAGTGTTCTTGATCTGTGGGTTTCAGTTCTTCCCACTGCCATCCCTTTGACAGGAGGAATGTAGTAAACCAAGTGAGGCATGTGACAGTGTTCCAGCCAAGAAACAAAATCATACCAATTCCTTTGATATCTCAGTTCCCAGCACCGTCATGTTCCTATCACCAGTTCACCCCATTTTATCCAGTTTATCTCTGACTAAGAAAGCCAAGCCAAATACACAAATTCAAATAATTCACTCTCATAAACCCACATTACTCGAAATGCCAAGCACCAAACAGACTGCACCTGAGTCCAAGAGAGCAGGAACAGAGTTTGACCCGAGCCTGACACAGTTAATAAGGAAAACAGCCCGCTCCGCTTCTGCTGAAACACGCAGGAGACACTCTTTACACCACCGTGTCCAGTTTCTTGTGTCACTGACAACAAACCGAAAAGGTGAAGCAGCAAGAAGTCAGTAGGTTGGTTAGGATATTAACCAGTAAATGAGACATGAAGAATCATGTCCAGTGGGAAAATTTGCAAACTCGCTAGCGAAGTCATGACCCACCCTGCTCTCCCTCTGACTGGCTAGTACCTGTTGCCTTTGTTGGTTGCATTGGTTAGGTTAGGGTAAAAATGTCAGGGTAAGCCAATCAGATACACAGTAAGACAAAGTCAGTCAGGTCAACCCCAACCCTAATTTGTAAATATTCCATTAGCGGTTTGGTGCAGCATCTGCCGTGATGCCGGCGCTGCACCCGACTGTCGTGTTGAAGAGGGAGCTGAGCCAGAAGACGAAAATTTTGATTTACTGGTCCATCTACGTCCCAACCCTCACCTATGGTCATGAGCTGTGGGTAGTGACCGAAAGAATGAGATCATGGATACAAGCAGCCGAAATGAGTTTCCTCTGTAGGGTGTCTGGGCTCAGCCTTAGAGATAGGGTGAGGAGCTCGGACATCCAGAGGGAGCTCGGAGTAGAGCCGCTGCTCTTTCATATCGAAAGGAGTCAGTTGAGGTGTTTCAGGTATCTGCTTTGGATGTGTTGCTGGGGGGAGGGACGTCTGGGGTGCTTTGCTTGGCCTGCTGCCCCCACGACCCAGCTTTGGATAGGCCGATGACAATGGAAGGAGTTGCTCTGTGTTTGCCTGATGTTTAAGTAGGCAATAACATGTAGCCATAAGCTGGTGATTTGTATGGTTTGTTGTTTTTCCATTTGTAATACTAAATGCAGTTTCACCAGATCACTTTTTTAAGTTTCACTGAAATCTCTTTTACAATGTCTATTTTTTTTTTTTTATCTTTTTTTGCACTTTTCCCACATACAATAGTCAAACATAACTGTCCTAACTATACATTTACACCATATACCATGGCCTTAAACCATACCCAACATTTTAGGTTGCAGAAGTTTACTGCAGTTCTCTTCTGTTTTTCAGTAAGCACATCCAGAGACTGACTCTTGGTTTTGTAGGTCACTTGTTGCAAAGAGTCCATTGGGGAGACTTGCTCTTATGCAACCAAATTTAAGAGCATGTGCGTTCCACATTGTACCTCATTTGTTCCTCCGGACTTGTTGTGTATAGAAAAAGTTGTTCTGTCCTGTTCTTGTATTTACGAGTTCTGCCTTTTACGAGCCCCGGCCCTCTTAAATTTATTATTTAGTGATTTTAACCACGGACAAATTTTTGTTTTTAGTGAAAAAAATCCCTCATGTGCTCTGAGATTGGGACAACAGACCCTACTTCAGCTTCCATGAGCTTTTTTTCTATTTAACCATCCCAATAAAAAAAAAAAATATTCTAAAAGCCCTAAATTTAAAAAACAAAAACAACACAGTGTCTGTTGGTTTTGACCTCCTCAAGTATACATGTGCATGCCCCCGTACTTCAGATCCAGTGCTTTGGTTTTGTCCACTTTGAGGTGTTAGAGCTCTGGATGGGCCCCATATTAGGAGCTGTTACGGCAATGCAACTGTGCTTCACCTCATATCTCAAACTTCTGTCTTTTCACCAATTCAGAAACCAGACTTCCTGCCAACATTTATCTGTCTGACTGTGTCTTGGTCCACATTTGCATTATCTCTCTGACATGTCCCTCCTCCTCACTCTTCTTTATCTCATCTGGTGTTATTTGGCCTTCCACTGCATCACTCTCACATGGTGCCCTTGCTTTTTGCTCTCATTAACTCATTTAGTCTCAACCTTTATCTCATCACACTCGTCCTTTGCCGCTATCTCACCTCCGTCCCCCTCTGATTCCAGGAGATCATGGATCGTATCTACAAGAACGTGATGACCAAGGTGGAGGAGATGAACTGCGTCCAGCGAACACTCTTCATCCTGGCATACAACTACAAACTGGAGCAGTTCGCCAAAGGATACAGCACACCTCTATGTGACAAGTGTGTAGATGAGTTCCTACAGTGGCATTTTGACGAGAGTTTGAAGAGTGTCTTCATGTTTGTCTCAAGTTAGCATACTGTTCCTGCGTTTTCTCCATCCAGGCTGGTGTTCAGGAAAATTCGCTCTCTGCTGGGCGGTCGGACGCGAGTGTTGTTATCAGGGGGAGCGCCGCTCTCCGCCGCCACGCAGCGCTTCATGAATGTGTGTTTCTGCTGCCCGGTGGGCCAGGGGTACGGCCTGACGGAGACCTGCGGTGCTGGAACCATTAGCGAACGTAAGCAGTACTGAGAGTCACAAAGTAGTGTATGGTTAGAGAAGACTAGATTGAAATAATACTAATTAAATAATCAGGAATATTGAACAAATAGAGAAACTAATGACCTTCCCATCTGCCTCAGCTGTACTTTTTAGTGTTGATGAGCAAACATTAGAGTGCTAAAATGCACGTTGCGTCTGAGGTTGCTAAGCGACCATAACCAGCACCATATCATAGCCTACTCAGAAATCCTGAGTCCTTTTCCTGCAGGTGTTGTTTAGTAGTGTGTATTTGGCCTAAAATATTATTGGTGTGACAGACGTAAAGCTCTGGCAGCCCTGCACTAACATGATCAAATTCTTCTCCGTGTTTACCACAGACTGATATTTATGGAAGAAGGGAAAGATGTTTGCCAGCTGTGGTTGGCTGTACCTCGTCACATGACATGCGACACACGCTGCTGCTCTCCAAAAGTTGATCTCAGGGCACAGCCGTTGTGCCTCAAAAAAAAGGTGCCTGGGAACACTGGAAAAAAGCAGTATCAGTTTAAGTGCGCTCTATATTTAAAATATTTTCACCCCCTTGCCTTGCCATCAGACGGCCTTTCTGAAGGGAGACTGAAGCTATTGTCTCAAAGCCATCAGACTCCACTGACAAAAACAACCATCTTACTCTGCAGAAATGGGAGTTGCTGGTCTACACCTGCCTTGAACGGTCAGTGGAAAGAAAATACACTGCTAAAAAAAACTGGCCAGTTTTGCTGCTGCCCCCGTCTGCAGCAGTACATTGCTTAGCCACTGTGCCAGTAGATTTGATTTATGAAAGACCAAGGCTGTAGCCATGGAGTCAACACTGGGGAGGACCAGGGGCGTCGCTAGGAGTTGAAAACATCCGGGGCTTTAGCCCTGAAGTGGGAACAGTTTTTTACCTGGGGGTAAAAATTTGAATAATTCCCTGTTAAACACATTTAACGTATTTTGACAAAGAATTTTGACAAAGAATGATCACTTGTCCTCTATTATTGGGTTGCCCAAATTGTTGGAAACTCTGGGGGACTTTGAGAGCGACTTTGCAAACACAGTGTGAAACAATGCACTGATCACGACGAATATAGTGATGTTGCACATCAAATTAAACAGCAGAACCTGGGCTACAAGGCTGATGTTAGCAGTTAGCTCTAAGGCCCAGTTCAGACCAGAGATTCACGACGAGACGAATCGAGACAGGCAACTACATTTGAAGCGCTGTACTGCAATGTTCTAAAAACCTGCCGGTTCACACCAATGCAACTAGATGAGACAGTGTATCATCTCTATGCAACAACTCTCTGTACTTTCGTTCTGATTTCCAGCCTTTCAGGCTTATTTTGTGGCTGAATATAATTTGTAGCTCCTTAAAATATGAATGCTTTACGTTCTAAAACCAGCCACCAGCAATTTGACCAGTTGAGTTGCAGGTGACAGGTCTCTGCAACGTTCTAAAACGGTTTCGTTTGGGCTGACCTAAGCGTAACACTCTCTGCCACTGTCACAGAGCCTCTATGATGGCTGTAGGCTCTTAGTCTTGTTTGTAAGCAATAACTCAAAGTGAAAGCACAGCGATACATCAACAATAACGACTGCTTCTTAATAGAGTGAAAGTAGAGTGAAAGTAAAGTAGCTCTAAATTAAGATGCATTAACTGGAAAACTTGCACATTGTTGCAATTATGGGAAGTTACTGGAGTTTCCACAACCTGCAGCCGCAGATGAAAGCAGTGGGAGGATGTGAAAATGAGAAAGGGCTGGGAAAACAGATGAGAGGAAAGTAATAAGTAGATAAATTGTGCGGGGGTTACAGTAAACAGAGGGGAGTAGGTTATCTGTTATGAAAAGGAAGGCAGTGGTGTGGAAAAAACAACAGTAGCCACAAGTCATCGTGCACTTTGACCCCAGTTAGCATGAAGTTAGCAGCCTGCCGTGAGCTGTTAAATTAAGACGGGAAAAGTTGTCGACCTTCATCGCAGCTTCTCGTAAACAGGGAAATCATTTTCTTATTTCGTAATATTGTGCGTAAAAGAATGCCACTCATATCTGTGGCAGTGATAATGTGCTTTGAATGTCATCGCTTATGTATCGGCTGTCACTGCCAACACATTTGTCAAATTCGTGGAAAAACTCCCAGGCTTTCCCAGGCAGACTAAACCGACAGAGCGGCCCGCTGCCCGTCACTCTGCGCTGCGGTCATTTGAGCCGGGAAAACACTGTTCTGTGGACACTCCTTTGGGATGGGGTTTCCATGGCGAGGGAACAAGTGAGGTCGTGTTGCTATGGTATTAAATGTCGTGCCTTGATGCTAGTGTGCTTCCTGATCACGTGTGTTGTCTGTTTTGTTCTAGTGTGGGATTACAGCACTGGGAGAGTGGGAGGGCCGCTGGTTTGCTGTGAGATCAAGCTCAAAGACTGGGTGGAAGGTGAGTGAGAGTCACACACACACACACACACACACACACACACACACACACACACTGAAGCCATGATGAAATAATACGGTGTAGTGTGGACTCGCCGGGACATCGGTTACCTTTCCTTCTTGTGTGCCACTGTCAGCATTTCAAGACAGACTTCTGTAGCGTGTCCACAACCTTGTAAGGAAAACATACTTCTCTTCCTTCCACTCCTGTACAACCTCCATCTTTTTTACGTAAGAGATCATAACTCATTTTTATTACACCCAGTTAAATCTAGATACTTATCAAGTTGAGTTTATTGCCTGCTTGGCGCGCAGAGAGAAATATAACTCAGAGTAAACACACTGTTAGTTTTTTATCTCCGCAAAATCACCGCATAGTGATCGAAACAACTGAGGGATTGATCTAAAAGAGATATGGGTTAGAGAATGAGGATTTTTTTTTACATATTTGTGGTTGAGGGATTTTATTATAAAGGAAATACAACACCCAAAGTCCTTAAACATGATGCAGGGATACAGTGGAACAAGATTCAAGGGTTTCACCCATCACCACGCAACTTTGTAGGCATATGACCACACATAATCTGAGGGGACCCCTCCATTATTGACCCCATCAAACAAAATGGGGGCGCTAGAGAGCTCATTTCTTATCTAGGCCTAACCGCCATATGGATTTTTACTAAACTTGGTAGATATGTAGAACAGGACGCCTCAAGGTGACTGGAGAAATTTAACTCTAATTGGCAACTGGGTGGCGCTATAACAACAGAAAAATGCTTCAAAATGGATAAAATGCAACTGATCGCTGTGGCTCCCTCTGTGGACCAATGTTGTTGTTTTTTCTAACATTTGGTATGACTAAGTCATGGTATGGTATGCTGTACATAATCACGGAAACTGTCCCACGTTTTTCTACTCACTGACGTGGTCAATCTATGTGAAACTGCACATAGACACTGAGGACTGGCATAGGTAGAAGGTGAGAAAGCTACCAATGGGTATGGACTAGTTGCTCATGATTAATGCGATCGAAAGCTTTAGAGGCATCTACAAAGCACATAAACATTGTGAAGATTTAACGATTATATCTGTCTAAAATTTCCTTTAAAGCAAAACTACATGTTAGTGTCATGTTTATGTTTGAAACCGAACTGGATGTCAGTGGTAGTGATGTGTTTTTCCAACCTGCTCAGGAGGATTGTACTATGGAAAAAATGATGATCAGCTTGAAGTGAGAGAAACTGTTTTTGTCAGTAAATGGAAGGCATTGATGATTTATGACACAGTGGGAAAAAACATATGGACTAACTGATATATGAATTTCAAGATACTGATTCCTTTAAAAATAGACATTTGTGACCACGACTGTTTTATTTTTAGCCGTTTTGCTCAGTTTTTCCTCTTTGATTGTGGAAAGAATGTTGTAAGTTGATATAAATGACACTTATGGTTGTGTACACAAACTAAAGCTCGATAAACATTAATGAACAAAAAACAGAAACAGCTGGAGGTTTGTTTTATTTTATTTTCACTTGCAATTCACTGAATTTAATCCCTGCTTTCAGGTGGTTACCGCAGCACTGACAGGCCACAGCCAAGAGGAGAGATCCTGATCGGTGGACCCAACGTAACCATGGGATACTACAAGAGAGAGGCCAAAAACCAAGAGGATTTCTTTGTGGATGAGAACGGGCAGCGGTGGTTCTGCACAGGAGACATTGGAGAGTTTCACGACGACGGGTGCCTCAAGATAATCGGTGAGGAGAGGTGGATGGAGGGATGAGGGTCACATGGAGAAGTGTAGAGCAGAGGAAATGTACAGCAAATGGAGATTAGCACTTGTGCTTTTTTCCAGACAACCTCTCTGCTCCACCTCCATCCATCAGTCTGGCAGGAAGCCTTTTAACAAATCAGATTGTACCTCACTTCCCAGAATTCCTTCACAGCTTTGTTTACTTTAGCCCGCCAGAACCCCCAAATTCTCTCCGTTATCTAGATGACACGAGTCAGATATACACAGTTCAATGGAAAATGGGTCCTTCCCCCAGCTTCTGCCTTTGTTTTCAAGACACGCAAACATGTCCACACACTTGTGGATGTGCACATGGATGTACACGTTGTCACAGGCAGCTGTCTCTGCTGTGTTTGCAGATCGCAAGAAAGACTTGGTGAAGCTGCAGGCAGGGGAGTACGTCTCTCTGGGGAAGGTGGAGGCCATGTTGAAGAACTGCCCTCTGGTCGACAACATCTGTGCCTATGCCAACAGGTGTGTGTGTGTGTGTGTGTGTGTGTGTGTGTGTGTGTGTGTGTGTGTGTGTGTGTGTGTGTGTGTGTGTGTGTGTGTGTGTGTGCACTGATGGAAAAGTGATGATTATAGCTGCTCAAAGACTCGCAGACTTTGCGGGCACGTTCACAGGAAGTCCGGGAGTGCTGAGGGCTCCAAATCCACAATTCAGCCAGTCCACAAGGGGCCCCAAGCAGGCTTCCTGCAGACTTCCAGAGAGTCCGCTTGGGGTGCAGACTTCAGCAGACTTCACTGATTTAATCACCCACAATTCATTGCAATATGGATGTGACGTTGTGGGTTTTAAATGTATGAATGTGTGAAATAATGGAAGGTTAGGTCTATTAAATGATATTCAACCCCATCATGATACAGAGATATGTAGAGGGACTGAAAATGCATTTTATTATTGCAGCGTATCAGGTGGTGCAGTGACATAGGCTCAAAAATTGGCCAAAAAAAACAACAAAGACGGTTTCTAATGTCAGTAATACCCAATTTATTGAGTTATAGTCCTAATTTACAAACATTTCTGATTTTGAACACAGCCTGTTATATAGAGATTTTTGTCACAAAAATGAAAATACATGGGATTTACATCTTGTTATCTGCAGGAAGAGATGAGTCGGCACTGTTCATCAACTTATATGACAAATATGACAGCAGTGATAGTTGAACATTTCCACGGCAACAAGCAAAACAGTCTTGAGGGCTGTCTATACAGTGTCTGCCCTCGCAGACTTTACGTGATGACGGTAAATACAACATACAACTGAAGTCGACGAGTTCCGCCGTCCCAATACTCACACTTCCCTCAAAATTAGCCCTAGCCCATGTTTTTGAGCGTTCCCGCGAAGGGCTAGAGTGGCCCAAACTTTAGGGAAGTGCTTTTCAGCCCTTAAAATCCCCACTTAACTTGAAGGGCCATGCGATGCACACTTACGAACCCATTTCAACTGAGGGGAAGATTGAATTTCCCAGGATGCATTGCGAAACTATCCAGCCAGGCAAGTTTTCCAGGAAGATGGCAGCCTCCATGAGAAAGCCATCGCACAATTCTCCGTGAAGGCGTCTTGTTTCTGCTGTGTTTCTTCTCCGCTGATTTGTTAAAGGAAGAAGGATGAAGACAGCCAACGAAATAGGCAGCACAACCACTGGAGCATTTTGGAATAGAGTGCAAGAAGCCTATGTCGACGATACACGCGGCGGAGGTGAACACATCTGTGGCGTCCCAATTTGTGGGTAAAATTCCCTGCCCCTCAACAACGCGAGTGTACTTGAAACCAAGGGGTAAGGTTAAGGGAAGAGAATTGGGATTGTTGGATTCAGCCATTGGCTCACAGCAATTGAGAAGGTCCACCACCCCACACACACAAAACACCTCCCCATAGTGTCAACCAGCGTGAAGGTAAGTCAGCGTGACACTGACTAATACAGCTCTACCTATCACACCTGCTTCATTTAGAATCTGAACATTTTTCTGCAGCCTGAAATATGTTGTCTGTTGTCAGCAGATGCGGTTTTAAAAGTATCTAGATATTGTAATCTGTTCACGCTCTGCTCAGGAATGTTTTATTCCCATTCCCTTTTATGGGAAAATATCTCACTCGCTCCAGCCCCTCATTCGGCCGAACATCCACTCACTAGAATACACACAAAAACCAGTGTCACTCAATAACCACACTCTGTTTTTCTGTCACTTTAACGTCCCTCATGTCGTCTCCTCTCCTCCCGCTCTGCAGTGATGAGACGTACGTGATTGGCTTTCTGGTGCCCAATCAGAAGCAGTTACTGGCCCTGGCCGACCAGTACGGCATCCGAGGCTCATGGGAGGAGCTGTGCACCAGTAAAGCCATGGAGGAGCTGGCCCTCAAGATCATCACTGAGGCTGCTCTAGCAGGTACGAGGAGGTCAAAGAGGAGGTTTCGCCATGTTGGAACTTTGAAGGGTTGAATTAAAGTCTTGTGTTCCTCTGTCACAGCCCAGCTAGAGCGCTTTGAGATCCCTCGCAAGATCTGTCTGAGCCCAGAGCCGTGGACTCCGGAGACAGGACTAGTGACTGACGCGTTCAAGCTCAAACGCAAGGAGCTGAAGACACGTTACCAGGACGACATTGAGAGAATGTACGGCGGAAAATAACGACAAGACCCAGCACAGCATTGTTCATTCTCAAAGCACAGACCAACACTTGAGTGAACATTCCCAGAACCCTCTCACTGCTCCCTTCCATCCTTCCCTATGAACATACGAGCCACAATAACCTGAATCTGTGGTAAAGAAAGAAGGTTAAGGACGGGGTGTTACCGACTCCATCATGGAAGCGGCTTCTACTTGAATTTGTAACAAGGCAGGCTGCAAAAGAAAAGACAAAATGTCCCTGTCCACTGCTGCCTTCACCCCTCTCTGTCCAGGTGTATGACCTCTTTGTGGGGAGCTTTATTGTTCCAGATGTGAGTTATGAAACAGATGGTGTGTTAGCTGATGTTGTCTGTTGAACTCTCTCTGAGTGCCACAGCACGTTGCTTTGTGCCCACCCATGAGACACTAGATTGGTCATGTGTGTGAAATTTATTTCGTACATTTTGATCTTCGTTTAACCTAAAGGATCCACACTCCTTCTTCCTGCAGGTCAGGACACGGTTAATTCCTCTGTTTCTTTTTTGTCCACATGTTTTGAGTTCTGTCAGTCGTTTATTTTGTCTCCCACCCACAGTCAGACTTTGTCTCCCACGGGCGCGGGACGTCTCTCCCGTCAGCACATCTTGAAACCAAAAGCACAAAGTCATTCGAGGGTAAATGAGAGCAGGTTGGTGACAGTGCGAACATATCTGGTCTAAAAATCTTTTTATCAACAACACGAAGGTCATCGTCCTTTTTTAGGAAAATGAATAAATTGCACCTTGTAGTTTTATTTAAAAAGAAACAAATTTGCACTGTTTAGTCTGTTCTATTTTCCTACAGTGATACTTTTTATGTGCTGTACAGAACACATTGTGCACCAAAAATGCACATTTACTTGCTTGTATTACAGATGAAATGACTGTGTAATCATTGTCATGTTTGATAAATCCTAGTGCAATATGAAAATGTATCATATCTGTCCAAATAAGGCATTTGATTACAGATAGGACCTAAATATAACTTTCTCACTGTGCGTGGGCGGGTTGGAGAAATTAGCACACTTCGACAAGTGCGACGTCTGTGTGTGTCTGTGTGACGAACATTTACTCTGCAGGACTGTCATCACCAGCTTTAAGTCACACATCTGCACGAGTATGACTAAGTGTGAGCGACTCATGGAGTCCATACACGGCACAAACATGGCCCCAGCAGCATCCCTCACAATGTGACACCTGTTGCCTTCTCTTGTGATTCTGAGTCACGCCTTTCTAATTCCTGCCTGATTTTTCATTTGATGTTTCTCCTGCTGTGTACGTACAGTATGTGTGTATGTGGAGCTGGGATCGGCAGAGGAAGCACATGTATACCCTCGACTTTAACTTAAGCTTTATTGATGTAAACCTGTTTTAGAGCTACACTCCCTCTCTGTACCGAGAGCCTGCCTTGTAACATAAGTGCATCCAATTATTTATTTGTAATTTGCCTTTGGAAAAACGCCCAAATGAAGTAAATAAAGTGTGTTTGGTCTACATGCAGGAGCATCTTATTGTCTCTGCCAGAAGTATTCACAGCTGTAATCTTTTTGTATTCAGCACATCAGCATGGTCGGGTGTGAAATCGATGCCTACGTGACCAAACGACAGACAGATGATGACATGTATTTATGTCTGTACGGCTGAGGGGTGTAATCAGCCTTCACTGATTCAATAATAGTCACGAGTGATCAGAACCTAATCCAATTCAACAATTAATGCTCAGCATTTATGACAGTGTGGAGACGTACTGTACAGTACGTTCCCAGAGCTGTCACGCTGATGCTTGGCTGTCTGGTGAAAAGGGAGTTCAGTCAAATTAAATCATGTTGAGATCACAGTTTTAAAGCAACAGGAGCCACCCTTAGAATGACCACAAAAAAACCATCATTGTAAAAATCAAGAACAGTTGTGTCAACCAGTAAAAACACATTATCCGCCTGTGGATCTGAGAAGAGCCTGAAGGGAGCTCTGATCAGCTAATAAACTCAAAACACCTGCAAAGGTTTCCTGAGCCTTTAATCTGTCAGCCTGGTTCAGTTCACACAACCACATCACGGGGAAGACTGCTGATCTAACGGCTGTCCAGAAGACACTCTGAGAGGGTGACCCAGAGAAGGTGATTGCCGAAAGGACTGGTAGTTTGCAGTGGTCTCTGTGGTCCAAATCAAGGTCCCAGAGTCTGGAGGACGAGTGAAGAGGCACATAATCCACATCACTTCAAGTCCAGTGAGGATTTGGGGTGCCATGTCACCTGCTGGTGTTGGTCCACTGTGTTTTATCAAGTCCAAAGTCAACGCAGTCGTCTGCCAGGAGATTTTAGAGCATGTCATGCTTCTGTCTGCTGACAACCTGTATGGAGGTGCTGATGTCCTTTTCCAGCAGCACTTAGCACCTGCACACAGTTACTGTGCTTGATTGAACAGCCAACTCACCTGACCTGGACTCCAACATTTAGAGGGGTGTGTAAAATACTCATAAGGGATAATCTTATAATATTAATAATCTAATAATATTTAATCAGGAGAGACGTCATCTATTCCAGGAGGGTAGTCAAGGTAATAGATTAGGGAACCCCCCGTCTGGAGTCTAGACACTGGTGGTGATGAGATGAGGATCTGGATGTGAAGAGGAGTGGTCGTGCACTCTGAGTAAGGTGACTGGAGATGGAAAAGGGCGCGACAATTTTACCTTCAATGACAGGAGATGAACGGATTTAAAGTTTGGCAGCAGCCACATGAACGTCTGGAGGAGACTGTGGAGAAAGTTTGACTAACTAGGAGAGGGAACGCCCAGAATCAGCTGATTGGAGGAAGCCGTGGTCGTGGATGTTTAAGTCGAAACACCTCGGTCATGGCTACAATCAGAGCGCCTAGGACAGTGTGCCCCGACCTTTTTGCAGTGTCATGATGGCGCCTCTTTTATGTACACATCTCAGTTACAGGAGTGAGTTTGTGGAACATCTGTAGTGAGGAACTGTTGTTGTTGATTTCTAAATATGATGTGCTGTTAAAAGTGTAGGTGTTATAAGCTGTAGCTTCCGCCTTTTTCAGAATCTAGGTTATGTTTAATTACTTTATTGTAGTGTTTTGCACAGCACTATTTAAGTATCTGCCATTTTCTGTGAGACACTGTGACTTAGTTTACATGAATTTGTAGATTAATACATGATGTTCTCATTTCTGTTTGCAGACCTGGTTAAATTCTAAACTCTATCATTTGTAAGGACACTGAAACCTGCTGCGAGAAGAGGAGAGATGTATTCATCGTTTGCACAATGCAGAGACTTGATGAAAAATAGGAGACACTGACAAAGTGCGACTGACTCTATTATTATTTCATTTTTTATCACCGGTTTCTAAACAGTTCTCTGTAAATATATATTTTCCATCACGTCCCCCTGGGTCTCCCTCTGTTGGCCTCTCAGTTGCTCAGTAACTTTGAAAGTCTGATATACTCATGGGAGCTTTGGTGATTTCATTAGAAGCCCTCAGAGGTTTAAATAATGTTAAAAGATGTTTGGAGTTGTTTTTTTTCTTATTCGTCCCTTCAGGGCTTCCATAGACGCAGGACTCATCTTACAATCTGTCCTCACCACGTGACTCCTGGGTCTCTGTATAAATAACTTCATCCTTTTGGAAGTGCTGCCAAAGTCCAGAGGAGCTGCAGGAAGACACAAGTGGGAAAGGTTCACATGAGACATAGCGATTCAGTTTGGTGAGTAGACACTTTTTGCATTTTTATTTACTGTTAGTTTTAAATAAACTACAATAATAAAATAATAATGATAATATTAATTTAAAATTAACAATATTTTTTTTAGAAGAGTGAGAGTTTTTTTAAAATAATAATGATAATATTAATTTAAAATCAACAATATTTTTTAGAAGAGTGAGAGTTTTTTAAGTGTCCTGATGGAAACATATTTGGTATTATTTTTGCTAATCATTGCAGTGACCATGTCTTGCAGTGACTTGTCTTTGTCTTAGAGTCATGCATACCAGGTTCATTTTTGCTCTGCCCACATGACGCCAGTAGTGACATTTTATCGTCATTAAATAAATCAAGAGGTTGAAAACATTTTTTGTCTATATTGTCATAGCTGTGTGTATGATGACTCTTTTTTTCTCATAGTTTTTCATCACTTTGTAATGACTTACAGCAAAACTCCACTCACTGGGGACTTAATCTTATGCGTAAAGCGCGCGTAAAGCGTGCGTAAAGGTGGCAAATATCCTCAAATTTATAAATGTGCGTCCTTATCTTTTTCAGCTCACTTTCCAGGACCTCTACACAGACTGCACTGAAAAAATGGAGCACTTGGAAAACTCCACGGCCTTCCCCAAACGCCTGTCCCTGCACACACAGAGCACCGCGCACTCCCAGGCGGACAAAAGCGAAGGGAACGCGTACCTGTACATACTAATAGTCATGTCTTTCTACGGAGTCTTCCTCTCTGGTATAATGCTCGGCTACTTTCGCTCCAAGAGGAGGGAGAAGAGAAGGACCAACATCTTCACGCGCCTCGTGCACGAGGAGGAGCAGCGGGAGTGGGGCGCGCTCCCCAAGAAGCACAGTCTCACCTTCCCGGTCGTTGTTTCGGGACTGCACTCGGTGGAGGTGTCCCTGCCTTTCTGCGGTGGCCACGGCAACCACTTTGGTCATCTCCACTACGAGGGCGCGCTGCCGTCTTCGCTGGCGTGCGCGCTGTGCATCGAGCAGAGCAGCATCAGCTCACTGTGCTCCTCCGCGGACACGCGCTTCGCCATAGAGGAGGAGTCGGACAGCGGCACAGCGGAAGGGTCTGAGGAGAACATGAAGGGAGGGTCCGAAAACAGCGCGGATGATTCAGGCTGAGACAACACGCGCAGAGACACAAACCTGTGTGTTACCCACCGTGGCCCGAGAGATGAGAAACATCACCTGGAGAGAAACCAGGAGGTTCTCAGGCGCCTTCATGTCAGAGAGGCCCAAACTGTCCAACCATCGGCAACTGCCTTTCTATTAAAAACAACAACAAAACATAAACATTCATGATATGATATCCACCAAAGGGCTGTAACAAGTCACACAATGTGCAATGTGATATGTCAGTGATTAAGAGGGGGCACTGGACAAGAAACCACATTCAGCCACATGTGGCCATTTCTATTTTCTCTATACATCACTCTAAATGACAAGATACTCATGGTGAGGGTGAAACATATGACTCTAATGGTCATTTCTATGTTAGGCTACATGTTGGCATAACCTTTAGAGATGTAATTATTCAGTTGAGCTGTGTACAACTGTATGTATCCCAACAGGAAGTTGTATGCAGCAGCTCACCACCTTGGTTACCCACACATGAATAGCTATATGCTGGAGTCAGAAATGAATACAACAAATACACATAAATAAACACTATTTAGTTTTATACCATAATATTTCATTGTATAACTTTGACTTTGCCTCATTTGGCGGTGACCCCTCCCTGCTGGAGCCCCCTCCCTGCTGGAGCCCCCTCCTGACGCCACTCACCCTACAGGGGACAGAAAGAGAGACTGACTTCTTTTTCTTTTCTTTTTTTTTTTGGACTGAACTTGACGCGCTCTTGCCAACATGGACTTGAGTACTGAAACCTGGAACCCACTTGAAAGATTGTCGAAACTGAAATGTGTTTGTCGTAGCTTGGTGATCGACACTGTTCGTAACACAGTCAATGATGTAGGTTTACTTGATGAGAGCAATGCACTGTACATATGGGTTGTACCTGTCACTTCAGAAGGCTTAGCTTCAGATGGAGTCTTTGTAGTGTTGTGGAGAAAATAAATGCTTATGAACTGATAAAAGCCTTTTGGTTTTTGTGTCTGTGCACTATGATGTTTCACCAGCTGGGGGCACTCTTGCAGTGCTTTCTGATTGCAGTTACTATTAGCAACCTTAGAAGATTGAATGGAGATGAAGCAATGGGAAGGCTGACTATCATTGTCTTGTTATTTTTAGAGATAGCCTATATTAAATCATTAGGATAATGCAGAATGGGCAGATAATTATTCAGTCAGTGCCACCAAAGAACAATAACTCAGTTAAACATGTTAACTCCTCTTTTTCTTACACACAGACACAGCAGACTGGGTCCCAATGATCCCAGTTATATCCCTACTTTAACCTTAAACTTTTAATGGCCTTTTTAAGTATTATTTTGTAGGTATGGAGATTTAAGATAAGATAAGATAAACCTTTATTGATCCCACAATTGAGACATCCCAGTGTTACAGCAGTCAGGGGGAAAGAGTCAGATTAAAGATGAGTTTACATATTTAAAAACTTAAAAAAAAAAAATTAAAGAAAACTAGGCATGCAATAAAAGGCCAGAAAAGCCTTTAAAAAATCTGTTTTGAGCCGAAAAACCTATTTGAACCTTATACTGAGGGTAACAGTGAGGCTAAATTCGCTCATCAGCATACAAAAACAGGTCTAAATGGGCCTTTATTGATATGTTTTACCACAAGGTGGCTATTTATGAGTGTTTGGTACTTACAGTAAACTTTGCAGGGATGAATATGTGCACACACTGTTAAATTCTTAATTTCTCAAAGACTTTTTTTCGATCTAGAATCCGTAGCTAGCTCAGCCAGAGAGAGCCAAGACAAGTCAACACTATGGAGGTTCAGCAAAATTTAAAGGAAAAGGTGAGATGTCGTATGTACGCACATTTATAGATAGATAGATAGATAGTACTTTATTGATCCCAAATCAGGAAGTCTGCTCATCCCCTTCTTGTACACAGCGTCAGTGTTGGCCTTCATGCAAAGGTACTTGTAAACCTCGACCACAATGATGTCCCCTCCTTGTGTGCACGGGGGTTGAGAAGCCGTCCTCCTCCTTCTGAAGTCGCTCACCGTCGCCCTGGTCGTGGCCACGTTCAGCAACAGGTGGTTTCCTCCAGCCCACTCCACAAAATCATCCACCAGTGCTCTGTAGTCCTCCTCCTGTCCATCGCTTAAACACCCGACGACTGCAGACTCGTCAGAGAACTTCTGCAGGTGGCATGTGTAGTGTAATGTTTTATGACTAATCAGGTAAAAAGCCCTACTTTGCATACATTGATTAAGTTGAATATAATCACATGCTGATCAGATAAATGTGTTATCCTGCATAAGTTGATTAAGCCTAATGATTAAGTTGTGTGATATCTTGTATCCTGTGTAACCCAGAAAAGTGAATCATTGTTGTAAGCACACACACATAAGACATTATGCATCACCCGAAAATGTAACAATAAGACACACACACACACTCAAAGGTCTGTAAGTGATTGTGTGTGAGTTCAGGGGATCATATTAAAAGAAAAGATCCCCGGAGCTCACATATCTTTTAAAAAATAAAGTGTACAGCAGATTGAAACTATTGGTAGAAAAAAGTTGGTATTTTCTGTCTTAGAGAGTAGAAGGCGCACCTGGCCGAAACTACCAGAAGAAGGGCATCTTCTATCTTAGGGAGTAGAGGGTGCACCTGGCCGAAACTACCAGAAGAAGGGCATCTTCTATCTTAGGGAGTAGAGGGTGCACCTGGCCGAAACTACCAGAAGAAGGGCATCTTCTATCTTAGGGAGTAGAAGGTGCACCTGGCCGAAACTACCAGAAGAAGGGCATCTTCTATCTTAGGGAGTAGAGGGTGCACCTGGCCGAAACTACCAGAAGAAGGGCATCTTCTATCTTAGGGAGTAGAGGGTGCACCTGGCCGAAACTACCAGAAGAAGGGCATCTTCTATCTTAGGGAGTAGAAGGTGCACCTGGCCGAAACTACCAGAAGAAGGGCATCTTCTATCTTAGGGAGTAGAAGGCGCACCTGGCCGAAACTACCAGAAGAAGGGCATCTTCTATCTTAGGGAGTAGAAGGTGCACCTGGCCGAAACTACCAGAAGAAGGGCATCTTCTATCTTAGGGAGTAGAAGGCGCACCTGACCGAAACTACCAGAAGAAGGGCATCTTCTATCTTAGGGAGTAGAGGGTGCACCTGGCCGAAACTACCAGAAGAAGGGCATCTTCTATCTTAGGGAGTAGAAGGTGCACCTGGCCGAAACTACCAGAAGAAGGGCATCTTCTATCTTAGGGAGTAGAAGGCGCACCTGACCGAAACTACCAGAAGAAGGGCATCTTCTATCTTAGGGAGTAGAGGGCGCACCTGGCCGAAACTACTCGAAAAAGAGCTGGGTACTTTCCAGGGCCTTGAGGTTAGCCTTGAATAGGGGCCAGATTGGTCACTACGGTTATGTCACACCAAGGGCAGATTTGGACAAAAATAAAACGTTTTCTACCAATAGAAATCCACTGCTATGGGAAGGATTAAGGAAAAGAGGTGGAGATTTTGTCACATCTCCACAGGTTTAAAAGAGAATGTTCAATAGCAAATCTTCAGTCTAGCCCCGGGGTTTGGCTCATGAATTGATGTGTTGGTTGCCTGTGTAACACATTAAATTCAAGTTGCACCTGATTCTCCGTGTCTCCAGTGTATATTTGAGCATCCTTGAGTTCCAGTTAACTGAACCTAAGTCTATCAAGTGTATAAGTATAAGAGAGGAAGAGGGACAAAGAAGCTGAGAGCCGTCTGGCCCTGCAGGCTCTCCATCATTTATTTTGACACTTCACATGACCCAGAGTCATACTGACAGTCTGTGGTGTACAAGGTGCAAAGGAAAGGAGACAGAACAGTCCCCTGTGGAGCTCCTGTGCTACTCACCACCATGTCAGACAGGACACATTAAAAACATTTTTCTTATTCTGTGTGTAGGCTCCACATTGTTAGTATAAGTGTATAAGAATCACTCAAGGCCTACGACAATTAAACATGAAAATGTGAATTTTTTTTTTTAAATAGCAGTTATTAATTTCTGTATAATTCTTTGCCAAAGCCACAGGGAGCCACTACTCCTGCCCTAAAGCATCAAGGACTCCATTTAAAAATCCTTAGAGTGAATTATCGCGTGTTAAATGACAGTAACTGAAACTTCTCTCTTCTTTCAGTGAACATTTTCCTTGTCCTGAAAATAAAAAACAAAGAAATGAAAAAAGAAACAGGAAAGGATGTCAGGATTCAGCTTCAGGTTTTCTGTTCCCCTAAGGTGACGCTCACGTGTGTATTGCATCACCCAGCCCTGCCTCTGCCTCTACCTCTCTCACACACACACATTCACACACAAACACAGGTTGTTAGTGGCACTACACACTCTACATAAGCAACAATAAAGGCCAGAAGGAATACACTCATAGATTTTATCAAAGACCTGTATTGACAGAGTAACAGCCTTTACAGTGGTGGTGTGAGGCAGTTGCCACGGGCCTTAGTGCACCTGTGTGTGATTGTCTGTCCCGCCCTAATTAGCCCCACCTGTGTCTCGTTATCCTTCCCTTCACCAGAGTATTTAATGTGTGTCTTGTTTTCTTTCCGTGCCAGTTCGTCTTAGCACATGAAACACAGGGCGCCCACTGATACAGAAGGGTCAGCAACAAAATGTGTCTTAGGCATTTAAAAGAAGTCCTACTTTCAGTGTGCATTATGTTGAGAGTATTTTGACCACTTCACCGTTAGACAGTGATTTTCTACAGGAAAATATAGCCGTTCAGTCGCTCTCTTCAAAACCAGACTCCATTGAGAAAAACAGTGACGCACGTCACACGCTGAGCGAGACGCCTGTTAATGACGCTGTGGGCTAATGGGCATGTAGCTACTTCCATGTTTCAGATGATACGTCATGTTTGTAGTCGACCGATGAAGATGAGTTTACATATCACCTTGGGTTCGTCCTTCACCTTCTCAAAATGATCCCACACTTTGGATTTCCTGCCCGACATGTTATTAACTAGCCTGTGGAATAACCGCAGGTACCAGCCCTGGAAATAGGAGGCCGTACACTGTCGGGCTCCAGCCTGCTGCTCCAAACGGAGGCCGTTCCAACCACCATCCCCTGTATTTAATACACTCTCTATGGATAAGTATTCCATGAAATGCCACTTCAAAAAATCTGCACTATCCCTTTGTCAAGCTTAGGAGTCTACACGTGGCGTTTAATGTGATGGCCAGTAAGCTCAGTTTTGGTCTCACCAGACTCTTCCTCCAGCTGACTTTGGTCTCTTGAGATGGAGCCGCTTTATCTTTACCGCTCTCCCATAAAGCTCTGACTGGTGAGGCACTCGGCCAGCTGCTGCACACAGACACAGGGTCTCCAATCTCAGCCTCTGAGGCCTTGAACTCCGTCATCGGTCTGTGGGTGGCTTCCCTCAGTAGTCCTTTGTGTCATTCAGTTTTAAGCTCTGCTAGCGCCGTGACCCCAGGGATGGCAATGTTTGTCTGTCATCAGTTGGTCAGTTAAGTGTTTTGGTCCAGACTGAAACACTTCAACATCCGCCGGATGGATTTCCATGAAATGATGAGTTAGACTTTGGTGATTCCATGACTTTTCATCTGGCACCACCATGAGGTTGACATTTTGGGCTTTCAGTGAAATAACCTGTGTCCACCAAGGCAGCAGTGGAGAAATTGTTTCCCACTTCTTCTTTTTTTTTTACAATGGATGTGTGTGCAAACTGCCATCCTACCTTTTCACAAGTGAAGGATGAAGTCACTCACTTGAAGGCTGAGCTCAGGGAGAGTTTCTGTATCTCCCCCTCTGTGTCTTCCTATCTTGCGGACAGCTTGAAAAAGACACAGACTTGTCGAAGCATTAAAAATCATATTTCCTGCACAACATAAATGCCCCACTGCAGAAATCACGTACAACAAACACACACAACCACACAGTGAACCAGCAATTTGAACCGATTTTAGGAATATAGATGCTGCTTGTAAAACTCAGAACGTCGTCATTTTCTCCTCCACCTCCTTGTGCATGTTTGTGTTGTATTCAGTCAGCATTAATTGTTAATAGACTGGAAAATTACTTTTTGTTCTCCCTGCTCCATATTGAGCCTTCCATTTATGGTCATGTGTCCCACGTGTTGGGCCACTTTTCCATTTTGGATCACAGCTGAAAAGAATTAAGAAACTCCCAGATTCCTTTTGGGCCTGCTTGTCAGCAGAGAAGTTGGCAGGGATGCACGGCCGCTTCTCCACCAAGGAGCACAAAAACCATGTGCAAGCTGCTTTTTCCTCTTTAATGGTTCAACAACAGCTGTGTGAGAGCAATAGTGGGAGTTTTTCTCAGAAGAAAGAATGAGTAAGAGTAAGCAGGGTGAGAACAAGAAGCAGATGTGATGCATGGACTGTCTCCTGCGCCATGAAGCAGGATGTTTGTCATCGGTGTCCCCCCTGTGGGAGTCGGTGGTGGGGCTTGCATCCAGCCTCAGGCTTCACACATACACACTATCTTTTTCCACGTTTCTTCCTCCCTCCCTTCTGTCTCATCATTAAACTGCTTTTCATTGAGTTGAGGGGTGTTTGTAGTGTGACTATATAAACGTCTCATATTGTGCTGCAGTTTATTTCCACTGGTTGTCCAACCAATTACATCTGTTAACAGAATGTGTCATACCTGGCAGCAGGTTTAACCACACCTCCTCACTAAGATAAGGAGCTTCTTTGCTCGGAGTTGCTTTGAAAATTCTTCTAAATCACTCCTAAACTTGAACTCCTTGCTGGAATTTTTAAAGCTAAGTGACAAGCTCTCTGAAAGTGTTCTCAGAGTGTCTGTGAATACAGCCACTGCTTCTTTTTCGCAGAAGATGGCAGAGCCCAAAACGTATTGAGACTGATCTAACTCCATAAAAACGGAGCTAAAAGAAGGGAGAATACTGGAATTACATCCATTAAGTCACAAGAAACATCCATCCATTTTCATCCACTCATCTGGGGCTGGGTCGTAGGGGCAGCAGGCCAAGCAAAGATCCCAGACGCCCCTCTACCCAGCAACGCTTTCCAGCTCCTCCTATTTATGTGACCCGGAGTATACAGCTGAAGTGCAGACATTTACTGGTTTTATGCTTTTTTTTAATTTTTTAATCTCTCATGACTGAGGTCAGGCAGAGTTTAACCACTGTCTGACAGCCTCTCAGAGAACTTAATGTTGCACAATAATGAAGACAGATACAGTGGCATTTCATATTGCTGCAATGTCATGTTTATTTAAACTGAGGTTTTCGTTCCTTTTTTGTAAATGCACTCATCCAGTCTAGACTCCACTGTGCCTGAATATCAGACCTGTTAGAGCAACATGCCACATCTGTCACAGCCTGCATTCCCCTGCTCTACCTGTTTTTTTCCACTCTACCCGTCCTCGTACCTGCCTCAACAGCTGCACCCACAAGCAACACTTTCCAGCATACCTGCCTGATTTCCCGATCGTAGTCTGTGTCTGTGTTGTGTTTTCCTGCGACGACGTTTCAGTGTGAGTGTTCCCGCCTGCTGCAGCTCAGAGGCGCCACATGCTGCCTTGTGTGTGTGTCCTCCTTTCACCTACCGGCACCGGCACCTTGATCTTTCGCCTGGCCTCCACTTCCCTGCTGTTCATCCCTCGTCGGCTCTGGTGCTTCGCTCGACTGCTCTTTTGGTTCCAGACCCCTCTCCTTCTCAACCACGCCATCAGTCAGCCCCTTTCTGTTACTACTGCCTGCTAGCAGACTGAACTGTCCTCGTTCTCGGTCCCCCTTCCGAATGTGGCCCGGTCCATTCCCTGACCCCTGAACCCAGAGACTGTGTGTGGGCTCTGAGCCCGAAGAAGGAACTGTTACCAGAATATCTTTGTCAGCTCACGTTCCTGTTTACTCTGTGTATAGAAAAGGTCATTACCAACTGTCACTGACTTCTGGCTATTGACGGTGGCCTCGTAGGGACAAAAAGCCTTGCGCAGACACGAGTTTTTCAGGAGTAGGTCTATCTAGCAATGAGGTGAATGTTTATTTAGAAATCTAAACCATGTTACGATATTGTAATGAATCCCTCACGAGCAGGAGACCAGAGTAGCGTTCGGGAAAAAGGCCTGTTTATCTGAGCACTCCAAAAACTCTGGTAACACTCCAGGGGGTAAAAGACTCCGTCCCAAACTCTGACTCTTCTGGCGTAACACACACACTTAGGACACACATACTCGTTTACAGTACCTAGCGGGCCCCCCCTCCCCTCTCTGCTCCACCAATCTCCAGCCTGCACACTGACTGACAGCGTAGCCTGTAAACAGAGCTCAGCTGTTTATTTAGCCTAGCAATATCTCGGGACTGTAGCAGCTGCAATGGACGACTTTGAACATGATTTTGAAGAGTTTCTTGTAGCGGACACAGATCCAGAGCCATACCTGTTTGAGCCGGAGCACACAGATGAGGAACTCCATGTGTTGGAAGCTGAGCAGGCGAGGAGAGCGGCTGAATCCTCCACTGCCATTTTGCTGCACAGAATGGGATGCGGTGCTACCATCATTGGGGAGACTTTGATGGTTTATTTATACACGCGAAACGCGTTCTCTGGCTGGCTGGATTGTCCGCTCGGTCTGCCGTACATACATGGCGGCGCAAGATGGCGATCTCTCTAAAGCAAGGCCCTTGCTATATATATGTATAAAAGCATAACTATAAGGCTACGAAAACCAAACAAATTTTATTTTATAGCAATTATACACTTATATAAACATATTAATGGGTAGAATATTCAGATTCAGATTTGACAATAAACCATGCCAAATATTACACACTGGCCCTTTAAGTAGACCTACTGTATGTAATGTGGTGTTAGCAAAGTCATTATAGTTCATAGAAAGCCCAAATGCACTGCAAGCGTCTTTTGAAGGACTGATCTGTTGCCTTGGAATTTTACTCATTATTTTGTCACTTCACTTTCCCTTCCTGTTTGTCTCGCGTGTCTGCTACACATGAGAAATGGCAAAAAGGAACCAGCAAAAACCAAAACGGGCATTTTATTTTTAGACAGATCACATGACTTTTGGCATTTTTTTTAAAAAACAAACCAAAAATTAAATAGCTTTGACTTGGATTTAACAGGCTATACATAAAATTTCACAGATTCTTCACCTGTGTTTGAGCTAAAAATAAAAAATAAAAAATGTTTTGAAGACTGTTGTATCAACTGAATCCGTATAAATAAAAACCACTGGCACCAAACACACAAAGAATTGACCCAAGCTGCACTGAAGAACACATTTAATTAATGACACTACAGTCAACCAACATAAAAGTAGAACCCTGTCAGTACAATCATTTAACCTGTGACTAATTTTCACAGCCAAAGTGAACATAACATTTCATCGGGGCAGCCCCTCATTCAGTCATTTGTATGAAACATCTCTTTTGCTCATAACTAGAAGCAAACTCATTGTGGCTACAAGAACTCTGAGTAAACTTAACAGTGGTGGGGATTTTAAGAAGTAAAAAGACCAAGAGCGTCTCTCAGGGGACCCGCCTTCGGTCAACGTTCCAATCCCTCCAAAGCTGTAAATGTGATGCAGATGATGTCAGCACTGGTCACATATTATACTGCTGTAAAAATCTGAGGGCCTGTCTCTCAGCTGGAGTCACTGGACTGGCTTCAATCCGCTTCAGGACTTTCCTACAAGTTTTGTCTGCATACATGACCTGTATTTTTGCTGTTGTGGTTATGGCGGACCTCAGGAGTTGTCCTGCAGCTGCTGACATGTTAACAAGAGCATAGTTTGGTTGCTGTATTATTTGTTTGTGTGCTACTTGAAGGAGGACGATCCAGCAGATCTAATAACTCATCCTGGCCATCTCTGTCAAGTCCGTCCTGTAAAGCAGTGGTTATGAGCTCTCTCTCACACTGACTCAGGTGCAAAAGCAAAGACTCAAATAGTGACTCAGTCGTCACAGGAGAAGGATCAACAACTTCAACAACAGCTGAGTGAACGGTGGAGTCTTCACCTGGACCAGATGGTGCTATCTGAGATTCATTCTGGCGCTCATCAGAATCTGTCTGTCTCTGCTGCACTCCTAAAGTGTCACCATATTCTGAGTCAGATGTCCTTACGAAACACATTGTGCTTAGGTAGAACCGTAGAATCCCAAATTTCGACAGTGTACAAATCACCCACAGTACTGACTTCATCAAGTTGAGATTCTTTAGAGACATAAATATTGTGAATGAAGTCTTGCCATTTCCCTTTTTACGACTCATCATTTGGAGAAGAACAAAGCTCTCTGGCATGTATCAAAAGGTCTTTTTTGGTTGAATTCTTGGATACCTCAAGTACCCTGGTGCCCCCACCATAACGTTTCCTCACTTGCTTTCCCTCATGGATCCATCCTAACTCAATTTTTCTTGAATTCTTTAAAGCATTTTTAGCATGATAATTGCTTTTCCCCCCACTTTTTGTTTGGGCCAAGGTTCCTTATTATGGACACAATCAAAGTCAGAAAGTCTCATTGAGATGATGAGTTACAGAATTTTAATTTTCCCTGAAATATTTGGCCTAATAAATCCTTTCCAGTGTTCAAAGACACATAATCATATTCTGGGTTATTAAACTGTGAATCCACTAAAGTGAAATTAATCTGACCTTGTCTTGTTGCATTTTTGTTTTTCTCTGGCACACCTCGTCAAGGAAAGTCCCAGAAACTTTGTTGTGAAGTTTGCTCTGCCATTTTCCCCTCGAACACTTGCGGAAAAAATGATTTACAGGTTAGACTTCATCCAGTTAGTCTCCCATTTAGCTAGCCATGATATTAGCTTAACAACAACTCAGCGAGCCATGGATGTCTTCAGCTAAAGTTAGTTAGTTTGCCACGGTTTTAACATTAACAACGTAATCATGACTTAATCTCATGTGTAATGACTTGATTTCTACCAAACAAAAAACCTAAGCCAGTGAGGGGCTGCTACCAGGACTTGTAGTTGTGGTGGCAAAATCTCTGATCAATATACAATCCAATAAGGAGTCTTCACACGTCGGCTGTCTTTCTTGAGTTTTAATGAGCATTCAAGAATGGAGTCTCACAAACAGTACAAACTGCATGAACAGTCAGTCAGAGTGAGAGCTGGCGAATGTCCTCCAGCCCTCTATCTTTATAGTTACCCAAAACACATGCACATCAACAGTCAAATATGTGGTGCCTTGACATTCCTAAAAGACAACATCTCTTGAGACCAACAAGGACACCTGGCTCATAATCTTGGTGCCTGAGCCTCCCTGGCTCGTGACCTTGCTGTCTCTGTCACAGTAGGTGTGAGTGAGCAACACACATCGTTTATCGTAACATTCAAACACCAGAATTTTCCATCACATAGTTAACGCGTCGTCTGTGGCGGCTCCATTGAATGAATCCATGCATGGCTCAATCGTAGATTATTTATTTGCAACAATCGGTCAATTTAACAATGTAGCCTTTGTCGACCTACACACACTTATACCATTACACTTGTATGCAAAACAAACAAAAGGCTCAAAGTTAGGCCACTAAACAGCCGTCAAAAAACTGTGTGCTTCTCCCAGTAAGCAGCACACCTGTAGAGTAATTAACTCTTCCTCTACTTGGACCTTCACAGATACCATTGTCAAGTGTGGGTCACTGTGGAAACCAGTGACCCACACTTGATTGGACACAGATACAAGAATAATTTGGCTCTTTATCTCATAATTTTGACTATTCATATCATCATTTTGATATTTTTAATCTCATAATTATGTCTTAATCTCATAATTTGGCTCTTGATCTCATAATTTTGACTATCCATATCATAATTTCGATATTTTTATTTCACAATTATGTCTTAATCTCATAATTTTGACATTTTATCTCATAATTTTGACTTTTTATTTCATAATTGACTTTTTATCTCATAATTATGACATTTTATCTTATAATTGACATTTTATCTCATAATTATGACTTTTGATCTCACAATTATGACATTTTATCTCATAGTTTTTATTTTTAATCTCATAATTATGACTTTTTATCTCATAATTATGACTTAATGTCATAGTTTTTACTTTTTCTCATAATTATGACTTTTGATCTCATAATTATGACATTTTATCTTATAATTGACATTTTATCTCATATATGACTTTTTATCTCGTAATTATGACTTTTAATCTTATAGTTATGACTTTTTATGTCACAATTATGGCGTTTTATCTCGTAATTATCACTTAATCTCAGTTTGACTTCTTATTTCATAATTATGACTATCTATAGAGTTCTAGAAATAACAAATTAATAGGCACATCGATTTTGAGCCCAAATCACGTCACACGTTTCAGAATATAAAGAAACAGGAACAGCACTTCCGTTTAGTCCTTCACTCCTTTGTTTTCACTTCCGCCTTGTGAAGAGCGCGCGCCAGCTACCTGCCTCGCGCACAGGCTCGCGCAGCTCATGGTTCAGATGGTTTGACGGAGGCAGCGGGGTGTGGACACACAGCGCGGCAAGGTAACACACCGTACACACATTCATGCAGTCAATGAAAGACGTAAGGGCGGGAACAAGCAGCAGCTCCTCTACATCACACACACACACTCACACACACACAGCGGGAGGAGAATAAAACTAGAATATAAAACTATATGAAAATAATTTTAACATTTTCCTGCCTGTCGGCTTCATTTGAAAGAGACCGTGAACGTGCCGCGTGAGGAAAAGAGGAAACTGCAGGTTACAGCGCACCTTCACAGGTATGTTACAGCTTCCGTTTCAGCGTCTTATTATTACTGAAAACACAACGACCTGATGTGGAAGTTGAGAGTCTGTGTGTGTGTGTGTGTGTGTGTGTGTGTGTGTGTGTGTGTGTGTGTGTGTGTGCTGGACAGGACATTATTGAGACACTGTCACTTTACCACTCAACTTCATTTAAAGGGCACCTCTCATACACACATGTAGCCCAAATCATTTCAGTCCTTGCTGTAGGCTCAGTGTGAACAAAAAGTAATCAGTTACTTTACAACATTACTCTCTGTGTAGAGTAATTAGTTACTTATTACACTACGTTTGCGTTACTTTCACCTCAGTATAACGAATGTTGATTTTAAATGGATGAGGCGCGTGTTGTTTAAATCCAGTGCTGCAGGTCTGACACACTCATGTGTTCACAATCAGTGGTTACACCTTTACATTAAAATCCCAGTTTATATTAATAATAGTGTGATGATACAGAACAATTAAATAGCCTACACCTTTTAAAATAAGTGAGTAACCCTGGACACAGGGAGGGTTAGAGAAGAGATGTGGATAAATATTTGTGGGTCTACGATATGAAACACAATAAACAAATACTAAGGTTAGCACAACAAACAGAATGGGGTGCGATTGCATGGATGAATGAAAAATGAAAAAACACAAACAGTTTATTTTGGGTGGTAACGCGCTACGTGATGTTGTAATAAACAATATATTACTGTAACAGACATGCAGGTTAATTGGTGACTCTAAATTGTCTGTAGGTGTGAATGGTTGTCTCAGCCCTGTGATAGTCTGGTGACCCAGGGTGAACCCTGCCTCTCGCGTGTCAGCTGGGATAGGCTCCAGCACCCTGTGACCCTCAACAGGAGAAGCAGTTATGGAAAATGAATGAATATATAAATACATACATACATAACAAAAGATTATAAAAAAAAATAAAAAGAAACAATAATACTAAAATTTACCAAGAAAAATTACTAAAAGCTTCCTTAATCAGACGATCATGTGTAGGGGGGAGAGTGTGCTTCCGTTCTAAAATCAAACATCTGGCCAGTAAGGTTGTGAAGGCCGCAATAGGGAGGCCGGCATCAGGAGGAGCACCAAATATGTCCGATAAAAAGTTCGGGGCAATGGTCACATTATAATCCTGGTTTATAGTTTCAGTATGAAGGACTCTTTACACTGATTTAACCCCTGGCGTCCACATATGGAGAAGGAGTGGACCAGGTGTTAAACAAGATCCCACCGTTCATTAGATAATAGTGTTGTCACGATACCAAAATCTTTGTTTCGAGTGATGCACAGCTATCTCCCAGTTAAGAGGGCAGGCGGCTGGCTTAAAAGACCTACAGGAACCTTTAAGTGTATGCAAACCAACTGTAATCATTGCTCTAACATCATACAACAGAAGGAATTTATTGATTTGAGGACAAACGAGACACATAAAAATAAACATTTCATCAACGGCAACACCACATGAGCTGCAGTAAGAGTATTTTGGGGTACTTTTATAGTACTACTAAAATAGTCACCGATTATTTTAGTAGTCGATTCGTCATCAATTAGTCGACTAATCGTGGCAGCCCTACCCATGTGGCTGTTTTTATATTGGGCGCACAAAAAGATGCTTAAAAGACAGAGTGGCAGAGCATAAATATGCCATAAAAACCAACAATAGAGGTTATACCATGGCACGCCACTTCAATAACTTTCATAATAAGAACGACAGCCTGCTGAAAGTGGAAGGTATTGAATGTGTGGAGCAGTCAATCAGAGGAGGAAACAGACTCAATAAATTATTACAAAGAGAGACATTCTGGATTTTCAAATTTGATGCTTTGATGTGTCCTGGACTAAATGATGAGATAGATTTTTAGACCCTTTTTATAAATTCTCCTCTGATATATTGTTGTTGATGATGTCCACTCGGATATATTGTTTGTTGTTCATCTCTGAAAATATTGTTGTTAATTTATGTTTACATACTGCAAGCCCACCTGATGTGAATTGATGGTGATGTAATTGTCCCTTTCCTGTTTCCAATTACCCCATTGTCAAGAGGTCTACAGAACAAATCGCAACCTCTCCCTCGGGTTCACACATTTTCTCTGCCACGCCCCGAAGAAGACCTGGTGACCAAAACCGGTCAGTATTTTTAAATCTATTTTTAACTCTGACATGCCCAATTAAATAAAGGCTTTTTAATATTATTCCTTGGCTCGGTGTGTAGTGTGCCTGAAGAAAGCCCGAGTGACTTACTCGTCTTTTGAACATGTCGGATTTTAAATGCTGTATTTTAAGTGCGGTAGGAATGTGAACATGACGGCAACTCAGTGGAAAGTTAACCACTAAAATAAATGAATTGCCTCTGAAATGTGGCGCACACTGAGCGTTTGCAGATTATCCGTCAGAGTGGATGATGATTCACTTTAAAGTTAATAAAAGCAACATCGAAATTATAATTAAATTTCAGCTGAAATGTCCCACAACTTGCAAAAAAAGAGAGGTTTGGAAAATTATTTAAAAAAAAAAATAGGGAAAAAAGAGAAAAGCTAGAGAAAAACTATATTTGTAATTATTATTATTTTAAAATTTTAAAATGATATTATAATGTTGTAATTAAATAAATTATAATTAGAAATTAAGTTTTATTATTAAATCATGTTATAATTATCCTAATTTTTAAGCACTATTTCCAGGTAATTTCTGTGTTCGTTATTTTTAACTGTCTTTCTTTTCTTTTTTTTCCCCCACTAATTTTCTTGTTTTTAATTTTCTCTTTTTCTCATTAATTTTTTTGGGTCTTTTTTTTCATTGCTCATTGTGTTTTCCCCATGTTTTTAAAGATATCAAGCCAATGTGCTCAGGTTTCAAAGGGTTAAGTGTCCTTGCACATGAATAAAACACTAATAGGTTTAATGAACTAATATTTCTGGTTGCGATATTTCGGATGTTTAATCGTTAAGGTGTTTAATCACTTGCATCCCAGACCTCAGTGGCAGTGACTAGTCTTTGGTCTCTTTAGCGATGGATTCCAAACCCAAAAAAAGGGAAATACAGAGTCCACTAGTGTGTGAACAGATTGTGTTTGCCCTCGCTGACAGTGCTGCAAAGCTTCAATATAGGGCTCAAATGTTTTGAAGGTCCAGAGTGATGGCTCTGTTACTTGTAATGGTTGCCGCCCCCTGACCTGAAGTCACTCTGGCTGTGTGTAGTATTTTGAAAACTTGGCACTGCCCACTGGTACCATGATAAAAGACATGTAGCAGGCAGACCCGAACGTCCTGTGGACATAAACTGTACTCATAACGGCCTTCTTCTAGGTCTACCTGATGGCGACCAATAACTTCTCCCCTGTTATATTTCGAAAAACATTGGATAATGCCTTCTACTTTCAAGGTAAAAGTGACTTCATATTTTACTCCTTCTCTGTAGATACTGTCATATGGTATAAATATTATCACAATGTTCGTAAAATCCTTTTTCTTTTTTTAATGTCTGTGTATAAAACCTGAAATCTTCTCTTTCACCGTCTCTCCATTTAAAGTGAAAACAACAGAAGGTAAGGCAATTCTTGTGCTGTTTTTTTTAAAAATACACACTGTTTAAAAGCATGAAACTGATACACAGTGTGACGCTTTTCTCCTTCATCCTCATTTTTACAAGAGAATACGCAAGAAGTGATTGCAAGTGCATGATGGTAAGACGTGCTTTTCTCTCTTAGATATAGATTTGGAGTCAGACTCTTTCAAGGCCAGTGACCTGCAGACTGAAAAATGTTGGGTCCGAAGCAAAGACAACAAAACCCTGCTGTTATGGAATAAGGAGCAGTTTGAAGCACAGAACCTGGACAGCAGTGAGCTGCATCAACCTGGTAAGATGCAGCCAATTACAGCAGAATACTGTGCTTTAAGAGATATTTTCATGGCTTGTTATAACATGAAAATATCTTGAAAAACATTTATTAATTTATCTTAATACAAAAAAACTTAAAAAAATAAATAAATTATTTTTCATAACAAGAAATAATCTTTTCATGTGATAAAAATATGGAAGTTTGTCCATAAGAGTGTAGTGGTGAAGTGTGTTCAGATTTCGTTCTTTTCCAAGTGCATAAGGAGCAGGTTCTTTGCAATAATGAGACCATAGGATGGAAAACATTGCTGCGTGTTGCTTAATTTCCTGACACCATCAGACATTCCTAGAGTAATAACAGGGGTTCAGGTTCCAGCTGGATTTTAAGTATGGTTGTCACGGTACCAAAATTGGGACCCATGGTATGATACCAGTGAAAGTATCACGGCTCTGAGTAGTATCACGATACCACAGCAAAAATTAGGCAGGTGTGCCTTTTGTCATTTATAAAAAGATAAATCACTTCTATAATATATTCTGTAACACATCAATGATATTGGAATAATGAATAAATTACTTATTGACTTATTTGTACTTCAAAAACAGCATCAATAAGCGATTAACATAGGGGGGATCAAAATAAAATAAATAAATATTTTATACTCCTCCTCTGATAAGTAAAGAACAGTCCCTAAAGTGCGGTATGGTTTGTGGACCGTTACCTGCCACAAAGAGAGAAATGTGAACAGCTCGTTTCTCCTCTGGCACACCACATACTTGTGTGCCGCCATGGCTCGGCTATTTAGGTACTTCTGAGCACCAATGAAGAGGAAATTATTGGACCTGGAGCCGGACTTCTCGGTCGCCGGTAAGCCGTTGTCTTGTGGTGGCCATAGTGCTCCGCTGTATTCCTGTCTGTGACCCCCGTTCAACCCACAACCGGCAGGATTCGCCTTTTCGTTTCTGCTGCTGGTTGAAATCTGTACCTGCACAGCGTGCTCCTGAATGATTTCTTTTGCTCGCACAAAACTATTTTTAGTTGCGAATGCGAGTAAAATGCTCGCACCATAGAGCTCTATGGAAAACAAATCACTGGAGCATATATAAACAAATCTAACCTACAAGTGTAATAACGTTCACTGGTTAAAGATACTCAATAGCTCAGCTAATACCTGAAATGTCACTGGAAAACAAACCACTGCAGCAGCATGTCGAGGTGGCCAGCACACGCCGTTATTGGACGCCGCATGGACACTCACCCTCCTGCGATTGGACTTTGAACTTATCCCACAGTAGTGGTACCTGAGGTACCGTGGTACTACAGTACTCCAACATTATGGTATCAAATGTACCGTGGTGTTTTAGTACCGCGGTCTACCGTTGGTACCAGTGTACTGTGCAACACTATCCAGTAGGTTTTAACTCTGGGACGCAGAGCAAAACTGTCACATGTAGGAGGAATGTCGGGGTATGTTCTGTGTAATCTCTCCTCGGAGTAATGAAGACTGTAGAATGTAGAATGTTAAACTGAATTAAACAGTGCCTTTTGTTGTTAGAACAGAGATGGATGTGCTCTAGGCTCTCCTGCCACAATGTGTCTGAGATCTAGCCCCCTATGTCTTCCTCCCGTTCCTTCCGTCAAGACTGGAGCCTCTAAAAGTCTCAAAATATTGCAGGTATTTCCTGTCTCCAAGTCCAGATTGTTAAAGCATTATTTTAATTAGCTGGTGCAAAGGCCGGGTTTCCAACAATGGGTAAAGGGTGGGATATGGGTTCCAGATTAAAATGTGATTTGATTTGTTTCCAGATTCATAGTTATTAAGTTGTTTTCAAGGGGAAAAAAGTTTATCTTAATCACCTATGAAATGCCAAATGTTGACAAACCTTTGTCGACTCCAGCAGTAGTGGAACGACGTGGAAATCCAGTGAATTCTCAGAGGAAATCACAGTAAAAAATGCTCTTGCATCTAGTGAGGCATCTGTGTGTGTGTCAGATGACCAAATGCGAAGAGCATCAAGTGTTTTTGCATTAGATATTAGTAACATTAGATATATTAGGAAGTTTTCTTTAATGTATAATCACCTGAAAATAAGAATTGTTGTGTTTTCGTCACCTCAGATTGAGTCGTTTATATCTACATAGGGAGCGGGTCTTTGTTTATAGAGATCGCCATGTTTCTACAGTAGCCCAGAACAGACAAACCAGACACTGGCTCAACATAGTGCCCTTTGTGTTTTCGCCTTGGCTACCATAGTAAGAAGCCCAACTGCAATAGGTAGCGCCGGACTTAAACTGATTTGTACTGTGAAACTGCTTTATTTAGACCTCCGCTGATAATTCAGCTAAATCCTACTGACTTCACCTTTAAAACTGTCTCAGATCTTCTTATGTCGCAAAACAGAAAACACAGACGAGCAGACGTAACACAGGTCACACTGTGAAAATATTCTTTAAATGACTTCAACCATTGTCAGGTTTTGCGTGTCTTGTTGATCTTGTGTTTCCTTTTTTAGACTGCCATTTCAGAGTCAAGACTTACAATCAAATCCCAGAGGAAAGAAAAGTGCCGGCAGCCATGCTATATGTCACCGTAGACAATGAGGACATGGTGGTGTGCTGTGGGACGGAGCAGAAAATTTATCCTGTGAAAAAGGTGAGTTTGAGCAAATGATATGATATATTATTTAAAGTTGGTGATGCGAGGGTCTACTCTTAGTGGGTCTGTTGTCAAACCAACCACATACAGGACCTAATTTATCTTGTGCAGGATTTTCTAACCTTAGTAAGGCCTTAAAGGTATTGACTTTCATCACGTGGCAAGGCCTCCTGCTTTATGTCATGTTTAAAGAAAGTGTGTAAGATGTAGGGGGATTCAGTACGTAGCTGTGACGATTGCAGACTGCAACCAGCTGAGTTCCATCAGTGTTCATGATTCAGGAGGATTGGCCGGCAGCTGAATTGACCTATGGCTAAGCCCCGCCCCCTCCACTCACTCGGACAAACTATCAACATTCAGTGACCGGCGCTATGGCAGGTGTCACAGTACACGGCATTTCACAGGAGGGAATTGATCATTTTTGGGAACATAACAATCAGATGTCATTGAGAAGTAACCAAAAGGGCCTAAACTACGCATTGGAGGGATATATTCATCATTTTATTGTTGAGAAGGTCGACGAAAAGCTTAAATTACAAGCCAAAATTTACAGGTCACAGTGTAATGTCTTTCTGTAATGCATTTCAATGGACGTCCAGGCAGAGAATGTCCCAGTGTATGGGAATGGCTATACGCAGTGTGATTGGCGCATCGTGTTTTAGGGCGGGACTTAGCCATAGGTCAATTATCCACAGAGGTCTCTTCCTCTCCAAAACAAACAGACCAGGTGATTAAAACTGGGAAAAATACTAATTAAAGTAGCTCCATGTGACAATGTTTGGCACATAGCAGACAGGCCGCTAAAAAAAAAAAAACGTATTATATTTTATTCCATTGCTGCCAATATATCCCACTAAATCCTGCACACTGGACCTTTAAAGTTCATCCTGTAGTGCTTAGGCTTTCCTTTCCGTTGACTGCAACCTGTCCACCGTGTAAAGGTGTAACGAAACAGAAAATTAAATCAGGTTTGCTGTGTGTTTTTCTCCAGGATATTCCACAAGCAATTGATGGAGACAAGAGCAAGGAAATATTCTACATGACCAAACTCAACTCATCCAGCTGTTACGAGTTCGAGTCCTCTGAGTACCGAGGGTATTACCTGGGATTTCAGCCTGATGCAAGTGATCCTTCTTTCGTCCAGCTGGTCTTGCATCGTAAAAGTGGAGGTGAAGTGGTTGACGCTTGTGAGATAAACATACAGCCCATTCAGTGACTTCAAAATGTCATCACAGCAACATCTATCTGAACAACCTTCTGTACTGCTTGTCCATAAGTTTTTTGTGCAGTTTCACAAAATAAGATCGACCCATTTCTACTCGCACAAAAAAGACTTGTGCGGTACCACTGATACAGTATAGAGCAGGGATGCTCAACTTGCTTTGCCTGGGGGCCACTTTTGCAAAATGACAGAAGCCAGGGGCCAGTTAATGAACAATTATTTATAATATTTATCTGTTTCTAAAGGAATTGCCTGTTCTCAACCGTTTGACGACACAAATCCAGTCACCAAATTGCAATGAGTTCGTTCTCGAGTCAAGTGGATGTTTGTGCCAAATTTGAGGATCCTCCGTCAAGGCCTTAAGGAGATATCACGTTCAAGAGAATGCGACGTACAGGGTCACAGTGACCTTGACCTTTGACCACTAGAATCGAATTAGTTCGTTCTTGACTTCAGTTGGACGCTTGTGCCAAATTTGAAGAAATTCCTTTATTGCCTTCTTGAGGTATTGCATCAACAAGAATGAGACGTGCGTACGTACAGACAGACAGCAAAAACCTAATGCCTCCGGCTATAACAAGCCATAAAAATTCCTGGTGTGAATCAATTTATTTTCATTGTGTGAAAATGGTCAGTGTGTCTTCCTGCTAAATCTGGCCTACGGGCCGCAAGTTGAGTATCACTGGTACAGTGTATAATTAATGTAGGTTTAATGGCACAAAGACGAGTAAATAAAGCCCTGTTTCCACCAAACATTTTCGGCATAGTACCTTTGGAACCAACAGTAACCCTTCAGACATGGTACCTAAACCTTAATGTTTCCACCACAGACAGTCCTCTTAAATGTGGGCGGGGTTGTTGTCACTCACTGCTCCGTCCAGCACTCACTGTATTTCCTCATCAGCAGTGACACAGATTGAAGTCTGAACCTGGTTTATCGTACACAGAACGACATTTTCAGAACAAAATAGAACAGGCTGCAGTGAGAGTCTCTCTCCATGGGATATATAAAAATAGCAGCTTTGTGCATTTAGTCCTTCTCAGACAAGCTCAGGGGTTTAGTGTTGCTGTAGCCCACAGGAACGAAGCTCTGCAACATTTTTTTGGGATTTTTTGAATATATGCAGTTAACATAATCCGGTTGAAATTAAAATATATAAACGCTTGAACATCCACTCATTACTAAAAGTGTATGTCATATAAAAACTAAAGTAATGGTCAAAGTTGTCACAGTGAAATTTAAGGTGTGTTGATGGGTTCACATCATCGACTCATGCATTGACTAACATTACAAGTTAACGATCCACCTTAAAAGTTGCCGGCAGTCGGCCCAGTGAATGAAGTTATTTTTTCTCAGAGAAAACATCCTTTCATTTTATAGTTACAGTTTACTAATAAAACTCTCCACAGTATGAACAGCGGTTACATGAGCCTCAAAACCAGACACAACTCAGCCCTGAGCAGAGTGACCGTCCTCTACTGACCAATCAGACTGCAGTGTTCACAGCTCCACCTTCAGTACCAGATCTGTGTGCTAGGTACCCCAACAGAGGGGGGACCAAACATGGGGACGGTACGGAGCGATTCTGTTGGTGCCATCCACAACTTTTCACAGTGGAAATGAAAAAAACAAAACAAACATGAACTAAACTGATCTGTACTGCTCGGTGGAAACGGGATTACAGAGTAAAGATCTTGTGTGTCAGAGTTAAGCACGTCCAGAGAAAACTGAGAAAATTGTGTCATTTTGTAATGAGGTATGATGAACCCCCAAATTGTTCAATATCAAATAAATAATCATCTCAATAATGTTTGGAAAATATCTAAATGAACCAACAAGCTGTGAAATGTTTAAAGAAACTGTAAAAAATCAGTTCATCATTCTGAAATACTGTCATCTTGAGTTTTTTATAATAGTTTTACTGGTTGCCATTTATTATGTTTTTATTTAAAAAAACAAACAAACATAGGAGCAATACATGACATCCTGATTTTATGGAATTAAGAATTAAGATGCCTTGAAACCACCACGGTAGCCTAATTTGTTCTTGCTGCTCTGTTTTCATTTCAGCCTTTAAAAGCCTTTTAACAATAACATACCGAATTTTAAAAGTGAACTTCACTGCCTCATCTACCCACATTGTCCCTCTCAGACAAAGTGGTATTGGTTTGTAGATGTAAATATAATTTTAAATTGTGTTTTTATACGATACCCTTTGATGATTGATCAGTAGCAGTATCATCAATTGCAGATTTCAATAACCAATTTTGACCAGTTGGAGTTCCAAGTCAACATATCTATGTTATTAGACTATTAGGTCATTAGGTAACCAGTTATGCATTTTATAAACATTTCAGTTTTATACACGTTGAGTTTCTTGTCTGTTAACACATACTGTTTCTGTCCTTGTCATACATGTTTCATATGTTTCAGTTTCTGCCCCTTTACGTGCAGGTTTGTCACAATATATAACATTTCTTATTTTATTTCACAGTTGTTTCTTTTTATTTGGCATTGAATTAAATGTTAAAAGGGGCTTTCCGTTATTTTTATTGTTGTATTAAACATTTTAAATGTGCAAAAAATTCAGATAATTTGTAAAATGACTTTTGCATATGTAAACCAATTAACCAAAACATTAAAACCACTGACAAGTGGAGTAACATTGATGATCTTGTTACAATGCAATGTTCAGTTGGGAAACCTTGGGCTCTGACATTTATGTGGATGCCACCAGACACGCTCCACCCACCCCCAGCAGGACAATGCACCATGGCACATCACAAAAACTACTCAGGAATGGTCTGAGGAACGTGACAAAGAGCTCAAGGCGTCAACCTGGCCTCCAGATTTGCCAAATTCCAATCTGATCAAACATCTGTGGGGATGTGCTGGTACCCCACCTCACAACCCATGGGACTCAAAAGATCTGAAGCTAACGCCCTCCAGAAGTCATGTGTCCATGCCTTGACAGGTCAGAGTCAAGTCTGGTCCAAGGAGAACCCACTGTGGATCTTGGGTACCTCTGGGGTACCAGCACGGCCCTCAGATGTTTGATCAGATTGGGATCTAGGGTATTTAGAGGCGAAGTTGACACCCTGAGCTCTTAGGCATGGTGCATTGTCCTGCTGGGGCCACTGCCATTGATAAGTTTTGTTGCCATGAGGGGGTTTATTTAGTTTGCAACCGTGCTCGGGTAGATGGAGCACTTCAAGTAGCATCCACGTGAATGCCAGGACCAAAGGTTTCCCAGCAGAACATTGTACTTTTAACAAGATGATCAATGTTATTCACTTCACCCTACAGTGGTTTTCATGTTTTGGCTGATCGGTGTAATTTCTACATGTAAAACATATATGTCAGAATTGTTTCACAGACATCTTAAATGAACTTGTTAAAATGTCCACTAGTGAAAACTAAATTGCTATTCGTCAGCCCTGCTGGTTAAATGTTAAAAGGGCTTTCCATTGTTTTTTTTCATGTGCAAAAAATGCAGGTAATTTCTGAATATATATATATAAAGCAATTTCATATATATAAAGCTTTTGAACTCTTTTGTCTGATGCGTACATGGTGTATATTGTTAACTCATAAAATCTCAAAATGTGAAAACATCTGTAAAGCCAACTTTATTCCGCTGAGGCAGGAACAGTGCACTCTCCCTTCTCACACCTCATCTTGTGCGTATAATCTGAAGACATTAATTGGAACAGAAATTACAAATTGACAATTGCTGTTAAGAAGCAACCTGACCAACACAAACTTGTAAGCCTTCATAAACATTTCCTGACTCAGCACAGAGACATCAGACTGAATCCAGAGCTCAGCCTTTTACAGCCATTAACTCAATCTGTAACGCCCCTTCCAGCTGTACAAAAATAATTGCTGGTATTGGTAGCTGCATGCAAGGACTGCACGTGTGTATACTAAATATAAGCTATGAGTAAATGACCTAAGATTCAGGGTTCCCACATGTTCATGGACAAAATTTCAAAAATTTTCCATGCACTTCGCTGTGTCTGTGGCACTTGTTGGCCTGGTACTTCTCTAAACACACGCACACGCACACATAGGAAAGTTTCGTTTCCCCTAACAAACGCCGCCACACTACGTCACATATACACGTAACGTCTAAAAGCAGGCTTGGTTGGTGTAAGTCGTGGAAAATGAGAACTCTGCAGGTTTTCCAATTGACAAAGTTGACTTTGCCTTACTTGACTGCACGTCCTTCAATGCTGAAAAGATATATCGTGCAGCCCTAATATTGAGCTACGCTATGTCAACGGCTAACTGACAGAAAATATATTTACAGTTACATTCTGTGGAAAGTTATCCCTGGAAGATTACAGTAACAATTAATTCCATTACAAACAACAAATTCAATGAGTTTTCCAAAACTTTCAATGATTTTCACCAATTCCATGACTTTCCCACGCCTGGAAAATGAGACTGTGAAATCCCATGACCGTGGGAACCCTGAAGATTACATGACAACAACCACAATTTTGATAAGCCAGCCATATTGAACCTTGCACAGTGCCTGTAATTAAGTGTTTGCCTTTTTGCCAAGAGGTAATAACTTGAGAAAAACTGCCAAGAACGTTTTACATGGTCAAAATAAATGTACATTTTTAATACTTTCCAAATGTGTATTTTTTTAATTTGTTAACTCACTCACACAGTGGAAGGAGTTTGTTATCCATACATGAAGTACAACACAACTCATTATGTTACAGAGGCATCACTATAACTGTCTTGAGTGATATTTTATTGGCAGAGGACGGCATTCTGCAGCTGTTAATGTCAGACCCTGCTGTGGATTAAACACTGTTAGCTGGCAAGAGTTTGCACGCTGCCAGACTTCATCAGCCACTGTGCTGGAGTTGCACAGGCAGGTTGAGTATTGCTAGATGGCTTGAGTTTATGATGCACTTCAGATCTAGCGTACCTTACCTTCACTGAACCTTGTATAGAGCAGCAGAGCAGCAGAGCAAATGCAGTCTGCTCTCTGCACAGACCACAGCACCGCACACTTGACTGACAGGATAAAATACAGTTTCACACCTGCCGACAGTATCCTGTTCGTCAAGGTGCAGTCAAGTACACTCAAGCCGAGTGATACGATTACCAGGTGAAATATTTGTACACTGAGGGGAGGGGGGTTAGTGTGGAGGGTGATGTGAACATACAAACACTGCTCAGATCTGTAGTGCTGCCCTGTTATTCCTGATGGGTTTACGAACAAGAGGCAGTATGTACACGTTGTGATTGAAACAAAAATACATTTAAGATCAGCCACAAAAAGGACCTGGACATGAAAAACAAAATAAATTACACATCGAACAGCAACATCCTGTAAAATCTGTTTTGTTTAAAATGAACGTCCCCAGAAAATATGACAATTACATGCCAGGATGTTGGATATATCATTCGTAGAATTGGGAGTGACACTTTAAGTAACCAGACATGGTGTTGCTTGAGATCAGAACCTACAGGGTGACGCAGCTTAGATTTAGTCCACGTTGAACTTTAACAGAAGCTAATCTCCCACATCGAAGAGAAAATGGAGGCCAGTGGATGAGCAAGAACTTCATATAGACACCAAGCCTGAATTGATGGACATTAACTACAATTACACTCTTGTGAATCACTGTGATGTTGTCGAAAATGATATATTTATAAGAATTTACATAAAACACCTTGAATTTTTACAATCAGCCGGGACGAGACTGCTCCCATCCCAGTGTCTAGGTCCTCCCGAGCTTACAGTCCACAGTTAGATTCATTTGCTCCAGAGCAGGGCGATGGCTTTGCAGATGCCCACGTCGTTGTAGTTGAAGTAGCAAAGACCAGCGAAGGTGACCGTGGACAGGAGAAAGAGACCCGTGTTGGCCATCTTGATCTTTGCGTCCCCGTGAACGTAGTCTGTGAGCACTTGCCCGATACCCCTAGAGACAGAAACATGAAAACAGAAAAGGTGGACGGAGAGTTAGGAGGGGAACGGATTTTGTTAGGCCTCTCCATCAGCAATAGCCGTGGCCAGAGGCATTATGTTTTTGGGTTGTCCATCACATTCTCCAGAGTCTGTCCATCTATGTGTTAGTTTTTCTGATAAGTTTGGTTTTAATCAGCTATTTAAAGCTATAAAGCAGGATTTTACAACATGATTGAGCCAATCAGTTGGTCGGGCGGATGTTTGGGCGGGAACCTTGATACCGAGCAAGATGGCAGCTTTCATATCCTTTATATTTTAGCTTCACTTCTGTACAGTGGGGTTAAGTGAAGATGCGTCATCCATCTTTATAAACAGTCTACGATATAAACACACGGGCCATATCCTACGATACATGTTGTATCATATAAGGTATTATTGTTATTACATCAGGGTTATGTCCACTTTCGTTCCTTCTGCACACTGAAATATACCGAATGGCATTGTGGAATGTGTCTGACCAACCCTGGCGTTCTTTCTTTCTTTTTGAAAACCTTAATAAAAATATTTTTGTAATAAAAATCACATCGTGAACTGTAAAACTAAGCATTGCTGATTATTGTTTTCCTCCCCACTTTGTTTATCAGTTAATTTAAGAAAATGTACACAAAAGTACAGAAAAACATTTTTCACCCCCTGGGAGACAAACAGACGGCACAGTGGTACAGTGGTTAGCATTGTCACCTCACAGCAAGAGGGTTCCTAGTTCAAACCCAGGATGGGTGAGTCCCTCTGTGTGGAGTCTGCATGTTCTCAGAATATGAATAGAACAAACAACAGACAAAGTGTGTGTATATGTGCACACGTGTGCCCACGGTTTAGTTCCTCTATACATAGCAGATGTTGAAAACAAGCAGTGCCACAACCTCACAGCTGTTCAAGCAGATATGTAATGAAAGGTTGCCTTATACTGCTAAAACTGACCTTACAAGCTGTCAGAGTAAGCATTGAGCACACACTGTAACTAACTGCACTCCCTGAAGAGATATTATCATATTTTTGGACAAATGAAAGAGTGATTCCAGAGAGAAGCAGACAGAGGGGTCTACAGTGTGTGTTTGAAGGATATATCCAGGATGTCAAACTGACTTAGCAGCAGGTTAAAAAGACAAAGATAGTTAGAAGCTAAAGCCGAACTATAGGCTACAGATCACAGTGTAAAAGTGAACCACCACATCACTGCTGATCGCCACACAAGACAATGAATATAAAGGGAAACTTTGCTGATATTGAACCAGCTGTGTTGCATCACAGTGTGTGCAGATGAACAGTGTTTGGCTTCACCCCCGTGCTGCTGCCAGCACCTGGACCTCCGCTGCCGGAAGTCAAACAATGTTCATCTGCACACACTGTGATGACACACAGCTGGTTGACTATGAGCAAAGTTTCCCTGCTTCCCTTCACTGGTTCCTGTACAGCAGGGTCGGTCTTTGTTTCACTGTTATAATCATTAAGAAGCAAAAGCACACATGTGTATACATTCAGTAGGCTATATCTTCAGTAGCTAGCTAACTAACCCTACACTTTTCAGGGTTTAATTTTGGTTTTGGAACAGGGAGGAAACGTATATCTTTTTCCAACCTCTCCAGGTAACAAGTATCATTAATACACGACGTGCCCCAGGCACAACATTTAGCTCCAAATCCACAACACCAGCCTGAAAATGAAGGAAATCTGAAACAACTGCATTAGAGTCAATGGAGCACAGCTGTGTTGTTGTCGGAGCCTGGTTTGAGCTGGCCTGATGCTACGTTACGATTGGCTTGCCTGTGTCTGTGGGCGGGACTTATCAAAGGGTCAACAAACTTTATCTTTTCTGGCGTCAATAATTGTAATGTTCCATTAAATCAGTTGCAGCTTCCGCCAACCAATAACAGCCCAAGTGGTAAGCTTGGTAACTGGAGACTTGGTGTGGAAATGCACCTTGGGAGGCATGCTCCTAACTTAACTGCTTGCCTTCCATTTGTATGTACAAAGGTTTGTACCTTTAACTTTTAAATTTATAAAAAATAAAAATATATTTTCTATTACAGCTGGACCAAAAATATGGCAGGCCTCTACCACCTTAATTTATAAAGCTTAATGTCTTGTTGAAGCCTTCAGGTTGCCACTCAGTTCCAACATTCCTCAGTGCTATAAAATCCTGTTAGGCACAGACGATGCTTATCCCCAGTACCAGCTGAAAAGAGGAAGCTTTCCAACATTCTCATGCTTCAACCCAGGCCAGCGCCGCCGCCAAATGACATCGGAGCAGTCGTCTAAGGGACATGGCTTGACCCTCTGAGATGCACACCTGCCCTAAAAGCCGACGCTTAAGAAGACTTATGACTACTCATGACTGGGATTTGTGGCCTACACCTGCCATGCTGTTTGGTCTGCGCTTTGACTGATGGAAGAACACATCGCTGTGACACTAAGCTAAAGCCACCTTCTCAAGTCTGCAAACAAAGCCGGAACTAACCTGGGCTGAATTAACAGCTGCTGACAGCTGCGGCAGGATGGCTGAGTCCCCCTCCACCAAAACCCCATGGCACAAAGTTTGCCTTTTGTCCCGTAAGGGTCAGTGAACAAGCTAAATCTTTGTACTGGGTAGAGACGTTTGGGAAATAAGTTTGTGGAGGGTTCAAAGAACTTTAATTCGCACTCTCCGAATGCTCTTGATCTGTTAAGTCACAATCTGATAGTGTATGACCAGAGGTGAGGATGACTGTATTTAACCTGGATGCTAACAAGTCACATTAATACCCCATTGGCACTGGACTACAACGCCCTGTGGACCTCCATATGAAGGAATTTACCGACCACTTTTGTGTTTTCCCAGGATGAGGGAAGGCTTTTGAAGGCTGTAGTTCGTGGTACTGTTGAATTGAATTTATACTAAGAGGTGTCTGTAAAGGCCCATTTCCATCGAGTAGTATGGAGCGGTTCAGTTCGGTACCCTTTTTTCTATTTTTTCCTATTCTTCTAAAAGTTGTGGATGGTACCAATGGAACCGTTCCTAACCATCTCTGTTTTTGGTCACCCCTCTGTTGGGATAGTGAGGGACAACAACTCCACCCACATTCAAGAGCTCAATTTGTGGTGGAACCGCTGAACGAGACCTAGGGTCTAGGTACCATGTCTGAAGGGTTACTGTTGGTTCCAAAAAGGTACCATACTGAAAGGGTTTGGTGGAAATGGGGATTAAAATTCAGTCTACCTTCACTGACATAAGCAGGGTGGACAATTTAAAGTTAGAAACACCTCTCTACCCCCCAAATTGCCCTGAAGTTATTCAACTCCAAAACAGTTTCAACCAGAACTGAACATTATAACCTTCATGAGGGTAGGATTTATGTAACTAATGAACCAGTAACGGACTGTATGTAGAGCGGTATTTGAAAACGAGAGCATCCTGGCCTTCCTCCTGGCCAAAAACCAACCACAGGATAAAGATCTCTGCTGTGCCTTTAACACGTAAACAGGAAGTGAAACTATTTCACAGCGAGGTAGAAATGATGGCAATTATGTTAAAGGTCACAAAACAAAAATTACCACTTTGTGGTCTCGTGCTGCCGCAAAGCGTTAGAGTGTACGTCCACGTTTATCAAGACTCAAATGTTACCATGACAGTTGACGATGCTTTAGATATGAGTGTTGCTTCTTAAAAGCGACAAATTCTAAAACATAGGTGCTTCACACTTTTCCCCCCTCGGCAGCACAGGAGATTGATACCATCACCACTGTTCCTGAGATATGACCTTGAGTAATGGCCAGAAAAGTGTTTTTGCTGAACATTATGATGTCACAGTGACGGTGACCTTTGACCTTTTGGATTTAAAATGTCATCACTTCATCATTATATCTCGTCAGATATTTCTGTGAAATACTGTCGTAATTATTGCAATAACTCTTCACTTTTGGCTAAAAATGTGATTTGTGAGGTCGAAGTGACCTTTGACGTTTGATCTTTAAATTCTAATCAGTTCGTCCTTTAGTTCAAGCGGATGTTTGTGTCACATTTGAGGAAATTCCCTCAGACCTTCTTGAGATATCACGCTCACGAGAATGAGACAGACCACGTGTCAGTATATGGACGCTAGGCTTGGGTGGTAGTATGGTATACCAGGGTATTTAAAAATCCCAACGGTATGATTTTCAATACCATCAAAAATACAGATGCTCATCTTTCGAATAACCTCATACTGGAGAGGTTGTGCTAAGGATTCCTACATGTAGTGCACATCATGTACCTCCAGAGGTCACTGTGGTGCAAGAGGCAGCTGAGCAGACTGAGTGGAAATTAAGCTTTGGCGTAGTTCTGTGAAAGAGAAACTTCAATCTAAAAAGTGTACGGTCGTATTTCTGTTTAATCAAGACCATAAAATATGAAAAGATACATTTTCTGACAACGTTTGTATATTATTATACTGGAAAAGGTGAGAAGGTGAGAGAGCTTAGGTAATGTAGCAAATCGCTGGTCGTTGGATACCGTTTGATACCACCTAAGCCTAATGTAATCTATTATAATTTCATCATATGAATCATTAATACTGCAAATACAAATTAAACATCTGGTAGCCTATTAGAATAATAACATCAGTTGCGTTTTCGGTCCAGTAGGTCAGTGGTTTTCAAACTTTTTGTGTCCAAGCCAAAATCTCAACTGGTATTGCCAATGATTAATGTCAGTAAGGAAATTGTTGTACTTGATCCCAGATCTTTTTCTGGATCCCCCCTTGGCTTAGGGCAGGGGTCACCTGTACCCTTCGACCCCCTCCTGACGACGAGCCTGCGTGCGCATACAACTTCTACCTTTAGAATTAATGCAACCAGAGTTCGGGTCATCTTACCAGTGTCCATGCAGGGTCAGCGCAGCAGCCAGCGAGTAGTCAATGGCAGGGCCTGGGTGGAAATAGGCTACAGGTCCCATGGCCAGCAGCAGGATGCTCAGCACCCTCTCTGCTGTCCAGTGCAGAGAGGCGGCCTTGGAGCCAGAGCCCGCTGTGGAGCGAGAGAAACAGCAGAATATCAGCAGACTGTAAAACCACTGTTTCCCCCCTGAATGAAAACCTGGATATTCAATCTGGTTTAGACATGATTCCCTTTGCTAATGGCAAAGGTAATCCATACAAATATTTAGCGCTGATTTTGACTATCCTCCAATTTATGGAATTAACCCTTAAATGAAATATACCAAACTTCTGATATTTGATGCACCCCACACACTTTGGTCGGGATTAAAATATTATAGGGGCTTGATAAATGTTTTAAATATTTCAAAACCTCTGCCAACACTTCTTTGCATCAAAATAGGATGTTTAAAATGTTTTCCAGCTGCGGGGGACTAGTTCCACTGTGCGACCACAGCCTTCTTTCTCCTTCCTCCTTTAAAAAGGTCAGTGTAGCGACATTTGTGCATATCCAAAATCCTGTTAATATCCAAGTCTTTCATAAAGTTTAAAAAAGTCACTCCCCTCCTCTGAAAAATAAAGAACACTCTCTAAGTTCTTCTCTCTAAGTTTCTCTAACTTTGGTATTTCAGATACATTTGACTTTCCAGAGGAAGCCTCCACCCTTCCGTCGTTTTCTAAATGTCACCACTAACCTGAAAAAAAAGTGGGTCATTGTGGGTGAAACGTGCCAACATTAAGGAGACCTTAAATGAAGCGGGTGTCAATATACCGTCACCTCTCTAGCATTTATGGTGCTAAATCTGGCCCACACAACACCTGCCCTAAACCACTGAGGCCGTCAGCCACTTTCATCTATGTCAAAACAGAAAAACTGCTCCCTACAAAATATAAAGTACACACGTCATATAACAGAAACTAAATAGAATCAATAATGGCAACAACTCATTAAGAGACACCTTCAACTGTTCGTAGGTATTACTTTTGGACCATTCTCTGCAGCCAGAGTGCAGTATGCTAGACTCTGACCAGTTAAACAGATCACTATCACACACATTACACAATGCATCGTCCTGTGACACTCGTCTGAGCGTCACCCGGTGAAACACTGTGTCACAGGTGTTGATTTCACGCTGTGGTCACTTTGGAGGTTGTGGTAAATGTCACGCTGTTGATTTGCAGCTCAACATCATCAAGGCCCAGACACACCAAACCGACCCCAGGGAACTAGCAGCGACCAACGCCACCTGCTGCGCCACATGTTGCCGTGTCTCCGTCAAAACATTGTGACGGCAACGTTTCTATGGAAATCGAGATGGCCCTCATTTCCTTCATCTGTACCTCAGTAGACTTTGATGGATCACACACAGTATTTAATGAAGACTCCATCGAAGAGAATCCCACCTCAACATACAACACTGTGTCTGCCATCCAGAGACTCTAAGGGTATCCATGCCCAGTTCTTGCATTTAACCCAAACATAGTCCCTTGCGAGTTACCCATTGTTCCCAAACAAGGTTATCCTGTCCTGATCTATGGCTTTGTGAAGTTTCTATTGATTACTGACTTTAAACACTGAGCACACTCACCTGGCTCGCTCTAAATCACCATGACTCTCTCTAACAAAACGCACATATCAAAAAAGAGGCTCATCTGTTGAGCCTGGAGCATAGGACAATCTCCCTTCCCCTTATCCTTGGGAGCTATGGCAACAGAGCCAGCTAGGCACCCTTATCTGGGCGGCTATACTAGTGGCTGTACGATAGAGTGTGTTCATAACAAAGGTCAAGTTGCCCCAACCCTTCTACACATTCTGACACTGACATAGCATTTTTTAGAGACACACCAATCAGGAGAAAGTTAACTTTGCTTGAGACATGTCTCTGTGTCAGCAACACACTCATGCGAGATCTGGCAACAGCTAACGTGATCTTACACTCAGACATTAAGCTAGCAGATGATAACGAGTGTCAAAGAAAGGGACAAACATTACATTTGTATTGTATATAGTGTTGTGTTGTTTTATCAACTAGCTTGTATGTTCTGCGCCTATGTGAGGAGAGATAACTCTCCACACTGACATATAAAGGACCTGACACACCAAACCAACTTCAGAGAACTAGCAGTGACGAATGCCCTCTGCTGTGTTGCCTCAAGCTGTGCATGTATGTTCTGTGCCTGCGTGAGAGGAAATAACGCTCCACATGAGCAGACAGTGGTAGTCTGTATTTGTCATTCACTAACAGGCTCCGCCGTCACCAATGCAACATGCTGAATCAGCCAAAAGATGCCAACAAGGGCCAACGGTGCGGGACACAACACACCGACTCAGGTAACAGACGTTCACTGGCGGCCCAACACTGACAAACAGCTGTCCGTCCACTTGGTGTGTCAGGGCCTTCAGGTTTTCCTGTTTTCTATAAACTATCCACTCTATACTCCATACACTCCCTGTATGCACTACTGCGTGCTTCCATTTGTCAACACTTACCGTACAGAGCCTGTGACGCATGAATCCTTGCTGTCAGCTGGTATGGCTGCTCCTGGTATTTGTGCGGTACAACCAGCGGCCTGGCCAACAAAGTGCTTTGGTAGAACAGGGCTTAAGAGAAAAGGCAAAAACAAATCAGGTTTCCAAATGATGAAATATAAACAAAATATGAAGTGTAAACTACAGAATAAACTACAAAACGCCCTCATTAAGTATGTCATTTTAGCACATCTCAACTCAGAACACAACAAGTCTTTGAAGCTGTTTGTATCTCCATAGGGAGCGAGTCTCGTCCACAGAGTTCACCCTGGTGCACTGCCATGTTTCTGCACTTAGCTCAGAACAGACAAACCAAACACTGGCTTCAGATAGGGCCTTTCGTGTTTTCGCATCAGCCGGGACTAATTTGTGAGGTGTAACTGCTTTCTTCAGTATTTTTACTGGTTTAAATCACCTGGGCCGTTTGTTTTGGGGAGGGAAAGATCTCTGAGGACACTTCGACTCCTGGTAAAAATCTCCTGAACAAAGAAAACTTAAAGAATCCTAACCGGGAATTCACGCTTGGCACATAGGAGAGGTTTCAGCTGGTTGCAATCTGCAGTCTACACCGCTAGATGCCACTAAATCCCACACAATACTCCTTTAAAACTTAAATTATCCAACAATAATTTTGCGACCCCCCTGCAGTCACTCTGAGGACCCCCTAGAGGTCGTGGACCCCTATTGAAGACCCAGATTATAAAGGTAAAAGATACAGACAATTATGTTAACACATCCTCCTTACAAACGTCAAAGACTCATACATAAGATTATAGATTTTACTCTGATGTTTTTTTTAAATGTCAGTCCATTGGAATGGACAGTGGATCTATATTTCACTGTAAAAGGAAATACGATTAGATTTTCTAATGATATAATCAGCTTAATAAAAAGCATTTTATTGATAATGTACACACAATATTCATCTCAGGAGGCTTTGACCATACTGTTTTCCGGAGATGCTTCAGAAATTGAGGATATTCTGAGTAGTGGTGACAAAAACAATGCAAAACACATGTGCAATGTGTTTTAAGGCATCACTTTATTCATTGATAGGAGTCGTACATCCATGAAAAATAAATAAATTCATGTGTTTTTGTTGTTGGAAAAAAGTATGTTACTATTAGGAAACTTCTGTGTTCGGATTCTCCATCCACTGGAATGGACAGAAAAAAATAACACACAATAAAGTTTCTTGATAAAATTCAACTTTTTGGCTAACGATTTAAACTATTATATTTCAGAATCAAAATCAGAAATACATTATTGATCTCTGAGGGGAAATTATGATTGTTACAGTCACTCTAATGTAAAGAATTAAGCATTATAAGAGTGTAAAATAAAAGTACATATATATGAAGCAATAAAACAAAATAAAATAGATATAAAAATGTGCAATATGCTACACTGCTTAACACTAGTAGTTGCGATAATAAAGTGTATATGTATATATCATCACTGTGCTGAGACTGTAAGTGTATAAAGACATACAAATATGTGCATCATGCTACATTACACTGTGTAAACTAGTGTTACATTCAGAAGTATAAATATGTATTAAATGGTTACTACAATATACATCAATAGAATAAAAACAAGAATAGGAATGAACATACACAATATATACAGTTATGTGCATTGCGTGTTGAAAAACTATAAACACATTTACAAAGTTTTTGGTGTGAACTGGTTAATAAAGGTGTTTCTACCGTGCCAGCCTTTTAAGCAACATTATAACAGGTTTTGTTTGCTTGTTTGTTTGTTTGTTTGTTTGTTTTTGGTGCAAATAAATCTTCAAATAGTATGTTTGATGTTTTCATTTGGGCTGGGAGGAAATGTTTTCTCATTTTAAAAATAGTCTTGAGTATTAACTACAGTAATAAACATTAAGTTACATAAAAACGTAGTTAACTGGTTTTTCCAGTTGAAAATCATCAACCAAAACAGTCAAGGGAGGGCGGTGTCGAGCAGTCTTAACCTTAAATAACCTTTTACCAAAATAGACACAAGGCTCTTTGCTTTGACTTGGCTATGCCGAATTAAAAACAGAGTCTTGTCAACTCAGAAAATGTATGTTGTAAAGTTTTAACTGATGTGTAGCTTTGTGAAAAAGTGAGTTTACTTATAAGTCACGAACTTTTGAATGGAGTTTGGCTCACTGTGCAAAGTCTTTTGGGCGAGTAATAACGTCACGATGGGGCAGTCTGATGTCATCGTGGCAGCAGATTTCAATCCCACCTCTGTGTGCATCACTATTAACCCGTGTGAGAGATTTACTGACCGCTAACTGACCATAACTAGTTGGTGCCCAGTATTAAGCTAGTCGTGAACTTGATAGTAGTAACGTTACGCTAGTGACTGCCGGGCGTGATTTGTTCGTACACCGCTGATACTCGACTTCTCTTCAGCACAAACGTCCAGCTAACAAACTGCGCTAAAGTTAGCACATGTGCTCAAAACAGAGAGAAACGCTAAAGGCAGACACAAATACTCACGTTTGACTCCTCTGCGACACACAGAACTCAACCTGACGATAGCCGCCATGATGATCAACCAATGAAGGTCACCACAGTCACCCGGATGTAGTTGTTGCGTCAGCAGCGGCACAAAGATGTCGGATGTTTGAGGAGATCGACAGCTCTACCCGGAAGTACGTCTTTTTTATTTATGTCTTGTCATACAATCTATGAAAATAAAAATAAAAATATCAATGATTTATGAAAGTATGAAAATAGAAAATATCACACCATTTGACGCACACCTAATTCTAATTTACTAAGATAACCTCTCCAATTATATCTGATATGGTTATTATCATCATCATAATAATAATAACGGCTAAAAATCATAATTATTCATGTAAATGGGAAAATCAGAATCCCTCATCAGTTTGGTTTCAAAATTAATTTTAAAAATATTTTCTATAAATACCAACTGAAACATTTGTACAAAAAAGTCTATTGCACCATGTCACAATTTGGCATTTTTAACGAACTAGAAAGATTGCTTTGTCTTATTTATTCACTGGATTGGCTCTACATCATATGGATCTACTGTGTGAATTACTGAAAGTAAATATGTATCTATTTTTTATTTATTATAGATATTTCCTTGGAGTGTTGATTTTTGTCTGGAATTTGTTTTGAACAAACATATTGTATTGTTAACAGATATATTGAATATTATTTGTTATTTGAATTATGCTGTGTCCTTTTGTTTGTTTTTTATAAACAAATTACTCATGTTGATCAGTTCATTAATTCAACCTCAAATTCTGGTCATCAGTATGGAGGGTTTTTGAATAGATTACATGCCGTTAAAACAGGCACTGCATAATAATTATTTGTACTGAACATTTAAATGCATTTTAAATAAACTTTAATGAAACAAAGTATAGCTTCCGTAAATATGCACAGAGGGGAACAAGATGATAAAGCATGATTGGAAGGGACCAAAGCCCCCAAAATCACACCATTTATAATAGCCAGAAACATTAAAAACATAAATTAGCATTGGATTTTTTTAAAATGCAGTCCTTGGACACTGCATGTGTGACGAAAGCTTCCATCAGAGAAAAAGTCATATTAGTCATATTTCATCAAAAATAACTTGATTCTAGGTTTCATTTAAAATTTGGCCAAATTTGTTTGCATGAACTAACCAGCATGCAACTAACTTTCAACTAACCTTCTAACATCAAAATGTAAGTTTTAAAATCTAATGACTAATTTATAGTGGGGGAAAGGGTCATGAATTATCTGCCAGCCACTCAGGGAAGCTCATGGAAAAATATTTGTAGCTTCAGCGAGGGTCAAAACGAAAATAAATACATAAATAAATCCATTGATAAATAAAGGACAGTCCCTAAATTCATTTATTTATTATAATGCTTACATTTGCTAATGTCAAGTGTGTGGTTGCCTTTTATATAATAGCATTTTTTTTTTGCTTATATTTATTTTTTATTTATCAATTTATTTTTATTCTTATTTATTTATTTTTACATGTAATGTATTTATCAACCTGTGAGGAACACAGCTATGCTTGTTCATCCCTGAGATCCCTTGGCAGCTCCTGTTAAACATGAAATATCTTTGCGAGCGTCACCTCTTACGTCACATCCCGCGCGCAGATCTCCAAATGAATCAGGGAGGAGCCGCCTCTGCGTGAGGCCCGTCACGTAGTTTGTACATCAGCGGTGTTTGAGACGCTGCAGCGCTCAGTCCCGGTGAAACCGAAGGTCACCTCCTCTCAGCAGCCTGTCAGCGGGATACAGAGTTATTCTGTACATATTAAACAACGACATGGACAATTTTGATAACTTCAGTGCGTCGGAGAAAGCAGAGGCGACGGAGCTTCAGCGTATGATCGCGATAGAGCAACAGAAAGCGCAGTTCCAGGCCCAGGTGTGTATGCTAACTATGCTAACCATGCTAATCTGTATCCAGCCCGTTAGCATTGCAGCATGCTGGGACACGGGACGCTCACCCTCTGTCAGCTAAACTACCCTGGAAACTGTTATAAGGTTTATTTGAAGCTGTAAAACACGATCTGAACACATGATACGAATTATTAAGTCAGCTACATGTTGGAAACACTGAAGCGACCAGTCTCTCCAGGGGCGAATTATCTAACATCGGGCCCTTGGGCACGGATATGCAAAGGCCCCCCTCTCTCCCCCATAGAAGCTGGCCACACACACACACTTTACAGTTGCTTGTTAATGTCATTGTTTTGATCTATTTGTGGTTATTTTGTACACGACATACAAACTCCAGCCTCTACACAAATTAAGCGACACAACATTATGTTAGCATAAAATGAACGTGTATACAGCTAAAGCATGGAAATTACCACAAGAGCGATGTCGCGTACCTCTCCCATGGAGCACAACAGCAAAAGGGGAGCGGTAAGGCAGGAGACACTCCTTTATAGGTGGGGTACCCCCAAAGGTGCACGTAGAGGTACAGAAACTGAGTATCAGACGTTTCACATATTGAGTACGGAGGTCTGAGCGTGTCAGGTAATAACAACTGAACCAAATTTTGTGTAATTATAACACTCAACATTAGAAATGTACATTAGACTTGTCACATGTTACTGCTGTATAATTGACATGTATAAAAGGGACAGTCTGCAAGATGGGATCACTGGCAGCACAGGTGTGACATCATGATGATGTGTTATGAGTCACACCCACCGTTGGAGATTTAAGATTTACCACACATGCAGAACTCTGCTGCCTGGTTACTCACCCGCACCCCCTCCAGGGACCACATCACCCCTGTCCTCAAACAGCTTCATTGGCTCCCTGTCTGCATCCAGTACAAACTCCTCCTCATCACCTACAAAGCCCTCAATATCCTTGCCCCTTCTTATCTCACTGACCTGCTCCACCGCCATTCCTCCATCTAACCTCCTGACCCCCATCTCTAGAACCCAGCACTGAACCTGCAGGCTACTGACTTTCGAATCACTGTTAAAAACTTTTGTTCAAACTGGCTTTTCCCTAGTTTCCAATAGTCATTTTTCATTTTTATTTTATTATCATTGACATTTTTCAGCACTGTAAAGCGTCTTTGAGTTTCCTGAAAAGCGGCATATAAATGTGATGCATTATTATTATTGTTATTATTATTAAAAAGCAGTGGGTAGCAGCTTAACCAAAGAGAAAGAACAGCGGTCATAAATGTCTGCAAAATGGGAAATCAATGGGACTCCTTGCCCACGAGCAGAGGATGAGATCAGCTGCCATATAACAGGAACAGTTAATGATTGTTACTGACATGTTATGCCATTGTTATTGTTTATAAAGCACTGCTGACGCATATGGTACATGTCACACTAGAGGCCAACGCTGTTGGGTTATGGGTCATGCCCGTGATGCTAGGGCTAGGCGATATGAACAAAAACTCAAATCACATCTTTTTACAGGTGGACTGGTGATACCCTATATATATATATATCGGTATTTTCTACGAAATGGGCTCCATCTTTAGAAGAAGTCTCACTGTATTTTGACTTGTTGATGTATCGACCTCATACTGTTACCCACGGCAACAACAAGCATGGCTGTAAGCAAAATTATTACAGACTCTGCGGTGGTTTTAAAGAGAGCAGCAGCTTCAGTAGTGTGGAATAAACTGTGGCGTCCTGAATGTTTTATGAACAGCCCCGGATGTTTCTAACCATGTTTGTTATATGAAAAATATTCACTATCGGTTATTAATAAACTTTCTTATTTCTTCCAGGTGCACACTTTCACTGACGTCTGCTGGGACAAGTGTGTGGACAGCCCGGGCTCGAAGCTGGACTACCGGACGGAGACGTGTCTGGTGAGCTGCGTGGAGCGATTCATCGACACCACCCTGACCATCACCAACCGCTTCACGCAGATGGTGCAGAAGGGTGCTCATTGATGAAGGACTGCAGATGCCAACCGGACTGTGAAATGATGTTAATAAGATGTTTTGTATCTCAAACACGCTGATGGGAGACGATGTGAAGAGGACGTGGTTATTGACTGTTTTAAGCATTTGACCGGTGGCGCCTGAGGAGTCCACAATTAGTCAAAGAAACGGGGGACTCTGCATGGTGACAGCTCCAAAGATGCAAGACGTAACTGTGTGAGAAATCATGTAATGTGACATGAGTAAAGTGAGGCAGTGTGCTCATGTTTTCCATCCTGTCTGTGATCCATCTGTACTAAAGTTATGAAATTCAAAAAACTGTTTGCCAGGAGTGGAAATAGTTTGAAATTAACAGAATATTTGAGAACAATTTGAATATACATCATTTTGGCTGTTGTTTAAAATATACTCCTATAAATCCCAGAACTTCTCTGACGTGATGCAGAAATGTTCCGTGTAATACTAATTTAAATCTGGTGCTGCACTGAATGTTGAAACATCATTAGTATCATGTGATTCATTGGCGTGTACAGCAGCGTCGAACGATATGAGGAAAATATGTGAAATGCAATAATGTTGAATATTGTTTTAACGATATTACTTGCAGTAAATAAACATATAAAGTGTACTCAGGTCTGCCTGCTGCTTTCAGTATACTGCTAAAAGATGACACATTGCATGTTGAATTTAAAAAGAAATGAAAGGACATTTTATACACCAAACAATTCATTGTAAAATTGTACTCAGCAGATTTATCAGTGTTGAAAATAATTGTTAATTCCAGCTGAGAGTTAATATAAGAGTTGATATCCTGTGTTCTGTTACAGCAGAAAGTCGTGGAATATTCCCTGAAACATCATAAACACCATGTAATAGTAAAATCCTGCAAATCATTATTATTAAGTCATATTTCTGCAAATCTTTGCAGTTTCTCTTCAGGAAGTCAGTTTATGGGCTGCCGATAGACAAGCCTTGTTGTGCTGGTCAACACATAGACCTAAAATACACATAACACAAAAAACATACATTGTAAATACACGTTTACTGTTAGTAAACACTATGACGTTTTCGGTGGGTGGGGCTTAGCTGGAGTCAAAATAGTTCTCGACAGGCATAAGCTAGCACAAGCTAGCAAGTTCTGTTGGCATGTTTTAGACAATGGAGGAAGACATGAGTGTTGGAGCGCACTCTGACACAAACTGGACCGTTTGTAAATTCAGAGCGCTGTCGGAATGTACGGAGCATCAAAGTGCCCAGCAGAGTGAATGTGTGACTAACTTAACCGTTCGTTCAACCACATAGAACTATAATGTTTCTTCGACCGACAGGGCTCTCATATTAGTGTAGAGCGTCAGACTGAATTCACCAACGCACCATGTCAGGTCACTCGCTCTCCGGGACCGCCAGTGTTAACCATCTTTGTTTTTGTTGACGGGCAGTGGTGGCTGGTTTTGAGCCATGACTCCTTCTATTCTGGCTCCCAATAACACAACAAGACCACATTTTATGACGCCTATGTGGCCTAGAGCCCTGTGGGGAAGAGGCAGCTTTACCTCCAGCTAACAAACTGACATCAGTGTGACGTCGGCCCTAAAATGGGCTATAACAGGGTTAATGATGCACCAGTACTTACAAGATAAAACCAACATGTTAGACAATCACTGATGACAAAGGAACATACGAAAGCAAAATATTTGCTACACATGAAACTAAACTGTAAGGCTGTTAATATTTTTAGCTGCCCTGAGTGCAGACTTCATGGCAGTCTCAATCCACCCATGTGGCATTGCTGTGTGTTCTCCTGCAAAGTGCACCCGTCCCTCACTCTGGAACAGTTCTCTAGCGTAGTGTCCCTGCTGGTAGGGCGTGAACAGGGCGAAGGCTCCCAGACTGTAAGGATCCAAGCCCCACTTCTTCACCAGCCCCCCTGTGCACAGAGGCCTGATGTACTCTCCGTGGATCTTTACCAAGTCCTCCAGGACCACGGCCATCAACTCCACCTCGCTCAGCCCTTGGAAGAGGGTGGAGTCATCAGAGCAGGTGTAGGACGCCAGGAGAGCCCCTGCAGCCGTACCGGGGAAGCTGTGGCTGGGGTAGTAGATGAAGCGAGCGGGCCTGTCTGTGATGCTCTTCCCTCCTCTGATGCCCTCTTTCTCCCAGAACCGCTCCCTGAAGCTGAGCACCACCTTGGTGGAGCTGGCGTAATGAACTGAGCGCAGGGCCTCCATCTTGTCCCCGGAGAGAGGGGGCTGGAAGTCAATGAAGACAGCGGCCTTGGCTGAGGCTGTAACCAGGGCATAGTCCACTGTTAGGTTGGTCAGGGAGCCTGAATTACGCCAGTCCTGGTATGTTACCGTCACATTGCTGCCGCCTGTTTGGTTGATGAGCTTGACCTTAGAGTTGAGGAGGATCGTGGCGTTTAACATCTGAAAGAAAGCCTTCGGGAGGTGGTCAAAACCGCCTGTCACTTCAAAGTACCTGGAAACATAAAACACAATAAAAACCTCTTAATCACAAAACATCATTAAAGGTTTATGTGCAAGCTTTAGTGACATCTAGTGGTGAGGCTGTAGTTTGCATCTAACTGAAACTTTTCCCATGACCACTGATCAGCCAAGGCTACGTCTGCAGGCTGCTAGACACATGATAAAAGGCTAAAATGAACAGTTCTTACTCAACATTGTCGCTGATGTCCGCCTGTATGTACAGCATCTCTATCAGTGACGTGTAGAAGAGGCTGTTTTCATTCAGGATGTCCCCGATCATCCTCAAGGCACCTCGGCTCAGGTTGCCCTCCTTCACCAGATATTCCTGTCAGCAGTCAAACGTAAGCTGGTAAATGTTTCATCAGATTCAAACCATGACCTGTGTGACAAAGTCAGAATACATAAATCTTTACCTTCACTGTGTAGGAATCATATTTATCCAACATGGCACTGCAGCCGATCACCTTGACGTCATCCCTCACCTGTGCACAGATTGCAATATGACAAAATCACGTCTCTATCCTCGTGCAGTATCCTATGTGCAAACATAATAAAGATGCATGGATGTGTACGAACCTTCCAGAGTGTCTCACTGAAGAGCTGAGCAGCAGACTTCCCCCTCTCCCTTTCACTCAGGCTGTAGTTGAGCACAGCAGGGTTGCTTTCCACAGCATAGGTTTTATGTAGCAATCCATTCACCAAGAAGTAGGTGTTGATGTCGTCTTGGATGAATGGGTTCAGGGGAATTTGTAATTTGGAGGCGAAGGAAAGCAGAATTCTGTGGAACAGATATTGTGTATTAATTATTTTATATATGCACGAGATGTGTGAATAGATACGATTGATCAGTTGTACATTGTTCTTTTAACCCTTTGGGGTCAAGGGCATAATCGGCCGTTTTTGAGTACTTTTGATTTTACCTTTAAATTTCACCTTAAAAACAGTTTACCTTGCCTTGTTTGGTGTCATTTTTTTCAGCACAACCTCACCTGTGTGATTTTACAGTTATTTTTTCATTTCCACATATTGTATTAACACAATGGACATAAAATTAGAATAGCCTGTTTTTACCGGTTCTGCACCTAACGCGATGACAATATTCAGGAAAAGCATGGCGTAAATTATTTATCATAAGTCTGGTTTTACTTGGCCAATCAACACGATTTAAAACTGGTGTATAGGTTGAAGTTTGCACTGTAGGCACAAGTTGAAATGGAGGCTCAGCGAGGCTGCGTCTGGCTGCTACGTCATCCTAAATCGGTCATGTGATTTGGACGCATCGGCATGTCTGGTGACTCCAGAGGGTTAAGGCAAAAAGGACAAGACTGCCGAGACTTTAAGGCAAGTCACTTTTGGTCCATTCAGAATGGATCCATGACCCACTTTTGGGCTGTGACCCACCAGTTGGGAACCACTGGTCTGAAATATGTTTCTGAAAATATTCGAGGAGAGACAAAGGCAGTGCAGTGACTGTCTCTTGATTCATTTTTGAGGAGGAACATGATTTTTTTTAATTCTTTTTTTTTTATTACCAACTGTAGCTTTGAGTGAAAGAAGCAACACCACACTTAAAAAATACTCAGTTACAAGTTAAGTATTCCAACTTTTACAGCAGTAGCTGTTTATTCACATTGTGTTGGTATCAAAAGTAAAATTTGTTAATATTATTATTGGGTTGTCATTACTCATAAGTAAGCAAATTTTGGTACCACTTTGTGTCATAATAATTCCTAAAACAGTCACAATTTATACATCAGTAATGACCAACTTGGGAGCACACCTATTGCAACCTGGTCTCACTCTGAAGTTGTCAAAATCTGGTGCTTGGGCAGTGACTTGCGGCGTCAGACACTGAAAAGCTGTCGGTGGTGCTAGGGGTTCTTTTTTCCTAAACCCAACCACGTGCGTTAATTGGTGAAGTAAAACAAACGTCAATTTGTTGTACTGACGTAGTGCTTTTATTTTGAAAGAGACTGCATGTAAATGTTACATTCCCTGTGAAAATGGAAGTGTATTTTGAAAGAAGACATTATTTGTAACAGGCAGAACTTGACACAGCTGTTTGTAAAGTGGCTCACGCTGAAAATAACATCAACATTTTGCCACATTTAGCTTCAAACAATGTTTTAAAAAGTGTTGTGAATTTTTTAACGTCACCTTTTACCACATTTACAGCAATATTTGTTAACTTAGAAATATATTAAATAGTTAAATCTAAATATTAAATGTGGCACCTAAATGTTAAATACTAAATCTAAATCTAAATCTAAATCTAAATGTTAAATCTAAATATTAAATGCTAAATCTAAATCTAAATGCTAAATCTAAATCTAAATCAAATGTTAAATCTAAACGTTAAAACTAAATGCTAAATCTAAATCTAAATCTAAATATTAAATCTAAATCTAAATCTAAATGTTAAATCTAAATGCTAAATCTAAATCTAAATGTTAAATGTTAAATCTAAATGTTCTGAGTGAAACTAAATATTTAGCTAATATGCAAATTCACACCGTCAGTCACCGGAAGTACCAAAATAAAAGCTTGAGATGGTCAGACTGTGTTTATAGAATCAAATAACAAATTAAAACCAACTTATTGGGGGAAATGAACACTTGAACACACATTTGTGTGATAATAACTACCTAAAATAACAAAAAACATGTTTGGAGAAAATTCATTTGACGTGTACTTTGAGTCCCTTTGGAGGGAATCACCTTGTTGTTTACAAATACTTCCGGGTAACATTTATACTTCCATTTAACATTTAGGTGCCACATTTAATATTTAGATTTAACTGTTTAATATATTTCTAAGTTAACAAATATTGCTGTAAATATGGTAAAAGGTGACATTAAAAAATTCACAACACTTTTTTAAACATTGTTTGAAGCAAAATGTTGATGTTATTTTCTGCGTAAGCCACTTTACAAACCGCACCCCATAGACACGGTTTCCCAGAACGCCGACAACAAACGCACAATACTGGTTATCAGAAAACACTATGTCACCAGTAACTATAGCTGTCGAGTTTTCTAGTGGACTTTCCCTCTGATTTTTGAAAATAAAAATACAAGTACTTCAAAGGTGTACATTAAGATCTGGTGTGTAGGCTTTAGTGGCATCTAGTGGTGAGATTGCAGAACTGAAAACTCTTGTATGCCTAGAAGGAGATCTCTGGTTGTGTTAAATCATCAATGCACTCATGTCACTGTCATATTATGGCACAGCAGACAGTTGAAAGAGACAGCCGCTGTACTCACTTATGAAAGCTGGGGATCCTCATGGCGCCCACTTCTGCATACCAGCCTTCTTTAATGTTCCTGAAGGTCTCCACACGTCCCCCAATACGGTTACTGGCTTCTATTATAGTCACCTTGTTGTACACAGGGACACATCATCATGTTAAAAACACTGCACAACATGTTTTCAAGTCATTATTTCCTCACTATAAAAGACTTCACCTTATGTCCAGCATCCTCTAAAAACTTTGCAGCGGTCAGTCCAGCGATGCCCCCGCCGATGATTGCTACATGACGAGGTGTCTTAGCGGCAGGAAGTCCTCTATCCACAATGTCGAGGAGCTCACTGTAGTCGGTGTCCTGGAGGCACTCGTACAGGGGGTCTCCAAAGATCCCACTCACAGCAAACACCACAACACCGACGAGAACCAGAGGAACTGATGGAGAAATATCAAGGTAAGAGATGAATTCAAAGCATCAGGAGGCAAATGCAGAGGAGGAATATTTCCAACATTCAGACTTTAAAGGACCAGTGTGTGTGATTTAGGAGGAAATATTGGTAGAGATATGATATAAAAATCACCCGGTCAGTTTGTTTTGGAGAGGAGGTGACCTTTGTGGGTGATTTAGCCCCCGGTAAAAACCTCCTGGATCTTATGATACCGAAGGAAAAAAGGTGATCACATCTTTTAGTTCCTGTGATTTCACGTCCATTTTCCTGCCTGTGGTGTCTATTCTCACCAGCACTGCTTGCTCTGAGGTGGTCATCACCGCCATGTGCTTCCATGACCACGAGGCTGAACAAATTTTTCTCAGCTTTTTTACACCAAACATTGCAAAACGTAACTTTTAATTTTCGACACCGCTTACTATATTGTTATAGCTGTTCACAGTGAATTAGCAGAAGACTTAACATTATTTACATGAAAGAAAAGTTGTCTCTGTGGAGCAACAGACGTCGCTGCTGCTCACAAGTACCCCCCTCCGCAAAGTGACCACACCTTAGCATGTGGTGGACTGGTGCCTGCAGTGACATGCCAAACTGTGTCAGAAACACGTGGATTTGTAGTGTGAAACTGCGTTATTTGGTGTTTTTAAATCACTGGGTCTGTTTGTTTTGGAGAGGAAGAGACCTCTGTGGATAATTGGGCTCACGGTAAAAACCTCCTGAACGTCTGGATCTTAGGTTATCGAAGGAAAAAGGGTGACTAGGTGAACTAGCGCCTGTAGCGATGTGCCAAACTGCATCATTAATACATGGATTTGTAACATAAAACTGTGTTAATCAGTATTTTTGCCACTTTAAATCGCCTGGTCTATTTGTAAATGAGAGGAGGAGACCTCTGTGGTTAATTCGGCTCACGGTAATAACCTCCTGAACGTCTGCACCGGAGAAAAGTGAGCACACATGAACTTAAAAGAGAAAGGGGTTGAGCCTCCTGTCTGTGAACAGTGTCAGCGATGCACTGATTTGCAACATGAAACTGCTTTATTCAGTGTTTATCACGGTTTAAATCACCTGGTCTGTTTGTTTTGGAGGGGAAGAGACCTCTGTGGATAATTCAGCCCCTGATAAAAACCTCCTGAACAATGAACACTGCAGAAATAATAGCTGGGAGAAGTTTCAGCTGGCTGCAATCTGAATTTCACCACTGGACGTCACCAAATCCCTCTAAATCTCACACACTGGACCTTCAGCTGAGACGGGAAAAGACCACAAGTGATGGCTGAGTAAGCACCAGCTTCCACTTTCCTTTCTTCACTGCTGAGCTCACAAACATAACTGAATCACAACTCTGAGCAGATCTGAGGCTCTGTAATCCACTTAAATTGCACCATTAGTTCTCTGCTCCATGATGCAGATTTTATTATGGTTGTATCCAATTACATGCCAAACTGTATTAAATTAACTATTAAATGACTGTATAATGTGATAACAGATTATCTGACACTTACAGAACTTGCACAGAGCCATGTGAGGGATCATCTTGGTAATGGAGCTCCACAGTCCTGACTTCTTCCCTCTGCTGTTGATGCTGACACTATCAGAGGAGAAGGAAACCTATGAAACACAAACATGTTACATGCTTAGGAGGAAATGCTCAGGCAGTATTGTGGTGAACAAATACTGGTTAAATATTCAGCAGAACTACACAGATTAAAACGTTTCTTTCTAAAAAACAACATTGAATTTGGTCCAAATGTGGTAAATTGTTTCAGTTAATTGCATTAAGTGAATAATCTAAAATGACAGACGACAAAGACGAGGTCAGACTATGTGTATTCCACTCACCTCAGCCAAAGGCAACGTCTCGTAAGTTGTCATAAGCGTATTCATGACTGAGGAGAAATGGCCGAGCCCCTGATAAAGCTAAACTTTCTACGCCGTCTGTGTCCATACGAAAGCAGCCTGGAAAACCTGGAAGCGTGGTATGTGTGAAATTGCACACAACGTAATTTTAATGAGGGGACTGTGTGGCTCCTCAGGTCTTCCAGAAATATTTTCCCACACCGGCTCGAGAGTCAACCACACTGAACAAATCAGATTAGTGAGGGTATACTAGTCATCAGCATACCTCATTTCCTCCATCTTCACTCATTTCAATATCTGACCTGAGAGTGCTCATTCAGAGGGATCCCAAACTCAAACTTAAAGCTGCACTTCATCAACAAAAACACACTCAACAACACAAGTCTTCATTTTTATTATTAAAGTAATAATAAAGTATATTTTTAAATAGTTTTGCAGCTCACCTGAAAAAAGTCTTTAGTCCCACTCGTTCAACTTTTTCTGTGTCCGGCATACAAAGTACACAGAGAGCTTTTATAGTCTGCAGGAAATGAAAGTAAAAGCCACAAGAAAAAAAGAGGTTTCATTTTCCTGACAGAAGAAACGGCTTTGTACATTTGTTTGTAGTCGAAGCTAACGGCACAATAATTACGTTACATAATGTTATGTTTATTTAGCTGCGACATTGTATTTATTTTATTTCATTATAACTACTTTAGCTGAGTTGAGTTGGGTTTAATTTAGTTTTCGTCATTTTCCAACTTGTAGGTGACAATTCACACACGATGTCTGAACCCAGGTTGGGGGAGCATGTTCTGCCTGAGTCAGCATGGGCTTTCTCTGGGTACTCCAGCTTCCTCCCACAGTCCAAAGACATGCAGGTTAACTGGTGACTCTATTTGTCCGTAGGTGTGAATGTGAGTGTGAATGGTTGTCTGTCTCTATGTGTCAGCCCTATGATAGTCTGGTGACCTGTCCAGGGTGTGTCCCGCCTCTCACCCAGTGTCAGCTGGGATAGGCTCCACCCCCCCAAGACCCCAACAGGATCAGCAGAGGTCAGGGGGTCAGGGGTCAGCAACCTTTACTATCAAAAGAGCATTTTTTGACCAATAATGATATTAAAATTTAAAAAAATATTTGAGAACTATGCTAACACTGCATATTTAGTCTAAATTAGCCTATTGGCATTAAAAATATGTTTTACCACAAGATGGCTCCTCTGCAGTGGAATATTTATGATTATTTGGTACTTTAACGTCGCAGCTCTGGCGGTGAAAGCAAACTAATCTGTCTAACCACTATTAAATTCTGTATTTTCCTCTGAGAGTTAAACTTAAATGGATTTGGAAGCTAATGCTAGCCTGGCAAGGGAGACTCAAGACTAGCCACTGCTGTTGAGGATAAACAAAAGGTGCCATGTTGTAGAGGTGTGAAGCACATACTAATTGATGAAATGTTATTTTTTTTTTAATTCAGTGCACAGGCTACAAATTTCACCCTTGGAGAATATGATATACCTTACTATATAATGACAAAAACTCTGTCTGTCTGTGTGTGTGTGTGTGTTCCACGTTTTTCTCCTCACTGACTTGGTCAATCCATGTGAAATGTGGCACAGTGGTAGAGGGTCATGGGAGGATGCCAATGAAGCAATATTACATCAATTGGCCAAAGGGGGGCGCTATAGCAACCGATTGAAATGTCAAACTTTGAATGGGCATATCTCATGCCCCGTATGTGGTAGAGACATGAAACTTTGCACAGAGATGCCTCTCCTCATGAGGAACACATTTGCCTCAAGAACCCATAACTTCCGCTTATATAGATTTTCCACCATTTTGAATTTTTTGAAAAACACTTCAAATGGATCTCTTCCTAGGAAGTTTGAGCGATCTGCATGAAACTGGGTGAACATAATCTAGGGACCAATATCTAAAGTTCCCTCTTGGCAAAAGTTGGAAAACTTACTAAAACTGAGCTTCTATAAGGCAATGAATATTGCGGAGGGCGTGGCTCATCACATAAAGGTGTATAACATCTCAAGGGTTTCACCCATCACCACGCAACTTTGTAGGCATATGACCACACATAATCTGAGGGGACCCCTCCATTATTGACCCCATCAAACAAAATGGGGGAGCTAGAGAGCTCATTTCTTATCTAGGCCTAACCGCCATATGGATTTTTACTAAACTTGGTAGATATGTAGAACAGGACGCCTCAAGGTGACTGGAGGAATTTAACTCTAATTGGCAACTGGGTGGCGCTATAACAACAGAAAAATGCTTCAAAATGCGACAAATTCACAAAAACTCTGTCTGAATACATTGCTCTTCTTAATGGGTTCAGTTGACTATTTACTCTGCAATTTCCTATGACCTGTATCCTAAACACACACCATGTGAAACTGTACGTGGGCAGCTGTGCACTTAGTGGGTATGGACTAGTTTATTTATTTTTATTTGTTTTTGTCAAAGCCACTGAGAGCCACAAGAGAGGGCCTAAAGAGCTGCATATGGCTCCATAGCCGCAGGTTGCCTACTCCCAGCCTTTCTTATTGCACTTACTCTTTCTGCATGAATAGTTTTGTACTATTCTCTTTAGAATTATACAATAAAAATGAAAGAAGAAAACATAATATACTTCCATTCTATAAACCCCAGTGTCCCAAACAGATATTCATACACACACACTGGCGTTCAGAACTCGGTTTATATTTGTTAATTAACTTATTTTTAAACATTTTTATTTTCAAATCTATGAAATGTTTTACACATTTTATTTCCTTTTCAAACTATTCCACAGATTAACTCCTTGCACGTTTTCTTTGTTTTGCATTTGTTTTAATCTTTTCTGAACATAAAAGTTCCTCTTATTTCGTACTGACAAAACATCTGGACACAGTCTGGAAGCATCTTATGAGTCATCTTATGAGTCATCATTTGTTGGTTGGTTCATGATAATTAACTGTGTTTATGATTCTCATGGCTGTCTGCTGTCGCTGAAAAATTGGATTATATTGTTCTGTATTTCCCCAAATCTCCACACAGTAGGTAATGAATGGAACAGTAAACGTATGACACAATATATGCGATGAATCTAGACTGACCTTTGTGAAAGCTGTGGAAACTGAGAGTGACAGGTAAAAAAAAATGAGGAAACTTTTTTATTTGAATTAACAAAAAATTAAGGAATAGATAACTTACAACTTGAAGAGAACACACACACACACACAGGAGCTGATGATGCAGATGTCTCTATTTCCAATTCCCAAGATTTCCAGTGGACTGCTGTCTTGATTGATTCGTCCCCGAACAGTCTGATTCCTGGTTCAGTGGGGACCTCAAACAGAGAGACGCTTCTATCAAGCAATATATAGATGATGCACAGCTGAACGCAGCATAGTCTGAGGTCAAGGGGCAGGTTTTATTTCACATTTCTGTCAGAATATGTAAAAACGCTGAGGTCAATGACCTGATGAGGCTCCAGCAGTTATGTCAACCATGTTAATGTGTAATGTGTAACGTACAGCTCTCACAGAGCCCTGAGACATCACACAGAGGTCTTAGCTATAGAATCAGTTTGATGGGTCCGATATATGCAGCAACGTGAATTAAAGTCATCATTTTGCAAGTCCAAAGTCAAGTCTCAAGTCCTAAACTTAAAATTTCAAGTCCTGAACAAGTCATATGACGCTCTTCAACAAAAAAGAGTAATAATATATTGAATCTACAATACGCAAGCAGTCTCTCATATACTGTTACAAGATCATGGGTTCATGGAGTGAACTTCAGCTCACCATAATCTCACTGGTTGAGGAAAATTGGAGCTTAATTATAAGACCCATTCAAAAAGATGGGATCTTTTAAGTCAAATGATTTGCCATATAACCATCCACCAGTGGTTCAGTAAATTGCCTCTTGTTAGCAGTCCAAATATGTTTCCTGTTGTTCCATCATAGGTTGAGACTATGTCTTGCTCAGTTCTTCATGCATTTTAATTTCTAACACTAATGGCATATCAGATCCTGACCTATAAAGCCACAAAGGAAACTAAAGTGGCACAACAAAGCGTGGTAACGTCTTCTCACTGAACCTGCAAAGCATGCTAAATGCCTTCTGCAGTATTCATGTTGCAAAAGTGTGCACTTTGATGAAGGTCAAGTAGACTGAGTGAAACACTGCATAGATGTAAGTGTGCAGACTTCAGGCACCGTATTCACAAACTTCCTGAGAACACTGAGAGCTCCTAACTTAGCCTAAACATTTTTAGTAAGGACTCCTAGCTTAGGAGTGATTTAGGACAGTTCTGGAGGGCGGGCATAGGCCGAGAAATATGTAACCAAAATAACAGTGACATGACATCTTGTCACAAACCTGACTAAATCTAGTAACTAATAACTAACAGAATAAAACATTGGCATTACTTGCAAAGAGCAGTCACAACCCTCAGTGCTAGTTTACTACACTTTTAGTTTCGAACAGCTTTCATCTGACTTTTACAGTATTTCCACATTTTAAAGCCACCACAGTGTGTGCAGGATTTTGCTGTGACTTAGGATTATTATGTGCATTTTTTATTATTCTGTTGGCACAAGTTTTTGTTTTTAGAACGATGAAGTAATCCTTGTGAATGTTGGTGCAGCTGAGTTGCTTTTAGCGCATTCATCTCAGTTTCTTAGTGTCAGATCCCTGAGCTGCTGCTTTTCTGACATAACCATTGAGATCTTTTCAAGTGCGGTTGTTTGGGGTTCTTACCTTTTAACTGTGTATTATATACAGTAGATATCAATCAGGACGCCCCCAGTTTAGAGAAGCAGGCTGGAATCAGACACAGAAGCTAAAGCAATCTGCTGCTGTACAGGGGTCAGAAACAATACGTGTTGTGAACTGTTGGCGTACTGCTGCTTTGATCACTTAGTTAAAAGGATTAGTTTGAATTCCCCAAGTCATACAACAACACTTAAGGCCATGTTTACACGAAAATACAATCCACTGAAAATGGAATCGTTTCTCATTTTTGTTTTGAAAAAAGGTCTGTGTTCGGACCATAACGATTTGATAACAATCACCGTGCACAAGGATCCGCAAAAATACTGTCGTATACATGCCAGGCCAGTAGTTGGTGGTGTGACTTTGTAATGAAACAATATGCACCTCGGCACATGCGCCGCTTTCTACAGAGCGGTGATGTATCAACAAACAAAACTGCAACCGTTTGTCTGGACCGATGACAAGGTAAGTACAGTAAATCTACACTTTGCTGGAGAAATTCAACCGGGTGAGCAGCACAAACAGAACTTGAGAGTCCACCATTGTTGTTGTGATGGTCGACTTTGTCAAGCATGTCTCCGTTTTCAGAGGAACTGCATATCACAAGTTTACGGTGCTGTTTCCAAAAAATTGCATTCTTGAACCGGTTTTCATCCCGTTGAAATCATTGTCGTATAAACAGGACCTAAGTAAACGCCAAAGTTTAGTTTGGGTTATTGCTTAGTTAGGATTTCGTCTTCAACTTTTCAGGGTTCCTAAGGTTATGGAAAACCTGGAAAAGTCACGGCATTAGAAGGGACTCTGGGAAAAATATTTGTAGCTTCGGGGAGTGTCTGAAAGAAAAAAAAACAACCTAACAAAATAAAGAGAAAATGAAAAAGCCCTTTCCTCTGATAAGTAATGAACAGTCCCCAATGTTGACCTAGTTAAAGCAACGACTGCAAGGCGAAGCTGCCAAATAATAATGTGACATCTGTGTGTGACAAGTCAGAATCCCTAACGTCTTTTTCTTCCGCCTTTATCAACAGAACAATATGTACTGTATGTACGGAAAGCAAAAAGCATATCATATCGTCATAAAACAACATATCCCATGAGTCTTAGCTGCTGACAAAGTCCCATGGGAGCTGTAGTTGCTGACTGACAACAAAACAATCCGTGTTTTATATGTCCATCTTTTTAAAGTGACATAAAGTCAGTGTTTTAGATCACATTTTTCGTGTTTTACATTTTTCTGACAACCTTATTCTACAGAGCACCAGGAGCCACCGAGGCATTGAACTACGTCATGATACAGGAAGTAAACAAAGCAGACGACGGTGACGCTCATGAGACCTCCCATCTCGTGCCATGACAGCTCGTCCAGGTGAAACATTTTTCTCTTTTATCTAAACAGGGATCGAGGGAAATGTGTATCTACCACAGGACACCACTTTGCATGTTGCACTGTGCCCGCAGCGTGTTGTGTAAAATTGCAGCTAGCTGCGACACTTCCATCTCCGGGTGCTAGCCTTATGCTACAAGCCTCCATTCAAACATCTACTAATTTAAGAAAGATATGCTTATTGGCAAAAACTGACCTCTCACAGGTCACTTTTTTACACCTCAAACAAATAACTAGGATCTTATCTGCAGTTCGGCATGAACGTTGTATATCATAAAGCAATTTTGTGTTTAATATTTCGACTTGTAACTTATGACCCCGCCTTTCACTTGTGTCCACTACAAACGTTAATTAACCGTGGAGGGTGGAGACAGAGGAAGCATAAAGCAGACGTTATGTTGGAAAATATCGCTGCAGGTCGAATAACGTGTATGCCGAATGCTCTCTTGTTGTGTGTAATGGAGTTTATAAGCTTTTAAAAACATCTTCATCCGGCATTTATGCGCCATGCTTCAAACAAATAGTAAATTGTTAACTTTCTGAACGGGACTTGGTGTCGCGTTTTCGCACCCGAACAGATAACTGTACAAATCAGGGCTAACGTTTGTTAGAGACATTATCTGGTTAGTGGAAGCTTGTTAGAAGTGATAAATACAGATAAACAAAATAATGGTGTGACTGAACATTTTCTGGATGACGTAAAATGGATAAGTAAGGTAAACAGTCGTCACCGAGACATATGTTAGCAGCTAGCATAGAGTTGGCAGATGGTGTCCAGTTTAATTTGTTCTTCCTCATTAATGAGGTCAGTTACGGTAAAATTTAGCAGTGTTTCATAACTCTTTGTTTAATAAATCAGGTTTAAGTAGTTTATTAGCTTAGTTAATGGTGCATATTCCTGAGTACATCTGTAATAGATTACACTACACAGACACACAGCAAGCATGAGCACTCGTTGGTTTATGGGGTCTTAAAGCAGAATGCTGTGTAATTAAACTGATGAAGGTCGCTCTCTGCACTGTCTGCATACACTCACCGGCCACTTTATTAGGGACACCTTGCTGGTACCAGGTTGGACCCCCTTGTTAATTCTTGGTGTCACAGATTCAATAAGGTGCTGGAAACATTCCTCAGAGATTTTGGTCCATATTGACATGATGACATCACACAGTTGCTGCAGAAATGTCGGCTGCACATCCATGATGAGAATCTCCCGTTCCAGCACATCCCAAAGGTGCTCTATTGGACTGACATATTGTCATGTTTGAGATGATGTGAGCTTTGTGACATGGTGCGTTATCCTGCTGTCAGTAGCCATCAGAAGATGGGTACACTGTGGTCATAAAGGGATGGACACGGTCAGCAACAATTAGCACTTAGGGGCCCAGAGTGTGCCAAGAAAATCTCCCCCACACCATTACACCACCAGCAGCAGCCTGAACATTGATACAAGGCAGGATGGATCCATGCTTTCAGACCATACATTAATTCTCTTTACTTATAATATACTGACATCTATGCAGCTTCTCCACCTGCTTATGAGGTTTTACCTAATCTGTACTCTCCGTTGGTTTTTGTCTTTCAAGGTGTGATGTTGCTGTGGCATGCATGATCTCCACATCTCATCCCGAGGGCGTCAAGCCAGACAGTAACCCCCCCGGTGCCATGGCTGAGGTGTTGGGACAAAGGAGCTTGTTAGGCTTTGGTGTGGTGTTGGCATGGCTGGTGCTGTTCCACCTGCTGGTCAACATCTGGCTGCTGTGCGTGTTCACCAGCCTGCTGGTGGTGCTTGGCGGCTGGCTCGGCTCACAGGCCGTCCTGGAGTCCAACAGTGTGCTCCACCTGGAGAGGTTTATCACCATGGAGCAGGTAAGAGAACATTTAACTGTGGTAGTTTCTCTTTTCATTTGTAGATCATAAAAGTTTTATGTGGTTTACTGGGCTAAGATAATCTTATCCTTGCCCGGTGAACCCAGTAAAACCCGAATCGAGTGCCAGTATACTTACATTTATTTTGTCATTGAAAAATTTCAGGTTCCACCGTCTGTGGAGGATGAGCATCACTTGGACATGGAGATCCACAACACTGTGCAGAAAATCATAAGGGACTTTGTCACCTCCTGGTACTCCACTGTGTCCTCTGAGAGTGCTTTTGAAACAGAGGTCCAGGAGGCCATGATCTCCATGGCCATGGAGCTGAAAATACGCGCAAGACAGCTCGACAGGAAGGTATCAGAGACATCAGTGATTGCAGAGTGGTGCCGTGTGCCTGTCTGCACTCGTCTATCTGGGTTGTATGATTTCTTAAATGTCTGTAAATGAGAAATTAAATCTCTAATGGTCTTTAATGGGACTTGTGTAACTTTTAATTCACTGCAGGAGCTGACCCAGAGGATCTTGGATCTGTTCGGCTGCCACCTACAGGACTACATTAGAGCCAAGGAGCTAGTGACCGAGCAGAGAGTGCCTCTGACGGACAAGTGGAGCAATGAAAGCGAGCAGCTGTGGAAAGCGTATTCCAGCGTTACCACGCCTCATCTTGCCATGACCAGTGACGCAGAGGAAGTCAACTACACCAGAGCAGTCGTAGATTTATTGCTGCATGTTTTGGTGCCATCGCCTCGCTTGGAGACCCGCACTGGACGGTTTGTTGTCGGAGAGCTCATCACCTGCAACGTTCTGCTCCCTCTTATTGAGAAACTGTCTGACCCCGATTGGCTGAACATTCTCGTGATCGAAATATTCAACAAATCCAGCCAACCAAAGGAGCCAGTTGCAACAGAGCCACTGGCTTCATCGCCACCGCTACCGCCGCCGCCGCCGCCTGCTGAATCTGAGCCAGCTCCACTACAAGAGACAACACATGTACCTCAAAAGAATAATGAAGTTCCCCCACTAAGAGCGGCGACTGAAGTGGTCAGTGACGCAGAAGTGGCGACGCCTGAGCTTGCCGCCTATGACGTGATTGACTCAGAGGAGGTGGACTGTTCACACAACAACACTGAAGAAGAAGACCCTACTCTACCCTTTTTGAGACATTACATGAGAGGAAGCAAGTCAAACCCATTTTACCAGGAGAATGACTCTGACCTGGATTCTCCTCAGGCTGACTTCAAACGAAGCTCCATTGACTCCCTGGTGATGATCGACCAAGACGAGGGTCTGTATGACAGGCAGAAAGAATGTGCCACATCTGTCGACAACAACATAGGTGTGGACCTGGAGGATGTTTGCCCCAGTCCGATGGACGGCTCCTGTCCTAAGGTCCTGGTGAGTTCAGAACCAGTAAGCCATCCTAATGGCTGTGACTCCTCATCAGCTCGGACAGCAGAGGGGACTCCTGGTAACAGCAGCCTCCAGAACCTGGAGAAAGAGGGCAGTTCTTCTTCAGTAAACCCAGCCCGAGAGCTCCTTCTGGGAGTAGAGCAGAGTGGGCTGGGGAACACCAATGAGTTGACTGTAGTCAGTCCACTGCAGGGCTCTTCCCCGATACCGTCGTTCAGTTTCGAGCCCCTCAGCAGTCCCGATGGACCAGTCATCATCCAGAACCTCCGCATCACTGGCACCATCACAGCTAAGGAGCACCGCGGCACTGGCTCACACCCCTACACTCTCTACACCATCAAAGTAAGTAGATGACATCATCTATATCTGCTTCTCTTTCCTCTGTGTGGTATTCATGTTTTACTTGTGTGATGCTGTTATTTTCCAGGTGCAACATGTCACCATTTTTATCTTTGTAATCCAGTTTTCCCCACACATTCATGTTTTTGCGGTGGGCAGCTATGATTAAATCATCTGCATTCAAGTTTAGATTTTCTAATTTTGGAGCTGGACCGTTCTTGTAGGTTGAAATATATATACTGTTTGGTTATCATCTGCTGCACAGACAGAGGGCACAGTGAAAATGACACTTTACCTTAAGTGTGCTTTAACTCACAAACAGCTGCTGCTCTCGGCCATCAACTCGAGATCACATCGACTGATCAGTTTCCACCCAAACTCAAAACTCCACAAACTAGGGTCGGGCGGATTGATCCTAAAATATCCGATACTCTCAATACTACGTTTTCATCTTGAAGATCGATTCTGCGTCATATCTTTTTGTATTTTAAGAGTAGTCCTAGTTTTTGGGAGTTTGGGTCTCCCAAATATCAACATCAGACCTCAGGGCATTTTACAAATGTCACAGAACATATGATACACACAATATATGACAAACCCTCTTCTTTGTTGTGTGTGTTTCCAGTATGAGACAGCGATGGGCTGTGAGAACCCAGGAGGCATCCAGCCAGGCTTTGAGGATGCTGACGTTTTGCCGTCAGGTTGTGAGAATCCGTCACCCATTCAGCCAGTAGCCTATCACATGGTCAACAGACGGTACAGCGAGTTCCTCAACCTGCAAACACGGCTGGAAGAAAAATCTGAGCTACGGAAACTCATCAAAGGTAGGAAGGAAGGACGCTGGATCATGTTACTGAACATTTTGTGTATTATAGATTTATATTTGAAACCCTGTGCTGTAGTGATGCGCGGATGGGCTCTGACGGCACCCGAATCCGCATCTATCCATCAATCATCCATCCGCCACCCATCCGAGCAAATTAATTTTCTATAATTACAGACCCGCATCCACCCGCACCCGCATGTTTATATTATCAGGAAAGATTAGATCCTGGTTGATCCCGTCAGCTGACTGACATTAAAATAATCAATAAAACGGCGCCATTACTCCGTGCGTAAAGGCGCACATTGGCACTCTTAATGAGGAGACACTCATTTCTGCTGCTGCTGGGATCACTGTGTTAAATAAACCCTTCCACATGACTGCCTTCGTGCCCTCCATCATGCTCTGGTGTTCTGGTCCATACACAGGGGTCCTCAATTAGGCTCAGTGAGAGTCTGGCCGCCGGCCAGATTGTGCCTTACTAAATATAAATATTAAAATGTGTTGTTCACATTTTAGAGCATGCAATACATTTTCCCCTCATTAATGTTTGTCAAAGCAATTTGTAAACTTTGTTTTTAAAGGGTGCGATTTAAATAAAAGTTATTATTAGGCTTATTTTCACCCGCCCATAACCCATCCGCCGGATTAACCGCGGACCAGGCGGTTATAACTGCCGTCCGCGCATCTCTACTGTGCTGCTGCTTGGAGCCACCAGTGTGCACAGTGATGTGTTAGCTTTAGTCTGGCTTGGAGGAATCTATGTATGGCCCACAAACAGACCTGGATTTGCCGTTCAGGTCTTGGCCATTTCTTAAATCAGGGGTGTCAAACTCATTTGAGTTCATGGGCCACAAGTCTGATACAGATTCTTTAGTTCTGAAGCTGCTGGTTGACAATACTTGGCACAATTTTCAATCTGTTTAAATCTGGCCACAGTTAGTATTCATTGTTATTTCAGAGAGCTGTACACTGGTCGGGGTGGAAAAGCCTCCAAGGCAGCATTTTACATCAAGTGTCCACTCGCTGTTTAAATTGCTCCTGAAACCTGGCACCTCTTAGCCTTCACAAGTGCATCAATATTAGGTGTGCAGAGTCATCTAGTGGGCCAGAACAGACACGGTTCTGGCCCCGGGCTGTATGTTTGACACCTTAAGCTTAAAGGATCCATCCATCCATTTTCATCCACTTACCCGGGGCCGGGTTGTAGGGGGGAAGCAGACCCCAAGGTGTTCCCAGGACAGATGAGATATGTAATCCCTCTAGCGTGTTCTGGGTCTGCCCTGGGTCCTCCTGCCAGTGAGACGTGCCCGAAAGACCTCCAGCAGGAGGCGTCCAGGAGGATCCTGATCAGATGCCTGAACCACCTCAACTGACCCCTTTCGACGCAAAGGAGCAGCAGCTCTACTCAGAGCTTCCTCCAGATGTCAGAGCTCTCCACCCTATCTCTAAGGCTGAGCCCAGACACCCTTTGGAGGAAACTCATTTCCACTGCTTGTATCTGCAGTCTCATTCTTTTGGTCACTGCAGAAGCTGTGCCAAACCACCGATCCGGGAAGGAAGGATCCAGTTTGACTGATGTTTGGTGCTTGATCCAACATCCAGGATTTTATTGTAATCTGACTGATCTGACTGTTTCAGGTGTGAAAGGTCCAAAGAAAATATTCCCAGACATGCCGTTTGGAAACATGGACAGCGACAAGATAGAGGCCCGGAAAGGACTTCTGGAGACCTTCCTGAAGGTTAGTAGAGTTTTACTGTATTACATTGATTGAGTACTTGTATCCCCAGTGGAACATTTATTGTTGTTTTTGATCTGTAAAGTTGTCGACCAGCATTCTGTCCACTTTTTCAGAACCTCTGTGCCATCTCTGAAATAGCCAACAGTGAAGAGATGCAGGAGTTCCTTGCTCTCAATACAGACGCCAGGATTGCCTTTGTCAAGAAGCCTTTCATTGTGTCACGCATAGACAAGGTTTGATTTCAATATGGCACGACCAATACTTGACTTTATGACAAGGACATTTTATATGCAGGATAATTGCTATAATCAGACTGTGATGCAATGTCATAAACACATAAAAAATGACATGTTAAAAACATTTATTAATGGGTGTACAGTTCTGTTTATCTTCAGGATAAGTATAAGCCTCTATTGGTTTTATGGTGAGGTTGTAAGTCCATGGGCTATGTGTCTGTTTCCGTGTTTAGATTGTGGTGAATGCCATTGTGGATACCCTGAAGACAGCGTTTCCTCGTTCAGAACCTCAGAGCCCAACAGAGGATAATGAGACAGAGATGGATGCAGCGAAAATAAGTTCTGACAAGAAGAGCAAGTATGACTCCAGACCAACTTTTATCTACATATATACCGGAAACACAAACCTATACAGAGAATCAACAGACACTTTCGGTAGTGGGTGGAAGGTGTCACACAAGTGGGGGTGCAGAGGAGGTGTGCAAGTTTTGATCCATAAGATCTCCAGATCCTCCGGGCTGAGGAAGGTCTTGTAGATCAGAGATAGATTGATAGATTGAAAGACTGATAGATGTCATTATTGTCATTGTACAAGTACAAGGAAATTAAATTTGAGACTCTCCCACATGATGAAATAAAATGGCAGTTGGACATTAGATGAATAAAAGTAGATGGCATCAGTACAGGGTGTGCAGAGCCGCTGTGTTTGGACATCTACTGTCTGTGGATAAGCATACAACCCCAAAAGATCCAAACTATCCCTTTAATTATTGCACAATGATGAATGATATGTTTGACTTAATGTGTGTGTGTATTAATTGTGTTTCTATGATCCCAGATCTCGTCTGAAGTTCTCCAGTAAAAACGTTCCCTTCATGAACGGCTCAGACATTAGACCGCCAGTTTTGTTCAGCTGGGAGAAAACTAGCGCCGTAAGTCACATTACTGCTCCTGTAATCAGTTGACTCTTTAGGGCTGATTCAAGTCTTACCTGGTGTTACTGCCTCCTCTCTGCTCTCACAGGTGTTGAACGGGATGTCTTTGGAAGATTTGCAAGTCTTTGTCAGCGACCAAGAAAAACTGTCCATCAGAGCCGAGTCAGAGAAGGAGGACAGTCCAGTAATAAAACAATTCGGAGTCTATCTGGATGAGAGCTTTCGAGGAAAGCACAGTCAGGAAACTGGTAAGAACGGGGGAGGAGGGAAGGAGAGAGGTGAAACTAAAAGGAGAAATCTACCTGACTTGAGTTGAGTTGGTATTTAACCGGCCAATCCCTTGTTGTTGGACATACTTGAGATAATGGGTGAAAGCGAGGGTTTCTGAGTGGGAGCCATGTTTGGGCATTTAGTGGGGGTTGAAAGCTTCATTAGGGTTATCAGGTTGACACCACATTCAGTGGTGGGCTAATCGGCAACATCTTGTATGCCCTCTGCTTTTACTCGCTCTATCCCTGCTGTTGTTGGTGTCATTTCGGAGCCCAAGTGGTGTCTCTCATTCCCATTTTCTTAAGCAGCCTGGAAGCTGACTTGCCCTCAAGTTGCTCAACGTTTGCTGTCAGGTCGGCGTACTTAAGGCTCTTGCAATCGTATCCCTCCTCCAAAGCATCCTCCCAGGGCACAGTGAGCTCAGTGATGTTGACAAGGAGGACTGAAGCACAAGGTTCCGTTGGGGTTCCCGCACTTAAGGGCGCATTCACACCAGGAAAGTCAGGGGGATTTGGTTAGATATGGCGGGGAATGCCGAAAAAATTTTGCACCTTCATTTGGTTCGATTCACAGAAGACAACCCAGCTCATCAATTGGCCAGGACTGAAAACAGAAATCCATCCCCTCCAGCCGGCTTGTTCACCACAAAAACTTTGGTGTTTCTGTTTTTACTTTGGTGTTCAAACCTAATTGTTTTTTCACAAAAAGCTGCCCAGTATAAGCAGCAGGTGAGGCAGCGAGCAGTTGGCGCTGTTGGCTTTGTTTTTTTTCCTACCCAAAATGCACTGCACTCTGCTTCACTTCCTCTCTTTGGTTCACTTCCTCTCTTTGGTCCACTTGATAGTCTGTTTGCATTTCCCACTGTAAGCCCATCAGGGCTCACTTGCAAGTGAACCGAGACCCCCAGTTTTCAAGCACACCAGGGTTTGCTTGTTTGGTCCGCACCAGAGTTTGAATGAGCGTTCACACCGCTCCAAACGAACCGAACTATCCATGGAAGCAGACCAGGGTACGTTTAAAGCGGACCAAATAGCGCCAGTGTGAATGCGTCCTAATTTTGAATCTTTGAGAGCTGGAACCAAACTGGAACCAAAACAGCAGGTTTTCCTTGATCTAAGGTGTGCATCGTGATGACATCAGAGGTCTTGTCATCTACAGGTTGTACAGAGAGGATGGAGAAGGCAACAATAGAACGATAACCAAGAAATCATTATTAAAAACAGAGAGTGCAGTGGTCTCATTTATACATGGTCCACGCTTGTTTTTGGATAAAAACAAATATCTGCAATTACAGGACAAAAACTAACAGGTAATCAATGCGATACGTCATTTTCCTGCTACTGTTTAATTTCGGTGTGCATTGTGCTCCGCCCTCCGCTAATGACACATCCTTTATGACAATGTTTCCACTCAAAACTGACAGAAAAGCAGGCTGCTTTCCTAGATGGCACCAAGAATTACTGAACGAGTACTGAATGTAATCGGTAAGAACTGGAGCTAATTCGTCTGTCACACCCACCTGCCAACACCGCATCACATGCAGCAGAGTAACTGTTTGCAGTCTGCTGGACCCAGTGAATGAAGACCAGTTCTATATATGTGAACTCTTGAAGGCTTCACAAGAATTGTATCTGATGGCTTCTGTCGAGACTACTGGAATCATCGTACCACTGTTGGCACCGGCGTTTAAATTATATCACAAACAAAGCTGGTGCTACAGTTAGAGGCATCATCTTAAATGAATTGAATCAGATATTTGACCTAAAATCCAATTGAGAACTTGAATCCTAACCTCCCAGCCTCTCATCATTATCTCCGCAATCGTCACGTCTGCCTGTCTGACTCACCCTGGTTTGTCTGCTTCGTTTTCCTTTGTGTCTGACCAACTCAGTGACTCACTTACTGTCGTTTCTCCGTGCTTTCCTGTGTGCCTAACTCCACCACTTTCCATTCAGTATCTCGCCACGATTACAGCGGGACTATCTGATGGAAACCAGCTTGTTCCATATTCCAGTCACTCATCGGATTCATCAGACTGGGTTCATGTTTTGGCAACCGTTGACATGCTGCTGCAACAGATGTGACTTGGTGTGACAGTCCTTTTTTTTCCTTTCCAAAAGCATCCTGAAAGCTTCCATTTACACCCCAGTCACTGGCATGGGTTAATTTGTGTTGGTGGTAATGAGAACAGGTCAACGAGCAGCTGAAAGCAGCTCGGACGATGCCTGGCTGGAGTGAACAGCTGTCTGTGTCAGGGATGGAAACTTAATTTTATGATGTTTATGCTGAAATGTTAGATAACTTGTTTCCTCTGAGAGACACAGACAGTGAGACCATATGAGAGAGTGGGCGAGTGTGAGTAAGCAAAGCCAGAATTGAAAGTGAAACAGACACAGATTCAGTTGTAGACTTGAGTCAGGGTGCTGACCTCAAGATTAATCTGTGACAGTAGTCTTATATAAATAGGTCTAATAAGGATTAAATGTACATTCACTATATGAGCATTATATGCACGTCCCAGCGGACCACCGAGCATTTTCTAATTCATAATGAAAATAAATTCATTCACACTGGGAGATATTTTTATACTTCAAATATAATGAGTGCACGAAAAGCATTCAAATAGAGCTCATGTATTTAGGTAGGGCTGTTGCGAATACCAGTTTTGGGGCATGGAAGCTTCAGTGAAACATTTCTGCGATAATGTTGGGTAATGAGATCCGAGAGTACATTTTTTGAAACATGAGCTAGAAATTAATTTATGGGCTATTCAGGATTTTTGGGATAATGGTGTAGAAAATCTGTGCATTCAGATACTGATTTGGACTTTGATTACCATGGCAACGATTCAAGCTTTGGAGCTTCGAAGCATTCAGGTCAGCCCTAGTACCAGTGGAGGATCCGAGGTCCAGGCTAAGCCCCAAATGTGCTCAAATCCTAAAACACCCCTTTGTACACTGGACTTGTGCCAGGCTGCTGCAACTGGATTCGCCCTGTTTGTTCAATTTATCTGATGAATATAATTAATGTTTGTTTATTCTCTGGCCCCTGGACTCCGGTCACTTTGCAAAAGTGGCCCCCAGAGCAGAGCAAGTTGAGTATTCCTGGTGATGCTCATGTCATGGCAGCACTTTAACGAGCGACCTGTAATGTCTTGCTGCTGCTGACCGTGCAGACTTCAGTGTTTCATGCAGCTCGCCAGGTTGATGAGTTGGCAGGTATTCTGCATCCCAGCATGCCCCAAAAGGAAGGCAAGAAGTTATAGTGGGCGACCGTGTTTTCCAGGACATTCACACCGTGTCACTTGAATGTTCCTCAAACAATTCCTGCGTGATTCTTGCATCCTAGCGGAGCATTAAAAGGCTACTCTGCGTATTCTGCACTCCTATAACATTGTCGGACACTTAAAAAAGGGTCAAAATGAGTGCACAGGAACCAGAGATATCATCTTTTTTATTCTTCACATTCTTCGCCTGATGAAGAGACCCATGCATAGTATTAGCCTTGCCATCAATCTCAGACCCCTCGCCAGCCTCTGGGGGCAACAGCCAATGTTTTGGAAACTCAGGTATAGCCAGTGGATATCCGGATAATGCATGAATGATATTCAGGTCAAAACTTGTGTGCAGATCATAGTTTATAGTCTAATCAGCAAGGGAAACCAAAACACTTCTGCTACCAAAGTCTTGTCCCGTTACCTACAGATGTCACTCTAACCCTTAACTGTGCGTCACTCTTAATTGGAGCGTCTCTTGCCATCCACCGTGTTGCATCATGTATCATCACTGCTCCATCTTTCCCCATCGCAGGGAATCACCTTCGGAAAAATGGATGATATCATGAACATCATATGGAAACTATCTCTGCATTTGCTCGACACTGGAATGAGACATTCCCTGTTTAATTGAATCCAAATTGCATTTCTTCCTCGTTAGGCATCTGGTCATTGTCTCTGTGAAGGACAGTTTTTTTTTCCAGACAGTCGGGGTGAATGAAAGTGACCGGTTCTGACCAGACCGTAATGTTACACTGTAAAAGATACCAGACTGACAGTCTGCTGAGAACTTATGTGCTGCTTTCACAGCTGAGATATAGATGTCTGAATACCTCAGTGTTTGAATTACCAACGCTAAATTTAAAGCATTTAAATATTCTTCTCTTAAAATTGTCTTTTTTAATGTCATGTAGTCTGAATTTCATCTTTGTAGGGGGGAATTTCAAATCGAAACTTGAATGTGAGGCTATCAAAGATTTGCAATCAAGAATGAGTCAGTTAGCATGAGTGTAATCAGTCATGTGATGTGAAAGAGAAGTACAGAAAAGTGGCTGGGAAACACCAGAAATCTTTGCATTTGTCGAAAAAAACCCCAAAAAAAACACCCAAACAAAACAAAACCTGCTCTTGAAATTAACATTTCATTTAAAGAGGGGAATTCAAACCACACGAATCAAGATAGATGGTTCCCACAAATGTTGTCTTTACTTTTAAATGCCACCTCCATCCGCCCTTGCAGTAACCCTGCACCGATGTACACATAGTGTCTACATTATTAGGTACACCTGTTGAATCAAGTGCTTTCCAATGCAACACCTCGGTCACAAACTTTACCTGTACAGAGATAATAAAGTTCAGTTTTGTTTGACACTGTCAGAAGTGTAAATGTTTGTCAATATAATGCTGTACAGTACAACACCACCACCAACTACGACCTTTATGGTTAACATATAGGTTAATTAACACCTCTTAGAAAGTTCAAACTAAAACTTCCCTTTAAACATTTTTGTTAGAGTAAAATATGTTGATCTGGATTGAATGACGTTGTATAGATGTGCCTAATATAGTGGCCAGGTTTATATGTATTGCATGGAGGCAAAATGTACTAAGTGGACATTTTTCCACCCAAAGCTGCACTTTTTCTCTACACGTTTTTCTTGAGCACCTGCTGACAAGCTTGCTCAGTCCACCTGACATCAAACCAACGAGGGCAGTGCAGAGCAGATTAAAAGAAAACTTCACCTGTAAAATGACTATTTGTATTTTAAATACTAACTGCATGTTGATTTGAATTCAAAAAGAAAATTTTCTCGTATCCCTCCATGGGTGAACGGACAATCCAAAAAAGGCGAACATTCTTCATTAATTGTAAAATCATATAAAGGGTGTCACAGTGTTGCCTTGCAGCAAGAGGGATATAGGTTTGAATTCGGCCCTTCTGTGTGGAGCATGTCAGAACAAACAGTTTCCTGCACGGCTCATAGGCATGTGCATGCTCGGACTGACTCAGGGTGGGATACCCGTATGTGGAAGTGTTTTATATTACAACATCTGTGACTAATGTAAACTCACTGTTACACGTGATGATATTTTATTTATTTTCCTGTTTCCTACGATACAGTTCTCCAAATACTTAAGTTCTCTATCTCTGCAGACCAAGTTTCCCTTAAACCCTTTGACTGGGTAAGGTGTAGCTTGTGTGCATGATATTTAAAATATGAAGTTACTGCACAAAGCTGTCATTAAACAGAGTACTGAGTGTGTGTGCATGCATACACATCTACCTCATGCTCTTGAAAGTGGTTCTTCTGAATCATGTTAGTAATCAGGTGTTTTCTGATTTGGCTTTTCAGTTTTAATACACACAAACTAAAATACATCCTGCAGATAGCATCAAAAGTAAACCGAAAGTAAACCAAAAGACAACTTGACTAATAGATATAATAGAACATAGTTGATTATATTGTGCTAGAATAAAAATCACATTCAGCAGAAGCCGCAGTACATCAGTCTAACCACATGAGGGCAGTGTGACTAAATATATGAAGTGGTGTGCTGATGGGATTACTGGCCCTGAAGTGTATTTCTCTGAAACAGATGTTTGGTTTCAGATATACATTAATGTCTCACTACAGATGCATCTGTCTGTCAGCTGCTACTTTTGCATACTAAACCAACATGCAGTGCAGTATATGTTTAATATTGTGTCTGATCTTTGCCTGTGACACAGTGATTATCTTGCAGTATGCCGTCCTGAGTTGTGTTTTTATTTATTTTATGTCTGTTTTGCATGCTGTGGGCGCAGCCTCTGAGACGGCGCTGGCTGAGGTGGCTCTGAACATCCTGTGTCTGCTGATGAAGGAGCAGTGGAGCTGGCTGTGCACTGAAAACATCCAGAAGACCATCAGGCTGCTGTTTGGGACCCTTATTAACAGGTGACATGCTGCATTCATTTAACAGTCATGGGATGCCAAAAAGTACTTTCAGGAAAATGTGATTTCAGTAACACATGTCTTACAGCAGACTTTACAAAGTTTTTTTCCCACTACTTGGCACTGCAGCCCAAAAATCCTTTAGATAGATTAAATGGAAAGATGAAAAAAAAAGTAAAAACAAGTTGGCAAAATGAAGTTAATAGACAGTGAATCTGCAAGTAAGTCTAGAGGTTTAGCCATCCCATAATGGATGTAGCTACTGTGACATCATCCATTGATTTGTGGACTCTGGCTCCAATCGGTCAGTGATGGAAATACAACACCTAGCTGAACGTGCTAGTTTTAGCCTCGTTACCTGTGAGATGGAATGAGAGGACACAACGAAATACCGTCCGTCTCCACCCAAGCAAAGTTCAAACATTGATCCAAATAAGTCTGCACCGAGTTTAAAAGAAAGACTGAATAAGTAATTATGAAAATGCAGTAAACTCACTGTAGTCGTGTCCCTAATAATGCTACACTGTGAACAATGAATCTGTGTTGAAAGAACAACTAACGGCTTACAGAGGTTGCATTGAGTGATATTATGATGTGTTCAAACTCTATACAGTAAAAATGAGCAGTACCCAATGTGTTGTAGATAGACTGTCAACCCATGATCACTCTACATATCAGTTTGCTAAGTTTCCTTTTGCGTAAAGTGTTTCTGTTCCCACAACTAAGCAAGGTATGTCTAGTAAGTGGTTGGTTGGCGGCAAACACATGGTATGTAAACTGTAAGAAGACTGTGAGAGGAGAGGAGAGGATAGGTGTTTTTGGTGGCATAGCAGCTTTTAAACAAGGTACACAAGATCATGGAAAACCTGGAAAAGTCATGGAATTTCACAGTCACATTTACCAGGCCTGGAAAAGTCCTGGCAATATCAAAAAATCGTTCAAAGTCTTGGAAAAGTCATGGAATTTTGTGTCATGCAATGAAATTTAAAAGGTCGTCTTCAGTGGATAACGTTCCTCAAAATATTACATAACGTCAAATTTATTTTCTGAAGCTGTTAAGGTAACGTAGCTCCAATTTGCGTCGGTGTGTGACGTTTGTTTTCCATCATGTATGCCTCTTCATTTTTTTGCTGCGTTCGATCTCACCTTAAGTATATGCCAGATCGCTGAAATTACAATTATGGGCAAGTAGGGTAAGGGCCCCTTCGCATCATCACGTTTGACGAGTGAGTAAAACCGCCTTCAAAGCCTGGTGCTCTTCTGAGGGTCTTGAGGCAATCCACCATTTTCATTTGAATTTATTGCTATTCTTAATTCCAGTCATTTTTTTTCATGTGGTGTTCCAGAGACAAAACCTCACTTAGATACTGTAGATACTTTCCTTCATCCTAAGCGACTGGGTATAAGCAGATCCTGGTAACATTTTGAAGCAACCCAATGAATCTTTGAAAATAAACCTTGCTGATACTGCCACGACAATGCAAATTATTTTTCTCTCTTTGTAACAACAGTTGCCCCTGAATGACTGCTTAAAGTGCTTTTACAAGCATTTCTGCAGCAAAGAAATGATGGAAAGTTCTACATAGTAGGGGGCGGCTGAGTCTGTGGACTCCGCCAGTTCAGGACATGAGAACACATGGTTCCTGGTGGAGATTCCACAGAGAGGGCTGTTTATGAGCTGGAGAGGGGACTCTGGCGTATGTACAGTCGTTAGTCAAGAGGGTTGATATTTCAGACAAGAGTTGACTATGAGCCTCTGCAGCGATCTGTGATATAAAAAAATCAGGGGCATCTCTTGCCATGCAGCATACCTATTAATCACTTTACAGAGGCTGTAAAGAAATGTGCTGATCAGAGATGCTTGCTTCTTGCTTTTGTTGTATAATAGAGTCTATAAGCACATATGCATATGCTCCACTGTGCGGCCCTCAGTAGAATGCCTGACATCAACTCCCCGAACATTTGTCGCAGATAGGTATAGCTCCCGCTGCCAGTAAACTGGACATGCAGACAATGTTCTCAGGTTCTAGTGTTTGTGGTGTTAGTGCTGTGACCTCACGTTCCCTGGGGTGTCAGTGCGGGAATATCGTTTCTTCATATTGATACTGGGCCCTCTATTTTAAGAAGTTCCACCAGCCAAGCATGAAAGGCCTTGTGCTTTTGTTTGGCCTCGTCTATATCAGGCAGCAGTCTGTCAGCAGTGCAGTGACAGCTCTCAGCGTGGCGAGTATCTGCTCTCATCAACTGGTTTCTCTGAGCAGAGGAGACAAGATGCTCTGAACTGCTGTTGACAGAAACACTACTGGTGAAATTGTGTTATTGAGATAGCTCTATTCATGTGAGTTAGAAACAAACGTAAAGTGGTACATGATACGTAGAGAATAAAAATGAACAGCAAAAGTAAAGCTTACATAAAAAATGAAGTTATATAAAAGCCACTCTACTAAAGGGAAAAACTGATGTGAATGACAGTTCAAATTGTTAGCGTATGTCAGGGTGTGTTAAAGTGTCTCGGCGCACAACTTTTGGTCTTTAGCCAGGATTTACTGATGGTTACCAGAACCATGCCTGAGTGTTACGGGATGCACTACATCTGATTAAGAGACAAAGATGTGGCAGTTTTAGTGTCTATTCCTAGCCCAGCCTTAATGCTCTGCCAAAAACTTCTAGCTTGGTTAGACGACTGATCCACCACTTTGGTTCAGACTGAAATATTGATGGATAGCCACGGAAAACACTGGATGAATCCTAATGACTTAGGGGATCCCCTTACTTTTGATATAGTCTTATACTTAACCATCCCCCAAACTAAAATGGCGAGCACATGCCACATTTCACTGCATGGTAAGGCTTGACTGCACTAGCTTGGATCTGTTCTTTTTTGGCTTTCCATTGGCAAAGGTTGTGGATAGTGCCTTGTACTTTTTGGTGCCACCTCTATTGGAGAGGATCGTCAGTACAATTGTCAGTCATTCTTAAATAGCCAAGCTACCGTCAGTAGCCTCCACAGTGTTTTTATGACTTCACACTAGCAGTAGCCATGGCCAGAGGCATTATGTGTTTTGCTTTGTCTGCTGGTCATCAGTCCGTCTCATTCTCGTAAACACGATATCTCAAGAGCAAGAGTATTTTCACGTAGTTTTATCTGGCCCCCATTCAAAAAAGTTTGGACACCCCTGTAATAAAGGTTAATTCAGATGATTAATATCTTTCTGAAACCCGAACTTTTGTTTGATATGCTTTTTTAAATTCTCCTAGCTATTAGGGATCAGTAGGACCTGATGTCCTCAAACAAGCACTTCCCAATCACCAGTGTCTTAGCTTGTTACTGCTGCTAAAATTGGTCAAATTTGTTGCCATATCCAACTACAAACGTTATGAGTCATAAAGGTTTGGTGTCGCGATCGGCTGCAATTTGACTTGGCAGAGATGGCTCCCATCTTGTTTTTACATGGATTAGTGTATTGTGCTCTTACTACCACTAGATGGGCCCAAAAATTGTCCACGAACGAGGACAACAGGTCTAAATTAAGTAGAATGAAGTATAAGGCCAAATAAACCCAAAATGTGATGTCCTCATATTAGGACACAGGGTCTCAGGAGGATAGAGCAGCAAACCAGTATTTGCTATGTAAAGATATGATGGAGATATGATATGATATCGTCCCTGACCCCGCCCTGAGTCCATCAGTCCATCAGTGTCCAAGATTATCTGCGGTTGGCTGCACATGCATGTTAGTGTGTATCCCCCTGGCTAGCTCATCATTGCCACTTTACACTGTGCTTGTATGGTAATTATTGCTGATATGGGGACGGCGCCCACCCTCTGGTTCCCCCCAAGTTATCACCATTAGCTATGTCAACACTGTTGCCAGTGTTTAGCGCTGTTTATGGAGTAAACATTGTTAGCTGCTAGCTCAACCACCTCCATGTTGAGAACTGTGTGCAGATAACTCATAAGCTCTGGAGTCCCTTTAAAGCAAGAGACCTTGTTGTGTGTTTTGCTCACTGCTGGTTTCTGAAATGCGTACCTCTCAAAATTTCTCCCAAGATGTTTTCATTACAGTGGATAAATATAGACACACCACGGTGGTCTTAACAAATACTAATGCACATTAAGTATAATTAACTTTTTCAGTTTAAGTCAGCCATTTTTATTAATAAACAGATCCACAAAATTATTTTCTTTAATACAATCTGACAGTTGTTTGGTGGGAGGCAAATAGAAGCTGCAGGCTGTAGAAACTTTATCCGTGCCAGTCTACAGATGTAGTGGATGTCAGGATTTAATTTGGAATTGTGAGTGGATAGAGAAAGCTCGTGTTTGTGTGTGGGAGATGAAACCAGGACCCAACAGGCCAAATCTGGGTCTGTATGTGTGTGACAGGTCTGGCTGGAAAAGCCGGCTCTCTGCTCCTATAAATGGGGTCCAAGGCGAGGCTCTGGTTTGGGAGATGTCTGATTTTTATGGACTGGAAAGTGGGACAGTTTAAGATGAATATAGTCTCTTTCTCTTAGACAGCAGTCTGGATGGAAAATCCAGCTGGATCCAGGGTCTAGATGTTCTGTAGATGTAGAGTGCAGCCACTTCATGTTAACATCACAAGCCTTAGTAGGGATACTCCGTGTTCTGTTTGGTTAAATGCGTCTGTAAACATAATACTGCCTTCATTTACCAAGTTGGTGATTATTTTGAGGCCAACATCCATCAATACAAATAACTGTCAATTACACTCTAATGAAAATGTGCTGAGATTCATGTCAGACTTTAAAATGTGTGAGGTCAAGTCCATAAATGCATGTGTGACAGTGCTGAGGTTAGTTTGCCCTGCGACAGAATGAAATATGCCGCTCCATTACTCACTTACATGCACTGGACAACATTGGCTGCAGTCATGTGGTGGAGAAAGTGGGCTAGTGGCGATGATGACACAGTGTAATGATTGTAATTAATCAAATTAATCAAGTGGTTCAGATTTTCTTGGCAAGCTGTTTTGCCATTGGACTGTGGTCAGTAAGACACTGTAAGCATGGAATATTCCCCCAGTGAGTCCAGAGGACACGTCATATCGGATAATAGATGGACTTTTTTGCCCTGTTTGGAGAATGCACAGGTGCTTCTTGTCGGGGCACCTGCACTACCATGCAGATGCGGTCTTTTTCTGGTTTTTCAGTAGCTGCTTGTTGATCTAAATCAGTGGTTCCCAACTGGTCCAACTTTTCCTCAGTCACTGTTTCAAGGTCCACACAGGTTTTATCTATTTAGCGTCATACTTGCGTTTGACGATGTCATTGAGCTAGTTTGGTGTCTCTGTTAAATAGCTGTCCATTAGTCACTCACTCTACAGCAGGACATGGCACTTCAAAATTAAAGCTCTGTGCCGGAAATTCACTGTACTCCAAAATAAAGTGTTTTTCACAAACTTGGCACATTCAAGAATCACTTGCGGTCCATTAAGAATGGACCTGAATCCACTTTTGGACTGCGACCCACCAGTTGTGACACACTGGCCTAAAGTACTTCCTTATTGGTTTACAACACGTCACTTTTCTGCCAGAGGTTTTATGCCTCCGTCCGTCCCATGTTTGTGAACATGATATCTCACGAACTCCTTGAGGGAATTTGTTCAAATTTGGACTCGTAGGTAAACTGGTCAAAGGTCCAAGTCACTGTGACCTCTTCTGTTTCATTCTCGTGAACCCCCTTAAGAGAATTTCCTCAAATTCGGCACAAATGCCCACTTGGACTCACAGATGAAGTAATTAGATTTTGGTGGTCAAAGGTCAAGGTCACTGTGACCTTGCCTTTGTCTCATTCTTGTAAATGAGATATCTCCAGAACATCTTGAGGGAATTTCTTCAAATTTGGCACAAACATCCACTTGGACTCAACGATGAACTGATTAGGTTTTGGACTTTTGTTACCTCACAAAACATGTTTTTGGCCATAACTCAAGAATTTGAAAGCTAATTTTGACAAAATTTCACAGAACTGTCTAACAAGGTAAAATGATGAAGTGATGACACCGCATACCCAAAAGGTCAAAGGTCAGCTTCCCTGTGACATCATAATGTTCTTCAGAAACACTTCTCTGGCCATTACGTTGTGACCCAGGAACAGAAGGGAAAACATTTGGTCAGATACTAAATTAGTGACTCTAATCTTGGGTGCCCATCTTGAAACTGTGCTGATTGTACGGTTCTTCTGTGCGTGAAGCATCCATGTTTTAGAATTTGTGGCTTCTTTGCAGCAGTACCATAGCCTATTTGAAGCACTGTCAGCTGTCACGGCTACATACGGCTCTGGACAGACATGGATATTAACTGTAACAGCACCTTAACGAGTTTGTGGAGGGATACAACTGCGAGGCAGTAATTCTAGTTCTGGTTTTTCAGTGGGGTACATGTTGGTCTGAAGGGCTTCTGTATTGGTTTACAACACCCTTACCTCACCAAACTCCATGTGGCACCCCTGTTCTGCCAGTCTTTTCTGCACCTGTCACACAATGACATGATTCTTTATTTTTACTGCCTAAAATGACATATTAATACTTCCATAAACAAATCAAATGGTAGCACAAGTCCTCGCTGACAGCTTGATGATGGAGGTGAGGATGAAGCAGAGTATGGCGGATTTAAAGCTTGTCAACAGTTGTCATAGAGAACACTCTGGCTCTCTCAATCTTTTTCTTTTGGTCTCGCTGTCTCTGCTTCAGCTACACTGTTAATTAATACCCAGGGATCTCCATCTGACACACAGTGGCCTGCTTGGGTTTCACCGGTGGTGAACAACAAGTTGTTTGGCTCCAGGGAAAGTGGTTTTGGTCTCACTGCTGCATGATTTAGCCTGTGACCACATTGTGGCATTTGGCGAGAACTCTGAAGATGTGGTCAGGACTCCACCATTAACAAAATATATAACACTGGCTTTTATAAGTAGTATATTTTATTCACCATGAGACGACTTGCATGCTATTTCATAATTTGTTTTTCAATTTTTAGAGTTGGCAGTTTGCCTTTGAATGCAGAAGGTTTGCACAGAGCAGATTGATTGCTTCAGTGTGCTGGAGCATGCTGTATCCAATAACAACAGTCCTGAATGTTAATCTGGTTATTATAGTCATTTCTAATACAATGTTTTCGCTACAGGCTCATATAGATGAAATTGTGAAGACCATGTCATCAAATACAGTTTGTATGTTAAGCCATAACACAGCCAGATACCATAACGTTCAAACTAGATGTTTTTAAGTCACAGCAAGACCGTGTTCAGGGCTTTGACAAGAACAATATGAACTCATGGTGCATGTTCAGGTGCGTCTCACAGTCTTCATCAGTGGACAGGGCTTGCTTTGCTTTTGTTCAGTTATTGATAGGACGCCATCACAACGAACTCCATCCTTGGACAAAGACTGAAAGCATTTGAAAATGCAGAAAAAGCCGTTAAGTTGACGACGAGTTAAGATTGTTTTTGTTTAAGTACTATTTCCAGTATCAAAAAATAACCTTCACACTCTCTTCAGGGCCTTATAAAGAAATACTTTCCCCCAAATGACCATTTGTACGTTGTTTTCACTGAAAGTAAAACCTAGCTTTCACTCTCTGTCCCAACAGGGAACGCTGACAGCCATGTAATGCCAAGTGTTTTGGAAGTTCCTCGTAAATGATAAGACACATGAAACTTGGATTATACTCCACAAGTTGTGTGAGAGTTTTTAAAAGCATATTTTGATACACAAATTTAATGTAACACGGGGTGAGTAATTGATATGGAGAGGGTTATTTGGGGCGTGAAATATTCCTCTAATGCATGCCCAAATATGTAATGTTACTTCTTCAACTTGTGGTGCACGGGCTGGTAGGATTGGAGGTAGCCAGTGACCACGGTGGAATGGTGCCCTGCAGCTGCCGCTGCAAAATTCAGACATCAGTGTCACCGAGTGCTTTCAGCTTAGATGGGGATGGATAGCAGACTTTTGTCAGTGTTGTATTAACAGCATGGACAGTAAAAATAATCGATGTAGCTACCGTGACGTCACCCACTGGTTTGTGGACTCCCGTTCTGAAGCCTCGAGTTTGGCATATCGGTCGTTGCCATCTTCTTTTTTTGAACCAGAGGTGACCAACTTTGGGTGAAAGGGTGGTGCTGTGGAGGAGTGAGGGGTGGTTCTGACACTGTCAGCAGACAGCCTGTCACTCAGAGTGACCACTTGGTGAACAGATGGTTGCGCTGCCCCAAAGTTGGCCAAGAATCAATTAATGCAGGCCTAAGAAACAAAACATCAAAGAATTATAGCTTAAATAATTAAATACCTTGTGCTGCTTTTGTTTAACCTTCGTAGCTGCAGAAAGCAAATTAGTTACATGTTGAGCTTCTAGTAACAAGTTTTGTAAGACTTCACTTATAATATTGTTTTACTTTGCTACCATTAGAAAACCCTTCTAGCCTGTTATTCCTGCTTGCAAAGGCCGCAGCACCAGCAGCACAATTTAGCCACAACTTGGGACTCCAGCTAGCTCCATGCTGCTGTCATGTGTTGAGCAGATCCATATGTCAAGATGTTTACCCAAGTCAAACGACTCATTTGCTTGGTAGTCTGCTGCAGGCTCGCTGCCATGTCCACCAGAGAGAGAGAAATAAAGTTCAAATTATTCAGTCCAGGCATTCTGGTCTAAAATTACTACATGACCGAATATGTATCAGCAGATATTAGGTTTGGGGTATTAGCACTATGAGATAATAGTCATATGTGTCTGGCTTTGAACACATGATTATTTTTAATCTTTTAGGTGTGACTTGCTGTTGTTCCTAGAATTCATTCTCCTGGACAGAGTGTTTCGCTTTGGCACGTCTGCCTGACTTAACAAGTGTCAGAGCTAATTTTTTATCATGTCTTAACATAACAGAAGACCTCATGCTGTGTTACTGTGATGACCTAATGCTTCTCAGTGACAGCGATGTGGGGAATCCAGAGATTTGAGTCTTTTTTTTTTCGCTCAAGATTTGGCCTAAAAACAGAGATCCATCCTCAGCTCGGGAGGATTTTTGACACCGCTGGTTGTTTTCACAGCGAGGCAGTGATATCAGAGTCCTGTGCTGTTTTTCTGCTCTGGTGCTGTTCCTTGACATATGGGTCCTGGGGCCAAGCGTGAGGTATAAACAGAAACCCCTCCTTGCAAGCTGCAAGCTTCTCCTGTCAGCAGGAATTCTCTCTCAGGCTGAGTGTGCCGGTGGTCAGCCGGGTGGGCTATACATGACAGATTTGGTATTGGTGGGAAGAAGAAGAAGAGGGAGTGTTGGCTGGAAAAGCTGCTCTTACATAATGGTGCAGGCTATCTATCAGCCGCTGTAGAGTGGAGGAGGTGTGACGTCCCTGGACAAGCTGTTCCTGAGATGAGACAAATTCCGACGCACTCCTCGCTGTGGGATCAGGCTGTCTGAGTGGTTTATATCTCACCCCGTGTTTCAGTTGGAAGTGTGCCCTGTGTCATGTCACCATCACGTTTGCTCGGGGCATTATTCCCTTTTTACATCGACAGACGTTTTTGAAATATAAATATTGTCTTCTGTTACAGGCTAATAGTAGTCTGCAGTTGCTTTCCAATTCCTAAAGACCTATGTAATCGTCTCAAGGGGACATTACAGGTCAAATACCTAGGTCACTTCTTGTGAAGGTTATGAAACACACTTATCCCCAGCCCCTGAGTGCCATCAGTTAAAGCTTCCCAGCCCCTGTGTCCATTTATCCTTATTTAGTGTTAGTGAGTTGTAGAGACACCAAAATCCTCCCTCTCCAGGACATGAAAGATGATACGGCTCATTATTGTCCACACTCTTGATAAAGTTAGATGGAGGACATGTGCCACGTGCTCAAACGCTGTCGGGATGTTTGCAAAATGAAGTGACCCTTTGGCCTCTTCACATCCCTGGTGTCTGTTGTCACCCCTCACCTGAGCCTGGGGCCCGAGATGTGACTCCGAAGTCATGGTTCGTCTTCTGTCTCCAGAGACATACTTGTGCAATGACATCTCGTCTGTCGAAAACTGTCTGGAGGCTTCTTTTAGCTCAAATGGGACCTGGTTATACTTGTCTGTGTTTACCATAAATGGTAACTAAAATAAATCCCTCTGGAGTCCAACACATAGTTGTCGGCCAGCTCAGCTGATGTTTTGCGTGTATTTGGATTCTGTTGCGTCACTGATTATTGATTTCCTGCCAAGTATTCGAAGCATCTCGACAATCAGCGATAACTCTGCTTTATCTTGAACATGAAGGGGATTAACGTAGATTGTGTCAGGTTGATTGTTGGAGTTGAGCCCAATCATTGCTTATTTAATCCGTTGATTCAGACCCTTGAGCTTAAAGGCGTAACTGGACTCTCTTAAAACTCTCAATGAACATTTAATTGAGATTAAAGTACATAGTGTGTGTCACAGCTGAAGAATTAAATTCAAAACTAGGAAAGTGCACTCAGTACAGATCAGCAGATCAGCCTACCAATGCAATGACCAAAACAAAGCGGTAACCTTTTTGGCTGAGGCCAGCTTGACAATAAGGTTATGCACATGAGATCAAATAGAAGACAAAAGCTAATTAATGTGCACACACCACAAACTGGACAGGGGTGTGAATTACCTAAAGCCCTGTTTCCACCAGGCAGTTCGGTACGGATCAGTTCGGTACACCTTTTTTCCGTTTCCACTGTGAAAAGTTGTGGATGGTACCAATGGAACCGTTCCGTACCGTCCCCATGTTTGGTCCCCCCTCTGTTGGGGTACCTAGTACACAGATCTGGTACTGAAAGGTGGAGCTGTGAACACTGCAGTCTGATTGGTCAGTAGAGGACGGTCACTCTGCTCAGGGCTGAGTTGTGTCTGGTTTTGAGGCTCATGTAACCACTGTTCATACTGTGGAGAGTTTTATTAGTAAACTAACTATAAAATGAAAGGATGTTTTGCTGCCTCTCACAGCAGCTGGAGTCGGAGAAAAAATAACTTCATTCACTGGGCCGACTGCGACTTTTTAGGTGGAACATTAACTTGCAATGACGACATGACTCAATCAACACACCTTGAATATTCCATATGACAACTCTGACCATTTCATAATGAGAGGATCTTCACTGTCTGACAGAAATGTGGCATTTATAATAACAGGAGACAATTAAAGTATTACCTTTTTTCCTAGTTCTCATGACACAGATATTTTGAGCTGCAGTAATGAATCAGAGTGTGAAATAGCAGCACTGTCACTGTGGAGGAAAGTAAACTTTGCATAATTTCAAATCCTGCTAAAATCTTGTGTTTAGTGTGTAAACAATCTGTGTTTGTTTGAAGCTCTGTTGTAAAACCAGTGGAAATAGAGCCCTGGAACAATGAACTGATTCTCCTGACCTATAACAATATATAGGCTCCTCTTTTTTACCTGTCACTCCGGACTTCTGTCTATGGATACTTCTTTCCTTAGTGATCTGATTGGTCAGAGTTCGAGATGTTGACAGGCTGTGATCCGATACTCTGAACACAACCTTCTCTGGAGCACTTTAGCTGTTGAGCACAAGTTATCATGGTGATTTATCCTGGTAAAAAGAGAACCAGCTTCATAGCGCTGAAAGCCCAGAGTTAACCCTAAAGTTACATCGCTAACTCCAAATACTACTTGAGCCTCTGGTCCCTCTGCTCTCTCAGCCTGTTTTTTGGCAACAACAATTTGCTCCTTGTGTGCAGCAGTGATAGACTGTTTATATTAAATCAGCATTGTTTTAATATCCTTTATCTTTTTTTGAATCTTTTCTTTATGATCAGTGCTGCATAGCATGAAGATAAGATAAATGACAGTAAGCAAGGCAAAGACATCTGTAAGAAGACACAACTGACTGGTTACAAAACACCAAACTTCTCCTCAGATGATCCACACTGGCGTATCAATGCGACTTAAATAGTTACACTACACGTTTTGTTGAATTTAAGCCCCAGTAAGCCCCCGGGCAGGGAGCAGAACATTGGTTGGGCGCTCTCCTCTTTCTTGAAAAATATCTCTCTGACAGAGTGGAGCTGGAAAACAACTGGTGGTTTTCATGGTAGCAATAATTCTGTAGAGTCTAAGACTACCAGACCGCAATCTCTCATATAGAATTACTTGGCATTTGTCAGCTCTAATTGGTTGAAAGCACTCTGTGTGTGTGTGTGTGTGTGTGTGTGTGTGTGTGTGTGTGTGTGTGTGTGTGTGTGTGTGTGTGTGTGTGTGTGTGTGTGTGTGTGTGTGCAGGGTCTAAATCTGTGTGTGGTTGCATGCGCCAAAGGGAAAAGTAATCTCTTTGGTGATTGCCACAAGACTGCAATGGTGATGACAGCGGAGACGAAGTTCGATGGATATTATTGTAGCATAGGCAGGAACATTGACCTGTGTGTGTGTGTGTGTGTGTTGATGTTTGCATGCACTGATCTATCTCACTGTTTGTCCTGCGTGCTCAGAGTGTCAGTTCGCACATGGGTTTGAAACGCACAGCACCAAGACGGTGTATGTAACCTCTCTGGGCCATATGTGATTAAACTTTGGCTCAAGGCTGTAACGTCACATGTCTGTGATTTGACCAGCCGGGGGGAACAAGGCGCCACGACAGTCCCAATAAAACCAGACCTGCCACGTACGTGCACACACTCAAACACACACGGAGAAACTGAGCTGACTTTAACAGCCAGGCTGTAAGAGGGCACCACGGCCTGTATGGAGGTGGTGATGTGATGAGTCCTGAGCCAGAGGGCTTGACTGAGGTGCACATCACACCATTAGGTCAGAACAACGGTGCTCTCTGCTGACATCTGTGGTGTTCACAACTTCATACTGGGTAACTGGAATTCTGGTCTAGATCTTTCTGACTTTCTGCCTCTACTGTGTAGGCCAGGGGCCGGCCATTTTAAGATTTTTAATTGGTTTGCCATATCAACGTATGTAAATCCTTCGCTCCTCAGAATGCTCCATAAAAAACTTGTGCTATGTCCCCACCTTTTTTTGTTTGAGGCGTTGGTTTGAGTAACTGGCAGAGCATCTGCCGCCCTCATCAATGTGGTGTGTCCGCACTGTTGTCCCTTGTCAGCCCCTGTCTGCATTTTTTTGGTTGATTCAATGTGTTGAATTGGCGCTGGCAAAAGCAGAGCCTGTCTGTAAATGAAATCACTCTACATGATGGCAGTTCAGCTCAGCGCATGAGTAGAGAAATGGAAGTGAGGAAAGTAAACAAAAAGCCAAAGTCAAGAGGGAGTGAGACCAAAACAAACTTATTACGTAAGGTAAAATTGTTTTTCTTTAGTCACTGAGTTCTTAAGCAGAAATGTTTCCTGATGGTTTGTGTTATTGTTTACTGGCACACAGTAAATATGCTCTGTTCTTTAAACATTTGATTGTGTTGTTGATGTGCTAACTGGCTAACTAGCATCAAGACGGTCATCTGGTTTCCCTTTTTGAATGATGATGACAGACGACTGCTGTTTGCTTGTGTGGAGAGTCATTTCCTCTCGCGCCGATTGGCCGTCAGCGGTGGCCCTTGCGGTGTGTTCACATGCAAGTTTTTGGCAATGTGAATCCGGAAGTAACTTAGCACTATAACAATGATTCATTCAGAAATTGCAACCGCTTTTTCTGTAATTGCCTTGACATATATCTCATAAGTCAATCATACAACTTGAATATGTATAGTACATTCCATTGTTTCTTTTATAAGAAACACTGTCGTGGCCAAACTAAAGTCAGCACCGCGTGCTCACCAAAACCATCTCTGCTCAGATTGAGAAGCAGGGATAAAATTAGAGGTCAGTCAATATGATGAAGTGTTAATGGTCCAGCATTCACAGCCAAGCCTTACTCAGAACAGTCACAGCTACAGACAGAAGTAGAGACTAAGATTAACACTACATCTGTTTATTTACAACGTGCACTATTTGGGGATATAGTAGCGTGATGGTGTTAATAGTGTTTAGTAAATGACATTGTCCTGTGCTGAAACAGATTCGTTACATTTGCACGTCATAATGTTGCAGCTACGGTACAACTTTACATTCACCAATGCTGTGGATATGTTTTGGTTAGGTTTAAGCACAAAAACACACTTTCTTATGGTCAGGAAAAGATTAAGTTTTGGTTTAAAATACCTGATTTAACTGGTGATGCCTTGATAGAAATCCACCACTTTTCATTCATTCATGTGTTCCTAAAAAGCCACAGGAAATACAGCAAAACCCACTAAATCACAACCTGTTTTATTGTCATTATACCAGGAAGGAAGGCGGTTATTCTCCCTGGAATGATTTACAGAGGGCCTCAAATTGTCTGAGGGGAATTTAAGCCAGTGATAAAGGATCCAGAAATCACAGTGGTCTTCAGCTTGGCATGCATGTCGCCTTGGTGTCACTCCATCCACCGTCCCCTTCACTTCCCAATGACAAATCCAGCATATACATTATTATACAATTATACATATGATGCTTGCGAATGTAGCATACCTTGCAGAAACATACAATACCAACATTCTTAAGATACTGAGACTTCCTCTCAGCATCCTAGCAGCTAGCAAAGACACACAGACACACCGCAGTATATAGTGCCCCCAGAACTTTTGGTTATTTAGTAATGTGACCCTCTATGTTGTGCTTCACAGTTGAAGAAGTAATAACCATACGTCGTAGCCTGTGAGTCAGTAGGTGCTGTCAACATACAGTCAGCGTACATCAAACTTGATGTCGTCCCCAAGTTAATTAGATCCATGTCCCACAGTGTAGCTGCACTAAACTTTTCAGATTGTTTGTAGGAGGCTTAAAAAGCAGGTATATCTCTGGCCTTACTCAAGAATTGTTTGGCCATGGTCTTGTACAAAGCTCATCTCCACATGACTCCTGTCTGCCCTCACTGCTCTGTCCACACTGTGACTGGTGTTTCTCCCATTGTTGCTCACAGGCTACAGATAAATGATCTCATCTGTGGGGATGTAAACTGTTTTTTATGATGTCCATGTTGTCCTGCTGTTCTCTCTGATGTAAGACCATTTACTGACAATGAAACTCTTAATGGGAACCGGGGTAAACAGTAAGAATTCACAGCCGTCACATGTTTACCTCAGGACTGAGGTCACAGTTACACAGGCTTCCCACAAAGTCGCTACCTGTTAGTTTCATCCCTCCTCATGAAAATCAAGATTTATTTCATGATTTAACCAGAGTCTGTTGTTTCCCATTTCACATGCGTAACAGCAATGATTGCGTATGGGGCTTTAAAGGTTAGTACTGGTGACCTGTGGGTGACCTTGTATTAGTGCAGTGTTGAAATTTGTGATTTTCTTTTGTTTTGTCTATCTCACCGGACAATATCTTGTCTTGATTTTAGATGTTTTATCACAAGCAGTGTTTGTAATCCCATGTGGGATGACCAAATCTTTGGCAACACATGAACTACAGCTGTTAACTATAACCTGTAACAAAGGTAATTGTCCTTGAGTTTTCAACACTCTTTTGCTTTTATTACTTGTCTTGAAGTCTTGAAAACAGTCTTGAAAGCATGTAGGATCAGCAAGGAAAGATGTTTTAATGGAAATAATATTTAGCAGTTGACATGTATACTTGAACTTGATGATTCATTCTTGATTTTAGAAACATATGATTGGCCCACGGTGAAACTGCCCGCTATGCCAGATGGCGACCCTCTGCTCACTTGAATTACTGAAAGCCATGCTACTTTACCCGTAGACTGTATATAAAGATGGACGACATGACAGCTCCTCAAAAGTGAAGAAAAAACAAACCCCGTCCACTCTCATGCCAAACTAAAAGATCGGTACACATAAATTGATCATAGCGTTAGTTCAGGCAGGACACGATATCTAGCTCAGCTCACATCCCAGCTACATCAGCTGATCTCAAACAGCCCAATCAACTGATGGAGCAGCTGATAGATGGAAGGGAGTCAGCTGATCGATCACATGATTCCTTTCTATGCAACCAATTGGCAAATCTCATTCAGGACACCTTATTTAAACTGCTCTGGCCTGCCTACTGTTGCTGCTTCCTCTGCAAGCCGCTTTGCAACTCTTTTCCTCCCCAGCTCCTCCTTTTCATGCTGTGTCTGACTTATCAATGTCTTTTCTGTTTGTCATTAGTCCCTTTAACACTGCCAGATTTTCCGCGAATGTTGCACCGTTTTCCAGCAAGCTGTGAGCGTTTAGACACACAGAGCCGGATTGGCGAGTTGATCCGAGATGCCCAATTTTCTGCCTTGTGGAGAAGTCATATTGGCGGAAACAGGTGATTCCCTCCCACGTCACTGTTTACATCACACGCTGAGCTACACGTTTTGTTGCTTGCTCACGCCCCCCATTGCCCAGAAAAAGGCGCATTCTGTATAAACAAAAGTAGGTAGGTGGCATTTTGCTGCACTCCCCGATTTTGTTTTTATACTGCCAATGCTGAAAAAAGACTGATTGGGCTTTCCTGCAAATTTGCACAATTCCTATCTAAAAAGGGCTATTGATGCTGCTCTGTTCTGTTCCCGGGGGGTCTTTGCTGCTGCTCTCCCTGCCTCAGGCTTTCCAAGTGGGCGCATGGTAGGGCAGAGACGTTTGTTCTCTACGCCTTAGGCTTTCCATGTAGGTGCATAGAAGAGTAGAGAGGTGTGCTCTCTCCGCCTCAGGCTTTCCTTGTTTGCACATGGAAGGGCAGAGAGGTTTTCCACATAGACACATGGAGGGGCTGAGAGAAGTGCTCTCTCCACCGTAGGGCTTTCTGCATAGGCTCAAGGAAGGGCAGAGAGGCCTGAGAAAAGAGCCATACTGCCACATATAATACTGCAAATAGAAATAAAGTTTTCTTTGACTTAAGTGTTCCTGACTTAAATGCATTCTTACCGATGGCAGTGCCTGTATCCAGGAAATAAAGATGGAAGACCCATCTTTATATACAGTGTGTGCTTTAACCCAAAGATCTATAATGCAACTCTTCAATTCAATTGGCGTAAATCTCTCCTGGGACCTAATACACCCAAGACGTTTGATGTATTTACGACAGATCTTCAGTCCATTGGCATGTAGAGTAAAACATGTTGTGCTGCATCAGCACTCCACTAACAAGTCCTTGTTTGGTAGCAATGGTGATTGAAGATCAAACTCAGAGGTTGTGTGTTTTCATCTTGTTGGGCTCTGAGGATTTTATTTGTAGGAGTGTACTGTACTCAAGAGACTCTGCCTGCAGCTAAAACATATGGAGGTAATTTAAGATTACAGACAGATTGTTGTGTATGTGAGCCGTGATGCGCTCATGTTGACCACAGCTATTAAAACAGTGTTTATTTGCTGTTTGTGACTCCACATTCTGCACATTCTGTCTGGATTTCTATGTCCTGAGTACACGTGTCTGCTTCTCTGGACCTACAGAGATGGAGTCCAGTGAAATCTGATGCTTTTCAATACTCTGAGATGAATAGGCAACATGCAGCTTCATTCCTATCATCCAAGTTGCATCAGTCTGTCACGGGCTGCAATATTTCATGCATGGGCACAAGGATGCACATGCACACACCATCTAATCTACAGGTCTACAGATGGTGGTCACACGCCAAGATACACTGCACGAACAAAGGCAGGGAAGACGAAGAAATTAGGCCTGAAGGTGAATAACACTGAACGTAAACACAACTTTGGTTTATTTACAAGAAAACTCCACAGGGTGCCTTTAAGTTAGGCTTTCGTTTAAATTCTGTTTGCTCACGGTCACGTGCATGTACAGCACTTAGATGGGTTGTTATTGATTCATCCCTGACTGAGCTGTGTGCGACTGCTTTGCAGATAAAACAACATGAAGATCTGATTCCTAATTCAGCTCTGGCCTTCACTTCAGAAGGTATGCAGCAGTAGAGGTTGCCACTTTGTAGAAATGATCCCAATTGTCACATCTGCATCTTTTTAACGTGCCATTACAGTGCAGCCATGATTATTATTATCATTTCTTGCTCGGCCTTGACAAGTTGCTGCCAGGTATTCATGCTTAGTATTGAATATTTTGTTATTTCATTATCTTGATCATATTCTGATTGGTCCCAGCAGATGGAAACTTAGCCTGGAACATTTTGAATAGTCTGTCTGCAGCGTGCCCTTAATTAAATCAGATCTGTGACCAGATGGTGTCAGCATGGTAATTTAAACTGAAGTGTGAAGCTAGATTGAGACACTCTGTTTTTAACCAGTGTTTTTTTTTTTTTTTTGGAACATAGAGTATGAGCCTGGCCATAAACAGCACGGGGAAAAAAACTTTACAGGAAAGCGCTCACTATTTTTATCTGCTCCCATTTGTTGAAGGTCCTCAAAACATTCATGGTCTCCACTTATAAGCACACAGAAAATGACTGTCCTCATTTGTTAAGCAGTCGTTGCTTTTGTGGTGTAGATCATTTGTATTTATGAGGGCTATATTTTTATTTGCTTGGCATGACATGACAAAGGCTTTGAAGTGAAGTAACTGGTTAGTTTTATGTGTTGAGCGAAAGCCAAGTGATCCTAAGTGTTAACTTGTGGACCTGAGACCCCCATACTGCTCATTCATACTCCCTTTACATACCAAAATAGGTACGTCCATTTCAAATGCTACAGCTAGTAGATGGCACTAGAGGGCAGGGTCAAAAGTTTAACACAACAGCAAACGAGGTGATGGTGGAGGAGGTTGTAATATTGAACCTTAAAACTGAGGTAGCCTTTTCGACCGTGGTGTTTTGTGATGCCTTTAAATAGGCTCCAACGTGGATGGAGAATCCATCCATCCATCCATCCATCTATCCGTGTATCTATCTTCAACCGCTTATCCAAAGTTAGGTTGTGGGGGCAGCAGGCTGAGCAAAGTATTCTAGACGTCCCTCTCCCCAGCAACACTTTCCAGCTCCTCCTGGGGGACCCCAAGGCGTTCCCAGGCCAGACGAGATATGTAATCCCTCCAGCATGTTCTGGGTCTGCCCCGGGGCCTCGTACCAGTGGGACGTGCCCTGAACACCTCCAACGGAAGGGCCCAGGAGGATCCTGATGAGATACCCAACACACCTCAACTGACCCCTTTCGACACAAAGGATCAGCGGCTCTACTCCGAGCTCCCTCCGGATGTTCGAGCTCCTTACCCTACATGTATCTCTAAGGCCGAGCCCAATTTTAACAGCTTATATCCATGATCTCATTCCGAGATTGGACGGAGAATTCTTTTCACTATATCACTGATTCGTTCCGTTCCACTATTTTTTAAATTTCTTCATCGTCTCCTACGGTTGTATCTCGCTTGAACTATGCTACACTGCCTCCACGATCTCCAGTGGTACTAGTCTCGCCACCAGACAATCAGAGATCTCCGCCTTCTGATAGTCTGGGCACCCTCCCTTCTAAAGTGTGTTTAACACACTGGAGAAAACGGCCCGGCAACAAAGCTACGCCTCTTGCATTTTTGAAAAGGACACGCCCTCCCGGAAATGTGCGCTCCCCCTTTTCTCGTCCACAAGGACACAAACATACAGAGAGCTTGAAAATGGATGCCAAGAGATTTAACTCTGTTTTATCAAACGTGTGCTCAGTCCACAAGATTGTGGAAATGAAGGACTTAGAGCGACTTTGTTTAAAACTTTTAACACAGTCGGACTATGTTTACAAGCACAAGAGTTCAGCGAGCCACCAAAGGACTGCCCTGCGTATTTACTATTGTTTCTGCAATGTAGGGAGTTTTTTTAAACTCTGAAATTGTATCCGCCAATCTAAACACAAAATCAGGGAGAAAGACATCAGTCTTTAGTAAAGCAAAGCGTCTAAAGACTGACTCGTGAGTTTAGGTCGTATTGCTCTGTTTCGTCCATATCTGCAAGCTGTCACAAATATGGACGAAATGAACACAGAGTATGGACAGAGTATTTTGCAAACTGTCTTACCCTTAATTTAGAATACAAGCAACAAGTCAGCAGCTCAGAAGTGCTACACAGGATTTCATCAGCCAGCTCTGACCTCTTTCATGGGCTCACTGTTCTTAGGGCAGCAGCTGGCAAAACTGTCTTCACCAGACTGACTCATATGAGAAATAACATTTAAACAGTTGTTGTCTTCGATTACAAACTGTATAAGTGTCAATAGTCAAGGCCACTACCCTTTGTCACAGTATAATGCACTGTAAAATGAACGCCATGATCTACTTTCAAGTTTTGTTTTTGCATGTGAACTAGTAACAGTGTCATTGGAATGATCAGCTTCATCAAACACTGAGCTGCCTCATAGCCAGCAGTCATGTTATCTTTCTTGTAGACAAATGAGACATGCTAACAAAGCCTGAGCCAACACACATTCATTAAATGGCAATGTGTATTTTAAATGAACTGCATCAAAGGCTGGTGTGCAGCAGTCTGAAAGGCATTAGCCCTCAGCCTCCTCTGCCAGCTTACAGACACTTCATTGATTGTCTCGCTCGCTCTTCCAAATGAATATTGGCCTCCCTTCTCGTTGCTCACACAGCCACCCAACCTGACTCCTCGGACTCTGTCACTTTTTCCACTCTAATTGTCAGTTAGGCCAGGTCATTTTCCAGCTGGGATACAGTGCGAGGGATTTTGTTTATTATGCCTTTGCGCTGGCGACAGCCACAGCCGAAGGCAATATGTTTTCATATTGTCCTTCTGTCTGTCTGCTGTCCCCATCTCATGAATGCCTTGAGGGAATTTTTGTAAATGTGGCACAAAATGGTGGTCGAAGTTCGAGGTCTGTCACTCAAGAATTCATACGCTGATTATCAAAACATTTCACACAAATGTCTTATAGGATATATCCAAAAAGTCAAAGGTCAACTTCACTGTGATGTCATAATGTTCTGCGAAAACACTTTTCTTGCCATTACTCAACGTCCTATCTCAGGAACAGAAGAGGAGACATTTGGTCACATACTCATAAAACACATTATGAAACATCAGGAGAGGTTATTCTAAAAAGATAAGTTTTCAGTTGCGACTTAAAAGAAGAAACCAACGTGCGTGAGACCCTGAGGGAGAGCATTCCACAGATTAGGGCCAGCCACACTGAAGGCCCCATCACCCATAGTGCAGAGCCTGGAGTTGGGAGTTGGGATCAAATGGGCATCAGAGAAACGGGGTGAAGATTGGAAAGGTAAGGCAACACCAAGCCATGGAGAGATTTATAGAGGAGTTGAGTGTCACATAACATAGGTTTATGACAAAATCACTTGACGACACGACTCCTGTGTGTTCACGGCAAGAGAGGAGAGGGAGAGACGCTGTGCTGCTGCCAGAGGAGCCGCTGAATGAGTTCCCTCTGAGCGATAAGTCACTAAAAGAGTCTGAGAACTCCGGAGCTGTTCATAAAACATTCAGGACGCCACAGTTTATTCCACACTACTGAAGCTGCTCCTCTTTGTGGAACCACCGCGGAGCCGGGAATAATATCGCTTTCAGCCATGCTTGTTGTTGCCATGGGTAACAGTATGATGTCAGTATGTCAACAAGTGGAAATATCATGACATGAGTTTTTCATATAATAAAAATTTTGTGGATATTATCGTGAACGAGATGACAGGGCACGCTGTATTTATGCATCTGCACACTCTTGGATTCTGTTTTCAGTCTGAGAAACTTTATTCAGTGTGGACATTTTACTTTATAGTGTTGAGTGTGCATTTCCATCCTCATAAAACTTTTACCAAGCTGTTTCTTTTTCTTTTTTTCACATTTTGAAATCCTGCATTGTTTGCATCCATGTTAAATTGCTGGCAGTCCCGTCTTCCCTGTCTTTGCTGGCACATTGCTGCGTGTTGTCACCATCTGTCTGGAATAGTCACTCAGTAGAATGGTGAGAATCTACTGGCTGCAGTTTGCAGCACTACAAACTAAACTGCTCTATACTGCTACTAGAGGTCAAAAACTCCACATGATGCCTTCAATAACACCCTCAATCTGTGTCAGTGTTCCCTGCTAGTCATCATACGAGAAACACAGTTTTTATTACAGCTTGTAACTCGTTCTTGACCTTCGAAGCTGCAGCTGACAAAACAATTTCAACTCAAGGTCCATTTGCTTGCTTGCTCTGGAACATTTGATTTGGACCTACAGTTCTGTGGCAAATGAGCAAACTCAAATTGCTGATGAAGACCGTGTGATTGGGTCAAGCGAGTTGAGACCGTTTCTGTATGCTAAACGTGTTTGGATCAAAGAGGAGGAATCTATGGGTGCATTCGTCAATCTAATCTGATGCTGTACGCTAAAATGACAGAGCTGATATTCGAAGAAACAGAGCGCTCTGTTTCTGTATGAGTAGACGAATGGTTAAGTTCAATACATGTTTCACTTTGCTAAATAGCAAAACATTATATTTCAACAGCGCTTTGAATTTACAAATGGTCCAGTCCATGCCATAGTTTCCCCCGGCACTTAGGATCTTCCTTACTGTTGTAGGCCAGTGATTTGCTCTGATAATTTTGCCTCTGGTGATTTAAGATTGAAACTCAGTGGCAGCTTTTCTGCCTTGACTGGTGGCAGACTGGCAGCATTGATGTGGTCGACAACTGGAACCACTGGAACCACTAATCTTGAGTGTCCATCTTGAAACTGTGCTGAATTCTTTAGATCTTCTGTGCTGCGGGGGAAGACATGTGAGGCAATCACCTTTTACAATTTGTTGCTTCTATGCAGCAACATCTCTAATTTAAAGCCCTGTCAACTGTCATGGCTCCATATGAGTCCGGACAGACATGGATGTAAACTGCAACACCAACTCGACTGGTTTTCGGAGGCGTACAACCACAAGGTGGTAATTCTAGTTTTACAGCCTGTAACCATCAGGCAGTTTAATCATTCTAAAGATTTACAGTCGTAGCACTAAAGTGACTGTGGAATCCCTGACAAACTGTAAATTAGTCCAAATAATGCCTCGGTGCTGCAGCTCTTTATTGTGTCTGGCTGTCAGTGACTGGAGGTCTCGGTGTTCGTGTATTCCCGTTTCCAGTGGCCGGTCATTACTCAGTGTGATTTAGTGGGCTTGTCTGTGACTGGTATGAGCTGGTGAAGAGACAAACTTCATTGTCCACCGGCTGGGCTTTTACTAGCCTTGACCAGAATATACTGTTGTTACTGGGGTGACTTGAGTTTTAAGGATGCTCGCACAATTTGCACTATCATCTGTTGTTTTATTAATGTTCATATGAATGTATCCTAGTGTCCTGCATAAATATGTAAAATTAAATGTCCTCTTTTTGTTGATTATTATATTGTTTTTTACATGTTACACACACGCACATACATATGCAATTTTAGAACTCAGAAGTTTTGGCATCAATCAGTGACCCCTTACATAAACTTAATTCACAGTGTCTCCCATCCCTGTTTTTTGTCTGCAGTTGTACAACTTGAATCAAAATTACTTAACCATCAGTATTAAGGTTTTGGCATCTTGCGCTGTTATGAAATAGCAGCAGATAAAAACATGTAAAATAGCTGAAACCCAAAGTTGTGGCTGGCACAACTTTACCACCCATAGCTTCTCTAAGTGCAGCTCCACAGCGTGGTGACTGGCCAGAACAAGCTAATGAAATAACTTCATTAGGGGCCACATGTAGTGAGCAGAAGAAGCAGAACATTAGGCCCAGAGGTGGGTCCCTGGTTCTTTTTAACAGAGCTCCGAGGTTTTGTACAATGTTGCATAACAGCATCTGCATGGTGTTATATATTTAGGGTCTGTAAGTCCTCGAAAACTCTTACAGTATCTGAAATTATCTTATTCAAGGCCTTAAATGGTCGTGAACGCCACACTGTCCTATGCACTGTGTTTTCATTCAGACTACTTTGCTAGTATCTCCTGCAGCTTTATGCTCCTGACCCGTACAATGCTTGAATGCTTGAGCTACATTGAGATGTTGTTTTTAGCTTTTACTTTGAGCTTTAAATAACCTCCTCATCCAGTCTGGGTGGCGACTGGCTGTGTTTCCGACCCTCAGATGGTAAATCTTGGCATGAAAAAGGTCAGGTCAGAATGAAAGGGTCAATGTCTCCCAGCTACGCGCAGCCTATTGAATTTACTCATCACAAGACCTTAAATCCAGCAGTTACGTGGATGACTTGAGGGCAATGGACTCAGCACTTTGAGTTTCAAATCCACGTGGGAATGCAATGAGGCATGGGTTACATTTGAAGGGTTTGGCTGGTCTGAGGCCAAGATCATTCAGTACTGGTCAGGTGAGGCACGATGACAAGGTCACAGCACTTTGACTGACTGTTTTGTGGGGCCATTAAGTCAGGAGGTTAACCAACTGTTGCCAAGGTCATTGTGCCTTGACATCAGATACGCTTTTATGTAATAAGGCGGTGGTATTCGCTCATACGTAGACACTGGTGGCGCCAGACTCTTGGCGATGTACTGCAGTGGTTCCCAACTGGTCCAGCCATGGGTCCAGATCTCTCCTTAGTTATTAGCTCGAGGTCCACATAGTTTAATATATTCAGCATCATACTTGTGTTTGGTGATGTCATCAAGCTAGTTGGCTGTCTTTGTCAGTTAGCTCTCACTCTAGAGCAGGAAACAGCACTTAAAATAAAAGCTCTGAGCCGGAAATTCACTGTACTTGAAAATAGGCAAGGCAAGGCAAGGCAAGTTTATTTGTAGAGCACAATTCGTACACAAAGTAATTCAAAGTGCTTTACAGAAGAAGAAAATGCATTAAAATCACAATACAAAATCAAAACATAAATAATCATTATAAAATGAACTTTAAAAGAGAAGAGTGCAGATAAGATCCTTTCAGTCATATGCACAGTGAAATAGAGCTGTTTTGAGCCTAGATTTGAACATTGTCAGAGTAGAGGCCTGTCTCACATCTTCAGAAAGACTGTTCCAGATTTTAGCTGCATAAAACTGGAACCCTGATTCCCCATGTTTAGTCCTGACTCTGGGCACCAGCAGGAGGCCGGTCCCTGAGGTCCTCAGAGTCCGAGATGGTTCATATGGCACTAACATGTCAGAGACGTACTTTGGTGCTAGGCCGTGGAGAGACTTGTACACAAGCAGAGCTGCTTTAAAGTCTATTCTCTGAGCCACAGGAAGCCAGTGTAGAGACCTGAGCACAGGACTAATGTGCTCGTACTTCCTGGTTCTGGTCAGGACCCGAGCAGCAGCATTCTGGATGTACTGCAGCTGTCTTACGGCCCGTTTGGAGAGGCCAGTGAGCAGGCCGTTACAGTAGTCTAACCTACTAGAGACAAATGCATGGATAAGTCTCTCCAAGTCAGGTTTAGACACTATACCTTTGATTTTAGCAATGTTTTTTAGATGGTAAAAGGCTGCTGATGTTATTGATTTGATGTGGCTGTTAAAGTTCAAGTCTGAGTCCATTATTACCCCGAGATTTCTAACCTGATTTGTAGGTTTTAGAGAGAGAGACTGGAGGTGACTGCTGACACTTTCTCTTTGTTTCTGTGGACCAAATACGATGACTTCAGTCTTGTCTGAATTTAGCTGGAGAAAGTTGTTTTGCATCCACACACTGACCTGTTGGATGCAGTGACAGAGTGAATCTACTGGTCCATATTCACCTGCTGTCAGTGACACATAGATCTGAGTGTCGTCTGCATAATTGTGGTAGGACACATTATTACTTTGTATTAACTGGCCTAAAGGCAGCATGTATAGATTGAACAGAAGGGGTCCCAGGATTGACCCTTGGGGCACCCCACAGGTCAAGGCCATGTGGTCTGAGGCACAGTTACCAATTTCAACAAAGTACCTGTCTTCTAGATAGGACTTCAACCAATTTAGAGCATTGCCAGAGATGCCCACCCAGTCCTCTAATCTCTGTAACAGGATCTCATGATCGACAGTGTCAAAAGCAGCACTCAGATCTAGCAGGACTAAAACTGAGACTTTGCCTGCGTCAGTGTTCAGGCGGATGTCATTTGTCACCTTAATAAGAGCAGTCTCAGTGCTGTGATGGGGTCTAAAACCCGACTGGAAAACATCAAAGGAGTTGTTCATTAGGAGAAAGTCAGTCAGCTGTTGGTAAACAACTTTCTCAAGGAGTTTGCCTAAAAACGGCAGATTTGAAATGGGCCGGTAGTTGTTCAGTACTGTGGCATCAAGACTGCTCTTCTTTAGGAGAGGCTTTATGACCGCAGTTTTCAAGGCCTTTGGGAATGTTCCAGACTGTAGTGACATGTTAACTATGTGAGCGAGTGGTGGTAACAAACTGCTCAGCACAGACTTTAGAAATCTAGTGGGTAACACATCAAGGCAGCATGTAGATGAATAAATAAATAAAGTGTGTTTTGTACAAACATGACACATTTGTCACTTGTGGTCCATTCAGAATGGTGGTTGATGACGTAAAATGCAGGCCTCAGCTTGCAGAACAGTAATGGCGGCCCAAGCGCTAACTGTAACGTCAGGAAACACAGCAGTCAGTGAAGTTATTGCAGAAATAGAGTCGATAACAACAATTAAACAAGAACAAGAGTATGCACTTGTGGAATTTCTTGGAGGACAAGATATTTTTGCCTGGATTTGGCAAAAGCTTGATTTATCATCTGGCTTTGTTCGTGACGAACAAGATATTTCCCGGTGTTTTGTCACACTCATTTTCTGGAGGAGTTTGTCTGTCAAAGCAAGTACTCTCAGCCACTTTAAGTGTTTTAGGCCGCACTGAGACCAGACTGATACAGACAGCGAAAAAGAATGTTGCGCTCACGTCATCAGGATGGTCTTACCAGGCCAGGAAAATTGTGACGTCACACATTGCTTTCGAGTTCAGCATTTTGGTCGCCGCCATCCTGGTTTCTTGTAGCCAGAAGTGACCATATTTGGACGAAAGGGTGGAGCTGTGGCGGAGAAAGGGGTGTGTGTGATTCATAGTCTGTGATGATGCCTCACAGACAGCCTGTCACTCAAAGAGGCCCCGCCCTTAATTATGTGCAATTTTGAGCCTTAATAAAATGTAAACACGTGAGTTATATAAAGATTCACCCCTGTGTAATTGTAATGAATATTGATATTGTACCAGGCTATAACATGTTTATTTCTGCTGTAAATTTGGACATGTTAACAGAGGGGTCGATGAGGATTGACATGCTGTTGGAGCCATTAGAGAAACTGCAGTTTTCTGGACTTCCACGTGGGCCTCATTTGTCAGCCCCCGCTTGATTTGTACCATCAACACCTGTCCTGTAACTGTCTGCATACCGTACCTTTTTTTTTTTGGTGGAATACTATTTATTCCAGTAAATTAAAGAAAAGACAATAGTGCAGCTGCTAATGAGCTAATAATAATGTTAGCTTCCTCCCTTTTGCCACTCTCCCTGCGAAGGTCAGAACTGTCAAGATGGCTTGCTGCAGGTCAGCGGCACAAATTTGTGGGTCAGAGTTCACCAAAGTTGAGTGTACCGCTGTTGTGTGTTTGTAAATCTCAGATGGCTGGACGTGAGCATAGCCAACCTGACATGCACCAGGTACTGGGTGGTGTACCTGCAGGTCATACAGGAGGCCGTGTGGCCAGGAGGAGCTCTGCCTACCGCCCCTCGACTTGAACGCAGCCAGCAGCAGAAGGACAGCACCAGGCAACAAGCCTTACAGTGTCTGATGAGACTCCTACCAGGTACGTGCACATGCAGACAAACAGCAACAACACAAACAGCTGGTTACACAGTGTTTTATAATTCTGTGTCTTTGTGTCTCCAGATCTGGTCTCTGACATGTTGGGCTCAGACAAGTACAAACTCAGCTGGCAGACTGCACTGGACTCTTTTCAAGACCCCTACATTAACAGGTGAACATACACTGTGCACCAGTGCATTGGGGATGCATGGAAAAGGGGGAGAAAAGCACTTGGTAAACCTTCTTCTCATCTAATGATACACACAATGATAGCGGTATCTTCGCCACGCTGCTAAACGTCCATTAATCTGTTTAGAAATCATTGCAAAAAAATGTTTTTTGGGTTCATACGTACATTACAAAATGAAATTCAAGCACAGTTTTTGTGTTTTCAAGGACTTCACTCGAAGCAACTAACACAAATTCAAATGTGAATTTTAATAATCATCAATTAATGATGTGATCATCGTCTCTTTTTCGTGAAGGGTTACTTAACACACTCTTTTTAGGTATAACTGTTGACAACTATTAACACCCCCTTCGACCTCAGCTGTACTTTGTTTTGTTCTAATTAGCATATTTTAGCATGCTAACACGCCAACGGCTGATGTTAAAACGGTTCCTGATGATTCTCTGGTGCTTACGTAAGCACAGACTCGGAGACGCTCACCTGGAATCGCACAGTGTGGGCTAATTTCTTCACTAAACAACAGTAAAGTAGTGTTGAGTAAACAGCTGGAGAGGTCTGAAACAGTTACAGATGTACGAACAAACCATGGTTTAAATCAGTCAGCTCTGCCTCATATAGCATTTTGATTTGATATACAGCGTCCCAGAAAGACATCAAGACACTTTTTACTTTTTACATATTCTTATTTGTGAAATACAAAAAGGTCTCACTGGTTTCAAACTTGTTCCTTTTGATAACCTCACCACTAAAACCCCCACACTGGACCTTTAAACTTAATACGTCAAACGACATGACAGATAGGACGTTGACACTGACAAAAATAACATGGTTTTAATTTAGTTTTTCAGAGCAAGACTTCAAAGACTCCACGTGACTGCGATAACTCAAACAGGTCGCAGAGCTCCAAATCTAACCATGGGCCCGACACCAGCTATTTTATCAAAGCATCTCCTCACTAAATCTCACCCACATTAAGTCACTGAAGAAAAGATGCTGACAGCTGCTCCTTTGTTCCCTTAGACATCTGGTCTACTGCATATTTGATCTTCTGCTTGAGTTCCTGGTTCCTGAAATACCTGAGGAGGACTTCCAGAGGAGCCTGTTGCACACGCTGTCCAAGAACCCCGAGAAGCTGCTGGCATGAGGAGAAAACCCGCAGGAACAACCCAGCTTCCATTTTCCATCATCCTAACTGGTCATTCACCACTGATGAATTGCTGAACAGCAGTGTGACAGCGAGGCTGCTCCTGTTCTACTAATCTTCTGCGATGAGAGTGTAAGTGAATGTTTCTGGTGAGACTGAATATTCTGTGTCCCCACTTTAAACTCGTGAGGTCCCTCAGGCTGTCTTTAATTACGTGTTGATGTGTTGACATACGTGGGTCTTCAACATGGTGTCCTGTACACACACACACACACACACACACACACACACACTTCTACACAAACTACATTTGAAGCAGCTTTGATTACATGAGAGCACCTGGTTTGTGTTTGATCTCAGAATGTGTCTGACGTGCCGTTCAGATCTAAACATGTGGCAAAGTCTCCTCCAATCTCCCCATCAGGCCTCTTCCTGCTCGCTAAACTCCGCGGCTTTGACTAAACTCACTTCAGATGGTTTTCACACTCTACCCTCATCCCTTCTTGGAGTTTCAGGGTAGAAAAACCCACACCTGTTGCTCTACTCTGGAGAAGCAGGATTTGCTTTTCCCCCTAACTTAAATCTCAAAATGCTCCGTTGGGATTCAGCATCACTGTTTCTATTCTCCATTGACCCATTCTTCAATATCCCACTGGCTCTGTATCGAGCTGCACATGTGATTCTGACATAATGTGAGCTCTACTCCTTAAATCTGAGACTTCCTGAGGGATCACATGTCTCTGGCAGTGACTTTTTTTAACCTGCAAATGTCCAGGTGTAGGAAAGGAACATAATGTAGTGTAGTGTGGTGAAGAGTTGGACGCAAGACGTTTTACTGGCTTCATGGACGCGTCACAGTTCCTTTAACAGGCCCCTCGGAGAATTATCTTTGCAGTTAATGTCTAAATCATAGAAGAACCTGGCTCCACAGAAACAGGTATATGAAGGATTGAGGAAAGGCATTGGTCAAGGTCCATTCAGAAACGTAAACAGTGAACTGCTGGAGTCTCACTTACTTTTGGTTGTATCTGTCCATGCTGTCAGCTCTCTAAAATGTCTGCTTCCATCCAAATACTATATACTTTAATATGTGGTGATCACAGCATTTTAAAAATAGGTTAGAAATATTTAAGAGCAGTGAGTCCACAAGTAGGACAAAGCAATATATCGATATCATGTCAATAGTAAGGATGCACCGATTTTGAAATTCTGGGCCGATACAGATGTTTTAAGGCTGTCCCCAAGAAGTCGACCAACCGTTAGTCGACCAGAAAGGTCATTAGTCCGCAAACATGAAACTCTAGTAAGAGCTGTGCCTTGACTGGACCATGTGGGACTTTAATTTGAAAGGGCAGACACAGGAAGTGTCCACGCTCAGCAGTCAGACAGGAGTCAGGTTAATTTCCAGGGCTGGTACCTGCGGTTATTCCACAGGCTAGTTAATAACATGTCGGGCAGGAAATCCAAAGTGTGGGATCATTTTGAGAAGGTGAAGGACGAACCCAAGGTGATATGTAAACTCATCTTCATTGGTCGACTACAAACATGACGTATCATCTGAAACATGGAAGTAGCTACATGCCCATTAGCCCACAGCGTCATTAACAGGCGGCTCGCTCAGTGTGTGACGTGCACTTGTAGATAAAATATAGGCCTATATTAATGAAGGTTCATTAGTACGGTTTGTATTTCTCTGTAATGTAGCACAGTGTTAACAATGTTACTGATACTATTCTTTCTCACACCTTCAACTCAAACCACCAAAATATATCATTTAATAATTACATTCATGTCGACTAGGAAAATTCTTAGTCTGGGGCAGCCCTATGATGTTTAATCGATCCTTGCCACCTGATTAGCTGAATCAGACATATTCTGATGTCTATATAATCAATGCTTTTCCCCTGGACCTCCACCTTTGCTGCCTGAGGACAGTGAAGTCGTGGAGTTCAATAGCTGTGGTCAGTCATTTGCTAGTCACATTAGAAACCATCCGAAGAGAGTTTCAGTGGTGTCACAACACAGTCTGCAGTCATTTCAAACATATTCTTGAAGGTTTTTGCATTTTGGAAATCTGCCTCAGCGTCTTACTGCCTTCACAGTGACAACACAGCAGTCACCGCTTCTCTCCCAGCTGGACAGACAGAGAACGGAAAACTGTTGTAGTGTAGTGAAAACATCCAAAGTATTTCACAACACAGATGATCCCCCTCATATCTCTACCACGGCGTAATGTCTTAACACACTGTCTTAAAATTCTGCTTAGTTAATCTTCAGTTGCAGCTGGCCAGAATGATGATGTCATCCAGACTAAACCTTTTCTGGCATCCGAGAGTCCAAAATGTTCTGACTAAAATTTGGAGAACTATTAATGTGAAGTGTAAGACTGCATACCTTTGTAATTTATTTTTAGGAGGATGGAATGTAAATGGGCTTTATTAATATATTAGTATTTTCCCATTTGACATATATCCAATATGTCTCCTGTGACTAAATCTGCACATTCGGTTATGTCATGTGTGTTTGTTATGCCAAGTCTGATAAATGTTACATTCCATTGTGTAAGTAAAAAGTGATGCTAATGTTACAATCATTCCAGTGTTTTGCACTCATGTCGTGGTTAAGTGGTCTTATCCTTGTCTTAAAGGGATAGTTCAGTCTTTTTAAGTGGGGTTGAATGGAGTACTTACCCGCGGACAGTATATTATATACAGTAGATATCAGTTGGCATGCCCCGAGTTTGGAGAAGCAGACAGGAGTCCGACATGGGAGCTAAGCAATGTACTGTTGTTGACAAGTCATCAACAAAAGGTGTTCTGACCACCTAAAAAATCATAATCAGTTTAAGTTTAAGCTATATAAAGAGTATTTTCACTAGGGCTGTACCCAAATATTCAGATATTTGGATATTCCAATATTCGAATATTCGTTTATATGGCTAGGTATTCGTTATGAAAAGTTGGTATTCGATATTCGTTTTTTTATTTGTTGGTAAATGTAGGTTATCAATAAAAATCAAAACTTTAAAATTACATTGTTAAAAATGTGAAAATGTAGTGTATCCTACCAACTGAGCTTGTGCACACGGCACGCTTGAGCGCATCCGTCTGAGGCTGTGGATCAATGACAGTTGAAGTTTTACCACTTTATCACTATTCCCTCTAACTTGTAGCTGTTTTTTCGTTATCTTTCGAATTTAATATGGATTATGGAACCGTTTTTGTCGACGCTTGTTTCCCCTGTTTTGTACAATAAATTATTGTTTAAAGTTTCTTTTGGAGTGCGCAACACAAGTGTGTTTTGAAAACGACCGCGGACTGTCACCTGCTCAACGCATCAGTACCTTCGAATGCTATGACAGTACTAGATTATAGATTAATAGATTATAATAATAATGTCAAAATATAATTTACAGACAGATTTAACAGACGATCACGCGCGTTACGGGTCGGCCCGCGCATCACTACTCAGCTCAGTCTATAAGGCTGTACACGTACAGTAAGGCTATAGACATTATATTCTATTCAGGTCGGCAGAACCAGCAGCGCATCGGCTCTACAGTGCACGGCACTGCTGATTAACTATTTTATTGCAGCACAGAGTGTCTGCCAGCAACCAATTACTTGCAGAGGCTTCCTACAACTTGTTTCAACGGTTTTGATTTAATCAGAAGCCAAATTAAACAGCATGACTAGCCAATGTGAAAGTCAAAAGAAAGCATAGAATAATGTACTGAAGGAGACTGTTGTGCCACCACATTTTTTTGTGGTTTGAGAGCAAAGATCCGGTCGCTGCTGTGCAAAACTCCGCAATGCAATTAGGTCCGAAAAAACCCCAGAGTCCGCATATTCGTTATAAATTCTGCCGAAGGTCAGAATGTTAAAAAATGGTATTCGGGACAGCCCTAATTTTCACTGCTTTACCTTTTCTGTCAGACATCGATTTCCATTGGTAAAATGAAGCCATTGTATCGCTCTCTTCAAAGCCAGACTCCATTGTCAAAAACAGCGATTTAACATTGCTGAACACAGGAGCTGCTGGTCTACTGCTGCCTCGAACAGTTAGTTAGTTTGTGTTATTGTGTGACTTTGGCGTATAAAACGGTTAGTTCAGATTCACCAAAGTCACACAACAACACAAACTAACTAACTGTTCGAGGCAGAATTAGACCAGCAGCTCCTGTGTTCAGTGTGCTAAAATTACTGTATTTCTCAGTGGAGTCTGGTGACTTTGACGAGAGCATTGATGTGAAGCTAAAGCTTTCCTGTCAAAATGGGCTGTCTGACAGAAAGGAAAGCGCACACTTAAACTGATATTGTTTTTTTAGGTGGTTTAAACACCCTTTGTTGCTGACCCCTCCACAGCAGTACATTTCTTAGCTTATGTGTCAGACTCCAGCCTGCTTCTCCAAACTGGGGCGTGCCGATTGATATCTACTGTATATAACACACTATGGATAAGCACATGATATAACCCCACTTCAAAAAATCCAAATTATCGCTTTAAAATTTCCTTTTTCTTTCCATCGTGTTAACTTGTGATTCACTGTATTTTGTAACCTATTTATTTGCCTGATTTACTAATGTATGACTTTCTGAGGTGTTCGTGTTGACAAACAGGAGCATCCTCGCTTATGAAGTGCTTTTAACTGGATTTTGCCTTACGAGTGATGCAGCTGACCCTGCCTTAGTAGAAAATATGAAGCACCCAGTTCCAGCTCTCTGTAGTGAAACTGTTTGTCAGTTGTGTCAGATTGTGCTGAATGTGAAGCTGTTACAGTTATTTGTTGTGAAGAGATTTTATTTTGCTGAAGGAATCTGTGTATGTGAAACAGAAAAATGACACAGCACATCTTGTCTTATCTACTGCTGCATATATTGCTACCGTGACATAAAATATTTGCTAATTATTTTCTTGCTTTAACAAGATCTTTATCATGTTTTAATAATGTGTTTTTCTTGTCATTACTTTGTCACTTTATCTTATGGTACAAAACTACTCAAAATCAACGTATCTCATTAAAACAAGAAATGTTTCTTCTTATCACATAACATAGAACAAGAAAAAGATCCAGCCAGTGACCAAAGAGCAGACAGTGTAGCCTACAATCAATCAGGATTATTTTAGTGTGAGTGTTGGAGATATCGGCCGTAGAGGTGTCTACCTTCTGTCCAGTGTAATAGAACGAGATGGCACTCGGTTTGTGGTGCTCAAAACACCCAAGAAATTTTTTGAAATTCAAAAACTCAACATCAATGTCTCTTTACAGAAATCATGACCTGGTTACTCAAAAAATCCATAGACCATGTTGTGAGCAGTTTCATGGAGGAACTATTTTCTTTCTACTGAGCTACACCTGCCAACCGTGTCAGACCGTATGGACTCTAACATGAGACAGACGTTCCGGGTTGATATCAAAACCCAACATTTACTTGACATCCCCCCAATGTTAGCTAGATGTTGTGGTTAAAATTGAAAATATATCCATCAAAGTTGGGTTGCAGTCACCCTTCCAGCATTGGATAGATGTTCAGTTTTGGTTGGAAATAACGATGGGGTTGAGGTCAAAGCCCAGCGCTGGCTTGACGTCAGCCGCAAACACTTTATAGATGTTGCATCATGTTTGAAAATCAGAAGAAGATAATCACCGAAGCCCACTGTTGGGTTGACTTCAACCTTCCAACACTGGAAAGACGTTAAAATTTGGTCTGAAATGAAAGTCGGGTTAATATCAAAACCCAACGTTGGGTTGACATTAAGCTTCCAACAATACAGATGTGGAATTTTGGCTGAAAATTAATATAAAATTTGAATGTAAAATCCAATGTTGACGCTAACCTTCCAACATTGGATTTTTTGTTTCAGTGAGACATTGATTTTGTGTAGTAGTGAAAAGGTTTTGAAGGATATGATGTTATTGCACAAAACGTTCCTTGTAAAAAATAAAAAATAAAATAAAAAAAGCAGTGTGTTCCAGCTGGCACTGGACATCAATGTGATGTCAGAAGGGCGTTGGACATTGACAGACATTCCAGGTTGACGTCAAAACCCAAAGTTGAGTTGATGCTAACATTCCAGCATTGATAGATGTTAAATTTTGGTTGGAAATGACGATGGGGTTGACATCAAAGCCCAACGCTGGCTTGGCATCAGCCTCAAACATTGGATAGACGTTGTATTGTGGTTGGAATTTAAAATGTGATAACCATCAAAGCCCAACATTGGGTTGTGATTAACCTTCCAACATTGGATGGATGTTGGATTTTGGTTGAAATTTGATATACATTTGAATGTCAGCATCCAACATGGGTTGATATTAACCCTCCAGCATTGTATAGGTGTTAAGTTTTTGTTGGAAATGACGATGGGGTTGACATCAAAGCCTAACGTTGGCTTGACATCAGCCTCAAACACTTGATAGATGTTGCGTCATGGTTGAAATTCAGAAGAAGATCATCGTCAAAGCCCACTGTTGGGTTGACGTCAACCTTCCAGCACTGGAAAGATGTCGAAATTTAGTCTGAAGATAAAATCCGGTTGACATCAAAACCCAATGCTGGGTTGACATCAAGCTTCCAACATTGCACAGACATTGAATTTTGGTTGAAAATTAATATAAATTTGAATGTCAGAACCCAACCTTGGGCTGAAATCAACACTCCAGCATTGGATAGATGTTAAATTTTGGTGGGAAATGAAAATCAGGTTGACGTCAAAGCCTACCGTTGGCTTGAAATCAGCCTCCAGTGTTGGATAGATGTTGCATCATGGTTGAAATTCAGAAGACAATAATAGCCAAAGCCCACTGTTGGGTTGATGTCAACCTTCCAGCACTGGAAAGACATCGAAATTTGATCTGAAAAGAAAAAAAAAAGTCACTTCAACGTCAAAACCCAACGATCAGCTTCCAGTGTTGGATAGAAGTGGCAGTGGCGTCGAAATTTAAAACATGATACCCATCAAAGCCCAACATTGGGTTGACATCAAACCTTCCAGCGTTGAAAGGATGTTGGATTTTGGTTGAAAATTAACATAAATTTAAATGTCACAACCCTACGTTGGGTTGATGTCAGCCTTCCAACATTGGATTTATTGTTTCAGTTAGACGTTGATGTAACTCAAGATGAAGGATGTGATGTTATTGCACAAAATGTTTCTTGTAAAAAAAGTGGTGTGTGTTAGTAATGAAAAATATATTGTTATAACATTAACAGGATCTACTTAAAGCAAGACATGCTGCCGTACTTATTTGCTTTATTCAGTAGCAGATATTAGACGTTACATTATTCATGAGAAAAACTGCACAGTGCTGTTTGTCTTTGGAACCAAATGTTAGTTAGAGCAGCCAGTGTTTTATAGACAGTGAGGATATAGACGTTAAAGCTATTTGTGATAGAGAAGTGTATGACGTTGTACAGGTCCACTGTTAACTGTAATCCTGTTCTCTGTCACCTTTGCTCTGTTTTCACCTTCCTCCTCTTCTTTTCTATCAGATCTGTGTCTGCTGTTTATCTGAACTGTCACTGTTAGCACGACGAATCTGTCTCCATCTGCTCGCACACACTGTGTCACAACCTTCTTCTCAGCATTTGCTGGTTGTTCCTGAGCATATTTGCAAAAACAATAAACTTCCCAAACATGAGTTATTAAATCTTCAACTGTTGTTCACACTCATTATTTTCTTGGCCTGAGGTGGGCGATACGCTTTACAAGAGGCTGGTGAGCTGCTCGCTTATCTTTTATGAGATTTCACTTTAAATTTATCCCAGGCATGTTTTAACTGTCTGGAGCTTCACCAGAAATGTACTCAGCCTCTTCAGGGTCATTTATGCATTCCATATTATGTTGTTTTTTAAACTCCGTCGTATGGACATTTCACATTTGCTGTGCTCTATCAGCTCCCCAGCAGTTTGCTATAGCCTGCAAACTTGTGGTTCACGTCCAACGACAACAGAAAGTGTGCAGATGAAAACCTTTTAATACTCCATAATAATAATCAGACCCTTTCCTTGGAACAGTTTCTGTTAAGCTCCACTGCTCTAACAACAAAGGGGGGAGTCAGCGGGTGTTGGAGGGCGGCTTTGCGTTGCCGAGAAATCCTCTTAAATCGGATTTACACATGAAACTGTAAGCAACACTTTGAATTAGTCAAGCTCTGAGGCGTACAGAGGAATACGTGTGATCAAAGATTAACTGAGATCACTTTTTGATAGAGTATTTGTATTGTTTAAGAATACGCACACGGAGTAAATTGGGTTATCGTTGTCCTGTTCTGACCTCTAGTGCAGTCAGATTCATGACCCTGAAGTCTCGCTGCCTGCGACCTCAGGGATGGGCGTGGCTTCTGAGCATCTCGTTACTCACCTCCCAGCTGCTCTGCATCAAGGTGATGGCCACCTACCTCTCCTGCAGTGTATATATACCTGGCCTTTCTCTCCATTCAGTGCAATTTCATTATTGTAACCACGTGTGTGCCCGGCCAGACTCACCTGCTTTCGTCTGCCACACTCAGCCCTAATTCTTAATCTGCTCCGATGCTCTCCACCTGGACATCCACCGACTCCCCTGGCCCAGCCTTGTGTTCCTCTCATCCACACCCCTCCTTACTGCCTGTCTCTGGATAATAAACCAGTTGACTCTTACCCCTGTCTTTGGTCTGCATTGTGGGTTCAGGAAGGATCCTGCAGAGGCAAGGCAAGAGTCCCTCCTGTCATTCAGTGAACACACATTAGAACAGGTTAACAAGTGTCCCCAGGTGTGTGTCATTAACCCTCAGCAGACTGAGGAGGTTTCAGGGTACTGTTATCATTTTGGCAGTGTTCATTTAAAAACTTTTATGTTTTATCTAAATCACGTTATTTAAAATGAATGTCATTATGCGTCCGTGGACTCATTTTAAAGTGTAAAGTATGAGGTTTCTGTCAATATTTTTTCCCGCTTGTATGATAAAAACTCCTGGAGATATTAATCCAATTAAATTACATATTTATCTAAATCCTGTCGAGCTCTGCTGGTGCAGGTTTGATTTAAGAGGCCCCGCCTTCACCTCCAGCAAATCATGTGCAAAGCATTTTGGGGATTTTGTACCCGCTGAGGATCCACACATGCATCCTTGGAATTCCTCTGAAAGAAGGACGCTCAGAAGGATCCTTGATGATGTAGCGTCCTTGAAATTCGGCTGTTTGAGGATCCTTCCTTGACTTTGAGAAAAACCCCTTCTGTCTGTCTCATTCTCGTGACACAGTATCTCAAGAAGGTCTCAAGGGAGTTTCCTCAAACTTGGCACAAACGTCCACGTTGACTCAAGAATAAACTGTTTAGAATTTGGTGGTTGAAGGTCACTGGGACCACACAACACGTTTTTGGCTGTAGCTCAAGAATTCTTACGCTGTTAAGGACAAAATTTCACACAGATGTCTAACGGGAGAAAATGATGAAGTGATGACATTTCATATCCAAAAGGTCAAAGGTCACCTTTACTGTGACATCATAATGTTCTGCAGAAACACTCTTTTGGCCATTACTATATCTCAGGAACAGAAGGGGAGAGATTTGGTCAGATACTGAATTGGTGACTCTAATCTTGAAACTGTGCTGATTGTATAGATCTTCTGTGTGTGAAGCATCCATGTTTGTGCACGCGTGGATGTAAACTATAGGTGCAACCGCTTGGTGGTAATTTAAAAAAAAAAAGACAATCCCATCACCAGCCTCAGATGTGCTTGTGCTGTAAATGTTAGAACTAACCTCAGATGGTGAACATGGTAAACACTATACTTGCATGTTAGCATTGCCATTATAAGCATGATAGCCCCCTGAGTGAGTCCTCATAGTGTAGAGAACAAAGTGCTAAAAAGAGCAGCAGTGCCAGTAAAGCCTCTGTGTAGTGGATGAGCCTCAATTCCTGGAAAGCTATTCAGAGAGCTGTGTCGCTGCATGAATGGGACGTGACCCCCCCAGAGCAACAATGATATCTATTAGGACAGATGCAAGTAGTTTTACACACTTGACGGCCGTGTTCTCCCTGCACTTTTATCGTTAGGGAGGATAAGCCTCTAAAGCATCAGCCGACACTAAACTCTAAACTGAAATGTTGCTTCGGTGGTTTGGTAAGCCACTACTCAGTAGCTTTGGGACCTCTGGGATCCATAACTGCCTTTAAATGATGAAATGCTGTAATTCTCCAAAACAATATTGGGCAATTAAATGAATAACTGCAATATCCAATGAAAATGAAATTTCATTACGAGATTCCCAGACTGTTTTAATGCGATTGTGGTTCAGGAGGCGCCTCGTGTCATCATGGGTGACACAGACTGAGTGACATCAGCACCGTCCCCTCCTTCATGTGCAGTCTGAAGACATTCACAGGGGCAGAGCATGAGGAAGAAGACATATGTGCATCACCTCTGGATCGCTGGTAAGTTGCTCTGCATTGACTTTGCACTGACAGCGGCGGCAGGGCCTCGGCTGAGCGCTCTTTGCGTTTCAGAGGTGTTTGGGTCGAAGCCAGGGCCACCGCCATCCCACCCACATGAGCAGACAGACTCACAGTGTCGTTGTAGCAACTGCACCCAGAGGACAAGGAGGGGGCGGTGCTGCTGACATGGTCTAGACAAAGTCACAGGTTGCTATGGTGACAAACCATCCCAGTTTAGCATCTTCATTACTAATACCTTCCTGTAAGAGATCATCTCAGAATAGAACCTAAGTGGGAAACATATTGAAGACTTGTATGCAAGTTGAAGAAATGCTTATTTGCTGAAATTCAACTGATGCACAAATAAAAAATCACATGCAACAGTAAAAATACTGAGTTTCAAAGTTTATTCTTGACCTTGTCTCACCTCAGGGGCCATTTAGTAGCTGTTCTGGAGCTTTCAAATCGAAAAAATTCAACCTGAACAGGGGTGTTTCTAGGGTTTGAAGACAACAGGCATTTGTGTGTTAGAAATGTTAGTAGTTGTGAGTAACTACACTGTTCCAAAACATTAAGGCAACACTTAATGACACAGTCTAACACCAAGTCAGTTCAACTTCAGGGATTGTGACTCAGTTTCAGTTCTTTGGTGCAAATCAAAGTGACAACAGGTGCCATGGAGAGGCAAAAGAGAAACACCGGTAGGACCGGTATCTGCTCCGTTGTGTGAGGAGGAGCAGGAGGAGCACTGCCAGAGCCCTACAACATGACCTCCAGCAGGCTACTGGTGTGCATGTTTCTGACCACACTGGCAGAAACAGACACCATGAGGGTGGCATGAGGGCCCCACGTCCTCTAGTGGGACCTGTGCTCACAGTCCAGCACCGTGCAGCTCGACTGGCATTTGCCAGAGAACCAGACCATGTTTCAACAAATTTTAAAAGCATTCATGGTTTCTGTTAATTTGATATACTATTACTGTGTTGCTGAATGGCATTACATTTGGCAAAGAGCGCATTAGGACTTCAAGTTAATGACGTGGAACTTTTGAGTCTTGACTAGGGACTTGAGTGCAAAGGCTTGAGACGTACTTGTGACTTTCAAAACAGCGACTTGATCCCACCTCTGGTCAGGAGTAAAGCAGTTACAGATGTGGGCATAGATAAGGAGAATATATCCAACAACTGGGTGGAGACCATGTTCGAAAATGAGCAACAGGCCGGCGTTCCCATAACATATACAGGAATGTACCAAGAGCTCCCAGAAACACAGGGTACGTTGGGAATCGGCCAGGAGACCCGTCAGGTGCAGCCCTCTGGGAGAAAGGTAGATTCAGGTGGATGTGTTGGTGTATCGGGATTATAAGATGACAGCAGCTCTGTGTACTTAGCACCGCAAATGACAAACAATCAAACACGAATCCCATCAGTAACCACTGACTTAGAATCACATCAACAGAGAACAAGCAGTGGTGTCACTTGGATACCTCAGTCCTGTTCCACACCACAGACTTAATCAGCCGTGTTTGCTGCAGCAGCCACTCGGCCTCCTGACTGCCAGCATGCAGCCACAGTTTTTGTGGGCAGTAAATGCATTAAAAGCTTTGTTTTACATCAGCATCAGTCTACAACGCAGGCTAATTTACATGAAAACCACATGTTCTTCGTCCTCGACAGGTTATGCAATCTCCTCTCATCACCCTCCCCTCACACACACACACACACACACACACACACACAAATGCATCCGTCCCTGGTTGTTTTCCACCTCCGTTCTCTGTCTAACTCTTGTTTTCTTTCCTTTCTTACATAATAAAATGCAGACACACACACACACACACACACACAGGCCTGCAGCTCTGAGGACATACATGTCCGAGCAGACTGCCCTTCAAAGGACAAAACCTGAGACACAGCCCCAAAAGGTATTTTCACTGACATTCAACAGTTTTGTCTATTTTTGGACACCTTATTACCTCAAAATATGCCACTAGGAGACATTTGGATTCGTTCCCCTGACGGCCTCCCAATGGTTTTAACCATAGACTATAAAAATAATGGTCGTAGCTACCGTGACGTCACTCACTGGTTTGTGGACTCCTGATCTGAAACCTCGAATTCGTCATTTTGGCTGCTGCCATCTTGGTCTTTTTCAAAGCCAAAAGTGACCATATTCGGACGAGAGGTTGGGGCTGTGGAGGTGGATGTGACCGAGAAGCTGTGGACACTATCAGCAGATGGCTTGTCACTCAAGGTGGCCTCGCCCTTAAATTTGCACTACTTTAAGCCTTTTTAAACGTAAACGGGTAAGTTATAAAAAAAAATTCACCCGCATACAGTTGTCATAAATGTCAAAATTAGCTATGGAAACAAAAAACTTTTTTGTACCAGGCTGCAAACATGTTTATTCTGCTGTTTAGTTGGACATTTTAATATGGAGGTTTATGGGGATTGACTCGCTCTTGGAGCCAGCCTCAAGTGGCCGTTAAAGGAACTGCAGTTTTTTCACTTTTCGCATTGGCTTCATTTTTCAGCCTCAGAGGTTGTCCCTTGTTGTGTACCTGAGGTCACAACAAAGGTTTAGTTTAAAGATAGGTGTGGGCTGAGTTAGAGTGGTCTCATCCAAAGACGGTCTCTAGTTTTTGCTTCAAATGTCAAAACCAAGTGGTAACCTCAGGGGCTAAAAATGAAGCCAAAAACTGATCACCTGAGGCTGGCTCCAAGAGCGAGTCAATCCCCATAGACCCTATCCGTCTATCCGACCCTTTCCCCTAGGTCTATGGGGATTGAATCATCCTTGGAGCCAGCCTCAAGTGAGCTCTCAAAGAAGTGCAGCTTTTGGCTTCATTTTTAGCCCTGGAAGTTGCCGCTTGGTTTTAACATTTGAAACAAAAACTAGAGACCATCTTGGGATGGGATCACGCTGCCTCGGCCCACACTTATCTTTAAACTCAGCCTTCGTTGTGTAATCAGGAACAGACTGAGCAACAACCTCTCAGGCTGAAAAATGAAGCCAATGCGGAAGTGCCAAGTCAATCCCCATGGACCACCATTTTCACATGTCCAACGTTACAGCAGAAATAAATGTTTACAGCCTGGTACAAAAAACTGTTACTGTCTTTATAGCTAAAATCAACAGTCATGACAACTGTATGGGGGTGAATTTTTTAGGAAGGTCCAAAGTATTGTATATTTGAAGGCGGGGCTGCTTTGGGTGACGGGTGGTCTGTGAGGCGTCACCACAGTCTGTGAGTCAGATCCACCCCTCATTCAAATATGGTCACCTCTGGCTCCAAAAACCCCCCAACACAAGATGGCAACGGATGCAATGCCAAAATTGAGGCTTCAAAACAGCAGTCCACAAGAAGCAGCTACGTCACAGTAGCTACATCCATTCTTTCTGCAGTCCATGCTACACACCTTCAAACTTTAAGACTGCATCTGTAGTGACCCTATAAGGACGATGAAATCTGCCCACAGTCATATAAATACCTGGCAGAACCTCTTCCTGCTACAATTAGTGTCTCCAGGACCACATTTAGCCATGATACACACACACACACACACACACACACACACACACACACACACACACACACACTCACAAAGTAAAAACAATACCAGCGCCGCTGTCGTGGCTGGTAATCATCTCGGGATGTTGTGGCCGGCCAGAACAAACAGCTCAACAGAGTGTGGTCTCCTCTAAAAATCAATCTGTCCGGGGTAATGAAATCGGTTTATGCAAATACTTTAAAATGGCTGCTCACACACGGAGACACATTACTGTTAAAACCAAAACAAGCACAGAAACAAGAACTTTTTGTGCTTAATGCAGTGAAGTTATGAGCGTTGTGCTGCGTCTCTCTGCCAAGGTGACAAACACATTTAAGCTGAAATCTACATTAGAAGCTTTTAAAAAAATGTGCCTGTAAGACTGATGTTACGGCTCCAAATATCAACTGTAGTGAAGCTGCTGGAGTTACATAATGCAGCTGACAACCTTCTTTCATGACATGCAGACGAAGCCTTTTATGAGCCTATTAGGACAATTAACCCTTCAATGATCTGCTCAACTGTTTCCTAGAGCACATTTTGAGTCACTATATCTTAGTGAACAATGTGCTGAACTTAACCCAACCTGACCGAGCTGCCTCTAACATTCCTAACACAGTTTAGGTATGATAAGAAAAATCTACTAGATGTTGTGTGTCTCTCAATAGTCTGTGTTTTCAGTTTGCCTCCTAGTTAGTTAGTGTAGACAGATAGGCGCGTTTATTTTACATGTTATAGCTACAGAGGTCAAACTTAAACAGATTTATGTGACTTTATACAAAACTACAAATATTATAAGTTTAAAGCATAAAAAAAGTTCAGCCAAACGGTTAATTTGTCATTTTATGTTAAAGGTAGTGCAGCTAGTCTAATGTGATTAAAATTGACTATTTGCTTCGAATAAAAAAATATTGTGATAATTTATTGTTGTTAAATGATATGTTTGATATTATACATTGTATTTATTTATGCTGAAATAATTATATAAGTATTATTTTTGACTGCCCAAATCCATGCTCAACCAAATGGTTGAAGTGTTTTTTTATGGTGAAATTAGTTATGCTAAGGTAATAAATTTACAATTTTCATGAAATTAAAAAAGGATGAATATCAACAGTTGTTAATACCTTAATGTTATTTCATTATATATTTGATGAAAAAAAACATTTCTGACTTTTCAAAGTATTTTAGTGGTAAACAATCAAGAATAAATAAGTGGACATTATACTAGTACTGGTAATACTAATAATTCCATAGTCACAAATTGAAATATGTTGGTATAATAAAATATTATAAGCCTTTTAACAGTATGTGGTTTGTACCTTTGGTTTATTTTACAACTAAATAGAATAAAAATAAGATTAAATGAGATAAAATAAAATAAAATAGAATAAGATAATGTAATTATGTAATTATTGCCCCAAGATAATAAAGAAAAATATTTCCATTGCTTTTTTTCATCATAAGGACATTAAAAAATGGGATCTGTTAAAATAAACAAACAAACAAACCTACTGATATTTGTTATTATTGCCCCAAGAAAATAAAAAGTGTCCGTTGATTTTTTTTTTTCTTAGTGAGGACATGAGAGGGTTAAAGTAAGGAACCTGCTGTCACAGATTCAATAGTACCAAACCTGTATCACCATGCTGCGCTACAGTGCCCCCTAGCGGCTCATAGGCAAGGCAACTTTACTCGTATGGCAGCTTTTAAACTCAGAGGAAATTCAAAGTGCTTCACATGAGCTAAAGGATGCTTTAGGATCTAAATTACACATATATGTATATTTATAGACATAAATATATAAAACATCTCATACTGCATGTGATTAAAATAGTTGAGCTCTGGTGTTTTCTCTCTCAAATGTTCTAACTGCACTTTCATCCATTTGTCATTTGAGGCTGTGTGTTTATGATTATTACCGTCATTGAATCCAAACCACTGCTGATCAAATTTCTTTTAAAACATCATAAAGTGTGTGGTTTATTGATTCATGGTGAGGAACGTGTGACACGTGTGAGTCCTTCACCTCTAGATGGCAACACAACCAAACTGCTGATTTAGTGTCAGTTTTTAGAGAGACCACAGGGAGGCGCTGCAGGGTAACCTAACAGGGATCCACCTGTTACTGCTCTGAGGAGGAGGCTGTGGAGGACAGGACGAAGCAGAGAGTAGGCTCAGGGTGCTGTCTGCTCAGGCCGTCATGTGTCTTCATCCTGACATACCTCACAGAAACAGTGAGGAGGGGCTGTCTGGGGATGGACATGAACTGGATTTTTGTTTTTGTGGGGTTGAATATTGGGAATTTTTCTGATGGTGCCAGGATTGCTGCCATCACAAAGTTCAGCTGAAGAAATGCACAAGTTTAAATAACACGACTTCATCAGATATGGAGTAAAACTGAGAGGTGACAAGCAGCCACGGCTGGTAGGAGGTTAACTCCCAGTCCAGCCAGTTGTTTGCTGGTAACCAGCTCTCTGCCTGTCTCGCTGTCGCAATGCAGCTAAACCGCTGAGCGATCAAGACAAGTTCCACAGCTGTATTTGTAACTACAGTCCTCCTCTGCCTAATTAATTCCCCCCGCCTGTGTAATTGGCCCGCGCTGTATTTGTTATTGTGTCACTGCCGAGCTGTGTGAGGCTGGGGAAATCAGCCTTTCATTTGTCAAACCACACCAAACTTCTTTAGATGGTGAATTTAACAGCGCTGCTTGTTCTGGAGTCTGTCATTAAGACTTTGTTACAGACAGTGAGGTCATACACTTTGCATCATGAGTTAAAAGTACAAAAATATGGATAAATATCTGTTATATTTCTACAAAAACATTATTTTAAGCCATTTTTCTGTTGAACTCTGCCATAGAAACGGTGGCTACATTGGTACTTTTGCTTATTGTGATGTCTTCAAATACTTCATATCCCTTAAATCTGTACAACAAAAGCTAAAAGGTTATGTAAGTCAAAAAAACGTAATGATGAAAGCACAAAACATGTTGAACCAAAATATTTCTGAACGTAGAATCATGAACAAAATATTTTCTGACACTCCGTAAGTTATTTGAACTATGTACATTATTTAGTTTTTGAGATATGATGTATTTTCTGAGCAGAGTGCAAAGAAGTCGCGATAGATTCATCATCAATTCCTCTGGCGCCACCATGTGTTTTAACTTGGTTTTGCAACCCACGTAATGTAGCGCACTTACATCATTACAAACGTACAGCGTTATGACATGGAAGACCGAAGCGTTCTGCTGCAAAAAGCATGAATGTAATTGCTGTTTCAAAAATTGGCAGCTTAAATATATACAAATATTAGCATCCCTACCTGCTGTTTAACAAAACTCACCCACCTACCACTCTTGTTTCTGTGCACTGAACTGCAGTCCTAAGACAGTTAGCTTTAGCCTAGCTTATCATACGACACTGCAGCCTGTTTTCATTCTTAAGTCATCAAGTACCGCCTCTTTGTCAGTGACTTTGACGTCGTAATTTAAGGAGATGGAAAGTCCCCATAGGGCAGGTGGAAGGGGTGGCAAAATCATGATGTTTTGTTCTAAACCTAACAATGTGCTTTTGTTGCCTCAACCTAACCTTGTGGTTTTGTTGATGTCTGCCATCGGTTGCAGCATTCTGAAACATCAGCAGGCGGTATGATACTCTGCTGGATGGTGTGAGGTTGAAATGCTGCCGGTAATGACGCCATTTAAGGTGCTGGAAAGTCCCCATGGGGCTTGTGGGTCCAACAAACCCTGGACTTTCATCCAGGAGCCTGCAGTTCTCTTCCTGTATAAATGTGGAACCAAACCACATTAAACCTAACCACGTGTTTTTGTTTTGTAAAGGGAACCTTTTTGTCTTGTTGACCTCTGGCGTCAGTTGCAGTGGTCAGGACCGTCAACAGAAGATGGAGGATGTAGATGTGAAAGGCCACTGATATTGGGATGAGAACGTGTTGGACAGTGATATCCCCACAGTTGCTAAATGGATGGATTTGAAACATGAACGTCTCGTTTTTCTTTTGTAATTTGAACTGCAAAACTTGACCTCACCAGTGTCTTACAATATTTGTTGATATCAGGAGACGTAGAACCCTGGGAACATCGAAATGACCCCGAATGCTTCGATCTATATTTCAGGCTCTTTCTCCTTCTCAGCTTGTCTTATTGTGCCTGTATCAGATTTAACGCTTAATGTGCAGCTGTCCTCAGCAGCATGACTCTCTGCTTCCACATAAAGTCAATACAGTTCTCTTTGTTGTACGAGTTGTTGATTTCCTGCAGCCAATAGGAAATATAACATCGCCGCCTGCCAAAAGAAAACTGAGAGTGACACGTCCCTGCCGTTCCGCAGACCTCTAAACAATGCTGGCAACGGACACGCACACACGGGACTGATAGGACACGCCTTCACACTTAGTTAAAGTGCTGCTGGTGTGTCTGTGAGCCACACACACACAATACATAACTACACACAACACGTACACATCAACACGCCTCAAGAACTACAAAAGAAATATGCACTTTGGCTCAGTGTGTGCTGTGTGAACTTTAAATGAACACAGTCTGCTCGTCACATGGGGATGTGTGCACAGATACAGGAACACATTTCTTTCTCCTTCACACACACAAACACAAACACACCTCCGGGGACTGATACACTAATTTGCGGTGGTTTCTGGTAATTGTTGAGGAAGGTTCAGAGGAGAGGTGAATGGCAGGTCAAGTGACAGTCAGCAACCTCAGGGCCGTGAAGTGATCTGACCCGATGTTATTGCAGCCCTGCGGGGCTGACAGCTCAGGTCAACACTAACTCACGTCATGAGTCATAATTTTACGTATAGCATTACAGCATCAATAAATCAATACTTTTCAGATATATTAATATTTATTCTAAACAAATACGACCATTTGCTGCATTTAGGAATCTATATCTGGCAAAGGCATTGTGGAAATACAGAAAAAAACCTTTTCTCTCTTCAGTAAAATGGTGATAGAAAGGACAAGTTTTTTGGAGGTAATGTAGTTTTATTTTATTAATTTATTGTTCTGTTTTTTGATATTCATAAAGTATTGGTGTTATTTATACTATAGGAGTAAGATGCTTTCTGCTGGTGTCCACCCAACCTAATATTTACATCAGTTTGCACAAATAAATATTATTTTTGAACTGGTAATAACTTTATTCATTCATTCATTTATTTTTATTCACAATTTCCTGACAATTTCTCATGTAATCTGGTATCAAATGCAGAGAAAATGTCCAAATATCCTCCAAAACCCCCCACTTTTTTTGGAACATGTTGCGATATATGTTTAATAAAAATAAAAATAAAAATAATGAAAAAATATTCAACAGGAACAACAACAATTGCCTTATTAACTGAAGAAAATAATAATAATAAAAAAAATAATTTAAATATATATATATAAAATATATATATATGGAAGCTGTTGTCTTGGATTAAAATGTCTTTCGAATTCTCAGATTTCACCATCTGAATATTACCTACATTACTCAAAGCATTTATAGTCTATATATATTTTTTATAATGACAATCTATACAAAGTATTTAAAAATCCCCCTCTCTCTCCTGCACAGACAAACATGAGTTAAGTCTCTCAACACACAAGCTGGTGGCCAAAAGTGGAAATGGAAGAGGAGTATAAATGACACTTTCTAATGATAAGTGGAAATTACTGGCTCTATTAAAGTAGATTAGAAGACTTGGAGGACTTAGTAACTTAGTAGGTCGTCCATGTCAGCTATTGAATACAGAGCAGAGTGAGATTGGGCTGATCTGACACTGATTCTAATCAAGCTGGTTAAGATTTACGAGGCTGCAAATGGCATTACCTTTTAATCCTTTACTGGCATGCCTCCTTACATCATTTTAAGGCATATTACCAATTGAATTATTACAAACCTACTTATTGGTGTAATCAGCTAATAATCAGAGTTGTTTGATTGATGGAGATCTTAATCAGTCCTGGAGTTCAACATCAGATCAGCAGAGCTAGGACTAACTTGCAGTAACCCATGATTGGAACTGAAGATAGTAGCATGTTAGGGTGCATCTATGTCTGACCGTTATTCTGCATTTTAACAGATAATGTCTCTGTCTCTTTCTGTCGTCTTTCCTTTTCACTTTCTTTCCCATTTTCAGAAGCACTCTTGTTTCAGCCTGGCTACAGTCACCATCCTCCAGGCCTCAGCTGGTCTCTGAGATCTAATCAACCAAGGGGGAATGGAAGGAACATGTTGGGGTCCTGATTGGAAATGTGCAGATTAGATAATAAAGGACAGCCTTTGGAGACAACTGTCAGTCTGTCTGTCTGTCGGTCCATCTATCCATCCATCCATCCATCCATCCACCCACAGTTGAGGCCACGACTTAAATGGAAGCAGTTGTTTTCGTCTCTCTGTCTGTTACAATCACTGGTGAATAGAACGAGAGTCTGTGAGATCTCTATCCAATCATCAGTGTAATCTCTGTGGATGTGATTTATGCAAAACATGAGAGGGTTTTGTTCTCCCAGTAAGTGGCCCATCTGCTCCTTTCTAAACAAGAGATGATGGAGTGAAATCTCATCTCATCCACTGGGACAATAAGTGGCAATTGCTGATGTGATGATCCTGCAGAAAACAGAATAATCTTTAAATTTAAGTGCTGAACTTTTCCTGAAAACTTTTCTGGTGTGACTCAAGGCCACTGCATGTTTCAAACAGATTGGGGGGTTGTCGTCTGACGTCTAAGGGCAGACGTGTTATACCTGCCATACTTTAACAGAATTCAGTTTCCTTTGCTTGTCTTTGTAGTCTCGATACGAGTTATCATGATTTAACAGTTTTGGAACTGTATGGTGGCGTCTGCGATGATGCGGCTTCCTGTTATCCTCAGTCTTCACTCTCTAGTTTTCTACTCTTATACTCTATCTATGCTGAGTCTATTATCATCTTTGGCTTGCTGCTTTCTGTTGCCAAAAAGATCATAGCATTAGAGTGGATAGTCTCTGCTGCCCTGCTAGCTGAGCTCAGAGCCTCGCCTATTAGCTCAGCCCCTAGAGACCACAGACAACTCACCCTTGCTAACTGTGTTATGATGGTTTGCGTTAACTGTTCCGCCTTTGCACTGGAGGTGTCACTTCGAGAGAGACATGTCTGCCGTCAGCTCTCCCGACTGCCAACTGGTTTTCAACCCTCGCCAAATAGGTTGTAGTCCCATTGGCCTTCCTCCTTCCTCTACCCTCACCAACAGGGTTGACGAATGCACATTAAAAATAGGAGACTCTGTTAGCTGCAACGCTAGACTACCATCGACACCAGCCACCATTTACTGTCGACCAAGGACCAGAGCTTCTGACACATGTATAATAGAGAGACGGACCAAGAAACGTTGTTGCAACCCACAATATGAAATAACATTATCTGAGAGTTCTTGATCATGTAGGGAGAATAAGGGCACACAGACGTACACCACCACTAGCTTTAGCACCGTTGTAATCCATGTTGGCACCATTGACTTAACAGTAATGCAGTCAGAGATCACAAAAGCTAGCTCAGCCAGGATGTTGGAGTTTGTCAGAAAGAAGAATCTGCATTGATGAATTGGCCCCGTACCTGAGAGGGCTTATAATGCATTGTACAGTAGGCTTACTTCACTGAGCTATTGGCGGGCTGGTTATTGTATTGACCATGTTCGTTCTACTGACAAAAATATTTAAAGTTCTTAAAACCACTGCATCAGTCTAACCCCTCAGCACATGAACCTGTGTGTCTCTGTCTCCCTAGTTTCTCCTCCAAGTCCTCTCTTTTCACTCACACTTCTCTGTGTTGGACTATCAGACGTCCTGGGACCTCTCTGTCTCTCTCTCTCCCGACTGTCGGCGCCTCACTCCAGATGTTGTGGATCCGGATCTTTGTCCTCCAGGAGATTTAGCCCCTCCCTTTGTCTCTCTCTCTCTGTCCCTTGTTTGCATGTTGTCCTGATCGCTCTCTCCCTCTGTGTGCTTGTTTCCTGTCTCCTCTCTGTTGTGAATGGTATGCTTGAGCTTTGGTGTTGTGAGTCAGTGTAGTCTGTCCTCTTTCCAGGTCTCCACCGTGGAGAGGAGGTCATGTGGCTCAGAGCACCTGGAAGTTGCTTGAGGTTCATAAATGTTTACAATCTGATATTTTGTCATCCATTATGTAATTTTATATTACAAATATGACATCATCTATGTCTATTTGAGGTATCCATCCTCTGCTGCTCTTCCTGAGGTGTCTTCTTTCTTCTTTAAAGGGCCCGTCATATGCTGCACAAATTGTAATGCCCCTCAAGGAAAATCACAATTTGTAATATCGGGCTATGGAAAGAAAATCGGCTTGATCGAACTTGCAGAGTCTCTCCTCGAAAGCAGTCATGGCTTTGAAGTTGTACACTCGTAAAGTGAGAGTGTGTAGAATGAAAAAAAGCTGTTCATTTTCATGAGGTGTAGGGGAACATTTTCTCCTTTGAAACGGAGATGCTTTGTTCTTGCCAAAACAAAAAACAATCAGCTATTCAATCACAACTTTGGGGTGGGACTGTGGGGCAGGGCCTAAGCTGCTTTAACACCGCCACGTGGTAACCCCACTAACAACTGCTTACCTGCAAGAGAGTTCCCCTCAAAAGCAAAGCATTCCTAAAAGCGGTACTTTGGTGAACACTGGCCGTTTTTCCTCTGGTTGTCCTTTAAAAGATGCTGGCACTGTGACTCTAGGAATTCAGACACCAACAATATCAACTCCTCCATCTTGTCTTCTTTGTGCTTTGCTAATGCCTTTTGATCGACCAAATAGGGCAGACGACAACCGCCAAGTTCAACACAGTGAACTCAGTGCGGCAGAATAAATGACTGGAGGTTGTGAGTTACCCTGCAGCGGTGTGAAAGCGCCTTTAGTTCCACTGACATGCAGGCCGCCAGGACGAGTGCTGGGCTTTAACACCAATTTTCATAGTGTTCAAACAGTGAAATTACAACATCTGAGTGCGTCACGTGATGCCCTGCGGCCCAAAAAGACTTAATTGACTTAGAGACGTCTGTAAATCAGTGGATACATTTTTTTGAGCGTCACCATCCCTGCAAATCCATTCAGCCTGGTAATCTTTAGAAAGTCTAGAAAAGCTGTGGGACTGAATTATTTTGTCCCCATTCAAGTTAACGAAGTGCTAAACCGGACGTTAGCTGGCTCGGGTAGTAGACGTCTAGTGAGAGAAAGAGCCTGCTCTTTGGCTACACAATATAGAAGCAGCTTTGATCATCTGGGTAATTTCATACGTACCAGTTGAACCATTCTGGCTTCATGCGCCACTGAGTGACTCTCATAGGAATGAAAAGGGCCCCACCACCAATGCTGTATCCTTGTCTCCTTATACATCCATACTAACACGAGCTGATGGCAACTATGGCAGAAAGCTCAGACAGCTTCCTGTGGGCTAGCTGGCTGGAAGTTATAAAAACTGTCAGACCAAATGGAGTTTGCAGTATGCTTGAAATAAACTAGTTTGTACAACGTGTCCTTTGAAGGAAAAAGTGTTTATAGCTGTTCAGAACAGCAACAGTCCGGTGCCTGCAGTCATAAAGAGGCGCGAGATGCAGTAATCGTCAGTCGACAGTCTTTCTACAGATTCTGAGGCGTTCATTGTGTTGCACTCAATTTTACACACAAAAAGTGATGGAGGCAGCTGTGGGACTCGTGAAAAAAGTGGGTATAATTGTCAGAGTGTCAGGTTGCAAAAAATGCCTCCTCAAATACCAAATTCAGAAAGGAGGCCTCCGACAATGTTGGGCAATCCAACATGCATTTCATTTGGAACAGGCTTTCAGAGTGCGTCTGCTGAAGCCATAATCTTCTAGGGTTTTCTTTGACAGGAAGCACAGGAAGACATGCAGAACGTAACATGACGCATGCAACATGACTTTTCATTTAAATTAATTTCCACTTTGGCAGGTGGCGGTTGCTCTAACACAATAATGATCCAACTTTTTGGCAGTTAACGGATTAAAAAAATGTGCTGTTCAGGCGAGTCATCACCGGAGATATTGTCCTCCTCAGGAAATGTGAAGTGATTTATGTTTCTTCAAGCAGCAACAGCAGTTTGTTTGGAATAAACAGGAGATAAACCGAGTTTAGATCATGAGCAGTGAACCTATCTGCAGAGGTCAGGAATAAACACTGACCGGCGGTAAACTTGCCATCAGTGACAAGGTGATTTGTCTGATGTTACGGGTTTTATAGCCACTGTGGGTGAATATACGAGCTCTATCAGATGTTTAATGCATCACTGAGTGTTCTCTCATCTTTTCTGGCACACCTCGCGGGGTCGTGGGCTGATGTCCGTCAGCAGTATTTCTTATTATATCCTTGAAATGACACACTGATTTTCTCATCAAACCAATTTTTTTTTTCATCTGGTATTGATCTGAAGGTGTATGTTCTTAAATCGGGGAAGTTGTAGTACTGATGTCATTGGAGATTGTTTTGTTTAAGAGGACACACGCTGCCAAGAATGGTAAGCTGTGGACATATTACTCTGCATTTCCAGGTGATGTTGTCATGAAAGAAAAAACAACCATGATATAATTAAACATGGTGTCAGCTGTCAAAGTCCACAGCAGCTGCACTCTAATCAAGTGCTTCTTTATGGTTACTTAACATGTGACTCACTTCCTGCTCTCTGACAACTACCTTTAGTTTTAGGGTCTTGCTCATCCTCAAATGGCCATTGTAAAGCCATCTTACATTCCTGTGATCAGTCAGATAACATCACCTGGAGGACCTGCGGACAACTATGGAGCAACCCACTCAGAGGTCATGAATACAGGAGCAAAACGTACGACCTTCAGTATCAATAAATCACTGCCACGGACACCCTGAGACATTAGCTTGATGACTATAGTGGTTGTTTCAACATACCCAAGTTCCTGGGCCGCTTAGTCCGCAAGGTGTCTCAGTTTTGACTCGTGTTCCTTTTCCTTTTGTGAAGATCCATATCAACAGAGAATTTTTTACCAAATGTAAATATGTGATCAGTGCCTGGCACACACTACATGATATCAGCCTGATTATAGCTGGACGCAGTGTTGTACGGTATCGGCTCGGATCGTGAACGACAATGAGTGTCGATAATCCATCGTTACATAGTAGACGACAACCGACACAGCACACATCTACAAAGTCTAGCATGTTTGATTTTCTTTTTGTCGTCCACGATTTCTCCGTAACAGCCGCTACTTTGACCAATAGGAACACAGAGCGATCTGCTGCCGTAGACAACTGTATGACAACAACACCCCAGCCTTTTAGATATTTCCTCTAGGGATGTTACCACACAGAGTGAAAGGGGGAAATGATGGTGTGAAACAGCAGAGGCACTCAACCCGCTGAGTACTGCCATTAGCATCAAGCTAGCAAACAATACTATTTCTTTATTATGGAGACGGACATAAAGGAATGAAATTAAAAAATGGCGGCTTTTACTCACCACAACTGCAGAGGCTACCAGCTTCATTTGAAACAGATGACATTATAAATCGGCCGTTATTTATTAATCCCTCTGTATTTTTTATATTTTTACTTTTTATCCGCTCCTGTTTGCCCTGTTAAAGTAAATGTATCGCGCCATTTCAACCTCAACACTTCCTGTATCTGTTTCAAATTAAAAGCCCCTTATAGCTTTGGTTGAGAGAATCTCTTAATTTTCTAAACAGGCTTTTATTGTGAAACATTTGCAGGAACTTGTTGTGGAGGATTCAGTGACTTGCACAGTTTGCAGTACAATGTAGCTCCTGATATCTGGTAGCACATGAACAGACACAGTGACTGAAATAATAATAAAAACTAGAAAAGACCTCAAGTAGGTGATATTCCCTCCCCCCCTGCATCAGATTTTGCAGCCTGCTTCACAAGTAGGTTATTTGCATCACTATCATTATTAGGTTATATATGCCTTCACCATGGAGACGCTGTGGTGTATTTATTTCGTTTTTATTTTGTACCAACACAGAATATAATATGCTTTTTTGTATTTTTCACTTTCTTTTTTTCCAACACATAACATTAATTTCAGCTTTAGAATTACAACAATATTTAGCAAGTAGAACGAGACGTGTTGTCCAGCAACCAGATGACGCTATTTTCACCGTCTTTAGAAACTGGAATTGCTGCTGAGGCTGTCAGACGATAGACTTTATTTATTATTTTATCCACTTTGCTTCAACCGATCACCACCAAAATTTTATCATCTGTTTCTTGTCCCATTATCCACCTTTCCTGAAAATTTCATCAAAATCCATTTATAACTTTTTGAGTTATTTTGCAGACAAACAGACAAACCGACCAACGCCGGCGAAAACTTAACCTCCTTGGCGGAGGTAATAAAAAAAATAGGACAAGAATAACCCGATGACATCACATACTGTACGTTGTAAAAGACGACGATGATTGGTGTGGACCATCATGTATTCTGTCATGTCTGTCGGCCAAGTCACGGCACGATTTTGTGACTCCACAGTTGCCTAATCTGACATAGTGACCGTTGGAACGAACAAAAATGTTGTGTAGTGTGAACCAGGCATTAGAGACCAACAAACAACAAAATTGTTTTAAGCCAAAATATATTCTTTTCTTAACCAAGTGGTTTTATACCTGAACATAACCACACGTTAACCACATCATTGTTGATACATATTCCTGGTTTGCAGAAACTTAGGATTCCAACATTTATACCGTCGACTGGTTTGAAAGGTGCAAATCAGTGTGAATGTGCTGATGGCTGATGTCACCGTCCTCCCCGTTTCCATCCTGACACACATGTGCAATAAATACCATGCTACACGCCTCTGACACATCTCTTCCTCCAAAGGGTGTATCTTGTCAGTGAGGTGTACTCTGAGTACTGATGAGCCTTGTCATGAGATTTTAGCTCTGAGTGGTTGTCTCTTCTCGCCAGTGTTCCCGCCTTTCAGCAGAACTGACAGAACATCTCGTCTTCAAGCCTAAAACAGCAAATCCACATGTTCTTGCTTCATGTTATATCACATGACACCAGCGGCAGTGTTACAGCCAGTGTTTCTCAACATGAAATCAATTTTTCTTAAAGCCTAAGTCTCTCCTGTTGCAAAGAGAACGTTGTTCATTGCTTATTGGTTTCTAGTTGTGGCACTGACCATTATGTTGGAGATTACCTTTCATCATGTTTTGTGCCACGAAACAAGCCAGCATTGTGCGGCTGAATCGCCTGAATCCTGGTCATCATTTTGCTTCCCAGTGTGCACTCACTGCGAGCAGCTGTACTCTGTCAGCAACAAGTCAACAAAAAGCCATCCTTCAAGGTTGTTTTCTTTTTTTGTAGTTTTATTATCATTCATCTGCTTTTGCGCTTGAATGACAGAGCGCTTGGCACTGCTTGCTGGACACATGCTGCAAATATTAAGTCACATAACGATTGCTTTTCTTATCTTTCAAAGCTGGACGAATGCAAATATCTTTATCTTATAGAAGATAAGTCGTTTTCCATGAATGAAGACCAGCTGTAAAGATTTTTACTTGGATGCCAGGATCAAAATCACCTTACCACATTTAGTTCAACTGCCTGTCATTTACAGGTATGACTGACAGGTGAGATATCTTCTAGGTTCAGAAAAATATTGTTTCACTGACTAACAATCGATCATCCTCTAACCAACTGGGCTGCACCTTCACACATGATGCTTATTTAGAGCTGCTGACTAAAGGGGGATTTATACTTGTGCTGCACATGGCCTACGCTATTGTGAGCATTTACACTTGTGCAGTGGTGTGTGTGTGTCACTCTGCAGTAACACCTCCAAAACACTAGTTGGCTGCGGGGTTTCTGTGCAGTGTTGTAAAGTCTAGTTGATTCAAAACACACATTAAACACACATTAAACATGGCTTATTAGAGACAATTACATTAGAGACAAATACAACATGCTAACGTTATTAGCACAAGCCTATGGCATTTTACATTGTATAAATTAGCCTAGCAGCTAGCAGAGATTTCCTCTGCACACACAAGACTTAATGTGCTATTTTTGCGGAGGCTTTATTGTCTTCACAATTTATTGTTTCTTATCTGTGAAATTAAAGTAAATCAAAGCTTTGTTTCCACTGAGGGAAATGGTTTCAGCTTACAGAGACACACAGGAGGTCTGCGTCACTGCAACACGTAGTTACATTTCTGTAGAGGTGCACGTCACAGTGCGGTACGGCGTCATTTGATGCAGAAGTATAAATCATGCCTAAGGCCCCGATCACAGAGACAGTTCACAAAATAAGTAGCCCCTCTGTCGTGATTCAGGCTTTTTGTTTGTTTGTTTGTTTGAAGTCTTTTCTCTAGGACTTTCTTTGTTGGGTTCTTTCTTGTTTCATGTTCATTCATGTTTTAGCTGTCTCCTTTCGTACATTGCAGATTCACATTAATGTGTCATTTCTGCTTTTCTTTCTTTCTTTATGTCTGTGTGTGTTTTCCTGCCTTAGTCTTTGTCAACCTTGATTAGTTTAACTCACCTGTTCCTACTGCCCCAATCAGTGCCTTTCCCTCATTTACCCAGCTACACACCTGCCCTGCATCAGCTTCATTAGTCCTTCCCTGCTCCAATCAGCTCCCTGCCTGTTCTTCTGCCTCATCACTTCATTCCCCTCACCTGAGCTTCTCCGCCCTTTCTCCACCTGCTCTTCATCCCCTCGTCAGACTGGTTTGTATTTAAGTCCTGGTTTTCAGTTCAGTCTTTGTTGGATCCTTGATTTTGCTGTGTGATGTTTCCTTGCTTAAATAGTGGTCTTTTAGGTGCCGCTGAAGGCTGCTGTCTCCTGCATTTGCGTCCACCTTCTACATATCACATACTTGCTTTTATTACTTCTTTTCCCCCAGTATTGGATGGTTTTATCACAGTGCATCACACAATTATTTGGAGCATGATTTTTTTAGTAAACTTGTCTATAGGCTATGTAGTAAGAAGGCAGTCAAAATAAATTAATAAATAAGTCTTTTCATGTTGCATTTTGGGGCGGCTGTGGCTCAGAGGTAGAGCAGGTCGTCCACCAATCAGAAGATCAACGATTCAAGCCCCAGCTCCTCCAGTCTGCATTTTGAAGTGTGTTGGGAAAGATACTGAACCCCAAATTGCTTCCACTGGAGTGTGAGTGTGTTTAAAAACTGTGTAGCAGGTGGCACCTTGCATGGTAGCCTCAGCCACCAGTGTGTGTGAATGTGACTTGTAGTGTAAAAAAGCGCTTTGAGTGGTCAGATGACTAGAAAGGCGCTATACAAATGCAGGTCCATTTACCATTTGTAGGGCATAGTACCTTTTTTAAATCAGCCAAACCAGTTCCTTTCACATTATGTATCTGACAATACCCTATATTTATCTAAATGTAATTTAAATATGTATTTGACACAGTAAAATAATGGGTGTAGCTTCTGAATCTGAGAAAGGACAGCAGAGGAGATACCTGCACACCAAGGCTGAGATCAATGCAAAAAAAAGTTTATTCAGTTTATTTAGCACTCATGTCAGTAACACTGATGATAGTCAAGGACTGAAATTTTTATATTCACTTTTTAAAATTATTTTTTGCACTTTGAGCACCTTTTTGTGCACAGACGTCCTAAATAAATTGACTTTCTTTCTTTCTCCTTTCTTGGTTGCCCACTGGACGCACCCAAGATAAACTTTTTCGTTGTCCTAAGTAGGCGCAGTTTCACAGTAGCCCTAAGACACTAATAAACCTTTTTCCTCACAAGCTTAAAGGAGCAGTGTGTAAGATGGATTTAGTGGCACTGAGCAGTGAGGAGTGCAGATTGCAACCAGCTGAAACTTCTCCTAGTTAGAATTCACTCAGTGTTCATCGTTCAGGAGGGTTTTATTGGGAGATGAATTATCTGCAGAGGTCTCTCTCCTCTATGTAGAAACATGGCGGTTCAGTCTAAGGTAACAAAAACACATTTCTTTTTTCAGGTAACTACACACTGAAGACAACATACTCACAAATCGCTTTTCTGAAATGGCTCCCTGGAAAGAAAACAGAAGTTATGGTTTCCCGACATTACTTGAGCGTCACATGTCAGGGGTGAATATTTGTGTCCCCAGCTGGTGAAAAAACAATAAATGCAGATTTGTCTCTGCCGTCATGTTTACATCAAACAAATCATAATGCTGTCCTTCATGTGACACCTACAAGAAGTAACAGCTGATACTGATGGGGCCAAACAGATGTGGATCTTACATGTCATGTTTGGTAAATGGGCCAGTGAAACCTCAGTGGAGGGCTTTCTGTGGGAAAGTTGCAGTTTCTGTCATATTAAACATATCAACGCTGGATATCTCGCCAACGGGACCACTTCATCTCTCCTTGTTCACCCTGCTGAAGCTAATCACTGTGGAGAAATGATATCAGTCTGTGGCCAGTGCTGTAATCACAAGAACATGTTTATATTACCGTCTAAAGAGGGAGCGTTCTGGAGCCACAGCTGGATTCAGGTAAAGATTTTCACCACCAGTATAACCAGTAAAGGGAGGAAGGAGGCAGTGGGAGGAGGGAACAAGCAGAGGCCTTATTATGACAAGAGAAGAAGACGGAAACAGAAGAGGAGTTGGAGGAGGAAAACTGTCCACTGAAACACTCCCCCTCACTTTGATGAATGACAGTGCCGTAGGTTAATTTAACGGCCATTTGTATGTTTGGGCACCCGGCATGTCTGCTCATTCCCAAGCCCAGAATTATCAGCAAAGTCATTAATTCCCCTCTGTATCGCCTTACCTTTTGTTATTCTTCAAGCGCTCCCATAGAGTGTGATATCTTGCAGAAATTTTCACATTTATGAATCCATTGTTGATCAAGGCCTCGCTACTTTGTGCTGCGCTGTGATTTATGGCCTGTGTCAATTACAAGAGGGTGACTGTTACAAGCCACTGTATCTACAAACAGTTTTCTCCCATTTCGTCCTAATCAGCTGACCCTAGGTAAGACCCTGACAAACTCCAGAGATTACAGTGATGAATAAGAAGATTAGGCACTCTTCCAGATCGTACCGCAGCCTACGTGAGACAGGCATTCCAGACTTTTATGCTGGAGTGAATGGCTTTCAGCTTCACACTGTTATTTGGCATGTGTAATAGGGCTGCTTTTAATTTCATTTAACCTGTCTTCAAAGGAAATATTAGTCCAAATCAACATATACACATACATAAATGAGTCAGGCTGGTTTGAGCTGCAGCCATGACAACTGAACAAACTGATGCAGACAGATGCGACGGAAAGCTCTGAAAAGAAGTATGTAGTCAATAAACCTTTTTTTGGTCAAGTCAAAGCATGAATTCTATTCTTATTAATCTCTCTAACCAAATATCTGCATATGTATCCTGAATCTGTAGACAATTAGAAAAGACTTTGCTGTTGGAAGAGTTCTGGTTTCCATCTGTAGTTTGTTTGTAGTCCTAGTAGCATTGACCAAACATGTTTAAATGGCAGGTGAACAGTCCGTGTGGAGGAGAGGAACACATGGTCCAAACTGCAATTTTGAAACCAATTTAGCACGACAATTTAGCAGCATGGTGGATAGGCTCCAGCCCCCCCACGACCCCCAACAGGATAAGTCGTAAATTAGCATAAAGTAGATTGAGTGACTTTAATTTCGTCCGTATTTCTGCACGTTTCCATAAAGCTTACGGATACGGGCCAAACGGAGCAGTACCACCGGAAACGTGGGGGCAGTGTTGCTGTCACTACCTGATATGTAGCTGAAGTGAGACACGAAGAAGAAACGACAATGGCGGAACTTTTTGAGGAAAGGTTGAGTTAGTTAGAAACTATAAACATCTGTATGATGTTACTTCTCATGGACACCGGGATAAACATCACCACCTGGCGACGCAAGTTATCGAATGCCCCGGCAGATATCCTAAAGTACTGGAAATGACGCTTGTCATCAATTCCTCTCATCGGCAGTACTAGAGAAAAGAATTCTCCATGTATTTAACGGCCTCACCGACCACCGCCTCCTACAACACTGCCTCTGTTTTTGTCTTTTATGCAGGAGGCACATTATCAATATCTCCTCCACAGTCGCCATGTTTGGTTTTGAGTTTGTTGTTGTCCTAAACTTTTGACGCTGGGCTGCCCCCTGGTGGATATACTGGTTAACATCCATGCCAACGTAAAGGACGCATGGAAGTATGTGGGCAGTGACAGTAACATTGTTTGAAACGGACTTATACATTTTCAAACGTAAAGGGAGCATAAATGGGCCTTTTTGGAAAATTGTTGAATTTACCTTTATATTTGCTTGTTTTATCTGCTTATAGAGATTAAACTAAATGATTTGCAAACAGAAGATGAAGTCTTGGTTCCCAAAATCCACTGGTGGTGCCATCACCACCGTTAGGCATTACAGACAGGGGGACAACATTTTCCAATTGGGCCCCTCCATCCACACCCGCTGCAGAACCACCAGTGGTGCAAAGACCTTAGCATTAGCCCACCATGAGCCTTGTCCCAGGGTCATCCGTATCCTTTGACCTCCCTGATGGCAGGTCTGGGTGCTATTTTTCAAATGACCCATAGCCCGTTATCCAAAAACAAATGCTACCAAGTCCCGCTTCTCTGCAAACACACACTCCCTGCAGTTAGTTTCGGTTTCCCAGCAATGTGTTCCTTTTTTTTTTCTAGTAGCTTTTTTCGTGACTAAAAGTGGGTGTTTCAAACCAAAACATGATCTTTTCCGAATCATAACCGAGTAGTTTTTGTGCCTAAACCTAACCACACATTAACCACAGCGTTGTTGAGAAAGTTTCAGCGGATCAGCTACAAAATAATGCACAAATGTAATGTATTCAGTGTTTTACAGAAATGGACAATGCTGAAATGTTTTTCTGGTGACTGGTATTTTTGGACAAATGGGACTTTGGAACAATGGGTGTTTGTTTTTGGGATGATGGACTGTCTGAGGAATGGGCTCCCTGTCCAGTAGGACATTTTCTTTGGACTAAAAGGACTAAGGAATTCTGGGCCACTGGAACAATTGGCAGTCCCCCTCACTGGCTACACCGGATCTCCCGAAACACTGGCTGATGCTCCCAGAAGCTTTATCATCAACAGACTCAAAGCCGATAGGTTCCAAGATTAACCATTATTATTGTTCGTGGTACTTTCAAGCAGGACAAGATGTTCTCATAAACTTTTAGTATGTTTTCCTACAAAAAGTAATGCACCCAAATTTGCATGTATCCCATGTATTTTGAAAGGCTGCGATTATGAGACCAGTGTGCTGAGGGGAGTAAACAAAGAAGCAGCTCCAAGCGGTCTTGTAAGGAGGCAGGATGGGGTGGTGGATGTGTCACAAAAACGCAGACTGCAAACTTTCCCGTGGAGGTGCATGTTTGAAATTGACTGAACTTTGGGTCACTTTAAGGTACGTCCTTACCATATTTATTTTGCTAAGCCTGACCTCTGTAACTTTACGGTAATTCCAAAACTGTATGTTACGTCATTCAAAGGGCCCTAATTTTTAAGATATCATGACCGTTCTATGAGGATACGATGAGCAGTTGCATTAGCCATGGAATTAATTTTACTGTGTTTCGCGTTTTAGTGCGAAGTGTGAGTGTCCAAATACTGGACTTAGATTTCTTTGGGTAATACATCTGATAATTTTGATTAACACTGGTTCCAAAACCAAAAAAAAAATCTATATGGCATTTCAAAAGACACAGCATAGTTTCTGGTTCACCTTATTACACAAAGCTTGGCAATGATTTGCACTGCTAGTAAAGCACCATAAAACACTGCCTGTTGGAATATGGTGTAATACTCAGGTTCATTGAAAAGCTTTAATATCCTCAGAGTGACGACTGCACGTAAACCAATTACAGACTCCAGCTTTGTGCCTGGAGTTGTGGAGGTTGATGGATGAGGAGCGTCTATCCAGAGAGCAGCTGAGATCTCTCTATTCTATCTGGAGCGAAGCCAAATGGACGAAAAGCAAATGTTCCCACTGGGAGAGGAGCGGAGTGAAGTTTTTCCTCTTGCAAAATTCCTTTAAGAGAGAGGGGGATTAGTTAATCAGCTGCACCTGTTGCAGACTCTGGGACCGCTTGGTGGGAGCATACAAACGCTCACGTAGGTATTCGCACACGCATGCATGTCCACACACCCATATGCATGTAAAAAACACAAGCACGCACGAGAGCAGAAAGCCAAAAACACACAGACCCAGACCCAGATCCAGATCGGTGGGAACATGCCTGTGTGATTGGTCAGCCTCTCCAGAGGTAGCTGAGGTCAGAGGCGAGTGTTACGCAGTGTTGTGATCGCTGCTTTCACATCTCACCAGAAACAGAGGGACTTTCCACTGTAGAGGGCTCCAACACAAAATGGTTTATGCATTCATGATGTCATCTTTCAGTGTGTCACAGCACATTTGGAAGACGTTAGCGCTTCAATCGCGCTGCAGCCCGGTTTCAACACATGCATGACATAGCTCGAGTGCATATTCAAATCGCCTGCCTGTGTGTCTGAGACTTATTCATAGAGATAGTTTTCAAGGTCGCCTGAAAGGTTTCCACTTTGGCCTATTGGAGCTTTGTTTAATGCTTTGCTTGGGCTCAGGCCACATGACAACAAGCCAGAGGAGGAATAGAGGAGGCATATGATTTTGATGATAACGTCTCCAAACAGTTGTGCGTTTGTTCATGCTCAGACTGAGGGGCTAATGCGGGGCAGCACTTTCCTGCCCCCTATTAATCCGATTATCTGATTGGTCATTGTAGTATTTCTGTCATGAGATTAACATTCCTCTTCTGTTTGACTTGATTGTCACCATCGATTCTGGTCAATACATCGGCCAGAGTGCTGAGAAATTTCTCACGATGACAATGAAATGTCCAAGGCTGGGAGAGGAGGTTATGTTGTCAGTGTTTGGCCCGTCAGGCCAGCTATTTCCAGCAGCATTATGTAACAGCATCTGTAAAGTAAAGTAGTTCTTATGAATCAGTATAGACAATAATAATAATGAGCCTGAAGCTATACTGTGTTCACTTTACGCTACAGTGATCACACTGTGGTTACCATATGATTGAGTGTATCATCTCTTTAGTTACATAATAGCATGCATTAAAGCAGGGGCATATACAGGAAATATTTCAAATGGAATGTAAGAACAACAAATTTACCGCTCTTCTTAGAGAGCACACAACTATGCAGACTTTGACAACATTGTGTTTCCACCCAGTGGGAGCGCTAGCTAGCCGAGCTGCTAATGCAGAACATCTGCTCTTGCACAGGACCTGCGCTCAGCTCCCAACATATTGGAAACAACATTATGACATAATTGACTCAAGCAAAGAAAAGTGTGCAAATGCAGTGTGAGGATTGCATCTATATTTGGAGAGCTCAGACCTGTCAGGGTAAATGTGAGCGACGCTGTTGGCGCTAAGCGACAATGCAGCAAAAGACGAGCACTCTCACTCCATGTGTGCCTTGTTAGTGCTGCATTACCTGGAACGTGCGGATTGAGAATGAGAGCAAGATGGAGAGAGATGGAGGGAGAGAGGTAGAAACGGGGGATTTTGGGCTGCTCTGGCTTTGGGTGTGGTGGTTGGATGATGGTGTCTAACTGAGCATTAAACTCACCGAGGCGTTGCAGCTGTTAGTGTTGGCCAACATGCTGTGTGGTTACTAACTAATGTGGTGGGTCTGGCCTAGGGGGGAAATTTCTTTCTCTCTCTCCTCGTCTCTCATTTCTCGCTCGCTCTGACACACACACACACACACACACACACACACACACACACACACACACACACACACACACACACACACACACACACACACACACACCTCAGTCATATACATGGTATACACATGGCACACACTCACTCAAACACACTTAAAATCAGGGGTGTAGGACTAGAAGTTGAATCCAATTCATCTTTTAATATAAATTGGCCACAGTCATTGTAATAATTAGTGTCCCAAAAATGTATATTCAGTATCTATCATACTGTGAATACATCACTGATTTTTTTCCCCTTCACTTGTCCCACATTAGTCGTCCAGTTAATGATGTAAGGGCTGTGGAGAACCAATCATTTGTTATGAAAGCAGTCTAAACACAAGTGCAACATTTCAGTCAGTACAACTGGATTCATTTCTGCTAATCCAGGTGAGTATTTGCTTTTTGATGAGCACAGGCTGGAACTGATAACTCAACAAAAGTCATTTTTATAGTATCGCTATGTGCGCGTATATACCCACCTACTACACACAGCGTTCATGTCATTGACGAAAATTATGACCAAAAAATGTTATCAACAGCCTTTTCTGCAGGATGAAAATGAGACAATGGCGAGCAAAAATAGATTCTGAGAAGAAATGTATGTTTCGTTTTCACTGAGATGAGACATAATGTGACAGAAATAATACGGTGGACTAGCGGACGTTGAAATCGGAGAACGGTTGTGCTTGTAAATATCTTTAAATGCTGCATGAGTAGTCTCGCCGCCAGACAATCAGAGATCTCTGCTTTCTGATAGTCTGGGCACCCTCCTTTCTAAAGTGTGTTTAACACATCGGAGAAAACGGCCGGCAACAAAGCTACGCCTCTTGCATTTTTGAAAAGGACACACCCTCCCAGAAATGTGCGCTCCCCCTTTTCTCGTCCGCAAGGAAACAAACACACAGAGAGCTTGAAAATGGATGCTGAGAGATTTAACTCTGTTTGATCAAACGTGTGCTCAGTCCACAAGATTGTGGAAATGAAGGACTTAGAGCGACTTTGTTTAAAACTTGTAACACAGTCGGACTATGTTTACAAGCACAAGAGTTCAGCGAGCCACCAAAGGACTGCCCTGCGGATTTACTATTGGTTCTGCAATGTAGGGAGTTTTTTTAAACTCTGAAATTGTATCCGCCCATCTAAACACAAAATTAGGGAGAAAGACATCAGTCTTTAGTAAAGCAAAGCATCTAAAGACTGACTTGTGAGTCTGCTGCATGAGCAACAGGCTGGCAAACTCCAGTAAATAGTCTGCACCAGGATGTTTCGTAAGCCAGCAAAAACACTCACACTGGAGCAGTGTCAGTAATTCAGCAGTAGATAATCAGCTGTGAATGTCTGACTGTGGATGGTGGAGTTGTTAGTTGCAGCGGTGGCTGTTAGCAGCTAGCTCCGCTTGTTGGCTGCTGAACGGCAGCGGAGCAAGCGGCCACCAGCTGCCAGTCTTCACAGCTGATCCCCGCAGGACTCCAGTCAGTCTCGGGAAGCTCAGTTATGTTAAGTTAACAGTCTGAACTCAGATCAGTTTTCTTTGACAGAGATGAAAGTTTAGTTTAAATCACCAACTCTGTGAGAGGACACCAGTTTAAACCTCCAGACTAACATGCTGCAGGTGAAGACAAAAGTCAGGCTGTGATCAAGTTATTTTTCTGCCCCTTAACAGTCAGGTGGGTAAATCACATTTAACAATGAACCTGGGTACACATTCTAGTTGTCTCAGATTAGTTATTTGCGATGTCAAAGTTTTTTAGACCATTGAAGATATTGTACTTTTCAAATGACGATTTAAACTCGTAAATCAGCCCTTAAACCTGTCAAACACTGCTGGAGACATGACAGTTTATAAGTGTGCAGAAATTATTTGTAGGTGTAGAAGAAAATGTCAAATTTGATTTTATACAACCTGTCACCTTGATTATAATTTCTGACACATGAATTAGCCTCACTGGATTTGTTTAAAGATAATAATAATAAAAAAAAAAACTAGACTAAAACTATTTAGATTGAAAACTAAATCTAAAACTAATCAACATTTTCGTCTCAAAACTCAGACTCAATCTAAAAATAGCTGTCAACATTAACATTGCATGCACTCACACACATTTCCCCCCATTTTTCTTCCCCTCTGCACCTGGACTGTGATTGACAGCTGGGTGGTGGGTGACTCTTGGTGACAGCAGCAGTGACCTCAGACCGGGTGACGTCGCAGCAGCGGCGGCTGGCTGATGCTGCCAGATGTGAGGCTGCTGCAGGTTTTCACAGCTGTATGGGGATAGAGGCATGGACAGTGTCCAGTAACAACCTGCTCTAGTCCCCACGATCCCTCGAGACTTGTGGCTGCGTGAAAAGACATTTTTACAAGAGCTGGAGTGAAAGGAAACAACTGTTGCCGTTAGCTCCGGCGTGTTCCACTGAAACAACCAAACCTTTGTTGTGTGTTAAGGTCGGACTCGTACGGCCTTTTGAAGCTCTCGAGGCTGAATGTTTTTGGGATATCTTTCCAGTTAATGGCAAAAAAGTGTTTTTTGCAGCGGTGAATGTGATCAATAAAGCTGCTGCACACGCATCATGATTTTAAATGAACTGCTACTTTTTTTTTGGTATTTTTTCGCAGGCCAACATCAGTTATATATTTCAGAGGTTTCTAGTTGTGGGTGGAGGTTTTTCACTGCACAGTGTTTCCTTGGACAAAGACTGCACGTCCAAACACTGTGTTCTCTTCTGTGATTGGTATTGAAATATTGGTTGTTTATTTGATCAGGGTGTGTGAATGAAATGTAGCTGAGCTGATTGTAATGTAAATACTTCACACTGTGGCTCCTTCCCAAAGTGAATATTTTGTTAATTCTGTGTCATTTGTGCCTAATAGCACACACATACTGAAAACAGTGGGTGTGCACGTGTGATTTGTGATGTGTTTTTAATAGAGAGTGGTGTAAAAGGTTCATGTTTCTTATTCAGTAACATGTGGATGAGATATGGACCACGCCATTAACTTGTATTTAGACAGCTGCCTTAATTTAGACACCTCTCTCTCTCTCTCTCTCCTTCTGCATGACATCATGTGATTGATTACAAAGTGATCTGAACATTGTCGTGCGAGCTCTTTTCAACTGAACTTGACATGTTCACAACATGTTGGGACCCAGATGCAGCACACAGGAAACCAGGAGCAGTTAGTAATGATGCTTAATGCCACGACTGAGCAGGTACAGAGCAGGGCAGGTAATCAGCACAGCTCAACACTCGAACAAAGTCTCTCCACAAAGTCTTTGGCAGCCCGGCTGGTTTGGCAGGTAGAACCGGGCCAGATGCAAGTGAGTGAGCAGTGACGTTTGTCCAAACACACACACTTAAGTTCAATAAAGATCTAGAACCAGGTAAGCACACTGTCAAAGCAAACGACCCAGAAGGGGACGAGCAGATGATTGAGATGCTAGCAGGTGAGCACTCACAGGATACATTCAAAATGGTGGGTTTGGCAACACGGTGAAAGTCTCTGGACTGCAAGAAACCACAGGTAAGCAGACGGGAACACTCACACTGTAGCGTCGTCATCCGATCGTAACGCCAAGCAGCCACAGGCAAACAGGAACCAAGGACACAGACACAGATCTCACGGACAGAGGGCTGGTGCGTAAACCAGGAATCAGATGAAGCAGGCAGAGTCAGCATCAGGAAATCAGTTCGGAAAACAGAGAGAGAGAGAGAGAGATGCACAAATGGCAAAGACAGGTGAACTGAGTTGCCTTGATGAGGGCGGCGTGACTGAAACTGAGGCGCAGGAAAACTAGGATGAATGGAAAACTACTGAGCTGGGTGACTGGACATGCAGAAGTGAGCAGGTGACCCAACAGAGACAATAAGTGACTTTAACCTTTGACCTGTCAACATGACCTCATCACCATTATAAAAACTCCATCTATTTGTACTGCAACTGCAAACACTGACAAGATCCTGCTCACTGCGAGCTAGTTCAGGCAGTCAGCTCGAGCTGCACTGATTCATACACACACGTCATATGTCACTCTCCATATGTCATTAACAAAACACAACCTCCCAATTTGAGTCTATTTTAGTCTATTTAAGATGCAAAATCTTCCCAGCTTTCCCTTTGCCTTGTCAATGCTGCTCCTGCCCTGCATCAGCGCTGCTGCTCGCTCTTTCAGCCCCACCTCCACCCCAGCAGTTTCTGATCCATCACAGTGCAGTCAGATAGTTTCCCATTGTGGACTGTCTGTTTAGAATCAAATAGCACTGGAGTTTGTTTTGGTTTTTGTGGTAGACGTCCAATAGTTGATGTAGTTATCTTTTTCTTTGGCTATAATTAGGTTGAGCTGGATTGTGTGAGTGTTGTCCTGAGGCCGTGTGCAGAGGACTCCTCTCTGTGTTCTCCTCTTAGCCATCATCACTGCCCAATATCTCACGCAAACGTATCTGCGGGGAGCGATGAGGCCGGCGTCTAGATGCCTAACTCTAATGTTCTGCTGCTGAAATAAACATTGAAAACATGAGCTGTCTGACTAAATTGCAATTATGAGCCTCTAATGAAGTGCACCTTGTAAGAAAGCATAACGACTGACTTGGAACGCTGCTTTGTCAACCCGTGCATGACATGACATACTGGTCAGGGGTTCAACTCTGCCGTAGAGGCGTAAAAAGTGGAGAAAAAACTCTGCAATCCTCATGTTGGGCCCCAAAATTAGCTCCACAACGGTTAATTGTAAGAGAGGCTAATGTGTTACAACTCTGGTTCAATGTGGATTCTTTACACTATGACATCATGAGCCTAAAAGCAATATAATGGTGCACCTAAAGAAACATTTCAGACAGTTATTATGTGTCCAGGGCGGGACAAGGTGTTGAGCTACAGTTCCTGTTTCCTCCTGGGCCAGTGAGATTTTTATTTAGAGGATCATTGTCTTAGAAATGTTTGCTCCATAATCTGTCACAGAAAAACATCAGCGGATCGTTGAAGTTGAACGATGTAACTGATAACGGATGTTGCAAAGCTCCTGGACTTGAATATTTTTGGTGTGAAATTAAATTTTAATGGCCTAGTGGTTTGATGTGTAATAGCCAGTTTTACATTACACACACACACAGAGCTGCACATTGTGTCCTAACACATTCTTGTCCTTCTGTCAATCTAATACATGGAGCTCATGTGTCCCTGGTGACGTAACAATTTCAGCGTTACATCGTCTCCTCCAGGGACATGTTAGCCCTCCAGTTAAGATCTCTGCAAAACATTTACACAGTGTTTCATGGGGTATCAGGTGACGAGAAGATTTTAGTCATATGTTGAGTCAAGGTGGGCTCGAACGTTGTGCATCTTATTAAAAACAACAACATGCCAGATGGGTGAAGTCAGCTTGAGAAAGAAAGGAAAAAAAAAGAAGCTTGTGGTGCTTTGTTTTTCAGATTTCAAAGCGAGAACATGAGCTCATTTCAAACTTACCATCCACATGCGGTAATATATTTTCATCATTAGGCCCATTACAAATATAAACAGACTATCTGAGGGCATGAGGAGTGTGCAGCCAAACTCTGTTCTTCCATTTTGTCACCTCTGTGACTCCACAGTGTGGTGAAGAGTCCAAAATAGAAATCTTTTTCTGTGTTTTAGTCAAGACAGATGTGAAAACATGAACTGCAGAATAGAATAGGATTAATTTACTCCACATTTCCTCCTAATTCCACAGTTAAAAACAATAAAACCTAATTTGTTCAGATATCCACGCTGATGATAAACATTACATTTAACCTTCCCAGTTAAAATTTTGAGGCAATGACGCCAAAATAAATAAAAGCTGCTGCTCCTACAGTAACACACACTTTAAATAACGTTAAGTAAGGTCTATCGAACACAAAGCATTGTTTTTCATGTTTTTGAATTTCACAACTATGTTGTGTTTAGGTTTAGAAAGAAAGAACAGGGTTTGGCTTTAGATTCATACGAGAAGCGAACACCAGCCTCCCAGGTGAAACTCAGTGATTGCTGCAACCATTCGCCACGCCTCCCACCCACCCTTCTCGGGTTCTTCGTCCTCTTAACTTATGTTGTTGTCCAGCCGTTACTCAATAATGGCAACCTGCCGCGCATCATGCCGACATGAAAGGACGGCTTTTATTGTCATTGTACATTGCACAACGAAATTACGTGTAGTACCCTCGGCAAGATAACAGCACAATAAAAAGGACAGACAGTATATAAATATAAATATAAAAAGACGTCAGTAAGGTATGAAAACAATAAAGTGCATGAGAGATATAGCAGCAGTATAAAAACTTTGATAAAAAAATAAAATATATATATACAGTATATATACATTTTACATTACATTTTATTGTCTGTGTCTGACGCCGTAAGTCACTGCCCAAGCACTGATATTCAATGACTTCGAAATGAGAATGGGTTGCACTGTTTTACTTCAACACCAGAAAAAAACAATATAAGTTTAATAACACTAGTGTTTTCAACCACACTGGAAAACAGCGGAAGAAATGGAACAGACAAAAAAAATGTTATTTTAAGTCACGCTGTGCTCTAACTTTGTCTTGATAAAAGTTATAATTGAAAAATGGCAACGTTTTCTTTTACGGTGATCTAAGCTGCATGTTATGTGTGATTTTCACTGACTAGTTTGGTCAGTTTTTGAATTTTTGTCAGTCAAATATTATTGGAAGATTATCTGACTACAGTGTTCTACTTTGTGAGGATATATGGTTATGTTTTTATTTCTGGCTTCTAGTGATGAGGTTGCAGATTGCAACTGACTGAAACAGTTTGGTTTGTCTGTTCAGGGCTACTGTAGAAACAGCATGGTGAACTCCATGGAAAAGGACCCGCTCTGTATGTAGGTACAAATGGCTCATTGTAAGGTAACAAATACACAATAATTTTAAAACTTAGTGTTGAATATTTTATTCAGTTTTTGCTGATACATCCCCCTAAATCCTACAGACTGGACCTTCATGGAGCCACAGAACCTTGTATGTTGTCCATCCATCCATTTTCTACAACTGTGTGTCCTCTTAAGGGTGGTGGGGGGGCTGGAGCCAATCCTAGCTGACATCTGGCAGGAGGTGGGGTACACCCTGGACAGGCCGCCATACTGTACTTGTAGTTTATGTAACATGAAACATTTTTAAAAACAATTTTTCAGGATTTATACTACTCATGCTGATTTTTCTATCAGCCAGTAATCAAGATGTCATTCTGTCCTACAGTGATGTGAGTATGTTCATCTGAACAGTTTTAATCATCAAATACCTCAGGCTCAGTTAGTAAGTGAGTGTGTGTATGACCTGGTTAACTGGCCCTGACACATTACATGACAGTTACACAACACAGGAATGACACAGTGTGTATAGGATGAAACCTAACAGGACCTCTCGGTGCAGAGCAGGCAGCAGACTAAACATGTTGAGGCCCACGTTAGCTTATCGTCCAGAGTGGTTCACCCTGTAGGTAAACTCCAGGGGGCACAGCTGGGTCCTATTGTAGCAGTTTAATGTATTCAGTTTGCCTCATGTGCACTCAGGTAACCCTGCATGGAGTCTGCCACTGACACAGCCATGATTGTTCACTCTCAAATGCTTTGTATCATGAAATTTACTGACAAGAATAACTTTTGTCAAAAATGGCAAGATGCAATGGTCTGCTTGTACTTACATGGATATTGCTTACTGTGAGGTCATTTCTTAGAGTATCTTCAAATGTTTCATATCCCTAAATTTTGCACAACCTAAGCTACAAGGTTATGCAAGTCAGTAATCCATTATAGCTGATAAAAGTATTGAAATTCTGTCATAAAAAATAAAAAAAATAATGTTTTTTTCATCAGATTTTAAAACATAAAAACACAGCACATCGACCCAAAAGATTTTTAAACGTAAAAAAAAATTCTAAACACTCCATAAATTTATTGAACCATGTACATTATTTCATTTTTGAGATATGTCCTTTTTATGAGCAGAGTGCAAATACATTGTGATGGATTCATCATTCATTCCTTGGCGCCACTGCATGTTTTCGCATGGCTCTGCATCACAGTTAGCTTAGCATAATGACACCATTATTTACAAGTCGGACCAGAGAAGCCTTAGCAATCTGTTGCAAAAAGAATGAATGTCCTGGCTAATATAGCTATTATTATTATTATTATTATTATTATTATTATTATTATTATTATTATTATTATTATTATTGTTATAGATACAGGATTATGCAAACAACGGCCTCCTGTGGCCATTGCGTGGATATTCAGGAGTAATCCCAACGAAATGCCACTTTTGCACGGCATGTAAGGTAAAATAATATAGGATCATGAGGTGATGACACGGAAGACAGAAGGTTTAGTTTTCTGCTGCTTAAATAATTAATGTTCCAGCTTTTATGGTTCAAATATGGGGGAAAATTGATACAGCATGGTAGTGCAATATCTTGCGTGGTAAAATTGTATCAAAACACGATGACAACTTTTGGTCCTAGAATAATAAAAATCAGTTGCTTTTTCGCTCCACTAGATGGTGCTGATAATTTTTTTCCTGATGGGGTCAGCAGAGGTCTCAGTCAGTGGCATTTGGCAGGAAGCTCATCAAAACAAAGATGTTTTGGAATTAAACGCCTGGACTTATTTTGGAGTTTTTAACACAGAAGGAAAGAAGGACATAGATAAAATACTCTGGTAATACTATGAACATGAGGGCTCACCTCACACGCCAACATCCAGAGATAGCGTTAGGTACTGACGGCCAAGCTAACGTTTAACCCACTCCGCTGAAAAATGAACCAACACTGGACACAATTAGCTCGACAAAACTACCATCCAACTGTGAAAGAGCAAAGGAAATAACACAAGCCGTCATCTACTTCATGTGCAAAGATCTGCGTCCATGCAGCGATGTTGAAAACAAAGGCTTTTGTTACATGCATACACAGCTGAACCCAAGCTCTACAGAGAAGTGAATGTAAAGCTGAGGAATCTTTGAATACAGCAGGAAGGGTGGTGTTAATTTGTGTGTTGTAAGTTTTAACATAAAAACAATATCTTTATTTGCTATTGCATCAGACATTTTTGTTACTGTCCTTTGAGATATTACCATAATTTTTGATATTACTTTCCTATTTCTCACTCGCACGGGTAATTTAATTTAAGTTTAGAGACTGTCCAGAGCTTTATATCCCTTGGTTGGCTTCTTTCCTTTTGTGGAGAAGAACGGTCTCCAGCAAAAGCAATGTGTGGATTTTCTCATGCTTAACTTAAACACATCTCGACAACACACTGTGCTCCTGACGATCAATCATTTTAGCATACGCCCAATAATGACATGTGTCAACGTTCAAGTGGAACAGTCCTGGTAGCCGTAGGACTCGTGACTCCTGCATATCGGGACCAAAGAAGGAAATAATGTGACGTTGTTAGAACCACAAACTCTGCAGAGGGAGAACGTCAGGGTGGATGGATGGGTTAACAAAATGTTGACACTGGAGGCTGCCGTTCATTTCCTGTTTACTACCAGCAGTCAGCGTTTGACAGAAATCATTTCCCAACCTTAACCAAATAGTTATTGGAACCATGATGACAATGGGCCCCTAGCCTTATTAATGAAGGAGTAGTTTTAAACCAAACCACAATGTTTCCCTAACCATAACAGAGGAGGAGGATCTTAATGTTGATTGGCTATCATGGCACGAATCGGTTGCTGAAGTACAGATTCTTCAACTCTCATGAATAAGTATATGACGCAAAATCGCATTACTCGCTTCATTTGCACCACTTAGTTGGCTTAATTCGCATCATTCGGGTCATATCCATCGGGAATTCGCTTTTAATTGCGTCTTTACATTTACATTACATGTAATTCACTTGCACAAATAGTTTTATTCGAGCCCTGTATGAACACAACATAAACCTTTTGTGCCTGAGCAAACACAAGTATTGTTGATTCAGAAAACAGTGATCTTTAACTATTTTGTTGTTGCTCAACAGCTGCTCAGCAACTCAACAACTAAAAAAAGATTAATAGACCATGAAAGTGGTTACAAATATTCAAAGTCTCCGCAACTATGAACTGAAATGAACTTCACAGTCTGCTCTATGCATTGCACAACAGTCTGGTGGTTCTGGTGGAGGTGGTGGGCAAAGAGAGGAAGATGAGCAAAAACCTTGAAACCACAGAAAAATATTTTCCTTCGTCGTGACATCACCAGGCACCAGATTGTTATCCATCGGAAGCTGTGAGTAAGTGGGCAGGTGAGCGCATGCATACGTGTGAACAGTTATGTCCTGCACGAATCCACTTCCCCGCAGCCCCCATCTCCTCAGCCAGACAGTATCTGTCAGCGGACAGAGCCCTGTTCTCTGCCAGGGCTGCAGTCATCGACCCCATGGTGGGTTACCATGGTACTGAGATACACTGGAGAGAAACAGCGTGGTCGTTCCTACCGAGTCTGTGCCGTCCAATGTTTGCACATTCCACATAGAACTTCATCTCAGGCGCAGGGAATTAACTAAGTCAATACTGAAGAGACGAAAAAGAAAACTAAACGTCACATCTTGCTTTCACTGAGCTTTATTTGGTTTACGTTTTAACCCCAGGTAGTTCTTTGTCAGACAATACCCCCTTTACATTTTTACTACCATGACGTAACTGATGAAAATGTACAGGGGGTTAAATGTTGCACCAGGGGATAGACGTACAGTGCAGGTATTCTTCTTCCAGTGTCCAACTTTGATTTAAGGAAGTAGCAGTAGTTAACAAAGTAAGTAAGTAAAAATGTACATGTGTTTTCCTGTGTAATGCAGGAAATTCATTCTCTTTATTATTGGGGCCATGAGGGTCAAAACATAACTACATTTCACAAAACACTACGATATATGAGAAACACAACATTTCAGAAAACCCATCTACATTTCAAATAACATGACATGATTTTGGGAAACACTACAGCGTTTTACAACACACGACAACATTTCACAAAACACGACAACATTTTGGAAAAACACAACAGTATATCAGGAAACACAACATTTCAGGAAACAACATTTCAGAAAGTATTAGAACATGTTGGAAGACAACATTTAGGAAAACACAACATCATTTTGGAAAACAATATTTTACAATATACAACAACATTTCAGAAAGCACTAGAACATTTTGGAAAACAAAAAAATATTTCGGTAAACATTTTGGAAAATGGGGCAGCACGGTGGTGTGGTGGTTAGCACTGTTGCCTCACAGGAAGAGGTTTGCCAGTTCGATCCCGGGTGTGGGAGCCCTTTTGTGCGGAGTTTGCATGTTCTCCCCGTGTCAGCGTGGGTTCTCTCCGGGCACTCCGGCTTCCTCCCACAGTCCAAAGACATGCAGATTGGGGACTAGGTTAATTGATAACTCTAAATTGTCCGTAGGTGTGAATGTGAGTGTGAATGGTTGTTTGTCTCTATGTGTCAGCCCTGCGATAGTCTGGCAACCTGTCCAGGGTGAACCCTGCCTCTCGCCCAATGTCAGCAGGGATAGGCTCCACCCCCCCGCGACCCTCAAGAGGATGAAGCGGTTAGAAGATGAAGAAGATTTTGGAAAACACAACAACATTTCACAAAACACAACAACATTTCGGAAAACACTTCAACATTTCACCTCACTATATTTGCATTTTTATGGCTGTGTCCCCGATTTTTTGTAGCTTCCTCCTGAATTTGCTGTGTGGCGCCTGGTTACTACCTTTGTATTGAGTCCTGACCGCATCTGCGCACTGTGCCCAGAAATGTCCTGAACACAGCAAAATAAAAAAATACAAAAATCCAGGCGGAGGGCAGAGTCTTTGTGGATTACAACACCACGCACTTCCAGTGTGTCATTAGTGATGCACAAGGATTACTCTATACTCCCATACTCTTTTTTTTTTTTTTTTTTTTTTTTTGTTTTAGGAAAATCCTGCATAGTAAATTTTCTTAAGACACCAAACGCTCTCTAACTCTCTGCAAATGCATTATGTTGATGGTGAATGTTTCTTTTAAACTGTGTTTGCTGTCGCACATTAACATGTACATTTACTTTAAAGGAGACAGTGTTGTTGCTGGGAGTGATTTGTCTACTCCAGGCCTGTTGACTCTCTTACTGAGCCAAAACACAGCCCTAAAAACTGCGTCATCTCCAAAAAATGTGCTTCCGTTTGTTGTGTTGCATACCTCAGGAATCCTCCTGAGAGAGAATAAAGGCACGTAACTCAAAGAGCCAAAACAAAATATCAGTCATTAATTAGTGTCTGTCCTGGGGCATAGTTAGATATGACTGCTCAGACTGTGGGCTCTTCAATGTAAAGACATTGCTTTGTTCTTGATGTATGAGGCTTGGGTGCCAACAAAGGTTTGGACCACGAGGGAAAATAGTTCAAAGCTGACAGAGGGTAAAAAATGAGATATTTTGGCATACACTAAATACAATACACTAACAGAGTCAACAGTTCAGCCTTATCTGCGCTAAGTTAAACATCGTCATACACATGCATGCCTGGACACATTCTCAGACTCTCTCACTCTCACACACACACACACACACACACACACACACACACACACACACACACACACACACACACACACACACACTGTTTCCTCTTTCCTCTTCCTATTTGTCCACTTAAGTTGCTCAGTGTTTGCAACATGTCAACAAGTTGTTATACACTTCTGGTTGTGCTGTAAACAGCCTCAGTGTGGTGAGAAAAAGCTGACATTTCCTGAGGTTTCAGCGCAGTGACACGAAGAACAGCTGCAGCTCCAACCTGGCTCAGCCTGAGACAGAAAATAATGGCGGCATCTGCAGGATTTATCACATCACACTGCAGCAGCCATCAGTCAACAGCCATTCATTTGTCTTTGGTGTCAATTACTATCAGCCATAAGGGGGTAGTAAATCAGAGAAAATACAACACAACACTGCATTGTTTTTTAAGTGCTATGACGGCCTGTTAGAGCTGTTGTAAGAAAAATAAATGTAGAGCTGAGGAGGGGAGAAAAATTCCAATAAAAAAATAATTGAGCATTAAATTATTCACTTTAATTTCACAGCTAAGAAACAATAAATTGTGAAGACAATAAAGCCTCCACAAAAATAGCATTTTAAGTCTTGTGTGTGATTTATCCTGGCTTCATATGAGCAGAGGAAATCTCTGCTCCTTGCTAGGCTAATTTACACAATGTAAAATGCCATAGGCTTGTGCTAATAACGTTAGCACGTTACATTTATTTGGAAAATGTGTTTAGTATAAGACAGTTGTTTTGTCAGTGAACCTTGTGAGCTATTATGGAGCTGAATTTTTGTTGCTGTTGTCCCTGGCTTCATATGAGTAGAGGAAAAGTCCACCAGCTGCTAGGCTAATTTATACAATGTAAAATGCCATAGGCTTGTGCTAATAACGTTAGCATGTTGTATTTGTGGGGAAAATGTGTCCAGATAAAGACAAGTGTTTGTGTGTGAGTGCTGCGAGTTATAGTGAAGCTGATTTGTGTACTTGTGTTTGAAACTGTCTCATTTAAAGCCCCTACAAGGAACTTTCATTTTGAGTTGATTTTGGCGACCCTGTGGACAAAAGCGGTAGTGTTTTGCCAGAATGAAGCCTACATTTCCCATGAGCTCAAGCATATTGTCGTAAAGACGCTTACCTGGCTAGCGCATGTGTTTGTTTTTGGGATGAATGAAACAACAAGACGGGAAAATTTTGCCCCCGCTCCTATCGGGGATCCCAGCTCACCTCGGCCGCGCCCCAGCTCCACCTCTCCGGCGTAAGTGCCACCGCAGCGGTCGGCTGGTAAGGCTGAAGGCCTGTTTGGCGAGCACTTCCACGGTAGCCTGAGTGTCAGACTGAAGCTCCCAGAACCTTCAGTCTGACATCACCTCCATTGAAGGCGATTTACAAGGCGGAGGGAATTTGATTTTTCCCTAACCAATCAGTAGAGATCAATGACTCACCCAGAATCTGACGTCATTAGTATCCATGCCTTGGGGGTGCCGAAAACAAGCGAGCATTGCCCGTTTAAAATGTTTCCATTGTCGTGTATGCCCAGCTGCATTGCCATTAAATCCAGTTTAGCAGCTTCCTTAATTTGGTCCTCCATTAACGCAAGTAGTGCCGAAATACCTCGATAGCATCGTTAATGTGGTCTGTAGGATCTGCAGCGGTCGCCATTAGCGTGGCGCTGATTGGCTAATTGCTAGACCCGCCCCCACACCCGGTGTTCATTGGAGCAGTGCCTCGCCTCTTTATTTCTCTGCACTCGCTGGACCCTGTCGACGCCTGGCTGGTACCTGTCATCGGCCTGGATGAGGTGTTCCAGCCCCGCGGCCCCTGCTCTCCTCGTCCCCGCTGGCGCGGGGTGAATCTGCGCAACCTGCGGCCTCTGCGTGTGGCTCCCTGGACAGCTAACGCCGTGGACCCACCGGCTCCTGCCAGGATTGAGCTGGTAAATGCTAGATCGCTAGCGAAAAAAATGTTTATCCTGAAGGATTTCCTGACTTCCTGAGGATTGGATTTTCTCTGTGTGACTGAGACGTGGCTGACTGTTGGTGAGTCTAGTGCTTTCACAGAACTTTTACCCGATGATTGCAGCTATTTTAACTCTGACGTCGGGTCGAGGAGGAGGAATAGCGACTATTTATAACAATCACTATAAATGTAAGCAGCTAGGTAAGATGACGTGTGCCGTCTGAGTGCCGTAAATCGTTTTGTCCTGGAAGCGACCTGGGGTGGACCTGGAGACAGTTTCCTACTAGCTCCTCACTTGAACTGGAAGTCGTTCGAGGTCCGCCGTCTTCTAAGCTGTCCCAAGTCTCTTATTTGTGCAGCGAGGAGCTAGCAGCAAGCTTTAAGCAGCTACGAGCTAGGATGGTCGAGAGCTTCCTATCCGGAAGAGTTTTTCAGCTGAACACCGTGACGTATAAATACCCGCCCCCTACACCTGGCTCATTTGAACGAGATGGCGGAGAAACAGCACAAGTGTACCTGTTAGATGCATTCTTTGCAATTCGCTTCACGTGACGCTTCAGAGTAAGGCTGTCTCATGTCTCTTAAACTGACAATGCTCGCTCATCACTCCTAGTGCCAGCTCCTCACATTTTTTCCTAGGTGGGAAGGGCTAAACAGCTAGCAAAGTCAGCTAGCAGTAGCACTAGCAGTGATTTAAGAGACTTGGGACGGACCCCAAGACTGCAGATCATCATACTTCCTGTCTTTGTGTCTTCCCGCCTGTTCTCTGTCACACCTGTCTCGTTAGTCCTTCCCTGTTCCCCGAGTCTTCCCTTCACACCTGTTCTGTGTTCGTCTTGTTTGCTCCACCCTAGTGTTCCCCTCCACACCCTTGTTGATAGCCAATCCCCATTTCCCTCCTGTTGCCTGTGTCCTCCTACTCCAGCTGTGTCTCGTTCTTGTGATTAGCTTTCTGTGTATATACCTGTGTGTTTCCATTTGATCCCTGTCAGTTTGCCCTGTAGTCATCCCTGCATTCATTGGGACAAGACATTTTACAGTTGAAAAGAACATCTTAGTTTAGTATGTAAGCAGTTTTAAATGATCTAAATCATACCTTGGTGTTGCTGTTTTGCATTTCTTGTTAATTATCAGCCAACATTTTTGCCGTAGGCCTCTGCTCTTCTCTGTTTTCACAGGGATTCCTTTTTTTTCCCAGTGGGCTTCCTTTAAAGCTACTTAGCAAATTGGCGACCTCAGTCTAGGTGGCGATAACACCTGTTAACGCTTTTTGTCAACTGCCATAAAATGGAAAGAAAAAGAAAAAGGAGTGACCTCAGTGCACTCATCACTCAGTCATCCATCACAGTGGCCTGGTGGCCAGCGGCAGCACTGGGTCTGACCTGTTTGACAGCAGCCCCGACCTCTTCTCCAGGTCAGCTTCAACCACAAATATACCACCATATAACAAATCCCAATTTAACCCCTGGCTATAGCTATAACACATTGATGTTTAGCACAATTACATTTTTCTACTGTTGTCAGCAGTTTTCCTCCACTGATGTAAATGAGCTGCAGCAGTTGGCCGCACACTAGAACAGTGTGTTCCTGAATGTGTTCCTATCTGCACTATTATACAAACGAACGTGTCATAAGCTGTTACATTAATGCACACGATGAAGACTCAGCCAGAGACTGAAGACCAGACCTCAGTAATAAAACGTATGGGCCTCGACAGGAACTGGCTTCTCCAGCGATGAATGATGAAACACCTCCAGAATTAACTGCTTCCTTTTCACTTGTTTAGACTTGTGTTGTTTTCACCAAGATGAATGACTGACTCATGGGAGAGCATCAAAACCCAGCAGACCTGCGTTCTGCCCTTTTGACCTCACAGTCCCGTCCCTCCGTCAGACCACTGTTGTTTATCACCTGCTCCTCACAGACACCTGGCTGCAAGCCAGCCAGCAGACTCATTGATGAATTGTGTAACGAATTACTAATAACATTTCAGTAATAATATTCAAGCTACCTCCAAAACAAATACAACCTTACTTTCCTACTGATTTGAAATTCAGTATTCGATAACATCCCTGGAAAATTATGACGTTATTATGATGTGTTTGAATATAATCTTGTAAAAGTAGTTTTTGGGGAGAAACTTGAATAAATACAGTTGTTTGAAGGAACATATCACAATATATGTAGTTAAAAGGCCTTTGAAGTTATTTTTTAATGATGTTTTCTATGTGAAATAAAGTTACATCAAAGGTTGTTATAAATTTGTATGGTTGAATTTGTGTTCATTTAAAGCATAATGATGGACTGAACTTATTTTAATAGGATTTCTTTCTTTCCCCAGGGACAAGAAATAAAGGGGGAATAAAAATGGACAAAAACAAATTAAAAATGTTTCTTAATAGAACATTAATTATCAATTCTATTAAATAAGTATCAAATAAATAAAATAATTCTAATTATTTAAATGATAATAATTCACTATATAATATTCAATCATTATTATTAAATATATAATATTTAATATTAAATAAAATAAAAATGTGATATGATTTACTAAAAAATATTTTAAAAAATATATACAAATATTAAATTTCATATTGTATTATTTGATATAATGGAATATTTAATTATAAAATGAAGTAAATAATTAATCATTTATTAATTATAAATTCGTCTCGTACTCATACTCGTCATCCACCGCTTATCCGGGTCTGGGTCGCGGGGGCAGCAGCCTCAGCAAAGAAGCCCAGACAGTCCTCTCCCCAGCCACTTCTGTCAACTCTTCTGCGGGAACCCCGAGGCGTTCCCAGGCCAGCCGGGCGATGTAATCCCTCCAGCGTGTCCTGGGGCGGCCCCGAGGTCTCCTCCCGGTTGGATATGCCCGAAACACCTCCCAAAGGAGGCGTCCGGAAGGCACCCTTACTAGATGCAACAGGGGGGCATCCTGTGGGGGGTACTACGGGAGTATGGGGTTGGGGCCATCCAGTCCCTGTACTGAAGGAGCACGAGTCTGGTTCGCGTGGCCGACAGCCTCCGCCAGGGCTGCCCTTTGTCACCAGTTCTAACTTTTATGGACAGAATTTCTAGGCTCAGCCGAGTGGTGGAGGGTGTCGGGTTCGGTGACAGGAGGATCTCGACATGTTCCTCCTAGCCCCATCGAACAGTGACCTCCAGCTCTTGCTGGGACGGTTCGCAACCGAGTGTGAAGCGGCTGGGATGAGAATCAGCACCTCCAAGTCTGAGGCCATGGTCCTCAGCCGGAAAAGGGTGGATTGCCCACTCCAGGTCGGGGGGGAGGTCCTGCCTGAGGTGGAGGAGTTTAAGTATCTCGGGATCCTGTTCACGAATGAGGGTAGGATGGAGCGAGAGATGGACAGGTGGATTGGGGCGGCGTCAGCAGTGATGCAGGCGCTTAACCGGTCTGTTGTGGTGAAGAGGGAGCTTAGCCAGAAAGCGAAGCTCTTGATTTACCGGTCGATCTATGTTCCAACCCTCACCTATGGTCACGAGCTCTGGGCAGTGACCGAAACAACGAGATCGCGAGTACAAGCGGCCGAAATGAGTTTCCTCCGCAGGGTGGCTGGGCTCAGCCTTAGAGATAGGGTGAGGAGCTCGGTCATCCGGGAGGAACTCGGAGTAGAGCCGCTGCTCCTCCACATCGAGAGGAGCCAGTTGAGGTGGTTCAGGCATCTAATTATAAATTCTATCAATTAAAAAAAGAGCAAAAACAAATCAAACAACAATTGGTATTGGTATTAGCCAACTGTTATTTTAAACAATGCCATCTGTCATCTTTCACAGTCAGTGGATCTGTGGAATTGTGTTGCAGGTACTGGTACTAAGATACTTTCCAGTCTAAAAAACACAACTTAAACCCTTTGAAACACGTTCTTTGACCATCAGCACAACAACATGAAGCCAGTGTTCATATACTTTTGAAAAGAGGATGAGAAATGAGTGATACTTTTTATTTTATCAGTAACGATCCCAACACTGCATGAGACCCTTCTAAATTAACCCTCAGTCCATTTGTGTCTTTTCTCTCACAAACTCCAACCAGTGTGATTTTGAGAGCACGAGCACTCTGCTGGCCATTAGCTGTCTGGTCTGTATTCTGTCTTTGTTGCCTCAGATCTATTTGCTTTGACTTTGCTCACCGCCAAATGCACATCATGCTGCTCTACATCAAAGTACTGTGGATAGTCTTCACTGTGCCACTCACCTTGTATATCATATTTTGCAGGTATGACATGCAATGCCCAGCGGAGACAGAGAAAGACAGACAGAGTGCACTGTGTTACATTTGCCTGACAAGGTAATGGTTAGTAATGGGTGACACAAAAAAGACCCTCTCAAAATTACCCATGATTCAGGGCTTTGTAGTGGGAACATTGTGATCGTGCCTGTAAATAATTCTGTTCTCATTTATGACTGTTTGAACTGTCAACTTTAGCTTGGAGAGAGTCTGACTAGCGCTCATCTGGTCTGCTGAGAGAAGGCGAAGATGAGCTTGGTATTGAGTAAAATGTAAAAAAAAAAACTTGGTAAATTCTTCTGAGATGAAATAGTCTCATGTGTTGTTTGCCTGCTTGTGATTCTAAGCATTGATTTATTAGGAGATTTTGATGCAGTGTTCCAAGATGGCGGCCTATTAATTCCAAAAAATAAAGCTGCTGCAGACTCCGCTCCCACAGGTATAATCAGAAAACCAGACAAGCAAACACACTCAGTATCCACATTTTTACACAACCATATTGCACAATGCTATAACAGCTCTGATGTTTGGTATTTACAATCACTGTCAGCTGCTCATAATGAATATGAGATTTGGTGAAAACTGACAATCTGTGAATGCATAGAGAAACTGGTGCATGAAACATTCAAACTCTAGAAGGAGCTCACTCACTCCTCAGGGCTGAGTTTCATTAGTAGACTGTAACTATAAAATGAAAGGATGTTTTGCTGCCTGTAGTCAGGAAATAAATAACTTCATTTACTGGGCCGACTGCTGGCAACTTTTAAGGTGGAGCGTAAACGTAAATGTTACTCAATGTATGAATTGACGACATGAACCCATCAACACACCTTAAATTTCACTGTGACAACTTTGACCATCACTTTAGTTTTTATATGACAGACACTTTTAGTAATGAGTGGATCTTTAAGCATTCATAAATATTCATGTCGTTCCTGTGGGCTACAGCAACACTAAACCCCTGAGCTTGCCTGAGAAGGACTAAATGCACAAAGCTGCTATTTTTAAATATCCCATGGAGAGAGACTCTCACTGCAGCCTGTTCTATTTTGTTCTGCAAATGTGGGCGTGCAGCCTCGTTCTGTGGACGATAAACCAGGTGCAGACTTCCATCTGTGTCACCGCTGATGAGGAAATACAGCGAGTGCTGGACGGAGCAGTGAGTGACAACAACCCCGCCCACATTTAAGAGGACTGTCTGTGGTGGAAACGCTAGTGTCTAGATACCATGTATGAAGGGTTACTGTTGGTTCCAGCGGGGCTTACAAAAAGGGGCTCTCAACTATGGGCTGCTGTTTGTAAAGCAACATTTTGCCACATTTAGCTTCAAACAATGTTTTAAAAAGTGGTATGAATATTTTAAAGTCACTTTTTACCACATTTACAGCAATATTTGAAATATATTAAATATAATGTCACAGTTAAATCTAAATACTAAATGTTAAACCTAAATGTTAAACATTCAATCTAAATGTTATACCTAAATGTTCAATCTAAAAGTTGAATGTTCAATCTAAATGTTAAATATAAATCTAAATGTTAAACACAAATACAAATGTTAAATGTTATATTGTTATATTGTTATAAATGTTATATTTATATTATATATATATATATATATATATATATATATATATATATATATATATATATATATATGCAAATACACAGTGCCGGTCAAGTAGGCTACCAAAACAAAAGCCCGGGTGTTTATAGCATCAAATAACGAATTAAAACCAAACTAATCGGAGAAAATTAGAGTTCCATCCTCGCTTACCAACATATCAGAATTTCAGCAGTGCATCGTTGGCGACAGTGACAGTATCCACCATAGAGCCACCACAGCACTCTGTAAGTCTGTTTTCTAACTCACGTAGCATATGCTCCTTATGTTAGCATGTAAGCTATATGAAACTAGCTAACATTAGCTAACTAGTGGCTAACTAATGACTAACTGGCTAACTCTAGCAAATTTTCAACCATATTTATTAAAGTGCACAATGTCTGTTAAATTAACCACTCAATCTTAAAAAGGAAAACCTCACATGTTTGATTGGATTGGACACTTTGTTCTGTGCGTGTGCTGCAGGAGAAGCTCTCAAAACAAACACTTTTACCAAAAAGAACATGTTCCTGGACTTAAACGATCATGGCTGTTGGTCTCAGCAATAATAGTCTGATATTACAGATATATTAACAGAGAAGCCAGATTTATAGTATCAGTTACAAATGAGCAGAAAACACCAGCATCACAGAGACCCAATGGTTTCCAGCGCAGGCATGATTTCAATTAACAGAAACAAATTTCTTCTGACATCTAGTCACAAGTTATTCAGTGTGTCAATGAGCCCTCCAACTCCGGGCCACATGCCATTGTATACCAGAAAGAAAAGAAACACATTTTAAGATCTACTCGGTGGATATGAAATCATAATCTGATTTACACATGCCACATCATACAGTATGTGGTTGCCTCTCAAAGCCTCAGTTATGCAATAGCTGTTCCACTGACTCATTCTGCTGGCAGGAGATTATATTAGAGACTTTTTGGAATGGTAATCATCCCACTAGCTCATAGAATAGGTGAGTAAATACCCCAGTTTACTCTGTAATATATGTTTATAGGTTGTTACGGGCTTGAATTAATCCTTTTGGATACACTCATAAACCTGAGTTGATGAGTTGCCAAACCTGCTCAGCCTAAATTAGCAACAGACACGTACACATACAGTCATTTGATATCACACATAAGCCCCTCGAGGTATGGGTATCGGTAATGTGCATGGGTGGTTTTAATTTTGATGTTTACATGTGTGAATTTGTAGAAACGTGCATGATGATGTGTGTATGTACACGTATTAGGCTGTGTTGTTGCGTGCCATTACACAGGCTACAAACGACCTCATTTCTCCTGCTTATGTATAGAGGAATGCCGAGTGCCTGGCTTGGCAGCATTGTGGCATCATCTAGTGCAGCTGTGGAGGTCTGTGCCAGTGGCTCTGCTACCCATCAGTCATGGAGTCCTAGCAGGCCAACAGCTGACCATGCAGCACCATGGAGTCCATTCTCAACTACACGCACACACACACACACACACACACACACACACACACACACACACACACACACACACACACACACACACACACACACACACTTAAAAAAACCTAACACAACAGTGATGTCATTGTATTTGACGGGACATAACAGCAGAACTGGCCTGGATGTGCTCTGTGGTTTGTGGAAAATAATCCCAGCCATATAGACCCAGCAAATCCTCAACTCCCCAGCCCACAAGTCTCCAGTATGCTCTGCTGTTGGAACAGAGCTGCATGTATGTGTTTATCTGAAGTGTAACTTAAATAAGAGAGAGGCAATTCAGTCAGTAAACAGCACATAACCTGTCTACTAAATGTGTGAAGACATTCTGCCACTGGAAAGCTTCTAAAGCAATGCTATTTGTCATTCGGACTACATAAGTGTGGTCGGACGATGTCAAAGAGACGAAGATGATCAGAACCGAGGGTGTTGAACTACCAGAGGGCAGCCTTGCAGATGTTCAGGACAGCTACAAATACCTTGGGGTCCCGCAGGCAAAGGCAGGTCCTGAAAAGTCTGCTGAACAGAAAGAACAAGGTCCGAGTCATCAACACGTACACCCCAGGATGTAAGATGCAGACAGGAAGAGCGTACATGGGACGCCATAACCAAGTGGCTGGCATAGTGTTCAGGAACATCTGCATTGAGTATGGGCTGGAAGTCCCAACGGCAGAGGGGAAGACACTTCCTAAGGTGGTTGAGAATGACCGAGCTAAGATCGTGTGGGACTTCCAGATCCAGACTGACAAACTGGTGATGGCGAACCAACGGACATCATGTTGATGGACAAATAACAAAAGAAGGCAGTGGTGATAGATGTAGCAATCCCGAGCGATAGCAACATCAGGAGGAAGGAACACAAGAAGCTTTGTGGTGGCAGTGCTTTGAGACCATACGCCCAATGTTAGATTTTTACTTCTCCCAATTTCATTAATACCCAAAAATCATAAATGTGGTGTTCATTGGTGAAGACTGACTTGCTGAGCAAAATGTTAAAGTATCCAACACGTTCTCTTCCCGACTTCTTACATATTGCCACTTGGCCAGTACCATTTACATCCACGTGCTAACCACTAGGTACCACTAGGTATTGACATGCTGTGACAACGTGTCAGTTTATGCTGTGCAACAAAGCACGTGGTTAGGTTTAGAAAAAAAACATCATGGTTTGGCTCGACACTCATACAAGAAGCAGACACGAGGCTCGTGGGTGAAAGTCCAGGCTTTGTTGAACCCATCCACCACCACTCCTGCTCGCCCGATAGGGACTTTCCAGCTACTTATGCTACGTCGTTAGCGGCTACATTTCAACTGACGCTGTCATGAACGGTGATGTCCGGCTGTCTACCAGCATATCATAACACCATGAATAACACATATCATAACATTAACAAAGCGGCAGTAGTTGCTAACTTCTGAATGAGAACAGGCTGAAGCATCATACGTTTGTTTTGGTTTGGTTTTTTGCCACAGAGCTTATTTTCTGCAATAATCCACAATCCAATGAAAATCCCATTGGCTTTCCAACGAGGGAACCAAGGTGATGTTAATTTCCACGCTGGCCGAAAAGAAATGTCACCACTGCTGCACTCTGTGTGAAAGAACTATCACCTATTTTAGCAGCTTTTCCTGTGTTTAAAAACATGCATACATGCGCAAATTTGGGTGGAAAAAGGGGTCTATTCAATCACTAACACCCACTCACGTATATGGATGGCGTCAGAGCTGCCATGCAACTCACTGGCCTTCAGGAATAATCGCGGTTCAGCGTCTGCCTCAATGACGCTTCAACACCTGGACAGGAGACAGGGATTGAACCACCAACCCTACGATTAAGCTTGTGAACCACAACTACTCCCATTAAGTGCAATTAATTTTGTTGCACACGTTAAATAAACCTGGTCTCTGCAGTGTATCAAAGTAACTGCAACAGACGTTTTTATGGCACATAAACTATGAAAAAAAAATCAACAATAAAATCCCTGCAAGAACATGAAATGCTTAGAGGGTGAAATTTGTAAGCACTAAATATCTGTACTTCTGCAGTGACACCGCAAATCTGAACTTAATTGTCATGACTTGCGAAAGTATGAGGGTAGGATCTACACCCTTAACTCCATAATATCTTCCACATGACACTAACTACAACAAACTTACTGCACAGAAATAATTAACTCCAAATGATATAAAACACATAACTCTGAAAGGCGCCGTATATTCCAAATGGGAATTGTGCTTCGAACATTGTGTACAGAACAGGATGTGATATCCATTCATGCGCTTTCAGGCATATGTTTTGTGAAGATGGAAATGCAATGGATTTAGGCCAATTTCGGCACATGTAATTTTTATTGCTTTAAATTTCTCTAGCACATTGTTTGGCTTGGAAGTGTCTCTTTCTTGAAGAGCCGGCAGGAAATGTAAAAGAATCGATGTGCACACTGGCAACATGCACGCTGTGTGAACTCCAAATAAACAAGGTCTGTTCACCACATGAGAATCTTTACAGGGGTGGTAACACAATGGCAACCCCCCCTCCACACACACGCGCACACACACACGGATGGATGGTAGCACTGTCTCACAGCATTCCAGTGCTGATGAAGACATCTTGATAGAAGCTCAGAGCACTTTTGCGACACTCGAGGGGAAAGGGCAATGAGAGATCACTTGGAATTTGCTAAATGATTTTTTCAGATCCAGGACAGTGCAGATTCGTGACCAGCTCATCTTCTGGCTCTGAGGATGGTGTCAACGCGCCCTGCTGGCCAGCTCCACTGACGTCAGTGTTTTCCACGGTTTTTGCTCTTCAGTGCACTGACCTCATAAATTTCATCACCACAAAATACTCGAAATAGTCAGAGGTGCAGAAAGATTATACCTGCCTCACCCACGGCGCATCTCCCGCATATCCCTCCAGGGCATCATTCTTCAACCTCAGCTATCATTTAGGACAGACGATAGTTGCAGGTTTTCAAAGTGACAAAGTGAAGTATTGTGCTGTGGTTTTGACGGTACCCTCCCACTCATGTAACAAATAGACTTGCTTTTGCCAAAGCCCTCACGTGTCGGGTGTTTGTTGCTGCCAGATTCCTCTAATTCATCTTTTCCTCTGAGACAAAGAATCCCGTGTTCTCTGCATGTATATGTAACCGACTGTCATTACTCACTTGCAATTTCGAATTAGCCCTTCCTACACCCCCTTTTCAGTCCATGCTCCAGTAACTGTTGAACAAACTTGGAACATAGCAGAGCCTCGGTCAACTTTCCCCTCTCCTGTTATATTTAGATATGCTATGTGCTACTTTGAAATGTTTAAAAGAAAGCTAAATTTTGAAGATGGTTAAAGATGTGGCCACGGGTCATAGATATATAATAGATAACAGATCCAACATGGTGCATGGTCCTTCCAATGGAGTTGCTCGCCTGTTGCATACGCCAAAAAAGTTTCTGACTTCCAGGATTATTTCAAGACATGTATAACTACAAATACATTCCATTGCAATGTTGATTTGACCCATACAACTCGACACTGCAGTGGACAAATAGGGCCAAATGTCGCAATAATCCAATTTATATTCCATAATACATGAAGACGTTACTTATTTTATAAGTAATGAGATGTAACCCATCCCATTACCGTCCCTCTACCCTTAACCACCTCTCTTTTAACCTAATACTTCATAGCTAGCTAATTGCTAACGTAGCATTTTTATCGGGAATTCAGCCTCCAGGCCAAGAAGCAAAGGGAGCTGATCATGGACTGACATGTAGGTTAAAGTGGGCAGCTCATTTAGCTAATGGGTTGATCACTTAGCTGCTCCTTTACTTCCCCAGTATGCAGCCCACTGAATATGGGCAATGGTGTTTCTCCCGCTGGCCCCGTCTGGCTCACAGACTTTATATTGTGATGAGGTCTTGGATTTATTGCTTGTCTTGGCTCCTGGGAAGTTTTGCAAATATAAAACCTTCATGGACCTTCTGTGTCTGATGCTGAAATCACTGACAAAGCAGCGGTATTTGACAACTTTGGAATGAGGACAGGCTGATAGTGTTGTCGTTCTTGTTCTCTTCTTCTCTCTGCCACTGTGGCATCCGGCTAAGTGGAACAGACATTGCCATATTTCCATATGTTAAACGTGTCTGACTTGGCAACAGTAACTAAGGGAGGTAGGACAGTGAATTGTATATATTAGTGCAACTTTATAGGGATGGTGTAATCAGCTAGATATGTCCATGCAGTTTTCACTCTTTGAGTTTGTACTGTGTCGTCCTTACAGGGCTGTTTCTCTTCATTTGTTCTGTCTACATTAACAACTGTAATATCAGAGGAGTGTTATGAACTTATTCCAATTAAAAAAACATAAGTAATTAATCATAAAAACTTTTTGCTGTTTGCTAGATGTCGGTATTATGTCACAGGAATATCTCTCCATGCACAAATGGCGGCATATTGCACATTTGACCCATAAAAAATGATTAGTGAAGCTTTAAAATCAGTGAGCAAACTTTATTTTACTGCATTTGGCAAAAAAATGCCTGTGTGATTTACCATAAAAAAATAATGCGCATGTTTGAAAAGAAAAAATATGATCGGCATCTCAACCTTTGACTGTTTCCCACAGAGAACAATTGCACATTTTGAAGTACCCGCCCACATAATAATGGCCGCATTCTTTGAAAATATGTAAGCAGATTTAGGGTTTTCACAGACAGAAGTGTAACACAAAACACTTGTGTTGTGAAGATTATCCCGGGGCTGTTTCGCTGACATGCTGGGCCTCCACATGTCTGAGTGGCTTTAGACATGGCTTTTACCAGTTTGTAGCATAATGAGTGGTCGGTCAATCAGTCAGCCGGTTCACAGCTGTCCCACGTTTGATGGGCAGCAAGAAACTGAAGCCTTACAGTATTTTGGCTTCTTGTCAAAGCTATTTTGTCCCTTGGCTCAGTGAGATAAAGTCCTGGCTGTTGACTAAAAGAGGAATGTTTAGGCCTGTCCTGTCAGTGGGATCAACCCCCCCACCTCATCTTATTGTCAGTGCTGTTAAGTTTAATAATTGCTTTGCCTTAAGCTATGCTTTTTCACTGCTCTCTTGTCATCCACTAAGGACAGGGGAGCTACTGTAGCATTTATCTAGAAACACAAAGAAGCTTTATTCACACTGGCTTCCTGGACCCCCCCCAAAAATGTTGTTGCAGGCCAGAGGACACACAATGTGGGCAATCATGCAAATACAGTTACCAAAGATAAAACTAGAATTATCGCCCTGCGGTTGTATGTCTCCATGCACAAGTTAAATTTCCCTTACTGTATGTTCACACCAGAAGCTTCCAAAGAGGCAAAGTCTCTCGAGGACGCCCAAGAAGCACGACTGTCAAAAATATCTGGGGCAGCTTTGGTCGCTCTAGTCGCTCATCACGTGAATCATTGAATGTTCGATCGTGCTTGTCAATTTAAAGGAATGGCAAAGCGACTACTGGCTTGAAAGCAGCGTAGTTGCTTGCTGTTGTCCATAGTTGGCCTACAGAGAGTTATGTTTGGTCAATGAAAACAGAAAACTTATGTCATCCCACTCATACCAAACAAGGAAGACTTGCATGCTACGTCGCAACATTAGCCTGCAATCTCTCCTCTATTACTAACATTACACACTTTAAAACTCATCAGACCAACAACTACCTCCGTGACGCGGTCCCAAGCCTCATTCTTTTTATTTTGGTCTCTGTAAACAAACAGCGACACATTATGAAGGACTGAGTGGGCACGAACGCAAGTAATTAACTTCTCGATATCCAGTGTTTGAACAAGTGTGCTGTAGGAACCAAAGTTACATGGCTTGTTCTCTGCGTCAGAGTTCATTACCATAAAGTTAAACAAGTTTTAACTCCCCTCCGGACCTGCTCTGGTCGCCCAAGACGTGGCTGACGGCCAGGTCCCCCAAGTGGCCCAAGTTGCCAGGCTCTCATTGAAAACGAATGACTTTCGCCGTTTTGGAAGCTCTAGTTGCTGTTGGTGTGAACGTACAGTTACAGTTTACATCCATGTCTGTGAGAACACTGATGTTCTATACAATCTCTAAATCTATACAATCAGCACAGTTTCAAGATTAGTGTCACCAGTTCAGTATCTGACCCAATGTCTCCTCTTCTGTTCCCGAGATATGATGCTGAGTAACATTAGGATGTCACAGTGAAGTTGACCTTTGACCTTTAGCGTACAAAATGTCATTACTTCATTATTTTATCCTGTCAGACATTTGTGTGAAATTTTGTCATATTTAACGTTTGAGACTGTGTGTGTGTGTGTCATCGTGGCAAAATGTGGTCCTGGTGGCAGCTTTTGTTGCAGGAACGACCACAGAGGCTTTTTATACGTCTGTGGACACATTTTGTCAATGCAATAGCGTTGCAACTCTGCAAGATGCAGTCACAAAACTTTATAGGTGTGTAGTTGAGATTAAAATAAAGGTGGAAGGGGGCCATTGCCCCTACACTTTACGCCCCTGGCCCACATTCATTTTAAGTTACGTATTGCTGTATTGCAGCTAAAATGATCCCACTGCAAGATGGTCTTTTTCACCTATATTAAAACCCTTCTTTGCATGATAATTTCTCCATAAAATATGACTCATGTTCTTTCAAAAATGACATCGTCCCATTGCACGCTCAGGAATGAAGCACAAATACAAGCTCATAGACATGTAAGGTACATAAAACACACACATGAACAAATTACCCAACTCGTGACTGTATGTATGATTCAATTAAACACACCTTACCCCAGGACAGGAAAGCACACACAATAACACTTTTATTACATCATCTCCCAAGGCAGAAATGATCTTCAACAAGATCATGAACTGCTCTGACAAGATGTATAAAGAATGCAGGACTCAGTCCTGGCAGCGCCACAAGTGAGCTCTCATTCTTCAGGTTAATGGCTTGGTTGTAGAACAGTCTACCTCTGGCCCACAAGGGGCAGGTGTTAGCTGTAAAACCCAACCGCTAAGCTCCCCCCTGCTGTTTACTAGCGCAGCAGGCCGGGCCAGGCGTGAGCCCCGCGCTAATTGTACATCAATGCTCAGCTCTACAATAGGTAATCTCTACCAGGTGTTGTCATTCATGCGAACATGAGCATGTGATCGCATAGCACGACCATGAACAACATGAACATGGCATGTTGAGGTAGTGTGTACACACACACACACAGACACACAAAGTGCCTGCTTGGACAAAGTCCAGGCACAAAGAGCTCGTTCTAGTCTGGGCTGTGTTTCAAGGAAGTTACACTCAGACGCTAATTGTTAGAGATTTACAAGGAGCAGTATAAGTGATTGACTTAATTTTACACAGTGTGAACGGTCATTTCTCACTCACTCTGTAAAAGGTAGCTCAGGGTGGATCAGGTGGCCACTCTGGCCCTGGAGTCTACTACTACTACTACTGCACAGACATGGCGCCTTATTTCCACATGAAGAGACCTCTGACAAGAACAAGATTCACTTTATAATGTTCATTCTGTCCTGTTACATGCATTGCTTGTTTTCAATATAAAATACACTTCTGTTTTCACAGGAAATGTACAGTTTGTACATTTGTACATCGACACAACACCACAGCAAACGCACGTGATTACGTTTAGGTAAAAAGAACAGAGTTTGGCTTTACATTCTCACGGGAAGCTAACACCGGCCTCCCGGGTGAATTTTGGTGGTTGTTGGACTCATCCACCAGCCCTCCCGTCCAACCCATTCACCCCACTTTCCTGCCGCGTTTCCCCCTGATGCCACTGGGCAACATAATACAATAACAGCAACGTGGCGCATGTCATGCTAACATGAAAGGACAGCTTTTTTCATCAATGTCTGCTGCAGGAAGTCACCGGCCAAGCGCCGATATTCGACGACTTTGGAGCGAGACCTGGTTGGCATGTGGCTCTTTCGCTCCTCTCCAGTAGTTCTCAGTGACTTTTTGTTTTTGAACAAAGAATTATATAAAAATGAACCACAGTTAACATTTGAATTTTGTATTTATCATTGTTGTACATCTAAAGTGATTCCTACATTTTCCAGTTGTTAAAATTTGTGGCCTATAGCTACTGTAGCATTTATCTAGAAACACAAAGAAGCTTTATTCACACTGGCTTCCTGGACCCCCCCCAAAAATGTTGTTGCAGGCCAGAGGACACACAATGTGGGCAATCATGCAAATACAGTTACCAAAGATAAAACTAGAATTATCGCCCTGCGGTTGTATGTCTCCATGCACAAGTTAAATTTCCCTTACTGTATGTTCACACCAGAAGCTTCCAAAGAGGCAAAGTCTCTCGAGGACGCCCAAGAAGCACGACTGTCAAAAATATCTGGGGCAGCTTTGGTCGCTCTAGTCGCTCATCACGTGAATCATTGAATGTTCGATCGTGCTTGTCAATTTAAAGGAATGGCAAAGCGACTACTGGCTTGAAAGCAGCGTAGTTGCTTGCTGTTGTCCATAGTTGGCCTACAGAGAGTTATGTTTGGTCAATGAAAACAGAAAACTTATGTCATCCCACTCATACCAAACAAGGAAGACTTGCATGCTACGTCGCAACATTAGCCTGCAATCTCTCCTCTATTACTAACATTACACACTTTAAAACTCATCAGACCAACAACTACCTCCGTGACGCGGTCCCAAGCCTCATTCTTTTTATTTTGGTCTCTGTAAACAAACAGCGACACATTATGAAGGACTGAGTGGGCACGAACGCAAGTAATTAACTTCTCGATATCCAGTGTTTGAACAAGTGTGCTGTAGGAACCAAAGTTACATGGCTTGTTCTCTGCGTCAGAGTTCATTACCATAAAGTTAAACAAGTTTTAACTCCCCTCCGGACCTGCTCTGGTCGCCCAAGACGTGGCTGACGGCCAGGTCCCCCAAGTGGCCCAAGTTGCCAGGCTCTCATTGAAAACGAATGACTTTCGCCGTTTTGGAAGCTCTAGTTGCTGTTGGTGTGAACGTACAGTTACAGTTTACATCCATGTCTGTGAGAACACTGATGTTCTATACAATCTCTAAATCTATACAATCAGCACAGTTTCAAGATTAGTGTCACCAGTTCAGTATCTGACCCAATGTCTCCTCTTCTGTTCCCGAGATATGATGCTGAGTAACATTAGGATGTCACAGTGAAGTTGACCTTTGACCTTTAGCGTACAAAATGTCATTACTTCATTATTTTATCCTGTCAGACATTTGTGTGAAATTTTGTCATATTTAACGTTTGAGACTGTGTGTGTGTGTGTCATCGTGGCAAAATGTGGTCCTGGTGGCAGCTTTTGTTGCAGGAACGACCACAGAGGCTTTTTATACGTCTGTGGACACATTTTGTCAATGCAATAGCGTTGCAACTCTGCAAGATGCAGTCACAAAACTTTATAGGTGTGTAGTTGAGATTAAAATAAAGGTGGAAGGGGGCCATTGCCCCTACACTTTACGCCCCTGGCCCACATTCATTTTAAGTTACGTATTGCTGTATTGCAGCTAAAATGATCCCACTGCAAGATGGTCTTTTTCACCTATATTAAAACCCTTCTTTGCATGATAATTTCTCCATAAAATATGACTCATGTTCTTTCAAAAATGACATCGTCCCATTGCACGCTCAGGAATGAAGCACAAATACAAGCTCATAGACATGTAAGGTACATAAAACACACACATGAACAAATTACCCAACTCGTGACTGTATGTATGATTCAATTAAACACACCTTACCCCAGGACAGGAAAGCACACACAATAACACTTTTATTACATCATCTCCCAAGGCAGAAATGATCTTCAACAAGATCATGAACTGCTCTGACAAGATGTATAAAGAATGCAGGACTCAGTCCTGGCAGCGCCACAAGTGAGCTCTCATTCTTCAGGTTAATGGCTTGGTTGTAGAACAGTCTACCTCTGGCCCACAAGGGGCAGGTGTTAGCTGTAAAACCCAACCGCTAAGCTCCCCCCTGCTGTTTACTAGCGCAGCAGGCCGGGCCAGGCGTGAGCCCCGCGCTAATTGTACATCAATGCTCAGCTCTACAATAGGTAATCTCTACCAGGTGTTGTCATTCATGCGAACATGAGCATGTGATCGCATAGCACGACCATGAACAACATGAACATGGCATGTTGAGGTAGTGTGTACACACACACACACAGACACACAAAGTGCCTGCTTGGACAAAGTCCAGGCACAAAGAGCTCGTTCTAGTCTGGGCTGTGTTTCAAGGAAGTTACACTCAGACGCTAATTGTTAGAGATTTACAAGGAGCAGTATAAGTGATTGACTTAATTTTACACAGTGTGAACGGTCATTTCTCACTCACTCTGTAAAAGGTAGCTCAGGGTGGATCAGGTGGCCACTCTGGCCCTGGAGTCTACTACTACTACTACTGCACAGACATGGCGCCTTATTTCCACATGAAGAGACCTCTGACAAGAACAAGATTCACTTTATAATGTTCATTCTGTCCTGTTACATGCATTGCTTGTTTTCAATATAAAATACACTTCTGTTTTCACAGGAAATGTACAGTTTGTACATTTGTACATCGACACAACACCACAGCAAACGCACGTGATTACGTTTAGGTAAAAAGAACAGAGTTTGGCTTTACATTCTCACGGGAAGCTAACACCGGCCTCCCGGGTGAATTTTGGTGGTTGTTGGACTCATCCACCAGCCCTCCCGTCCAACCCATTCACCCCACTTTCCTGCCGCGTTTCCCCCTGATGCCACTGGGCAACATAATACAATAACAGCAACGTGGCGCATGTCATGCTAACATGAAAGGACAGCTTTTTTCATCAATGTCTGCTGCAGGAAGTCACCGGCCAAGCGCCGATATTCGACGACTTTGGAGCGAGACCTGGTTGGCATGTGGCTCTTTCGCTCCTCTCCAGTAGTTCTCAGTGACTTTTTGTTTTTGAACAAAGAATTATATAAAAATGAACCACAGTTAACATTTGAATTTTGTATTTATCATTGTTGTACATCTAAAGTGATTCCTACATTTTCCAGTTGTTAAAATTTGTGGCCTATACCCAAGTTTAAAAAAAGTTTCAATACTTTGTCAGCTAAAATATGTGTTATATGTCTACGGCCTGGCGCCTTTTCGAACCTCAGTAGAATTTAATAATGTGTGAACAGATCTGTTGGTTTTGCCCACCAATGCTGCAGGGTACCAAATAATCATAAATATCCCACTGCAGAGTAGCCACCATGTGGTAAAACATGTATATAATGAATTCTGATTTCGACCTTTTAGTAATGTTGCTAGGATCATTTAGACGTAACAGGCTGTGTTGCCTTCATCATTCAAGGCTCAGATATGTTTTGCGGGTCCAGATAGATTTCGTCTTTTATTATTTTTGGACAAAAACGGCTCTTGTGATAGTAAAGGTTGCTGATCCCTGTGATAGACCAACTTCAAGAGGTACTTAGTAATAACAGTTTTCTAAAGAACTTGTCAGTCTGTGGTTTAGAAAGTTACATAGAGCAGAAACAGCTCCTCTTAGAGTTACAAATGATTTACTGATGGCTGCAGACTCAGGTCAGTGTTCTGTATTCTTAAAGGGAACAGTCCAAAATTTTTTTAGCAAACATGAACAGATCTCTTCCAAATCCAAAAGCTAGAGTACTAGAACTCAAATGTGTGATGTCATTTGAAAAAGTCTGGAGCTGCTCGTCAGACATGAACAGATTCTGGGCCCTATGCAAACGCAGTATCTGTGGGCGCCCCGCCCTTCCTCTCTTGATTCATGTCTCTCTCATAAACCTTTTGTAAGTTTTCTTTCTTTGTTTCAGAATCCAATTTCCCTTTTTTGGGGGAAGACATGGCGGTGTACATCAGTGCTCCAGCAGCGTCAACTCCAGTTGTGTTTAGAGACAAATTTTGTGCCTTTAAGGGATGTGAGGGCCTCAGAGAGCTTCCAGATTTGACAAAATTCAGTCTTTCAACTGATTTATTTAGCCAATTTTAATTTAGTCATGGCACTAATTACTTAAACCCTTTTCCCACCAAAATGAGCGCATGTTCTTGGGAAAGCACATTATACACTGCTCTCCCATTGCCAGAAGAGTCTCTTTTTTTATTATTATTATTGAGTTTTTTTTCTGGAAAACAGACTAGAAAATAATAGAAAGCAGCATGGAGACCAGGGAAACTGTTACAGTGGTTACTTCTTTAATGTATCTCTTACTTATTCAGTCTGTCTTTCAAACTCGGTGCAGACTAATTGGGAACTATGTTTAAATCTGTGTTAAAATCTGTGGGTCCACCTGGCTACTGATCCAAGCTGGAACAGATAAATACCTGTGAATACCTTTCCTGTTATATTACAAAGCCGGATGTTAGGGGTTAGTATTTTTTAGTGCAGTGGGAAATGGACTTTAGAGAATGAAAACAAATTGAGATTGAAAACAAATTGAGATTGAAAACAAATTGAAAATAGCGCCAAACTTTTCATTCCTGCCTTTTCAAGGGCCTCTCTCCCACTGGGGCCCTGGATAATCAATCTCACTTTTCCCCTGACTATGACGCCCTGGTTATAGATGATACTGAGAGCACACAGGAGAATATTCGGAGCATATGGGCACTTTTTCTGTTTCAGAACTGAGATTGCTGAAGATAGAATAAAGCTCATTTCATTATAAAAAAGAAAACAAACACTGTGTGGGTCCACGAGTCAATAATCCAGTTTATATTTTACAATTTTTGTGAAAGTGAAGACCAAAGTGTGTGAGTGCTGTCAGAAAATAAAATCTAGAAAAGAAAATTAAAGGCAAACTGAAGCATTGAGTGGACACCCAACATGTTTCACCCTGGAAACATTTTTAGTGATGAAATTAGTGCCTTTGTTTGATTTGCAACAATCCTGTCTTGTTATTTTGTTCCTGACAACCACCAGACCAGCACCAGCTGGGCTCTGACCTACTCACAGCTACATTGCCTCATGTCTTGTGGGGTGACTCAACCACTATAAACCAGAATATAGCAGAGAGAAATTGGGGTTGAGGGTGGAGAGGGTTGATGAGAAAGGAGTGTGGATGGGGACAGAGGAAGACTTGGGCGAGGTAAAGGGAAACAGAGGTGGATGATGACACAGCAGTAAAATAACTAAAGAGGATGAGCCATAACAACATGCGTCAGATTTAAGCTTTTTTCCAGTTTCTCCGGGAAGAGGTAAGGAGCAGATGGAGAACAGTCAGACAACCGCACGCTCCGACTTTCCCATTATACATGCTTATTGCACTGTGTGACAGTGACGCCACTTTAAGACAAAGTTAATTAAACTATCCTTATAACAAACAGAAATAGACACCAAGGTTACGGCTCAGGTTTATAGAGAAAGGAGTTTCAGAAAAGAGATCAAACACTGGCTCTAAATAGAGCCACTAATGTTTTTGTGTCGGCCACTGTAGTTAGAAGCCCCTCTGCAAAACTACTCTATTCTGTTTTTTTTTTACCGGTTTTGATCACATGGTCCATTTGTTTTGGAGAGGAAGAGACCTCTGCAGGTAATTTGGCTCCGATTAAAACCTCCTGAGTGTCTGGATATAAAGTTATCAGAGGAAAAGGTGAGCACAAATTAGCAGGTGCTAGGCTAACAGCTAACAGCTAACAGCTCATTTCCGATACGCCAAACTGCATCTGAGAAAGACTTATTTGTAAAGTGAAACTGCTTTACTCTGTGTTTTACCGGTGCAAATAACTGGGTCTGTTTGTTTTGCAGAGTAGGGGACCTCTGTGGGTAATTCAGTCCATGGTAAAAATCTCCTGAACATCTGGATCAGTAATAAGGTGAGCACATATTAAGTCACCAGAGAAAAAAGATGAGCACACACAGCAGGCACTGGGCGAGCAACCTGTGCCAAAAAGAGTAGAAGAAACACTAAATTGTAATGTGAAACTGCTGGTTTTAATCGCATGGTTCATTTGTTTGGGAGAGGAGGAGGCCTCTGTAGGTAATTTGATTCCCAGTAAAAATCACCTGAAGGACAAACGCTGGAAAAAAAATTCAAATCTGGAAAAGTTTCAGCTGGTTGCAATCTGCGGTCCTCGCCACTAGATGCCACTATGTCCCCCTAAATCCCCCTAAAGCTTACACACTCTTAAAATCTTGCTTGTTCACCCCAGTGTAGTTTGTGGTATCCTCTTCAGTTTAACATCACTTTGTTTTGCTGTTTTCCATGTTCCCCACCCTGAGTGCGACCTACGTCAATCAGGCTGGTGCATGGACAAGGTCAGTGCTGTTAGTGACACAGAGTAATGAGGGGTCAGTGAACATGGCAGAAAACAGAGCTGCTGTAAAGCCGCAGCACCAACCAGCTGCACTTTTATTTGGATGGCAGACACCTGGGAAATGAGGGTTTTTATCATACGGCGTGTCTTACTGATGCTGGGTTAGGTTAGGTATTTTGTAATTCTTGACATGTTTGTGGACAGTCTGTAGGACTCTGTGAGTCTCCGACAACTGAAACAACAATCGTAAAAAGAAAAGAAATAAGTGAATTCAATCAATTTCTCCATCATTAACTTGCATCATATCTATAAAATCAGAGGTGGAAAGTGCCAAAAAGACACACCAGTTTTTACAGTCATTATGATCGCCCCAGTAAATAGATGCATGTGTCAATACCATAGTTACGTTTGGTGTCAACAGAACACACCACACATACCAGAGGACTGCAGTGATGTTGAAAACATGCAGGTGTGTTTCCCCCTGCCACATGTGATTTACTGTTTGTGACTAAGAGATCCTATCATCGGTAATAACACCTTTGTGTCATTACAGAGAGGGGAGGCTCTGCGACTGATGTTCAGGCTGAGAAAGTCATGTTGGAATATTTTCTTTCTTTCTTACTACACCCACTACCTGTATCACCGTACAGTGGAAAGCGTGCGTATGAGGGCTAGGTATCGGCACTCGATACCTTCAGCCAAAATAAATTGGTACCAAGTAATGTCGAAAGATTTCCAGTCAAACAATACCGTCATTTGATCCTGTTTGTGCCGGTGGTCTGGTCCAACATGTTCTCATCCCAAGTTGTCACATATCGCTGCTTTGTCTGTGGACTTTCATGTCTACATATTTTTCTCACTAGATGTTCTTTTGCATCTGTTGTTGATGTTCCTGGATGCTGCAAACAACGCCAGGATGTCAACAAAAGCATGTGGTTGGGTTAGGTCACAAAAAACATCATGGTTTGGCACTACATTCACACCAGAAGCGAACACCACGCTTCCAGGTGAACTTCTGGGAATTGTGGAATGAATGTGAATGTGGAGTGTGTAGGCAAACACCGGAGATCTTGCCTCCGGAGCAAGAGCGGAAGAGCCCTGGTTTCTGGTTGTAGGCTGTTTGTAGTCAGCGTGATATTGACCAATCACGTTTGAGCCGGCTGCAGTTGTTGCCAGGTTAAACGGTCTGTGTGGTGAACTAACGAGGCGGAACATAATTACCATCACTGCAAACTCTAAATCCATCTCAATGGTTCAGCATATTTACTTATATAAACGGAACCCAGAGGCTGTATCGCCGTCTGACGGAAATCAGATGGCGATACAGCCTCTGGGTTCCGAGAATGGGAAACATGCAACCATCTTCTACAGTGGAGTCACTCGCTGTCAGGCAGCTAAACGTTTTACAACTACGGTACTTGGTCGCCCACCGCAGACATTTCTTTTAATGCGCATTCCCCAATGATTCGAATCACTTTTGGATGGAAACATAGCTAGTGACTTCGGAGAGGGTGAGAGACGTGTTTCATTAAGATGCTCTGGTAAGAATTGTCCATATACCTCTATCTGACTTGGCTATCTTTTATTGTTTAGAGCTAAAATGTTTTAGTGAAAGGGAACTTGTGAAGGAATACTGCATGCTGCGGGCTGTTTTAAAACCTGGCCAAAAATAATGGAGTAACACACCGTTTGGTAACGGTAGCTGAGTTACTGAATTTAAAAACTAACGCGTTAGAGTTTTAGTTCCTGCCAAAACTAACGGCGTTACTGCCCAACACTGAACCTAACCGTGCAGTAGGTTCCTTCCAGCCACGTTACAAACTGACACCTCCTGGCAGCGTATCACACCACTGGGAAAGGTGGCTGTTGGTGTCGTTGTCTGACACTGAAATCACTGACAAAACGTTGGTATTTGACCTCTTTGGAATGCAAATAGGCTGTCTGATCCCGACCATCCCATCTCCTGCTAGATCGTCAGACTTTCTGTTACAGCCATCTCCAGAGCTGCTATCCTCTCAGTGCAGACAGATAAACGAACTACACAGCTGTAGAAGTAGCAAATATCCAACACCACACCATTTAACAGTCCCAACAAACTCAGACTGACACCTAAAGACTCAACTCTGTCATTTAATCCACTGATAAAAAGCCATGTGAGAGCCGTGTGTGCTAACAGTTAGCTCTGTCATTGTGCATGTACGACCGGGTTTACTTTCCTCCTGGCAAAGCTCACACTCAACAGCAGCAGCTTCAATTTCTTTCAGTCATTGGACATCACAACCTACATTCAACAAAAAATCTACGTCTAACAATGTTGGTGGCCAGCTGGGTTGTTTTAAGAGAATAAGGAGAGGTGTTGTGTTGAGTGTTGAATCCTCGGGTGCTGTTAAACAAGTGTGGTAACACCCTCTCTGTCTCTCCAGTCATTAAATTTTTACTCAATCAGTTTAAAACACTGGTATCATATTTTTTAAATGATACCCAGCCCTAGCATCTGCTGTCATTTCTTTGTTTTGGCTGTTCTGTAAAGTCACTGAGGCCTCTGGTCCTCAGCCCCATCCAAAAAAGGAGTCAATTGGACCCTGAGTGTGGAGATCATTCTGCTCAACACCAGTTTGAGAATACAAAACACATTCATGAATCAGTCAGTGAGTGCAGCTAAATTTAACAAAGGTCAATATCAAGTAACTGGGGCTAAAAGGGGAAACAATTGCTCCAGACAGGCTTCCATATAAATGAATAGCTCAAGGAATACTCAGTTACCCCAAAATACCTGTTATGAAGGAAGTGATCTGAACCACGGGGACCCTTAAAGTGAATCTCGACTATTTCATGAATTCAAATACTTGTGCTCATAGCAGAGGGATTACGGGTTTTTCCAGTGGCTGACTCCTGCCAGAAGATAGTTTCACAATAGCAGCATATTCCTCCATCTGGCTTCACGATCCTACACTGAAGCTGTTGTCAGAAGAGTCGCCGAACGTTTAGGGTTTCCCGACCTGTCACTGATCCAGATTACAACGTGTGAGGGTAGGAAAAGGTAGAAGAAAGCGAGACACCTGTACTTTTTCTGTTGGGGTAGATTTAATTAGAAATCTTGTGAGGTATGCAGGTGATCCATCAGAGGCTGTCGGGGCCGGGCCTCCTCTCCTCCCCACAGCTAACACATTCTACATATGGAATCTGAGAATGATAAATGGAGCTGGAAACTGTGAGGCAGTCAAACACCCCTGTCACGCCCACGCTTCTTAATCTCAGCTCCTCACAGCATCCTCACACCCCTGGTTTCTATCTTTCAACTGCTGCAGCAGGGCAGCTGTTAAGGGGAGATTAAATTGGCTTTTTCTTTGTCTTGTATAAACTTTGGTTTTTGTGTTTGGCTAATATTTGGGTGTACATGGCAACAAATTGACAAAGGCCAAACTTCTGCATTGAACCACCCATAGCTTTCAGCAGGACAGTGGGAGTATGCATTACTCACAGATTTTATGAATTTCTGTTAGAGACTGTTCAGCTTTCCTTTCGTGCTTTAAAAACCTTTAAAGCAGTGGTTCCCAACTGGAGGGTCACAGTCCAAAAGTGGGTCGCAGGTCCATTCTGAATGGGCCGCAAGTGACTCGAGAAGGTACAAGTAGACTATGACTGTGAATGTATTAAACTGCGTGGACCTTGAACTAATGACTAAGGAGAAATCTGCACTCAGTCATTGAGCTCGGAATAGCTCTTGACCTCAACAATGAATCTCTCCTCATCCAGTCTTTGTCAGACATGACACACAGCAACAGCTACAGAGTTCTCCTCGTGTATCAATGGTGAGAAGAGGAGTCGAGCTGCTATAGGAGCAGAGAAAAAGAGCTGCTACAGGAACTGGTATGTACAAGCAGAGAGCGAGCGGGAGGGAAAATGCATTTAATTCCAGTTGTGGTTCCAGGGCTGCGCATGCTGAACTTCCAAGTTGTTTCAAATCTAAAGCAAGACTGGATTATGTGATCTCATCCAATTTAGAATATTTTTTTTCCTTTTGAACAACCAGTTTTTAGGATTTGATCCTCTCTTTAAGCCAAAATCTGATCAGATTATTTTTGAACAACTGTGTTTCAGCCTGGCATATTTACATACAAACTTCACACTCACCACCTCTACCAGTCTTTGTTTTCCTGATTCTGTGCAATCGAAATGGCAAATGCAATGTTAGCATAACCCACAGAGTCACAATGACCACATCTATGGGAAGAACAGCAGTTTAAAATATAGATTTTGCTTTAAGCAGCCACAGCTTCAAACAGTGACCATCCTTCACTCGACTCTATTTTCCATCCATTAAAGAAAAATAATTATTCCACATTCTACCTTAAAAGCATTTATGTAATCACATGCTGCTTTTACTCAGCCTTTACTCTAATGGTATTAAAGAAGCAGGACTTAAATCATTGCTCATGTCACGACAGTGCAAGAGAAGTCTGATGAACTGCACCCAAGTGGCCTTCGTGGAGGTATTTCCACATTACAGTCAATGAAGCTGATGGATTAGAGGCTTGACGCTGTCAGGGGAGGCTCTCTGATGGATGTCCAATTCAGCCACGAGTGGTGTTAAAGTGGGATTCTGCTCTGGAAATGCAAATGGAGCGGCCACCTTTACACTGGAACGATCTGGGGTCAATAATGATTGGTGATGTGTGTCTATGTTTGTGTTTCTTTGGTGGAACCGCTAGTCTATAAACTGTGATGGACTACCACTAACCGGTTAGAGATTAGCCATTACAGTATTGATTGTTAGAAAATAAATGGATGCTCTTCACACAGCTGATCTGAGTAAATTGATCAGCAGAGTGGAACTAATCAGGTTTGTTGTTTCACTACTTTAATACTGCAGAACTGTGGGGTGTAGGTGTGCCTCCCAACATGCATTATGGCAACAGACAGATGGAGGAGCTGATAAAGATGTCGAGCTGCGCATCAGCAAAGCAAGACATGCCTTTAGAACACTCCAACCTGTATGGCTCTCCTCCCAGCTCTCCAGAAACACCAAAATCAGAATCTTCAGTACAAACGTAAAATCTGTCCTTCTCTATGGCCGTGAAACCTGGAAAACCACCAAATCAATCATTGATAAACTACAAGTGTTTATTAACAACTGTCTCAGATACATACTGAGGATTTGGTGGCCCAACAAGATATCAAATGTAGAACTGTGGAGACGCATGAATCAGGAGCAAATCCACAACGAAATCAAATCCAGAAAGTGGGGATGGATCGGCCATACACTTAGGAAGGATCCGAGAAATATAGCAAGACAAGCTCTGGACTATAATCCTCAAGGCAAGAGGAAGCCGGGGAGACCAAAATCAAACTGTAGACGGTCCACGCTTGATGAACTGACCAAGATGGGGACCTCCTGGCAAGAAGCGAAGACCATCGCGCAGAAGAGAGTGAGGTGGAAATCCATGATGGATGCCCTATGCTCCCAAGGGGGCCAAGAGGATTAAGCAACAGTGTGTTTCATGATGTTCTCGCTGTTCATTTTCCGTAACTGCTTATCCCATTGAGGGGGCTGGAGCCTATCCCTGCTGACACGGGGCGAGAGGCAGGGTTCACCCTGGACAGGTCACCAGACTATCACAGGGCTGACACACAGAGACAGACAACCATTCACACTCACATTCACACCTACCGACAATTAAGAGTCACCAACTGAAGTCTTTGGACTGTTGGAGGAAGCTGGAGCACCTGGAGAAAACCAACACTGACACGAGAAGATCATGCAAACTCCACACAGAGGGGTACTGTTATATCGTTACAGCACAGTGTTTTCATGTAAAACAGAAAAATCAGCACATTTACATGCAACATACTCTAATGAATTCACTAACCATCTGATGTCAGTCAAACTTAAGAATGCCGCAGCCAATTAAATTTCACAAAGAGATTAATCTCTGGATGCAGGTATCAGCGCATGAAGGCAGAATCTGTGGTATCAGGTATCACAGGGATCCTCGTAGGAATGAATGGACTTCCAGTTGACTTGTCTCCACACTCAGACGCCTTGACACACACCCTTCTTCAGCCAACCGGTGTAACAAAACACCAGGGAACATCTTCTTCATCACCAACAGAGCCAGTTGATAAATCAAAGTTTTGCCAAATCCAGTTGGAAGAACGCTGAAAACATCTTTTCTTTTGAAAAACTAAGGAAGTGCATACTCTTGTTCTTGTCTGATTGTTGATATTGACTCTATTTATGCAATAACTTCACTTATTGCTGTGCTTACTGCTCTGCAAGCTGCGGCCTACATTTTACGTCCTTAACTCCAACACAGACCCTGATTGGCTGCTTAGGTTGTCGACTATGGTGCGGATCCCTGAATGACCCTGATTGGATTTTAATTTCTGTAAAGTGTTTGGAGCGGCACCAAGTCCAGATACAGAGAGCGAACCAGCATGTTGAGCTCACGTCATACGTCTTACCAGGCTCGTCCAGAAATGTACGTCAAACTGAGTCGTGATCCCGATCCATGATAATTCAAAGGACTCATACCTAGCTTATGAGCGAGGGTACATTTGGTTCTCTGCGTGGAGCTGTGTTCTCTTTATTGAGTTACAGATATATGGATGACTGTTGGATGATATCATTAAAGCGGGCTGCACCAGATGTTTAGTATGGCATATACACAGGCATTTCTGTGGCTTTACTTCACACAGAACAAATAATGGGTCAGGTCTGGCTTTCGTCCTGAGTGGTGAAGTGGGGTGAGAGGAGGAGTATTTCAATCCTCATCTCGTCTCAATCTTTTCACAGACATCAAACCTGTGTCGCCTAAATGTGTAACTGAGCACCAGATGCTTGTTCCTACTCTCTACTCTCCTCATATCCCCTCGATTTTCGATTCTCAGATAACTCGAGGGCTGGATCACCTATTCTCACATGACGAAGGGTGTTTCATTTGTGCAGGCAGCACCTATTCTGGACAGAGATGCACTCATAGGTCTGTGAGGGACTTTGGATGGAAGCCCGATGAAACACTTCATGCTATTCTCATTCTGTGTTTTTTTGTTTTGTAACTTTGGCAAAGGAGCAGCATTTCAGACGTGTTTATATAATGCCTCTTAACACTATATTTCATGACACTGACACTTGTGGTGAAGTTAATTCCATTTGTGTCAGAGTGATTAACTGTGGACAGTGATGGATGGAGCCTGACTGACTATAAATGTGAAAGGTGTTTCCACACTCGTCCGCTCCCTTTTCAGACAGACCGGAGGAAGTTAGAGTCTCACAGTTTGTTCCAGCGACGTTTGCCTTCTCATAACTGAGAGGCAGATGAGGAAAGTGTTAGAAACTAAATCCAACTGTGTTGTGCACTAACAGAGAGAAAACAGACACAAGAATAAGGGAACAACAGGAAAGTGAAGGTGCAAATTATAAGGACTAGGACATGTTGCTGCCCTGACATGGATAACGCCAAAACTGATACACAGTTTATCTCATATACAGAAAGAACCCAGAGTTGCTTTGATATGTGCCAGTCAATAGTTTCCCTGTGGTCTTTCCTTGTCCTCTGTTTCCCCTCCCCCATCTGTCTCTCTGTGCTGTGGGCGTAGCAACTCCCTCACTCTTCTGGGTTCCTGATTACATTCATTAAACTCACCTGCTCCCTGCTTTTTTCCCGTAGGCCACATTCATTATCCTGGCATTACAACCCCTTTTAACCACCTTCTTCCTGAGTCTGTGTTCTGTGTTTGGGTTCGCCGTGTTGATTGTAACATATTATTGATTGTCACATGCACAGTTGCAGAGAAGCAACACTATTGTACCTCCAACAATGCTCATACTAATAATAAACAGTGTCCCCATACAGGGTGAGGTACTCTGTATCTGAATGTGTTGTTAGGGTCCGGGCAGCTAAACTGTCAGGACACTATTGTAATCCTAGGTATTCTTCTTCTTTCTTCTTTCTTCTTCCCATGGGTGAAAACTCACCAAACTTTGCACAAAGCTCCAGTCTCATGTCAGATAACCTCAGCTGTAAACTCAAGCCAATAGTCCTGATGGTGGCGCTACAGCAAGCGTCTAAGTTCAAAACTTTGAAAATTCATAACAAATCAACCATACGTGCTACAACTTCACAACTTTCATCAAACTGTAGCCCCAATACTGAAGAACTTTTGTACATTTAAACCTATTAAAAATTAGTCCATCACTGTTTTTTTCAAAATCTGTAAACCTTCTTAAACCTATCTCCTCCCACAATTTTTGCTCAATTGACATCAAACTTGCTACAGAGCATCTTCAGACTGTCCTACAAAAACTATGTTTCTCAGATTTTTGATTTATCAAAAATTGAGCCTACAGTGCATCAAAATGTTTGACTGTAAACGGTACTGTAAACGTATACATGCAAATTCTTGCTAAATAAATCTTCAATGTTCATGAAAAAAAAATGACAAAATTGTAGCGTCATGGTAGATGATGTGTGGCAAATTTCAGAATTTTATCTCAAAAACTCTTTTTGACAGCATTTTGAATTTTGCTCGAATGTGAACAATTGGAGTCAATGTAAAAAACATCAAATCAAATCAAATCAATCAAACATTTTAAACATCAGTTTTTCACTTATGGAGCAAATCAATCATTGTTAAAATAAATTACCAACATCTCCATGCTGTCTAGATGCAATATGTGTATTTTCAGATTTTTGTTTTGATAACTGAATTTTTTACAGTGGTTTGAAATCTGCTTTTCCATGCATGGATAGCTGCTAAACCTGCACGTCTGGCTTAGTCAATTTGTGAAGCTACACAGGTGTTGTTCACTAACTAATTAGCTCAGTGAGATAGAAATTGATTCTTAGCCTTAGAGGTTGTGAGTTCAAGCCTCAGCTGATGCAAAAGGCAGAGTGTGTTGCTAAATTCAAAAATGTCTTCCAATTTTTCTGCTTGTTGCTCAGAATTGCTTAAAAATGCCCGGACCCGACCCATAGCCTGTTATCTTACAGATTTAAGGGAGATTAAACATTTGAAGATACTCCAAGAAGTTCAGAGGGTTAAAATATTGAAATGTTCTTCCATTCTTTTTGTGTACAGTAAACAAATGAGATACAGTTTAAGTTTAGTATGCATATATATTTTTAAAACTCTGGACAGTGTTAATTAAGCTCTGTGTTTCTGCTTTTTCAGTCGTAATGCTAAGCTAGGCTAGCCACCCATCTCTGTAAAGAAAGGAGAGTAACATCAATCTTCTCATCTCACTCTCAAGAGGAAACTGGGTCATAAATGGAAGTGTATTTCCCCCAAAATGAACTATTGCCTGAAATACTCCTTTGGCAACCTAGTTGCAGAGTACCATCATTTAGAATTGGCAATATTTAGTGATACTGAATATCAATGCAAACTGCCAGGTAATGGGAGATTCAGTAAAAACAACTGACATGCTTTCAAAAACTCGTATCAGTCAAACTCTTGTTGACAACAGCATTTCATGGAGTCTGACTTTCCATATTCAAGGTTTTGTCTTTTGGCATCTCATCAGCGCTTTTCCATCCAGAAAAACATCCTTCAAATGTTACATCGATGCATTTACGTCCACACACAATATGTGGTCAAACATGTTTCCTAGAAACATTTGGCTGAAAGCACAGGAGAAGAAGTTGGATGTGAATTTGAAAACTGAACACCACCTGTAACCCATTAGCTTTCTTGGAGAAGGTAATCCATGTATTACCAAAGAAATGCACTGAATTTGTTTCAGAGGGCCCTTCCCAAAATGTAGTGTGTACCAGAGTTTGATTGTTTGCAACAATCTGAGCTATGAAATCACTGCCAGGCTTCAGTTTCCTCATCAATTAATGAGACTTCATTTAAAGTGCACAACAAACACTACAAAGGAGAAATGAATCTCCACATGTTAAAGTTTATTATCGATCCTTTTGGAGTCAGATCGGAGGTTAACTGAATTTTATAGCACATATGGATCAACTCTACAGGTGTTAGCTGCACCGACAGCGTGTGTGAAATGTGGCTGTGTGTGACAAATCAATCTTTGACTGATCTCTAAAATATATCAGCAAAAGTTCTTGTTGTTTCCCTCCAGGCCCTTCTTTGTCTCTGTGTGTTCATGATTCAGAGTCATAAAGCCTTGTAATAAGCATGAATTTTCAATCAAGTCGAAAATTTAAATCTGTGCCACCCAGGGAGAATTTGATTCAATTTGTGTCCTCATACTCAAAATTGAACTTGAATGCAATCTACCCACCTAAAAAAAGGTTTACTCCTAATTTGTTTTCCCAGTTATGCTTTGGGGGGGATTGTAATTGCCGCCAGATTGTGTTCACTGGCAAGAAAATGTCCGCTTTGTGCTGCACGCAAATCATAAGGAGGTGGGTTAGGGTTAGGTCGTGGTCGTAGAGGATAGTGGTTTTACAAAGCACAGAACACTGACACGAGAGAACACCAGAGGTTTGCATCCACAGCCCCACATGTGTTTTGGTTTATTCAGCAAAAGCACTTTGGTTGAGTTTAGGGAGAGATTTGATATTTGACCAAGACCACTACGTTTCATTAAACACCCTGAAAATATATTTTCTTGGTGTCTTTGAACTCTTCTCACTGCTTTGAAATGGTGAGGGCTCAGACTTTACGCACCAATCAGGTTTTAGCAACATTTGAAGCCAACAGGATCGTAGCTGTGAAGCTGTTTTGACAAAGTGGCAGCACGGGGTATTACAACTTCTGCGTTCATCACCACAAATCATTTTATGAACAGAATTAAATCCATCTGGCTTACTGACCCTTCAAGAGTCTAGAGGAGCCAGCATGCTATTATGGATCCCACAGATCCCACTCTGAGATTTAAGTGGTAAATTTACAAGAAAAAAAAACTGCCACAAAGTCAAGTGACGTATAAAGAGCAGCACAATTCATGGAGAGAATAAGACGAAGGAGACAAACGGGTAAAGCACGAGACTTTCACAGAAGGGACTAGAGGTCAAGTCCTGTGTGAGATCAGTGTCGTCTTATCAGTTTTAGACTTATTATTTTCAGTTTGTAGATGGTGTAAAGCTGCTGAATGCACGTAGGTGAATAGACCCGTTCGTGTTAACGCCATATTTCAATGTTGCTCATTCACATAGGAATATAAACACTGGCTATTTACCCCTCAGGTGCAAACGGCAATGATGGCTACGGACACGTGTGCATAAAACATCTGCATGAAATTATTTTATCCCATTCATTTGTGGAAGAAGCCAACAGAAATCAGCTGGCTCAGTCATGCTCTATGTGTGATGTCTTCTGTGATGTCAGTCATGGGTTTGGGGACTTTGTCTTGAAGCGTCGATTTCGTCATTTTGCACATCACCATCTTGGTTTAATGGGGCCACAAGTGACCGTATTTGGGTGTGAGGCTGGAGCTATGAAGGAGTGAGAGGTGGTTCTGACAACATCTAAGAACCCAAGGAAACTATCAGCAGACAGTCTGTCACTGGGGCGTTAGTGGATAGTGCCGGCGCCCCATGCACAGAGGCAATGCCTTTCTGCAGCGGTCGCAGGTTCGACTCCGGCTTGCAACCCTTTGCTGCATGTCAACCCCCACTCTCTCTCTCTCACACCATTTCAGTCTGTCCTGTCCATTAAAGGCAAAAAGCCCCAAAAAATAATCTTTAAAAAAAAGACAGCCGGTCACACCGAGCAGCCCGCTCTTAATTTTGCCTAATTTCAAGCCTTAATACCTCTTTTGCCTCTTCTTTAACGTCAACATGACAGAAACATTAATAAATGAAGTGCTGCTCAGCATAAAGTTACTTATATGGTTTCAGAACGATGTAGGTTGCTTCATTTTACAAGTGGCAGTCCAGCCGCCAGAGTGAAATACGTTTCTGCAAACCACAAATACGTTACATTGTAGGAGATGGTGGATAGGGTGGCACCTAGGCAAAATGCCTGCTAAGCTGCAGACCACTGTGCACCACTGTTTGAGACTGTAGTGTAGATAACCTGACATGACTTCAGCCAGATGGTCTGATATGATTCTGACTAAATTTGGTAATGTGAGGAGAAGAAATTGTTCTCAGAACTGATTGTCTGAACTGCAGGAAATAACTGCAGTAATGGAAATTACCTCCAGCACCTACAATGCTTGTTGCCATGATGTACAAATTCTCTTATTTTATGACTTGTTTATGTGACAAGAAGACTAAGATACAGCAAAAATTATTGTGTTTTAGCACGTTATCACTGTGTTTCCAGCAGCTTTCTAGCCCCTGCACCTTGGTGTCTTGTTGCAACCCGATATTGTCATTAAAGCGGCATGTTTTTATCAAGTCATTGCTTTGTTTCCTGGCGGAATAGAGCCACAAATAGCACTTGTTCATTCGCAAGATATTATTGTGTTTCCTGCTGTGATTGTGCCCCAAACCTGGGTATTCTAAGCCAAAACATCTTTTCCTGACTACAACAAAATGTTTTTTATGCCTAACCCTAACCACATATTTACCACAGCATTGTTGAAACCTAAAGATTCAACTTATTCGCTACATAAAAGCGTACTCATGTTGTGTTTGCAGTGACATGCAATGCTTACATTTTTCTGGCAACTGGGTTGTACAGTGACTCAAGTATCAGGGGTGGTTTCACACAAGTTGATTGTAAAGAATGAGCTGCACCAAATTGTCAAAAAAGTTCAGATTACTGCATTTTACATCCCCAATATTTATGGCAGCATCACTCTGGACTCTGTACGCGAGTGTACAACCTTTTAAGGTCAGATATGTGTGAAATCTGAAACTTTCTATATATAACTCGAACTATGCATATGAAAATATCTTCAGACATTTGTGAGAGAGTCTGTGAAACAATGTGCTAACACTTTAGGAACATGAAGACCTTGTAATGTTCGAACTGTGCACGGCCCCGGGCGCTGGAGCCAATGGCTGGGTCTTCCTTTTATGTTGGGATTCCTTGTTTAAAGGTTCTCAGCACTTGGGAATCCACACAGTATTTTCATCTACACCACACATGTGAACTCTGCCAAACTACATTAAGAGTGTGAGTGTGTTGCATGTGTTCATGTGAGAGGGAGAGAACAAGCATCTGGATCCACTCCAGTGTTATCAACAAATTGCTGATCAAAGCTAGATGATCAAACGGTGACGCTTATGTCACACAGGAATGTGTTATTGGGTTGGATGCTCTCTGCAGACATGGTAGATGAAGCATATTAGAGAAGAGCTTATGCACACAGTGGCAAAGCTCAACACCAAATAGATCTTATGGAGATTTGATGTACTGCAGCTCCATGCAGCACTCAGTATTCAAAGACTCAGGGATTTGTGGTCAGGTATTATAGAAGCCACAAAGACAACTTCTAAAGCATCAGGGAACATGAGAGCAAATGGCTCTGGCTCTAAAGAGAGAGGGAACAGTTGGGGATCCAAATCATGCAGACCAATTTTGTGACCACAACAGGACTCAGATTTCATGGGATGGAAAAGCTGCAGAAGCACTTGGAATTATTCTCTTACATGAGTCGGTTGACAAACCACTGATTGGGCTGCTTCTGTGAAAGCTGGCACAGTTCAGTTTCTGACACATTTGAAACAAGTAGGGTCAGACATCCGTTTATCAGCTCTAATGCTGTGATAATAGACATACTATGCAAACATCAGGTGGATTGTTATAGTTACAGGATTGTCTCTTTATCCAGAGGCATTATGTTTTCCTATGTCCTATTCCCATGAACAGGATATCTCAAGAACACCTTAAGGGAATTTCTTCAAATTTGGCACAAACGTCCACTTGGACTGAAAGGTCAAGGTCAGTGTGACCTCAAAAACATGTTTTTGGCCATAACTCAAGAATTCTTTGGCTAATTATGACAACATTTCGCATAAATGTCAAACAGGATAAAATGAAGTGATGACATTTTGAATACAAAAGATTAAAGGTTAACTTCACTGTGACATCATAATGTCTGGCATAAAACCCTTCTCTGGCAATTACTCAGCATCATATCTCAGGGACAGAAGCGGAGACATTTGGTGAGATACTGAATTGGTGACTTTAATGTTGGGTGTCCAACCTAAAACTGTGCTGATAGTATAGATCTTCTGTGTGTGAAGCATTCATGTTTTCAAAGACAAGGATGTTAGCTGTGAGAGAAACTTCAGTGATGCACAGAGGCATACACCTCTGCCATAATCGACGGCAGTGGTTTTCAGACAGAGGTCCTCGAGGGACTTCCAGGGGTCTCCAGAAAAATGGGTTATAGTTAATTTCCATAATTTAATTCACTATCTAAGGAGCCCAATATGAGGAAGATGCATATCTGTGACTATTTTGATCATAGGTTTTACTCTGTCCAGGGTTATCTCCTCAACTGTGGCTAACAATTGACCTATGGCTAAGCCACGCCCCCTCCACTCACTCGGACAAACTATCAACACTCAGTGACGGCGCTATGGCAGGTGTCACAGTACACGACATTTCACAGGAGGCAACTGATGATTTTTGGGGACATAACGATCAGATGTCATTGAGAAGTAACCAAAAGGGCCTAAACTACGCATTGGAGGGATATATTCATCATTTTATTGTTGAGAAGGTCGATGAAAAGCTTAAATTACAAGCCAACATTTACAGGTCACAGTGTACGCTTGTGAAGCGCATCTGGTTGCCGTCACCATCAAAGACAACAAGTTAAAGTGCCACTGAAGTTAAGGTTTTTGGCTCAGAATATGAGGAAAGGATAACGGCCTTTTTACCATCTTTACCAAGAGTGTCTCTGCGTTAGTTTGGTGCTACAGTATTTACACTGAATCATTCAGCATAACGTTTACCAATCTAACAAACCAATTTTACAGATGGAGGTTCCTGGAGTTAAATCTTATCTGATCTTAATTTAGCAGTCTTTGACAGGGTGAAGGTTGAGAACCTCTGATCTATTGGATATGATTCCAGGACATACTATTGGGCCTTCTGAACCTGAAAACCTCGAAGGGTCTTGACAGGTAATTGCTTTAACTGCTTTAACTACAGTATGTTTGCATATAGTAACAAGCCTTTCAAAAGACTGCATGGAATATTTGCATCAAACACTATTTTCTCATCAATACCGTGTCAACTTACATGCAATGTGTCTTTTCAAAATACACTTCCATTTTCACAGGAAATTTAACGTTTGCATACAGTCTCTTTCAAAATTAATGTACTTCATTGGTGCAATTAGTGATTAGGTTTGGGCAACAACATGTGGTTAGGTTCAGCAAAAAAGAACAGGGTTTGGCTTTACATTCATACGGGAACACTGGTGAAAGTGAAAGTCGGTAATTGTTGGACCCATCCACCACCCTTACGCTGACTTTTTGCCCCCTTAACTCACATTGTTGTCTGGCCATGTTTCCCCCTGACGCCATCGAGCATCGTTACACACTGATAGCATCTGGCCACGTGTCATGCTGATGTGAAAGGACGGCTTTTTTCTTCGGTGCCTGACACGGAAGTCACTGCCCAAGAACCAATATTCGACAATTAAGCAAAGATGTGCATCTGTTTGCAGTCTGAATACAAATCCATCAACACCCAGCTACTCAGTACTCAGACTGACAAATTAATGTGCACAAATCCATGATTTTAGTCTTGGAGGTGACAGAAAGCAAAAAGGAAGGAGTAAGCTGTTCAGGTAAATGACATGGAGACCTATGTGTGGTTTGCCTCCTGACTGACAGTAATGACAAATAAAGCCTTGTGGTAGTTCGGGCAGGGCACTTAAGTCATTTACGGTCCACACAGCCTCCAATCATAACTGTCCACCATCTGTCCCTTCCACTGGGCGGTCTGTATAAACATCTGTCGCTCATTCAGTCTGCACAACGCTGAGCTCTGCATCCTCGCTGCTACGCTGCTGCCTGCTTTCAGAAATGTAACCTCCTCCTGTATTAGCATTTAGCTGTATGTGAATGTCCAGTAAATGTTTTTTTAATCTCAGGCTCTGCCATGGACGTGGGTGAGCTCAGATTTTTTTCAGAGAATCACATGAGCACAGCTGCCAAACTGAAATGTATAAAACGGCAATAAATGTTTGGGATGTTGATGTCCTGACTGAGGAAAGTCAAACAAGTTGATCTGTAATCGTAGTCAATGCAAGAGTAGCAGAATTTAAATAAACTCAAATTTCCAAACTAGCGTGTGTCATCATCTTTCTGCAAAAGTTAACAATAACCTCAGGCAGCACAAAGCTTCATATAGACTCTTCATTCCTCTTCGCTTTTTGCAACTTTGGATGAGGTCCATTCTTTAGGATCTGCAGTGATTTTTTTTTCTCCTACAAGATGTTTCACACTAGTTGGAGATGTAGTCTGGGCAGCGCTAAAGGATGAAGTCATGGCTGTCAACATGAAACTCCCCTCACTCCCTCCAGCCCCTCGTACAAAGCTCAGCACACAGCTGTCTGCTCTCTGAACTGTAATTGACAATGAGAGGAGGTCACTCCAGCTTCACTTTTTCACTCTCTTTGTCAGGTTGTCAATAAGCCCGCTGTCCGGTATTAATGTTTAAACCTAAATGCAACATCCCCACAGAGGCCTGGCATACAGTTACCCAATCCTTGTGGTTTTTAACATGGTGTGTGTGTGTGTGTGTGTGTGTGTGTGTGTGTGTGTGTGTGTGTGTGTGTGTGTGTGTGTGTGTGTGTGTGTGTAAGAATGGTGCACGTGAATGCATGTCTGTCTTCACGTGTGTGGGAAATCTCAGGTTACCCCTCATCATTCCACCGCATTCTGCAATACATCACTGTCAAAGCAAATGTAGCCTCGTTCCAAAGAGTTTAGTCTGACAGGACCCACTTGAACATGATAGCACGGTCTTGTGTACAGCGCCTCACAGACCTTCACGCTAAAAGCTGCACTGTTGTTAAAAAATGGAGGACATGACTCATACATTTCTACACAGATAACATTATCCATATAAACAGACGTACACTAATACAGCGTGCAGCTACAGCCAAGAATAACTAATATGGTTTAGATGAGCAGCTGCTGCACATTGTCACAACTCAAACAAACTTGCGTACAGAAATTTGTAATAGATGAGGCTTTTTCAGTTGGCTCGCCCTGTCATCACTTTCACAGTGAACCTGATTCTCTCCAAGGATCCAACTCAGGGCTTGTTGTCCTGACAATGGATCTTTGTCTTCTGATACTTTACTAACAACAATCCCTGTTACAGTCCGTCTCCGGAGGCCTCGTCATAATGTTGTGGGAGTCAACACACAGCCTGACCCTTAAGCTGCTATGGACAATCATAAACTTGTATTCAGAGGGGGTCCTTTAGGATAAAAATTAACCCGAGTCCTAAGTTAACACTTCATCTGACAGCCAAAGTTATTAACGTGTTGTGGAAATACATGTGTGCTTTGTTATGGTTGTGCAATCCAAGAACATTATTTACTAATGAAGATGTAATTGAAGCCTGGCAGTGATTTTATGGCTTCTCTGGGGGCCTCTTTGGGTTATGGAGGTCAACAATCATCCTTGACCCATGAGCTGTCCTGCACGATTGTGATAAATCACCACTGAAACACATTTAGAAATGTTTATAGTGGGAGAAATCCAAACCCTACCATCTGCATAAGGGAGCGTACACATACCTCATCTTTTACCACCTGGAAAACGTGAGGTCAAGCTACTCTTGTGCCTGCTCTGTGCAGACTTTCAGGAGCGTGGACGCAGGTTGCGTCTGAGGTTGCTAAGTAACCATAACAAGCAGCGCATCATCACCTACTTACCTGAAATCCTGAGTGCAGAGCTGATCTTCTTCCAGGCATAGTGTCTTAGGTGTGTAGGCCTAAAATATTGGGACAGCTGTAAAGCTCTGGGTAGCCCTGCTCTAAAATGATAAACTTCTCCTCCATATTTATCACAGACTAATATTTACAGAAGAGGGGAGATCTATCTTATGGATGTGATTGGTCCTTGTCACGTGCAACTTGGTCTCCTTCCGAAGTCTTAGAAAACTGGTGCTTGGTAAGTGACTTCTGGTCCGATGATAAAAGTTGTCCTTTCACGTAAGCATGATATGTGCCGGTCGCTGTACCGCGGCATCAGGGGCAAACACAGCGGGACAAAAACCAAAGTTAAGTTGGTGGAAGTCTGGGTAGGGCAGGCAGAAGGGGTGGTGGATGGGTCCAATAACCACAGACTTTCACCCAGGAGGCTGGTGTTGGCTTCCCATAAGACTGTAAAGCCAAACCCTGTTCTCTTTCCTAAACCCAACCATGTGTGTATGTCGGTTAAACTTAACCACGTGTGTTTATTGTTCAAGGAAAATGCCATGCCCTTATTTTGAAAGAGACTGTATGTAAACGTTAAATTTCCTGTGAAAACAGAAATGTATTTTGAAAGAAGACAGCGCATGTAACGGGCTGAAGTTGACGCAGCGTCCCAGAACGTCAACAACCAACTCAACCAGGGTACCTTGCACAACATATCTTAACATGGAAAATCCATGACCATGCTGCTACGTTCCAGAGCCTGAACTCTGTTTATCTACAGAAACAGCCATCGTGCTCTGAAAAATCAGTGATTGCTAACGCTTGCGATGGCGTTTAAACACGCCTGCTGCACGTCTAGAAGAGAAAATGGATTTGAGGGCTAAAAAAGCACTCCATGTTTACGGTCCCTTCGGCAGCTCTGTCTCCAATAAATTCCATTTATATGTAGCTAATGTGTAACTGCAAATACATATTGAATGAAATATATGTGTATATATATATATATATATGTATATATATATATATATATATATATATATATATATTATTCATTATTCATAGTGTATTTACAAAATTTAAAGTTTACATTTTTTTCCCCCTCTAGTTTCCACTCTATTGAATAAGATATCGGCTTGTAGCAGCATGATTAAAATTCTATATCTATATCTAAAGTGATACCACATTCAAAGATTAGGCCCAATTCATTCCTGTGCTCACTCAGCACATAATGCAAAAACGCTTCCAAGCAGCAGCGTCCTGGGCTGAAATATGAAGCCAACACATTAGTGCCAGAAACTGCAGTTCCTATAATGGCCACTTGAGGCTGGCTCTGGAAGTCAGTCAATCCCCATACTGTAGACTCCCATGTTAAATGCAACTTTACAGCAGAAATAAACCTGTTTGCAGCCTGGTACAAAAACACTTTTGGTCTCTAATAGCTAATTTTCCTAACCTGGAAATCCAGATGCTCCGCCCCTAGCAAATTCGAATTTGTACTGCACGGGAATCTGGCCCCAACGAGCAGAGCCCGTTGAATCACGAATCAGACCAATCAGATCAGTCTATCTGACATAGGCGGGCTCTGGGCGGGCGTAACATGATGACGACAGTGCTGCGCCATAGGAGTTGAAAAGTAAACAGCCAAGATGGCAACTGCTGAAGCACTGCATCTATTCAGTTTAGCTTTGGAAGAAACGCTAAGCCACCTACACTTATCTTTTTTCTTGAGAGAGGAACAGAAGACTGCCCTAGAAGCCTTCGCTTCCAGGAAGGACGTCTGTGCCGATGGGATACGGCAAAAGCATAATCAGTTATCCCCACTGTTCGGCAAACAAATGGGGCTTACTGCAATGAATATGTCACCTAGTTTTTTGCTCTGATTGACTATCGTGCTATTCAATTACATGCGGCAGAATTTAATATGCCTCAGTTAGTGCCGCCCCTTGGATAGGAAGGGTGTATCAGTGAGGACCAGACTCAAAATCTTTCTAGATCTGAGTCTGGATTTACAGGCTATGATTTTCCCCTTCATGTCAACTGTACAGTAGATGAAATTTTATACAACTCACACATTTACATTTTATCTAAGATAGTTGCAGAGCACACACACACACACACACACACACACACACACACACACACACACACACACACACACCTACACACACACACACACACACACACACACACACACACACACACACACACACTGACTTATATTTACTTTTGTTAAAAAGTCAAAAATCTGGCCAGAACTTCTGACAAAAAAAATCAGGGCAACATGACTACAGAATATAAAAGAGCAAATAAAAGCCTGAACCTGCTAAGGACAAAGTTACTGTATATGGTTTGAGTTTGGATCCCACTCAGTTACCATCCCACTTGAGCTAGGCGGTCCAGTGTTTGGCATGAGACCGCTTTGAAGACGTCAGTGATTAATGGTCTGTGTGAAAGTCTTCTGCTGGGCTGGTTACATCACTCTCTCTTTCTCCCTCTCTCTCCAATATGACACCTGATACCTTGTCAAACCGAAAAGATCATGTCACCGGCATCAAGGTCTAGTGTTTCATATGTTTTAGTACGGTGGTCTTTGATCCAGTGTTGTCACATTGAAAACAGACTCCGTGGACAGCATGAGAACACCCGTCATAAAAAGAGCCTTTTACTGCGTGTGCGTATGCAGGCTTGACCGCATGTTTTCCTCACTCCACTCCACTGTGCTTTTAAAACGCTACGGCACACACACACACACACACACACACACACACACACACACACACAGAAACACGTAGCAGTTTTATGGTATGAGCATGGCTATGCCGTGTGTGCATGGTCCAGAAAAAATGAAAGCATTATGCAATGCAACTCAACCCTGTGATTTAGATAGAGGTGCTCTGCTGAGAAATCAAAACCAGTGATTCATACACAAAAAATACAGCTGTTGGAGGAGCAGCAGAGAAAAGGAAGTCACTATAAATGTGATTGATACCAAACATAACAGTTCCTAAATCAATGGCCAGGGTTTAGCTGCAGATGATTGTTTGAACTGGAGATAAGCAAAGGTTCAGACCTGGTTTGTCAAAACAAAACACATCTGTTGAGTTATCCTGATAGACGGACCCAGGGGTGGACTGAGACAAAAACTTGGCCTTGGCATTTTGGACCAGCCCACCACAATCTATTACACACAAATGTAAGTCATATGTATATAACTATATGATACAAAGATGTTGGCATCTTTCAACATTTGAGGAGACACATATGAAAGAGAGGTTTTTGGGTGTGTCTTGAGTGTCAAGCCCTTTATTTCCCGCATTCTTTCACTTCTTGTTTGGAGGTTTTTCACCCATTCTTCCTGCAAAAGGCTTCTAGCTCTGTGAGACTCTTGGGCCGTCTTCATGCTCTGCTCTTTGAGCTCTGTCCACAGATGTTTAATGATGTTTAGGTCAGGGGGCTGTGAGGGGCGTGGCCAAACCTTCAGCTTGCTCCTCTTGAGGTCGTCCATTGTGGATCTGGAGGTGTGTTTAGGATCATTGTCCTGTTGTAGAAGCCATCCTCTCTTCATCTGCAGCTTTTTTACAGATGCTGTGATGTCTGGACTTTAACTGAATCCATTCTTCCCTCTACCTGTGAAATGCTCCCCGTGCCACTGGCTGCAACACAAGCCCAAAGCATCATCATCCACCCCGTGTTTAACAGTCTGTTCTCCAAACATACCTTTGCTCATTGTGTCCAGAAAGTTCTATTTCACCTTCATCAGTCCACAGGACTTGTTTCCAAAAAGCATCAGGCTTGTTCAGATGTTCCTTTGCAAACTTCTGATGCTGAATGTTGTGGTGAGAACACAGGAAAGGTTTTCCTCTGATGACTCTTCCGTGAAGCTCATATTTGTCGTGGTGTGTCTGCACAGTAGAACAGTGCACCACCACTCCAGAGTCTGAGAAATCAAATTAGCATCACCTGGCCTTTCCTAACGATGACTGTGAACAAGCCAGAGCCCTGACAAGCTCATTAACATCTGAGATCCTGATAAAGATCCTGCCCAAACTTTTGCATGATGCTACTTTCCTTTTTTCCATTCTAAAATTGTACAAAACAAAAATTCATACAGAAATCTTGTTTAAAAGGTTGAAAGGAAGTAATGATGAAATCCACATTCAAAGAGCACATTGGGCAACCTGGGTGCACACAGGGCACAATGACCATCCCAGGTCAATAATACTTCACTTCCAAAACAACAGCATGAAGCAAAAAGTGCTTAAAGCTGCCTGGACAAAGAGGGGGATTCAGGTGAATGGCTGAAGGATATATTTTGGGGTGTTTAAGGAGCAGTCAAAATATAGACAAGCTTTGGAAAAGAAATATCACGTTGCACATGATTTTTTCCTGCACAACTTAAATTGTTTGAGAAGAACAGAAAAATCAAGGTGTCTGACAACCCCTAAGTCACGGCAGAGGGACTACGTGAGTATGCCAAAACATAAGCTGTATCAAACAAACGTTTATGACAGTTACACGTTTTGTTCAGCAAGATAATCTTCACAAATGAATAGCACTTGTATGATTATTTAAGTGTAAATGTAATCACCAGAAGTATAAAGCTAATTATTGGGCTATAAACAAAGTACACCACAGTCGTATGACTTAACGTTGCCCCCACAACAAGGCTGTAAAGCTGTGGTCCATGTGATGACGTTCTGTAGTCTCATTTAGCCACTTGGTAGCAACCACCTATTTAACAACATATAAAGCTTAAAATTTCACGAGTAGGGTATTTACTGACGTAATCTATGTTACAAAACAAAACGTGAATGTCTCATAAGCTTGTGTTAACCACAGACTTTATTTCAGGCATCCAACCAAAAACCCATTCAAAAACCCCCGACTTCAAGATGAGGGAACAAGGAGTGCTAAAATGCTAACCCATTTCCAGGTTTTATGACTAATACTGAGGCAGTGGATGAGAGGCCTGCTTTTGTCTACCTCTTTTTCAAAATCAATAATTTTGAGAGCTCAACCTGCCACTGTATAAATCATTATAAACTGTGTATGCGCTGTGTGGGAACAGAAAACTTGACAGACGTAGCAACAGCGAGTCCATGGGGCAGGACTTGTCAGATATTGTTAAAGTGTGCTTAACAGAAGGCAAGCGAATACATTTCATTACTTTATTTCTGCCAGTGTTTTTCCGTGTGTGTGTGTGTTAGATGTCCTCCAGATTGCTTCTCCTCCGCCTGACCGACTTGCTTTGAGACCGTCCTCTGAAACGCTGCCTCCCTTCAGAGAGGCTCATCAGCGCGGGCCGAGGCGAACCGCTCTAGTGTAAACTTGTTAAGCAAACACAGCGTGTTGTGATGAAAACCATGCTGTCTCACTCCATGCCTTTACAGGATAACACCAGTCAGCGTTATCACAGTTGAAGAACAGCTCCCACTCTGCGTCTTTCTTCCTTTCCTCTCACTCAGTCTTTGGCTAATTTTTCCTACTTTGCTTCTGAGACACATTTCCCTCCTTGATGCCATTAAACTAAGTCCAGCTCACAGTTTGAACATGCTATGGCTATAAGCCAGAGCAGAGCAGAGGCCGCTCTGTGGGATCAAAGCCTATTGGCATCTTCAGCGGATTCCTGCCATCCACCAGTTTCATCTCCTTCAGATAACAAGAGGCATTTTTGTTGTGTGAGACCAAGCAAGCGTTTAAAATGTGGAGTCTCTGCGGGGCAAGTGAATCACTCATTGTTGGCGTCTTCAGCCCCAGAGGAGCTGCTCTCACTTTTTCAGCAACCTGACCTTTGCTCACCAACTGGGAGTCAGTGCAGCATCTCTGCTTAAACAACTCTGTCACAATCTGTGCAGCAGCCACATGAAGAAAACTGTCTTGCACACAGGATTCACAACATGTTAAAAGTCTTAACACATTTGTGAAAGTATTATTGCATGCATTAAAACTATAAAACTCAGAGGACTGGACTGTAAAGAGCAGGTTTTTTTGTAGCATGCTGCTTTTCATTACAGCCAGGATGATTGCTGAAACATTAGGAGAGCAGTTAAGTAAACCCGGCCCTTATTTTGCAAAGTCTCCATGGCAACTTAAATCTATGTAGGCGCTGGAAATACCCCAATTTAGTCCTCATTACGTTTTTTTTTTCTTTGTGGGGAGCAAAGAGGAGGAAGAAGTGAGAGGGAAGGATACAGAGGGACTAATGTCTCTTGAGGTTATCATAAGGGTTGAACAGAGTGCACAGGAGTTAAGTTGACACTTATGACAATTGTATTATAGTATGTTTGTAAGACTGACTGAAGTGTATGTGTGTGTGTGTGTGTGTGTACATTGTAATTCAGCAATTATACACAGCCCTCCACCTTTCTATATTTCACTTTGTCTAGTTTATGGACAAGCTTAAGATGTGTTTTAAATATATTTCCGAGTACATTTGAAAATGACACTGAAAATATTGTATGTCTTGGACATACTCTGTCAGAACCTTAACTCACTATACATTTACAAGAAAATTTTATTTGTGTTATTGTGTCAGTCTGACTAAAATCAGACTTTTAAAATACATGTAAACATGTTAGTCCGACTGAAATCGTACAAGATTGGGTTTCTTAAAGTTCCACTAACACACCCAGATAATGTGACTGGGAGTTGAATTCCTCCTGCGTCTACACAGTCACTCAGACCCAAACTGGCCCAGGCGCTCTCCGCATGCTCTACAGTGTCCGCCCTGGGCTTTGACCTAGACGTCGAATGGCGTAAAATGTGTAACAGATGAAGAATTCTTGGATGGACGAGCAGACACAGTTCATGCTGTGTCAGCTGAAAGGGTAGCACTAGCTAAAGTGTTAGCCTACTTAGGAATTCGGTAGCTAATAAACACGGGGATAGTTAGTAATTAAAATTGTAGCTTTGGCTTTTTCTTACAGTATTAATCTGGCCGATTGTTAAATCAGACATCGCGTTAGCTAGCACACAGCTTCCCATTTTCCTCTCTTTTTATGGCTTGGAGCCATAAAAGCCTTCTCTTGGGTGATGTTTTGGACATGGAAGGGGTGAAAAACAAAGCTCTGGGTTTTTCATTTTATTGTTAGTGCAACCAACTACACAACAACTCTTCAGCATCGCTGAACTCAATCCAATCGTAACTATTTGGATTTAAAAATGGCTGTTGTTTTCCCCCAAAACTCCCATGGTGCCTCAGTGATGACGTGATAACTGGTCTGAAGTATAAATCGATTCCCCTCCTGTGCTTGTATACTGCGACAAGGACAGTAGGCCAGTTGAGCGGCCTAGTTGAGCTGTAACTGTAGCACGACTTACCTGTGCATGCAAAGGTACTGATTGTGTGGTTTATGCTGTTTTGATGAAAGATGAATCCTCCAGTGCATCACAGGGCAGGAGTTCATCAAAGATTTCTTTATATTTGAGCCTATTCACATTTCCATCACCCCAAGCTAATCTTTTAGGTTCCTGTCCTCATTCCAACATTATGATTTGCCCAAATCTATTGCCAGACAAGAACACTGATATTGAGTGCGTTTACATGGACAGTTTAATTCCCTTTTCATTCAGAAAGAAAGTTTATTCCTATTAAAAGTGATCTTGTAAACATCTAATTCGGAATGAAAATGGCCAGTGCGACTGAAAATTCAATCCGATGTAAAGGGCTGGAATATTCTGTTTCTAATTCCGAATGAAAGACTTATATAGCACGCATAGCAACGGGCTGAGATAGAGCAGTCGGACTTGTTGCACTCACCAGTTTCCATTCACCAAAGCACGGCCTTCTACCTCCCTTCTCCTCCTCAACAGTCAAAGCATTAGCAGAACAAGGTTGTTGACGTTCTGCTGCTTCATGAATATAAGCAAAAGAAGCCCGAAAAAGGCACTAAGAACGGTGTAGTCAAGCATCTTGTTATCCGGAGCGAGGACTACAGTGTTTTCTTCCAGTAAACACGTAACTTCACGAACCGATTCCATTGTGATATGTTGCCCATGATAACGATCTTATCACGATAAATCGATTCTTGAAACATTGTGAGAGTCGAATTATCCCTAAAAAGGGCTTGGCAGAATTTGACAACTGAGATGAAATGATATGAGAAAAAAATGTGCACTGAGTCTTAGCTTAGCACCAGTTTAACACACACTGTATTCATTGCAGTCTGACTAAAAGTTGTGGTAGTGTTAGCTTTTTCTCCAAGGCGGGATCATGTTGATGACAAATCAGGTGTCTGCATGTTTGCTCTGTTGCGTCGCCCGGTTATCAGGAGAAAATGTTGCATTGTACCTTTCAGTTATAGTAGTTTGTTATAGCAGCTGACTGATTCATCACCTGGTAGGAGTCTGTCTGTGTCTCTATCTGCTCTGTGAAGCACTCATGTCAGTAGCTCTGATGATAGTCAAGGGCTGAAACGTCTGCTGCTGTTTTAAGTCTGTGAACCTTTTTTGTGGCTGTCCAGCCCAGTTGGTGTGCGGGTACCTCCTCTGCTGTCCTTTCTTTATTGTGCATAACCGCAAACAGATATGTTACATTTGCACATTTCATATGTATCATATCAACATTTCTAAAGTGACGTAGTTCGGATTACATGCATATGAGCTGACTTTGTCAATGGTAGGAGGAGGGGATGGTGGACATGGCTGCTGAGCTGCAGACCACTGACGACCACTGTTTGAGACCAACAAACTGGTTGTGTTGAGTGCAGTTGTGCCAACAAAAGCGGGTATTTTATGCCCAAACATGATCTTTTCCAAACTAACCCAGTGGTCTTTGTGCTTAAACATAACCCATGTTAACTCTCTCAGTGACAGCTTACCAGCTCCGAACCATAGTTGGGAACACGCTGGCTTATTCACATAATTTCAGCTTGGCTCATAATTAGCTGGTGACTAGCTGCGAGCAGTCACTCTGCAGAAGGAAAGATGGCGAGGCATTCGGGTGGCGTTCACTAACAGTGGCTTTATTGCAGTCTTCACCACAGAACAATAAACATGGCCTTCTCAAGAGGCTGGGGAGTAGTCCTGAGCTTATCTAGACAAATCATTCCACTGCTACCATCACTATTTGCTGCATGCCTCTTCACCATGACACCCATGAGAGAACTGCTTCCCTTCACCCACAAGGCCACCGCACTTAAAGGGGAAAAGGGTGAACTGGTATCACATTGACACACATTAAACACAGTGCTGTTGAAATGTAAAGAAATGCAAAGTTTCTCCACACTACATAATAACGTGCAAATGTTACATATCTGTGGTCTGAAGAGACGCACAATGCCAACATTTCTTTTGGCGATAGGGTTGGTTGCTTGTGTACTTTAGTTTCACAACACAGCTCTTGCATATTGCCTAGTCTTCGTCAATTTTGTTTGTCCCATCTGTCTTATAAAAGTTGGCAGGCTCTTGTTTTGAAAGATGATGATGCCTCTCTGATTTTCTGTCATCTGTGAGTTGACCTGTAGATGGTAAAGGTCTTAGAGGACCTGGGTTAAGGTGAAGTCCATCACATGGGTCTGGACATTACAGGGAGTTATTTGTTGCCATTATTTGTTGTTTTGAACATCAAAACCAAGTGTGACAGAAGTTTCAGAGGCTTAAATCTCAAAATACGTTCACATAAATTGAAGCTATCTGCGTTGAGAGAAAATGTCTTTCTGTGATTTGGGTGAACTGACCCTTTAAGGCAGTGTCACATACACTTATATGCACAGTGGACTGAATTTGAAAGTATAACTGTAATAAGTCGTAATTAAAACCACACCCTGCTGAAATCACATATCGTGCTGTGGTCTGAGTTTATTTTACAGTATCTCATCTCCAGTTGAAGACTATCAATCCTTCACTTTAAAACAGGATTGGTACGGGGACATGACACCGGCAATAAATTCTTGTGGATGAAGTCTTCACTGTTAACCCCACATTCGCAGCCCTGATCCAGATTTATTGATTCAAACCACAGCCGCTCCTCCTCCAGAGGAAGGACTCCTGTGTGACCTGAGCCAAGTTTTAGATATGACGACACAGGCGCCAGTAAAATGAGCTAAAGCTGTTTGTGTTGACTTTGAAGGCCCAGCTGCAGGCCCTGCTGTATCCTGTACGCTTCTAATAAACAAAGAGGTAAATCACAGCAATATATGTTATCACTTCAGGTGGAACGTCAAACTCATTTAATCTTCTGAAACACACGACTGTACCATTACAAAATGACTGAGAGCTAATTCCAGTCACCATTAGCTGTGAGACCTTGGACCACATTTACATTTGATACATCTAAACTTGTCTGTGATCCTACAAATGGAGGATGTTATGAGGCAGATAACACGTAAAACAAGCTGATTGGTTGAGCCCCAGAAGGAACATAGTCTTGTGCTGTAGCCCAGAGAAGTGTGTGTCAGCCTTTACAACCAGGTCCCACTCCAAAGTCATTGAATAGGGGCACTTAGTGAGTGACTTCTGGCGTCAGACACAGACGGAAAAAGCTGTCCTTTCACGTCAGCATGACATGCAGCCGGTCACTGTTATTGTTTAACCATGCCCGGCGGCGTCAGGTGGAAACATGGCAGGACAACAACGAAAGTTAAGGGGGTGCAAGTCCGAGTAGGGCGGCTAGGAGGGGTGGCGCATGGGTTCAACAACCACGACTTGCACCTGGGAGGCTGGTGTTTGCTTCCTGCTTGAATGTAAAATCCAAACCCTGTTATTTTGAAAGAGACTATATGCAATCTGTACATTTCCTGTGATCACCACAGTGTTTTTTGAAATCAGACAATGCATGTAACAGGCTAAAGTTGACACGGTGTCCCAGAAGCGTCAACAACCAACGCACCCAGGGTACCTTGCATGTCATATGTCGACGTGGAAAGTCCATGACCAAACGTCAACATGTGACGAGGAGTGAGAATGTGTTGGCCTTTAGCCACTTCATGTGCTGAATGAACTGGCTGGCTATAAAGTAAATGCAACCAAGAAGCATTCAACACTCATTAAAGTCTGGCTGCCTAATGCATTCTGGCCAGATGTTAAAGCCGCATCCATCTTTCCAAGGAGAATGTGCAGTCTTTACTTCTCATGAAGAAGTAGTCACTTACAGGGTCTGTCCCCTGTGATAACGGCAGCTGAAGACACACTTCCACTCAACTGAGTGGAACTGAGCCATGTCAGTGTAATAATGGCTGCAGCTGGGGCAGATCCATGCCTTACAGGTTAAAACGGTGACCATGCACTGTGATGTCAGCCTAGGCGCCAGTAAAATGTTGTGTGTCTGCTCCATGTTTTTCTCCTCACTGACTTGGTCAATCCATGTGAAATGTGGCACAGTGGTAGAGGGTCATGGGAGGATGAAGCAATATTACATCAATTGGCCAAAGGGGGGCGCTATAGCAACCGATTGAAATTGCCAACTTTAAATGTGCATATCTCATGCCCCGTATGTCTTAGAGACATGAAACTTTGCACAGAGATGCCTCTCCTCATGAGGAACACATTTGCCTCAAGAACCCATAACTTCTGCTATAAAGATTTTCCGAAAGATTTTTTGAAAAACACTTCAAATGGATCTCTTCCTAGGAAGTTTGAGCGATCTGCATGAAACTGGGTGAACATAATCTAGGGACCAATATTTAAAGTTCCCTCTTGGCAAAAGTTGGAAAACTTACTAAAACTGAGCTTCTATAAGGCAATGAATATTGCGGAGGGCGTGGCTCATCACATAAAGGTGTATAACATCTCAAGGGTTTCACCCATCACCACGCAACTTTGTAGGCATATGACCACACATAATCTGAGGGGACCCCTCCATTATTGACCCCATCAAACAAAATGGGGGCGCTAGAGAGCTCATTTCTTATCTCGGCCTAACCGCCATATGGATTTTTACTAAACTTGGTAGATATGTAGAACAGGTTCTGGTTCAAATCTAACTGGGGACTGACTCAGCAAATTTTCACCAAAGAGATCATACAGATATGTTAGACTGAATATTATTTAGTGTCTGTTTTGAATGCTTCTTTCCATTTTGGGGCGTAATAAACTCTGCTCTCACTGCAGGCTTTTCAGTCTCTCTGTTACATTTTCTTCTTTCCCTAATGTGTTCACTCCACAGCTCAATTTACAGAGCATTTACATTACTTACTTAACTAAATACATCAATAAGACATGTTGCTGACACTGAATCTGAGGCTTAGCAGGTACCTATGGACAGTCTCTGTAACTTAACATGTATACAGCTCAACATTATGAAAGGACGACCCCCTAAAAGCACCAAACGTCAAACAATTCCCACTCTAAGAATGGAAAAATCTGTCTCCCACTGCCTGTAATGGAATAACTTGAAGAAAAGGGGAGTTGCTAACAGGAGCTGTATAGATCTTCTGTAAAAGAATCATTTGTCACCCTGGGGATCCTTTTAGAGACCTCAGCAGACTGTATGGCCTAAAATGGTGTTCATGAAGAGGCTGTGGTCAAGATCAATTTAGGAATCCAAAGAGAAGTTTGAAGATTAGTAAGCACACAATTCTCAAATCTCAGTTTGAGTAACTGCATACTTTTTAAGGATCAAAAGTGAGCAATCAAGAATCAATTACAGAAAAAAAAACATACAAAGTGGTGTTTAATTGTTACGTTTTATATATTGTTGTGTTTATATATTGTTGTGTATCACTAAAGAAATGTGTGCATTTGTTGGACCATGCATTTTGTTGTCAGGGTATTAATATGACGGTATCCAGACAGCAGCATGTAAAAGTTTGGGCACCACTGGTCAAAATTTCATTTACTGTGAATAGTAAGGTGATTTGCAGATGAACTGATCTCCAAAAGGCATGAAGTTCAAGATGAAACATGCTTTTCAACAAGATAGGTGTATTATTTTTGTTTTGTACAATTTTAGAGTGAAAGAAATGAAAGTAGCATCATGTAAAAGTTTGGGCACCCCAAGACCTCTGAGCTCTAAGACAACTTTTCCCAGGGTCTCAGACCTAAATGAGCTTGTCAGGGCTCTGGCTTGTTCACAGTCATCGTTAGGAAAGGCCAGGTGATGCTGATTTCAAAGCTTTATAAATACTCTGACTCCTGAAAGCTTGTCTCAACAATCAGCAGCCATGGGCTCCTCTAAACAGCTGCCTAGCACTCTGAAAACTAAAAGACCTGATGAAGACTAGAAGAAGAAAGCAGGGAGCTGTTTCCTCAGTTGGTCATGTCAGTAAGAAATGGCAGTTAACAGGAACTGTGGAGGTCTGAGAGAGCTGCTCGTAGGATTGTTACAAAGGCAAATCAAAACCCTCGTTTGTCTGCAAAAGACCTGCAGGAAGATTTCTCAGACTCTGGAGTGGTGGTGCACTGTTCTACTGTGCAGACACACCTGGACAAATGTGACCTTCATGGAAGAGTCATCAGAAGAAAACCTTTCCTGTGTCCTCACCACAACATTCAGCATCAGAAGTTTGCAAAGGAACATCTGAACAAGCCTGATGCTTTTTGGAAACAAGTCCTGTGGACTGATGAAGGTGAAACAGAACTTTCTGGACACAATGAGCAAAGGTATGTTTGGAGAACAGACTGTTAAACACGGGGTGGATGGATGATGCTTTGGGCTTGTGTTGCAGCCAGTGGCACGGGGAGCATTTCACAGGTAGAGGGAAGAATGGATTCAGTTAAAGTCCAGCAAATTCTGGAAGCAAACATCACAGCATCTAAAAAAAAGCTGAAGATGAAGAGAGGATGGCTTCAGGACAATGATCCTAAACACATCTGTGGACAGAGCTCAAAGAGCAGAGCATGAAGACGGCCCAAGAGTCTCACAGAGCTAGAAGCCTTTTGCAGGAAGAATGGGTGAAAACCCTCCAAACAAGAGGTGAAAGACTGAGCTGGATACAGAAAGTGTTTAGAAGCTGTGATACTTGCCAAATTCAATAAAATTGAAACTAAAAAGTAATCTTGCTTAAAATATCTTTAACTTCATGCCTTTTGGAGATCACTTCATCTTGTACTTGTTGAACTATTCGCAGCAAACAAAATTTTGCCCAACTTTTGCTGCCACTGTATACTACACAGAACCAATTCAATGGTTAAAGTAAAACAACAACAAAAAACAACAAAATAGGGCAACAAATTGATAAGACGACATTTTTATTGTTCAGGAAGTCACTGCAGTTGTTGCTATAGTGCACTGACACATATCAAAGGACCACTTTATCCCCTGAACATGTTGGAAAAGAACATTGAGCAAAATATCTCTTCAGCTTTACATCAAAAGCAACAAGGTGCATACAAACATCCAATTTCCTTGTTGTGCACTGGGAAAATGAGTCTCATGGAATGTGGGTAGGATTATAAGTAGAGTCTGAATCTATCACGTCCTGTTGTATATTGCATACTTTGTTGAATGGTAGTTAAATTCAGTTATCTCTTGAATTCAGTATATCCCCCCGACAAAGAGCCTCTGTTAAACAAGCGGTGGTCTTGATGTATTTCCAGACCCCTTAGTAAATGATCCACACAGCCAGTTGTTTACAGCCCTCCACTTGCATTTAATTCTGCAACGCTGGTCATTCTGACTTTGTGGTTCACTCAATGTAAAGAAAGGCCAACTTAAAGCCTCAGCGGTTCCCATGGACTGGGAAACATTAACCCTTCATGCTCATTAGCCACGTGAGCGGGGTCTGAATAGGTGGACAGGCCTCCAGTTGGAGAAGAGGCGGGGGGAAGTAAATCAAAATCCACTCAGCTCTTGGCAAAGGCTGTGTCAACTGCTGTGTTGTTATGTGAAGCAGATAATGTGATTTCCGGACAAGAGTGCTCTTCACACCTCTCTGCAGCAGCAGCAGCCCACTGTGAGGTAAAACTCTTTAAGTTGAACTCGAAGAAGCTGATTTTCTAAATACACTGGACCAAAGCTCACATTCAATAGAGCCTTGATCCATTCAGGATGCAGCAGGCACAGTCCAGCTCCATTAAACCGACTAAAGACTCAAACACTGATGACGCAGGAAGCTCCTGCAGGTCTATACCTCTTCACTCTCTTAAAGATGGTCTGGGGTGATGAAATGAGTGGAGGAGCTGTGTAGGTCAGTGGAACAGAATCGTAATGGCTGACTTGAGCAAGTTGATCTAATTTCCAGACATGTTCAAATCAAACGTTTTTATTGATGGAGTGTTACACAAGAAGTCACTCGTCATGCCTAAGGAGTCGAGATCACACAAGAAATCCTTTAACCCACTTGGTCACTGTGTGAATCATGACTCCATGAACCTCCCCCACCCTGCCACACCCATCATTAAAAGCATGTTACTTTGCCAAGCTTTGTCAGAACTCTTGGAACTTTCTTTAACGTTTAGCTGACATTGCAGAGTTTACAGAAATATCAGCATGTCAGGAACAAGCCTGGAATTTCTTAATTTTAGGCACAAGGCCACTTGGCCTGCAGCAGGGGGGATTTTTTTGCGGGCCCTTGCACTTGTACAGCACCTTTTCTCAAAGTGCTTTTCACAAGTTGTCACATTCACCCATAGATTTATACACTGGAGGCCAAGGCCACCAACTAGTGGCATTGAAAGCCGACTGTTGCATCGTGTACGTCGCCTCATGTCGCCCTGTGTCAGTTGCATTTGAACACACTACACGGACTATATCCGACGGCCAAGTAGCACGTACGTTCTGCGCCTGTGTGAGAGAGAGCGGAGTGAGAGAGCGGTACATCCAGACAGAGGTGTTTCCTATCTGTGCAGCCGAACATCGCAACCTCCACTGGCTATTACATTCAGACGGTCCAGGTGTTTCCTCCACAGGCTCCACTTCACTCAGCTGCCCGATAAATCCGCTGCCTCTTCCCACTTTAACCTGAATAACAAACCAGGGCTCGGTGCTCCGGTTGGATCCAAACGGAGAGCCGGGGCTAGCTGGGAAGCTAGCAGAGGCTAACTGGCTGTGCTTCCCTCTGTCATGCTGCGCTAGCCACTCCCAGCTAGCGGAGGCTAACTGGCTGTGCTTCCCTCCGGTCATGCTTGCAGCTAGCTCCGGTTTGTTATTCAGGTTAAAGTGGGAAGAAGCAGCGGGTCTGTGGGGCAGCTGAGTAAAGTGGAGCCTGCGGAGGAAGCCCCGGTTTCACTACAGGCAGATTCACTCGCTACAGGGGTTTTGGAAATAAAACCTGAACAGCCAATCAGAGTGATCTCTTTTACCAACTAGCTCCTCCGCCAATTCAACATGCTCAACAGGCCGAAAAGCCACCAACGTCGAAGGGCCGACGGTGCGGGATGCACTGCAAAAACTAGGCCGACAGACGCTTACTGGCGGCCCAACTTTGGTCGACGGCCAACCGTCAGCTTGGTGTTCTCAGGGTCTTATGGCTTAGTACCAGAACCAACCCATTACTCATTATTATGTCTAAGCCAAAGCCGCACCCCTTAAAAGTCCCACGACCGGACCCACACCTGTGATTAAACACACACAGGCTACAATCACAGTAAACTTAAATTACAAAATCCTCTGTCAAAAGTCTCTTTCACTGGCTGTCCTCGATGGTGGGATGGCGAAAACATTCTGCGCAACCACTGCCAGGTTAGGAAACATTTTAGCATGCTCCTTCCACCATAAAACCTCCAAAGGATCCTCCCTGGGTGTCTTGAACTCGATATAGGCTGCCACCTCATCCTCTGCTGCAAAGTTCTATCGCTGGAGTTCTCCACGTCGGTGATGAATGTGACGACGGGGTAAAACGTTCGATTTGTGTCACTGAACTTCAAAATAAAAAAATACAAAATGATTTAGGTGTCAAAATATTACACGTATACTGCACATCTGTTTGATTTGCTTTATTCTGAAAAATAAAAAACACATTTTTGTTCTCACCTGATGCACAGGTAGGTCAGACGTCAGCGTTAATTCAAAACCACAACCACTGAGTTAACAGATCAGAGTGAGTTTTGTGAAAAGTCATAGGGCTTGTTGGGATGACACTGACAAGCAATGTTCTTTGTCATTTAGGTTTGATGAGAGAGACTTCACGCCCATGCGAGTTCTTTCCAGCTTAGGTTCACTGATCTCCATCCATCCATCCCCCTCCCTGCCGGGTCATCCAGTCCGCCCAGCATGCCATAATGTAACTTCATCTCACCAACATCTTCCAGAGGTGCTCCAACAAATCATTTACCCATCACATGAGGCCTGCTCTTTTACTGGGACCCAGGAGTTATAAAATCTAACTTGATTAAATTACTCATATTTACCAACTGAGCCTGTCTGCACTGCTTTATAGCAGAAGACACCAAAGGGACACCAAAAGAGAAAGATCAAACATTGATGAGTCACTGCTGTTTAAGAGTGTTTAAATTAAAAACTTCACTTTCTGTGGGTGGAGAAGCAGACATACCGAAACCACAATTTCATTTGTGCAAATGTACACCATGTCAGTGAGTGGAGAGTGGTTTCCTTTCCCTGTTACTTTGTGATTGTAGCTGACAAGTGTGTTTTGGATAATTACCCTATGCAGCTTTATGAGACGGCCGTTAGATGACTGGGACGTTGTGTTTGATTTTTAGCAAACTGCCCCCACAGACTGCACTGACAGACAGACTAAACCATCAGATATCGTCTATAAAAAGCAAAACACACTGGCTCAGTGATGTAAGCTTCTCAGGTGAGATCTCATTGAATTCATAGGATGTGGATACTTGGTTTAGTTAAACATTTAAAGGGCTGAACATGTTAAGTCTGGGTCTCACTTTCACAATCCTCCATGTCCACTTTAATCTCCTTCAAACTCACATGCTGATGATGTGGTTTTTGGACCCAAAAGCAGCACAACAGAGACCAGGAACAGTTGGTTATGACGTCAATTGTTATTTCTCAGCAGGTACAGAGCAGTGAAGTCTCTCTCGGCTGGTTTGGCAGGCCGAACTGTGCCAAGAGGCGGATGAGGGAGTGGCAGCATTAGCCCAACAACTAATACAGTTCAGTTCAATAACAGACGACGGTACCATGGAAGAGCAGGCAGGGGGCGAAGTTGTGGAGGCAGAAGAACGAGGTAAGCACTCAGTCCAAGCAGGCGAACCAGTAGAGAAGAGGCAGAAGGTAGATTGAGAAACCAGCAGGTAAGTACTCACAGGACACACACAGTGGTGAGTGTGGCAACACGGTGAAAATCACTGGACCGTGGGAAACCACAGGTAAGCTGACGGGAACACTCGTAGCCTTGTCGTCTGAAGGTAATGCCAAGCAGAACCAAGGACGTGGAAGCAGGTCTCGTGGTCAGGCAAAGAAAGCAAAGATGTTCACCGTGAGTCAGACATGGTGTGGAACTAACGCCATCCAGCAGCGTATCGTACCGCCGTGAAAGGATGACCTTTTTTTGTTGGTGTCTGTAACCAAGCGGTGGTATTTGACGACTTCAGAATGAGAACGGGTTGAGAAACAACAAACCTGGCTGTGGTGTAGCGAGTCATCTCTGTTTCCAGCGTATTTTTAGCCAACAAACGTGGGTGTTTTCCAGTAACCTGTTGTGTGTCCCCCCCCCCGACTTACAATAAATGGCAAAAAACACTGTCAAAAATACCAAAATAGTAGTCACGGAACATGAATTAGTCACACATAGCTAGACCTATTGAGCGTTCTGCCAGTGGTGTTACACCCTGAGGTCCCCATGTTTTCCGTGTTTTCAGTTTTTGTCAGTATTTCCTGTTTTACATTGATACTCAACCTTGTCTCTCGTTTCAGGTACTTAACTTCCTGCCCCTGTGTGTTTCCCTCCTGTGTGACTGCCTGCCCCGCCCCAATTGGTTTCACCTATCCCTCGTTTCCCCTCCTCCCTTGTGTATTTCGGCCTTTTTCTGGGGCCCAATGCAAAATCTTGTGTTGTCCTTCTGTTTCAGTCACTCATGAATACACACCAAATCTGCATCATGTGCCATATGCATATGAGAACAAATGCTAAGTGTCCCTTGCCCCCGTCAAAAAAGACACTTGTCTGCTAGCCCATGCCAAGCACCATCAAAAGATACTTGCCATCTGGCCTCTCAAGTAATTTGCACATTAATTACTTACATGGGCCATTGATGAATTGTTTCCACCTTCGTCTGTCTTGGGCCTTCCTCTTTTTGCACATACTGTAGGTGAAAATGTAGTTAGCTAGCTCACACTAGCGATGGTAATGTTTCATGTCTAACGTTGATTTTTGATGTTATGATAAAGTACAGATGGACAGATAGTGGGAGATTATTCACATCTCTGTTGTGCAGGCTGTCCTTATTTGTTGATTTGCACTAACCTGTGCAGAAAGTAACTTGTACTTTGAGTAATTCATTCACTTTTTTACTCTTACTTGAGTAGGTTTCTCAAATGGTAATTCAAATTTTTACTTGACTCACTTTTTTGTGGGAGTAATTGGACTTTTTCTATGAGTACAGAGTTTCAGTTCTCTACCCACCACAGGTAGCCAGGCCTCATGGGGTTTTTAAAGTTTTTAACTCACCCTTCAAATCAAAGAATGCATACAAGCTAATGTTACACCACAAAAGATCTGTGTGATTATGTGTATAGTGCAAACCATCCTCATCCATCCAAAGATATATCAGTGTGGACCTTTCTGCCTGCGTGTAGGTCAAACCCTTGGGGGGATGGTGTCCAAGTCTGAGAGACGTCTGTCCAACAATGCATCAGGCTTACGGGGGCAGGCGCAGGCCAAGCTGGGTGTGTTATTACAGGACAGCCGGGACAACGGAGCTTGAATCAGCAGAATACCAAAATGGATGAATGAATGTGTTTTCATCTGCGGTCATGTTTGAGTTGAAGAAGAGCTGAGGTATCAAGACTGTCTCATCTCATGTGATGGAAGAGTGCGTGGCACAGCAAAAAAACTGCTGTAACAGATACTGCCTGAGCAAAGGGAGACGTTCAAGAGACAACAGATATCCATCCAGTCGGTCACTGAACCATGTGGGATAGACCTACAGAGGGGAAGCAATATTTCCCTGTTGTCTTAATGTTAAATATCTGGATGATACTTCAGAACCTTAAACGTCAGACAATCATGATTCAGCATATGCTTATATTCATATATATACTTTATTTTATACAGCTAGATGAATGTATACATAGTATACAATACAAAAGACAAGTGATAAAAAATAACATTATCTGTACATGATGCGAAAGGAAACAAAACTAACTGTACAATACCATCTTTTAGATGGTGCAGTTGGTCCTCTGAACCAAATCAGACTGGAAATTAAGGATGTGTTGGCATTGTAGCCATCCACTTAAAGGACAACAGTTATCCATTACTCCATGATGTTTGATGGGTTCCATGTGTTGTTTTCTGAAGAATGATGGAATTGGAAATGTTGAAGGTTTTAATCTCATAGATGGGGAAATTCTTTCCTCTCAGTGAATTTCTGTCTGAACATTGTAAACATGTAAAATGAGTGAGTCCAGACAGACGCCCTTTCCCTTCAAATCTCAGGGTGTGACACCAAAACTGGACACTTATCAAGTATTTTTAAGACTGCTGATCCCTTTCTATTTACAGCATGTTCTCATTCTCATAGCTTCAGTTACAGCAGCTTGGTCAGTGGCCATCAGCGTCTGATTCTGATGCACAAGGCTCCCTTTAGGGTGTGTATGAGATGCACCAGGCTTTCATCTAACTCCAATGTAAACCCACCCAAGGAAATGACCAACGCGTTCTTATCCCAAGTCGTCACATATCACCATTTTGTCAGTGAACTTTCACGTCTACATATTACATGCTAGGTTTCCTCCTGCATCTGCTGTTGACGTTCTGGAATTCTGCAACCGGTGCCGCAACGTCAAGAAAAGCACGTGGTTAGGTTTAGAAATAAACATCATGGTTTTGTTGCCTAAATCTAAAGTACTTTTGGTGACGAAATCTACGTTATTTTGTGAAAATTGAAGTTTACTTCGAAAAGACAGTGTGTGTGTAACAAGCAGGAATTGGCATGCCATCCACGGGCGCCCAAAGCTGGTGTCAGAGGAGTACCTAGAGCATTAAAGTTGAAAGTGTACGGCCACTGACCAAGCTGTTGAGATTAAGAACATGTTGCTATTTAACCACACATATTTCCAGCTGTGTTGAACATGCAGTTGGAATGAAAATAATCCCTTTAAGAAAACAAAATAAAATGCCAAGATGCAAAGTACAACAATAGGTGTTTGTGTTTTAGGGTGGATTGTCTGTTTAATTTCACCATGGATGTGTTTCATATTGAAGATATTCCTTATTCTGAAACAGTTCACTGATGAGAGTGAGTGTAACACCTCAGAAAACGACCACACCTAATACATTATGATGGCTGAGGCAGTATAATGATGGGCTGACATATAGCAGTACGTCTGCACATTAAGGGTAAAGGTGATGAAGCAGCCACGCAGCAGATGGATAGAATCCTGTGAATGTTGAGGAAATGCCACCAACCACCAGAGCAACGAAGCAAATGTTCACTTTATTTAGCAGAATACTAAAGAACGCTGACGTTACTGCTGTATGCAAAGATTTGATTGACTGTATCGAAATAAGATCTTTATCTACATAAATGGGTACTGAATGAGACTAAATTAATTGAATTAATGCAAAGCTAGGGGGCACCATTGTGAATATTAAAGGGATAATTCTTTACCCAATGCAGAACACAGCACAAGTGATTTACAGAGCCAACTTATCGTGCACTGTTCATACATTTTCCAAAGAAAAATAATGCACCAAAATTCAGACATATGCCACGTAATGACAAACCAGAAATTGGTGCACGTACTTTGGAAAGCTGCAATCACATGACCGATGCGCTGATGGGAGTAAATTAGGAAGTGGCCCACGAGCAGTCCAATTAGGAGGCAGGTCACAAAATATAGGACTTTTCCCAGGAGACCAGCGCTCAGAATCGTGTGAACTTTGAGTCATTTTAGGGGACGTCTTCTTCGTGTTTCTTTTCCTAAACTTAACCACTGTAACTTTACCTGCCTAAGCCTAACCTCCTTAACTTTACGTTAAGTATGTAACATCATTTGTGGGGTCGTAATTCGTAGGATATCATAACAACCATCACGTGTGCAGAGCAGATATGCATGCTGAAGACAAAAAAAAAAAAGAAGTTCAATCAGAGAGGTGTCTCTCACAGTACTAAGGCTGCTTTGAAGGTTATAATTCTTTGGCAACAGAGAACAAACAGCTGAGCGTTGGCTGGTTTGGTTTAGACACAGTGGACACAGACACATTATGATTGCACCATACAAATAGCCTACATTCACTGCATGAAATATGCTTAGCTCTAAACTAGTTTTGCTTTAATAAAAAATATTTTTACTTTTTTGGTCATGAGTGAAATTAAGGAATTCTTTGATACTGTTTAAATTCATGAGGAGTGAATCAAGTGTATTTGATATATTGTTGACTGTTTTTCATTTTGGAAGGATGAATAACTTGTAAAGCTATGATCTGACTCTGACTGGCAGTGGGGTCGGCTGTTGGCTTTGATTATTCTACATTAGACAACAGCCAAAAGCACCGACTCAAGAAAAAAATACAATGACAAACTGCATGGATCAATCAGGTTTTGAATGCTGCATGAATGATACAGTACTGTGTGTTCACATTTTGATTAGTTCTTCAGTAACATGAGAAAAATGTCAATTCACAGGTGAGATATTTGCTTCTGATAACTGCACAGTGTGATCGCCGGGGTTGTACGTCAGCGAGCTTTATCTGTTTGTCCTGGACTTCCATTTCTTTCTGCCATGCACATTTACCATACCAAGAAATTATGTTTGTGTGCAGATGTGTGTGATCACAGTCTCTGCATCTTCCTCCTCTGTTGCTCTCTGTATATGCTCAGGCATTGTGTCATCTTTCCTGGTAGAGGTAGACTAACCACGAGTCAAACCTGAGGCAGATGGTTTGACAGTTTACGTGAAGACAGCTTTTCTTCTTTTCTCTCATCCAAACAGATGTCTGTCTTTTCAAACAATGGATGGAGACCCTCTCTGTCTCCCTTGGCTTTCTTCCGTGTAGCAGACGTCCCTTCAGACGTGGTCAGGCTGCATTTGAGAGTATTTTCACCCAACACAGCCATGGGATCATTATCATGCTGATTTGGGTTCTAGTTCATCTCAAATCTTCACCTGACTGACAAAAAGAAGTCCTCAGGCTGTGTCTCTTCTGCTCTAACATGGCTTCAGATTGCAGAGGTCCAGTTCCTGAGGCTTCCTCCTTCCAGAGCAGTGCTCTCTGGGTAGATTCAGACCAGTCTCGGTCATGCAGCGCACTGGCCGCCTTTTAAAGCCCCTTCCGCAGGACTTGGAGCAGTGAGACCAGCCCCCTACATCCCACATGGGACATGGATCCCCACATGCTCTCACCGCTACAGGCCTGTCAGCACTGTCACAGTCCACTGCAGGACGCCCCTCCATACTCTGGCACTGCACCAGTCTCTTCTGCAGACCATTCCCACAAGTCACCGTGCAAGTATCCCAACTTCCTGTCACCCAATGACTAACTGGCCTCTTACCCATCATCTGCTTCTTGGCCTCTACCCTATTACTGTCCGCCAAGACACTATTATGAGCTGCGTGGCTTCTCTCCTCTTTCCGCAGAGTCTTCTCCTCCTTGCTCTCCTTGGAGATGTAGAAGGAGTAGCGCACCCTGGGAGGGGTCATCTTCCCTACTGAGAGCACCTCCACAGTCAGAGGCTCCTGCAGGGGTCTGGTGGCCTGAAGAATCTCCACAGATGTGGAAGTGCCGCTGTAACGCAGCAAGCTGCCCTTCACCAGCAAGTCGCGCTCCACAGCTGACACCACGTAGTTGCCGTTGAGCAGGTACTTGCCTTGCCCATTCTTCACCGCTAAGTAGTTTTCATCGCTGACCATTCCTCGGTAGCCACGTTGACGGACGTCAATGTTGGAAGCTCCAACGGGCAGCATCACCACAAAGTTGTAGCCATGACTGAAAAGAAATTTTGGAGATGTAGAATATTAACGATGCTGAAGGGCCTGTGGTTATTCTTTTAAGAAAATGGATGTTAATGTATTCTCAAACATCATCAGCGTAAAGGATTCCAGAGAGAGTAGATCACAGCTTGTCACTATAAGTCAGCACCATCTTGTTGAGTCTTTGTACCCATAATAACGTGACCACGTTGAAAGTGATTTGTTGAAGGATTGGGAAATAGCTGTTTGCTTTCTTACTCAGGGTCACAACAGGGACACCCAAGATTAGGATCTATTAGAAGTCATTCCCTACTTATGGAACATGCTGCTAAAGTATGACCCCAAACTTTGACCCCAAGTGTTGTCCAGACCTATCTCAAAGCTATTCCTAATGCTTCATTTATAGCTCTGCATTAAGCCTGTGTGTTTAGGCTCTTTAGGTGCGACAGCTACAATGATACTTGAGATTACTGTGATTGGTCAGCTTTTGTTGCTTGTTTGTTCTTTTACAACCATCTAACAAAGACATCGTCCCCACAGATCTTATACTAACCACAATCAAAACTTGACATCGACATTAACCTTGACCTATCTCGGCACTTTTAATGAGTGGGGCAGTATGTCCTGACGTGCTACTTACATAGGTTTGGTGAACATTCCTGAGACCTTCTTGCAGCCCTGGTTGTCGCCGCCACACACGCCGCACTTGTCAAACTTCCTGTTGGAGTCCAGCTTGCCGTCACAGCCTGCCTTGATGCATTTTCCTTGAACGCATACAGCTGACGTGTCAGGAGAGCAGGGCGTCCCATCCACAACCTGCAGGGTTTGAGACATAACATTATGCTGATCTTTAGGAACAACAAAGAGAAAGAGAGAGCGAGACAGAAATGGTTGCAACACATCTTTGCATACTTCATCCTTCTAACCTAACAAACATAAATTCCTAAGTCAAAAGTATCACCACAGGGAGAGTACAGTGTCCTTTCATATAAATGAGACGTTGGCTTGTACTGTGGCTACAAGCTTGTTTCTTTTCTGGTTGCATAAATAGTTGCTGACAAGCCACAGCTGTGAAGTGATACTGTCCCTGCATGTTTCCCTTCCTCACCACTCCATCCATCCTGCAGCAGCAGCAGCAGCCGTTCTCTCTGCTGCCACTAACACATCACCTCTCACTGCTTTGCTGCTGATGGAACAAGCAGTTAGTACTTGCATTGCGGATAAGGGCCAAATCATACCAGGCAGTTAGACACAAAACCTTTGTGAACAGAGTGCTGTTCGATATTTCTACCCAAATGTTTCAACTATGCCTCCCATGAGGTTCTGACTCCTGATGAGGTGTTAAATGACAAGGAGTTCAGATGCATTAGCAAGTGCGCAGTTGATACCCATTTAGCTCAGAATATTAACAGAATTCCCCGATGTCATGTCTGAGCTTTTTAGACGGATCTAAGTGCGGCAGGATTTTGTTTTTCATTCACAGCCTCATAATGAAAGCTGACAGTTTTGCTCTATGTATCGTCTACGGGCTGCGACCACATATGCACCGCAGCTAACAATTATCAGTCTCAAGTCAGCCTCCAGATGGTTGGGTAATTATGTTTTGCTGCCGGTAATGTGAAAGCAGTCAATATGTCATTTGGTTAGAAGAAGTTTCTCCACTTTTCTAACACATAGCCCACAAGGGTGTCTAATAAATATAATTTATGTTCTTGAACTAATTCCACTTTTTAAGCGATTAGGAAAAGAGAACAGTTCATTAAAACAGATACAGCTGGATGGTGTGTTCGCTATGAGGATAAGACGGTTAAGTGAACATAGCAAGTTGGCTACGAACCTTTGGAGCGAGGACGTAGAAGTACCCGGTCCCATTGGCACGGCAGATGAGCTTGCATTTGTCCTTGGGAGAGATGCCGGAATATTTGGGGACCCAAACCACAGAGGAGCCCAGCCTGTTGGTGTTCAGGTTGAGGCCATTGAACGCCTCACACTGCTCCTCACGGAAGCTCTTACCTGAGGATGTAAAAACAATCTTAGATTAGATGGACTGTTCGTTAAGTCCTGACCCAGTCGCTATGCATTTCACACCTTTTGTTCTCACGCAGCATGTGTGCATTTCACAATAAAAATTGAGTCCGATCCTTTAAGTGAAATTCTTTTTTTTCTTTTTCGTTTTGTGTCCCTTGTTTTATGTTGTTTTCTGTTTTATTTTGTAGATTCTCTCCTTATGTGTCATGTCTGGTTTTACTTCCTGTCTTTGTGTGCTTTCCCCGCCTGTTTTCTGTCACACCTGTCTCGTTAGTCCTTCCCTGTTCCCAGAGTCTTCCCTTCACACCTGTTATGTATTAGTCTTGTTTGCTCCACCCTAGTGTTCCTACCACACCCTTGTTGATAGCCAGTCTGCATTTCCCTCCTGTTGCCTGTGTCCATCTACTCCAGCTGTGTCTCGTTCTTGTGATTAGTTTTCTGTGTATATATACCTGTGTGTTTCCCTTTTTACTTGTTCTTTGTCAGTTTCTCTGTGTTCTTGATGCCGTCCATGCGCCGTATCCTGCCTGATGTCTTGTGTTTAGAATTTTTTCAGTTTATTTTTTGTTCTGCTTTCATTTGGACTTTCAGTTACCTGCTGTTTCTGGATTTTTTTTATCAGCTGAATTAAAGCTCACTTTCTATTAAAACCTCAGTCGCCCTGTTGGCCTGCATTTGGGTCCTTCTTGAACTGCTACGTGACAAACTGTTGCTGACAGATTTTATCAGCTGTAGCTACTGAGCTCGCTCATTAAACCAATATTAACTCCATGGGTTGGTTATCAACACTGCTCCTGCTGACTCATTTGTAAAGGGGTCTCCTGAGCTTACAGACTTGTTTGCATTTTCAAACCGTATGTTTCACTATTAACTGTGTGAGAAAAGGATGTGTTCATGGAACGTATCGCGCATCTCATCTGGGGTAACTTTGGCTGAGTTTCTCAGAATGTTTACTTTTCCAAAACCACTGAAGAGAAGGACACAGGTGTTAAAAGGTAGCCTGATATCACCCAGGCAGAAGGTGATTTGTTAATTTTTAACAAGAGTCTGTCAAGTCTTGATTAAAAGATTTGTTTTTGCTGTTGACTGTTCTTTCTCTAAAACATTAGTTTGGAGAAAGGTATTCGCACATCAAACTGTCTCAGATGCAGGTGCATTGGAAAATATCTTTCTTTGAACAGAAAGTGTTGAACACTCTTGACGAAGGTCCTGGAGGAACAAACCATTAGTGTTAACTAATAAATTGTGCAGCTGAGCAAGAGCAGTGTGCAGGATTCTCTGTTCAAAGACTCTCTAGAACATAACATGTGAAATTACTTTTCTCTGACTCACTTACTTCTCTGACTGTTGTCTCCCATCTCGTCTCTCCTGTGTGTGTGCGTGTGTGTGTGTATATATCTCACTCGCTTAAGTCTCAGTGCTTATCGGATTGGCTGAGTAGCCTTGTACATATTCTCACTCACTCATCCCAGCCATTGGTCATTGTTTTCATATTCTCTTCTGTAATGTCTTCTTTTTTTTTGCTGGTGGACTATGTGCATAGGTTGCCATTTTTACATCTCACACAACTATCACTCATGTTGCAATAGCAGCTTTTCTTTGGACGTGAGTATATTCCCTGTAGAGTAGGGGAACATAACATTACAGATTGAGGGTCAACAGTTCAGGAGGGCTTACCAATATTTCATACAAACCACTGTTAATAGTCTAACCTGTCATTTTTCTCTTCCATACTACTGACTTGATTTTCAAAAATACAAAAAAAGTCTCCTTTATCAGCTCATTACAGAACACGTCTTTTGGGCTGCTTTCACACCTGCCTTGTTTGGCTTGGTCCATTCAAACTCAAGTTTATTTGCCCCCTCAGTGCCTGTGTGAATGTACTCAAACAAAGACAGGTGTACCTGTTTCAGGACAAGGGTTGAGGTTACAGGAGCGATATTTGATGCGAAGGCCGTAGCAGTATTTGCCTCCATTCTCAGGGACAGGGTTGTTACAGTCTCTCTTGGCCAGCTGAACTCCTCCACCACAACTTCGGGAACAGTCTCCAAACGCACCCCACTTTCCCCATCGCCCATCCACCTGGGACGAAGGAAAAGCGATGTCATATCAATCTGCATTAAAAAAGACCAGGGAGGAGGGGGCTTTCTTTCCACACTCTGTTACCTTGATGTGCATGGTGCTGTTCTTATCAGAGCAGGCTCCTTGGTAGCAGACCTTGCCGTTGCCACAGCTGGTGCCGTCCGCCCAGGGGAAGTGTCGGGTTTGGCAGACCAGCTGGCCGCGGGCCTTCCCCGTGCACCACAGCTTGGAGCAGGGCTGCATGTACGGGCAGGGCTTGGAGCCGGGGCCAAAGGCGAGCTCACACTGGCGGTGCAGGCTGTAGCTGGAACCAGGCAGGTTGTCTGAGAGAGACAGCTGCCTTTGAGGCTGGTCCAGCAGACAGTCGCCTACAGAAACAAACCAACAGCGTTACAAACACTGTAGCTATGGATATTAAAACTGAAATTACTTTATGGAGCCTATTTAAATTACCCATAGGTCACGGTCTACAGATCATGGCACACGTGCATTTAGGGTATGTCCAACTCCACTTTGCTAGTTACACGGCTCATAATCTGGGCACTGAGTAGAATGCAAGGGGCAAAAAGGTTGTATTTACTCCCTTAATTAATCATAGGTGTGTTTTTGGCAAAACATGACCTCAACCAATCAGCGTCATCTCCCATTCCTTTTTTTGTTGGTCAATTGCACAATCACTTTCTGCTGCATTGAAAAAGAAACACGTCTCCAGTGCGCCTGACCACATCTCATTTTCAGACCTACATGCCCATGGGCTCACAGATCGGTGCAAGTACATTTGCTACTTACACAACGTGGACGCTGGTTGTGAAAAGGACAACTGTGTTGTTCTGGAACTAGCAACAACAGCTGCACTGCGCCATTTTGCACCGGGTGTTAGTTAAGGCCGTACAAAGTCAAGCTACTATCAATAATTAAGAACATATCAGGGATTAAAGGTTTTATTATGCATTTATCTTCAGCAGACTTAACTACTGCAACAGTGGGTCTCATTCATGAAATGCACATGAAAAATCTTGGCACTTAAAACCTACACCGGATTCATGAATGCTGCGGAAAACTTGGATTTGATCGTAGGCACGTGTTCATGAATGCCATTTAATTGTTAAGTGACAGCGCGCTCCTGCTAGTCAGCGATTAGCGTACATTCCCGCCCATGAATAGCCAGTGATCACCATATATGAAGGTGATAATTACTATGGGCAGGTGCATCCTGTCGACTTGTGAACATGGAGAAAACAAAGAAAGGGAAAGGGAGGGAAAAATTGAGACTGAAGTTATTTTAGGTTCTTCTGTTAGTAGCAGTGTGTCAGAGACAGGTAAATCAAAGGCCTCTTAGATGAGAGGTGAAATGTCTTCAAGAAACTCAAGCAAGTCCAGGTGCCTACGATATAGCATTTAGGATTACGTCTGTGGACATTTTGGTCCCCAGATTTTGCTGCTCATTGAGCACTCTTGACTTTCACATTACTCTTTGGTACAGGCAGCTGCAGAGGTGAGAAGGAAAGGCTTTGCACCATAAGGCTTCAAGATAAAATTATCTTCTCTCTTCTACTTGGAACTACTACCTGTCTATATGAGACGATGCAGGCACCGGATGATGTTTAGATTGAGCCAATGACTCGTGTAGAAAAGACAGTGGTGTTAGCTTTCAGATTGTTAAACTCAGTAAACGCTCATTTGCTTGTTGCAGTCAGTGTGGTGGTCTATTACACAGAATCCACTCACAGTCACTTACAGGAGTTTACACACAGACTGAAAAAGACTTGGCATAAAGGAGCTCCCGAGGAGAAAAAGCCAAATGATATATAAATACACTTCTGAATGTTACAGTGAATGTGGATACTGCATGTCATCATCAGCATATGGTATTACACCCCAATAGAAAAGACTTCCTTGGATACACTTGTGGATAATGATTGTTGCTCTCCAGTGTAATCCAGCCATGAAGTGCTCCACATGTCTGCATTTCTTTTTGATGCATTGCAGTCTATTGAAGCTGGTGAGAATCTGGTGTGTGACACTGATACAATGAATTTCTCCCTTTCTGACTCAGACATCTTACATCGTGGAGTGTGTTTAAAAGTGTTGACCCTACTCTGACTTTGCTATTCCAAGGCCAGTTTCATGGGGATTATACGCACAGATTATGAAAAAAGACACTCAAGAATAAGACCCCGATCACACAGAAAGCATTTTAGCAGCTGGAGGCGGCTTTTTGTAATTGTTTTTAATGAGAATGAAGTGTTTTGCTCACTGTTTTTGTGTTGCAACACCCCACGTCATCTCTTTTTTCACCATCTTTTGTCCAATCGGATGATTTGAGATGCGGCGGGCCTTCTGTGGTGGTCACAACAGCAAGTTTACAGTTAGTAAACAGTGGAGGAGAAACTGGTGGTAGCAGTTGCTGGATACCCAGAGCTGTATGGCCCAACGATTACACCTGGAAACGGTCATCATCGAGGAGAAGCTCCTGGACCAACTGGTGGTACTCCCCATGACCAACCCTCTTTACCGGGGTCTCATGTACCCACACAGATCTCTCACCCTCAACCAGAGCTACAGACAGTACCCTCTGCCTCAACATTTTGGGAACTAGATACTAATTACTGTCGAATAACTTTACCTGGCAACAATAAAAATCAAGGCCTCTATAAGAGTGCAACATAAATTAAGTATGTGTGATCACTTCCAAGTTGAAATGGAATTTGCAAACGTAACCATGAAAAAATAGAGCCAAGGTCTGTTTTTTGTGGGCACAATTAGATTACATCCAGCAGAGAGCATGAAGCCTGGACAGAATTAGTGGTCCATCTGAGTCCAGAGACTTACAGGAAGTGTTTACTAACCATGACCTCTGTCCAGGAACTCGGTAATGATGGCTGCACTGCACACAGACCAGGGCCTGCTCCTGTCGATCTGAATCAGCGTGGGAGACATCATGTGGTTGTCCTTTAGTTTCCCAAATACCTCCTCACATGCCTTCACATTGTCGTGGGGCATGTTGAAGACGTGGCCTGAGGGGGCGAGGGGAGGGTGGGAAAAGAGACAGAAGGTCACGGCTTTGTTAGAATCAAGTATTTTCAGCCGCCCATGATTTAAAACACAATAAGCGGCTAGTGCTGTGCAGATATGTTTCCATAGTGATAATTATTAACACACAGAGACGGTTTTCACCAGACATCACAACACACATGTATGTATAGGGCCAGCAGACTCCACTTGGGCTGATTTGAAGCTGATGTCATAGCAGACAGGAATGCAGTTATGCATGGGAATATACAGCGTGGCATATGTCCATGTTCTGAACCAGGCCTGACAGGGGAATTTAGTTCCCAAGGAAATAATTCCATTCCCTAAATACACAGTGCTTTCCAAAAGAAAAAAAGCACTTAAAAAACTGTGTTTGAGCATATTCAATCAAGAGACAGGACCATTTTGAGAGGAAATTATGTAATTACTTAACATATATGAGGACAGCGTAAACCAATGCCTCTCATGGGGCCTCAGAAGTTACTTGTGTATCTGGTTTCAAGCCTGCGTCTTTTAAAGTCTTTCTCAGTCACTGATTATTGAAAATGGGAGGAGAAATGTCACTTGCATTAATAATTGGATTTGTCAGACAGTTTTAGGAGTGTGTTAAACTAAGGTTTCGGCCACGCAGTTTAATACCATGCATTGAAATCTATCAAAAAATGTTCAATTTTCACCTTTCACTGACTGAAACAGGTCATTTAAAGCTGCAATAAGTTTTTTTTTGGCAAAAACTGCAACTAAAATAACCACCTAAATCACTGATACTTGAGGAATAGAGAAAAATTGTGTTGCAGTCAGGGGTGCATTATCATACAGTGGGCCCCTGGGCAAAGATATGCAAAAGGCCCCCAATCTCTCCTACACTGGCGCAAGATACACACTTTGTAGATGATTAGCCTCATTTTGTGTCGTTGTGTTGCATCTGTTAGTTGTCGTAACACATCTTTTTGTGGTGTAGTGTCTCTTTGTAGTTGTTTTGTTTCTCTGTGGGATCATTTAGTTTCCCTTTGAGTTAATTTTGCGCCTTTATTGGTTGTTTCTTGTTCCTTTGTGGTTGTTTTTCCCCTTTTTGTAGTCATTTTGTGTCTCTCTTCAGTCAAAAATCCTATTTAAGACATTCTGATTCTTTATCTGCCAGCTGAGAAACAGCATATTCACGTCAATCAACATTTATTTTAGATAGCTATCAGAAAAGACATTAGAACCTTAGATTTGGAAAACAATACAGAAGTTTGGCATTTGAAGAAATACACTTGGTTGGCTCTTCAAGCATAAGATGAGAGATATCAACCTCTGACTGTGGGTTAAGGAAGACGCTGGAGCCTGGATGTGTGTTAGCCTAGTTTAGCATAAAGAATAATATGGATGAAAGATGAAGCAGCAGATCATCCCTTCCTTCCAGTCTTTATGCTAAGCTAGGCTAACCCTGCCCTGGCTCCAAGTCTACATAATGCACAAGTAAGCAAATCAGTGTATTCATCACAAGGTTAAACTATTTCAGTGCCTGCACATGAGTGTGTGCTCAAACACAAGAAATGCTGTACCTCATAACATACACCTAATGTGGACTGGACATTTTAACGAGATATACAAAGCGTCTCCTAAAGGCCAGTGAGTGAGGGCTGTGTCCAGAGAAAACTGGATGTGTCAGAGTCATTTGCTCCGCTTCACTCATCCCTCGTCCTTGCTTCCATTCTCCTTTTCACCAGTGCATCACAGACTAGCTGGACTGTTAAAGATAAGTGTGCATTTGTTAGTTTAATGTTATCACGTGAAATAATTCATGGTGACTGAACTTGAGATTATTCTAACTCTTATCTCTCACTGGCCATTTGGAGCTGCCAGCGTGCGCAGTTATGTTGTGCAGCTGTAATTTCGATCATGTCCAGATCTCCACCTCGACCCAGAGACCTGCTGGTTTTGATTGCGCCCATCTAACGAGGGACTGATTTCCAAACAGAACATCACGTGAATGCAATTAAATAGCTGGTAGGGCTGAAACTTAGCAGCGCTCTGGGACCAGGACTGAGAAGCACCACCATATAGATTATCATGAAAGTTGCAAAGCCCTGCGGCCGGGCCGGTTTCCGCACTGATTATGCGTCTGTCAAACCTGACTGCAGAATTCCTTTGACATTTTAAGCTGAGGTTATACGCAGCTGTTGCCCTGAGCGTATCTCGCTCTGAAGCCAAATGTGCATTAGCATAAATCTAAAATGCGTAATGTGAGTGTTCAGTCCCTGATGATGAACGTGCTCCTCTCATTTTACAATTATCAAATACAAACTTTCTTACCAAGTTCGTGAGCAGTTGTGAAAGCAGAAGGCAAGCCGTCATCTTCAATGACAGAGCAGCTCCTCTTTGGGTCACACATGGTCCCAACGTCAGCCATGCCCAGCGTGTCACAGGTCGTGGCCCCACAAAGATCCTGGTAACACAGAGACATTCATTTAAACACATTTAATTTTATTCTTATAGAAATGTTGAACAATCAGATAGGACAGGAGCCATACTGCAAACATGTTTCGTGTGGCCGTGCCTCGAGCTGCAGAAGGAACAGACCATGAAGAGCATTAACACAAAGCACATGGGACTACTTTGTTTATTGTTGCTCTGTTCTTAAAATAAGTTGAAGCAGAGGGTCAGGGGCGATAACCCATCACACATTTCCTCTTTGTGTTTAGTTAAAGATGTAAGAAGAGAGTTTGGGAGGACAAGATGAGTCCCACCTGCTGCACACAGCCCAAGGTAAAGAAAAACCTTGTCAACTCTACTGCATGCTTCACATCTTACCACAAACTCTCTCGTTATCTCCTCTCTTCTCTGTGTTGTGCTCCGATGTCTGCTAATTGGCTATGTCTGGATGGGTCAGTCCACAACTAATCTCTAATCTGTAGGTGACGGGACAAGATCTTGGTATTGGAAGTGTATCTGTAGACAAAATGACTGGCGCACAAAAGAGGAAGTCTCGGCCCAGATATCTTTTAGCATGTCATGGGATTATCTCTTTAGCCATGCTAGCAGCGTGGCTCTACAGGGGTCAGTTCTGCAGTCCACCACTTTGGTCCTGACTGAAATATCTCAACAACTATAAGACAGACAGACCTTCAGTTTTCAAGAGACATTCATGATCCCCAGAGAATGAGTCCAAATAACTTTCGTGATCATTTGACTTTTCCTTTAGCGCCACTACCAGGTTGACATTTTAGTTTTTTCGTGAAATGCTTCAACAACTGTTTTCAATTCATGTTTCCCTCAGAATCAGCTGTAATAACTTTGGGGAATTCTTGTTTAGCACCATTATCAGGTCAGAATTTTAATTTGTCCAACACTTTGGTTAATCACCTGCAAAGACAATGACTGCAATCCCTGTGTTTTGCCAGTTAGCAAATGCTAGCATGCTAACACGCTAAAATAAAAAAGATTTAAACAAAGTCAACGACTCCAGGATGTTGCCATCACAACACAACAGTTAACACAAATCCAGTCAGTCCCTGTGAATTCTACGCAACCTTGTAATTTTGTCCAATCACTGCAACCTTAACGCAAATTTAACTATTTAAAATGGCTAAACTATAATTTCATTGTAGAGCTGCGCACAGCGTATTGATTCATCAAGCTGCAGGAGTGTGATCTCTGCGCCTGGGACAGACTCAGGGGTGTTGTAATGGGGGAAAAAGTGCACTGATTACCCAGGGTCCCAGTGGGTCGGGGGGCTTCAAAAAGCTGCTTATGCATACGACCCAGAATTTGGTGCTACACCCATGGACAAAGTTTACACACAGTGACAGGGCTAACTGTTAGCATCACACAGCTAACAAATGGTTATCAATAGGTTTAATGACAGTGTAGAGCCGTTTTGGTGTTGGTGTGAGATTGCTGGGTCTGTTTAACAGCTTGGTGTCACACGTTACCTGCTGCTGCTGCTGCTGCTGCGTTAGCTCAGGTTAATCACGCAGTGTTGAACGGCAGCTGGAGGGGCTGAATTGTAAACCTTACCTGCTTCCCATTAGCATTTTCATTTTGAGCATGTTAACATTCAGCTCAAAGCATCACTGTATGTGTACATACAGCCTCACAAGCTGCTTGGCTGTGGTCTTTCAGTCTTGTTATTTAACACAACAGGAAAAAGTTACAACCTATTTCCCACTGGGAAAAGTCATTATTACTGAAAATGACCAGGACTGATTGGTTGTCAGGATGATAGATGCCTCTGTCCCGAGGCTGACTTTTATATCTGACCCTTATTGTGTCTCCATATCTCTGGGCAGGAGCTAGATTTTTATGTTGTATCAAAAAGACTTCTCATTGCTTTTGTAGTGTTGAGAGCAAATACAAACACACAGGGGACGGTGAACTTGTTAACCCAGTGTAACAGTGAGGCCCAGCGATGCCAGAAGCACCCTCTGCCAGCCATGTGTATTCCACACCACTTGCTCTCAGTAACCTATTACAAGATTTTTTCCATCTCAGCAGCTGCACTCATTGTGCCCTACAAGGACAACACCGGACCTGGACTTTCCTACATATAATTGCCCTCAGTGTAAATAAGGGATCTCTCCTCCAGCACCGGGGCGATTCTTAAGTCGTTTTGACCTTGAAGTGTTTTTGTATGTTGCTATGCAGTGAAGGAGAGCTGCCGTGTATCAGATGGCCAGCCAGAGCCAAACTGGACCTAATGGAAAGCAGGCACCAACGAGCAGGCATCAGAGAGAAGTTAGTGACTGCGGAGGAAGATTTACTAGTCAGTGGCAACAGCTCTGGGGGCCACATGGGATTATCTGACAGCTGTGACCAGACTGAACGCTTTAGATAGTGTCAGTGTGCACCAGCTTGAATTAATGAAGAAGTAATTTGGATTCTTATCCAAATGTTCTGATCATTAATGAAGGTGCTTGTTTAGGCAGATATGACCCAGTTCTTATTCTGTAGCAGCACACGGAGGTGAGGTCTTTCATGGAAAGAACTGGCTCAGTTGCTCTTTTCCAGTGACTCATTGAACTAAATGAAAGGGACTAGCAGAGCTGTGCAGCTGAGAGGCTGCAGCGACACACGCTCATGGATGGATACCTGAACAAGAGTGGCTTCTGTATGAAGTGACAGCTAATATTTGTCTCTCTCAGTCTGGGAGTCTTTCTCTTTGAGGGGATGGGGGCTTTACATGTCTGTGCCCTGGGGCCCATTGTCTCATAATGCACAAGTTGTCTATGAGTGCAGCAGTTCTATCTATTCTTTGCACCATCATTGTGATGCACCATAGCTGCTGCTCCTGCTTACCTGTTTGGTGAACAGTATGGCAGTGTCCCAGTACTCTGCGTGCTTGTCGTTGTGTTTATTCAACTTCTTCTGCCAGGAGCAGAAGTTGCGCAGAGTCAGGGCAGCGTTACTGGAAACCTTAGGTCCCTTGTCAGCTTCATTTATCACCATGAAGCCCACCACCACTATGTTTATGGAGTTGAGAATGCTGGGGTGCTTGTAAAGCCTGGCTGCTACCGACATCAGGGTCAGGAGGTAATGCTTCAGGTCATCCCCGTGAAATTTAGCCATGGATTCATCTGCCACCACCAGCACCTCCACAAACCTGGGGATGGAGGCAAATCTCTTGGACCTCCCCAAAGTTTTCAGCACAGTCTCAGTTAAGCCATCAATCTCCAGTTCGCTCATGTGCTTGTATTTCTCCAGGGAAATGTTGTAGTTGGCGTCAGGTGTAACTCCACACCTGCTGGTGAAGTTGCCGCCTGAGTGCGCAGCGCGTCTCCGGCGGCGGATGACATGCGTCCTGTCGAAAGAGTTTCCATATCCAGACGCGGCTGCTGCGTCTTCAGTCATGGTCTGGCTGATGAAATACTCCATGCCGTCATAGGAGAAACTCCCGTGGAGACCTTTACACAGGCTGAGAGCAGCGAAGGAGTCCGGCTCCGCGTTGACGTTGCCGGAGTAGAAGCAGTCCCGTAAGTCAGCGGCTGCAGAGTCGTTGGATGCTGAGGAGCCGCTCTCAGTCGGCAAGCTGCCCGGTGCAAGAAAACTAGAATCCGGTGTGAGGTGGAGGTAGAATTCCTGTTTGAATGCACTGAGTCTAAAAACTATCTGTCTTTCATTCATCTGCTCCGCGCGCCGGTTCAGATGCTTGTCATGCTTTTGGTGATCCACACGGACCGGTATGCAGAAATCTACCTCCATGCAATATGTCACTTTGAAATAAAGTAGGAACTTTGTGAAAATAATCAAAGAACTAATGAGTATAGCCATGTTTGTTCCTGCTCAAAGTCCACTCTGTAATTCGGCTTCGGTGCGTTTGCACGCAGTGGAGAAGTTGCGCGCAATGGCACGGAGCGCCGCTTGTGCGTCCTCAGAGAGCTAAGCATCCGCACTGCCTTGCAGCTTCTTTCTCATCCTGCACCGTCTCCACTCTGGCCACCAACTTGTCTGAGCTGCTGAGCTTTAAAGTCGCGCGTACAACACCGATGCTCGCTGTCAACTGAAATCTGGGTACGGCGCGCAAGAGAGAGCTCATTGGTCATGCGTCTGAGTTTGTGCTGCAGACCGCAGCCACTTGTAACTCTCCAAATATTATTGTTGCTGTACAGCATGTGTGACAGGAGCTGGAGCATCATCCCCCTCCCACCGGCCAGACTCACTGCGAAGCGGGCAGACAGGGAGAAAACATACAAGGAGCAAAAGCCACACAGAGTGGTTTCATTTGGAGATTTTAGACTTTCACTTTACCCAACGCACCTGCACCATAACATTTAAACTGTACATTAAACGATAGGCCACATTTCTCCATGATATTTCAAAAAAATCTTACTTTTTTCCTTCCATGCAAGTAAAAAATAAATAATACATTGAATGGATAAGCAAACACCAGATTAACCAGATTAGACTCCATCAATGAGGTTCAACTAACACCTTTATTTTTCTGCATATCCTCATCACGCATAAGAAAAAGTTTAAAGACAAATGCAAAGTGAAAAGCAGTCTCAGAGCGACACCTGTTTGCACTTGCAGACCGCAGGAGCTTCGGTGCGTCGCAGCGCCTGAACAAGTGTGTTGTACTCTGGCGCCATCTGACGTCTAAAGCATCAAACTGCACCGCCCAGGATCACTTTCATTGTTTAAAGAGCTGGCATTCTGCTGGCACGCAGTCTTAATAAAGTGATTTACATGGTGCCTGGCAGGACATGTGTTTAGTCTTGTAATACAGCAGATGCCTTTTTAGAAAAGCCCTCTGTAACACCATGAATAAAATGCTTCTATTCGTTTTGGCGCTGTAAAGAAATAACCAGGAATATGGTTCATAAAAAACAAATCTGGACACACTGGGTTCTTTGTTTTAACATTTTGGATTAAAAAAATAGGATTATTCGAGTAATTGCTCATTTTCATTGAAGCATGACATCATTAAATACAAATGATATAAATTGCTCTTTGGGTAAACGAGCTAGAAGCTGTTCAAATAAAGTTTCTCTGCAGAATATATGATGCAGAAACACATGATTAGATGATAATATTCTTCTTATAGCTTTACTAATGTGATTAAACATTTCTCAGTGTTCAAGGTGGCGGTCAGCTCCAAGCACACACAGTGCCTTTCTGTGTCCAGCGGTGGCCCTTTGTGCAGGGATAAAGCAGATCGTCCATGGGGGGGGCCGGGCTCTGTGGGGGCCTGCCACTCACACACGGCTCCGAAATAACTCGAGTAGCGGACTTCCAGCTATGCGTAGTATAGATGTCCTGCCGCTGCCATATAGCACGCTGGGTTAATAATAGGAGCACGGTTGTCAAGCTATTTCAGAAGGGGGGAGTGTCGGCCTATTCTCATTGGATCCGTTTTATCCGTGAGTATCTCGTGAAGTACGAGTGGGAGGAGAATTTCCAGCAACGGAGGATATCAAAAATAAACCCCCTCGTGTCCAGGGAAGAGCAGAAAGTATAAATACCCCCGATATGTCCAGACTGCAGCGGTGCTGGTGAGTGGTACAACAAGACTTAGCTTGGGTAGGGAATTACAAACGACAACTCAGACAGACTGAAATTAAATACCAGACATACTTTGACCAAGAGTGGCTTCACAGCGCTGGAAAAATCACTTTTAATTTGAAAAGCTTTCCATTTCGAGAAGATTCTCCTCCGATTGGAGAAGACGCGCCACTAACCACAGATAAAGGACATACATTGTAATAAATTCTTCTTTTTTTGTTACCACATTTGATGCAGTTTCCATTGCAGAAGATGTGTTCCACTGTGTGTTTGGTCTTTTTACTCCTGTGCGTAATTAACGCGGCACTTTCCACTCCATTTGAATCAGAGGATATTGTACCTGTGCGGATAAATGGAAGACTCAGCGGTCGCTTTTGGAAAAGAAGCGAGGAACTGCCTCGATTTACCCTGAGTGCATTTGGCAAGGACTTGACTCTAAACCTTATACCAGATACCAGCTTTATCGCGCCTTCCTTCACCATACAGCGCATCAAAGCCAGAGATGTTGGCGCTTTACGCAGCGCTTCAGGTGCCCAGCCTGCCGCGGATCTCCAGCAGTTCATGAACCAGACAGAGGAGAGTGAAGGGCAGCTCAGAGGCTGCTTTTACTCGGGGAATGTAGATGATGATCAGAGCTCGGTTGTGGCTGTCAGTTTGTGCTCAGGCATCTTTGGCTCCTTCATCACGGAGGGGAAAGAGTATTTAATTGAGCCCAAACTTCGCGGCGGCCTGGGGCCAGACTCTGCCGAGCAGCTGCATGTCATCAAAAGGAGGACATTCACCCAAAGCCACGGTGTTCCCCTCCTGTTTGATCACGCGGCGGCGGAGAGCCGAGCGGAGGAGCACAATGGGGAAAGTTTTACGCATGAAGGCAGTGACGCACAGAGGGAACCTCGCAGGAGACGCTTTGTTTCCGCGCCACGGTTCATAGAGACACTGGTGGTAGCAGACTCAACCATGACCCACTTCTATGGAGATGAAATAAAGGTCAGACACGATGAACTCATTCTTTCCTGCACACACTGTTGATAGGAACCTAAACAAACCTCAGTTTAATTCCTCAGATTAGACTGTCCCATAAACAATCTGCTGCAGACGTCATCGGGTTTTTCCTATTCTCCATCCTGCTTGCAAGGATTTTATAGCCTAGACATATAGTGGCAGGGATCTGTTTTTTCTGTACTGCTTCATAAAACATGTTTTGGCAGTGAGGGAGCTTGGGAGGAAATCGATGGGCTCCCTGTTTTCCACAGGCTGAGAAAGAGGTCAGGCAACAGAAATGCAAGCAATGCTGAACCACATTCCTGAAGACTTGGTCACGATTTGGCAGCAGAGCCTCAGCATCATCCAGGGAAGATTCACAGGGCTTACATTATCTATTCTATCCTGTCTTTACTCTTCATTATAAAGGCATTTAGTGGACCCTGTCAGGCTGTTCAGCATACAAAACATACTACACTTGAAACCATCCTCTGTCCTTAATATCAGTTCTGTTTCAATCCAGACCGAAACGAAAGACTTATCTAAAACAAAAGTAGGACAATCCATGATCCTGCCACAATCTTAAACAGCCAAATTCTAGTCTGTTTGTACTTAACAAGCTCCTCAGCTGCCAAACCCTCTTCCTTATCCCACAGTAAGTAAGTATCTAAAGCCCACTAGGCACCAGGGTCAAGTGATCAAAGGTTAGACTGATAAATTGGGCTTATATTGGATCTTCATCACAGATAGGCTTGTTTCACATATCCTTACCCCTGTTCACCATGAGCAGGGGCGTTTTTAGTGATTCAGAAGTCCCGGGCAAAAATCAACATGTGGCTGTGTGGGAGTGGGAGCGTGCACACGTGGAAAAACTTCTTACACAGGAATATCATCACACCCTAGAAAAAGGGGAATTCAACAAGGCTGATGGAAAAGTTTGATATGCACATGAAATTAGAGACTGAAGCGTCTAGACCTGCTGTCTGTGGAAAGTGTCATGAGATAAGGTTTGTTGTGATCTGGCAGCCGCTGTGTACATAAAACTGACTTGACTGGAGAACACATCATGATTTACCAGCTCTCCACTAACACACAGCAGCACTGTGGAAAACCTTGCCCATCCCTGCCTCCCATGACACAACCATGGATAGTGATAACAGAAACTATTTGGAGGCAGTTGTACAGTTAGTGAATCCAACAGAATGCTGAATAACAGTGCTTCTGTTTTCCTGAAAATGGTTGCAAGCTCATGATGCAGATACACGTGAGTTTCAGTTTTAAACTCTGATGACAAAAACATGTATAATAGTTACTTAAACTTGAGTGAGGTTTTGAGTATTGGTGCGTGCTGCATAAAGCGTATCAGCTGATTATGGCTTAAAGCAAATACATGGTATCATCCAGTGAGTAACAAGAAGCTGTAGCACCAATGAGACAAAATATATATTTGCAGGCATTTAGAAACACTGTGTGTGTTACCATCACATATACCCCATTCCCACCAAAATGAGTGTGCGTATGCAGGTTTTTAAACACGGGTACACCCAATAAAAATAGGCGACAGACTCCTTTCCCATTGCCAGTACACCAGAGAAGTGTACACGGTTCTTTAGCCTTTGCCGTGTCATGTTCAGTGTAACAGACAGGCAGGAAAACAGGTTAACAAACAGTATAAAGCAGCATGGAAGCCTGTGAAAATGTGACGGTGGTTCTTTTTATATCTCTCTCACGTATTCAGTCTCTCTTTCAAACTTGGCGCAGACTCATTTGGATCAATGTTCGAGCACTGCTTGGACGGAGATGGACGGTATTTTGAGATCTCGTTGGTTAATGGGTTAAAATTAGCACGTTCTCCCTCCCCGGTGTTGTGTTTCCATCAATGCCGATTAGAGCCAGAGCCGATAAATATCCGTGATTACTGCAGAGTCATTTGACCTGAGTGTGACTGCCGATTGTGACCCTTCCTATTACATTAAAAAGACAGATGTTAGCGGGTATTAGCAAGTTTTTGTGCAGTGGGAAAGGGGTTATAGTTTGTCCAGCTCAGAACATATATTGGAAACAACTTGTTGAGAAACTAATATCGGCCGATGAAGTGTTATCCGTTTTTGTTACTCTCAGATATTATTGAATTGGTTGGGCTCTAGTCTGGGAGGGCAGAACCACAAGCATAATATCCATCCTCCGCTTTGTCTTTGTACTGTTTAAAACTCTTGAGCAAAGCAGTTAAAGTATTTAAATGTCCTGTCTCTTCCCCTCCGCAGCACTACATTCTGACCCTGATGTCGATGGCAGCCCAGCTTTACAAGCACCCCAGCATAAAGAACTCAGTAAACATGGTGGCGGTGAAGATGTTGGTGGTGGAGGACGAGGAGGTCGGCCCGCAGGTGTCCAGCAACGGAGGTGTCGCTCTGAGGAACTTCTGCTCCTGGCAGCAGATCTTCAACCCGCCGAGCCAGAGGCACCCGGAGCACTATGACACTGCCATGCTCTTCACCAGAGAGGTGAGGGCTGAGTGCAAAGCTGGTTTAGCTTCTGTGGCAGCTGCAGAATGGTTGTTGAGGTCTCTGCAATAAAACACACCATCATCTACATACATGGTTTTAAACAATTGATGAGAGCCAGTTTCCAGAATTAGAGCATGAAAGTAAATTCATCCTCTAAAGTCTTAACTCAAGGTACAATTATCATCTTACCAGCTTCCCTCTGCTCAGTCTTCTTTAGTGGATGGAGTTTGCTGAGTTGTTACAGAGACCCTGAACAATAGACTGAACGAATATTGGAAACAGATTACATAGCTGTCTGTTCACACCTTCCAAAGAGGGGTCAAAGGTCATCGACCAGAGGTCAGTGGACAGTCAGAGAAAGATCAAGAAGTCCACTGGCATCTGACGTCAGAGACCGTCTTTGAACAAAGACAGAGGTTACCACCACCTCCCCTCCACATACAACCAAATGTGGGAATGAGGATCAAACAGAGTGCTAACTGACAACTGAGCAAACTTCATCCACTGAGGAGGAAGAGCTAATAGACAGAATCACAATGTTTGTTTACACTTACTTCTGGAATGAAAACCCCTGCGTCACAGACATAAAATGAAACAGCACTGAGCAAATTCTGCTATAATTGGTCAGTTTTTAGCCACCTATAAAGTCCCAACTTTAAAAAATTAATATCGGTTCAAATGTACACTTTATGTAGAATATTTTCATGTTATACTTTGCTGTCAGACAGTTCTTTCAGATGAGGAACTGAGGCCATTACGGCAAAGACTCCATTTGCACGAGAGTCATTTTAACGTTACTTCAGAGAACACCGGAAATGCTGGTCTACCGCTGCCTCCATCAGTTAGTGTGTGAGGTAAAGTGGTGAAAATATTCCAAATATTGCGTACACTTAAAGTATAGGCAGCTAACATATGTGTTGCTGAGGCTCCTCAACAGAAGTACATTGTTTTGCTTCCATTTCACACATCGCCGCATTAAGAATCAGTTTATTCAGTGAATGGACTTTGACTTTGAATGTTTGTTTAAATTTAAGACAGCAGTGGCCCAAGAATTCATCCTTGGGGAACACCAAATTTCATATTTAAGGAGTAGCATCATGGGTTTCATGGGAAAGTTTTAGCTACAGGAACAGCTGAATGTTCATAATATTTGGTCATAAATAAGTTAAAGCTGCACTTTATTTATTTTTGTGGGTTAAAAGCCTGTGCGTAATATTAAATGTATCGCTCACAATGAACCCACCAACAATTATCACCCAGTTCTGAAGTTCCCATCAGCACTTTTTTTTTTTTGGTCTTCTGACCTACAGCGTTACGTTTTTGGATCAGTCTTATCAGCAACAAAAAAACCTCAATAAACAAGGGTTAATAGTGACAGTTTCTCCACAAAACAACATGCTAACATTATTAGCACAAGCCTATGGCATTTTACATTGTATAAATTAGCCTAGCAGCTAGCAGACTTTTCCTTTTCTCATATGAAGCCAGGGACAACAGCAACATTTAACAAAGGTAACACTACAAAATTCAGCTCCATTACAACTCACAAGGTTCACAGACAAAACAACTGTCTTATGCTAAACATGTTTTCCAAACAAATACAACATGCTAATGTTATTAGCAAAGGCTTATAACATTTTACATTGTATAAATTAGCCAAGCTGGTTAAAGGATAAATCACACACAAGACTTCAAATGTCATTTTGTGGAGGCTTTATTCTCCTCACAATTTATTGAAAATAGAAAATAGCCACATAATATCCAGCCAATAGCCAGTGCAGTTATAATTCTGGGGTGGTGCACGTCATGCCACAGTGTAAGGTACACGTCTGTGCAGAGCCTGCATTGTAGGAATGGCGTTGATTCAACACAGACGTATAAATCTCACTAAAGCATCAGTATTAGACTCACACTCTTCAGGTTGCCAGACGCAGTTAACAAATTTGCCACAAGAACTTAATAAGACCCACAATATGTTAACCACATGTGATTAATGCAGCTTTAAAACTCCAGTATTAGCAGAAAATATCTGGTATCAGGCTTCACGTCTCTCAGTGGTTTCAGAATACACACAGATCATGATAGATTATGATGTGGAGCCTCTCTTCACAGCACGGCTCGGACTGTTTGGTGTAAGAAACAACTCGAATGTTGCGAGTGCTTCACGGGGTATTATTAGAACGGACAGTCCACTTACCCGTGATAGTGTGGTATATTTTGTTCTCCATTCAGAAGGCAGTTACCCAGCAAGGATGAGTCATGAATTAAGCCCTGTTGGAATTCGGTCCCAGGCCAGCTGCGGTACATAATGTGGTTTCTGAGCAGCAGACTCAACCACACAACAATTACTTGAAACCAAAGTATCTTACAGTAACACAGGTGCATTTGACGGCCAGTTGTGTTTATAGTAGGGCGTCCCGGCTTCATTAAAAAGCCCCCTGCTTTGTGACAGTTACTGTCATGTCTTGCTCCTGTGGCAGCCCAGGAGCACATGTGTGAGATCAGAGGAAAACAATGAAACAAAGCGAGGTAAAGGAAAGGCAGCCCCCATGGCCCTGTGGGTAAATTAAGGATGCTGAAAATGGATCGTTGAGATGGAACAGTTGTAATCTTTTCCAAGCAGGGGGAACAGAGAGCAAACAAACTCTGCTTTATGGATGCTTCGACAGGAAATAAGTCCGTAGGGTTGGAGTTGTGATTGGCTGCTGTATTTGGCTGCCTTCGTCCATCTGGTATGTGCATGTTGACAAGGTGTGAGCCGACAACAGTAGATGAGGAACTTCTTTATGATTACATGTCAATAGCTAAGTGCTTTGGTAACAGGCTTGCCATTTATCTGCCTGCTGAGTGACTCTAGCATGTAAATCTGACCCTGGATCAGGGAAATGATGAATAGAACATATGGGCTTTTGCAGTCGTGTGCTGGATTTGTTGAGGCAGCTTTCGATCGTGGAAACCATCATTCACGCTAACCCAGTTTGTTTGTTTTTCCATTTCAGCGGAGATATGCTTTGAAATGTAGAGGACGGAAGGCTCCTCGTGGATGAACTAACTTTAGTGCCGCCACAAATCAGCTCTGACATGATTAGGACACTTTAAATGGTCAGCTTGAGCGTGTGGCCGGGGCCTGGGGTTGAAAATGTGCGGCGTGTATCCCGCGGTCAAAGGGCTGCTGCTGGCTGTTGTGAAACTGAAAACTTGCTCTCTGTTGTATGTAGTGGAAACATTTTTGTCATGCATTTCTGTGGTCTTATACTGTATGTGTGTTTGTTCCTCTGCGTGCACTATCTGCACACGGCCTACGCTCTGACCCACACATCTTCCTCTGTGTCTGCATACATGAGTGACAGATGCTATTGTGGAACAAGGTGTACAAATGCACGCTGAGCTGCGTTCAAATGGCAGCTTTGAGTCCAGATGTGTTTTGAATCACAGAAGGTTCTGCCTTGTGGTATTTAGGGGGGTGAGGCCAGGCCGTGGATGCGTCCGTCTGTGTCCTACACAGCCAGGCGTCTTCCCGAGCAGGGAAAAGATTTCTGATATACCACATTGTTAATTTTACCAGATCATAGCTCTGGACAGCTGCATGCTGGGATATTTATTTGCTTTGTTTTATGACGGAAACACTGAGCAAGATGTTTTTGATTTGTTTCTTGAAAAGTCGCAGAAAAACAACTGGACACAAATAGAAATGGTGAAGGCTCGCCATGCTAGTGATTAATATCACTCGGGGCTGCCTGTACGCTCATATATTTTCTTCTTAACAGAATAATGTCAAATGGTCTCTACTTTTTCAAAAGAAACCGGCCTTATATAGGTTTAAAATGATGTAAGGAGCCAGAACTGCTCAATACTTCACTGACTGTCAATGAAAAGACCTCAACCTGGACTGATTTCAATGAAACAGTTGAATTGGATCCAATACAAGTTTGCATTTTCTTCTGTTTGTGACACTGAAGCTGCGACAAGATCAAAAAGTGTCTCATGGTACGCAGCTCTTGCTCTAGCAGTATATGTGGATGTTGGGTGGCGTGTCACTGCTGGTTTTTGGGATGCCGCTGTGGTTCTACTGGCTCTTGGCGCTTATGAATGGTATGCCACTCATGTTCCACTGGCAGATACCACTCCCCACCAGTACATACTGATTATTATTGACATACTTTGTACCACTGGTGATTATGATGTGCTGCTGTGTGTGTGAACTGTTGATGGTGTTATATGCAGATTCTTAGTAGTAAGTATGTCTGTAGTGTATCGCTGCTGTTCGAATGGCGCATGCCTTCCCCACTGGAGGAGAGGATTCTTACTGGCGTTTGTCAATGCTGTGGCGACAGTGCGACTACAACATAAATGTCGGCTGTGTGCTATTCCAGGACTTCATGGGATTTTTTGGGGATTGCTGCAGCCTGAAATGTCTGATTTCACAGCAGCTTTTCAAAAAATTGCGATGCATGTTGCAACTTTTTTAGGTGATTTTTGGCTACAGAATCGTGGGTGCAAGTCAAATCTGTAACTGTATAATACATTGAAAATCGGGGGCAACCTGTCGCAGTGGCTGTGACAACATACCACAGTTCCTCGGCCACTTAGTTTGTAAGTTGTCTCAGTTTTGACTCGTGTCTTTGTTCCTTTCCTGGAAATCCACAGTACTCACATGAGGCAGAGAAAAAGTTTAACGAGAATCCTAAAAAGAAAAACAAAACGGCGGGCCAAGTCAAAAGTACATCTTGTACGGTCCACTACTGACCCACTATCTTTTCTCTCTATATTATTATACTTAGACAATGCATAATGTCTTTTATACACGATGTTCTCTTTTTGTCATGTGCACAAACTGCCTTACAGCACCACACCTGGCGTTAATAACTTGTGCCTGTACTCTGACACAGAAAAAATAAAGTTAATATAAACATAACTGTAGTATAGTCCACGACCATACACCATTCAAAATACACAAAAATTGCTGTGTAAACTTAAATATCATCAGAGCCTTTATGATATGTTATATCAACACAGACATTTTCACTAAATATAAATATGTGCTGAGGTGGCTCTCACACTTAATTCAGTGAGAATCAAGCCATACTGTTCACACTACACTGATGTTACCACTACCCAGCATATTTAATCAAACTCACTTAAATTCTTTTAGCACATGCAATGTGGATGCAACAGCCTCTGTCATGATGATTCATCTTGCCTATTGTCCACATGTTTCATCCCTCTGGTTGTGTTTTGCGGTAGAAAAGTGTTTGTCAGTCGATGACTTTCATCTGTGTTCCATCACAGAGCTGTATGTGGTGTAAAACACAGTCCCTCCAGGATGTTGCGGTGTTGCGATCACAGCAAATTCACAGCAACAATTCCCATGAATTCTGCCCGATCTTGCAGTTTTGTCCAGCCACTGTAACTCTACTGCAAATTTGACCATTTGAATGGGTAAAATCTCATTTCACTGTAGAGCTGTGTGCAGTGTGTTGACAAGCTCAGCCTCTTTCTCTCTCTCTGTTTATCATATGGCTACTGCTGCAGGACCTGAGCTCTGTGCCTGGAATCACACACACACACACACACACACACACACACAGTGACAGTGCTAACTGCTAGCATCAAAAAAGTTAACGTCATACCCAGCGGTCATTAATGACAGAGTCAAGTCAAGTTTTGGTGAGGGATTAACTTGCTCAGTGTCTGGTGTTAACCACCACCGCAAGGCTTCCGCCAATGGCCCAAAATATGCCGAGTCGTGATGAGCTCATGTTGTGCTATGGTAACTTATAGTGCAAACCGACCCACAAACAGCAATAACAGCTGATCCGTACTGAGTGCTCATAATAATACGCTCCTAATCCAAGGCAGCATCTCAACTATTTTTGCAATTTTTACTTACACTTTCATTGCAAAGAAAGCCAATAAACATAACAACATGCATTGTGATTTTTTAGAAAAAGCTGCCATGAAACCGAGCATTTCAGGCTGCAAAGATTCCTCAAACAGCCAATATACTATGTAAACACATTACTTACTGAGGAAAATTATTATCATCTGCGGTGATACACCAAAAGTATAGATGTATTTGGGTAAACACAAATGCTTGTAATTTTAGGAATTTCCTGAAGATAGCTAGAAGATCTACTATTGTAAACTTTAACAAACAAAATTTGAGTGTTTGTATCAGCTATTCAAACATCATCATCATCATCATCATCATCATCATCATGACCTTAGTGCTCTGGTTTCATTGTTTCTGTTTTTGTTTGTATTGCAGGACATCTGCGGACAGAAGAGCTGCGACACACTGGGTGTGGCCGACGTCGGGACGATGTGCGACCCCAAAAGAAGCTGCTCAGTTATCGAGGATAACGGCCTGCAGGCTGCCTTCACAGCTGCACACGAGCTGGGTTAGCTCACATTTGTTGTCACATGGTCGGGCTGATGTGGGCGTAGGATTTATGAAAAGCACGTTTAAAATGTGAGTTCTGTAATGTGTGGCATTTAAGCCTTTTTTCATTGCATCCTCTCCACACTGCAGGTCATGTGCTGAGTATGCCTCATGACGACTCCAAGACCTGCGAGAGGCTGTTTGGAGATCTGGGAGGACATTACCTCATGGCGCCTCTGTTTGTCAGCCTCAACAAGACTGTGCCCTGGTCTCCCTGCAGCGCTCTCTACATCACTGAGTTCTTTGACAACGGACATGGTAGGAAAAATTTCACGTTGTCACCCCAGCGTGTTAAGAATTACACACTGAGTAGATCAGAAGCTACGCTGCTCTGTAGAGACCTTCTGCCAACATGGACGTCTGCCACGACACTGTGGCTCTGTTATTAGGGCCGATTCAGAGATGAATAAAACATACTGTTATTCCTCTCGTGCTCTAACTATGGCTTTCCTGCTTAAACATGTCGCTGCCTTCAAATTATGGGTTGTAGGGAAAGTTTATCTTGCCCCAGATTTCCACATCTTCTCTTTCCACATCCTCCTCTCCTCACTCTCTCCCTCTCTGGGTCTCTCTCTTCGTCCCGCCTCCCCCCTCCTCATCTCAGGTTGTGCATCTTGTGTTGTTTGTATCCTTGCTAGACCTAACAGTGAACCCACTTTTCCACTGAGTCATACAATGGACTTCTTCCTGTTCCTTACCTTCCCCAGCCAAAAGCAACAGCTGGTGTCAGCAAAATATGTTCTTTATCAGTGTGAAGAAAAAAAAACGTGCGAGGCTGAGAATGTTCATGCCGAACTGCGGACGTCATTGACAACTCCAGACAGAATCATTAGAGGACAATGAATAAATTCTGAATTGGAGTAGCTGACAAATGTCCAGATTCAGAGCGCTCGGCTGCCTGTAAAAGCGCACAGCGTTAGTTAAATCTAAATTATTCATTTTTATAGTCAGGACACAACTTGCCCTGAATATTTTCCCAATGTTGTCATGCCACACACAAAGAGCAACACATTTACAATTGTCGCAGCGTCCACAATCTCCATAAACCACAATATAATCACTCTCATACAGTGTTGCTTTGTGTTGTAACCACAGGGGACTGCCTGCTGGATGTCCCAGAGAGCACCATTCCGTTACCCAGAGAGCTGCCAGGCACCAAGTACAGCCTGGACCAGCAGTGCCAGCAGATGTTTGGAGAGGAGTTCGTCCATTGCCCCAACTCCTCCGACACGGATACTTGCAGCCAGCTGTGGTGTCAGGAGGATGGGACGCAGCAGTGCTCCACCAAGAACGGCAGCTTGCCCTGGGCTGACGGCACCCCGTGTAACCTCAACGGGACCTGCCTCCACGGAGAGTGCATGCCGACTCAGGAGGTGATGCGGCCACTGGTAAGACTGCTTCTCTATTTATGTGTCATTAAAGCAAGACGATATAACTTTTAAAGACAAACTTGCACATTTTTCTCCTCGAAAAGGGAAAAGTTGAATCATTAATTAGTGATGAAACACATGCTTGCTCAACACACTCGGGTTTTGCTGCTACAGCTTTAGTTGGTGTGTGTGACTAGTAGCTTCGGGTGACTCATGTTAGAAAACTCTACTATGTTACTGACATTACTGAGTCATTTTGCTGATTCTGTAACTCTTTTTATTTTTATAACTGTCATACTATAGTTTAGCATTTAGCATTATCCCGTAAAGCCCCTTTTCCACTGCACAAAAAAACCCACCAGCACCCGCCAACATCCAGCTTTTTAATGTACTGGGAAAGATTACAACTGGCATTCAGACTCGGGTCAAATGACTCTGCAGTAGTCACAGGTATTTATCGGCACCAGGCCCCACAAAATGCCGTCCATCTCCGTCCAAGTAGTGCTTCAACATTGCTTGAAATCTGTACGTGTGTGAAAGAGAAACTGAATAGGTAAGACGTTTACAAAAAGAACCATCAACCCTTTTTCGGCCAACATCTCCAGGAACTTTTCTTACCAGGAATTTAATTACCTGGGTGAAAGAACTCCTGGTAATCTGTGTGGTTTGCGTTTCCACCGCACCTCAAAGTTCCAGAGAATTTTTTCAAATCAGGCTGATGACGCAGATGATTCAGCGTGTGCCCTGTATTTGGCTCTGCATGCTGATTGGTTGCTTACATGCTGGTGTAGAGATAGTAGGTGTGTTTGTCTCAGCCAGCAGCTCAGTTTAAAAGTATTTTAAGATGAGTGTCTCCACACAGACAGCTGTCATTTGATCTTATTAGATTCGACAATTCGCTATCAGCTGAACTTAAAGGGATAGTGCACCCAAAAATGAAAATCCAGCCATTATCTACTCACCCATATGCCGAGGGAGGCTCAGGGGAAGTTTTAGAGTCCTCACATCCCTTGCAGAGATCCAAGGGGAGAGGAGGTAGCAACACAACTCCACCTAATGGAGGCTGACGGCGCCCCAGATTCAAACGTCCAAAAACACATAATTGAAACCACAAAATATCTCCATACTGCTCGTCCGTAGTGATCCAAGTGTCCTGAAGCCCCGACATAAAAAGTTGTTTGGAAAAATATCATTTGAACTCTACAGGCTACAATGAGGCTAAAAACAGAGTTCAAATGACGTTTTTCCGCGGGTAATTTTGGTGGAAATGCACCATGGTTGTTCAAAATCCTGGGTAAATGATAAAAGTTCCTGCGGTGGGGAAGGGGCGATTGTCACATTTTCACAGGCCTCCATGCTGCTTTCTACTGATTACTATCCTGTTTTCCAGCCTGTCTGTGATGTCGAACATGACATATGAACCATGGGTTGAATATCATCTGATTTTAAACCACTGCGCATTTTTAGCATCTGTCTGAGTAAAAGCTATAAATCTTTCATGTGATATTTTGACATGTATCAGTAATATAACATCTCATGTTTGCTTTAAACAGACAAACTATGTGCTTTAACAATATGATAAATAGACTGAAACGTGCCTTGCGCTTCCTCCTTGCTTCATGGCGTGGCTCTGCTGCAGTCCACTTAAATGACAGGGAACACTGTGATTGGCTTGTAGACGTCCCATCAAATAAATCTGTGCGTTTTGGTGGAGTCGGACGACATCAGTGGCTGCCAGCTGTCGGACATTTTTGTAAAGAGCTGACCTCATAGACCTCGACAGGATGTAATATGACAGTTAACTGTGTACTTCTTGTTGCACTTTTCATGCTGACGATGTTGCTCGGAGGTTTCGATGAGTCACTTCCTTTGAAGTGAACTGCCTATTTACTCAGGAATAGAGTAATCAAGTCGGTAGTTGTAAAACGTTCGTCTCAGCAACTTTGAAACAATCTGTCTCAGCAGATTTCCATCGTTTTTTATTTTCGCTGTGAGTAATGTATTCCTGAAAATTTCAGAATGATATTTATATCCCCAGTTAACTTCTCATCCATCAGCTGTGTCCATGCGCTGATTTGCCTGCTGGGAAACTTTTTTTTTTTCTTGATCAAAAATATAAGATTTTGAGTGCTGAAGTTTATTCTTAAAATAGTAGTTGAAGATTGTGTGATTCTGATCAAACGCTCCACAGCAGCTCCTGCATGACCCTGCAGGTGAGGTTGTTTTGTAAATGGCTGTTTCCAAGGTCAAGAATATACTTCAAATTCAACCTGGAGGAGAAGTGATCCTAAAAAAATTGGAAAGTGAAGCGGGCAAACATAGTTGAACATAGTGTGATATAACTGAGAGCTCTACAACAGCTGCCATTGGATGTTTGATTCAGATCTTTTTATAAACAACCCAACACAAAATTTCCAATGGAAATCTGCTGATACAGGAAAAAGCTTCCACGGAATCCTGCAAAGGGAAGTCGGCGATATTACACTTCGTCAGTGTTGCAGCTGTGGGCAGTTTAACGTAGGAACACATGAATGAATCGTACAGGCTACTGTAAAAGTATGGATTACAGTATTGTTGGAATTTGGTGAGTTTAAATCCAGCTGCTTCATCATGCCTGTTTATATTTCCTTAAAGACCATTTATACATCTCAGTGTTTCATTTTAGCTTGGTTGCCTTGATATCTTCTCCTTGTGTCATGATCACACATCTGTTTATGAAGCCAGACGTGCTGGCAGTTGGGACGTTAGCTGGTCCAAACTCATAAAACTTCTGGAAAAGACACTCACGCTAGCAAACACACATGCACACACACACACACACACACACACTTTCAGCTGTGCCGTACAAAGCTGCAGCATGGCAGGTTCCACTAGTGGTGAGTGACACATGTGGCAGGAATGTGGGTAGAGGCAGACAGCGGGCGCGTGCCGAACTTCAACACAGATTTAGCCTGGAGTGTCGGCGCGCCAACACACTGTGCGGCCTCAAACCCAGAGGCCCAGACTGCGGTTTAGGCTACACAGCTGAGATTGCCTTTGGCACTGAGCTCTAACCAGCTACTCTGACTGCTCTTTTTCCTCTCTTTCCTCGCTGTGTTTTACCACAGGTGGTTGTGGACGGCGGCTGGAGCTTGTGGGGGCCGTGGCAGCAGTGCTCCAGAACATGTGGAGGTGGGGTGGAGTTCTCCTACAGGGAGTGCACTAACCCTGTGCCTCAGAACGGAGGGAAGTACTGCGAGGGACAGAGGGTCCAGTACCAGTCCTGCAACACGCAGCCCTGCGACAACAACGACGGTGAGAATGAGCGCTGTGCAGGTTTAACAAACAGATATGTGACATTTGCTTTAATATAAAATAATCATTTCAATATAATAATCATTATATACTTGACAATATTGACTAAATACAGATATTTACTGGTGAAACCAGACCTTTTTTTGCCATGGTAGACAGACACAATAACATCATTCATAAATCAGTTGTCATCATGCATTCATGTGCAGAATCTCACCAGACATTACAATCAATTTACGTCCTTCCTGTCAACAGCCAGTGCTTTATTAATTACTTAATTATCAATAGTTTATCAGGGCTGAAACCCTGTTGTTTTTGCTTTGACTTCTTTTTTTTTGCTACAGAAATGTTTTTGCAATTTCCCTTGAGACGTTGCATCAAAGACACATGAAATTTTCACCAGTGATTGGAAGTTGTGTGCTAATGCAGCTCCAGAAATATAACGCCATTTGGCCAGATGGGGGCGCTGTAATTAAGGCCCAAAAATGAAATCTTTTAAAGGCCACGCCTCTCACACCATTAGTGACTGACTTGAAATTTGATACACAAGTGCAGCTCAATGTGCTCTACTGAAAACAACAGGAACTATCAAGGCCTTGCAGAAAGTTTTCCGTCATTTTTGATTTTTTGGAAAACATAGTTTTGACATGTTCTTGTAAATCACAGGTCCAATTTGTCCCAAATTTTCTGTTCTCATTATTGAACAAAGCTTATCAAAAACTTTCAGGGGCTTAATGATATCTCGTTGCATTCTGAAGATAATGACCAATGAACTTGGCATGGCTCTGCACATAAATCAAACTAACTGCACAACTGTCGAGCCAGTCATCGCAAAAATTAAAGGATATGTCTAAAGACGAACCAGCAACATATCCTAAAATTTCATTACCATCGGCTGCTGGGGAGCACCAAAACTGCAGAAGCTAAGTGGCACAAAACAAATCAGACTATAAATCAGAAACTGTTTATCCAATCATTACAAAACTTGCAGTGTGGATAAAAATCCAGTGTTGAACCACATCTGTAAAATACTTTGGAATCGGTCAATAGGGGGCGCTACCAGTTCCAAACAACTGCAATGGCCTTTTGCAAAAATTTGGCCATAAATCAGTGACACTTTGTCCAAGCATTTCCAGACTTGGCAGATATTTTTAACTGAGCCATTGAAGCATGTCCCCAAAAGCTTTCTGCAGTTCAACAATAGGAAGTGACAGTGTTGCCAAAACCAGTGCGGCCCAGCACAGATTTGGACGTAAATGAATGAGCATCTGTTCGATCGCCATAAAAGCTGTTGGTTATTTTTAATGCAGGCGTCCTCAACTGTTAAAGCTCTTGATCCTACCCAGCTTTCAAGTTTTAAGGTCTGTGCTGGCTTGAACCCCGGAATTGCCACTTGCGGTTATATTTGATTCATTATTTTTTACACTTAAGCACTTTAATGCTTGTGTTGAATAAATATATGTTTTATTTTTGAGTCTTTATTTTATACATTTCTTTTTATCGGTCTCATTTTTGTGGTTGCTCTACTCTGCTCTTTATTGAGCACTAGTTGTTTTTTTGCACGTGTTGCCTTAAGAGTTTGCCACCCTGCATTTCACTGCATGTATTGCAACAAAATAAACCTCCTGAATTCAAATTGAAATGAATTTCATGATAAATACATAATCAAACTGCTCATTTGTTCTATAAAATCATTGGTGGCACTCACACAGGTAATGTTTGGTGTTTTTTCCCATATTTTATTTATGATTTTTTTTGTTCCTTTTTTACAATAGGAAAAAACAAAGATGAACAAATAGACATGACAGAGTGTAATAAAATAAAACAAACTCAAGCTCACAGAAACAGTGCACAAATGCATGTCAGCCCATACCATGCATGAAATGTTTTGGTAGGGCAGCTTCATTTAGTGGATTTAGTTTAGGGATGATTAGATTTCCAAGAGTTGACCTGCGTGTATTGTTCACTAAGCTTGACTCCATTTTTTTTTTTTTTTACCTCAGGAAAGAGTTTCAGAGAGGAGCAGTGTGAGAAGTACAACAGCCCCAACTACCTGGACTACAACGGGAACATGAAACAGTGGATCCCGAAGTACGCTGGTGTTTCTCCCAGAGACAGATGTAAGCTGTTCTGCAGGGCCAGGGGCAGCAGTGAATTCAAAGTGTTTGAATCCAAGGTACAGTATTATATACACACAGCTCACACACAGCCATTTGCCAACGTATTGCATTCACATTTCAGCTAACATGTCCCATTATTGATCTGATGTTTTCTGATCAAAGTGAATGTTCCTTCAAACAGAAGTTTGTGTTATATTTAAATAAAGAACACACTTGTACCCCTACATATTTCATCTTTGAATATCAGAGTTTGTCAGTATTGCAGTGACAAATAATCTTGTATGACACGTTCAATTAATGTTAGCATGGAGAATAACTTGCATTAATCACTGAGTACCACTGAGTTACTTTCATAGGAATGAACGGGGCCCCGCCTCCAATGCTGCATCGACTTCTCTTTATATATTCATGATTACAACACACACAGAGTCTGCTGAGGGTTCCATCACTCCACTATATCTTTGTATAGCAAATAGTGATTTGCTGCTTTATGAGTGCTATGAATGATGCAGGTAACGGTGTTGCTTCTGATAAAAGAATCTACAAACCTACTTGTTGTGTCCCAGCAGGTGATCGATGGAACGACCTGTGGCCCTGACACCACGTCGGTGTGTGTCCAAGGCCAGTGTGTGAAGGCGGGCTGCGACCAGGTGATTGGATCCAACAAGAGAGTGGACAAGTGTGGAGTGTGTGGAGGAAGTGGGCTCACGTGTAGAAAGATCACAGGCTCCTACAACAAAGCAACGTAAGTGCTCCAAAATAATCCCTGACATATGAAAATTATAAAATAATAACTACTACATGTAGTTCAGATTCATTAAAATGTATTTATGCATTTCTCGTACTACATTTGCAGAGTGAATTCAGCTGTAACACAAGTCCAGGGGCATAGTTGGGCCTAAATCTGAACATTCTCTAATCTGATGAGAGATTGTAGCATGGAAAATCCTTGCTTCCTTTCACTTATCTCAATGGCTTGGTTTTGACCAGACATGGCAAAACACTGGTTCTAGATAATTCTGTTTGTACATGATTTAGAAATGCATGACCAAATAGGTTTCGGTCAGTCAGTGGACTTTCAGTTGGGATGGATATCTCACTTAGACTCACTAATTAACATTTCCAACATCAGATAAACATTGCCCAAGGAATCTTTGACATATAGCCTGCCAAGGGCAAAGGATTTAACCACCAACTTTCAATTGGTAGACAACTGCTCCATGTCCTAACATGATCTCAGATCTCTAATTCATCTTCAGCTACTTCCAAGGTGCATGAAAAAGGAAACATGTCTTAAGAGCTAAAACCTCAGCAACAAACTCCAACTCGTTAAATATAAACCAGCAACCAGCAGTCGGTTTTTGAGCATTTGAGAGAGCTAGGCTAGCTGCCTTACTCCAATTTATATGCTAAGCTAAGGTAATCAGCTCTCAGCTCTAGCTCTGTGCTTTAAGGCCCAGACACAACAGACTGACTTCAGAGAGCTAGCAGTGATGAAGGCCCCCTGCTGCGTCACCTGACGTCTCTGGGTCTCGGCCAGAAAGTTGCACATTGAGCACACTGCAAACACTACAGCCAATGGCCAACCAGCACCTACATTCTGTGCACCAGTGAACAATAACACAAATCATCAGGAGACATTTCTGCTAAAGGCTCAATGACTAATGGAAAATAATCTTATCTTGTGTAACAAGTTTATTTTTGTCTGACTCCCGTTTAATTTTGGCTGTTTGTTTACTTTCCTCACTTCCATTTCACTTCTCGTGCAATGACTTGAACTGCTAGTCAGAGTGATTTCACTCACCGACATGCTTGTTGTCGCCGACACTAATTCAGCATGCTGAATCGGCCAAAAAAAGCCACTGGGGGCGACAAGGGGCAGCGGTGCAGGGCACACTGAAGCCACAAGGGCCATGGATGCTCACTGACAGCCCAACACTGACTGATGGCCAACCGTTGGCTTGATGTGTCGGAGCCTTCACACTTACTTAACTTGTCATCTAACTCCTGGGAAGAGAGCATATAGGCATATAACACCCAAATTGTTGAACTATGTCATAAAAAGTGTGCTTTATATCTAAATCCAGTTCTTTGTTTCCTCTACCAGCTATGGATACAGCGACATTGTCACAATTCCTGTTGGCGCTACCAACATTGACATCAAACAGCGGAGCCACAAAGGAATCAAACATGATGGGAACTACCTGGCTATAAAGAAGGAGGGTGGCGGCTACATACTCAACGGGAACTTCTCTGTATCCACGGTGGAGCAGGACATTCCTGTACTGGGTGCGGTGCTAAAGTACAGCGGCTCCTCCACCACACTGGAGAGGATCCAGAGCTTCAGGCAGCTGAAGGAGGCCATCACTATACAACTCCTTGCCACTGCAGGAGACGCCAACCCTCCCAAGGTCAAATATACCTTTTTCATCCCTAGAGATGTGAGCTTCAACAAATCCAAGGAAAAGAAGGGCTCGTCACTGTCTTTGCATGTGATCCATCCATTCGGTGTGCCTGACTGGGTGCTTGGGGAGTGGTCTGAGTGCTCCAAGAGCTGCGGCTCCGGATGGTCCAGGAGGAACGTTGAATGCCGAGACGACGCGGGCTTCCTCTCCAGCCAGTGCGACAAAGACCTGAAGCCCGTAGACATCAGGCCTTGCGGGGATCTGCCATGCCCCATATGGCAGATGGGACCCTGGTCCGTCTGCTCGCGAACTTGTGGTCAGGGAGAGCGCCGCCGCAGCTTCTTCTGCATAGACTACACTGGGAAGACTGTTGAGCCAGAGAAGTGCGATCCGAAAAAAATCCCAGAGCCAGTCTCCGGAGAATGCCTCAACCAAGAGTGCTTATGAAGAACATGAGTATAGTGAACTTTCCCTTTTTGGTCTGACTGCACTTAGCAAACATGGATGGATTACAGAACGGGCACATTGGGCACAGGCCTAGGGACCCAACAGGGCAGGGGCAGAGACACAATATAACCACCAAGAGACATATAACCACACTGACATTAAATGACTACAAAGAGACACATAACGACTACAAACGAATGCATAACAACTACAAAGAACATCTCTACTTTATTTTTGTGTCTCTGAGATTCTGAGTTCTGGTCCAGCTGTAAAAGTAAAAGTTTTCGTGTCTCTTTAAGTCTGGAGGTCTTGCTTCTATGTAGGAGGGGTGGGGGGACCTTTTACATGTCTGTGCCCAGGGGCCCATTGCCTCATAATCCGTCCATGCTACCAACTGGTCACATCAAGTCACATCAGGGGCATTTGCCTGAATATTGTTTGGTCTTCTTTTGTTGACATTTGACAACCACTATAGAGATTTGTAACGGTGGAAATCTACCTCAGAATGTACATGTGATGCTATGTATAGATACGAGATGAAGGTGCTGTGTGTGTACGTTTTCTCCAGAAAGAGAAGTTCTCGCCCCACTTAAAGCAGAACCTAACTTTTTGGATGAAGTCTGGTATAATCTGCACTGTGTCTTGCTAAGTTAGGTATCATTTAAAGTGGGGCTGGAACAAAGGCATTAAATCTGCTGTCCGACACCAGCACAGTGTAAATATACCTCCTATTGTCCTCCACAGAACTCAGACCCCTATAAAACTCTGATCGAGCCATTTACTGCTTATTGAGGTAGGTACATATGATTGGTGCGTTGGAATTTTAAAGGGATGGATTGGATTTTTTGAAGCAGAGTTGTATGGGGTACTTACCTATGGACAGAATGTTACATACAGTAGATGTAAGTCAACATGCCCCCAGTGTGGAGAAGCAGGCTGGTGTCAAACATGGAAACTAGGCCTACTGCTGTGGATGGGAGCAGCAGCAAAACACACTTTAACCACCTTTAAGAGGCGTACCTAAAGAAATCTGTACCATTTAGAATAACAAAAAACAAGTGGTTAATAAGGAACTGATGACGAACGACTGAGTTACTAACTATTAGTTCATGGTCAGTTCTTGACGAACTCCCAGTCAAATGTCATACACAAGCTAATCACCAGTTAATAATTGGTTAATCGTTTTTTGTGCACCTTATTGTAAAGTGTTCCCAAAAAAACAGTATTTAGAATATTGCCACTGCTTTACCTTAATGTCAGACAGTGATTTCCAACAGGAAAATGAAGCCATTATAACGCTTTCCCTTATGCCAGACTCTATAGAGAGAAACATTGATTTAATAGTAATGTATAAAAGTATAATGATCTTACTAGGTGGGACTTTTTTAGGTAGCTAAAATATGTTTGTTTTCTGCTACCCCCACCCTCAGCGGTACATTGTTTAGCTTCCATGATGGACTCAAGCCTGCCTCTCCAAACAGGGGGTGTGCCGACTCACATCTACTGTCTGTAGCACACTGACTATCCGTGAGTGCCCCATACTGCCCCGCTTCAAAAACTATTCCTTTAAGCCTCTAGGAAATGTGCTCCTGTTTGATTGCTTCTCTTTTCTACACAAAATGTGTTGTGATAAATGATTGTGATGAAGCTGTTGTGTTTTTACCTTGAAAATCTGCATTGTTGAACTAAATCTGACCTTACAGCCTTCATCAGATAAGATTGTTTCAATGCTGAAATAGACTTTAGAATTAATAGACGTCGAAAAAGTTTGAGTTTACACGGTGTGTAAAATGAATTAGCGTAGATAATGACTGGTCCTTCATGACCAGAGAAACAGAGAGAATATTCTTCTGCCCTGTAGTTTCATTTTAGCCTTTCCCCAGGTGCTGTTGAGAGGAACAGTGGTACAAACAACCTGAAATGCAACAAATGTTTATTTGGAGGAATTATTACTAACTTAAGTGATAAGCATACTATCTATCATGTATATGAAAAATAACAATTTTATTATTTTCCAGACTTTTATTTGTTAATGCATCATATGCAAATGCTCACAGTTGTTTTCAGACTCTTGTATGTATATTTGATTTCTTCATTCCTGTTGTTAATTTACATTATGTTATAAAACAAAAGAGATGGAGCATTAGGCCGATATCCCTTCAGTGAAGGACCATACTATTTTATTATTACAGCTTCCTTTATAAGCTATTTATTTTTGTAAAATTTTTACCTTGGACATGTAATTAACATGGCAGATGCTGCTGTCTTTGAGATTTTTGTCTATAAAATGGTCAAATAAACACATTTATGTCAATACATGATTCTCTTTTTCTGTAATTTATCCTCCGTGACAGCCAAAAGGAAACTCTGTGAGAACCTTGTTCTCTATTTTGCACAAAAGCTTCATTACTTGAGGATCCTTCTGTTCAGACGGGTAGGTACATACCAACGATCATGGCAGTTTCAGAAGGAGCCATGCTTCAAAACGACCAATAAATTCCAGCGTTCAAGTTTTCCATGTTTTCCAGAGAGCTCTTTCAGACCATTGTGGGCTACTAAACCCCACCAATGAGGGCCAGACTAATGGAATTCTTTTAGGTGGGCAGGCAGCTTTTAAAAGCAGGGCAAGGCAGGATTCATTGCTGCTTTTACAAACTGAAAGCCCTTAAGATGGTCAGTAAAATCCTCCCACATTGGAATAACTTGTGTGCTCAGACATCTGAAATAAAGACAGCCATATAAAACGTGCTCAGCAGCAGTGGTTAGGGAGGAACCTCCGTTTAACAGGCAGCAGCAGTGACTTAACAATATCCTACTCTTAATGTCAGTCTTATTCTAGTCACAGCTGACTGAGCTTAGTGGATGTAAAAAACCCAGTGGGTTATAAATGTCAAAAAGAATGTGATATCATATACAGATTTTGGTTTGGTCTGGGTCACCGACAACATTTATTTATAAAATCTAACATATTAGACTAATGTGAATGTGAATGGTTGTCTGTCTCTGTATGTCAGCCCTGTGATAGTCTGGCAAACTCTCCAGGCTGTACCTGCCTCTCACCCCTCAGAAACTAAAACTAGAATTACCGTCCGCAGTTGTATGCCTCAACGAACCCACCAAGTTGCACTTACATTTTACATCCATCCTTCACTCTGACTTTATGATGTCAGAGTGAAGTTGACCTTTGGCCTTTTGGATATAAAATGTCATCACCTGGACGTTTGTGTGAAATTTTGTCATAATTAGCAAATGAATGAGTGAACGTTTGTGTCACTTTTGAGGAAATTCCCTCAAAGCTTTCTTGAGATACCATGAAATTCACCAAATGAGATGGAGACTGACACAAGGTCACAGCCACATTCAACCACCAAATTCAAATCAGTTCATCCTTGACTCAAAGTGAATGTTTGTGCCAAATTTGAAGAAAACTTCTCTTAAAGTGTTCTTCAGATATCGCTTCCTAAAGAATGGGATGGATGCAAGGTCATAGTGACTTTGACTTCTGACCTCTGACCACCAAAATCTAACTTGTTCAGTCTTGAGTCCAAGTGGACATTTGTGCCAAATTTAAAAAAAAAAAAAAAATCTCTCAAGGTGTTCTTGAGATATTGTGTTTATGAGAACGAGACAGATGAGGTCACAACAACCTTGACCTTTGACATACATGTATGACCCCTAAAATCTAATCAGTTCATCCTTTTCATATTTCTGCCAAATTTGAACAAATTTCCTCACAGTGTTCTTGAGATACCGTGGTCATGGGAGTGGGATTGACAGACATAATGCCTCCAGCCACAGCTATAGAGTGTGCCAGTAAACCCGGAACTCCGTTAGCGCTCCAGTTCTCTCGTCTAAAAGTCAATACGTTTTTTGAATGGGATTTTGGCGAAATGCCTCAAATAAGGTCTGTTGTTAACAAAAGCTTAAGCGAGTTTCAGGTTTTGTTCTACGACATAAAACACGTCAGTAAATACCCTACTTGTGAATTTTGAAGCTTTTACGTGTCGTAAAAAAGACGGTTGCTAACAAGTTGCTCAATACGACTACAAACCCTGTCGGGGACATTAAACGTCATCACCCCCGAACAGGCGAGAGTGCTGGCAGTCCACCATTACAGCTTCTTATTTAGCTTAAACAGTCCGATTTCCCCATTATACAATGTTTTTAAAATAAAGCGGCCGAATCAGTTGAAAGCTCAGTGGCAGTGACGTCAAGAGTCATGCAACACTGGAGTAGTCATGTAATCCGTTAAAGCCTAACGTTAGCTTTTTACTTCTGGCGATCGCATTTAAGCTTCAAATGCGGTATGAAAGGTGTTCATATGTGAAGACGCAACGCTAAACTTCCGGGTTTTGACGTCAGCCCCGGCACACTCTATTGCCAGCACCAAGGCATAAAAAAGTCATTTGAATACACAATGTTTTTCCCCAGGAAGCAGACAAGGAAAAAAGTATATAAAAAAAAAGAAATTCAAAATAAAAGAAGAGAGGAACTCACCTTATTGAAGACAATGCTTGTATGATATAGTTCAAGATGTAAATAATAATCAATTCAAAAGTAAAACATAAAGAAAACATTAAGATATCCAGGGGCCAACTGTGGCCCTCAGACAGATTTAAACTTTATTCATTTTTCCCACTTATGGCAGGACTATCATACAGTTTACATCACATCACCCCAGTCCTGGCTTCTCTCCACTGGCTTCCTGTGCATTTTAGAATTGATTTTAAGATTTCACTTTTAATCACTTTTAAACCTCATGTGGGTCTGGCCCCATGCTAAATAACAGGAACGTTGATACCATATGAGCATGTTCGTAACCTAAGATCCTCAGATGGGGCCCTTCTGGTTGTTCCAAAGTCGAGGCTTAAATATAAAGGTGACCGTTCTTTTGCCATCAGGGCCTTTCAGCTTAAGAGTGACCTTCCTGAGGAGATAAGGCTCGCAGGATCGGTGACTTCTTGTAAATCAGTTCTTAAAACCCATTTTTACAGACTTGATTTCATGTGATATTGTCTTTTTATTCATTTTATTTATGTTTTACTTATTTTATTTTGTTGTTTTATTGGTTTTGGTCATTTTATTCAAATTCATTTTTACTCACATTTTTTGTCCTCCTGTTTATTTATCTGAACTAGTTTTGTCTGGCCTATGTTTGGTAGGACTGTTTGGCTTTCTGTTGTTACATCGCCTGTCTGCTTTTGCTTTGCTTGTCAAAGCACTTTGTAAACTTTGTTTTTAAAGGTGCTGTATAAATAAAGTTATTATTATTTCATTTCTACAGCAAAAGGATATAGTTATATCACACAAGATACAAGTCAATAGGGTTGCGATGGTATGAGATTTTCACAGGACGATAACTGTCCCAGGTCTCATTGTATCACAGTATTACAGAATTTATAATATTATCATTTAGAACGACCATTAAAGGAATGAAAATGGAAGAGATATTGTTGGTTGTACAAATGCTTTATAACCATAAGTGAAACTTGAAACCATTTTGTTACTAGGACAGTATAATCGTCAACTTTTATATCATGGTATATCGCTGCAACCTTAGACAATTACAAAAGGGTTTGGGGCAATATAAACACATGTTCTAATGCGTCAGTTAATTGAGATAGGTGTAAATGACTTTTCCCCAAATTGAGAATAGATTAAAACATGCAAGTTACCTGTGTGAAAATATGAGGAACAGTAATTTACAGGCAAACTCTAATTGTGCATGTTATGGTTAGACTAACAGGTCTACAGAAGTTCACATACAGTGTATAAATGTATGTAAACATTGGGAAATAGTGAGCAGTGTGTGAGTTGTGCTGTGCATGAAGCTAGATGTGACACTTCCTGTTTCTTACTGTACAGTACCGTGAGATGCGCAGTGCATTCTGGGGATACAAATAGAGCGCAGAAAGGACAGCGGGGAGCACAAAGGAATGAAAACAGCACCTCGGAAACTTTCAACTTCAGCCCGCTGTGATGTGAATTCATGTGAGCGCTAATTAAACTGTGACTTTCGGTGGCTGGCAGGCTGACAACTGCCGGAGAGGCGCAGGGAATGTGAGTGGACGGAGTGAAGCGGCAGGGCGCACCGCTGTCTCCGACGCTGCTTTTTGTCAGCTGAGCTGTTCGCATCCCGAGGCCCAGCCGACATCACGGGCCTCATCCCACAAGGTAAATCCCCTTCTTACAGCCGGGCGGATAACGGTGTCCGCCATGTGTGTACTTTAATACGGCTACAGTGTTTTATAAGTGGTGTTAAAGGCAAAGGAACCAGCTAACAGCGCTGTGTTGTGTCGGCTAGCGTTAGCTTCGTAGCTAACGGTGCTAATGTGCTGCGTCGACGTATCCAGGGTTATCCACGGTCAAACCGGAAATGAGCCTGACTCGGCTTCAAAATAAAGCGGGTTAATTGAATTAGAATTATTTTCCACTTACCTTTCATCAGTTTCTGTTCAATACAAGTTAAGGTAAACGTAGGGCATAACGTCACCTCAATGATCAGCACAATTGTGTTGAAAAACATCAGCGAAAAGGCAATTCAGTGTGGTGTTGTCTCTTATTTTGAAAGTTAAAACCGGATGTACTTTTAATCTCCCGTCTGACTTCACGTATCAGCGTGACTCTGTTAGCTAGTGTTTGCTGAGCTGTGATTGTTGTCGCAAACATGTTTGTTCAGCATCTTTTTCACCAGACACTTAACCCCCTGTGCCTTGCATACATACAGGCTGTCTGCCGTCTGTTTCCACGCTGTCCACCAGCCGTGGCAGCCTGTCTGAGCCCCAGCGCCCTGTGGCCACTGTCCTACGTGATGTAAACAGAGTAAAAGTACCATGTTGATGGCTACGCCTCCTCTGCTCCATCGCCATCATGATTATTTTGTAGTGGACTGGAATAGTCTGAAACTGTTGCTTCTGACTCTTAGAAACCTAATCATTGACCAATCAGTTGATCTGTGAGTATATAAAACTATTTATAAGTAATAACAAGTGGCCCAGTGACGTTTTCACATGGCTTATTTTGTCTGACTCCAATAAGAAAACAAAGGTGCTCAGTTTAGTGAAGTGAAACAAACAAAAACTTTGAAATTATCCAATCATCACATACAAGAAGCTAAATCAAATGTTCTTTTTTCCTCATGAATGTCCTCATCAAAAAAGTCATTTGATCAGTTCAGGGTATTTATTATTTATGTGTAGTTCAACTTTTGGTAGCCTACTAGTCTAATAGAAATAATTTAATTTTCAGTCCACTAGATACATTTTGCTGCAATAAAAGTGATTTAAGTGAGATAAACAGACTGAAAACTTATCTTAGATATACACAAAGTTTTGCTTTGGGGCATAATTTGCAGTTCATAAAAGGCAATATATTGCAATATATGTTATTGCAATACTCAGAATATTGCATGGCATTTAAAATCACAGTAATAATGTGTCGTGACTTAAACATCCTGATAATAGAAAATTTTATTGTGGGGCCTGTGATCATTTCCACCCCTTATGTACGTTTAAGCCACCCCATGGTCTTTAAGATTTGAGATTGTCTTTAAGGAGGAGAACAAGATAAAGCAAAATGTATTTGTTTTAATTTTCTGAAAGCAAAGTTTTCAGCATGATTGTACAGGGTTCCCACGGTCATGGAAAACCTGGAAAAGTCGTTGAATTTCCCAGTAACATTTGCCAGGCCTGATAAAAAGTCATGGAAATGTTTTAAGATTTTGTCCAGGAAAATGTGTGGGAACCCTGTATGTAATATGTAGCTACATATTTTTAAGCCATCAGATGGTTTGTAATATTTAAGATATTCTTTAAACGGGAATAAGGAGAAAAAGATAAAGCAAAATGTATTTGTTCTTACTTTTTACAGCTAAGTTTTCAGCATGATTGTACAGAGTTCCCAGGGTCATGGCACACTAGGAATTTCACATTTCCAGAAATGGAAAATCATTGAAAGTTTTGGAAAAGTCAGCAAGTTTTGTTGTTTGTGTAATCTTTCATGAATAACCTTCAATGTAATGTAACAAAAGGTAAATCTATTTTCTATAGCTGTCGATGTAACGTTGCTCTAATATCTGTTTAATGTTTTAAAATCCCGTAGGGTTTATCATTTGTTTTCCCTTATCTTCAGTTTCTCCCTATCAAATATGCCTGCTTGTTGAAATTCTGTTTGAGCAGAGTTTAAGTCTGATATATTTGAGAAACTCCAGGCAAGTGGGTCAAGAAAAAAAGATTATTATGGGTCCCTGAAAAGTCGTGGAAAAGTTTGGAAATTTCTCCATGAAAATGTCTGGAAACCCTGATGTAAAATACTCGTGTATGTATGAATGTGTCCTCTCTTAAAGATGTAATTTATGTCAGACGTGTTATTTTTTTTAATAAAATCGGGTCGTTTTGTTTATTATGCATCATTGCTCTGTCAAGTTCATGTACTCTAAATTCCTCTTTGTCAGGAAGAACTTAATAGAGATCATGTAGCTGAATAACTGTCCGACAGGAGACATTTCAGCCTTTAGAAAACCCCAGGGTGGAATCTAAGCTCTTTTCTCTCAGCCCTGTTTGCTGGTGCAGACTAGGCATTCTCCTGTTGCACCTCCACAGCCCTGGTCTATAATTCACTTTGCCTTTACTGGGCCAACATAGCCCAAGAGTATTTTCCTGTGGTGTGTGTGTGTGTGTGTGTGTGTGTAAAGGGGAGTGCGCTCTCCCTGCGAGAGCCCCTTTACTTGAGCTTTTGTTTGATGGAAAATCTCATGCCTCAGAGAATCCACATGTCTCGCAGACAGCTGCTGAGCATCCTGTAGTGCACTGGCCTCCACATGGGTCTGGCTCGCATCGCTGCGCATCTGCTTTGATTGTTGTTACATAACTTGGCATTTTGTCCTTTGTGCTCCCTACCCAGCTTTCACCCCCCCTTACCTTGCCTTCCCCTCGAAGAAGACCTTAGTATTTTTCTCTACCTACACCCACTGCCTTCCACAATGCACTTGCCTTATGTGATCCTGTCCCTACCGTGGGACTGGTGTTTTGCAGAGTGCTATTTGACATCTTATTTTTCTTTTTAGTTTTCTAATGGAGTGCTTCAGTGAAAGTCCACTGTCACATGTGTTATTTCACACCTGATTCTGTAACTGTTTAGTTAATCATTAGACACATTAACATTGCTTTATACAAACACTAATGATGTGAAGGATTTGACACATAAGAATAACAATTTTTACGTTTTCTTTTCTTACCAGAAATTGATCTTTGACTCCTGAGATACAGTTCATATGGTTTAGTTTTTGCAAAACTGAAAGTGCTTTGTTTTTTTTCCCATCTCTCTGCAGGACCTATTTCCTGTACACAGTCATAAACTGACTCCAACATGGGGGTCAAAACCTTCACCCACAGCTCGACCTCCCACAGCCAGGAGATGCTGGAGAAGCTCAACGCTTTGCGCAACGAGGGTCACTTATGTGATGTCACCATTCGGGTCCAAGACAAGCTCTTCCTGGCCCACAAAGTGGTCCTGGCCTGCTGCAGTGAATTCTTTCGCTCCAAACTGGTGGGCCGGCCAGAGGAGGAGGACAAGTTTGTGTTGGATCTTCATCACGTGACCGTCAGTGGCTTCGCTCCCCTGTTGGAATATGCTTACACGTCCACCCTCTCCATCAGCACAGAGAATATCATCGACGTTCTGGCTGCTGCAAGTTACATGCAGATGTTTGCTGTTGCTAGCACATGTTCAGAGTTCATGAAGTCTAGTATTCTGTGGGGCCCGGGTAACAACAGCAACAATAACAATATATCGGCAGACAAACCGCATGAATCAGCACCAGAGAGCGCCTCATCAAACTGTGCCCTGACGCCGTTGGACGGCAGCGTGTCACCTGTTTCGTCTGACTGCAGCGTGATGGAGAGAAACGTTCCTATATGCCGCGAATCGCGACGGAAACGCAAAAGCTTTGTGACAATGGCATCGCCGGAGAGTCCGCTCAAATGCACTACACAGATGGTCACCACCTCCCCTCAGATCCCCAACCCATCCCCTTCATTCTCAGACAGCACAGCCCAGCCCGTGGAGTCCTCCCTGGCCTTCCCATGGACTTTCCCGTTCGGTATCGACAGGAGGTTCCACTCAGACAAATCAAAGCTCCCGGAGAGCCCTCGTTGTTTAGAGCAGGGCACCCCGGGGACCTCGGAGGTGGTAGTCGGCCGGCGGCTCAGTGACTTCCTAACGTGTGAGAGCTCAAAAGCAGTGTCGTCGCCAGTGCCAGCAGAGGAGGAAGATGTGAGGGTGAAGGTGGAGCGTCTCAGTGATGAGGAGGTCCAAGAGGCGTCCTCGCAGCCGGTCAGTGCCTCCCAGAGCTCGCTGAGTGACCAGCAGACGGTGCCAGGGAGTGAACAGGTCCAGGAGGAGCTCCTCATCAGTCCACAGTCCTCCTCTATAGGTGGGGCTAGACTCCTTTTATATTTCTTTCCATTTTAATGATCCAAAGCATTCCAAATTTACCGCTTAACCTAAAAAACTATTGAGGACTCTATAAGTTGTTTGTCAAAAAAAATCACTGAAAAACAAAAACAGCTGCAGGCAGGGTATTCACTCACGCTTATGGAGTTTTAGCATTAGCTTACTAGCTACAGCTGATGAAATAGAGACCAGCATGTCTTTGTGAAATCAAGGACTCTGTATAAAAGAATGACGAAGAATTTTGATGATAAATGTTCCACCTTTGTAAACTACACATCTGTTGTGAGAGAGGTAGTTACTAAGGGGAACGGGACATCTTAAGTAGTTCCATGGATAAACTGGCTCAGTGATGAAGTTCAATCACACATCAGTGTTACTGTATCTATCACTGTTATGACAGAGGTTGCGTCCTGACCCAGTTAGCACTGTGTTGCTTTGTAAAATGTGCCTCCCTCAGACCTTTTAATGAAAAGAAAAATGAAAACACATGCATTTTTTCCCATCACGGTTAAACTGCACAGTGAGTTTGAATCTAGGAGCGTCTATCCTTAAAGCTGGTTTTAGCCCCCAAAGACCTGCAGGCCATCGCCATCCAACATGCTGTAGACTTTATTCTGTCGTCAGGTGTTCAGCAGACAGCCACACATTAGTAATTTTCTTTCTTCCTCTCTGCAGGGTCGATGGATGAAGGAGTGTCTGAGGGCTTGCCGTCAATGCAGAGCACCTCTAACACTGGAGGCCACGCGGAAGACGATGAAAGGTATCGTGGTCTGTTACAACTTGCAGCGAGGCACGTCGTAAGCAGTAAAGAATATATAGACGTAAACCTCATAACTGTGTGTCTGAGCCACACCTGTTTAGATCATAAATTTTGATGTCATGTTGAAATGTCAGAGACATGATGAACTATAATATGAATAATGCAGGTTGCTGGAAGCCTCGAGCCACAAACATGAGTGATAGATTTTATGTGGAAGGTAACGTGGCATTTAACGGGAGGTCCATGAACTTCAACCAGTCTGGTGCACATCACCGTCATTACCAACTTCACAGTGTTAAACAAGTGTTATAAAACATCTTACAGCTTTCTCTGTAATGTCGGGCCTTTCCCAAATCGCCCCCTGCACCCTCTCCTGATCCACTTTCACTACGTTCACGCAGGGTCCGCCACATTGAGTGCTGTCCCAAACCAACAAGTGAGGAGTGGAAGTGAGTTAGAAAACCCTCCAACAGCGAATTGGCCCTAAACTTTGGCCCTAAACTTTTTAAATTTTAATGAAAAAAAAAAAGGTGATGGTGTTTGGCCCCAGCGGCTCCTGTGTTTCCTCCCCTGTTGATCTGGGTCCTTTGGCAGTTTATGCGAAGTCTACTGTTACTAACTTGGGTTTTAAGATGGATAGTGATTTTTAAATTGGACCGCCAAATTAGTGCAGTTGTAAAGTCGAGTTTCTTTAACCTCAGGCAGCTTGCAAAGGTGAAGCCTTTTCTTGCACATCAGCACTTTGAAGCAGTAATGCTTCGTGCCTTCATCACGTCTCGGCTGGATTACTGCAATGCACTTCATTTTGGAGTTAGCCAGTCCTCCAGTTAGTTCAGAACGCTGCTGCTCATCTGCTAACTGGGGTATGAATGAGAGAGCACATCACACCCATCCTGGCTTCCCTCCACTGGCTGCCTGTGCACTTTAGAGTTCATTTTAAGATCCTTTTATTTGTTTTTAAATGGTCTGGCCCCACCCTACATCTCTGAGCTTTTTCACCCCTACGTTCCTGCCCGGTGCCTAAGGTCAGCTGATCAGCTGCTCCTTCGGGTACCGAGGTCTAAGCGAACGCTTAGAGGAGACCGTGCATTCTCCATTGCTGCTCCAAAAATGTGGAATAATCTACCTCTGCACACCAGACAGCCTCACTATCTGTTTTTAAAACCCACCTTAAAACCCACTTTTACTCACGGGCTTTTAACCCAGCATGAGACCTTGCTCTGTTTTTATTTGTTTGTTGCTGTTTTTATTCAGTTTTGTTTTGTCTTGTTTGTTTGTTTTACCTGCTTTTATTATCTCACTGTTTTTGTTGTTTTATGACCTCTTATGTACAGCACTTTGTTTCAACTGTGGTTGTTTTAAAGCGCTTTATAAATAAAGTTGAGTTGAGTTGAGTTGAGTTCCTCTTCCCACCCCAGAGAGGGAAGCTTGTCCCAAAGCTTGCTGCTGTGTTTATGCCCTACACCTATCCTCTCAGCTGTGAAGGTGACAGAGTGACACTCAAAGACAGAGTGGGAGTGAGTTTGAGGAAGGCCCACAGTGGCCACTTGACATAATTTATCGTGAACCCTTTGCTCCCTTAAACCTCTAAAGCTATGGCCTCTAAGCATGCAAGGAGACAAGCAGATTACTCTAGAGTTAGTTTCTTGACGTGTCAAAGTAAATGTTTGTATGATTTCGGGTTTGTTCGTACGTCTGTATCCATCTCATTCTCATGAACGTGATATCTCAAGAAGGCCTTGAAAGAGGTTTCTCAAATTTGGAACAAACATCCACTTGGACTCAAGAATGAACCGAGTCTATGTCCCCTTACTGCTGTCTTTGGTGTGTCTCCTCTTGAGGGCAGGCTAACAAAATACCAAGCTGATTTTGTTGCGTTTGCTGCCCTCCTAGCCAAATGGTGCATATTGCTACAGTTGAAGAGCCCTGACCCCCCTGGCACAACTTCTTGGTTAAAGGACTTAATGTCTTTTCTCCACCTAGAAAAAAATCACGTACATGGTCAGAGGATCTATGAAAAGATTCCACAAAACTAAGGACCCCTCTCTCCTGTATTAACTCTCTGACTCAAAAAGACAACTAGGACATTCAGGAAGGTGGGTGGGAGGGTGATTTTCGGGTGATTGGTTCGTAATGTGATGTTTGTTTCTACTTTTGTTCATGGGATAGAAAATTCACACTCTTAAAATATATCACACTTCTGTTTTGCAATGAGTACCTGCACAGAATTTGGTGTTCAAAGGTCATTGTGACATCATAATGTTCTGTATAATAAATTTATTGGGCCGTTATTCACGAGGTCAGACGTCAGACACTGAATTGGTGATCCTGATCTTGGGTGTCCCCCTAGAAACTGTGCTGGTTGCTTAGATCTTCTGTGCTGCCAGGGGGAAGATGTGTGTGAAGCCTCCATGTTTTCACAGACACGGATGTAAACTGTAAAAGGAACTTGACTGGTGTGCAGAGGTGGTATTTCTAGTTCTTTCAGTATATCAGTGACTTAAAATTAATTGTGGTCCCGTTTCTCCTAAAAACATATGCAAGTAGACAAGCAGATTAATCTTGGAGAGTTATTATCTTGTCATGAGAATAAAGTTTTTTTATGTATTTAAGTTTTATGTGCTCTTAGATAATGTTGAAAAATGAAGCTGTCCCTGTATGAATATCACTCTGATGTTTCCTGTCTTTGTGTTTCAGGTTAGAAGGTATTCAGTATCCATACCACCTCTATATCAGCCCCTCAGCCAGGCCTGGCACCAATGGTCCCGACAGGCCCTTCCAGTGTCCAACCTGCGGAGTCAGATTCACACGCATTCAAAACCTGAAGCAGCACATGCTGATACACTCCGGTACGTGGAAACTTCAAACTGAATCAAGCTCTGAGAAATTACCTTGGGCAACTTCAGAGTGTGACATCATCTTGTTTGATTTACGTTAGAAACACTATAGATCACAAGCCGTGTCTAAACAAGTATTCATTCGCCCACATTCACCCGCCCTGGGACATTTTCACATTTCATTGTATTACGACATTGTTAAATATAGTTGATGTAATCACCTTATTTGACCCAGATCAATAGAAAGGCAGACTCAAATGTCAGAGATGTTAATACGTTTGGCCAATACCAGACAGCTATTTTGCAGATTCTAAGAACAAATGGACGATAAAAAGATGTTTAGATGAGTACTTTAATTTAGCATTTAGCATTTCACTCCTTTAACACTGTCTGACTCAAAATGGAGTTTAAATGTCCTGACACACCATGCCGACAAATGGCCGTCAGTCAATGTTGGGCCGTTGGTGAGCATCTGTCGCCCTAGTTGGTGCAGTGTATCCCGCACTGTTACCCCTTGTTGGCCTCTGTCTGCTTTTTTTTGCCCAAGTCAGCATGTTTAATGGGCGTCAGGCCCACCGGTGAATGAAATCACTCTGATTGGCAGTTCAGCTCAGTGCACGAGAAGAGAAACAGAAGTGAGGAAGGTAAACAAAGAGCTAATGTCAAGAGGGAGTGAGACCAAAACAAACTTGTTATACAAGTTAAATTATTTTTCTTTAGTCACTGAGCTCTTTAGAAGAAACGTTTTGTGACATTTTGCATTGTTGTTCACTGGTGCAATATACTCTGTTCTTTCAAGGCTGGATTGTGTTGATAATGTGCTAACTGGCCGTTGTTTGTAGTCTTTGCGGTGAGTTCTTGTGCTACTTTTTGTCGCCACGAGTTCTCTAAAGTCGGTTTGGTGTGTCTGGGTCTTAAAAAAAGAAAAGTCAAATATATCCCAGACATTTTAACTTGTCAAAACCCAGTACCATAATGCCACTTGTCCACTAACAGTCACATGGGAAATTTGGGTGTATTATGCCTTTTTAGACTTATAGTTCTCAGCCCCACTCACGCTGACTCAACTGACATCACTTGAAGATTTATTACACTTCATTCAGCTCTCTCTGGAGACACAGAAGGCTTCATACAACTTTTCTGCACATGTATCGGTACTCCCCAAACCTGTAACACTCTCTGTATGATATGTAACTTCAGAGTTTCTCTAAGATGCATTATAGTAGAGGCTTTTTGGGCATTTTTATGTATTTGGATCAGTTTGTCACATTAAGATTTACGTCTTTTTTAATGTCTATTAGAGAAGAAAAAACCCCGCCAATTTACATCCACTGTGAGTCGATGTTCAAAAAAAGTAAAAAATCGGTCTTAGGGGGAGAAACCCATTCACAGGCTGTGCATCTTACGTATTAGGAAATTTCGAGGGAACTTTTGAAAGCATGCCTATTATAAGATGTTTTGGATGTTCTGTTCTCAGTTATTTTTAGCTCATGAAGACATTGTACAAACTATCGTGCTGGCGCTCTTCACTCACATTACAACACATCTTGCATTTCAAATATTTCGTTACATCATGAGTTAAGTGAAATTGGAAAACAGGTTTGGTAGCTCAGCAAATGTCCTGAGATTGAAAGGAAATCACAACCGCTGCTTCTCTGAGTTCTGTCTACAGACCATTAAACACACTGGTGTTTCTGGCAGTTTAAATCACCTGGTCTGTTTGTATTGGAGAGGAAGAGACCTCTGTGGATAATTTGGCTGCTGGTGAAAATCTCCTGAATGTATGGATCTTATGTTATTAGACAAAAAAGGTGACCACACATCAGCATGTGTTGGTTTACATTTTCAAGGAACTGCAGTTTGAGCCCCAGATGTTGCTTCTTGGATCTGACACTTGTGCGAAGCTAATGCACAGATCAACTGAACTCAGTATTTTTCTCTTCTCCCCCCAGGCATTAAGCCTTTCCAGTGTGACCGCTGTGGGAAAAAGTTCACACGGGCCTACTCCCTAAAGATGCATCGGCTGAAGCACGAAGGTAAACGCTGTTTCCGGTGCCAGATTTGTAGCGCCACATTCACGTCCTTCGGTGAATATAAGCACCACATGAGGGTCTCCCGACACATAATCCGCAAGCCGCGGATTTACGAGTGCAAAACGTGCGGGGCCATGTTCACCAACTCTGGCAATTTAATTGTACACCTGAGGAGTCTGAACCATGAGGCATCCGAACTAGCAAACTACTTCCAGAGCAGGTGAGGAGTCTGGGGACGCTGACCCCTATCATTTACTCAGATCTCACCTGGATTAGACAATTCAGTTCAGATTCTAATACCTGAGGTTCATTTGATCGTTTTTCCTTTGATGACTTTGGTTGTGTAGAATTGTTTTCAGATGATTGCAATTGATTCGAATGCTCTGATCAAGTGTACCTGAAGTATTTGACTGCATTTATTGGAGTTTTAATTTCACTGATTTAAAGGAATAGTTTGACATCTTGGGAAATAGGCTTATTCATTTTCTTCCCAAGAGTTAAATAAGAGGATAATACCACTCAGAGAGAGTGTTATCAATCGTCTCGTGTGACTCTCAGGAAGAAAGCGAAGAAGTGTATTCCCTAAAATGTTGAATCGTTCCTTTAACATTGCAAAGAGATGGTAAATACTATGAATTTCCATGAGATGTGAGGATGAAGTCAAGCACACAATATGAAATGAGTTAGGTTTTCTGATACACTGCCCAGTTGGAAACAAAAACACCTTAGCTTACATTACCTTTAGTGTTGTTTAAATCACTCACTGTGTAGTCCTGCTCTTTGCTCATGAGGGAAACACCTTCACCTTTCAAACACTCTCAAACGTTGGACCTTAGAATAGCTGCAAAACACAACTTAAATCATTTTTGTTTCAACCAAACGAGTGGGTTGTTTGTTTTTATCAGCAGCTCTGCCCGCACAGCCTCGTGAAAGTCAGAACACAGTGTCTTTATAAAGTGGAAGAGTGTTTTTATTTCCCAGACTTTTCCACTTCTTAATCAACTCAAGCCCTCACAGGTCGGCAGGACTCAAATGGGCCATTGACTCCTCAGGAGTTTTATAGTAGAAAGTCTACGCCTGAGATCATAACAGTGTGGAAAATTCTCTGGCAAACCAGTCAGACTCTTAACTGCCATCCTCAGTCTTCACATAAAAAGATATGTTAACTATGCTGTATTCTTTTTTCCGGGGAGTTGCTGATTTGCAGAACAGTATGTCACATTCAGCTGTCGTCTGTGCTTCGGAGGACAGTTACACTTGACCATAACTATTTACTCTGGATACTGAGCTCTGTGTCCTGCTGTGTTTCATAGTCTGTACCTTAGGGATGCACCGATATGGATTTTATTTCAACTGATCATGATAACTGATATCTACCTGCTACTCATGGCTTATAACCGATAGGATAACCAATAACTTCACATTTTTGCACTTTAAAGAGAAGTGTATAGTCTGTAGTTCAAGTTCACCTGAGGGCAAGAAAGGCTACGATGCAGTGAGAAAATATTCCATAGCTCTGACCTAACCAAACCTGACTGACATCACTAGCGTGAACAAATACAAAGAACAGTTGTGACTTTTCCATACCTGCCAATAATCAGGTCCACCCTCACTATGCCTGCCCCCATATAACCCTACACTACAGATAAACATTCTGAATACAAAAATGTGAAAGTAAAATGACTTTTAATCAGTATTAAATTTATAGTTAAGATATAGGAAGATGATGAAGCCCAGTGTTACTGTTTAATTCTCTGTTTCTGTAAGTAGAGACCAGGGGTGTATCATATCTCGTTCACGAAATTAGCGGTGTGATTTTTTTTTACGTAATTTTTACTAACATCATACTGTTACGTACGACAACAACAAACATGGCTGAAAGTGTAATATTCCCAACTCCGTGGTGGTTCCCTAAAGAGGAGCAGCTTCAGTAGTGTGGAATAAACTGTGGCGTCCCGACTGTTTTATGAACAGCCCCGGACTTCTCAGACTCTTTTAGTGACTTACCGCTCAGAGGGAACTCATTCAGCGGCTCCTTTGGCAGCAGCACAGCGTCTCTCCCTCTCCTCTCTCGCCCGTGCGCACATGAGAGTTGGTGTCGTCCAATGATTTTGTCTTTAAGCTTTGGTAATGTAAACCTACGTGACGCTTGCAGCTCGATTTATAAAAAAAAAAAAAAAAAAAAAAACTCCATATATGTGACTGTGTGATAGTTGTGGTATTATAACAGCCTGTCACAGGTTAGCTGTCGCCTGCTGCGCGGTGAGGGAGAGCGAGGCTCGGGAGCATGCACAGGGCCACTAGGGAGGGATTGGTAGGGCTGCTGCACAGTGAGGGAGAGCGAGAGCCGAGCCTCGGGAGTAAGTGCGGGGCCGCGAGGGAGGGATGGGGAGGGCTGCTGCGCGGTGAGGGAGAGCCGAGGCTCCCAGAGAGGGAGAAATAGAACCAAGTAGGATAAAATACTCGCGTGCTTGTCTGGTAGGAGGGGCTCAGGGCAGTGACGAACGAAATCTAACTCAGATGAGACTCAAAAATCAATCGTTTTCAGGCTTTCTACCTACTGCAGCTTTAAGTCAATGAAAGCAGTCTGGCTTCTTATTATTAGCGCTATTTACTGGCTATGATTTTAGTTATCGGAATAATGCATTAGTATGAAAATGTCCCCATATCGCCCAATAATTTATAGGACAGATATATATCGTGCATCCCTACTGTACATGTTAAGGACAGGGGACTCTGATACATACAGCCATGGTCACACTGTGCAGTCATACATTTTAAAGGACCAAGGAGTTAAAATGTAATTGTGTAGAGTATTGTCACATGAAGAGCAGGAGGGACCGAGCCAGGCTGGGAATACATAAGCGTATATATTCAAAATTCATCTAAGAGTTAAGGTAGCACTCATCTCGTTAGATGGTTGTTTATCCATGTGCGTTTCTCTAATTGGGAAATATATGAGGCATTTGTATTGACACATAATCCTCTGTTCCACTAAACATGTTGGTAACATTTAATGGAAACAACCACCCTAATCCACTAATTACACTTAAGCCATCACAAAAAGTTGTTGCCAGTGCATCTTAGATTCCTCAGTTAGGCCTGTTGTGGCCATTTGCACTAATTGGTACCACCCAAGATGGCAGATTCTGCTTTGGTATTTTGAAAAAGTCTGTGTCTGTCGGTGATATTTCAACACGATAACCCTTCACTAGAGGCAGCTTAGTCTCAGGTATCAACCTTCAATGACACCAGCTGTTAAAGAGTGAAAAAATTCTTTTTACTTTAATCGAACAAAACTTTTGAAATTACATTTTGTAAATTTTAGGCCTTAAAAGTCATTAAATTGTCTTAAATTTGAATTTGTGAGCCTTTAATTCCCGCAAATATTTATCTAATTTCATTTATCTTTATTTTTATTTCTTTTTGTCACAATGAGTCAGGCTCTTCTCCCTCAAGCTCTCCAAATTCCTGATGTTACAAATCTTTAAACCTACCACTGAATCTAACACTGTGTTTCTACCATCAGTCTTACATTTGGTTCAGTTATCTTGAAAATTTAAGTGTCTGATTCATTTAGACAGTCTGTAATATCCATTCTCCAGCACTCTGTTTAATGATCGTCTTCTTTGCCATATTCCTCCGTCTCCCACTGATCCTGCAGTTTATAACTTGCACCTTTCTGTGTACTTTAGTTTGTTGGTAAGGTCTAGCAGTCTGGAAGCGTGCAGCAGGTCCACACACATTTGCAGACCATAAATTCCAGGATGTACATATTTATACTATTTTGTCATTAGAGCAAGATGGTGAACATTTATGTGTTGTATTGCACCATCATCTGCACAAATGCATGCTTATAAATACACGCTAATATGCTAATAAATGCTCACCATCTTGCTCTAATGAAATAACATATATATATTTTTAGATATTTGGGCTCCTGACTGAAATGGATGAGAAATGTACTGCAATGTTTCCTTCATCACTTTGACCCTGATAAAGGGCTCAAGCCAAAACCTGTTGATCCTACGATGAAGTTGTTCTACGTACTCTAAGTGTTGCTGGAGTTTTGAACTAAATAATTTTTTGTTTTCTTCCAGACAGTTGAACTGATAAACAAAAGACAATAACTAAGAGACACAAAACTCAACCAAACCAAGAGACATAACAGAAAAGGGGGAGTTTCACTGTAGGGATGGAGAGGGGGGATCGGGATTGGGATTAGGAAGGAGTAGTAGTAGTTTCTTTAAATCCTGGTCTAGATTGAAATAATATGCTACACTTGATGTTACAATCATCATTATTAACATTATTCTTTGAAATTAGTTTTGATCCGTCAGATAAGCCATATTTTTTTGGAACAAAGTCTCCTTGTGTTTTTTGTACCTGTACTTAACCAAAGAGAAAAACCAAAGATTTGTATTTAACCGTTAGTTACGCAGCTTTAAGTTCGGTATGCATCACAAACCAAACAACACCGTCCTACCAAATGTGGAAGATGAAATCTACAGCTTAAACTGTGTTCAATATAATGTTCTCAGCGCCACTGTGCTCAACAAGGCAGCACACGACAGAACAGGCAGCATGCTGTCTGCCCCTCCTCTCCCCAAACCAAAACATACTCCAGTGAGACACACTGGGAGGCAGCTACGCTAAACTAGCTCGCCGCAAGATGGTTAATAACACCACTGCCAGACCAGAAACAGAAGATCCTCCGATAACCACGGGTCTGGATTTTAGAGCCTCTTCGGTTTCACTGTTTGTTTCAGGCTGAGAGAGTGAAAGGTACATCAGTGACGTCTGTTTGACTTGTGTTTATATAATTGTGTCATTTAACGGAGATGTTTATTGACTTATTTATTAGATTAAAAGAACTCGGAGAGCTTGTGGCACGTAACAAACTCACCACTGACGCACGGTGGGCAAAAGAACCGACACTGATACTATGCGCTCTATTTCAGTGGTGACGTAGTATTTATATAGTAGGGAAGAGGTTATGTTAAGGACGACTCTGGTGCGTCACTGGGCATGCTATTACGCCCACACAAAAACTCCTGGACACAGAAATGGTGAAAAACAGTTAAATGATGTGCTGCACAATTTTCAGACTTTTCAACAAGTAGTTTAAAGGTTTATAGCACAGGACACTAAACTATAATGTGAGTATAAAGGTATCAAGCAGGGTTGAAACAATTAAAAATCTTTGTGGGGGGAGTTAAAGTCGTTTTCTGTGGCCTCTCAAATTAATCAAGTGCTGGAAAATGATTTAAATCTTTTTATTTATGTAGGCTTAACCTTAATCTTATTTATACACAGAGCATCAACAGAGAGGCCGAGGGAGGGAAAAAGACAGAGACACCTTTTCTGTATATGAAACGTCTATTGTCGCTGAATGTTTTAAACAGATCTGTCGCCTGCATCCAGGCGCTGTCTCAGTGTCACACAGTAGACTACAACCACCAGGAAGAAACTAGTAGTGCAGCGCAGTCGTGTACGTGTGCTATTGCAGTAACTTCATTCATCTCACAGACTGATTTAGCATAGCACATGCAACTTATATACTGAAGTTACACTGTAGACAAATGAAGAGACAGATTAAACAGGGGAGCAGCTCTGTGTCTCTGAGTGTTGATGAAGAGCTTGTGAGAGAGGAGAGATGCTCACTGGTATGTGTTGTGTAAAGCAACTTGACACTAGTGCGTTTACATGGACAGTTTAATGCCCTTTTCATTCAGAATGAAAGTTCATTCCTATTAAAAGTGAACAGTCTTGTAAACACCTAATTCGGAATGAAAATGGCCAACGCAACTGAAAATTCAATCCGATGTAAGGGGCTGGAATATTCCGTTTCTAATTCCGAATGCAAGAATTTCTCGCACTTGTACACACTCATTCCTCTTAAAGTTCATTCCAGTCTTTCTGCGCATGCTCGTTCCCTTGCCCTTCTGGCGCAATGATGTATATAGTGCGCACAGCAACGGGCTGAGATAGAGCAGTCGGACTCGTTGCACTCACCGGTTTCCATTCACCAAAGCACAGTCTTCTATCTCCCTTCTCCTCCTAAACAGACGAAGCATTAGCAGAACAAGGTTGTCGTAGTGCTGCTTCAAGAATATAAGCAAAACAAGCCCGAAAAAGGCACTAAGAACGGCGTCGTCAAGCATCTTGTTATCCGGAGCGAGGACTACAGTGTTTTCTTCCGGTAAACGTAAACCCAGTCGGAAACCTTCCCTGCCCCAAACCTTGCGCGGACCCGAATAAAGGTGTTTAAACTGATCTCCCGTGTCAACCCTTATTCGGAATGAATATTTCCCATGTAAACTACCTGGAAAAACTTAAATTCCAAATTATTTCATTCAGATTTATTTCATTCCGAATGAGAAGCCATCACATAACGGCACCCACTATCTCGATATAAACAGTGTTGTCTAAATTTATATCTTGCTCTAAAATAGATTGATATATCGTACATTATATCGTCCAGCCCTAGTTACACTCCTACCAATCTGGAAATCTATCAGTTAAAAAAGTTTACCTCTGGAGGCACTGCCCGGAGTTTATCGACTAACGGAAGTGCAGGGCGCTCGGGGATCGCTCACCCCCTTCACTTCCGGATTACACTCCTACCATAAAATTAGACAAGAAGATTATGAAGCTGCTTGCAAGAGTTTTGCAAATCTTGGGTTGCCATCCAGCCATCTCCTTCTGTCTTCTCTGCTTCTCTGGTTAGAGTTAAAATTTAAACTGTCCGAACCCAGCTGTATCCCAACTTGGCCTAAGGTCTGTCAGTCCACCAAACATCATCACACTTGTTCTTATATTTTGAGGCATTGTGTTAAAAGACAGCCAAACAACGGGGATCGCAGTATAAGTTTCTTAGATAATGATTCCTGAAGACATTGAACATCACAGTTTGACAGTGTTTTTACTGATCAGGTTGTAGTTATCAGTTCTCTCTGATATAGAAATCTGTGTCTCTGTCTCATGTATGTTTGTGAAAATGTTTTAAGTTGTCAACATGTGCAGTTTAAAGCAAACATGAGGTAGTAAACGACAGGACATTGAACTCCTCTCATTGTCTTCGTCACTGCAGTGATTTCCTCGTGCCCGACTACCTGAGCCAGGTACAGGAAGAGGAGGAGGCGCTGGGAGTCCAGTATGAGCTAGAGGAGTCCCAACATCACCCCGTCTACCCGGGCAGCACCTCCACCTCCACCACCACTGCAGCCTCGTCCTCCTCCTCAGTCCAGATGCCCGTCATCTCCCAGGTCTCCTCCTCTACCCAGAATTGCGAGAGTTCCTCCGGCTTCCTTTCACCCGAGCCCCTGGACCCCCTGGAAGCCCCAGCCTCCCTCAAGATGGACGCCGACGAGAGGGCCGCCATGACAGAGGAGACCAAGATGGACACAAGTGTAGGAGGCAGTTCCCCGGAGGTGTTTGAAGAAGAGCAGCAGCATGCCCAGGCCAAGGAGCTGGCTTCCATTACCATCGAGTGATTCAAGCCTTCTACTTGCCCATCATGTCTTATTTTGCAGTCATGTCATATGGGAATATGTGTTGAGACGCCCCAGCGGCTGTAAGGGACAACTCGGACGCGTGGACATGTTGAAACCTCATGTGAAGCCATCAAGACGCCAAGTTTTCTGAAGACTTCAGTTGCCTTGATGATGATTTTCCACATGCAACACAGATTGCACTTATTGATTTCTTGTTTTAGAACAAACCAAATCCAGCAAAGTAAATGATAAGTTTCTTTGTTTTCTTTGAAATCATTTCCCCTGAAACTTGACTGAAGCAATCTCTCTGTTGGTGCCGTGAGATTTCAGAAGGTTCGCTACAACACCAGACCTGAGTTTCAAAGTGGTATTGTTCAAGTGAAGCTAGTGAACAGTGTTTTTCAAGAGTCATTTTTCGGAAGGTTGTTATTTTTCCCATATGACGTGAACGCAGCACTATCTAAAGTCATTTCTGTCTTAGCCAATTTGAGGTCTGTTAAATCCAAGCCTTGCCCTACTTAAGGAAAGTGCCTGAGAGTTCCCATTGTAACAAAGCAACGTGTAGAGGAAAAAGAGGTCTTGACTTTGCCAACAGTGACAAATCAAGTCTTTGCAAACTGAGCTAAATATAAAAAAACAAACATTGTATTTCATTTGTAGTGATAATGCTAGTTTGTATGGGCAGAGACTGTGTTATTCCTCCAGTGCCGTCGCTATAGGCAAACTGTTAAATGTCAATATTATCTATATTGCAATAGCTTGTACTGTAGTTTTACTATTTGAATGCTGTGTATGTTGGGTGTTGTGAAATATGATATGTCTGGTGTGTGTATGTGCATTTCTTTTTATCTAAATGAACACAGTACATTTCATTTTTTAAATGTTTAAAACTTGAAATTATATTGACAGAGTATTCCCTTAAGACGTTTGTGCAGTATATCATTTTTCTGACCTATTACAAGTGATTTTATTTCTTCTACCTTTTTAAATGAACACTGTTGTTAAATCAAACCTCAAATCTCCAAAAAAAAAAAAAAAAAAAACTAAACGCAAGGAGTTTAGTAAAACTTGGATCAGCACTGATGCAGCTTTGGTTTCAAAATCCAACCCAGTAGATAATAAAATAAGACTGAAATTTATGTGACACACAAATTTGGAGCGCTGTGGTTTATTCAGGGTTCCCACAGTCATGGAAAACCGTTTCACAATCTTATGTTCAAGGCCTGGAAAAGTCGGAATTAGTACAAAAATCTTTGAAAGTTTTGGAAAAACTTTTGGAATTCAATTGTTTGTAATGAAATTAATTGTTACAATAGACCTGTGGATATTCTTATTCATCCAGGTCATAGTTATCTCAAGGAAACTGAATCAAACGCAACTGGACTTAGTTTTGTCTTAGAAGACGTTTCACCTCTTATCCAAGAGGCTTCATCAGTTCATGCTTGTCTGACTAGGCTGGAACTAGTCTGACAAACACGACCATTGTTTTTAGAGAACAAATGAGGCAAATGGCCTCATGTGACTCCAACGACTCCCAACGACAGTCATTGACACACCATTGGAGCACTAACGAACCAATGACATCATTGGCCTCGTGAAGACCTCAGAGGTTAAACACCTGGGTTTTTCCACACCAGTTTGTCAGACTAGTTCCAGCCCAGTCAGACAAGCATGAACTGATGAAGCCTCTTGGATAAGAGGTGAAACGTCTTCTAAGACAAAACTAAGTCCAGTTGCTTTCGATTCAGTTGCCTTGAGAGAACTGTTGCAATAGTTTTCTGGGGATAACCTTCCACGTTATGTAATATAATGGTGAATTTATTATATGTAAGTTAGCCGTGGGCATGACGTAGCTCTCGTTTCGGTATCAGCATTGCGATGTGGAGTAGTCACATCGAAGGACATGTAATGTCAAGTAAGGCAAATTAAACAACTTATTTGATGCTTTATACAAAAACAAAACTTGCACAGTTCTCATTCTCCATGACTTATACCGGCCAAGCCTTCTGCTTTTAGACGTTACGTGTACATATGGTGCAGTTTGGCAGTTTTTGTCATGGGAAGCGAGACTCTCCGTCATGTGTGAGTCCTTGAAAAGTCCTGAAATTGTGTCCATGGAAGCGTGTGTGAACCCTGAACATCCCCAAATGTGCTCTAAGATAATAATAATGTAGCATTTCATCCCAGTCGAACTTTGGCCTGTTTGTCAAACGGCTTTTATTTTCAGTTTTAAAGTCTGTTTGTGTTCTGAGTATTAATATCTGACATGGCTTTCAATTTTTTTGGTCGTCCTGGTTTACCAACAGGTACACTGCTTATACTCTAGGATATTGCATGACTGTTGAAGTGATGTTTTCACTTAGGTACAACATGATTGTCTTTTAAAAGTTTCATCCTCGTGTGACTTTGTGAGTGAAAAACCACGACGATTATGTTCTAGGTGTGGATTAAACCACCAGCATTCTGTTTGTTTTTTGTTTTTAAACCTAAGTTGTCACAAAGGGGGAAAACTACATTGTGAAAAATTCCCTGATGAAAATGTAAAAAAAAAAAAAAAAAAAAGTAACTACGTCTGCGGCCGGGGAAGCAGGAAGTGATGCAAACAGATAATGATGGCTGTCTGTGATGGCCGGTTTACAGTCAGAACAGATGGTATGTGATAATGTTGCTTTAAAAGCAATAGGAGCGTGCTCATGAGTGAATGCAAATACTGTGAGTTGAATCATTATAAATGATAAATATATTGCGTTAGGCGAGAGCTTATCGTTCACCTTAAACTGAGAGCACGGTTCGGCAGTTGACGTTATTAATTTAAGTTCTTTTTTTATGGGTCAAACTTCCAACTCCTGTTACCTGTGTTGTGCCAACATGGTTATAATTGTCTACTTGGACATTGTCGTGCCTGTATTTTGAGAAGATAATGACACCCATGGTCGTAACCCATGAGTTGAATGCTACTGACTGTGACTGGGTTTGTTGGGTTTTTTTTTATTTCCTGTTGCCCCCTGAAAGTCGTACAAAGAGCCAACATTGAGGACTATCCCAGCAGGATGTAAGACCTCACATACAGGGTTGATTGTAAATGTAACGATGAATACTGTTGTGACGAGGGCGTCCCGATCATTGAAATTCACTGAGAGCTGTCTTAATAAGAGCTTCGTCACCCTGCGCCATCCTATCAGTCACTTTTTCAAAGTTGTGCCATCTGCCCTTTTTATCTGGGTACAAATCATGCTTTTTCCTACAGGACCAAATGTTCTCTATCTCATTGGGGATTTGCCATGGCAATCAGTAATTGCACATAATAAAAGAAAGAGATAATCATTCTAAGTGGTCCATGCTATTTAGCAAAGGGGTCCTGCTGTTTTCGCCCCTTAAAACACTGTATGATGTTGTGCATTTAAGAGGCTAGCCTTAGTAAACGGACCTATTAACTCTAGTTGCACAATATCACAAATTTTGAAAAAAAGTTTTTCTATTCTCCATTTGTACGTCATGCTTTTCATCTGTTGTGTTTGGTGTCTGTATTCAAACGACTTTTTTATAATGAAATGCTGCTGTTTGTCGAAACGCAAAAGTGCCCAAAATATTTTTGTGAACCAATGGTGTGCAATAAATGGACAGGTGTTGTTTTAAAAAAAATATTTCATTTTGTCTTTGGAATGGTGAATTATATATATATATTAAAAAAAAAAAACAAGAAATAAAGAATGTATAATTTTGTTTTACTCAAATGTGACTGAAGGTGAATCAAATAGGCAAGGACCCCATTTGATCTGTGAAACAAGGAACAAAGCTTTGATATCAAACGACTGGTTCTATTCAGCTCCTTTCTGTTTGTTTTCGGAAGTTGCATGTTCATATCGTTCTGTGAAGTGGAGAGCATGTCTTCAGTTTCTGATGCATTCTGTCAAGGCCTTATTTGTCGATGACTCTTCATCCAGCGTAGCTTTGATCTGTTGTTCAGCATGCCCTTTTCTGTTCTGTACGTTCTCCCTTCTATGTGCAATGTTTTAAGATATCTTGATTATATACAGGACATGCCTTCTCAATGTACACTTGATGTTGTATATGTTTTCCAGTCCTTATGGTTTATTTAAAAGTAGTAAAATATAAGAAAAAAACATGGTAGCTCTTCATAATAGCATATATATTTTTGGTGACTTTTGTATTATGGTTGCTGTTTCATGGCATCTTTGGATATTCTTGTTAAATGTGAATAGAACAGCTTAGTTTGGGAGTTTGGGGGGCCTTGGTAGTCTTCACTTTGTGACTGTCTGCAGTGTGTGTACATATATAAATATACAGTATATACACTCATACTATGTTGCATATTCTTTATACTGTAGGCTACTTGATTACAACCTGCTTTGAGACAGATGTTGTATTTTGTGTCTTTGATACTGTATTTAAACTGTAGTTTGGAGAAACTGTACAAAAACATCCCAGATAGTAATGCAACCTGCACATTGTATAGGGAGAACTGACGTTTGTGGTGTTGAGTGTTTTAACTGGATCATATTCCACAGTTGGCTGTTCAAAACTGACAAGACCACTCTGTATTTTAGAGTTTATGGTTGTTCTGAATCTTTGCTAGTGTTCTGGCTTTGCAGTCCTGTTATTAAAGAGTCGTTTTTGTAAAAGTATAAAATGTAAATAAAAAAATTATGTCAGAATAAGTATAAAACCTGTCTGAAGTTGTTTTTTGTCACTGAAATATGAGATAAGTTGAAGTACAAACAAGTACAATTTGAACAAATGTAAGTACTGTTTTTTCAGAATCGTGCCTTTTAGGAAGAATATATTTCTGGATTATACTTAAAAACAAACAAACAGGTAGGCTAATTAAACTTTGTGACATTTAGCACTCTGTCCCTCCTGTAAATTATTAATTTAAACACTTTTATGTTTTATCTAAATCACGTTATTTTGAAGAAGCTCATTATTCTGCAGTGGACACATTGGAAAGTGTAAATTGTGAGGTTACCGTCAGTATTGTTTTCATGCTTGTATGATAAAGGATTCTGGAGATATTACTCCAAGTAAAAGACATATTTATCTAAATCCTGCTGAGCTCTGCTGGTACAGGTTTCATTGAAGAGGCCCGGACCTCACTTCCAGCAAATTGTGCACAAAGAATTGTGGGTACTTTGCATCCGCTGAGGATCCACACTTGCATCCTTCGAATTTCTCTGAAAGAAGGACTCAGTCCTCTTAAAATTTGGAAGGATCCTTGAAATTGGAACAGACCTACGGAGGGATTCATTTAAGGATCCTTCCTTGACTTTGAGAAACACCCATTAACTGAAGCTTTGCGTTAGTACGTGCAGGACACAGCAGTCACACGCCCCAGCTGTAATCAGCTGACAGCCAGCTAACTTACAGTGTGAGGGGCGTGGTCTTTCAAAATTTTTTGGAAGTAAATTCTGGCCGTATCTTATACATGGCACCTTAAAGACTGATAAAGGATTTCAAGGGCTGTCATGCTGTGATAACACCGTCAGCATCTTAGCCCCAGCAGCTACGTAATGTGGAGCGATTTACATTTTAACATAATGAGGAAAGTTGGTGATTAATTTACCTCACAAGTTGCAAACTCTTGATACTGAACGTATATGAAAAATGTTCACTGACATTGTTTTTGTTTGTTTTCTGCCAAAAATAGGCAATCTTGCAGTTCACTATCCACTTGTAGTGATTACAGCATTATTTTTTTATTCCCAACATTTAACTGAAGTACACAATCTTTCCCTTACCTTAACCAAAGTGCTTTTGTGGCCTAAACCTAACCACAGAGTCAGGACAGAGTCATTCTGGTGTCACGTCTGCCAACCACCCAGACCACCTGTGTGTTTCAGTAACCCAAGGAAATGTTGTCTCTGAACATAATCCAGCCAGTGATTACGTTGTCACCGCAACATAATTATGAATCAATTTAGTAATACACAAATGTAATTTCTGGGAGACAGAAGTGCCAGGACGTTCCTAGAATCCATATATCTGACCATTCTCTGCTGGAGTTTGGCTCAACCTGCGCTCTCACAGATGTTCTGCGGATGTGTTCTGGCTCCTATGAGGAGTTAAAGTGCTCAAAACATCATTGTTTTGCTTTCGAGCATTCAGTGTTTTAAAGTTCTGCACTCCATGCAGGCGCCAGCCCAAGGCACTCAGAGTACACAGTGTAGCAGGGAGTCACATCTTGATTGCTCCTCATCATTATTTCTCATCTTGGAGTGTTTGTCATCTTGGAAGGTCAACACTAATATTCATTTTGGTTTTGGCTCAGAGATGGTTGTCTTCCTTTTTAAGCCCCAAACACGCGATGAGCAGTCTGATGCACTCATGTTCGAGTTGAATGCAGAGCTGCAGCAAAGCTTACCTTCAAAGTAAGCTACGTCGCGTTGTGCTGACAATGTTTCAGACGTCTATCTGCAATTCTATCCATGACAGACACAGCCTACAGCGTCATTCACATTCAGGCTGAAACCTAATAGACCTCTGATTACTTTGATACTGGTGGAAAAGGTCAAGAATAAACTTCCACACTCACATTGTTGACATTGTCTCCACTGATCTGAGGTGTTCTGCTGCCAGGTCAGTCTTAGTCATTCATGTTAGTGACGCTGAAGGCGAATGTGAATGACGAAGATGCTTGGAATTTTGAGGAGTCAGGAGTTTGTAATTTCTACATTCATGCACTGTGCACCAGTGGACAGTCTTCAGCACATGAGTGTGTCAAAGCAGCTCAGACAACACGTTCTTACTCCCAGTGTGGGCCGTGGCATAGGCAGTCTCGGGGAATGCCAAGTGCGCCGTCATCCACAGGGGGCGCCACAAATGGGGGAAGGAAAAAAATCAAATGTTAATAATCAAAACTATTGCTTCAGTTATTTTGAAATAGTCTGGCTGAATCCAAATGTCTGCACTTCACGGCACTTGTGGACTCGCAGACTTTCGGGGTACGTTCCTGGGACATCTTGGAGTCTAGTCCAAAGTGGACTTCCTGCAGATTTTCGGAGAGTCCGCAGACTTCAGCAGACTTCACTGATTTAATAACCCGCAATACGGATGTGACGCTGTGGATTTTAAACATATGACTGTGTGAAATAGTTACTGATAGTCAGGCCTATTAAAATGCTACCTGAATTGTGTCCAGAAATAATATTCAACCACAGCATGATACAGGAATGTGGAGAAGTCTATGCTGTAGAGGGACTAAAAATGCATTTAGTGTAACAGATTGTTACTTGTCTGAAAACAACAACAGAAGGTCTTCTGATGCCTGTAACTTCTGTTTTTTTTTAATATGTCACACTATGTAGAACTGAAGTCCACGAGGGCTCAGTCTGTCCAGACGGTGGACATTTGATTCAGCCTCTGTCTCTGTGTGTTGACTGTTGGTTCCCTCCTCCTGCCAATCCACCTGATCCTCCTCACCTGTACCTCGTCCACCAATCAAGCCACCACAGTATAAAACCCCTGCTCAGACCTCCAGACTCTGCCAGATTGTTCAGTCTCCCACGTGGTACGAATGTCAAAGCCGTCTTTCTGTGAATTTTGTTTTTTGGTTGCTTGCATTTTTGGGCATCGGCTAATTCGTTTCCTCTGTCTCAGATTCTCCACACCAGCTCAAACCTGCCAGCACTATTTAGCATGTACAGCACTGTTTAGCCATCAATTCCTCTGCCCTACCTCGCCCTCCTCAGCCAGACTCCTGATTGCCTCAGCCAAGCCTTCAGCCATCCAGAAACATTTCACAATAAACTGTCCTGAACCTCTCTCTGTGTCCAGGCTGTGCTTGCTTTTGGGTCCTAAATCGAAGTGCCATAACAAGAGAGGCCTTTTTTCCTCCTGTGTTTATTGAGTAAAAATGAGTATTGGGTGAAGGTAATTTATAACGTTCTCATGATGTGTTCAGTGTATTCTTGTAAAATGGTGCCAGGGGGAGGCTCACCTCAGGCAGCAGATGTGTCAGGGCCACCACTGCTTGCTCCCACCTTGTCAAATTTGGCAGCTCAGTCAGCAGCCCTACGCTTCAAACTGTGAAGCTTTGGCGTCAGTTTTGGAGGCTCGTCAATTTCCGCTTGTTGGACATTTGTTTGACCAATCAACCACCATTCCCTCCTTAGTCTCGGTCTTTATACATCATTTTCATGGATGTATTTACATTTGTGTTAATTGAAAGCCCAGTGCCTCTCATGGAGATGTTAAAGGGGGCCTTGTGAGTCAGAATCAGACGCCGAGGGCCACTGCCATATTCGATGCCCTGGGAATGAGAATGAGCTAACACAGAGGACAGCTCAGTGTGCAGAGCCACGGTTCCTATCATTTGTTTTTGGCATTACCTGTAAAATTCCAAATCAGTTTAAACTTACGAACTTACACAAGAGGGCATGAAAGTCTCTGCAGTCCACAGCAGCCAAGGATGCCAATATGTTAAATTGCACCACTGTCTCCCTAAGAAAACAAACGCATCGACAGCACCAAATGTTTTTACCGCTAATCATGTGCTGTCACAGTGAACAGCCTCTGAGCCATTCATCTGGTTCTTCTTCATCTGCATTTTTGTTGATGAAATCTGAGTTCTGTCTTTGTCTGATGAGATGACAGCCGCTGCCAGAGCTAACTACTGTGTTTTTCTTTCTTTTATAACAAAAAACCACAGTTATTGTCTCCGTAAACATTAAGGCATCACTCCCTGTGTGGCTCAGGATTTTCCTGACAAAGACATATGTGTACCATTTAGAATAAGTTTAGAACACAAAAGGCTGTCTGAGACTGGCTGCATCGATGTGACCAATATTTATAAATCAGCGGTCAAAAGTAGAAAAATAGATGTTACATAATTATGTATAAATTAGAATTACCACCCTGCACTTGTATGCCTCTGCGCACCAGTCACGTTTGTCTCACAGGTAACATTCATGTTTGAGATAACATGGTTGCTTCACACACATTTCCCCCCGGCAGCACAGATCTATACAATCAGCACAGTTTCAATATCAGTGTCACCAATTCAGTATCTGACCAAATGTCTCCTCTTCTGTTCCTAAGATATGGCCAGAAAAATGTTTTATGCAGAACATTATGATGTCACAGTGAAGTTGACCTTGGACCTTTTGGATATAAAATTTCATCACTTCAGTGTTTTATCCCGTTAGACAGTTGTGTGAAATTTTGTCACACTTAGCATAAGAATTCTTGAGTTATGGACAAAACATGTTTTGTGAGGTCACAGTGACCTCTGACCACCAAATTCTAATCAGTTCATTACTGAGTTCAAGTGGACGTTTGTGCCAAATTTGAGGAAACTCCCTTGAGACCTTCTTGAGATATAGTGTTCACAAGAATAAGACAGGCATAAGGTCACAGGTACCTTGAACTTTGACCTTCAAAAACCATGTTTTACTCAGTTTATCGTTGAGCTTTTACGCCAAATTTGAGGAAGGTGTTTGTGAGGTAGCTCGTTTATGAGAATGAATCTGATACAAGGTCACAGTGACCTTGACCTTTGACCACAAAAATATTGTCACTTGAGTCCAAGTGGAAGTTTGTGCCAAATTTGAAGAAATTCCCTTAAGGTGTTTGTGAGATAGCTCGTTAACAAGAAAGAGATGAATGCATAGTCACAGTGACCTTTGACCGCAAAGTTTCTTACCATGTCATTGTTGAGTCCAAGTGGACGTTTGTGCCAAATTTGAAGAACTTCTCTCATGGTGTTCTTGAGATCTCACATTCATGAGAATGGGACGGACAACCTGAAAACATAATTCCCTGGCAGCAGCTATAACCAGGGGGAACTGGAGGGTGAACGCCATGCTTCCATGATGCTGCAGTCCAAATATTAGCAGTAACTGCCACATGAATGCAGTGCAAATGCAGCCGGTCCAGCATACCACAACAAACCACAGAGAAGCTCGGAGTACAGCACAGACAGAGGTAGTGTGACTTCATTCTCTGCTCAGGGCACCATTACTCCTCTATATCTTTGCAGAGAAAATAATGGTTTGCTGCTATATTAATGCTCTAATGTCACAGACAGAACCTTTAAACATAGCAGTGGGGCCTGTGGGCAGAATGTTGGAGCTGAAGTCACTGTAACTTGGTTTCATCCAGATCCTTTAACCTCACCAACACTCTCTCCTGAAGTCATTTCTCCAGTCTTTTAGTCGTATGTCTTTTGTCCTCTCTGTGCTGCTGTTACTGGAGATATGTCTGAACTAACCCCGACCCCTTAACTCACTCTTTTTTTTCCACTAAGAACTACTGTTCTTTTCAAGACATATAAAGTGCGCCATGTGATATAATATGGAGGCTCTTTTCCAAAGCTGTATTTGTAGTTCTGCTTTCACTTTGGCTTTCGATGCATATTGCACGATTATGCAACTTAACTTCCAACGCCAGCACATGAAGTAGTGTACTCTGTATATAGCAAAGCATAAAGTAAGGCTACAGAGAACAGGCTGGATGGCCGTGTAGCGTGACTTTAATGCTGGAGAGCAAGAGTTCACACTTTGTCATAGACCTTTAATCAATGTTAATTAACAATGTGTTTTTATTATTCACCATGATCTTAAATATATACTCTGCATGATTTCCCTAAAACAATGTTTAGACTCATACAGAAGTAATTCACCCACTGCAAGTGTGTGGCGGTGTGTTTATCTGCAGAGACTCTTTCTGTATTTTCTTTTTTTCTTCTTATTTTCTGCCTTTGGAACATTTATGGGCGTGTACCCCTGCAGTGCTCCGGTAAGGTCGCAGCTTTGTAAAAAGGTAGCAGTCATGTGCTGGACCATAAACAACGGGCATCCAAAGCCATTTTTCATCGAAATCACGCTGGAAGTCTCTTCTTTATGCCTCATTTGCATTTTTACACAGGAACAAACAAGAGTGGCATCATTCTACTTCATTGTGTGATTATACACTGCATCGCAGCTTTGCGGTGTGTGGCAGGCGTGACATGTAACACTGAGGCGTCTAGTGTGCCATTAAAACATATGCATTGGCAGCACTTAATAAACAATAACAATGACAAAACATGTCAGTAACAATCATTTACCATCTCTGTTATATGGCTGATCTCGTCCTCTGGTCAGAGGGCAAGAAGTTCCCGAATCTAAATTTTCTCCCAGTTTGTAGACATTTACAGCTGCTGTTTTTCTTGTTTGAGTTAGCTCCTAACTGCTAACGGCTACTTTTTAAATCTCCCCCAGTGGGTCGCACCCATAATACGGCATCAAAATATCACACCCATCCTGCCCATGATCCCGTCCTGCAGACTGTCCTGTTTATACAGACACCATTTTGGCACAGTTACTACGTCCTTGTGGCGGCTTAAAGCCAAGACTACTCTGTCCCCCCATTCTGCAATCGTACCTTATACACAGAATGGCAAAGCAGAATATTGGAGCAATATTCCTGCCATGAATAGGCAGTGTGAAAGGTGCTCAAGAGACAAAGCACTGAAAAATGCAAATATAACAACTTGCATTGTTTACTTTTATCTGTGTTGTCCTGTCAATTGTCTGTATGTGTTGTTGTGCTACTCTGTGTGCCTTTTAATTGCTCCTCGGGGACAAATAAAGTGTTTTGAATTGAATGTGTTGCAAGCCTAACCTTAACCATTTCAAAGATGTCGTGCAGATATTGTAAGCGAGAATTTCCAAAACCTTCACATCAGTCATTAAAAAACTTAGTTACTGAAGGCAGTTATCTAATATCAATATTCTTATTTGTTGATGTGGTTGGGAAGCCATTATTAAGGAAGATCCCATTTTAGTCGCACTCTTCCTGACTCTGAAAGCACACTTCAATCGTTGTGTCCAACTTGGACAGGAAAGTGGCAAGATCAAGAATTTGTGGAATGTGGATAAAAGACTGTTTCCTCTATTTTAACTCCTGTGTACACCCGTCCAATCATTCCAATCTAAAAAAAGGCGGCAGTCGGATTTTTGGTTTGGAAAATATACAAAATTTGGGCAATCCAGCTCATCCCCCGTCTGAACATTGGAGAAGAACTTCTCATCACTTTGAAGGGTGTTAGAGCAATTTCAACCGTCCTAGATTCCTAGTGTTTCTGCACCGCCTGACCTGGCATCGCAGGAACCTTTAATTAAAGGCAGGTGTGCTGAAGTGAGTGCTGAGCGTGTAAGACGCCACAGGGTTACAGTCTTTAACCGCCGTGTTTTTGGTTAATCTTAGTTTTTATTGTTTGATGAAATCGTTTATTACCCCATTGATTTGAACTTTGTTTTTGTAAAGGCCTGTTTATTTGGGGGATGTTAGTTTGGGGATTTTTGTTTCCATTGTTTAAAATGTGACAGTCAAGACAATCGGTTCATAGCGTCATCTTGCAACTCTCCATACATCCTGCAAAACAGTCAACTCTAAAACCAACTGAAGCACCTGGATCATCAAACAGTGAGTACAGTTAAACCAAAGCCAGTGAGTTCATTATATCTCCTGTTATAGCATCTGTGGGTGGCTAGTTTTTAACTTATTTGGAATAAAGGGATTTGAACAAAATGCTTAAGTAATAATTGGTCTTAAATTCTTGAGATTAACCGTTACACATTGCTCCTCCAGTGAAACCTTGAAAAAACATTGAAAATGTATCATCGTTGCTTCAACAGTCTCCTGCAATAACTGCACCATTAATCCAAATATTCCATAAAATATTGCTGTTTTGAAGCGACATTTATCTCACAAAGCACCACGAGGGAACCTTCAGCATGATTGATATAACAAAGTCTGGTATAAATCTGTGTTTCGTAATCAAATTCTTTGTATTACTGGAAAGCCTCGGTGAAGAAGACACACAGATTGGTGGATGACACTGTGTTTTTGGGTTGCTGATGGGTAAGATGAAGCTGATCTGTTCCATTTTGCAGAGCCAGATTTTTGTTGATTTTAGCCTCTGGTAGACTGAAGACCATCACAGAGAGTTCTCAACCCCGACTTTTCAAAGATGAAGGCGATTGCTTAAAAGTTAGAGAACAAAAACGTACTTATGTGCCCGTATTGTTGATAAAAGAACTTTGCAGATTTTTTTAACAGCTGCAGGCTAATCACTCATTAAAAAGGCTAAAACTAAGCTAGAGTTGATCTGCTGGGAAAAGACAGGTGGATGAATTTGAATTACTAGGTGATGGAAGCCATCATTCACCCTCCTTCACTCTGCATGCATTGCCTCCATTACAACCCCATTGCGTAAGGTTGGGCTCTTACTTTGTTCCTTGTAAACTTTTACTGCAGAGCCAAAAATGTGTTTGCAGATGCATTTATGACTTGTTTACATTTTGGGCTTATCTGTTGGACGTGCATGGCCGGAGGGGGATTTAAGACAAACTGGATACAGCAGTTTGCGAGGAGAGTGATAATGCTGCGGTGAGCCTTGCTGCCAGGAAAAATAAAACACACTGCATGACTAATACACATGTCATACATTCCCAATCAATGGAGGGGTTGGATTCAATGGAATATTCCACAAATCACATCCTTGCCAGATTCATTAGGCTTTTGTATCCACAGAAAATAATAGTTTGTGCTCTGTATTTCATGGAGTGACCCCAGGACCCGGGTAATGTGACTGGCCATTCTTGTGGCTGACGTCGTGCAGTTATGCAAAGAGTGGATACATTTGTTCCGTTATTTTCCAAGATTCAGGGACAGCGATGACAGGCGTCTGAAAAGTACTGACCGTGCTGATTTCTCCCTTTTCCACAGCTCGGCTCATGCCTGTCCACCAGTAGCTCTACTGTACCAAATACCTGCTAATAGAAGCAGTAAGAAAGTCTATCCGTCCACCTACAGTATTATGTCAGTTTCCATTCATTTCTAACGAGCTTCTCAGACCTTTATTTGCTGTTTGATTCTTTCCACTACAGCTCAGAATTTAATCTGTTCTCTCGTTTTGGAAAAGTCTCATTTTAGCCAGACATGGAACATCCAGCCTTCATTCCAGTGTAAATTCTTTGGAGTCACGTGGTGTCCTGCAGTGTGTGGATGGAGGAAGGAAGAGGAGGTAAACATGTGAGAGGGCTGTTCAGAGGGCCTGTAGCAATTAACCAACGACTCATACCTGCTGCTCCGCCGTGTATTTATGGCCTCTTAGGACTGATAACCTCTCACTTTGCTGATTCAGCATCCAATTATTGTGATGCCAGCAGATTATCCCTCCCTGGAGGGAAAGCTGCATGTCACAGCAGCGGTCCACAGATGCAAAGAATGTGCAAAAACAAATGTCAAACACAAGCACTGATATTTACACAGTGTGTCCTTTTGAGTGAAGGTGCAAATTGCAGTGAGATGTGCAAAATGAATGTAATTATAACTTATAACAAGCTCAAAAGTTAAAGTGAAATGAGTTATTAAGTTTTATGGCAACCAGCAGGACTGATCCTCTGTGCTGCTGGTAAAACACCTCGGTTGCCCAAGGAATGAGTCCTAAAACCTGGAAATGAGTTCACATTTTAGCTCTCCCGGTTCCCTCACTTCAAAGTCAATGGGTTTTTTGAAAAGGGTTGTTGGTTAGATGCCTGAGATAAGGAATTTTGAAGCCTTTGTGTGTCTTTAACAAGAATGTGGTACATACACCAAAGGCACCCTTTGGTGTTTCCATGAGACCCACCCTTTAACGCCAGTATGTGATGCACAGCCGTCTCCTGGTTAAAACTCGTGACATGTGATCAAGATTGTCCAACGGTTACTGTTAGGTTTAAGCTAGGTTTAGAAAAAACATTGCGTAACACACTGTAGATATGTCAAGTGAGTGACATGAGTACATCAAGGTAGAAGTTACATAACGTTATATTAAAACAGCACTGACTACTGGTTTTCATGGAACATGAACACCGGTGTCCTTGCTGAAAGTCAGTAGCCCCTTTTACACTGCCAGATTTTCCGCGAATGTTGGACCGTTTTGCTGGCAAGCTGCGAGCGTTTAGACACACAGAGCTGGATTGGCGAGTTGATCAATTTTCCGCCTCGTAGGGTAGTCATATTGGCAGAACCCTTTTAGTTTAAACAGACTGAGGCGGCCTTCTGCAACGGGAGGGGCTGTTGATGACTTCTGGGAGGAGCTGTTGATGACGCCACACGTGCCCACTGGCGGTGGATAAACAGGAAACAGCTGATAGCAGGAATTAGCGAGCAGCTAGTAGCAAGAGGGAAACACAAACCTGACAGACACTGTAAAGATGAGCAACTGGGTAGACAAGGAATTGCGCGCCCTCCTTGTCCTCGCAAACGAAGAGGCCATTAACCGTCAGGTGACGGGGACGGTGAAGGACGGGCCGACTTATGAGAGAATCGCCGAAGGACTGACCAGCCGTGGCTTCCCTCCCACGTCACTGTTTACGTCACACGCTGAGCTACACATTTTGTTACTTGCTCACGCCCCCCATTGCCCCGAAAAAGGCCCATTCTGTATAAACAAAAGTAGGTAGGTGGCATTTTGCTGCACTCCCCAACTTTGTTTTTATACTGCCAATGCTGAAAAAACACTGATTGGCTGCAAATTTGCACAGTTCCTGTTTAAAAAGGGCTATTTGTTTGTTCAGCACGTTCTCATCCCAAGTTGCCACATCTGTGCTTTGTCAGTAGACTTTCATGACTACATATTGCGTGCTAGGTGTATTGTGTCTGCTGTTGACTTTCTGGGATGTCGCAACCAACAACGGAATGTCAACACATGGTTAGGTTTAGAAAAAACAACACGGTTTGGCTCTACATTGATATCAGGCTCCCAGGTGAAAGTTTGGGGTTTGTTGGACCCATCCACCGTCTCTGTCACCCACCCTAAAGGGACTTTCCAGCTCCTTATATTCCATCAGGCATTATTGGCAGCATTTCAGTTGACATTGTCCAGTGATCAGCGACGGATCATATTGCCACGACAGGTGCCATCCAGCCGACTGGCAGCATGATGCCGAAATCACTGACGAAGTGTTGATATTTGATTATGTTGGAATGCAAATGGCCTCGTTTGTTTGACCCATCCACCACTCCTCCCTCCCTCCCAGGCTACATGGACTGTCTTGCCCTTGATGCTACATCAGTTTCTCTGAACGTCAAATATTGCAGCGCATGTGTTTGCATTAGAAATAGTTAAAAGCCTGGTGCATCTCATAGAGACATCAAAGGGCGTACCACATGCTAAGGGGTGTGACAAAGCATCTTGTGTTTCCAGCCCACACTGTCTAGATACACTCTGTGAGGTGTTTATCGGTGTAAACCAATCTCTGCACCTTCCCATGGATGGATAAAGGGGTCAGACAGGCCAGTCCTGCGGAAGCCCACAATCAGATCCTTCATCTTAGTAATGTCCAGAGTAAACAGGAAGGGGGAGGGGACAGTCCCCTGGGGGCCCGGTGTTGCATATCATAGTTCCTGATATGCAGTTCCTCAGCCTTACAAACTGTGGCCTGCTGGTCAGGTAATCTGTTATCCAGGATACACATGGTGTTTTTACCTGCGTGGCCCTGAGCTTGTTGCCCAACAGCACAGGCTGCATGGTGTTAAAAGCACTGGAGGCCATGTGATCACTGTTAGGAGAGCTATCTGATTAACCGAATTGTCCCCTAGCCCACATTAACATTACAGCGGCCAAACCAAAGCTTGTGTTATATAATTTTCCATCAGACAGGACCTTGCATCAAAGTAAATTGCTTTGTCTTTTGGAATTCTGCACCTCAAGTGTCAGAATGATATTGACAGAAACGCCAAACAATATATTCTCTGAGGATCGTGACCCTAATTAAAAGTACGGTCATGCTTTCCCAGCAGGACTCCTCTTATTGCGCTTTGTCTGTGCGGTGTGTCTGATCATGGTGTTCCAGACACTTCCCTTTGCCATTTTAAATAATTTCTCAGTTTTTAGACCAATGTGTCTGCAATTAGGTCATTACTGTGATGTTTTTGTTCTGCACATCCCATCAGTCAGGCCGTGGGTTGGTTCTGTGGTGCCTTTTAGTAGCAGAGTGTACAGAGGAAATATGTTCATTTTTAATAGGACCTCAGGATTTACGGGTAACGCCAAGACAGAAAACAGTGTGCCATTTATGTAGAAATTTTCAGTGCATCTGATTTTCATGCCCAAGTCTTTCACATACATGCAATAGGATCTGTGTGCAAGTTCGATGACACAGCGCTAAACTGAAAGTAGCCAGATTGGCCAGTGGAAGTCTGTAGTGCGCCTGCTCTATGGGCTGATCATCTCTGGATCGTACAGGTAATTTTATAACCTGCAAGTTGAATCATTTTGGTTCATGCGCCACTGAGAAACTCTCATAGGAATGAACAGGGTCTCACCTTCAAGCTGTAACCAGGTGTCTTAACACATACATGATTAGCATGCTGACATTAGCATTTAGCTCAAAGCTCTGCTGTGCCTGAGCACAACCTCACAATGCAACCAGCATCTTGTCTTGTTTGACAGCAGCTACAATCTTCCTAACCTTAACCAAGCATTTTAGTCGCCAGGCCCTGACCATGCATTCTTCATAGTCTGTTTGCTGTAACAAATATTGAAGCTGTCATGTCATGTCGTTTCAAAAACACTGTCACTGAATGTACTTTGGGTTTTTCCAGAACTGTCAGCATTATATCAGCATTCCTGTCTGGTGGTACGGTCGATTATTGGATGGATGTTTGCCACTTGTAACTTGTGTCTCTGCAGGCAGCAATCTTTCCCATAAGCTGTCATAACCGCTCACGCAAACTAGCCAGTTTATCGTCTGTTTGTCCCAAACAGAAGCATGCAGTGTGACAAAACACTTACTCCATGCAAGGGAGGACAAGATGGCTTGCATTTACAACACCCGATGTAAAAGCTTTTGATTACTGCTGAGTGATGGTAAGTACTAAAGCATATTTATTTATACAAAAAATGTTTTGACTCAAAAAATCTATTTCAGACACTGTTCCCACACGTACCCACCCACCTGTCTATTCGTCAGCCAGGGGCACATTTTTTCACGGTATCAGCAAACCATCCAGCACATAATGAAATCAACCTTAAATGCACGTCTTGGTCATTGTACAACATGGTTGCAACCTTGACTTCCTGTTTAAGTCCCTAGAAGGTGGCTTCCTGCCCTGAGACTCATATGATTTCTATGAAAGGAGAACTGTCTTGCAGACAGAAGCAAGAGCTGTCAAAGTAGAGGTCCTGCTGTGTGATTCAGTGGCTGCTGTCCGCAGACACGCCACATATTCCTGCTTGAACTTATGGACACAGATTTATTGTTTTTAAAAGAATCAATTTGAAGCCGCTCTGCATGGACCCTTTGTTGTAATTGACCCGTACAATCCGGCTGTAACTCTTTTTGTGGCTCTCAGGGTTTGAACATTGTTTTTTGGGGAAAATAGTTCCATGTGTTTCAGTGTTTTCACATAAGTCTTTGCAGAGAGGAGCAGTTAGTCTGCAGCATTAATCGTGCAGTGTTGAGTCCCAGCAGATGATTTGTGTCACTGGATGATTGCAATGGTCTCCTGTGATCAAACAACAGAATGTACCCTGTAGCCTTCATACTGACCATTGTTTTCCATCTCCTGTCTCTTTTGTCATCTTTTTTTTTTCTCATTGTTTTTTGCTCATTAGTGAACTGTACAGGACTGCCAAGTTATGAACCGTAAATATTCTCCATTGTTCTCTGTTTCAGTTTACTTTCTTTAAAATGAATGATGACACCCATCAAGTGAAAATCCATGGAATCTGTTGTGTGTAATGAAATTAATTGTTACAGTAATCTTCTGGGGATAAGCCTCCACACAATGAAACACAACAGCAAATTTATTTTCTGAAAGTTGGCTGTTGACATAACGTAGCTCTAATATGTGGCAACTTAGGGTGCATAATACATTGTGTCAGCATTGACATCGCAATGCACAATCGCTGCATTGAGGGACGTGCAATGTCAAATAGGGCAATAAACTCAAAGAACTGATTTGATCCTCGATACAAATGGAAAACTTGCACAGTTCTCATTTTCCATGACTTATACCGGCCCAGTTTTACGCCTTTATACATTACGCGTATAGGGCTTCCCCCCAATAGTCGACCAGAAGGACACCTTTTTAAAGTAAATCAACAAAGCAAATTGATTTAAATCTTATTTATCTGATCGTTTTCAAATTTTTCATGTTCATAATGAATCATCCTTACGTACTAAAGTTTGTTTTGGAGTTCCGCAAGGTTCTGTGCTTGGACCAATCCTATTTATTCTATATATGCTTCCTTTAGGTAACATCATTAGAAATCACTCTATAAATTTCCATTGTTATGCGGATGATACACAGTTGTATTTATCGATGAAGCCAGAAGAAAGGGATCAATTGACTAAACTTCATAATTGTCTTAAAGACATAAAAACCTGGATGAGCACCAATTTCCTGATGTTAAATTCAAACAAAACTAAAGTAATTGTTCTTGGCCCCAAACAACTCAGAGACTCTTTATCTGATGACATAGTTTCTCTCGATGGCATTGCTCTGGCCTCTACCACTACCGTAAGAAACCTCGTAATAACATTTGATCAAGATCTGTCTTTCAATTCTCATTTAAAACAAACCTCACGGACTGCATTTTTTCATCTGCCTAATATTGCGAAAATTAGGCCTATCTTGACCCAAAGAGATGCAGAAAAATTGGTCCACGCTTTTGTTACCTCGAGGCTGGATTACTGTAACTCTCTACTATCAGGTAGCTCTAGTAAATCATTAAAAACTCTTCAGCTAATTCAGAATGCAGCAGCACGTGTACTAACAGGAACTAAGAAACAAGATCATATTTCTCCTGTTTTAGCTTCTCTGCACTGGCTCCCTGTAAAATCCAGAATTGAATTTAAAATCCTTCTGTTAACTTATAAAGCTCTAAATGGTCAAGCTCCGTCATATCTTAGAGAGCTCATAGTGCCATATTATCCCACCAGAACTCTGCGCTCTGAGAACGCAGGGTTACTCGTGGTCCCTAAAGTCTCCAAAAGTAGATCAGGAGCCAGAGCCTTCAGCTATCAGGCTCCTCTCCTGTGGAATCATCTTCCTGTTACGGTCCGGGAGGCAGACACCGTCTCCACATTTAAGACTAGACTTAAGACTTTCCTCTTTGATAAAGCTTATAGTTAGGGCTGGCTCAGGCTTGCCTTGTACCAGCCCCTAGTTAGGCTGACTTAGGCCTAGTCTGCCGGAGGACCACCTATAATGCACCGGGCACCTTCTCTCTCTCTCTCTCTCTCTCTCTCTCTCTCGTATCCTATTACTGTATCTTTTTTTACTCGGCCATTCTGGATGTCACTAACTCGGTTTCTTCTCCGGAGCCTTTGTGCTCCACTATCTCTCAGGTTAACTCGTATTGCAGCGGTGCCTGGATAGTGTGACGTGTGTGGTTGTGCTGCTGCCGTGGTCCTGCCAGATGCCTGCTGCTGCTGCTGCTGCTGCCATCATTAATCATTAGTCATACTTCTACTGCTATTATAGACATATGATATTATCATACATGTATACTGCCTGATACTAATATATACTTTCAACATATTGTACCACAGTAGCCAGAACTATAACGACAGTATTATTACTTTCATGAATGTTGTTGTAAGATACTGTCATTACCGAGGATGTCATACAGATTACTGTATTGTGTCATACAGATTACTGTTAATTTGTCATGCTGATCTGTTCTGTACGACATCTACTGCGCGTCTGTCCGTCCTGGAAGAGGGATCCCTCCTCAGTTGCTCTTCCTGAGGTTTCTACCATTTTTTTCCCCCGGTAAAGGGGTTTTTTTGGGGAGTTTTTCCTTATCCGCTGTGAGGGTCTAAAGGACAGAGGGATGTCGTATGCTGTAAAGCCCTGTGAGGCAAATTGTATTTGTGATATTGGGCTTTATAAATAAAATTGATTGATTGATTGATTGATTTGAATTAAAATACATCCAAACCTAGACTGGACCATGTGGGACTTTAATTTGAAAGGACAGACACAGGAAGTGTCCACGCTCAGCAGTCAGACAGGAGTCAGGTTAATCTCCAGGGCTGGTACCTGCGGTTATTCCACAGGCTAGTTAATAACATGTCGGGCAGGAAATCCAAAGTGTGGGATCATTTTGAGAAGGTGAAGGACGAACCCAAGGTGATATGTAAACTCATCTTCATTGGTCGACTACAAACATGACGTATCATCTGAAACATGGAAGTAGTTCTCATTCTCCATGACTTATACCAGCCGAGCCTTCTGCTTTTAGACCTTACGTGTATATGCGACGTACTTTAGCAGCGTTTATTATGGCAAGCGAGACTCTCCTGCATGTGTTTGTGTAGAAAAGTACCGTAACCAGGCCGGCAAGTGCAGCAGACACAGTGAAGTGAGTGCTTTTCTGGAATGAAAATTGTGTTATGGGTCCCTGAACAGTCATGGAAAAGTTCTGAAATGTTTTTGTCCGTGAAAATGTGTGAGAACCCTGGTTAAATCATTACACTCACCATGCTCATTCCTGAGAGCTGGTGACACAACAACAATGCTGAAAAATAATGTTATCATAATCGAGAGACAAGATAAAGTTGTAATTAACCAGAATGATTTTTACCTATGTAAAACTGCTTGATTTCCAGTTAAGAAAACCTGTGTTGTCATATCAGAGAAATGAGCCAGATGTGCTGCTTTTTACTTCTAAATGGTCACTTCCTGTTTGTTGAGATGATGCCTTACCATACGCTCTACCTGCTACATTTCATTTGGACTAACGAGGGAAATCTCTGACGTCTTCGGTTGGACAGGGTGTTCTTTTCCATTTCAACTCCATTTTGTCATTTAGGCTGATAGAAATATTGTCTAGTGTAATACCACACTTTGCTAAGAAACTTGAAAACAGACATTAATGGCGTTATAAATGCCAAGCCTGGTGACTTATCAAGTACAGTGACAGCATGGCTGTGGTCTAGAGAGCACGTCAGCCTCAGATGATACACTGTACTTCACCGCTTCTGCATCTTGTCTTTGTTCTGCAGCTGTTTGGCAATTTAGGCGTCTTAAATGTCAGATATCTTTGGAACATTACAGTGATGTTCTTGCATTGTAGAGTAAGGCATGCTTTATGAGGCCGTCTAATAGCACTCCTAGGTGCTTACGTAAGCTTGATTTATTAAGGAGGCATTTGGCTCACATGGACTTTCGGTTGGTGTTAAGTGTTGCTGTCATACTGTACACTGCGGTTAGCAGGACTACGTCTTTAAAACAGTGGCATCAGCCTTATAGGAAAAGTGTGTATGGCACGTGTGGGTGTTTGGGTAACGTGTAGGGGCTCTCCTTACTAACCTGCAGGATTTCACTGCAGAGCATTCCTTCAGACTGCTGCCTTATATGGTCTGTCATCACCAGGTTACGGGCCCATTGTCTGCCTGCCTGGTTATTCGCTTCACAGTCGACACAGAGGAGGTTCACACAGTGAAAAGCATCAACATTAGAGCACTTCAAAACTTGGACTGGCTGCGTACTGCAGCATAACGTCACTATCTGTCAGTTATTGTTCCAGAATCCTGCACATAGTCATCTAAGTAACGCTGAACTGGAAGTGACGCTCTGTTTTGACGACTCTGGGTGTTCATTTGCACAAGTGTCATCAGGCATATGCCAGATCTTCTCCTCATACGGATGGTCAAATGATTCAACAGGCATGAGTAAACTCTGGCAAAAGCTTAAGTAGGTCTTGTGTGTGTATTTCTATGTGTGCTTACTGTATTTCATTAACTCTGAGACTGTCTCATCTAAATGAAATGTACCCATAGAGGATCACTGTAGAGACACTTGAGACAATATGTAGATTAATCTCACTTATTCAGATTTAAAGCTGAACAGTTGTAGCTGTAGAGTTTGAGGCATGTCATCACTCACCCCACAAGCTTCATCAGTTCAACTTAATGGTCATGATGTCACAGTTCTGAATTTCTAGTCATCTAGTTCACATTCAGTATTTTTCCATTCACCCTGGTTTTCCCACGCCTCACCCAACTCATCAAGGCAACTCAGTTCACCTGTTCCTCATTACTCACGGCCCAGCCTTACAGACAGTCTTTGCCAGATTGTTCTTTACCACTCATGTAAGACTCTCCAGGACTTTATTCCACACTGATTCCCCGTTACCGACCCTGCCTGCCTCTGACCTATCTGTCTCATTTGAATTCCGGTAAACGCACCAGCCTTCTGTCCCTGACTTTGAGATCTGCTTCTGCATCCTTGCTTCTGGTTTGCCTGGAGCTGTTTGGCATTACAGTCCGATGACAACACCACAGTGTGAGTGTTTCCATCTGCTTACCTATGGTTTCCTGTGATCCAGAGGAAGCACGCAGAATGCTCGGCTTCTGAAATGCTCCCAGTGTGGCAGGACGAAACAAAATTGTGTAGCAGCCAGTGCGCAATGTATCTGCACCCAGTGGAATCCAGGGCTGAGTCTTCTAGTGGTTCTGTGAGGCTGCTATAAGGCACAGTGGTGCTTTGAGTTAAACATCTAACACCAGATAACATGCTGATTTCAGCAGTTAGTACAGACTAGATAGCACTAAACAGAGGGTGATGGAAATGTCATTAGGTTTGTAGGCATTTGTTTATAAAACAGAGTTTTGATAAAGTTGAGAGTTAAGACAATCCATCCAAAGGTTATTTTACTCAAATGCACACATGTTGGCTTGCTGGTGATATTCGATGGAAACTCAGGGGATTTCCTGGACCAACATGGCGGACTAACCCACCAACTGACCAACATCCCCAGAGCCACGACTGATAACCTGTTAGTGCTCCCTGAAGGACAAACCATTTCTCAAAGATCACAAACATATCTTTATGACTATTTGTTTTGTGACCCTTCTGAAACGAAATAGTCATCGCACTGAGAATGGTTGCTCACACTCACCCTCCTGTCTAGCTTTCTTTATCTACATGAATCTCAGTTAGTGTGACTGTATGAAAACAGTTGTTAAATTTATGCAAGATAGATATGAAGCGTTAGGCCCACTACCCAGCCAACGTTTCTAAGTGGCTCCCATGTGGGTAGTAAATGGGCTGAAAAATGGGCCCCCAGAGGAAATGTCCACGGGGTCCATATTGACCTCATGCCATTTGCCCAAATGGTTATCCAAGTGGGCCCTAGATAAGATGTTCATTTTGGACCTGTTCTCTCTTGATACCCAGGTAGCACTAGAATAACCCATGTGGGGCCAACTTGGGTAAACCCACCCATGTGGGCAATTGGCTTAGGGCCAATATGAAACTTGTGGACTTGAACTCTGAATTTTGTCTGGATTCTGGTTCCAGTCTAGAGAACAGATCCGGAATTCACCAAATTCCCCAAAGTAAAACTTGGTTAAAGGTTAACTTAATGGCTTGGGGCTTTTCTTGTAAATTATATTCTTTAAATTAAAAAGTTTCACCGCATTTTCATTAGCTTGGTGCTCTTATTTTGAGGGAAAGGCGCATCCATCGAATTCTGGATCCTGTCTCTCTCGCCTTGGTTCCGGTACCTCACCAGAGTGACCTCCAAACAGCCCCAGACTAGGCTACATTATCTGATTATTAGCTGATAGACCTGCATAGCTTATGGGGTGCCGTTTGTAAAGTGGCTCACGCTGAAAATAACATCAACATTTTGCCACATTTAGCTTCAAACAATGTTTAAAAAAGTGTTGTGAATTTTTTAATGTCACCTTTTACCACATTTACAGCAATATTTGTTAACTTAGAAATATATTAAATAGTTAAATCTAAATATTAAATGTGGCACCTAAATGTTAAATGTTAAATCTAAATGTTAAATCTAAATATTAAATCTAAATCTGAATCTAAATGCTAAATCTAAATCTAAATATTAAATCTAAATCTAAATCTAAATGTTAAATCTAAATGTTCTGGGTGAAACTAAATGTTTGGAGAAAGTTTATTTGACGTGTACTTTGAGTTGTTAGTGTCCCTTCGGAGGGAATCGCCTTGTTGTTTACAAATACTTCCGTCAATTTGTCACGATCCAGGATTTTTTGTTTGTAGTCTTTTCTCTAGGATTTTGTTTGTGAGTTTTTGCTCCATTCACGTTTAAGCTGTTTCCTGTTTTATTTTGTAGATTCATATTTATGTGTCATGTCTGCCTTTATTTCCTGTCTTTGTGCGTTTTCCCGCCTTAGTCTTACTCAGCCTCGCCCTGATTAGTTTCACCCACCTGTTCCTACTCCCCCAATCAGTGCCTTTCCCTCATTTACCCAGCTACACACCTGCCCTGCATCAGCCTCATTAGTCCTTCTCTGCTCCAATCAGCTCCCTGCCTGTTCTCCTGCCTCATCACTTCATTCCCCTCACCTGAGCTTTTCAGCCCTTTTTCTCCACCTGCACTTCATCCCCTCGTCAGACTGGTTTGTATTTAAGTCCTGGTTTTCAGTTCAGTCTTTGTTGGATCCTTGATTTGGTTGTGTGATGTTCTTTTTTAACTCCTGTGGTCTGCTGTCTCCAGTGTTGGGGTCCACCCTCTCCCCGCCACATAACAAAGCACCTGTCATGGTGACGTAAATGTGCTCTGAAGTCATTAGGGCTCATACAGGTTAAGGATATGTAATAACAAAATAGTCGATTCCTGTTCGACTGCAGTCCATCTGTTGAGAAGGCACTGAGGAGCAGGTCCCTTCCCCAGGTGACGCCATGTACCCAGAGGACATGAACAGGTGTCTTTAATCACTTATCAGCTGCTAAATACCATGTTATCGCCTCTTCTCAGGCAGTTTCACATCATGTAGCTTTAACTGGAAAAGCACAGGTGCAACTAATAACATTAGGCTGCTAATAAGATTGAGATGTCCCAGTAAACCCAGTCAGTGAGCATCCATACACATGCACATGGCACATGTGTGTGCAATTCAGCTGTTCGTCATATTACTAACTCAACCTGTGCTGTTCTTTTCTCTGTCTCCTCTCTTCTCGAACCCGAATATATTTTGTGTGACAGCCTTAATCCAGGGCAAACCCCATTTTCCCAGTATGTTACCTGTTGTCTGCAGTGTGAGGGGAGCCTCTTCCAGTAAAGCCACCCCAACCTGCTCTGGAGTATCACTTACATTAAAGAACAGAGTTGACATTTATAAAGAGACATTTTATGGCCCGGCACTCTGTATCCCAGCAGTGTATCCCATTAGTGCTAATGCTCCTGAGCTGAATGGTGCACTATAAGATGAATCTCTGAGAGTGGGAGTGATGGGAGCAAGCCTGGGGTCTAAGATACAGGGTTCCCAAGGTCATGAAAAACCTGGAAAAGTCATGGAATTTTTAGAAAATCATTGAAAGTTTTTGAAATCTCATTGGATTTTGTTGTGTGTAATGAAATTAATTGTTACAGTAATCTTCAACGTAATGTGACATAACAGTAAATTTATTTTTTGCAGGTTAGATGTTGATATATCGTAGCTTAATAAGAGTCAGCTTAGGGCTGCATGATGTATCGTTTCAGCATCGACACTGTGATGTGCAATATTCACACTGAAGGATGTGCATGGTCAAGTAAGGCAAATTGACTCAAACAACTTATCTGATGCTTGATACAAATGAAGAACTTGCACAGTTCTCATTTTCCATGACTTATAGCGGCCAAGCCTTCTGCTTGTAGATGTTAAGTGTATATGTGACGTAGTGTGGCGGTGTTTGTTATGGGAAGTGAGAATCTCCTGCATGTGTGTGTGTAGAAAAGTGCTGTAACCAGGCCGGTGAGTGCAGCAGACACAGTGACACGTTCTGCGCCTGCGTGAGAGAGAGCGGAGTGAGAGAGTGGTACATCCTGTCAGCCGAGGGGTTTCCTATCTGTGCAGCCGAGCACCGCAGCACCTCCACAGACTATTACATCCAGACGGTCCCGGTGTTTCCTCCGCAGGCTCCACTTCACTCAGCTGCCCGATAAACCTGCTGCTTCTTCCCACTTTAACCTGAATAACAAACCAGGGCTCGGTGCTCCGGTTGGATCCAAACGGAGAGCCCGACTTTGGTCGACGGCCAACCGTCGGCTTGGTGTGTCAGGGCCTTTATAGGTGTTCTGCACATGTCCAACTGGTAGGAGGCCCTGCTGCAAAATCCAGAACACGTTGGAGGGATTACCTCATCTGGCCTGGGGACACCTTAGGGTCCCCCAGGAGTAGCTGGTAGCGTTGCTGGGGAGAGGGACATCTGGGGTGCTTTCCTCAGCTTGCTGCCCCCACGACCCAGCCCTGGATAAGTGGATAAAAATGGATGGATGGATGGAGCCCCTAAAGAAACCCTGGGCAACAGTTTGCTTTGTCCGACAAGTGCACTGGATTTTGATTTAAAGTCTTTTTTAACAGCCCCCAGGAAACTAAATGACATGATGACATATGGCAGGCCTGTACTGCATGAAGTCACTGCACACTCTGAACGGTCACGTTTCCATTATTTCTATCTATAGTTGGTGTAATGTAGTGTGAGGCTGCCTATTTTCCACATCGCTGTTAACGACACTGGGGATCCTGTATAGAGAGAACAGATATTGAAAGTCATTTGTCCCGGTGCCCTAAATAGAATGTAAAGTTTCTCTATATCTCATTTACACATACAAGTGGACTGCAAAGTTTTCAATCTCTGCAGGACAAACATGATTTAGAGCAGAATGACTTTTTCAGACACCTGGGGGTATTTGCAGTTTTCAGTGGTCCTAAACTACCTCCATGGATTGGAGAGAACATTGTTTGAAAAATATCATAAGATATCTTCAGACCCCACACCAGAGAAAACACAAAAATACAAGTCTGACATGCTGTGGCTCAATGTAAGCAAACTAATTTCATATATGTTGTGACTGTCCCAGACTGACTTGATACCAGAGGGACCTTCACAAAACATAAAGCACAGTGTTTAAGACTTAAATACTCCTGAACTTGGAGAGTCTTTATCTGGGTCACGTTCTGTTTGTGAAACAGATGAGGGATACAAAGCTGCTGCAGGCCGTCTTGGCAGCAAGTAAAAAATCAATCACTAGAAAGCAGCTAAATCCAGTATTACCTACTTTGGAAGATTGGTACGGTATAATTTTAGAAATATTCAAGATGGAAAAAGCTGACCTTCTCTTTGAGGATCCAAAAGAACAAATAGTATCAAATCTGGAATAAATGGATTGAATTTTTAACCCCATTACGTGCAGACTGTGTATGACTCCACTACTGTGTCACCTCTTCTCAGTAAGTCCCACTGTTTACATACAGAGTTTTACTTGTAACTTCAACAGCAAGTAAAGAAAGCAGAGAGTGGGAGTAGGGATGTGACATTTTACTAACTGTAAATGATTTCACACTAAGGTTCTTGAGAAAGTTAAGGGGTGAGTCGGTGAGTGGAAAAGGTGGTGGATGTGTTCACTTCCTGCAAGATTGTAAAGCCAGACCCTGTTCTGTCTTCCTAAACCCAACCATGTGTTTTTGTTGTCTGAAGGAAAAAAACATCAATGCCTGGTGTTGTACTGACGTGCATTTATTTTGAAAGAGACTGTATGTTACTGGTAAAATTCCTGTGAAAACGGAAGCGTCTTTTGAAAGAAGGCAAAGCATGTAAAATGACATGGCGTCCCAGAACATCAAATGTCGACGTGGAAAGTCCATGACCAAACGTTGATATGTGACGAGGTCGGAGTGAGAATGTGTTGCCATTAGGCTTGTCACAATACCAGAATTTCAGTTGTCGATACCAGTGAATTTCCACGATTCTTGATACTCATGCGATACCACGATAAAAATCAAAAAACAGAACTCATGTATTTCTAAATTCACTACTTTATTAAAACTGTTTCAAACTTTAACTTTTAGGCCTCATTTACAGCACAAGCGTTGCAGCAGCACACATGCATTCACACCAAAATCGAACAGACGCGTTGTGCAGCAGCCGCTGCTGTCCCGTTAAAATACAAACCACACCTGAACAGTTGGTGACAGTAGTGCACCGTGTTTGCAAATCTCCAGTAAACCCCAAAGAAGAGGGAGTTTGGACCCAAAGCCCAGGGTGGACAGGTTCACACGCTCGTGATTATCCCAATGCTTGGAGAATTAATATTTAGCGCTACAAATCAGTAAGTACATGATACATGTGCCTGTCAGGTCTCGCTTGGTCAAGGGGTAGATGTCTACGGTGGCCGAGAGAGGTCACAACACACGTAAACTCGTGTTTTTTGTTGAATACCGCGACCATTCCCTCACGACAAGCGCAAAAAATCAGCTTCTCCACTAACCTGCTAACATGCTCGGCGAAAAGAAAACGCGAGTAAACAGCGACCATTTGCGAGCGCTACGTGAATGCATCTCTTCCGGTGTAAATGAGGCCTAACCCTCTCCACACACAACTCCTACTACTGGACTTTTCAACAAGCCGAGGTGTTGTGGCTCCAGCACCACTTGTAAAAGCCATGGTTTCTAACAAAGACGATGGAGAACAAGCGTTCTTCTTCGGCGCTCATCCTTGGCGCCGACTGACGCACGTATACTGCCCCCGTCAGTTCCGACAGGAATCAACACGGCTTGCTGAGGGCAAAGTTGTATCTGGTACTTATGGTACCAAAAAAACACTAGTACCGACATATTTTTCGCGTGTTGACATCGACTTGGTACCAAAGTATCAGTTCTCATGACAACCCTAGTTGGCATAGCTGTAAATGCAGGGTGCTAACTAAACTAGCAGCTATTGTAGAGTTATATCCCACCTCTCATCTAAATATGGTCAGAACAAGATGATGACAGCCAAAAAGCCGACCTTGAAGCGAGAGTCGACAAACCAATGGGTGACATTGCAGTGGCTATGTCCATTATTTATACAGTCTATGGTTTTAGTGGACTATAATGGGGACAGTTGTTTTCCCCAAAACTAAAGCAGACCAGAGAAGGAGTTTTGAGAGCTGGAAATCTGGCCAAGCAATCACTGAGGTACTGGTATTGATCAGTGCCCCTCCACTGACAGAGCAGGGTCCTCATGTTACACAGCAGGAACATCTGACTCACTGCCACTTAAAGAGCATCCCTACAGGGCGATCTGTGACGCATATCCAGGTGTGTTCCGGTGCATTGTTAGTGCGGCGGCGAGGCTGCTGAAAGAAGCTCTCTATTCACACTGAGCCGCCTGATCACCGAGATGAGGCAGGAATTTAATGGTGTTTCCACATGAGCAATGTGGAAATGAAACAGTGAAACTTTTATACTCCTCTATAGCCTACAGCTTTTCCTCTGTAGCTTATGTATGTTATTTGCTACCTACTCACACCCTCGGAGACTTGCTTCTCCTCACTGGTTACAGCAGGATCCAGGCTCGGATGGAAGTTTTCGTTTCCTTTATATTTGACTTTTTTATTTTAGCTCCTTGATTTAATTTTGTATCTGGAGACACAGCTTCTGGCAAACTCACAAAAATTATCAACGCCGTCCTCTAGTTACTGAATTACTTATTCGAATGCTGAGTATCTCCAAAATTTTGATGTTTTTAGGAGAGGGGGAGCCAGGAGGAGAAAATAAAGTTCATTGCAGATTTCTCTTGCAAAGCAGGGACGTGACTGAATACATGAGATTTAAGCTCACATGTGGAGACACATGCCAGCTATCTCTTGTAGCGAAAACAAGTGATTCATACTCTCCAAAATAGTGTAACATTACCTGTTTTAACTTACCGTGAATGTTTTTTAGTCGTCGAAGTCAAATAAAAGTGATGCCTGTGTGTGTGTGTGTGTGTGTGTGTGTGTGTGTGTGTGTGTGTGGGTGTGTGTGTGTGTGTGTGTGTGCGTGTGTGTCTGTTCTCACTTGCTCCTTATCTATTAATACAACATGTATTTTCAAAAATGGAAAAGTGTTTTGTCATTGCAGGGCTTTTACACACATTTTTTTTTTAATTGGAGATGTTTTTCATTTACCAAAAATGCTTCAATATCTCACACGTGGCACATCTCACATCTTTTCCTTCATAAAAGCTTCGTAATAAATATTAATTGTATGATTTATTGTTTTCTTTCTCCAGAACTTTAGTGTGAAGTCATTTACAGTCAGTGAAGTGTCACATCGCTCCTCCCACTCTCTCCTTCCTTTACTTGCTGTTCAGACTACAAGTGAAAATTTTCTTTCATTTAAACATTCCAAGGCGGCGATGAATCTGGGTCACAACATGATTGAAGAGATAAGAAACATAAATCTTATCATTTCTGTTTTTATTTGAATTACACAAATCTGTAAACTTGCATTTTCTACAACTCCTTGAAATGAAACAGTCTGAGAAGGAAAACTCAATGCTTGGCATAACTGTTTACAGATTATGTCAACATGTAAAGACAACACATTCTCACTCTGACCTCGTCACATGCCGCCATTTGGTCACATCGAGATATGATGTGCAAAGTACCCTGGGGGTTCCACTGGTTGTGGTTGAGGTGGATCATCTTGAGCAGAAGACAGACCCTAAAGCAGCTGTTAATTACAGGAAGTGGCCAATCAGACTAAACTATGGTCTATTGTGGACTTCCTGGTTCAACTTTGACCTAACATACATACCATCGCTGCACCAGCGGAAATATCCTGTGCAATGACAATGAGACATTTTGACCATCATTTATGGCTTTTTTTTCTACAACACAATCATTTAGACACTTTTGTCCAAATCTATTCACAATTCTTCTCCTCACACATCCTCACACACAGCTCATTGAAACTGAAGAGCGGACGAGGAGAGAGAGGGAGCAGCAACAGGCAGAGGAACATGTCTGAATCCAGCTAAAGGTAAACACAGACGTTCATTTCTCCTTTCTGTTACGTTGTCAGATAATTATACTAACAATCCGAGCCTATCTGTGTGGGGGAAAAAATGCACTTTTAGTGGACGTATTTTGACGTTGTATGACGCTGTCTGAGTGCCCTATTATTTAATAAAGCGCACGCTCACGGGCTGCAGGCAGGTCAGCCCTAGCTTCATACTGGAGACATGTCACATATTGAACATCCTATCACTCACGAAACTCAACTTTATAATTATACAGCACCTTTCATACAAACATGCAGCCCAAAGTGCTTCACATGGCAAAATTAGAATGACACAGGCACAATTTAGAGGATAAAACAAACAACTATACATAAAGTTTTGCAAGACTGGAAAATTACAAGAATAAGACAATAAAATATCTAAAAAGCAAACCTGAACAAAACTGAACAAACTAACAAAAAAAGATGATTAAACACCCATACAATTAAGAGAATGTAAATAAATGAAATAGAATAAAAATAAACAGGAGGGATAAAATAAGGTAAAAAACACGTAAAAATCAAGACTGCAATGTTACTCTCCAATGTTTTAACCTTAAATCAAGAACAAGTTGGAAAAAGTGATCAAGTTGTGCTTTAAGATCATAACCTGCAGCATCTGTATAAGAATGGGTCACCGCTAAAGCTAGGATTATTGTCTCAGACTCTCAGCATCCCCTCCATGTTGAGTTTCAGATCAGGGCCGAGGTTTTGCCTCCTTAAATGTAGCATGTAGCGTTGAAGCGTTGTAAATGATGCGTTGCAGATCGTCCTTTGTTCCGTCAGCTGTTAGTGATCTTAACCAGCACTGACCACAAATGTCCATGGTTTACCCCTGACAGTGTGTGATACTGGAGTCTGTGTGTTATTTATTGTCCTGTCTATTTTGTTGTACTCATGACCTCTCAAATTGCCCCCCGGGGACATTTGAGATACCTCCCACAGGAGATCATTGTTTGCATAATCATGTGTATATATCATGTGTATATTGACCTAAAAACCATAACAGCTAAAACATTTATTCTTTCTGCAGCTAAGGCTTCTGTCCTCTGTTAACACATTGTATGGTTGTGACATGACGTCATTGCACTACTTTACGTGTAGAGCAAACCCCAACGGTGGCACCAAAGGAATGAATGATAAAACGATCAAAACTTTTTTGCACTCTGCTCTTAAAAATGAGCACATCTCAAAAACCTAATAATATACATAGACCAAATAACTTATGGAGTGTTAAGAAATGTTTTCTTTATGTTTCTACATTTAAGAATCTTTTGGATCAGTGTGAGGTGGCACAGTGGTTCAGTGGTTAGCATTGTTGCCCCACAGCAAAAGGGTTCCTGGTTCAAGCACTAGAGGGAGTTTGCATATTCTCCCCATGTCAGTGTGTGTCCTCCAGGTGCTCCAGCTTCCTCCCACAGTCATGCAGATTAATTGATGATTCTTAAACCTCGTTCAGATGACACGATTTTCACTGCGATTTTGACGTCACAGAGGATCTTGAGAGCCACCTTGGGTCGGAGGTGAGTCGACAGACAGTCCTCATGTGTGAACAAGCCTACGAGCAAGTCGCCCCCTCGTCTGAGACTGGGACTGGATATCTGGCATGCTAGGAAACTGGAGAAGTTTGACTCGACTGACGAAGAGCATCAGCCAATGAGAGGCGGGATACGTCCCACGTCAGCACGCAGGAGGACCGAAGAAATGTGAGGATGACAAGCCGCAGGGTTGCCAGGTCCAGTCGCTTCTTTTGGGTTGTTTCCATAGCCCTGGTTGCGTTTCCCAGCAAGCAACAGCAACAATGGCGGCGTCCACAGGATCACGGGGAGGGCGTTGTGTTTGGACCCAGGATAATAAAGAATATCCGTGCCTTTACAATGTGTCATGTCCAAGTTTGGTGACATCACCACGTCATCTGGGGCTCTGTCAGCGAGGGCTCGGTGGAGAAATCTTGTGGTGTGCACACACAGGTCGTAACGCAGTTGGCGAGACTCCCGCTGACAGAAACACACGTCCCCAGGTATGAACACTGAAAAGAATACGATTGTCTCCGCGACGCAAAATCAGGGTGAAAATCTTGTAATGTGAACTAGGCTTAAATTGTCCGTAGGTGTAAATGTGAGTGTGAATGGTTGTCTGTCTCTATGTGTCAGCCCTGTCCAGAGTGAACCCTGCCTCTCACCCAGTGTCAGCTGGGATAGGCTCCAGCCCACCTGCGACCCTCAACAGGATAAGCAGTTAGAAAAAAACAAAATGGATTAAATGATGAAAAAGTCTGATTTTTGTTTTTCTTTAATGACACAATGTCAATACTTTTATGAGTTACTTTGGTTTATTGACCTACAAAGTCTTTGGTTGTAAAGATTTTAGGGATATGACGCATTTGAAGTCCAAGAAATGACATCAGAGTAAGCAAAAATACCCATGTAGGCACTGGCGGACCGTTTCTAGAGACTTCTGCAGAGTTCAAAGGGTTAAAAGAATATAGAAAGAAAAAAGAATTACACATATCCTCACTGTGTTGCATATATGGCTCTGTCATGTGTACTTCCTGTGCTCTGGAGGAGGTCTTCTGCCTCCTATGTGTCATGATCCTTCCTCTCCGGGGATCAACAGGCGAGAATGTCACAGGCTTTTATTAAAGTTACTGTAAATGGCATCACAACAAGCTTCCAGAGAAAGACAATAAAATCCATAATAGCCTGTTTCAGTAGAGTGGAACCTGTTAGCATTTTTCTCTGATCAGCAGAGGTTTCCAGTGCTCGGGGGGAGCAGGGATGAAATTAATGACTCACAACTGAGCTATTCAAAGTAATTTCCAAGAATGTGTTATTCTTGTAACAATACTGGAATGAGCTTCTTGGCCACGCCGCTCTCAAAATCGTATTTGTGATCCACTGTTTTCCGCCGTTGCTAAGGACACTATCTCTGCTTGACACATGAATCTGGCATCAAACAATGGTCTCATCTTCCCAAATAATCCTCCCAGAGATCTCAGGGCACTGCCTGGATAGTTTATGCAGCGCGGGCGAAGCATATGTCAAAGCGGGGGCCTGTTTTTTCACTCTGTAGCATCATCGTTTCATTCACATTCTGTGACGTGTTTTCTTGCACAAGCTGTGAGTGATTCAACCTGTTCACATACGTGTTGAAAGGAGGCTCTTAAGATGACAGATTTGTGACATTAGGCACGTGCTGCAGATATTAAAAGCATGCTTTCACTTTTTCCCTCATTAGTGCGCGGCCATTGTCTGCGACGGCTGCGTTTCATTTGGAGACAAGGTTGAAATTTATATCAGACAAATAGGACCAATATTTGGAGCACATGAGGGATTTCTTTAAGCGATGCGGTGTTTTCCAACCCACCAACCAACCATCAGAAAAGGGTCTGGAGCAGTTTTTTCCATTCTTTCATGGCAAAGTCTTTCCATTGCATTTCTGGGAAGTCATGGAAAAGCCGACCTGACAGCAGTGACAGTAAAACGCCTATGACACCTGTGACATTTTCCAGTAGTCCTGGTGTCAGCCAGCACATGTGGCCAATTTGTGGAGGCCAGAACCTGCATATGAGCTTCAGGGAACATGGAGGGATATTTTTCATCATGATATCCCTCGAAGAATGTGTAAGGAATCGCTATGCATTCTGAAGACATAACCGGTAAATGTGAGGATTTTATAACCTTATTATTTGGGTGATTTTCAAGACGTACTTAATTCATTTTATTAAGCTTTAAAGATCAAGTGGAATTTTCTTCAGTAACAAATCCATGAGAAATAAAGTAGGTCAATAAATTAATATTCATATCTTTAGTGTTATTATTACTGTTGTTTCTTATATTACTTTTCTTTTGTCTCTACCTCTGCATGTCAGACAAATGACAAGACTTTATTCAAACTTTAAAGGGATAGTTCAGATTTGAGTTTCGGAAGTGAGGTTCTCTGAGGCCCTTCTTTATAGTCAGTTTATTAGATGCAGTGGATGTCAATCGGACGGCCCCCAGTTTGGAGAAGCAGGCAGGAGTCCGACATCGAAGCAACTCAATGTACTGCTGTGGATGGAGGTCAGCTGCAAAGTTTATTTTAGCCATCTAAAAAAAGTCAATATCTGTTTAAGTGTTACAATATATTGAGAGTATATTCACTGCTTTACCTTTCTGTCAGACAGTGATTTCCAATAGGACAATAAAGCCGTTCTTTCTCTCTCTTTAGAGTCAGAATCCATCTAGAAAAGCAGTGATTTAACTGACCCTTTGCTTAGTCCCACACAGCTGGTTCAATATCAACAAAGTTTCCCTTTATATTCATTGTCTTGTGTGGCGATCAGCAGTGATGTGGTGGTTCACTTTTACACTGTGATCTGTAGCCTATAGTTTGGCTTTAGCTTCTAACTATCTTTGTCTTTTTAACCTGTTGTTGCTGCTGAGTCAGTTTGACATCCTGGATATATCCTTCAAACACACACTGTAGACCCCTCTGTCTGCTTCTCTCTGGAATCACTCTTTCTTATTTCTTTCTACAGGGAGTGAAGTCACACAATAACATAAACAAAAGCCCTTTTTAAACAGGAGTTGTGCAAATTTGCAGGAAAGCCCAATCAGTCTTTTTTCAGCATTGGCAGTATAAAAACAAAATCGGGGAGTGCAGCAAAATGCCGCCTACCTACTTTTGTTTATACAGAATGCGCCTTTTTCGGGGCAATGGGGGGCGTGAGCAAGTAACAAAACGTGTAGCTCAGCGTGTGACGTAAACAGAGACATGGGAGTTCTTCTGTGATTCTCTCATAAGTCGGCCCGTCCTTCACCGTCCCCGTCATCTGACGGTTAATGGCCTCTTCGTTTGCGAGGACAAGGACGACGCGCAATTCCTTGTCTCCCCAGTTGCTCATCTTTACAGTGTCTGTCAGGTCTGTGTTTCCCTCTTGCTACTAGCTGCTCGCTAATTCCTGCTATCAGCTGTTTCCTGTTTACACACCGCCAGTGGGTCACATGTGCGGCGTCATCAACAGCTCCTCCCACAAGTCATCAATAGCTCCTCCTGTTGCAGAAGGCCGCCTCGGTCTGTTTAAACTAAAAGGGTTCCACTAATATGTCTACCCTACGAGGTGGAAAATTGGGCACCTTGGATCAACTCGCTAATCCGGCTCCGTGTGTCTAAACACTCGCAGCTTGCCGGCAAAACGGCCCAACATTCACGTAAAATCTGGCGGTTTAAAAGGGGTTAAAGAAACTGAGTCAGTGACAAAACGAGCTCTCCTCTTTGAGATTCATCTTTGTTAAGATAAATCTAAAGATGTTTCAGGTTGTTTCCAGAGTCTGGTTTTCACAATAAACTTTGAGCAAAACAGACTGAAGAGGAGATTTTGCTTATTTCACATCTTTTCCTATGTGTAATCCTAAAATTCTGAAATAATTTACCCAAATTATCCGACAACTTCACATTTCTGATGAGCCCAGCATCTGAAACGTGTTTCCCAGCTCACATAGATAGCGGAGGTGTGTCGAAGGGGCTCTCTGAAAGTATTTACTAGCAGATTTACAGGTCCTGTAATGAGCACAATTAAAGTTTATGTTCCTAAAAGCAGTGTGGAACATGTTCAAGAGCGACGCAGTTGAGTAAGGAGGTATTTTAATGTAAGCAATTTTGTGTTTTTGAGCTGTGGTTTCCCTCGCTGTAAACGCAGCACCTCCCAATGATTTGTGGGAGAAAGGTGGAAGAAACAGAGAACAGTAAAAATGGTTGAGCTACAGCCACAATATATCACGAGTAAAAAACTGTTAGAAAAGAATGGAAGGATGAATTTTCTGTGGAAGAAAGGCACGTTCCTGCCAAGACAGCTGTCTTATAAGTACACTCAGTGCAAATGTTTTAATATGAGCCATTTTGAAAGTTTTCCACATCGCGAATAATTCACTGTCCACGCTGGTCTGACATTTTATCATGTTTGTACCTGGATTTGTGAGTTAGCAGATGTAGCTCATAAATAATCAACGTCTTTTCTCTTCACATCGCAAGTTAGGTCAGTTTGCCTTGGCTGTCCAACAATAAACTCACATAGCTGCGTTGCAGAAAATGCACGACTGTGTCATTATTTGGCAGCCTGGAGTCAAAGAAAAGACTTGTAACTTTGCTCAAATTGATCTATCAATCAGCCTGTCTGCAGAGAGCTCTGCTTGTTGTCCTGGCTGATAAGTGCAGGGGGGGAGGAGAAGGAGGGGGACCGAGTCTGGGTCTGGATCCCTCCTCATCTCAGGAATGCGTGCAGGTTCCTCTCCAAAAGTGCTGACGTCAGGAGTGGCCTTGGATTAAAAACAGCCAGTTTAATAAAAATGACGAGCAGATAGGCTGCGTTATATGGCTGATGTTCTTAAAAAGCACATCTCAGGTATGTCCACCTCAGCAAAGTCAATTTTACAGTTTGAAAACAACATTTAAGTTATGATGAGTTAATTCATTCGCAGGCCTGAGCAGGGCTTTTTAGGTCAGTGTGTTTTATAGCAGCTTAAGTCGGAGGTGAGCACCGTCATAGAAGACATTTATTGTTGTTACTGTAACTGTTTCATTGTTATTGTATTATTATTTCATTGACTCTTTCACTTTTCTTTTTTTCTGTCTGCACTTCACCCCCTGAAAATGCGTCATTTCCTTCTACTTTGATTTTCCGTCTAGTCGCCTTTCCCAGAATTCCTCAAGGCCCCAGGGAACATCCAGGGCTGAGTTAACAGTTTTCATTGAGAACAATTTTCTACTGAAAGGATAAGGCCGGTGATATTCCACGCTGTTATTGTCATTAGATCCCATGAAAATGTGAAAAAAATCGATCATGAATCAATCCTACTAACAAGTGCTGTCTGATACATGTTATTCCTCGGTGCCACAGAGCTCCACACACACAGCAGTGAATCACACTGCTGCACTGGGTGTCCATCGTTACCACCAACACACACACACACACACACACACTGTGGTTTATTTTGTGTCTATTTTTCCTTTTTCAAAATAAAACTATGCTGTGATTTTTGTCATTTTTGAGATTATTGTGATTTTGATTTACATCCTCATCAGGAGCCGGTGTGCATGAGCCTGAATGTCACAGTGTAGGAAAACTGGAAACTATTTAGGGAGTTTTCACTGTATTTGTTGACAATAAGAACAATGTATAGGGCCAAATACATGGATGAATGAACGGGCCCGCCTTCAACCACAAACAGAAACAAAATGACTACTCAGTAATGATGCTCATTATCCATGCCGCTGGAGCCGAGCTGCACCAATCACATCAGTGTATCTGATATAGGCGGGCGAGAGGCGAGCTAAACAGATGACGACAGCGCTGTGACGACGAAGTCCGGAATCAGTCAGTAAACATTGCAAGATGGCTACGGATGAACACCAGTTGTTTGAAACAGCTTTGGCCGCTACAATGAACGTGTTAGACTTGGCTTTTTCTCTAAAAGAGGAACAGAAGACGGCGCTCAAGTCTTTCCTTTGCAAAAAAGGACGTTTTTGCTGTTTGCCGACTGGATACAGTAAGAGTCTAATCTACCAGTTAGCTCCGCTGGTAGCTAAGCTCTGGATACGTCACCCTGTGTATTGTTCTGATTGGTCGTAGTGTTATCCAATTGCGTGCAGTGATATTTACAAATGCATGCTTGGTGCTGCCCCTCAAGTTGGGCCATTTTCATTACTCACAGCCAGACCCTAAATCTTTCTAGATTTGGGTCTGGGTTTCCAGGCTACAAAACTACAACAAGCAGACACACAACATCTACAAGGGACAAACATGATGAAAAATGACGCAAAATTACTTTAAAGAAACCCAAATGACTACAAAAGACACAAGACAACACAAGACAGACACAAATTACTCAAAAAAATCCCACAAAACAGCCACAAAGAGGCAGACAATGACTACAAAAATGGGCAAAACAACCATTAAGAGACATAAAAAGACAGCAAAGAGATGCAAAGGAACTGCAAAGAGACACACTATAAGTACACAAGCAGGCAAAACAACTAAACTAACTAAAAAATGACAACCATGACAAAAGAGGACACAAAACTACCTCAGTAAGACACAAAATTAACAAAACAATCATCAAATTACACAAAATGACCACAAAGATGTGCAAAACAACCACATAGAGACACAAAATGACTGAAACCTAAATTTAGGGGTAAGTGACAAAATATCTTCTTAACTGTGCCTTTTTGTAAAACCAACCCACCAAACTAGGTTTAATGCTCAGTTTCTCAGAGTCTGCATTTTCAATAGGACCTAGGTGTTGCAGTAATAGTGTTGCAGCTGCAGAGTGACACAGTGTGAGTGGGTAGTTTATTGCCATGGTAATACTCTCACGTCCTTGAGTGATCCAAACATGCAATGATGAAGGAAAGGGTTGTAGACAAAGTAAGAAGTTCACTGATATGACTCAGGCATGAGTAAATGTGTAATCACTCTGCACTCAGTCCTCTGTTCGTCTTCTTAAAGCTGCAGCAGTTTATATTTTAATATCGATAATGGACCAAAAAACCCGCTTTTAGCTCGTTGTTTTGTTTGTTTTGGGACTTTTCCGTTTCGGTTCACTCTCACAGCTCTCACCAGTTTTGTTTCCAGGCAAAGCAGGCAGCAGCTTTTAGAGTAATGTCTCTGATAAATGACCAACGATGGACAAAGATAGCAACTACTCAGTGAAATTAGTGGAGCATTTAGCAGCTAGAGTCGGATACTTTTCACAGAATCTGATGAACAAAACAGAGCTAAAAGGGAGCAAAAATTGGACTGAGGCCTACATTTATCAGACAGCCAAAAACCAGACGCCAAATGGATGCTAATCATGCTTAAATTAAACAAAGCAGCTCTGTGCTAACGAGGTTAATATGTCGGTATTGTGTTTGCAAAAAATCTGTTCTTGCAGCTTGAAGTTATGAAAGCAAAAAATGTGCCACTTTTTATGTGAATGTCAGTCAGTGTTGAGGGTAAATATAGTCCAGTTGATTTGAAATGAAGTGTGCGAATGTATCTGCAATCGCCGGCCGTTGGGCTACTGGTGGCCATTTGTAAAATTACTGGAGACATTCCTCGGGATCCTGGAAAAGACAACCAAGACCAACAGGGCCGAGAGGGCAGATGAGCTCTGAGGGAGTATATTTGTCATCTAAGTTGGGCTTTTTTTCTCAGTGTCAAGGATGCTGTCTTGGTACGATGGGTCCTTTCAAGTCGGTCCTACAGAGGCTAGGCAAGACTCCTTCTTGGCATTTGGTGAACACACACTGGAACAAGCCAGTGATTGCCCAAGTGTATAAAACCGAAGAGGCCCCACCTTCAATTCCAAAGCAAGAGTTGTGGGTACGTCATGCCCGCAAAGGATACACGCATGCATCCTTGAAAATTCTTTGAGGGAGAGACTCAGTTGTCAAATTCGAAGGATCCTTGACATTGGAAGAGTCCTTTTAGAGGATTCGATGACGTAGCCTCCTTGAAATTCAGCCATTGAAGAATCCTTCCTTGACTTTGAGAAGCACTCGTATGTTTTGGCGTGGTGTCAGTTGCTCATGCGCAATGCATCCTGGTACATGTAGGCACTGCTGGCACACCTCCATGAGCAAAAGAACTTGGCATTCTTGGTCTGAGGAATTTTTTCATTCAATCAAATACATTTACCATCAACTCTAGGTGCTTCTCAAAGTCAAAGACGGATCCTTACGCGGATGAATTTCAAGAAGGCTGATAATTCTTTGGTCAGAAGATCGGTAACAAGGCCTTTGAGGTGGAAGAAAGGTCCGTCTGTCCTGTGTACATGTGGAAAAATCTCAAAAATAACAATGTCATTTTTAATTAAGTACAGTATAAACTTTTACTTTGAGTTAATTTCAAACTTTTAAGTGTTTGCTGAACTCATTTTACAAAATTAAATTTGCTTCTACTCAGGCAGAATGTCAGTAAAGTAGCAGCTCTTTCATTCAGAGCAGCGTGTTGGTAGCCTTTCAATCAGTGCACCGATGATGTCATCTCTGAGAGCCGAGCAGCCAAGCGGCCCCACCCGCTTAACACACGTACACACACTGCTGTTATTTAAGTAAACAACTTCATACACACTGTACCGACCATAACTCTGAACCACAGAAGCACCTGCTGAGGAGCACTTGCAGGTCCACACAGGTGAGTAAACCAAACACACATATATCTGGGCCCTGAGGGATGACACTGTACACACAGGAGTGATTCAAGTAAACTCTGGGTTCTGTTTTCTTTTAATCCTTCGCGTCAACTCATGCGAGGAGAGAAGGCGATTGACAGGCCCACCTTTCTGTGCTTTTGCACGACAAATGAATTGAAGTTGTCAGGCCTGCCTCTGTCAGCCAGAAAGTTATGAAATACAGTCGTTATGGGCCTATATGTTTTCATTCATGAGGTCAGTTTGGAAAGCAAACAGACGATGTGCAGCGTATTGAAAACTCACAGTTATCCAGGCTTGTGCACAAGAGGAATGAATGAGGAGAGGGTTAATGATGCCTGCCACGGTGAAAAGAGAAATACTTAGTGTACTGAGACTGAATCAACATTTGAACTTCTTCAATCAAGAGAGCAGACAGCCAACGCCTGCCCCCACTGTGCAGACTCCTTACCTTACATAAGTCAGGGCCTGAAGACACATCTGGAAATCAACTCCCCCAACATCAGACCTCAGTGCCCATTGCAAAAAGGCTTCACAAATGGACCACACGTTGTACATCACTTTGGTTTGGACATATTCTTTTTCAATCTCGCAGGCCTCACTTCATATGTCATTGCTTTCTGCATTTGATTTCTTTCTTGGCCGGCTGCTCTGCGTAGCGTCAAATGAACAAAACCTCAGCTACAGACGCAGAGCTGCTGACGACAGACCATTAGCTTTAATATTGTCTCAGGTGTTCCAGCACTTAACATTCAGTATTACACACACACAGAGAGAGATCAAGACTTCAGTTATTAGTTCAAATACTTTAGTGGAAGTAAAGACATTTGGGAAATGTGAATTAGTGAATAAAAGTAATATGAGGGTCTGAGTGAATGCTGAAAGTAATACAGCACTGAACATGCATAGTGTTCTGCATTCCTGTCTGTAACATCTGGCGTGAAAGAAAATCATTACATAATATTTATTTTTTTAAAAACAGACACATAGCAATAAAAGTCAAGCAAACTGAGAGTTTATTCATTTTAAATCTGCAATATTTTTTTGCCACTTGGGGGCAGTGTAACAAGTTATTTAAAGCAGCTGTGCGAAACGTTTTACCATCTATAAAACTGTCCCTAGTTCATCGATTTGAAAGGTTTTAAAACTGATCCTGAGTTGGCCCTTTTCCTAATTTACAGGTATGTAATATTTGTTTTTATTTAGAGAATATACCGCAACTTGTTAGACGTTGTTTCACTTCAATATATGACGACATGGAAGTTATAAGCAAGCCAAATGTAACATTAGCTGATGTGAACCGCTTTTGTCTCGTAACGTTACAACAAACGCCACAAAATGATCTGTGACTGTGACCATGAACACAAATATACAGCAGGCAGTTGTCCTCAGTTTATAAGAAATTCAGAGCTACACCAGAACACTTATGATTTTCCTCTCGCTCTCCAAAACAAATGCATGCGGTAATTGCCGGTTGCAGTCGAGATTTTACGAATGAAGCCAAAGGCTGTGGGTGTCATACCGCTTCGACCAAAAGGGGCGCTATAATCAACGAAAACGGAAAGTTCCGCACAGCTGCTTTAAACCGTAGCATAAATAGCACTTTATAAGATTGCATTCAGATTTTAGGAAAAAATGTTTCTTTACACAGCCAGAAAACTATTAGCAAAATGTTAACATTAATCTGAAGATGTGTCCATATTCTCCTGATAAATATAAGTCTAATATTTACTGTCTTTTAAAATGTCTGTCTTTTTAGGGGTTCAATTTTCACTGTGCTCACCAGCTAATGGCTAATTTTGCTTTTGCGCTGATTTGCAGACGTTTCTCTCCCGGTGTAATTCAATGGGAAAAAGACTTTTGGGCTGCAGTGCAGTACCACTGTTTGGCCACTACGAAAATTGGTTTCAGAGCCTGGTGCACCACCTGGAGGCCTGGTTGTGACACAGATGAAATGCTAGCTTGCTAATAAATGTGTTTATCTTATTCCATTGTTTATTTTTTACAGGCACAGCACACAGTTAGCAGCAGCAGCAGCTAATTTGCAGCCATTGTCACTCTATTCCGTGTAAAATGATTTTAATGGTACATTTTCTATTTCCTTACCTTCCATGTCTGTTTTCTCACTCACTGCCAGCGAGGCAGCATCTCTCAAGTTGGCCTGTTTGCATATTTCATGGTCATACAGTATCGGCTGGTTAAACTCGGCAACAATCAGTGTCTCCTCCACACCTGGTTGAGGCTGCGACTTCACCAGTCACCAGCGAATTTGCCAGCAGAAGTGAATATTTTATTTGCCACTTTACTCCTTCTGAATGAAGTAAACAGGAGGCAAAGTTTGCCAATGTTAATTTCACTCATGTGTGATCGTACTCCAATGCTGTGCTCCACTCACTCTCATGCAATCATGTCAGTTTTTCAATTTGTATTTTTGTAATAGTTTTTTACACAGGGTAATATTGCTTATCAGGTATTAAGAAGTGCAGTGGTGTAAATGTGCGGTTGATCAATGTTGAAGAGTGTGTATTTATTTAATAGTTTGACTTGTGATGGATTGGTATAGGTTGGGCTAGACGAGCTTCTTCCAACTCCTTTTTGGGCATGAAATGTTGCTTTATGTTTCTCATCGTAAGTCTGTTCATGATTTGTTGTTTGTCTCTGGTTTCGATGTTCGAAAGAAATAAATCAATTTGAATCAAAATCTTCATTTTCTGGCTGGTTTTGTGGACTTTGAGCGAGTCATGCTTAAACTTTGTGCACATGTATGTAGCTATAGTTACCCGCAGAGGTTGGAAGGAGATATAAGTTAAAAGTTACACATTGCATCACTTAATAAGCACATACCTGACAAATAGCTGGACCACTGGTGGCTAACAGCAAAGGGGAAGAGCTCAGTGAAGTGCAAATTGTCACACCGTTGATATAAAATATTGATCACTGCAGCTTTAAAGCCACTAAGTAGAATTAGAAAATTACACAGAGCTTTTTTGCTCCTTAGTGTTCCTGTCTGACAAAAAACCCCTTGTGATCATCTCATTAGGCTTCTTCAGTGCTGCTTCAGTTTGTTTCCAGTGTCTGAGTGGAAATTAGGCCTGGTTAACAGATCAGGCTCCACTTTGTTTTCAGGTCTACTAAAACACTGGGCAGTGGGTGGCCTGACAGATTCATGCACCCACTATTCATGCTACTGTCCGATCTCACAGCACCATGTGTGTGTGTGTGTGAGTGTGTGTGTGTGTGTGTGAATCAGAACTTCAAAGGCCTTCGCCAAGGGTGTGTAATTCCATTCAAGGAGACTGAAGCTGTCAGAGCCGCTTTGCAGCAGAAACTAGGTGAAAGAGGCACCTATTCACACGTCAAGTGAAAAGGCAATATTTATGGTGTGTGAGTGCACAGCTTACTGCACTCTCTCCCTCTGTGTCTCCCTCCCACCCTTGTCCTCTTTCTTACGCACACAGGCACACACACCCAACACAATACACACAACCTCTCACCCTTAAACACATTCCTGCAGTTCTTACATTAATTCTGCTTGTGTCTTTCTGCTGAACCTGCAGCGTCTGCTGACGTCTAGCCGCACCACATGCCGACCTCTGGGGCCCGCAGCAAATTGGCCTGTCTGTGAACTGAGGGCAGCTTGTGTGTGTGAGCTGGGCGCGACTGGTACTGTACAGAGCGATCCAGACTGCTGGAGTCATGGGGTGAATGTAAACATTTGCCTCTGCTCTTAATCCCCTAATTAGGCCAAATTGAGGGTATGAGAATCTGAAAGTCTTGCCTGGCCACAGGAATTTTCATGAGACGCCGTAACACACACGTGAGCAATGTATAGAGGGTGGACAAAATAATTTGAATATGAGGGGTGATTTTTCTTGACAGAGTGAAGTAAACCAGGATTAGTTTTAATCCTGGCTTAAAGAGTGGCTTTTGGATCTGCACGGATCGACAAACCGTGCCTGGGTACAGTGTGCAGTGTTTACACTAATCACCTGAGTCTCTCATGTGAGAGCCTCCTTAAAGTTGCACAAAGCTGTTGCAGTGGGCAGAGGCCTTGGATCAGCAGTAGGTTACACCGCCTCTTCATTCAACACATTCCCACTCCGACCTCGTCACATATTAACGTGCTTAGTCATGGACTTTCCACATCCACATACGACATGCAAGGTACCCTGGGTGCGTTGGTTGTTGGCGTTTTGGGACACCGTGTCAATTTCTGTCTGTGACAAAGATTGTCTTCTTTCAAGATACACTTCAGTTTTCACAGGAAATTAAACGTTTACACACAGTCTCCTTCAAAATAAATGTCGATACAACACTGCAATTTTTTTTTTTTACCTTCAACAACAAACACACGTGGTTGGGTTTAGGAAAAATCATGAACAGCGTTTGGCTTTATAATGTCAGGCGACGTGAAAGTCGGTGTATATTGTGTGAGAGGAAATAACTCTCCACACCAGCAGACAGGGGTAGTCTTTATTCATCATTCAACAAGGGAAACCAGTTAGCCAGGCTAAGGCTAGCCAGCTAGGCTAGTTAGCCAGTTAGCACATGAACAACACAACCCAGTGTCGAAAGAACAGTGCATATTATTATATTTAACTTTAGCTGTTTGTTTACTTTCCTCGCTTCTTGTGTGCTGAACTGAACTGCCAATCAGAGTGATTTAATTCACCGACAGGCTCCGCCGTCACTGATGCCGATTCAACATGCTGAGTCTGCCAAAAAGAAAGCCGATGGGGGCTGACGAGGGGCAAGGAGACAGACACCCACCGCCAGTCTGACCAACAGCCAACTGTTGGCTGTCACCATGGGGCACATTTGTAGAACAGCCAATAGGAACGCTGTCTTTGACCAAAGTCTCCTGTCATGGACTGCACTTTCTGAAGCCTGAAAGCAGAGCCAAGAGGAGGTGCAGAGGTCACTTTGGGACTTTTGCCCATTGAAGCCCACGTAACACTGCCTACCCCAGCTTTAGTATCATTATCAAAAACACTGCAGAGTGAATCAGCACATTTGCAGTCATTACCTCTGAGAGTTTCTGGACTAAGTTAAAAGAGATTATTACCAGTCATGTTAGTTCTTATTAGTGGGAGTATTTGCACACAGCCCTTCAGTTGCCTGAGGATGCTCAGAGATGTTCTGAGAAGCTGGAACAGATAACAAAAATCACATAGTTCGGTGGAATTGGACAAGTGAAAACAGACAAAGCAACGGGTGCAGGGACAAAAAAGTGTTGACTGAGATGACCCTGAAAACCTTGAAGTGTTTAAAAAGAAGAGGATGAAGGCTTTCATCTGTTGGAAAAATGCAAAGCAGAATCTTCTCCACAGCAATTTCTTTACCAATGTGAGAACTCACTAACAAAATGACTTGAGTGAGGCATCCCCATGGCTGACTGCTTTAAGATGTATACCATGCTGTGGCCCTCTGTGTCATGGTCCTCTCTATATTTCCTGTCTGCCTTCACTGTCAAACAGTAAAATGAAGACATGAGCGTCCCCCAAAATGCAGAAAAATCTTTTGATATGTCGTCTGACCACATCTGATGTGCTTTACCTGCTCTGAAAGGCCACACTTGACACGTTCCTGCTGGCTGCATCCCACTGCCTGCCTGATCTCCATCCAAAAATGTGGCATCTTTGGTGTGTCTTGACATAATGATTTGTACAAATGAGGATGACGCGCACACTTTGGACGCTCACTACTCAAAAGAATTCACAGGTGTTGCTCTTGGTTGTGCACAAAAAAAGTGATGGAAGTATTTGTGTGAAGAAGGAAAAAAGTTGAATAAACTGGGTGTGATTATCAGATTGTTTGTTTGAGGAAGCTGCAAAAGTTTGCAGATGCGGCCCCCCTCTTCGCAGCAGTAATCTCAATAAGATTCATTTCTTTCTTCTTACTAATCTTCCTTAAGGAAATCGTTCAATTTCATTCAACACTGAGCCAAATCTAGGACTATAAAAACCATGTCTGAGATATTAAACTTCAGTAAATCTAATTTAAAACAATGAAATGCCACCAAAGAAGCTTTGCAGCAAGTTCTATGTATTTGTTCATTCAAATGACAAAAGGATAAGGTACAAAAATTCAGCTAACACAGCCCGTTGTAATTCTGAAGTCGTCAAATACCACTGCTTTTTCAGGGATTTCAGCATCTGACACCAACGCCAAAAGCCACCTTTCGCAGCAGTATGACACACCACTGGGCGGCGTCAGTTTCTAACATGGCTGGACAAAATGTTTTGTGGTGTTACACTGCCAGTAAAGACACAATATAAGGAGCTTGAATGTCCCTGTATGGTGAGTGGGAGAGGCGGTGGATAAGTTCAACAAGCCCTGGACTTTCACCCGGGAGGCTGCTTTTTGAATGTGGAGCTAAACCCTGATGTTTTTTTGGTATCCTAACCAAGTGCTTTTGTTGCACGCTGACACACCATTCTGAAAGGTAAACATATAACGCAGAGGGACACTTGGTACGTAATATGTAGACATGAATGGCACTGACCAAGCAGCCATATGTGACAAGTTGGTCTGAGAATGGATTGGTAGACAACAGCAGCATGTACAGATCAAAGCAAAGTGATACGAGCATGAAAGAAGAACATAAAATGGGATTAAGTTTTACTTTTCCTCATTGCCACATCAAGGGAAGTTCATGCAAAAGCCGGTCACTGTATTCATACCCTTCATCGTAATGACGGGTGCTTCATCAGCTGTGAAGGTGACGACAAACAGAGTTACATTATGATGGAGCTGGAGTAGGAAGGGTCCGGTTTGAGGAAGGCCTCAGGTGAGATTTATGCTTTATCATAAGTGATTCATAGCACCAGGCTTCAAGGATGAAGACTGGTTGTAAAGAGCAGCACGCAGCTGCTTCCCTGAGCTTCTTTATGGAAAGCAAACAGGGCCAGTGTCTATGAAAACACTAGAGGTCTTTAACTTCAAATCAAAGCTGCAACGGTGGCTCATGTTAGATTGAATGACATACCGTTTGTCTGTGTTGTGCTCCAGACTCTTCCTCTTGACGTATAAAAGCATTGTGCAATGTGTTATTACTTAGTTTCACCAATGCACCTGCAAAGACGATTTGACCTCATCGGACCTCTGTTCACTGCCTCAGGTAGCTGCTTTGCTGTTGTGATTCAATTACTTTTGAGCTTTGGAAACAAATGTAAAATATCCTGAAATCGCTCTCGTCTTTATTGTGTTACCTAACTGAACGTGTCGGTGCTGTGCAGCATTTTCAGTCCTGTCAGCACTACAATGGGCAGATGCCAGGCTGATAAGGAGTGTTCTCTCCAGCGGTCTGGTTTACCTCATATTTCCATCTCTTGCTTCATCCACAGAGGTCTCTGCCTAAATAATGCGCCCTGCTCACTCTCACTCCTGCACATTCAAAAGGAGAAATTGTTTATAAAGTGCTGAAGAAAACGGATTAGATTCCCTTCAACTTAATATGTTTCCATGTGCTTGTCCAAGAGCTGGGTACTGTCATATATCACTACTTTTATGTAAGAGTACGCCCGCTGTCTTTGGTTGCTTAAATTCATTGGTTTTGTTTCACAAGCACATTTTTATTTTACTGTAACGTGACCAAAGTGTGACATTTTGATAAGACTGACTGGTGTACTCTGTCTCTTATCCATATTTGGTGAATCTGTCCCCTTTTACCAGTGATGATTATTAATAAGAGCTGGAATATGATGTAGATCTGCTAGTCTCCCCGAATGATCGAGTGTGGAAATAATAACATGCACTAAAGATCAAGTCTTTCTGCCGGGGACAGATTCATGAGTTGTTCTCCTTGTGCCAAAGTGATGTGAAGATCTGTACAGGCAGGCCTTGAATAAACATTTATATTACCCCACTCAGCAAAACACATCTTCCAGACTCTCCGAAGAATTTAAAGTATTTCTCTCGAGTGTGACGAAGCACTATAATTTCCAAGAAAGAGCAAGTGGCCGGGGCTCAGAGACATACCAAAACTTTACCAGCTGGGATTTTGTTTTATGAGAATAATCCCTATATGTGCATGATACGCACAGGAACCCACGAAGAATCTTCTCCAATACAGCTTCCTCCTCCGTCCGAGACAGAATACTCCGTCCTCTGGAAAATTCCACTCAGCGGTCCAAGACCATGTCCTGTGATAAGAAACATGTTATTCCTGATGGCGACAGAGAAAATAACAATTTTGATTTTTTTTTTTTTTTAACAAAGCTAAAAGTCCAAAATGAGTTCTGAAGTTTACAAGGTTCTGCTGGTTTTATTATAAAAACGTGACCGTCCAGCTGTAACTGACAGATATTTCTCAGCTGGCTCCAAACAGGCGTGTGTTAAACTGACAGAGCCCATCTGCTCAGGTTTTGTCTCGGCTGTTGCCTCTTTAAGTGGTCGGAGAAACACTCCTGAATCAGTCTGAACTTAACACTTTCAAACTGGTATATTGCATAATAGGAAAATAATATTTTTCAGAGAGGAAGAGTCAGACTTCTGGAGACAGAAGGCAGGACTGCTGTTCCTCAACATCAATTCATTCTTATGTAACAGGTAGCAGTGGAAAAGGGAGGACACTCTTGGAGCATCTCTTTCTAACAAGCGACCAAAGAATGTAGACAGTCTAAGATTGAGATGATATGGATCTCTCAAGATGATATGGACATTGTTGGATAGAAAAATGTTATCAATCCTATCAATATGTATATTCCATTGGAGGTGGAAGTACTCAGATTACTCACTAAAAGGTCCAGTGTGCAGGATTAAGGGGTTATATTGGCAGAAATGGTATAAAATATTCATGACTATGATTTTATTAGTGTATAATCAAAATATGAATTATTGTGTTTTTGTTCAGGATGTTCACATAAACTGTTTGTAAGTTTTCCAAGGAAAAGTAACGCACCCATATTCGTACATATTCCACGCATTTCGAAAGGCTGCGATTATGTGACCACTGCGATGATCGGTGTTAACAACACATATTCATTCCAACCTCGTCACATGTCGCCCTGTGGTCATGGAATTTCCACGTTCAGATACAACATGCAAGGCACCCTTGACACCGTGTCGCCGCGGGATGGTTTGCCCAGGGCGTACAACTAGCCGGGACCACCTCTGGCTTTGACCATTTCTGCCAGCTGTGTCAGACTATTTTGACCCTTACGGCTTATTGTATGTGTGCCGGGAACGCATGACGACAGCTACCAGAACTTCTGACACATTTCTGCCGTGAAGCCACCGCCAGAAAAGAGGAAAAACAAAGATGAACATGTTGAACTTGGACAAGAAGAACAGACAGTTAAGCGGAGTGCAAATGTCGCACAGCATTTTATTGAAAAATGGAAACTAGACGAGGCTGGCCAGCCGCGGTCATGGCTGACCTACGACCCACACACCAACACGATGAGCTGCAGCCTCTGCCGCAAGCACGCCAAAGAAACACAGAGGACAGGGTTGGATTTTCCTAAAGTTGGAAGGTAATTATTTTTAGTCAAACAAGGCACGTTTTTTTTATTTGGCTGGTGAAAAATATGTTTGGCTGGTAAATGTTCGGAGGTCACTAGCCGATGGTAGATGAGGTAAAAAGTTAATTTTACGCCCTGGGATCCAAACACTGCTCCCCTGGGTGAAGGTCAGTGTTGGACCCATCCAACACCCCTCCCTGAGTTTGGCATTTCAACTGTCTTGAAGCCTTCTCGACTTTTTGGAGCAAGAAATGATCATATTTGGATGAGAGGGTGGAGCTGTGGAGGAGCGAGGGTGGATCTGACTCAGACTGTTGTGACGTCTTGCAGACAGCCTGTAGCTCAAGCAGCCCTGCTCTTAAGTATGCATAACTCTGGGCCTCGATAAAATGTAAACGGCTGTAAACTTGTTTATTTCTGCTGTAAATTTGGGCAGTTTAACATGGAGGTCGATGTGTATTTACTCTGTTTTGGAGTCAGCCTCAAGTGGCCATTTAAGGAACTGCAGTTTTTGGCTCCTCGGCACTGGCTTCATTTTTCATTTTTCGGGACAGACGTTCCCAAATCTTATAGTCTCTTTTGTGAGACACTGTCATTGCTGTCTTTGTATAGATGATCCTTCTTCTTCACTCTCAGAGGTTTGTAGTCTTCTGGTTTCACACCAGTCACATGATAGAAATGTCATCAACATTCCCACTGACCTGTTCTGTTCACACGTGCTCACTCGGACATTACAATTCTACAATTCAACTGACTCGGACTTTTGTGTTCTCCCATACAGCTCCTCATGGTAATGTCTAGGTAAGGTCAGGGTTGCAGTGCATGTTGGAAAGAGGCGGTAAGGACCAGCTAGTGAACATTTAGCAGCTTGAGAGCCTGATATTTCCCTCAGGAGTTGGTGGAGACCAAAAACAGAGCTAAAATAGAGTAAATTTTGGACTCAGTTTGTCAGGTGGACACAAACACGACTTTAATTGAATGCTAATGTTGCTCTTTGTCTTCTGGATGTGTAATATACTCTCCACTGCTGTTTTTCAGTGATTGTTGCTGATCTATTGTCTTAAACCCACAGATAACCCCCTGGGTGGCTCATCGTTACACATTATCCTGATCCTTATGAGCAGCAGAGGCTGCAGGAATATCACAATAGTGACAGTAGCTGTAGAAGCAGCAGTTGTATCAGCAGACAGTTACTGGCTGATATCCAGCCCCAATAAAAGCGGCTCAGATATATCAGCCTGACCTGAGCACAGTCTGTTCTTTGTTGACAGTGGAGTCTAACAGCAGCAGAGGAGATGTGTGATCAGACCCAGCCTGTGATAAATCATGACTCAGCAGTGTAGCATGATAAGCAAAAGCTGTTTGAACAAGCCCGGATGACAGAGAGATGAGAGAAACTGTACTTGTTCTCCTCCTATCCGTCTGCATGTCTCTTTCTGTTGACTGTCTGATCTAATGTGTGTGTTTACTGTATATATAAATGGATGTCTATCACTCCATGTGTCTGACTGTCCTGTGACTCATCCTATCTCTCCGTCCTGTGCTGACTTTTATTGTCAGTCCATCCTTCACCTGACCGTCACTGCTGTGTCGCTGTCAGACTCTTTTCTGTTTTGACTTGTCTCTTACTGCCCTCTAGTGGACGAACCGCAGAGTGTGTCAGCTGTCATGACTGAGGGGCTCCACTGGAGGTCACCTTACTTTGCAGCCTTAGGGTGTTCTCACTTACAGTCCTTTTTAAACAAACCAAACTCAGTGCTCTTAAAGTGCATCAAAAAGTGGACCAACAGAAAAAGGGTATTTTTTTGTGTTCACATTGTCAGTTCACTCGAAAAAGGACTCAGTTCTCTTTCTGTAATATATATTATCATAGTTTATTTTTATTTACTTTGACATGGCACTGCAGTTATCAAGCCCCTCACTTTCAGATGAACTTAAAATTAAAGGACCACCTAAGTGTTTCTGTGCTGAGACTGTTGCCGTTTGATGTATTCTACTTTTAACATCTGGAGATGTGCAGTATCTTCTGTGGACTGAAGTACTCCTCAACCTGCATCCTTCCAAGAGCTACAGGCCACCGTAGTTTTGCCCAGTGCAACAGCATGCGATCCAGAGGGCTTAATACAAAGGCAAAGAGCAAAGCCAACCTGGAACCGAGTTGGTCTGAGTTTGGTTCGCTTCAGAGCGATCTGAGATTTCTTGGAGTGTTCACATATGCATAAAAAGTGGTGGATCACCGCTTTGAGTGCTGAAAAGGACCAAATATGAAAACACAGTTGGCAGAGAAAAAATATAATTAATACAAAAATATAATAATGAAACAATTAAACTGTCCAGAAGCGGCCCTGTCTGGGATGACTAGAAGGACTCGGGGTCCTCCCAAAAGGGTCCCTCTGGTGTGACATGGGCATGGAGCATGGAAACGCATGCCACTGTTACAGTAACTAATTAGAGTTTAACCCCTACAGTGTTCATTTTTAACCCTCAATAGTACACATTACAATGCAAGTTGGTGATACTTCTTATTTATTCATTTATTTATTTATTCGTTCATTTGTCATAACCTCAAAAATGTATACAATACTCATGGGCGGATGGCAGAGGAGATACCAGCACACCAATATAACTGGCTGCACAGTCACTAAAAGGAGCACACTACCTAGATACATATCAGGGAAGCTAGCTCACTAAATATTTATGACAGAAAGCTAAAAATGTGTTCACTTTAGACTTTAACGCGCTCTGACTTCCTGATACGGGTCTGAAACTCTTTCTTTTTACACTTAACACTGCTGCGACTCTTTTATTATCATACTTGGTTTCTATGATTTATAGTTTTACAACTCTATGATTTTATGAATCAGTTAATCCACGTTTTAAACTGTTTTAAATGTCCTTTTATGTTGAATTGCCTTTCCAGGTGTGATGAATCAGTCAGCTGGTGTCACTCTGCCTCTGCTCCTCAGAGCTGATCTCATGTAATTAGTGGCAGCAGCTGACTGATTCATCACCTGGTAGGAGTCTGTCTGTGTCTCTATCTGCTCTGTGAAGCACTCATGTCAGAAGCTCTGATGATAGTCAATGGCTGAAACTGTCTGCTGCTGTTTTTATTATTTTTTGCACTTTGAGCACCTTCTTTTTGTGCACAGATGTTCTGATTAAATGGACTTTTTTGACATTGATCTCAGCCTGTGAACCTTTTCTGTGGCTGTCCAGCTCAGGTGTATTGGTGTGCATGGATCTCCTCTGTCATCCTCGCTTGGTTGACTGTTGTACTGATGCGCCCAAGATAAACTTTTTTTGTTGCCCTAAGTAGGCGCAGTTTCACAGCAGCCCTGAGACTATACAATATTCATGGAAAACATTCAAAATTAATTATTTTCAAAGTGGAAATTTGTCTTTGTCTTCTCACAAAACATCAAAGGTTCATGCAGATATATATGATACAATCATGCAGGTAGGAACAAAGAGTTACATGAATAGTAAAAGAGAGCACATCTTATAAAACAATAGTGTTCCATGATTCATTCTGTGTCCGTGTCCTGTATGACACAGGGAATAAAGGACTTCTTATATATGTTTCAGCTGCTTCTTGGGACTTCAAATCGATGCCCAGATGGCAGCAGGTCAAACTCTGGAGTGTAATAGATGTGAGGCATCAGCAAGTACATGTTTGGTCGTCCTGCGTACAGCGCTGTCAAATGTATTGCTAAGTTGTGTCTGTGACTTGCTGATCACTTGAGGTTCACTTCTAATGGACTGGTTTGGAGTGCATGTATGTGAGTCCTTAACAGAGTCGTCAAGCCCACATGAGAAATAGAGAAGCCTCTTGGATGAGAGGTGGAACATCTTCGAGAAACTCAAGCAAGTCCATTGTCTATGATGTAGACAGGAAAAGACGGTTTCAGACCATTTTTGTGGAGAGAGTTGATGGAGCTGAACCATGTGAGGAAGGCCCATAAAAAGGGAAAACATGGCCTCCAGACACTCTCTTTTGTTAAGTACTGCAACATAATTGAGGATGTATTGTGTGAGTGTAAACAGACAAATATGGGTTTGTCAGCTTGAGGCAACATGGCACCATAGAGGGTTAAAGCATGCCCATGTAAATTCACATTCATTCAGTAAAACCTAGGCTGGTGAGCCTCTTTGTGGCACATTATTTTTGGCATTTTGACTCACCATATTTTCCATCCACTGCCTCTAACACAGCCTGACATTGTGCTTGTGTAATAAACTGTAAACAGGAGATAAATCACTTTCTGTTCAGAGGAATTTCCCAGGAAGAGGCTGGCAGAGAAGACTGAACCTTGTTTACAACATCAAATGGAAAAGCTCTGATGGAAGAATCACTGTTGTGTTATACTGACAGCGTAGAGACATAGTGTAAGAGCTGGAGGGTCGAAACTTCACTGGCTTAATGAAACAGCACGGGCACAGTTGGATGTTTTCCAGCCTCGTCTGTGGCAGATGTCCGTTGCAGAGGAGACCTGTACATCCCTCTTATCTGTGAGTCATTAACTGATAAAAACTCCACGCAGCAGTCAACACACACAGCAAAAGTACAGGGAGCCACAATACCACTATTGATAAGGAAGTCAGCTCTCAAAATTCTCTGCAAACACCGAGCCTGACTCAAAGGTGCTGTGTTGAATAGGAAACACTGAACAGTGCGGTGGATGGAAAGAGCTGACGCCCCTGCTGCGTCTAGTCCTGTGAAAATCCCCTCCATTTTCCCCATTGTAAAATCTAACTGAAGGTCTGCTTCATTAACTGCAAAAAAACAGTCTGATGTGATGTAATCTGTAATAAGTTTATTTCTTACAACATAATAAAGCTGCACAATTAAAAGCCTGTTTGACAGTTGAGAAGTTCTTTAAGAAGCTATATGCTGCATCATGAGCTTCCTCTCCCTGTAATATGTTCTAGTTAAGTCTATCTCTATTTGACAAATGTTCTGACAGCCTGTTTTCATCTCTAACCGGGACAAAACAACTGTTGTTGTTGTTGTTATATCTGGCTGACATGCTGCTAACTTGTTTTACTTCCTCGCCCGTTGCCAGGCAGCCAACTCTGCATGGGTATGTATGCAATATCTGTTGCATGGATAACTTCCTGTTGCATGGCTCACGTGTTAGTGCACATGGCCATATTGCTTACCTGTAACTGCATGTAAATTATACATAATGACTATTGCATTTTGTCTGTGTTTACTGTCTGTTGCTGCTCTGCATGTCTGAATGTGATGCTAATCTGTGTGTTAGTGCTTCATGTTGCTCACATGCTGTTTGTTGTTGATGTGTTATTGTTACTGATGCTCTGAGGTTGCTTGTTGCTATGCATGCATCTATCTTGACAATTTCAGTCTGCTGTAGTTAATGCTGTCTTTCTCCTGTGAATTTTATCCTTTTATTGGTGTCAAAACATCTCGCAAAAGGACTGCAGTTGAAAATTAGCCAGCTGGCTAACACTGGCACACTTACTGAAGTGTTGATTAATGAGTGTTGTCCTCATAAATAAAAGAAACGAAATGAAAACATTAAAATTCAGGTTCTGTTTTGTTGGCTTTACATGTCTACGGCTCAAGACAAAGGAATACTTCACACCTCTATTAATGTTCTTTGTGATGTGATGTAATGTACTTTATTTATATACAACGACCACAGGTGAATCAAAGTGCTTAACAAGAGATTAAAAAACAATTAAAAACACAACACACAACAGATTCATGATTAAAAAACAACAAATAAAAAGATAAAACAATAAAATAAAATAAAATAAAAGCCATCCTAAATAAATACGTTTTAAGTTTAGATTTGAAGAGGCGCGGGTCAGAGGCAAGACGTATGTCAGTGGGGAGTTTATTCCAGAGCCTGGGTGCGACAACAGAAAAAGCTTGGTCACACCAGTGTTTGTATTTAGACCTGGGCTCTTCCAACAAGAGTTGGTTAGAGGACCTCAGCGCCTCGCCACACTCACGGACAGTTAGCATCTCAGATAAATAAGATTAAAAGTTTAAAATCAATTCTAAAACGAACTGGGAGCCAGTGGATGGAATAAAGGACAGGACTAACGTGCGCTTGTCTGTTAGTGTTAGTTAAAAGGCGGGCAGCTGCATTTTTCACACGTTGACTGGGAGACGCCAATATACAGTGCATGCAGTAGTCGAGTCTAGAACTAATAAAAGCATGAATAGCTTTTTCAAGGTCATGACGGCTTAAAAATGTTTTAACTCTGGCTCAAAGGCGTAGTTGGAAAAAGCTTGTCTTAACAACATTGTCAATTTGTTTGTCAAATTTCAATTAACTATCAAACAGCTGTGTAGGAGGGACGGTAAGAATATGAGTGAGTTTGCAATTAGTCACATGTACGGGTTCAAGATCTGGATATGTATATGGAGTCTTTTCTTTTAAGGTTATATATCTACAACTGCAACAATTATTTTTTTGCAATGGTTAAGGAATCTTTTGTTGTTGTTGTTGTTGTTGTTGTTGTATTCATAACATAAAACAACACACAGCGGGATGCATGTCTAAACCTCCCTCTGGCCCCCAAACCAGACTCACTATTGGCATATTATCTAATTCCCTCAAATATATACTCATATACAAATATATATACACACACCTATACACATCCACACAAGTGATTTAATACATAAAACAGGCAAACGCATGCAAATTTGCATTAAAGCGGAGTACAGAGGTCAAAACAAGCGGGAAAAAACAGGTGATAGCATAAAAGTTAAAGCAGATAAACAATAATATCAATAGTTACAATAACTATCGGCTCTTTAGAGGCTCAATCTGCCTCAACCCTTTTATTCCATTCCCATATTTCACCAAGGCCTAGTTGTTCCCATCCCTTTAAGAATTTCAAGGTCTGTAGTCTCCTTCAGATGTTCATCTTTCTTTCCAGCGTGTTTTAAAATAACTGAAGATATTATAAGTGATTTGCCAAACACTGTCACAATGTTACTGATCTCTGATTTGCTGCTACTTAAGTCCCCTAAAATAACTGTTTGTAAGTTGATTGTGTTTAATATTGTCGTTTGTCCTCTCTCCAAATAGAGAGCATGTCTTTAGTGGGTACAGGTGTGAGGGAGTTAATCAGCTGTGGGTGTGTTCCTTAATAACTGACAACTGACTGTTGCCTTGTTCTTTAGTTTGTGGGATGTGTGACATGTGGTGCACAGGCTGTTGTCAATTATTGAGAAACACACCTAACAGCTGATTAATTCCCTCACACCTGTGCACACCTGAGAAATGGGCGGGGCAGTTTCTATTTAAGCTCAGTGTTGGAAATGATGGTGATGAGCACTCGTGATGACGGTCCAGGAGGACTGACATGTTAGTGGTACTAATGACTTGTGAAGCTGAGCAGGAGCAGTGTGTGGGATATTTTTCAACGCACCTGCATCTGAGACAGTTGGACACATGAATACTTTCCATCAAACTAAGGTAAACTGTTTAAAAAGCAAAACCCTGCTCATGAGTTTAAAAAGACCAAATTGTTTATCCTGCCTGAGCAACAATTAGAAACACATCAAATCTTCACACTGGAACTACAGAATGATCAACATCATTTCTGCTTTATAAGTTAATCACATTAAAATTCATTTATTTCTAACTTAAAATGTTAATGCATGTGATGCATTTGTAATTGAGCCAATAAAACTCAGTGTGACACTTAGCCTTTTGTGTGAAACACTTTAATTATGCCCTGACAGCAGTGTCAGTCACATCTTTACAGCATCACATGGTGTTTGGTCAGTGTAACAATATGACTTCTCAATATACACACACAAAACAAACATCTGCTCTGTGTATTCTTTCACATTATAGCAAGACTGAGAGCTTTGAATATGTCTACAGCAGCAGCTCTGGCAGGCTCTATAAAGCAGGGTTTATTCTTCTGCATCAAATCGGCGTACCCTACACTGTAGCCTGACGTGCAGCTCCCCTGAAATGTAACTACACATCACAGTAAGCTGAAACCATTTGTGATGTTTACTGCTACCTTTTTTACATTATTACTTCCTGTCAGCCTGAACCTTGGGCCATCATAAGTTGATAATGAGCACCACCAGCTCAGGGCCGTTTGGTCTCAGGGGGCCCAAAGCCCCTTTTTTGGGACATATTTCAAATCAAATCAACTTTATTTATATGGCACTTTTCATACGACAGTAACACAAAGTGCCTCACAGAGGTTAAAAACAACAAAGAACCAAAACAAAACAAAAAAGTAAAGAGAAAACCCAACCCTCTCCCCCTGAAGAAAGTCTGACACACTAATACACACACACACACACACACACACACACACACACAGCTATCACTAAGACCCGAGGCAAAAAAAAAGCCACCTCTGGGGGCCGTCCACACTGAGAGGGCCCACGGTCCACGGCCACAGGGAGCACCGCCGTAGAGACCGACCCGGGCAGACAGGAGGCTCCACACCGAGGAGCAGTGCCCTTCAACCACCCAGGTCAGAGCGTTCTCCCGAGAGCACCCCCATCAGTAGACCAGGAACAGCTCAGTGTGATAGGCCCCATGAGGAAACACTGGAGCTAAAAACTGAGGGACTAAAACAGTAAGACAGGATAAAAGGTATAAAAAGAACCAAATAAACAAAAAGCTATTTAGCTCATAAAATTAAGTTAATAGATAGGTAAGGATCTAAAATAGAGACATAAAATGCATCAAAGCTAAAACCTATAACTAAAATAACAAAAGATAAAGATTAAATGAGATAAGAACGTAAATTCCACAATCGGGGGCCATAATAACTAAATGCTGTCTCCCCGTGTGTTTTAGTCCTAACTTGTGGTATGGTTAAAAGGCCTGTGCCGGAGGACCTCAGGGTCCGCGAGGGTTGATACGGTAAAAGCAGGTCAGATAAATAAGAAGGCCCAAGACCATTAAGACATTTAAAAACTAACAAAAGAACCTTAAAATTGATTTCTGGCAAAATGATGTAAATGCAAATATGGAACGATGGAAGTTGAAAGTTGCAAAATAAGATTCTGATATTCTATCTCAAAATATCACACACAACATCCCCCCAAAAAAACAAAAAAATTACTGTCCCTTTGACAAATTCTCATCAAAAATGATTATTTTTCATCACTTTGTGTTTAATATAACTGCTTCACTTGTACATAGAAAACCTCCCAATTGTTGTTTGTAACTTTGTTGAATGTAGCCGTTGTTCCTGGTTTTATATGAGTAGCTGTTGGGCTAATTTATACAATGTAAAATGCCATAGACTTGTGCTAAAAACATTAGCATGCTAACAGCTGCATGATGACACATTCACGATGACAGTGTTGCAGCTATAATGTTTACCATGACCGCTATCTAAGTTGAGTATGTTGGCAAGCTAATATTTGCCAGTGATGTGAAACATGTCATTTGTTTTGCATGAATATTTCTGCTGGACTCTGGGCATGTGCCTGTGTGAGGTTAGTCATTTAAAAATGTTACATATGTTGAGGGGATTTTTGCTGCTAACTGCATGACAATGTCCATTGTTTCACCTGAATCTTTGCGGCTGCACACAGAAGTAGACATTCATGCCAACGGACAGGAAAAGACGCCCATTCTCAAACTTGGCAGGTTTTCAGAGTTTGCCTTTGTGAAGCAAACACACAATGCATGCTGGTACATGTAGGCAGAGTGGAACAGACTCTGTGCAGGAGAACACGTATGTTCTATCAATGGGAACACAACAGTAATAAAATGGTTATGAAAATCCGAATGCATAAAAATAAATGTGTCGAGAGAAACAAAATGTAAACTTGCTTGTAGTTTCTGCAGCAGCTACTGTTGGAGTTACATCAGGCTGACAAAACACTGCATGGTACACGTTGTGACACACAAGGAAATAAAGGAGGACATGTTCCTTTTTAAGTCTGCACTGCGTTGACACAAAAGACCAACGGTGACGACAGGTGAAGCACTCAAGAGTGATATCAAATACTTATGTCACCTAAATAAACCATAAACAGGAGCAATAATAGATTTAATTTTGCATATGTCGAGGTTCAGGCTTTAAAATTCTTTAATTTGCATGCCTTACCTTTGTACTGAAACCATATTGTTTTATTGTCCTGGGCTCAGTCCAGTGCAAGATAAAAATAAAAAAAACACTCCATGCTGGATGCCTACGGTACTTCCTGTACAGTAAAACCTCAACTGACCATATGGAGGCACTATATTCATGGTCATAAATGGAAACAGTGAAGCAGCTCCATGTCTCTTCATATACCTGGACTCTTTTATCCACAGAACAAAAGACTTTTTAAGTGCTCTGCCTCCTGAGTCAAAGACTTGTATAAGCTGGCTTTATTAATGTTTGCTCATTATTATCTACCGGTGAGCGTGGCAGCCACCACAAAACTGACAGAAGATTTCCTTTTTCTCAGTGTGTTTTCTGCACATTCAACTCAGAATATCTCACCACTTCCTGTCTCTTTCTGTTGCTGCACATATATGTTAAAAATAAGAGTAGGTCTTAAAGTTAGTTAATTATATTTTGTTCAAAGCAACTAAAACAGACAAATAAATGTAGTAGAGCAAAAACATTTTGGGTTTACTGCACCTTTATACTTTATTCGACTTAACTTGGACCTGTTGTCCTCGTTCATGGACACTTTTTTGTGCCACCTGGTGGTAGTAAGAGCACAATAATAATAATAATAATAATAATAATAATAATCCATGACAAAAACAAGATGGCAGCCATCTCTACCAAGTCAGTCTACAGCTGATCCTGACAAAAGTGGACAAGGTCCAAAACCTGATCACATGTTATGATTGAAACTTGTTTATTTAGGATTAATAAAAGTTTGTACTTTGATACGGCAACAAATTTGACCAATTTTAGCAACAGCAACAAGATAAGACATTGATGATTGTTTACACATTCTCACTCTGACCTCGTCACATATTGATAATTTGGTCATGGACTTTCCACGTCCAGATAAGACGTGCAAGGTACCCTGGGTGTGTTGTTTGTTGACATTCTGGGACACCGTGTCAACTCCAGCCTGTGACATGCATCGTCTTCTTTTAAGATACACTTGTGTTTTCACAGGAAATCAACGCACTACATCAGGTCAACGCTGTAAACTGACATTTATTTTTTCTTCAACATTGAAAACACATGGTTTGGTTTAGGAAAAAAGAACAAGGTTTGGCTTTAGAAACTTACAGGATGTGAACACCACTCTCTCGGGTGAAAGTCGTGTTTGACGGACCCGCCCACCCCACTCAGACTTTCGCCGCCTTAACTTTCGTCATTGTCCCGCCACGTTTCCCACCTGACGCCGGCAGCCGTGTATCCTGCCGACATTAAAGGACGCCTTTTTTCAATGGTTTCTGATGCATAAGTCACTGCCCAAGTGCCAGATTTCAACAACTTCAGAGTGAGACCGATCTCGTTAATTAGGAAGTACTTGTTTGAGGACATTGAGACTTTGTTATCGAGTTGTTTGGGACTTAATCATTAGCCGTGTTTCCATCAGCCTGTTTAGATGCGCATCTAGAAGTATAGCATCGAAAAATTATGATGGAAACGCCAAAATTTGAATTAAAATCCCCTGATTCACACAAACTAAAATACGCACGCTTTAGCCAGGTTTTGGCTGATTAAAAAAAATGTTGATTCGCAAAACAGGGGATGGAAACAGTTATGTTAGAATTAATATAGCGCACCTCTCTCCATGGTGATCCACACTCTGGGTCGGGAAGGCGGTAATGCATTTACAAGCTGGTTTCCAACCGCCAGAAAACATAGAAGAAGAAGAATGCGAGACTTGTTTTGTTTCCGGTTCTACGGAAAACTCGCGCAAGTTCGTAGTTTTCACCAAAGTCCGTACATTTAATGGAAACACACAGGATTCGTATTTCTTTTCTTGCACATTTCCCAATGATTCAAATCACTTCTGGATGGAAACATAGCTATTGTTGACAATGTTGAGTCTTTCATACTTATCGGGTCCTACTGATCCCACATAGTTAGGAGAAATTAAGGAGGGTCTCAGGAGGATAAAGTATCAGTTACAAAGTTTTCTGTTTCTACTCAGTACTAACAACTACTAACAGATGCCAGAATGCATTTTAAAAAGCATCAAAATAGAAGGTTGTTCATTAGAAAAACAATCCACAGGGACGATCCACCAAGAAGCCCCAAGTATCTTCAAATTCTACAAACACCCTTGGCCAAGAATATATATTATAACGTCTGTGAAGCTGAATGTGCTCACTATAGAGCTTAATGACAGCGTTTCTGCACGAGGTTGATAAGGTGACCGCCATGTGACATTTGCAGGTGTCTAAGTGGGAGTGAGTTGAGCTTGCATCATCACATTTCAAGTGTTTGGATCCCTGTTTGAAGCATCACACTGATCTGCATGCAAATCTAAGCAGGCAGAAATTGTGCCACATTAATGTTTAGCTAGTTTATCTCACGTGCAAAAGTCGTTATGAAATCGCCCGTGACAAAATGTAACCATGTTCAGTCTTTATCTCGTCAGCATCACAGCTTGGGGAGCTCATGTAAATGTTCATTGACACTATTCGCACTTCAACGAACTGCCAGTGTCGCAATCGAAAGGTAAAAAAAAAACACAGCGAGGTTCAGCCAGGACACAATTAAAAAGTCAGATGGGAGATTCGTTATGAAGCCAGCCGTGTGTTGTGTGGTGCAGCGTGCCTCCAGCTATTCTCCCCTCTCCTTTAAACACAAGGTTGAGTTGACTCATTTGTTTTTAGTTTGCTCAAAGTCTTTTATACAAATTTCAGCACATAAATTTGAGTAGAAAATTGCATAATAAGGTCCTTTTATGCAAAAATGTCTCACATTTTGAGAAAAAAGTTAATTTTTTGGCAGGAAGTCTCAGAGTCTGTTATCAACCAGGGATGCCAACACTAATCCTGCACGCACAAAACGTTTTGGTGAACTCTGAGATGTTCCTGCTTGCTAAAACGCTCGACCTGAAACAAAAACAGACTCTGTCCCTGCAGCGAGAAACCTCCTGCAGCTACAAATCACAATGTGGAGACAATATATCCTTTTACATTTGTGCGATGAGAGGGGGCTCAGGGAGGAGTGACACGCAGCTTCCCAGTCTCTCCTCCATGCCCCTGATGCTTCCTACCCCTAATCTTGACTGCAGATGCAAATAGTCTAAAAAACGTCCCTACCAAACATTTGCATTTAAACAAATAGATAAAGGTCATTTTGAAAAGCTGCCTCCTCTGCCTGCAGTGTGAGGTGGCATGTTCCATGTGTCCCTGCCCTCCTCACAGCATAGTTAAAGCTCCCATCGTGGCACGCCACTCAGTATGGTGCTGCACACTGGGATTCAGCTACTGTAGGCAAATAAAGCCGAGGGAGAACAGAGAGGCCTCTGTCTATGTGTGTGTGTGCGTGTATGTGTGTGTGTCAGAGTGCTGAACAGCATCATGGACACAGGTAAGACACACTCATTCATATCCAGGCTGACAGCTGCTCCTGCTGTCAGTACTTTTGTTTTAAATGCTCTAACTAAGATATTTGCTGGGAGAAAATTACTTTTTAAAATCAGCTACGCATCAGCTTTTTATTCTTTTCATGGAGAATGTATGGACAGAAATTTACTGCAATCTTTTTTTGTTTTTCTGTGTGACAGTGTACCATGTATTGTGACACTTGCTTGCCTTTAAAGATCTGATATATTGTTTGCACCTCACTGTGTGCACCTTTGACATTATTTCTGTTATTTGGTTTCACTTGATCGCAACAGTTACAGTTAACTTAAGTTTGGTGCTCTTATGGAGTGAACCATTTTATCAGGCTTTTACCATTTAAAAGAAAACACAGAACGTGGGGTGTTTTGCATTTGAGACAAACTGATAAAAATAAAAAGATTAAAGCGGTAAACAAACATATTTAAACAAAAGAAGGGTGTTTTAGGGAAATATATGTCGTCAAATTTAGTTTCCTGAAGCCTCACTGAAAAGATAATTCGTACTGTACGCGTGTTTTTATATGTTGAATCTCACGGTGAGCTGTTACTCAAATTTTGCACATTGCCGTGAGCTAGTTTATATTTAGATTTATATTTGCTATATATTAGATTTTTATACTTTCTATACTGTTATTTTAGTCCCTGTAAATGGCACACTTTGTATCTGCCCTCCTCTAATTTTGTATTGCAAAGTTTTATTTTTCATTCTATTCTATCTTATCTATGATGTGTCCGTATTCAACCAATAGTTTACATTTGAGAAGCAAGTTGATGATGTACACTTTCAAAAACGATTTACTGATTCAGCTAAAAAAAAATTAAGGTGACAATTTGTATGCATCTGTTTAAGTAGTTCCAATTGCAGCATTATGGAGTCTTTTATAATCTGACAAACCAACATAATTTGCTTCAGCCTCAAAAAGCTTAATTAAGTTGAACTTAATATTTATCCAGAAGCTCTGATGTTTAGTGGTCAAATTATTTATTTAAGATATTCTAACTTAATTATTTTCATTCCATCCTACTCAAAAAATGTCGTAAAATAAACTTTACTCCAAGTGTTATCCATTAACCCCATGACTCATATTTTATAGTGAAGGAATGTAACAATGTGATGTGATGCATTTCTCCATTCAGTTCATATAAATCAGTGTTTGATATTTGAAAGATGCTTTTCATATCAAGCACTCGTAGGTTATTGTATGGGATTCAAATTTTGAAACACAATGTTTAGTTTGTGCAAAGTGCAAAAAAAACAACAACAACCAAATATGTCGACCTGATCCAAAGACCGTCTCATATTTTCAAGAATGTCAGTGGTCAAGCAAAGTCGGGGCTTATCTAAAATATCCATTCAAAAAGCCAGGATCTTTTACATAAAGTTTTTTGCATGCAATTTCCGTTTGCATAATAAAGTTTGCATTTTCATTGGGTTTATGCTCGCCAGGAATGCCCCCAAATCACTCCAGCACACATTAGAGATTTGAATGTAACAGCAAATAAGTTGCTCCTAAAATGCATACATGCAGAATTCTTATTAAGCTCTGTGTAATATATTTTTTTGAGTCATCCAAATCACTCCACTCGTCCCTCACTGTGAGGCTTCAGCAAGTGTTTGTTGTAAATTGCCTCTTTTTGGCAGTCCATTTGCATCGACCAAACCAGACGCAATTTCCATGACATTTACACACCGATCCCAAAGAGTCGTTCGCCTATATGAATAAAACTGTGAAACATTCAAATGAACACACATTTGTGGGGATGGATGAAAATTTGTATGAAGTTGTGCTGCTGGCTGCGAGTCAAACTGTCTCTGGGTTTGTGTCAAGTGTGGATTGTCAAACTGTTTTTTCTGCTCCGCCTAGAATACTCTAAAAGAGTGTACCAAGGCGTTCGAGTCAAGCACACAGTCAAAGACCTGCTGGCGGAGAAGCGATCCCGACAGACAAATGGGCCCAGATACAGCGTAAGCACAATCTCCTCTAAACCACTCTGCTTTGTCCCGTCCTGTCTCTCCCCACTTCATTTTTCTCCCAAACCAAACAGCGCAGCCACAGTTGACATTCTGCTGGTGACACAATTAAGAGGTCGCCTTTTAAAAATCTCCTCTCCTTGTTTACATTTTGGCTTGTTTTGTGGACTAACGATCCATGGTTGATCCATTGACCACCTGTACCTCCCTCCCCCACTGTCTCTGCTCCCCTCGAGCGCTCCCAAAGCCAATCTGTAAATAGCTGAGCACGATGAGTGTAGAGAGAGACACAAAGCGCCCAGTCCCATCCTGACCTCACAAAAGAACACTGAACACAATGCTCGCAACGGTGACGGCCACGATCTCCCAAAAAACTCCCCCGAGGTGGAGGCGGGGGCGGGGTGGGAAGATTGAGGTGGACAGGTAGCACAGAAAGACAGAAAGAAGGCCAGTGAAGGAGGCTGCCTATGCAAAGTTTGATCCACGCACACCTGCCAGCCGACATTGTCCTCGGCAGTTTACAGGCCGCAGACAAGCCTGCTATTGTTGTCTCAGAAACACACGCCAACACACACTCTCACACGCAGTCAGAGAAATCAGGCTCTGCTTTTAGACGTCTGCATGCACAAGCAAGACTGGCTTTTCACTTTCCACAAACCGCCTGTCAAAAGGCTTCACAGAGCAGCGTTCACTGTTTGTTTTCTGCTCAGCATCGGCATGTCCACTCTGCAGATATGCAGGCCGCCAACGACTCACGTCATGAGGCGATAGTGTGAGAGACAGAAGAGAAGAAAAAAGAAAGGTCTAAACATGCAACACTTTCAGCTCTGACTTTTATTTGAAGAACACTTCCAGTATGTTAGTTCCATGGCCTCAAAGTTGAACCAGTATTTGTGAGCATGAGCTACACTCTCTCACAGACCAGAGAAGTCTCAAACTTGTGATGTCACCGAGTATGAAGTCTGGAGCTGCTCCATCAGTGTGTTCTCATCGCTGCACTTTCTCAGGGGACCAAAGCTTAAAAATATGATGTGCTTGGTCCTGTGTCCATTTTGGACGATCAGTGTTGGGCTAAGTAATGGTATTACTTTACTTTTTACTCCCTGTCAACAGTAACTGTACACTAGTTGTTACATTACTTTTCTGTTACACCACTCAAAACTGGTAGTTGCATATTTCCCCAAAATTCAGGTGTGCACCTCTGCGTTAATGTTAATGTGTTAATGTCAGGGTAATCGCTGGTAAATGTAGCTCAGGCTAGACAGCTTGCAAATTATTACAGGCTACTGTTTTCTGTTGCCTTGACTGTTTAGCCAGTGCAGCTCAGTCTCACCTTTGGTGCAGTGTATTTCCTGGAGCTTCATGTTGCTGTGCTGTTGGTTGTAGTAGGTTTTTTTTGCAGAGGAAAGAGTTTGAGTACGACTACCTCTTCCAAACTAGCTTGCTGCTTTGTGACGCCCCCACGCAGCAGGACGATTATGAAAATGAGTCCACTGATGTATTTCAAGTCAGCAACTAGGTGTAGTGTTTTGGGGTAATTGTAATATTATAACTGAAATCTTATTAGTAATTAGTTACACTACTTATTATTGGAAAAAATAATATTATCACTGACGCGTTACTGCTCAACACTGTCTTGGATGGCGGGTCAATTTACGATTGTTACATGCATTGTGATTGTTTCTTCAACCAACAGGGCTCTCATTTTAGCGTACACACGATAACCCTTCATACACATAACAATATTCATCCCTACAACAGGAAATACTTTTTCCTAACCTGATATGAAGTGTGCGCTGCACATGTGAGCATTTTGACGATGGCCTCCGTCCCGTCCTTTGGTCTTATCCATGCAGCAACCTCCAGGAATGACGAGTGAAGCCAATGCAAAAGTGCCAAAAACTGCAGTTCGTTGAATGGCCACTTGAGGCTGGCTCCAAAAACGAGTCAGTCCCCACAGACCCCCATGTTAAAATGCTCAACTTTACAGCATTAGTAAACATTTACAGCCTGGTACAAAAAAACGTTTTGGTCTCTATAGCTAATTTCCCCTTTCATGACAACTGTACAGGGGGTGAATTTTTTTATAACTCATCCATTTAAATTTCATTTAAGGCTTAAAGTTGCACATAATTGAGGGTGTGGCCACTTTGAGTGACAGGTAGCGCCATCACCGGTGGCTAACTAGCCGCTGGCTGTCTGCTAAGCGTCATCTCAGCTAATTTGCAAGTCATTAACCCTGACCTCTCAGACATGTTTGTGCCTTTTGGATATTTTGTTTCGTGAGGGAGCTGGCACCAAGCGGGAGCATGAGCGGGAGCAGCCAACACCACAGGGCTAGCCAAAGTAGTGTAGCTTGTTAGCCTAAGCTAACTTAGCAGCTTTGAGTGAAGTGGGCATGTTTAAGCAACCAGGCTTCATTTGACCCGCCGCTTTGCCCATTTTTGATTGGCCAGAGCCGCCTACTTTGAGCTTCAAACGGTCCTCAGAAACCAATGGTGACATCAAAGTGACTATGTCCATATTTTTGTACAGTCTATGGTCTTATCACATTTAACCATCTTTGTTTTTGTTGACGGGCAGTGGCGGCTGGTTTTGAGCCATGACTCCTTCTATTCTGGCTCCAATAACACAACAAGACAAACTCATTTTAAGACTCCTATGTAGCCTACAGCCCTGTGGTGTCATGTTTTGCCTCCAGCTAACAAACTGATGTCAGTGTGACGTCGGCCCTAAAGGGGTCTAAAAGGTAGGAACTCATCACTCATAGCTGAATGAGAAAATTGTTTTTAAACGAACATCGGTGATCCACAGTGACTGAGCGACATGTTCCTTCATTATCATGAACACACACACTAATTTATTTGACTCAACCCCTCATACAGTGTCCTGGTGCCTCACTCACTCACTAGCACCTGAAAAGTGTTTTCATCCACATCCAACTACATCTATGGGATCCTTTGTGTAAAGAGTCACATCTTTGCCATGTGGACTTGTGGTTAAGAGCTGCAAGATGAGATTTCAGAAAATACTGATAGACAGGCTAACACAGTACAGTACTAACAGCAACATGAATAAGACACATTGTCCAGACCTGACCTACAACATGTGGAGGCAGCAGTTTGTTGCAGAGGAGACAAGTGTGTCTGTCAGGGGTCAGCGAGTGCACAGATGAGACAATAACAGCAGCTCAAGAGGCTCCAGCTTCTGCTTTTGTTAATCCTCAAAATACTGATAACAAACTCTCTGACCGTTGTACTGGTGTTGGTTTGGTTCATTTTACAGTTTTTCTCTTGTAGGTACAAAATTAAAATAAGAATTGACATTGCATTTGGACTCACCTGACAGCTGACAAATGATTCTACTCGTTACACTTCATTTCCATCTTCAGTCTGACATTGTGTCCACTTTAACTGATTTCCGTGAAAGAGGGGGATTCCATTTTCCCTTTCACTAGAAACCAATGTATTTGCCTGAATCTGATGTCATCTTAAATGATGATGCCAACATACTGGTTTTGTCAGTGTTTTAAGAATGGAGCGGAGCACAGTAACAACAAACTGTGATGTCGGGTGATGTCTATATGGTCTTTTAGCAGTTGCAGCTGAAAAGAGCTTGGTGACACTAGTCCAGCCTGTGGCGCTGATTTGATCTTTTTCATTTGAACTGAGAAATCGCTTTTTCATGTTACAGTGACATATCATTCTGTCTACTCAGTGGAGTGGGTGAATTCAAAGGTCTGAACCCAGGTGACATTTATTCTGTTTTGAGCGTAATTTTAATTTCAAACTCTCACTTAAAGGACCAGTGTGAAGGATTCAGTGGGATCTATTGGCAGAAATGGAATACAACATTCAGAATTACTGTGAAATTGTGTTTTCGTTAGCGTACAACCATGACCCACTGCCAATATCGACATATCAGTGGGTCCTCTTCCACAGAGTCCACCATGTTGCACCACCATGTTTCTAGAGCAGACAAACCAAACACTGAATGCTGAATGCATTCTTTACTTGAAGGCCACCGTAGGTGAGAGGAAAGTGAATCCAGCATTGAGGCAATGTAACCTTTGAAAGTATAAATATTACACTCTTACTTTTAGAAATTAAAATTTGAATTGATAAGCTATAAAACACACATTTGCCCAATTCAATACCCTCACTGGTTTTGCTGCTACAGTCATATTTGTATATATAATCACCACCACTATATCTATATATATAATCTCAAGTTCACTTAAGTATTCATGGTTTTCTCATTGTCTTGGTCTTGGACTTAAGGAGTCCTTAGACTGTTGCACAAAAGACCTTAACAGCAAGTTTTCTGTTATCTGGGGATCAAATTTACTGTGCAGTTTGTGCTTTCTATGATTATATTCCTCCAGAAGTTTAATCTTTTCCTCCTCTGACTGTAAGCTTCTTGTTTTTCTTTTTGTCTGCCATTCTGTAAGACAACTTTGTGAGACAATAACAGGCGTCAAACAAACAAACAATCTCCATGGAAACTTTTACAGTTCTAAAATCTCTTTTAATGCAGTAAGTGAGTTAATGTTTTTTCTTTTAAACCTTTTAAGAGACTCTGTGCAACTGTGGAAGTCCCTCAGCTAAGGAGGAATTAAGTCTGAGAGTATGGAGGAAACTTAAGGTGTTTTGTGATATTTACTGTACTTAAGTATTGAAAGAAAAAGTACAAGTAAAGGCTGTGAATAAAAAAGCAAGCAGTCAGAATTTTTATGAAGTTTGTAGCATGTACGCCAAATTGAAAATAAGTCGTACATCAGAAAAAGAAAAGAGGTCTTTTTCCACAACTTGAAGGATTTAAAGAACAAAATCCAGTTTTTCCTTCCCTCCAGTCCATCTGTCCATTCTATCAATAACACTAATTTAATGATATTCAAAGTTGTAATTATTATAAAGTAATATCAAACTTCAAGTCAGATAAGTAAACGTCAGCCATATTCCAGTGACACTGGGTTGTATCTGCAGATATCTGGCCTGCAGCTCAGCTCCTCTTCAATGCCAAATTTACTTGTATGTTTATAAATGACGCATGAAGTCCCGGTGATGCACAGAGGCACACAGTAACTAAAGCCATCCACGGCCTTATGTTAGCTAATGCTGCCTTTTATCTATGGGAATAATAGGCCATTGAGAGCGAAGAGCAAACTCTGACCACAGAGTCAGTCTCCTCATGTTGGAACACGGAGAGCGCCGCAGTGAAAATATAAAGACCTTACATCATTTCACTTCGTGTGTTTGTCTTTTCCGAGAGTGTTTCTATTGAGGTTCTGTGTCCAAACATGCTGCTATTACATAAATGATGCGGGACCGTGAGAAATGAACATGACGTGACATTTCATGAGGCCGGGGAGACTTTGTGTGATGTGTCTGTGGGTCAAATGTTTCACCGGTAACCAATAAGAACTCACAAGATAAGGGTGAACTTTAATGACCCCTGTAGGGAAATGTGGTGCTCTGACAGTAAACAGTGGTCAGATAGAATAAGAAATGAAATATTTTTTTTAACATAAAGTCCTAAAAGTTCAAACACTAGAACATGATAAATATAAAGTAAGGAGCTGCAGTAAAGTGATGGACAAAGACAAAGATGGACAAAAACTATTTTTTGAATATCTGCGTGTAACAGACTGCGAGGATATATAAACATGAAGCATGTTTTGCATGAGAAGGAAGAGCTTTTCTGTGAAATAATGTTAATAAGTCCATCATCAATACCCTCCTCCACCCCTGCACAAATGCACACACACACGCACGCACACACACACACCGGCTGACTGTCTGAGCTTGAGCGAGCTGATTTCCATACGCAGCCTTCAGAGATGCACTGAGCCGTACCTGGGCCACATGAGGAAGTCTTGGCACTGGCAAATCACATTCAAATTCAGCCCTCAAAATTTGCTTGCCTTCCAGCCGACACAGGCTTAATATCAACTCTTTCATGTTAGCAATATGCAAACAAGAGAGCCTGTCAAACCCCGTCTGTGTGTGTCTCACTCCGCACCAATCTGTATCTGTCTTCACAACAGAAACAGACAGACAAACAAGTTGTTAATGCTGCTGGTTAAGTATTAGAGAATATCAAATTCAATATTATGTATAACATTTTATTTATCAATTAGATCAGGTGTCAGCAACTGTTACTATCTAAAGAACCATTTTAACCAAAAATAAAACTCTATCAGGAACCACAAAAGAAATTTGAACCTTATAATGAAGCTAACACAACCTATTAGGTCTGAATTAGCATCCACATTGAAGGCAAACAAATCTGCCCACACTATTAGATTCTCTTTTATCCTCCAAGAATACTCTGCTTTTGGATTTTGAATCCACAGCTCGCCAAGCTTTGGAAACTGAAGACAAACCACCCCTAAAAAGGTTTGTCAAAAAGTAGAGGAAGCAATGCCAGCTGATGACGCATGATGCATTTTTAGTTGATGAAAAGTTCCATTTTTTTTTATTCATTCTGTAGGTGACACATTTTTTAACAATAGGAGGATGTAGGAAACTCTTTGGGACTCCAATAATAATACATGAAAATTAAAATGTTTTGTCATTTTCATATTTTTTGTCAAAGCCACAGGGAGCCACTGAAGAGGGGCTGAAGAGCTGCATGTGGCTCTGGAGCCACGGGTTGGTGGTATACAAACCCTGAAATACTGCACGTGTAAATTCATGCTGTGCACCCACACATTGTTCTAATTGAGAGCCTATCCGTTTCCAAAGAAACAAGATAGGAAAACAGGAACCATCATCAGTACTGCACAGTTTGCACAGATTGCTCCTGAAATGCGATGTTGTTATGGTGACGGCATCTGGTACTCTTCTCGGGAAACAACACAATAAACCCTTTGGCCTTTTGGCTCTGCCTGCACGTCTCTTGTGACTGGGAATGTTTCCCAGTGCTGTTTTATTTTATCCTCCGCTCGATATAGTGCAAATAAGATGACACAGATGTCAGGCTGAATATGGGGGAAATGTGTATGACAGCTAAAACATTCCCATTGGATGGAAAGGTGCAGCTATAAAACTGAAGTCTTGGGTTTATATCATCACAGTGTAAAGACTGTGAGGTGAGCTGGATCTCGCTGACAGTTCCAGCATGAGAAACAATGCTGCGCATATTAATTGGGCTGCAGACTGTGGAAGTAAACTCAGAGGCTAGAAAACTTTTATGGCATGTGCACCAGGTGAGCAACTCTTAGGGTCCAGTATCTAGGTATTATAAAATCCATGGCTACAACAGTAAAGTGCCCAGTCACCAGAAGAAAATGTACATTCCCACAAACCTTAGACACGTTACATTTGCACATTGTATTTGCATCATAACAACGTTGCTAAAGTGATTTAGTATATGACCTGACTTTGTCACCGGGATGTGGGGGAGGTGAAGCATGGCGTGTCACCTGAGTGAAACACCTGCCGAGCTGCAGATCACTGCCTGAGACCAACTAACAACAGAACTGGTTGTTTTTTAGTGAGACATTACTGTGTTTCCTGCAGATTATTGGCCCCCAGATGTGGGTGTTTTGTAGTGAGCCACTGCGTGTGATTTTGATTCTAAAGCTAACCAGCTGCTAAATTTATTGTGGTGATTGGGTATAATGACCTAATATATAATAACATAGGAGTCACAGGGGGCATTTCTCTGTAGAATGAATACTTCTGCTTTCAATAGCTTTAAGTAAAATACTTCCAAATAAAGTTTGGAGTACAGGACTTGTAATGGAGTATTTTTTTACATAACTGAATTGTTGATTTTACTTAAAGGGACAGTGCAGGGATAATGGCTGAATTTTCCTTTTTGGGTGCACTATCCCTTTAAAGCTGCTAGAATTAATATTTTTACAGTAATAATACATCAAATGACAATGTGAAATCAATGTGAAAGGGGCTGGTGGTGGTGATGAACTGACAGCGATCTGTATCACTGGAATCTGTAGCTGCACTCAGCCTTACAGAGCTTTATATCATGTTTTAGCTCAGTTAGCAGCTAAAGAGACAGAAATTCCCTCAGGAGTCGGTAGAGACCAAAAACAGAGCTAAAAGAGTGAGTATTGGAATCACATTCGTCCTGTAGCCAGAAATAAAACTCCAAATGAATACTAACATTGCTCTGTAATTACTGGATGTGTGAATAAGCATCTGTTTGCAAACCAAACTGGTCTCACTCCAAAGTCATCGAAATTCGGCTCTTGGTCAGTGACTTCCGGTGTCAGACACGGATGAAAGAAGCCATCGTTTCATGTCCGCATGATACTCAGCCAAATGGCACCAGGCAGCGTCAGGGAGAAATGTAGTGGGACCACAACGAGAGATACGGCAGCAGAAGTCTGATAAGGGTGAGTGGGAGGGATGGTGGATGGGTCCAACAGCCACTGACTTTCACCCAGAACACCAGTGTTCACTTCCTGTATGACTGTAAAGCCAAACCCTGTTCTTTTTTCCTAAAACCTAACCACATACACCTGTTGGCTATGCGTGCCCATGTGCGTTTGTTGTTGAAAGAAAAGAATGTCAATCTGCGTGTTGTACCGACATAGTGTGTTTATTTGAAAGGGTCTGTGTGCAAACTGTATATTTCCTATGAAAACAAAACTGTATTTGAAAACAGACAATGCATGTAACAGGTAGAAGTTGACGTGGCGTCCCAGAACAACAACCAATGCACCCAGGGTACCTTGCACATTGTATCTTGACGTGAAAAAACTGTAAGGCCTGGACACTGGCAATGAAGGACCCCTCCTGCATCGCCTGCCTTCTCCATGTCCCGACCAAAAAGTTGCACATGAACAAACCTCAAAGACCACAGCTGACGGCCAACCAGCAAAAACGTTCTGAAATAACTCTCCATACTAGCGAACAGCGGCCGTCTGTAATCGTCATTCAGAAAGAGAAACCTGAAGACTGTCATAATGCTATTTAGCCAGTTAGCACATTAACAACACAATCCAATGTTGAAAGAACAGAGCATATTTACTGTGCACTGGTGAACAATGACACAAACCATCAGGAAATGTTTCTGCTGAAGAGCTCAGTGGCTAAAGAAAAATAATCTTACCTTATGGAGCAAGTTTGTTCTGGACTTTAGTTTTTTTGTTTACTTTCCTCACTTCCGTTTCTCTGCTTCCACGCTGAGCTGAACTCCCAATCAGAGTGATTTCATTCACTGACGGGCTCTGCTGTGGCCAACAGAGATTCAGCATGCTGAATCTGCCCAAAAAAAGCAGAAGACGGCCGCAAGTAAGCAAGCAAGTACTTACAGATGCTCACTGACAGCCCAACATTGACCAATGGCTGACTGTCAGCTTGGTTTGTCAGGGCCTTTACGTGCCCCCCCAAAAAAACGTTTAAGTGTTAGATCTGATCACTTATTCCACCTGTGAGTCCGTGTGGGTCCTGTTCCGAAGGTTAGTGATAGTTAGTGATAATTTGCTTGCTCGTAACCAGTATCCAGTAACCATAAAAATAAAAAGCAAAATTAGAGAAAGTCTGAAAACAGAAATTTGCGCAGCAAACACTTCATATTGCTATTGCACTGGTTGTCTTTTATCTACTTTAAATTCTTGTTACACTCGGGGCTGTACGTGGCTCGGTGCCAGATCAGTCAGTTTCTTACTTTCACCACATTTTTATTGACTTCCTGTCAGGACTTCCCCTCAGACAACTTTTGTATGTTTTCATAATATCCATCTGCCGAGTCATTACCAGACTGTATGTTTCTGTTTGACTTTTTTTCCTTACCTTTGCATCTTTAACCTTTTACGCTTTAGTAAGTTTTATTTTAGCAGTTTGACGTATGAAAATCGATGTTACCATTCTGCAGCCTGACCTGATCACTGCTGTACGTACAGGAAGTGTACACTCTAACTATGCAAACACTGTAGGATTCATTTACATTTATGTGGAAGGCACTCCCTTCTTCCCGCCACTCTGCAGGATATTTATCTTCACATGTAATTAAGATGTCATCCAGTTCTCACGCCTTATTTCAAGTCTTTTTTCTCTGTCACAGGGGGGGTCGACCACTCCGCCCTCATTCGTCCAGATGCCAGGTGAGACGCTGCAAACAAATGTACCATCAAATATCACTCACTCTTTACTGCCTGCAAGCCAAAGCTGTCAACACAGGCTCAACTGGCTCTCTCATTATCAGCACTTAGAGGATCCTGATTTGTGTTTTGTCTGCAAATTTCAAGAATCAGGAGCTTGTAAACTTCACAGAGCCTCAGTGCTGTGATGAAGATTTCATTCATCCCAGTCTAAAAGCTTCATATTTCCCTCCGCAGGGTCTCACATGCTGCCCAGCTACTACGGCATGAGGCGTCCCTTCATCTCAGACTCAGACTTCTGCCCGTCCACCAAGCAGTTCTCCCCTGACGTCTATTCGCCCACACTGAGTGGTAAACCTCTGGGCTGTGAGCCCTCCACCATGACCGGCTACTCCCCTTTCATTGACAGCTACTACCCAGAGACCTTCGGTGACTACCGCAGCGCCGCCGCTTTCTCCAGCTCAGGAGGATCCTTCCTGCCATCGTCGGCCCTCTCATCCCTGCTGCCCCCCTTTGGTGGAGAGTCCTCGCATTTATTCCTGGTAGGATGGGCTCCTGTGTGTGAATGTCTGTGACAGAGTAAAGGTTCATAATCATCAAGTAAATCTGAAATCAGGGAGAAAGGTGTTTTAATGATCATTTGGTCACCTGAGGAATGTTTTAGGATAGACTTAAAAATACTGAAACTATCTTTAAACCTAGTGCATGCTGGGAAATGGTCAAAAGGTTTTAAATCAGCTTGTGAAGAAAAACAAAAAGGCTCCATACTCCAGTGTGCAGGGGCGTCGTGGTGGGGGGAAAAGTGGGGCTGACTGGGGCTGGAATAACTAAATTAAAATTGGCTGAATAATCGGTTGAAAGGCTGAGCTTTATTGAAGAAAAGACGTGGACAAAATCCTGCAAATTCAGTGATAAATACACTTAATTTCTTTTAGAGTCTTCACAAAAAAGTTTCCTGCTATTTTGTTTTATAAAAGCTTTTATTGTGATGCAGCAAAATTAGGAAATCCTGTCTTTTTGAGCTGACAGTGAACATGACACAGTAAAATAAAGCAGATATCTAAAGTAAAAACAGGACTCAGGAGAGAAACTAAACTCCAAACCTCAGAGATTCAGTTAGAAGCTACAAAAGTACTGAGAGACTTTTCTCTCTCTTGCAGACAGACACAAAAGAAGTCTTGCCAAACACACGGCTTATTTCAGAAGGGAGGTCATCAGGGCTTGGCTGCTGTTGGCAGGATGTCACTGCCCAGCTTTTGGACCTACTCTTGAGCAGGTCTGTCTCTCGTGTGCCTTGCGTGTCTAAACATATAATGAGAAAAACAAATCGGCACGGCATGGCGGGACTTGGCACGGCCAAAAGCAGTTATGGAAAAAGGGTATTAATGCAGAGCTGAGGGTGGCTGAGTGACTTAAAGCCACAGTGTGCATATACTGCATTCAAACAGGATCGATTCACGATACAGACAGAGAGGTGTGACAGAAGCAAACACAGACAACTGTCGGCTGTCACTGTACACCACACATCTGTGGTAACTGTCAGGTGTTGGTGGCAGATATCACTGTTAACAGAGGCATCAATATAATACAACACTGCAGTGTTCCCCAACTAGTTGGTTTGGTATCTTATATTCTGTATGTTTATGTCCATCCTCTCAGGTTTGGAAACAAAGTGCTGCATTGATGTGAATTGTTAAAGTAAACTCAGTTGAAACTCGTTATTAGCAACCTCTAACAAGATGGAAAAACCTGGACGGCTGATAATTTTGATTTATTTGGCTTTTTACAGGTTCAATATATTAATTTAAAGATGATGCAGTATCATCAATACAAAGTGAAACCATCGATACGTTTTGAAATTCCCATGGCATGTCTGTGTCACCATTTCTGTCCAAGAACAACTCCTTTCTAATCATTCAAACAGCACTGTGGCCTAACACCTGGCAGATCATGTTAAGCAGCCGAGCAAAAGACAAAATTGAAATCAAAATTGTGTGATGTCAGACCTTGTATCATCAGTAAATATCATAGTGTTTGTATAATATCATATTGCAATGTCACTTGCAATTTACACCCCTGTCTGTGAGGAGGAGCACTCAGGCTGTGAAAACAGTTTAGTGTCCTCTGTGTGCCTGGAGGGAGCTTTCCAAAATCTAAAAACAAAGAATCCTGATGCTGGGTTACCTCATCGGGTTAAGATTAAGAATTAAAGGTCCAGGGTGTCGGAACATTTTCTCAAAATTGAAAATTGATTTCCTCGTGAAAATCTGCAAGTACTTGGGAAAAAAAAAGTGGATGTTACATGCTCTCTGCAGCTGCTCAAACATCGAGGTATACTCCATATATTCTATACATATTCTATTCTATATATTTGTGTTTTTTCCCCAAATTAGAAATTTCTATTTTTGTTGCCACCAGAGAAATGTAAAAGTCCAGGAGCAGTGGCCTGCAAGGATTTACTGCTGTAGATTGATTAGGTTCATTTTCTTTTTAAAATTGTTCAATATTTTCTTATCTTCAGACAAAAAAAGTGTAGGAGATGTTTCTTTTACCTGCTTGACAGTTTCGACTGCGACTCCAGTCTTCCTCAGAGGAAATGACACGTCAGCAACATATCGGATCACACTTTGAGGAAGACTGGAGTGGCAGTCGAAACTGTCAAGCAGCTAAAGGCTGAACGATTTTCAGGATGCTTTTATGCTTGTTTCTATCGGTTTAAATTACCAGATCTGTTTGGTTTGGAGAGGAAGAGACCTCTGTGGATAACTCAGCTCTTGATAACACTGAAAGAATTCTAACCAGGAGAAGTTTTAGCTGGTTGCACTGCTTGACACTACTAAATCCCAAAGCCTCAAACATGTCCTTTATTTCCTTTCTCTAGACATTACAGGAAACAGGAAATCAGTGAAAGTAGCACACAGGTTGAGGAAGAATATAAATGACATCATGCCATTTCTGATATGAGCCACCAGTCTGACGGTATCTGATGGTGGACGCTTCCTTTAGTCGGCAGAGGAAATGACTGAATAATTTGTCCTCTGCTGTCTTGTCTTCCTGCCTCAGAGAGACTCGTGGGAGCAGTCGGTCCCAGAGCCAGTATCCCAGGTGGATCCTCTGTGTCCAGACAGCTTGGCTTCAGTCAGCGTCCCGCCCTCCATGCCCAGCCCTGAGCCTCCAGGGAGCCCCTCCCAGTACCGCTCCCCCAGCCGAGGCTCCTCCATGGGCCCCGGCCCCGGCTCCAGCAGCCAGCCCTACACCCTGCACCCCCTGGAGGACGCCCACTACCACCCGTTAACCACCAGCAGCTCCTACCCGGTCTCCTCCACCTCCTTCCCCTGCCCACCATACATGAGCACTCCCATCAGCGACCTGGTGTCCAAGATGGTGACAGAGGAGGCCGCTGAGAGTCACGTCGGCCTCCCTGCCAACGGCGAGGCCCCATCGTCCTGGGCCAAAGAGGACGGAGTGAGCTCCTGGTCGCCCTACGAGATCAGGAGGGCCTACTGACTGGATGATGGGTCAGAGGGTCACAGTTTAGAAGAAGGAGGAGTTCTTACAGACAATTAAACGATGAACTCAACAAGCACTTGGCAGTCCAGAGAAAAATCAGTCAGCTGTGGAGTGTTTTGGTGACAGGACGATATCCATTTATTTACAGAGAGAGCATTCAAGTTGGTAGATGTGTTGGTAGGAGCCGGTTGAAGGCGTTGAAGAGCCTACTATTTCGTAAACAAGAAAAGTGTGACTTTTTAAAATTTGTTTGAAACAGAACGGACTAAGAAAACACACTGTGTGCCTTAAAACTGAAAAACAAACCAACAAAAATGTAGTTTAGCTGATTAAAGAAGGTCGACGTTCATGTTATTAAAAACTGTTTGAGCATCTTACAAAGAACCATAAACTTCCAGATTACTCCATTGCCAGTGGGTGCAGGCTAAGAGTGTCTAGCTGGAGTTAAAGTCTGATTTAAATTATACACTGTACATATGTTCACATATCTGTGTTTAGCTGAAAATAAACATGCAAGTAGAATTTCAAAATGGCTGATCTTGAGTGTATTTATTGCCACAGTAACCAGGAATTCAGCAGCACGGGACAAGCCCCTGCACAGACCTGCAGTAGCTGTGACACCTTAACACCACGTGCTGTGCTGCAGCATCTATGAGAGCTACTTTGCATATGAGCCGAGAAGGTAAAGGGATAGTTTAGGTTTTTTCAAGAGGGGTTGTTTGGGGTACTTATCCATAGACGGTATGCTAAATACAGTTGATGTCAGTCGGCACGCCCCCAGTTTGGAGAAGCAGGCTGGAGTCTGACATGGAAGCTAAACAATGTGCTGCTGTGAAAGGGTCAGCAACAACACCTTAATAAGTGTGCCACCCTAAAAAAAATCAGTAACAGTTTAAATGTGGCTATATTTAGAATAATTTCACTGCTTTACTTTACTGTAAACAGTGATTTCAAATGAGCAAATGAAGCTGTTGTATCGCTCCCTTCAAAGCCAGACTCCACTGAGAAAAATAGTGATTTAACACTGCTGAACACAGGAGCTGCTGGTCTACTGCTGCCTCTAAAAGCTAGTTTATTTGTGTCATTGTGTGACTGCGGCATTTAAAAGTGTTTGCTCAGATTCACCACAGTCACACAATAACACAAAATAACTAACTGTTTGACGCAGCAGTTAAATTGTTGTTTTTCTCAATAGAGTCTGGCTTTGACGAGAGCATAGATGGGAACTGAAGCTGTTAACAGCTTTCTTGTCGAAAACAGGCTGTCTGACAGAATGTGAAAGCAGTGCAAATACTCTAAATATACTGTACACTTAAAATGATATTGATTTTTTTAGGTGGCTAAAACATGTTTAATCACTGACCCCTCCACAGCAGTACATTGCTTAGCTTCCATGTCAGACTCCTGCCTGCTTCTCCAAATGGTTGGCATGCTGACTGACATCTACTGTACGTAACACACTGACTCTGGATAAATACTTCATACAGCCTCACTTCTAAAGTCTCAAACCATCCGTTGAAGCTACATAGCTAAAAGTAAAGGATAAATGGCTTTAAGGTTGAGCTGAAGCAGGCAGGCAAACTTACTGAAAAAGTGACCAAGAGTAAATATACTGACTGCTACATTATCACCATGTCTTGCATGAAAAAATATTGCAGCATCCATTTTATAGAAGACACAGTGTTCATGAACATCTTCAAGATATAAGAAAATCTAAAAGTTCTGCTTGCATCAGTGCATTTCCTGATGTTGAACAATAATATTTGTTGACATCTACGCCAGGATAAAGCTGCCATGACATATCTTTAAAGTTAAAAAGATGGGGGGGGAAAGGCATCACAAAAAGTGAGACATAAAGGCTCCTTTAATGTTTCTTCTCATCAAATGCTACAAACACACATTTTTACACATTGCAGGGTCCATATGTGCGGTTACAGCGACTTGTGTCAGAAATCATTTAAGAGGTTAATGCACATATACTCATGCACTAATACAATAACATTAAAATCAATATTTGTGAAGCATCAAGTGGAATTAAACATGATTTAAAAAATTCAAATGTGATACGCTGTTGGTGTAAAGTTTTTATGAAATACAAATGATTCAATAATTGCTATGTAAAAACACCCAACAGTATCTTATAACAAATGTCTGAACTGTTTTTACATTCACAGGTGTGTTGAAACTGTTTAGAAAATCATTTAAAACTGGTGATGACATGATTATTTATGATAAAATGTTATAAAACTTACATGTTGTCAGCTGCCTGTCTACACACCAAAGACAAAGACAATACTAATACTAATACTACTATGACTAATAATAATAATAATAATAATAATAAATAAATAAATAAATAAATTGGATTTTCGGGGTATTGAAAGACACTTTACAGAGAACGACATCAAAACAAAGAAAATAAATAAATAAATGAAATTACAATTACAACTACAGCACAGTGTGTTATAAACCATTCAATAATTATTTGTATAAACTGTTTATAGGTGATAAATCTGGGGGTTAAAATAAAGTCTTATCCAAAAGGCCTTAAGACATAATGTCTTTAATCTGCAGGCTTTTCCAGTCATTTCTTGTCTCAACAGAAACACTAAAGTCTTTTTAATGTTCGATGTATGTGGAAGTCATTTTTAATGAGCTTCTATTCATATGAAACACCTTTATTCTAATTTGGAAACTCATTCCAGTATTGCTCTTTATGGATTGTGTGTTGTTTTTTCAGAAATAGGGGGAATAGTGGTTGAATTTAAGTGTATATAAATATAAGTTTACTGTATTTGTGTCTCTACTAGAGCAGACCATTTTCAAAACTGTATCTGACATGGATTTTAATTTTCATCAGGAATTACATTTGTTGTGAACATAAAAAACCTTTACAACTAGCCAATTCATGCTGTTAGACCTATGAAAGTAAATGCATGATACACACAGGGTACAGACCGGGGAGACGTTGTGCTCTGACACCAGCAGGTGGCGCGCCAACACCGCAGCTGCAGGAGGAGCAGAGGAGCCGCTGCTCTGCAACAAGAGGGAGGAACACCATGGCTGGAATGAGACGGAGCAGAGAGCAGAGGAGGAAGGAGCTCATGTGTGTCAGGATGTGAAGAGGAAACTTTACGAGAAGTGCTTCAGATCAACAGAGAGGGATTTTAAAGTGTCAAAATGTGAAACACAAACATGTGACATGAGTCAAAATATTATATATATATTATATATCGTCTTTACAGAGTGCAGACACAGCTGCTGCTACTGAGTGCTGCTGTAACTCATATCAGTGTTAGGCTTTCATCTAGCTGCAGTAATAAAAGGGTTATTATAACAGACATGATAACTACAAAAAAAATAGATACAAAATAAAATGATGATAATAGCCTAATAATAATAATATTAATAATACTGGGGTTTAATGAATCAATGAATCAATGACTTAATTTCGAGCAATAAATAAAATAAAAACAAAAATCATCAAACATGCTCAAAAAGGAGCAAGAAGAAGTGCACACTGATGTAATATAATCCTTCCCTCTTCTCACTATTCATCTCTCTTTTATAAATTTATTTGTCATCAACTATCCCAAACTTATTTACAGCTATTAATATAGATAAATAAACAACAATCTTAGATGTTAAGTATATAAACCCCATCTTAACTTTACAGACATCCCAGTTAACACCCAGCGATAAATGAGATAAAGACATTCTGGATATGGTTTGAGCACTATGAGACCTGACTGCTCCAGGTGTTTACAGCTGTGTTTGATTTTGTCGTTATCACTGAAAATTTAGTGACTTTTCATGAGCAAAATACTCTAAAATAATATATATACTTTAAATTAGTGTAGCATTGTGCACAGGCTGGTGTGAATGTATTGCTGCTGTGTGATGCACTGATGGAGCCACCAAAGTGTTGAGTGCTGCCTCATTAAAAATGATTAAAAAATAAATTTTAGTTTTTATCAAGTGTGGTGACTTTGGATAGAAGTGATTTAGTGCTGAGGTAAGAATTAGACTAAAATATCTATTCAAAAAAGCTGTCAAGCTGTGGGGTTTTACTGGAAGCATCTCTGTATTCCACAATTATTTTTTCTTTATAATATTTCAAAGTGTATAAATGATAATACAGTAAAAGTTTCGGGGTGCCGAGTCTTGTCCCTGCAGCCTTCAGCAGGTGAGTGCACTCACAGCACTTATGGAGCAGCTTAAGGCCTGCGATGCCAAAGATGGCTGCTGCCCTTTGCCACGCCCACTTCTTTGCCACTTTTATGCGTTTTTCTCAGAAATAAAGCATAAATTTATGTTTGAATATACTGTTGGCACGTAGAGAGGCCGCAGTAAATGTGTGGTCGCCGATATAAGGTGAAGTTTGGTGTTAAAGTTGCGCACAAGAAGCACCTAGTGCTGTAGTGCTTAATGAGGGGGTGTGATGCTCTGATATTGCAAAAGGAGGATAAAATTAATAAAAGTATGCTTTCTTTTTGGTCAAAGTGTAAAATACTATTATATTACATTAAAGTAGAGCCTATACGATGTCTACGCGTAGTGATTTTTGTTGAAAAATCGATATAACTCGGTTGCCTCTGAATATTCAAATTGAAAGTAACGCGCAATCAAATCATTGTCAAATCATTGAGTTCTAGGGGTTTTAAATAGTAGGCATGGAGGGAGAAAATCTCAAACTAATATGTCCCCAGCTATATTACAATATTGTTGTATGCTCTAGCTCTGCTGTAGGACATTTGTGTTGAGATTTTTGGAGACTTTTGCACAAATTTCGTTCTTGGCCATTTTGCTGAGGCAGAAAAGGACGTTGTGGAGTCCCACAGGTCTTCTCCAGGGAGCCTCTCTTCATCAAAGTCATCATGTCTGGTGAGTTTCACGTCGGATTTTCCTCTGGAAATCATTTTGTAGCATTTTCTCCTGTTAGACAGAAAAGAGAAAAGAGAAAAAAGGGAGAATGTTTAGTGGCAAAATTAAAAGCACACCTGATTCACGTGCAACGTTGGAGGGGGGGCTTTTTCCCCACATATGCTCATTTTGGTCACACATTTTAATCTTATATGAGATGACCACGAGTCAGATTAAACTTCATGTGATTAATCTTTGTACTTAAATGCCACCTGTTTGTGATGGGAGGATCAGGAGAGTCGGCTTTTCCCATTCAAACATTCTTGTACAGCTTTACCGACTTTTATGGATTTATTATATGTTCAGTTTCTGCGTTACGCGTCTGTTTGCACATGCTGCGACATGCAGATGGTCATTTATAAGACATTTTATTCAAGATTAATAACTTCTAGACGTAACATTTCAGCAATAAAGTTTCTCAGCCCGGGCTGCTTGCGCGTAACAGGACGTTAGGAGTAACCGTGTTGGAGTGGGATGTGTCTGCCGTGTAATTTTGCCCCACTATTTGCCACATTTAAGACAAATCATGAAGTAGCATTTAGCTGTATGAATATTTATCAGATGATGTCTCGCAGCAGAGGCTTCGTCTCGTTATCAAATCGCCTTTTTCCAAACGGCTCGCCACTCCTGAGTGCTTTAAATTACGCCTTTAGGAATAAATTACGTGCACCTATGCGAGGCGTTCTTTCTGGGTTCCTTAATCAAGCTTCACCTATAGGAAAAATACGGCTAATTATTCTCTGAATAAGCGCCATAGAGTTTCACTCTTTCCGAAATGGGGGCAGGGATGATTTGAATAAAATAACAGAGATTGGAGTAGAGCTTCGGTTTATATTATAAACAGCATGAGGCTGAAATCGCTCCCGAAAAGTTCCACCAAACAACAAACCGAAGCCCAAACTGTGCTTTTACTGAACGTCCGGACAACATGGAGGTGACGTGCGTAAAGCGTATAGACTGTTTACATGGATAGTTGTTGCCGATACAAACTTTACTCCCCTGTCGACTTTTATGCACATCTGTAGCTCAGATCAACAACTACAACACGGTTACTAAGACAAGATTCACATTTTAGTCACCGATCGCTGCTCACAGACTCTTCCCAGCTCTTTGTTTGTGCGTTTTTACGCGGTCGCCCCGAGCGCCATTATTCAACTTTACCAAGCAATCCAACGCGTGTTCCAACCTCCTGACCGATCCAGATTCGCAATTTCAACATCCACTCTGTCGCCTATGCGTTTATGATCATAAATATATACTTACGGTGGCGTATTTTGTGCCGATTTCCTTTGTTCCTGGTCTGGGCGGGGTGGCCGCGGATCACACACAGGCTGCAGTGAAAGGAGTCTGCTGACGGCGTAATAGGAAACGCTGAGCCTTGTGGTGCCGTAAAGAGGCAGCCCTAACCGGGAACACTGGAGGACGCTGGGGTCGGGACAAGTGGGTGAAAATACCTCGAGCCAAAACGCGTATTTTGCGCTGAAAATGTGTTTTTACGCACCGCGAATTCGGATAAAACTTCACATCCAAGCGCTACACACAGTTCAAACCACATTTTGTGTTTTAATATAAAATTATATGTGTGTGTTACCAACGTTCTGTGCCACAAAATCCCGCATCCAACTTTTTATTAAAGTGCAGGACAACATGGCGACATGATCATTTAATGGAGAAGTTTCAGGTCTTTCTGAAAACATATCTGACATTTCATTTTTTGTGGATTTGAGGGAAGAAAACATGAGTTGAGACTGAGGGAGGAGGAAGGAGGAGGGAGGGGGTCAGGGGTGTGGGAGGGGGAGAGGAGTCAGTGTCTGCTATTGTCTTCTCCAGGGGGAGAGTGTTTAGTAAACATGACTGACATGCTGTTTTCTCCACGCAGATAAGCCGAGGGTGTACCAGGGCGTCCGAGTGAAGACCACGGTCAAAGAGCTGCTCCAGAGGCACAGAGCCCGGGAGGCCAACAGCAAAAAAGTTAAAACGGTAAACCTGCCTCCCTCACTGCCCCCCACCCCCACACCCACTCTGCCTCCCCCCACTGTCACTGTCTGACAAAGTAGGAGAGAAAAAAAAAAGTGTAAAGCAATAAACTGCCCCTGTAAATGATTGACTGCCCTTCCAATTAAAAAAAACACACCAACGTCTTTTTAAGGCCATTACGCACACACACTATACACACTGTGCACAAACACAGACACACACGTTTGCAAGGAAAACAACACTAAATGTGAGAACAAAAATATGTCTGTCAAAGTCAAATATGACAAAGTGTCTAACGATCCTTCTCTTTTCTGTCCTCTTCCTCCCGACCAACAGATATACCAGGCTTGCTCCGATCTCCAGGATCTCTCCTCTTTTCAAAGTAAGTGTAGCTGCAATATCCAAGTCCACAAAAGTTAATGAATCGATTAAAGCTACACACGCAGCGACCTAAATAGGAAGTAATCAGAAGCTAAACCCGCAGTTTCGATGCACACTTTGCAAATTCAAGTCAAAATCTGTTTGCACTTTGCAGTGATCCAAATTAAAAATCCATCCATAACTGCTGTGAATCCAAAATGTTCAGAACGATGTTGGAAAAATCCACCCTGGCTTCAAGAGGACACCTAAAACAGATCAGGATTCTGTATTTGGATTAATCTGAAATAAGCAAAGTCAAAAGCAACAACACTCCTTGATGACAGACAGCAACAACCTGCCATGAACCAGGAACAAAATACTCACATGAAAGCCCCAGTCATGACCAAATACTCAGGAAAAAGTCTACTTGGAATGCAATTCTAGTCATCTATTGACAGCTCAAAACTTTCCAAAAGTGTAGGGTCCCCTCTTATAAACGAACACATTCAAATGTGTTGGCTGATGTTGTCGTGACATCACTCTCTGAACTTATAGGCCTATTTAAATGTCTTCCTGTGGTCTGCATGCAGAGACTACCTTACACCATATGATTGCGCTCTCCCCTTAACCACTGACTCTCTGTGTGGGTAGATTAGGCAAATACATATTAAAATCTTTTAATTAAAATGCAGCATAAATCGTGAGTGGAGCTATTTTCACACTTTGGTGTGCAGCCGATGTGTAGGTTAATATATATCACAGGCACGTCGTGCGTAAACTGCAGCCAGTGAGACTAGTTTTCATTTTTATAAACGTTTTGAATATTTTTAATCTAATTTTTCTATTTAATTCCGTCAGGTCGCTATGTGGACCCTCCTCCCACCGCTGCCCCAGTGGACGCGAGCAGCTGTGGAGCGCGAGCCTTCCAGCTGCGCACCGCCCAGTTCCCCGTGCCTGACAGCTCGTGCAACAACCTGATGCAGCAGAGCACCTTCAACGACATCCAGGAGCAATTCGGCGACATGGTGTTGCCCGGCAACGGCTACAGTGGCAGTAACAACAACAACAACAACAACAACAACAACAACAACAACCACAGCCCTGACAGCGGCTACAACGCCTTCCTGCCTCCTCACCCCACCTTCCAGCTGCCGTGGTGCCCTGGACTCTCCTCTGATGCGGACTACTATGGCCCTGGGATGGTAGGTTTCTCCCACTGACACCAACCAAACTCCATTCAGAAAACAGCATATTTTGATATAAGTAGTTGCCTTTGGCTTTATCTGCAAAAATATTACTTTTATCCTTATCTATAGACTCCTTTTATATATTCGGCACAAACATAATCTATCATGTCATAAATATTTACTCCAAACTGGTGTATTTTTTAAGAATAAACCTACATTAATGAGCAGTTTCTAACGCTGTACTAAACATTAAATTGCATAGTTTTAGAATAGAGGTTTGGCATGGCTGTATCCCCTCACCAGAGATCTGCTGAGGTTTGAGTTCAGCATGTAATAGTTATACTTGTGTGGCCTGTAGGTAGATCTAGAGCAGCTAATTTTATTTGCTTGATAGAATAATTCAATGGGAGAATGTAACTGTGCTTGCTCTATCAGAACAGCCTAAGACTAATAGAGGAATAATTTAATTTCAGAAGCACAACAAAGGAATAATTAGCCTAATTCACACTGAAAACTAAAGCAGTATCAACACTCACAGGCATCCCTGCCTAGCCTGTGGCCTTGTGCCAGTTTGACGTCCATCACCTGACACATCTGCTCAAAATAATCCTCACCATCTTCTTCTCCTTCTCCTCCAGGCTCCCTGCTCCCCACCGGAGTCGCTGAAGCTCTGCAACCCCATGGATCACAACAGCTACTCACCGCAGGACTCTTTCTCCTCCTCTTCCTCCTCCTGCTACGACTCACCCACCAGGATGGAGTCCAGCTACCACAGCTTCCCCTCAGAGCACTACCACTATCAACACTGCAACCTCCAGGACTGTTACTGCCTGTCCCACTGCTGGCCGGGCCAACAGGAGAGCTTCTCTGCCCCCGAATATGCACCTTACTACAACCCCACAGACTATCCATACACCTGTCCTGCGGAGGAGAACTATTATAAGAGGGATCTGATGAGCTCTGAAATGTGTTACAATATACTATGATGAGACCGTCGACAGTATTGTTTTGTCTTTGACTGTAAATATTCTGTTCAAGTAGTCAGTGAAGCTGTTTGCTGTTTGCTTGGATGATCCACTGTGCATTTCACTGTGTGCTCTGATTGGCTTTTTGCTTTGGTGGAATGATGAATGCTGAATGGATGGAAAGGCTGATATTTTTGTATCGATGACTCTTATTTTACTACTAAGATTTATTTTCATACACATAACTTGTTTCGTTAAATAAAAAAGTGTTAAATCAACATGCTTTGAATTCATTTCTCTTTCGTTCACACTTTAACAAGCAGAGTGTAAATTAGCCACACAGGAGCAGTGTCAGTTATATTTCTGTTAAACGCCACAGACTTGGTGAAGTTAATCAGATCTGGTCCTACAGGTTTATTCCCTGCAGTTATCCTCCATGTTGCTCTCTGTCTCTGTCATTTGTACCTATCTGCAAAAAAAAATAAAAATGCAAAAATGTGGGAGGAGAGTAAAAATCAACAACGCAGGATGATAACATGTCGGGGCTGAGCTGTGCTGTAATGCAACACTTTGTGCTGGAGTGAAGGAATCCTGAGAGATTTGACTGAACCTGCAGGGAGGAAGTTCACAAGTAGTAAAAAAGGCAAACACAGTGCACAGAGAACAGGTTTCTGATGTGTATTTATTGAAAGGTTACATCTGAACATGATAAACTGAGCACTGCTTATATGCATCATGTACTGTACAACTTAAGACAAGAACTATGACTTAGATTTTTGTCCAAACCAACAACTTTAAAAGGCACAAAAGGTCAGAGGTTACATGAAATAACCACAGAGCAGCACCTGAAAACAAAAGTAAACATGCTGTGCAACACTGTACTTCTCCTCAGCTTATATAATCACCACATGGCTGTCTTGTTCCTTGAGCTACTTGGTGGCTTTCATGACATAACTGGGCTTTATATGTCATTATTATACACATATCTAAAGGGAGGGGTCAACCTCAAATCAAAAACACATATTCTTCTTAGCTGTAGTGCTGTTCATCAGTCTGGATATTTTGGTGTGAGTTGCAGAGTGTTGGAGATATCAGCTATAGAGATGTCTGCCTTCTCTCTAATATAATGGAACTAGATGGCACTCGGCTTGTGGAGCTCGAAGCACCAAAAAACATACAGAGAGAAAAGATGAACTTCAGGCACTCGTGTTTGGAGCAGGCACTGAAATCAAGTGAAAAAGCCTTTATTAAAAACATGACTTACATTAAAACATTAAAACTGGTTTTCATCCAAAGGTGTTCATTATGGTGCATTTATTTTGCACCCTGCAACTTAATTCAAGTGCATTTGTTCCGGCCTTAAGTTCACGTGCGGACACTTTTCTTCAAGAGCGTCTTAATTTTTTTCTTGACTTTCACATGACAAAGATTTTCCTCGAGTACACCACTGCCTTCTTCTCCCACCAAATGAAGTACATTTAAAAAACGCAGCATCAGTGTCTCTTTCCAGAGATCATGACCCAGTTACTCAAGATAATCCACAGACCTTGTTGTGAGCAGTTTCATGGAGGAACTATTTTCTTTCCACTGAATTATGTCACCATGCAGAAGGAAGAGTGCATCTACTCACTGAAGCTTGTGACAGTGAGAGACATTAGTGGCGTCCTCTTCAGCTGAGCTGTAGCGTTAACAAGCTCAGTTGAGCACCACAAGTAGAGTGCCATTTAGTTTCATTATATTGGAGGGAAGTCAGACATCTCTACGGCTGATATCTCCAACACTCTGCAGCTCACACCGAAACAATCTTGAATGATAAATAGTATGAGAAAAAATATGCATTTTTGATTTGAGGGTGAACTGTCCCTTTAAGGCTGATTCTGGCAAACTAAATCTACCAAAAAAATGTACTGCGTAAGGCACAAAAAAGCAGAAAGTTGACAGAAATTTGCTTTGACGCAACATCTGGACCATAATTTAAGGTGATAAAATACATTTTATTAGTTACATGAATAAATAAAACGTGCATCTTTTGGATACACAACAAAATGTAGCGTTCGATAGGTGGCTTGTCAAAACTTTTAAGATGGGTGGGATTCTTCTGGGGGGAATTTTGATCCCATTGACATTAAAACGTCGTCACATTTATTGGTAACGTTGCAAACATTCATTTCAAACACCAGCTTTAGCCACTACCTTCACCTGGGCAGAAACATATGACTTCATGACCTCAGGATTTCTAAGATCAGTCATCATGAGGAGGCCAGTACTGTCTGAGTACAGGAGCATGTGATGGGAATCAGTGTCTGCTCCTGATAATAAAACACTATATTGAATTCACAAATTAAGTGTTTCTTTACACAAAAGAAACTGCTGCCTTTGCAAAAACAAAACCGGGATGATGATAATCTTAAACTTATTTATCTCCAGGGGATAAACATGTTGCCGCAACAAACCTTCCTCCCGCCCTCCTAATTAAATACCAGTATGAATATGAATAACATACATCAGGTCATTCAAATGTCTGATTCTTTATTTTATAAAATAAATAAATGTTTTCCAGTCAGGCCTCTGCTCCTCAGACTTGATCTTGTCTAATTAGTGGCATCAGCTGACTGATTCATATCTGCTCTGTGAAGCACTCCTGTCAGTAGCTCTGATGAAAGTCAAGGACTGAAACGTCTGCTGCTGTTTTAACCACTTTTTTGCACTTTGAGCACCTTCTTTTTGTGCATGAATGCTCTAAATAAACTGACATATTTTGGCATTGCCTGTGAACCTTTTTTGTGGCTGTCCAGCTCGGTTGCATTGGTCTCCTCTGCCGTCATGATTTGTAACTTGAAGCTGCTTCACTCAGTGTTTTTAGTTTTTTAATTGCCTGACCCCTGTGGATAATTCAGCTCTCGATTAAAAACCTAATGAACAATGAACACTGAAGAAACTCTAGCCGGGAGAAAAGTTTTACCAATCTGCAATTCACTGCCAGACGCCACCAATCTTACACACTTCAACTTATACTCAAGCCATGATGCTTTTTTCTAGATCTAACAAAGTGCTTTTGCGGCCTACAACTTCAGGAAATAAACCTGAAAACAAGCAGCATTGTAAGTTGATTTTTAAAAGACACAATGCAAGTTGCAAGAATCAATTGAGACGCTGTGCGTAAACATCCAAATCAGACGTAGGAGGCGACCTAGCACGTCATATTTTGGTTATTTCTTTTTAATTTGTTTTGGCTTAATTTGATAGGACAGACATAGCATGAAAGGGGCAGTGGATAACCTGCAGCAAAGGGCCATGGGTTGGCATCAAACCTGTGGCCACTGCAGCAAGGCAATAGCCGCCTCGTGCAGGGGGCGCCCACTCTACTGGGTGAGCTGGTGGGTGCGCTAAGCACATCATATTTTGATGTTTAGGTCCACTAACAAAGCAGCAGGAGGACGTTTGATGAGCTGGGGTGAGAACATGTTGAATAATCCAGTTAATTTCAAATAGAAGGTGAATTTTCTCAACCTAGAAAGGAAAATTTAATCCTTCAGTTGATCTGAGAAAAGAAATAAAACCATCAGATTTGAAGATGCGTGTTTTTTTTAATATATCTTCATCATAGTAATGGAGCTGTCACACTGTAAGAAGAATACACTGGATACCAAAGCCAAGGCCAGTGACCCCAAGCCCCAGACTCACAGGTGGGGTCAAGGGGCAGACAGGGGACACCTCCCAAAACACACCCACCCCAAACACCCCCCCTTCCCCCCTGCAGTGCAGGCAGCAGTCAGCGGCTGATGCTCCTCTGCTGGCAGGGCCCATGAACCTGGCAGAAGTTTGCCCCAGGCTGAGGCCATTGTTAAGCATATCAGCAGCATACAAAAACACATCATAGGCCACTTATTCATCTGCATGTTGTAACATGGTGAGTAATTAGCAGAATAGAGGAGTAATTTGAAACAGAGAGTGAAACGATTACTGCAGGCAATGTCAAGCCTTTACCGCTGCATGTTCTCACACACAGGTTAGAGACTCCACGTGACGCTCAGTCTTCTGCTACTGTTTTTTGAATAAATGCTGCGCTTTGAGTAGAAAGTGACGTCTTTTAATGAGGCCTCAGGTGCTTCACACCTCTAGACCTTTGTGTGAAAACCTGATCCTGCGCAGCTGAAAATGTAAATAAGTCTGTCAAACCCTGATGGATTATAGCTCTATTTGGGGCCATGACGGAGGCCTCATAAACTGCTAACAGCTTCTTTTAACATTATTAATGAGCCTGAGCTCACCTGAGCCCGGCCAAACGCTGAATGTCAAGGCTGTAATCGCCTCGGAGGCAGTGGGCCGCTGCAGACAGAAACAAGGTCAGGGCTGTCAGGCATTAAAGTGAAAGGGCCGGGGAATGTGGGGCTCCTAACTCACATCAGTGGAGTTTGAAGAGATCAAGATGTGTTCCACCCCTCACTCTGATCTCTGCTGCTGACACCCCTCTATTCACCTCCAGGGCCACTCCGCAGGCATTGTTAAGACTGGCAAGTGGTTCACTGAGGCCGCATGAGAGTGTGTGTTGACATGCTTCAGCCCTTCAGGTGTCTGATAAGGCTCTAATAGCCTCTGATGAGAAAGCAGAGAATTAGTGACTCACACCGTCTGGCCTTTTGTCAAGTTTCAATCCAATTATCACAACACCATGCGTCTCCATCGCGGTTATCTCTCAGTGCTTGGGGCTACTACACAAAGACGAATTAGTAAATAAAGCAGTCTGTTAAAACAAAATTCGAGGCAGCCCATGATGGAGCCTGTGCTCCAGGAGCTGCGCCCGTCACAGAGTAGTGACCATACCTTTGATAGACTGCTGTTGAATTTATAACTAACTGCTCGATACAGAATTAACTAATGAGTGTTTGTGCAGGAAATGCTGCAGAAGTTTACTAAAAGTCAAGTTTCCATATAAATTTAGAACAAATTCTCATCGAAATTCAGCAAAGAAAATGTAGATTAATGGTTACTGGTCCAGGAGACAAGATTTCTCCTTAGTCATTAGTTCAAGGTCCACAGAGTTTAACACATTAAGCGCCATACTTGTGTTTGGCCTTTTTGTTGCTGTCTCTGTCAGAGACTTTATCTACAGCAAGAGTCACTTGCGGACCCTTCAGAATGGACCCGTGACCCACTTTTGGACCGTGACCCACCAGTTGGGAACCACTGGATTAATGTTTCCATCCACTGCTGTTATGTGAATATCATGTAAGAGTTGAGCACTGATTCTCCAGTCAGGTGGGTGCCATTAATCCATCGCATTGAAAAGTCGAACCTCAAATGAAGAAAAACCATGAGGAAAATTCAGTGGTAAGTATTTTTGGGAGTATCTGCATCTACTTGAGTTTTTAAATTTCTGTCAACTGTCACTTTCACTCCACTACATTTCCTCTAAGTATCTTAGTTACTCACTATAAAACAAGGAAGGACAGGAGCAGTGGTGTACGGGAGTTATGACAGGCCCAAGTGCCAGATTTTGCATCGAAACAGCCACTGTGTGTTCCATAGTATCATCACATGATCAAATATCTATCCTTATGAATTATGTGTGAAACATCTGGAGTATTCTGTTTAGAAGTTGGCTTGCAGACAAAAATGTGAGGAATGCCTGAAGGAAACTGAAAAACTGTCTTTGGCTTTAAAGAAAAACAATCAGTGCCTTTAGGCATATGATTTAAACGACAAGCCAGAATAATAATAATTTATAATAATATAATGATTTATAAAGCTGTTTTCTTGTATTTTCAATCAAAAATTCTGCACAAAATACTGCCGACAAGAAAAATGCTTTTTGGTCAGGATATGGAGGAAAATGGAAACTGTTGTTTGTATTTATTTTGGCTCCTCATGTGGCATCTTTTTGGACATCTATCAAAAGATGGCTTTCATCAAGTTTGATTTTTTTAACCATTATCGCCCCCAAACAGTAATGCTCTCCAGGATATGGTTGTCCTATATACTATTGTCCTCCAACTGCTCTACTCTCACTGTCTATATTTACGTCCCTGGACAGGAGGAGGAAGGAAAGCACAGACATGTGGAGGAATGAGAGGGAAGGAACTGGACTTTATTCTTTAAATCCTTTAAGATCCATTTTTAGGCATGTTACAAAGAAATAAACCTCATAATTCTCAAAATTCTGACAGATTGCTTTTTTATTAACAGCACTAACTTGTACTTTTACTGTCAGTACATAAGTACATTTAATACCATAACATTACTTTATTGGATTACAGTAAATATCAGATACTTTAAGACTTTTACTCAAGTAATGCTCCAATAGGTGACTTTAACTTCTACCAAAGTCATTTTCAGGTAAGATATCTGTACTTTTACTCAGGTATGGCTTTCAGGTTCTTCGTCCACTATGGAAAAATGTGATAGAAACATGACATTTATGTTTCTTTCATGTATTAAAGGTCCAGTTTGCAGGATTGAGGGGGGTATATAGTCAGAAATGGAATATAATATAGTAAGTATGTTTCTTTAGTGTATAATCACCTGGAAATAAGAATCAGCAGCCCCTCTGCACCGAGCAGCATCAGAAAAACACTTATTTTCTTAATGTGAAACTGTTTGATTCCGTGTTGTTCTGATTTAAATCTCTGAGTCTGTCTATTTTTTAAACAAAGAGGCATGTGTGGATAATGCATCTCCTAGAAAAAAACCTCTCGCTCATCTGGATCTTAAGTTACTGGAGAAAAAGGTGAGCACACAACAGCATGTGTTGGGCGAGCCACAGCATGGAAGAAACGCTGATTTGATTAAATGTCTTTTAAGTTATACCGGTTTAAATTGCCGATTCCTTTGTTCTGGAGAAGAAGAGACCTCTGTGGATAATTCAGCTTCTGGTAAAAACCTCCTGAACAATGAACACTGAAGAACTGCAACCCTCACCACTGGATGCCACGAAACCCTGCCTGAATCTTACACACTGGACCTTTAATGTGAGGAAGGTTGCGGTGACATTATTGCTCCACACAGATCTGATGTTTCCATGTGCAGCTAATCTTTTGTCTCTTCGAGTGACAGTTCACATCATGATTTATTCCCTCAGTCTGCTTACAGAGCCAAATTACGAAAAAAAAATAAAAAAAAAAAATTTAAACAAAATTCCTGCATTTACAATCTGTTTTTATACACAAATCAAAAGTATGCTTAACAGCAGCTTGGAGGAAACAGACTTTGTGCCAGCCATGCAAGATGATGAGCGCACTCGTGTGAAACAAATTCCTTCACGGAAGAGGAAACTTTAGCTGCTACTGGTCTCTTATTGGCTGAATTGTTTGGACGTGTGCTCTGAAAATGACTCCCAGTCTTTACCAGTGCTGTGCATCATCATACCTTTATCTTCTCACCATCTGTAATGTCTGTATAACTTCCAATACACACAGCCATGCACACAGTCGAAAACTCTTTGCTTCCTAACATCAGCAACACCTGTGCTCACTGGGATGATCTTAAACACCATGGCCTGCCGCAGCCAGTGACATAAGCCACCTGGTGGTGTGGCGGGATAATACAGCTCACACAACTCAAACATATGGCTCCAGCAAAGATATTCTTTCTTTATATGAAAGATTCCAACTGTAGCTTCAGTATATTGGGAAAAGGTCTTATTTTGGCCAGTGAAATTAAACGATACCAGATGAACCCAGAGACATGTTTAAAGAAGAGTTTCTCGGCAGGTTTTACTCTGAAACTTGGCCGTCAGCTTTCACTCAGTATCATCACTCTGCATCCGGTAAAGAAGCAGCACAAGTATGTGAAATATTTCCTTACTGGAGTCTTACATCATTAAAACGGCAAGTCGAATCAAGTTATGAAAACTAAACATGATTAGTTTTGTCAACTATTTGACGTGCCAAGTGTGTACTTGACCCCTGGTGCCAGATAAGCTCCCCTGTGCCAGAGATGTGTAGAGTACGGGGCGGTAGTTAACCCAGCTGTGAACTAAACCAACAAACTGAAAATCATAAATCTAAAGAGGGTTTTTTTTTGTTGTTCTTACAGGCTGCACTTCACACCTCACATTCCTGAAACTGGATGCAGTGTGTCAAAGTTAAACACGGGGATTTGTGTGTGCGGTGTGTACTCCACAGATCCTGTTGGCGAGCTCCTGCTGAACCAGCACTTGTGGAAATCCCCCTGCTGAGACTTGGCAGCACCTGATCAATGCGAAGAGACGCCCACCCTCGGGCCTCAGCACAGCTCTTCACTCACATCTTATTTGCTGCTTTTTCAGCATGCCGACAAAGACAACAACTTTTTTTTCTTGTCTTAGCTTTAAGAGGAACATTTTGTCCCTATAAAACATTATCTGTATTCATTTACAGGAGACCAATGTTCACTTGGTTATTAATCTACAGGAGCTGTCTCTTTCTCTCTGTGCGTTTGTGTGTGTGTGTGTTTGCATGTGTGTGTGCCAGTGCGTAGGGCCCACACCGCCACCGACACTGACGCTGTGCTGATTTGAAAATGTAGCAAGAAAATGTTAGAAAAGGTCAAGATTGAACTTTAATGTCTACCTTTTAAGTCCTTTTTAAGTCCTGAAGTGCAGCTCACCTGTTGGAGGCTGTCCATCTTCAGCTGTGTTGTCAATAAAGGCAAAAACCTGCCCAAAAATAATAAAAATTAAAGCTAACATGGTCCCTGAGTCCTGATTCTTTTGTCAAATTGTTGAAAAAGAAAAATGACATTTTTATCCTCTAGCCAGCCTGTAGTCGTTCACATGAAGTGTTAAACATTTGAGCACTCACATAAATTACCCTCTAATAATGTGCTAAGTCATGAGAATGAGTGGTATAATTAAAGATATTACACTGTAATAACCCTCAAGTCTTGATGTGTAGCCTCTGTGGGCTGTGGATAATAACAAGGCATGATAGTAACCCCCTTCCCAGACTGCAGTCGACTGTTACCCTCACATCTCTCCCCCATAAAACACCAGCAAACTGAAATAACCCTGCATCCCCGGTGGCATTGTTAGGCCCAGGTGTCCGAGGCTTCAGCTCTGATACATATATATGTATGTATATATATATATATGTGTGTGTGTGTGTGTGTGTGTAAAAATATGAGGAACTTAGGTTAGCAAACTCAGTATCTTTGTTTAAAACACTCTTTTGTTAATGTTATTATTGATTCATTTCTATTACACACTCTGTTTTATCTGATCTTGGCCTATGTTAAATGTTTTTTTTAATGTATGTGTGATTCAAGCAGTGCATTTGTGTAATCACATGCAAGAGCACTGATAATCACTTTAATGCTGCAGCTGTTAAAGCTGGAGCTCATTTTAAATGCCTCATATACTGCTAGGTAGTTTAATATATAATTATACCTTATCATTCAACAGTTGATTATATTTTGCATTAACAATCTTAATCTGTAAAGTAACCAAATAAATGTAGTGGAGTAAAAAGTACAATGTGTCCCTCTAAGATGTGAGGTAGTACAAAGTAGCATAAAATGGAAATACTTGAGTACAAGTACCTCAGAATTCTCTAAATTTTAATGATAGCAGTTGTAAAGTATTCTGTCGCTACTCAATATCAATATTTTTAAAACCACAATTCATTATTTATCTAATAAAAGTTTTTAGTTTTCTCTACTGCAGGGGGTACCAGCTTCATTTCAAACAGACTACATTAGAAACAGGCCTTTATTTCTCATTCGCTCTGTTTTTATTTTTATTTTTAATCCGCTGCCCTGTTAAATTTATTGTGTCACTTCAAACTCAACTCTTCCTGTATCTTTTTTGAAATAAAAGCCCCTTAACATTTTGTTTCTAAAAAGGCTTTTGTGTGAAACATTTTTAGGAACTTCTGGAGGATTTCATGCTGTAGTTCAAATGTATCTCCTGCCACCTGGTGGCGCTTTGTATGTTACTACAATAACAGTCGGGCTGGCACATACACGGCTAAAATAAAAGTAATAATAATAATAACAGGAGAGGGCTCACCTGATGACATCACGCATGTTGTAAAAGACGCCCAACATGTAGTCTGTCAGTCACGTCAAGATTTTATGACTCCACAATCGCCTGATCTGACACAGTGATGTCGGAACAGACGAAAATGTTGAGCAGTCTGAACCCAGCATTAGCTATTGTTCCCTGTTTTTGTCCATGTAGCAGGTGACTGTCCAATGTTTACTCTTCTTTTAGCTGTTTGATCTCCAACAGCTGAGAGAGATATCTGTCTGTTCACCAGCTAATCGCTAACTTTGATTAGCGCTGATCTCGCTGCGTACAGTCAGTTTATCAGAGCTTTTTCTGTCTTTGTTCAATTAGCGCAACTCTAATGTTATTTGACTGCAACTGACAATTATATACAATAATAACTACTAGAGTTGTAACACTAAAATATATTGTGGAAGTATTACAACTTAAAGCATAGCATGCTGCACAGCACATGAGCTGACACACGAATAAATGAGATCAACTTTACTCATTAAAAACATCAGAGCATGTTCACAGGTGTTAGGGAGTACTGCATGTGTGACAACAGTTTCAAAGAGAGTTGTGTAAAGTGTGGGTAAAGAAACTAAACTCCTGCAGTGTGAAGGTAGATGGATCTTTCTTCTCGAAACTGAACAGCCTTTAGGCCTGAAAACGTGTAGCTCAGCATGTGACGTAAACAGTGACGTGGGAGGGAAGCCGCGGCTGGTCAGTCCTTCGGCGATTCTCTTGTAAGTCGGCCCGTTCTTCACTGTGCCCATTTGCGAGGACAAGGAGGGCGCGCTATTCCTTGTCTCCCCAGTTGCTCATCTTTACAGTGTCTGTCAGGTTTGTGTTTCCCTCTTGCTACTAGCTGCTCACTAATTCCTGCTATCAGCTGTTTCCTGTTTATCCACCGCCAGTGGGTCGCACGTGCAGCGTCATCAACAGCTCCTCCCACAAGTCATCAACAGCCCCTCCCGTTGCAGAAGGCCGCCTCAGTCTGTTTAAACTAAAAGGGTTCCTCCAATATGACTGCCCTACGAGGCAGAAAATTGGGCACCTCGGATCAACTCGCCAATCCGGCTCGTGGGTCTAAACGCTCGCAGCTTGCCGGCAAAAAGGCCCAACATTCGCAGAAAATCTGGCAGTGTAAAAGGAGCTTGTGTCTGTATCTGCTCTGTGAAGCACTCATGTCAGTAGCTCTGATGATAGTCAAGGACTGAAATGTTTGCTGCTGTTTTTAAATCATGCTTTATTATTTTTGTGCACAGACGTTTTAAGTAAATTGTCATTTTTTTGCATTGATCTGAGCCTGTGAACCTTTTTGTGGCTGTCCAGCTCAGTTGCATTGGTGTGCAGGTATCTCCTCTTCCGTCCTTTCTAAGTCTTATAAAGTGCCTCGTCATGCAGGATGAAGCACTTAGCGCACAAAACGGAGTTCAACCAAATGCAAAAAATTAAAGGTTTTACCTTCTGAGTTGATTAATGACAAATGTCCACTGTAAAACACAGCAGAATGGTGCGGTGCATCGGCAGGAATCTAAGATTCCTCACTGACAGTCTGCTCAGCAAGTGAATAAAGTAGCAAGATAAAGAGAGATTGATTCATGTTTAATGGGATATCTCATATGTAGGAGTTAACATCTCATACCTCAGAGATAAAATTCTGGAGTAAACTTAGGTTTTGGCCAACATTGCGAGCATTTTTTCTCAGGGCTTCTGTAAGCACTCGCACTGAGAGCTTTTTCTTATTCATCTCATAAATACAGTTAAAGATGTGCTCATGACAAAGGTCACCATGAGGCTCCAGCTGTATCATCACAGAGCACAATACATGTACTGTGCCCTCTGGAAGTCAGACTGGATGTTCTACATGGCACACTTTATGAGACTCCTTTGAAGTTTTACGATCAGATTTATTGGATCAAATCCTTTGTGTCTCGACGCAGTGCTGCTTTTGTCCTTGTTAATATCTAAGCAACAGGATCAATGCTTTCCTATTCAATCCTACAAATGTGTGCCAGGTGGCAACAATCCTCCAATTGTTGAACAGGGCAGATATGAAGCATTAAACTTTGTCAGGTGAAGTAAAATGTTATCAGGCCCGAAGTGAAGGTGGATGGTGAATAGTGTAAATAACATCACTGCATTTCGCAACAACTGATAAGTGAACCCGTCACCTGTGTGTATTCATATCAGAGGGTGTTTCTTTATTGAGTAAATCAAGGGCTGTTTACATTCATTCATGTTTCCTGCACAAAACCCCAACACACACCCAGGCCTGATAACGGACACTCTGGATTGGCAGGTCACGCACTGTGCAGCCGCACTGTGAAAGTGCTATTTACACATCAAACAGACGGTAAGTGGAGCGCGAACACACCTGATGTGAGATAGTGCCGTGTTTCTATATGTGAAGTAGGTTAGTCAACACTATCAAAGTCAGAGTTTTCATATACTGTAAATAAATCACTGATCTCAGCTCCAGACACCAGGCGAACATGTTGGCATGTACGATTCCACAAAGTACGTCAATTTGCACGTATGTTTCATATCATCGTTTCTAAACTGACGTAGTGTATGAGCTAGACGAGACAGGCGAGCTGTGTGAAACCAACAAACAGCCTGTTCTCCCTCCGAAGTCCTCAAATACCACCACTTTGTCAGTGATTTCCGCGTCACACACCCACGCCAAAAGCCACCTTTCGCGAGGGAATGATACTCCACTGGGCGGCGTCAGTTTGTAACACAGCCAGATGGAACCTTTCGCAGTGTAATGTTACACTGTGGGGCGGCTGTGGCGTAGAGGCAGAGCGGGTCCTCCTTCAATTTGAGTATCGACAGTTTGATCCCTGGCTTCTCCAGTCCGCATGCCAAAGTTTTCTTGGGCAAGATACTGAACCCCATATTGCTCCTGACGGCTGCTCCATCAGTGTGTGACAGTGTGTGAATTGTTACTGAGTTGCAGGTGGCAGCATGGATGGTGAATGTGACATGTAGTGTAAAAGCACTTCGAGTGGTTGGAAGACTAGAAAAGCGCTGTACAAGTGCAGTCCATACACCGCCGGTCGACTGCACGGCACCTGTCCCGGTCTTACAACATGCCGCTGGATGGAATCAGTTTGAAATGCTGCTGGTAAGACGTAATATAAGGGGGTGGAAAGTCCCTGTATGGTGTATAGGAGGGGCGGTGGATGGGTCCAACAAATACCGGACTTTCACCAGGAGGCTGTTGTTCACTTCCTGTATGAATGTAGAGCCAAAGCATAATGATTTTTTCTAATACCTAGCTCGTAATATGTAGACGTGAAAGGCCACTGACAAAGCAGCGAAATGTGACGACCTGGGATGTGTCGGTGACAGCTAGGTGAGATGCCTGCCCAGCTGCAGACCACTGTTCCGGACCAGTAAACACCAAAACAGACTGTCATTGGTGACTTTGGTTTTGCGGGACAGCCATGGCTCAGGAGGAAAAGCTAGTCATCTACTATTTGGAAGATCGGTGGTTCGATAGGCGGCTCCTCCAGTCTGACCGTTGAAGTATCCTCGGGCAAGATCCTGAACCCAAACTTGCTCCTGATGGCTGTTTCACCAGTGTGTGACTGCGGAGGAATGTTGGAGGAATGCTGAGTAGCACGTGACACTTTGCACTGTAGCCTCGGCCAGCACAGTGTGAGTGGGACATGTAGCGTCATTGCCATTTTTTCAGCAGCTTTTTTAGCCCCCCGTCACTGTGTTTCCAGCTGCTTTTCCTGCCAGGATAGTGCCACGAAAACCAGATGTTTTCTACCAAGACATAGCTGTTTTTCCTGCAGGGATTATGTCCCCCAAACCAGGGATTTTAAGCTAAAACATGATGTATTTCTAACCAAAGTTTCCATACACACAACACACTCTGTTTGATGTCTGGTAGCTCTTTCTAACACTCTGCAAAGGCAGTGGTGCTTCTTATGCTACTGTAATGGTTTGTTCACTTAAAAGGCATGATCAGTGAACCAAAAATGTGTATGAAAAGCAACAGTCTGAACGCAGAGTTCAGGTATTTTCCAATATACACAGACATCTAAAAATTGCCAGTGGGTATAATCATTAACCACTTCTTTACCACAACATTCCTGGCTTTAAGACTCTACCTGCATTGCTGCCCTTATTAGATAACTGTACAGATCTTATCTGTTTATGAAAACAGTTGAAATGACAAAATGTGAAGAAACAATAACATGCAGGCTCCTTCAGACCCCTCCTCATTTTTATTTGTGGCCTGCTATCTTGATCTGTGGCGTCTTGGGCTGTTTTAGGGATAACCTTCTCATTAAGTGTTTTTTGAGAGCAGAGCAGGAACAGGCCTCGGCATGACTGCACCGGTTCAAGTGTCAGGCCTGCTGTCGATGTGCCTCCTGCAAAAGGCTGTTTGTCTTCACAGATGAAGACCGAGATAAATCAAATGTACGAGTAGCAATGGCGGTAATGACAGCAGGTAATTGGCATGTTTTCTGTACATGTGCAGGACTTCGACGCCCCCTGGGCTTCCAGGAAACCCTTTGGAAAGCTGTTGTGTGATTTCAAAATGACCAACCAATATGACTTTGGCATTTTAAAATCCAGTTTGTCACTGTTTTAGTCCCAGCCTCTGTCAACACTGTCATTTTCCTGCAGTGCACTTGTCAGAGATCAGTCAATTGACATCTGTTTATATAAAGATATCTGGTGTTGTTTCTTTAAAGGAAATATGTGCCATTTCTGGAAATATTTTTACTCTCTTTCTTTCTAAGAATATAATGAGAAGGCTGATGCCACTCTCATAATAATCTGAGCTAATCATATTCCCCAAAATGGTAAAATATACCTTTGACCTTTTGGGACACAATGATACATCTTTTGCTAGATTTTCCAAAAGTCAGAGCAGGGGCTCAGAGCATGGCCTTGACATGTGGGGTCCCACAGGGTTCCACTCTGGGACCCCTCTTGTTTAATGTCAATATGCTTCCATGAGGCCAAATCACACAAAATAATAAAGTCGGCAATCATAATTATGCAGATGACATGCAAATATACACATCACCGTCACCAGGTGATTGTAGACCGGTAGAACGTCTGTGTCATTGTATTGCACAAATCAATGATCAACATTTTCTCCAACTCAACAGAGATAAGACCGACATCATAGTCTTTGGGCCACAGAAAGAAGGACAGTGTCAGCTCTCGTCTTGAATCCATATCTCCTATATCTAAGAGTCAAACAAGAAACCTTGGTGTTATCCTGAACTCAGAGTTAAATTTCCACAGCTACATCATATCAGTAAGTTCATCTGCTGACTACCATTTGAAAACATTGCAAGAGTCAGAGGAATAATGTGTATATATCACTTTGTGACTCAGCTTGCACCTTTCGGACCCCGAGGACATCTGGGGCCGGCCGGCTGACCGTCCCAAGAGTCAGAACAAAATATGGTAAAGCAGTGTTTTGTTATCATGCAGCACAAACCTGGAATAACCTCCCACATGATGTTAGACAGTCCGACTCTGAACACTTTTAAGTCAAAGCCAAAATGTTCTTTTTTTACACTGCCTGCTCTACCCTGTAACAACTGCAAACTCATTTTTAAACTCAGTTTTAAATCATTTTAAATAATGTTTTTTATCTTACCACCTCTTTTTTGCACAATTGCAATTAATTAATTTAACATTTTTATATCTTTTTACTTTAGAATTTAACTGTAAAGCTGTTTCTTTTATTATGTTTTATATCTTATCACTCTGTAAAGCACTTTGAATTGCCCTGGTGTATGAAAGGTTTTATACAAACAGGCTGCCTGGCCTTGGGTACACATGGGTTAAACTTTCAAAGTAAAAAAGAAATTATTTCAGGGCCTTATAGCCCATTCTGTTGTAGCTAGATAGCTACAGTAGATGTAATACCTTTAATGAAGCACTGCTGTTGGTGCCACACAGCTTATAAAACAATCAACATAATGTTACACTGAAATCCCAAAATGACATATGTCTTATTATTCTTGGGTTACATCCTGTAAAGATAAGTATACTGTAGCTCTTAAATTTCAATTTAAGAAAAAGTGTTGGGCATGATTTGATAGCACAGGAGTTAAAATATTAAAGAAGATATTAAAAGAGCACTTCTGCCACTTAAGAAGGAAAATAGACTCTTTGCCTTTGAATTAAGGAAGTGTTGACAAGGTGAGTCACTCTGTGTTGATTCACTGTTATAAATTTGATCTCTATGGCAACCTGACATGGTTCTCTGAGCTGATTGTGTACTCAGGCTTTGGCTAGCTAAGCTGCGCAACTTAGCTGACTGCTGGGGCTCAGGAGGTAGAGCAAGTCATCCAGTTCAAAGCCCAGCTCTTTTGGTATGAATGTCCAAAAGTCCATGGGCAAGATCCTGAACCCTAAACTGCTCCCAAAAGCTGTGCTATTGGTGTGCAAATGCTCTTGTGAGTAATTACACTGAACAAAAATATAAACGCAACACTTTTGTTTTTGCTCCCATTTTTCATGAGCTGAACTCAAAGATCTAAAACATTTTCTATACACACAAAAGACCATTTCCCTCAAATACTGTTCACAAATTTGTCTAAATCTGTGTTGGTGAGCACTTCTCCTTTGCCGAGATAATCCATCCCACCTCACAGGTGTGGCATATCAAGATGCTGATTAGACAGCATGATTATTGCACAGGTGTGCCTTAGGCTGGCCACAATAAAAGGCCACTCTGAAATGTTCAGTTTTATTACACAGCACAATGCCACAGATGTCGCAAGTTTTGAGGGAGCGTGCAATTGGCACACTGACTGCAGGAATGTCCACCAGAGCTGTTGCCCGTAAATTGAATGTTCATTTCTCTACCATAAGCCGTCTCCAAAGGCGTTTCAGACAATTTGGCAGTACATCCAACCGGCCTCACAACCGCAGACCACGTGTAACCACACCAGCCCAGGACCTCCACATCCAGCATGTTCACCTCCAAGATCGTCTGAGACCAGCCACCCGGACAGCTGCTGCAACAATCGGTTTGCATAACCAAAGAATTTCTGCACAAACTGTCAGAAACCGTCTCAGGGAAGCTCATCTGCATGCTCGTCCTCCTCATGGGGGTCTCGACCTGACTGCAGTTTGTCGTCATAACCGACTTGAGTGGGCAAATGCTCACATTCGATGGCGTCTGCCACGTTGGAGAGGTGTTCTCTTCACGGATGAATCCCGGTTTTCACTGTTCAGGGCAGATGGCAGACAGTGTGTGTGGTGTCATGTGAGTGAGCGGTTTACTGATGTCAACGTTGTGGATCGAGTGGCCCCTGGAGACTGTCCATTTAGTGGCTGTTCTGGAACTTTCAGTCATATCACACACTTTTCCTCAGCAAATGGAGACTTTTTCCTGTTTCATCATGGAATTGTAGATGTTCAAGGTGTCAGTTTTCTGAGCACCAGCATCCACACCAGGGTCCCAGAAAGTGTTCTGAACATCTACAATGTCATGTCATACAATCATGAGTTGTATAGCCACTAAATGGACCTCATGGTGTGATTATATGTCAAGAGAGCAAGCCTGTTACAAAATAAGAATTAAGGGATTGTAAATAGGGAATGACCTTTTCTTATAAAATGTTATAACATGAGACTTATAATTTACACTGCAGGGATTACACTTTTATTGAACTACCTTAAACCTTGAAAAACTCATTTCATTCTAAAGATGCTATTTCAATTGAAAAATGTTGCAGCACCATTTTCTCACAGTCAACCCCGGGTGTAGCACCAAATCTGGGCCCATCCTCTCTAGGTCCATATCTCTTTCACGCATCTTTTAAAGATTTATTTATTTATTTCTCTGTCCTTTCTTTCTTTCTTTCTTTTTTGGAGCCCTGATCACCCTTTGTTGGGGAAAGACGTGCATGTTGGTGCTCCAGCAGCATAAACAGCCACTCACTCAGCTCTAGCTGCATTCAGGGACGACTCCTAGTGCCGGGTGGGACTAAACAATTTTGTGCCTGTAAGGGAGTGTTCTTCACTTGTCAGAGGAGGGGGGTGGCTGGGGTGTGACTTTGTTTGTTTATTTATTTTTATTTTGACCCTCCCCAAAGCTTGAGTCTCCCCGAGTGACTGGCGGAAAATTCACGACCCTCCCTCCACCATGAATTAAATTACGTTATTAGATTTGTAAAATGTACCCTTTGGTGTTTGAAAGTTAAAAGTTGAAGATGAAATGTCACTATTTTAAGTTTAGATTTGGTCATGGTTTTATTTCTTAAGAAAGTGTTTATCGCACAGGATGTGTTGAAGGACTGTCATAAATTTGAAATTGCAATAATAATTCCCATTTTTACAGTTTGTGGCGTGATTTTGGCAATTTTTAAAGAAAACATGCCTTCAAAGCACAGGCACATGTGCACACACCTGCCCATGGGCTGGTTTGGGAAGCAGTAAAATAAATACAAAATAAAACCAGTTAAATTTGAATGAAACCAGTTATATTTGTATGCCCATCCCCTAAGCCAAAATTTTAAAAGTCCCTCCTCAGTGCTTCAAAAATTAAGACATGCCGCCTGCTTTTTGAACTCCCCCTCCCCCTTCATAAATAACGAACAGTCTGTGAGGGGTCAGAGAGGCCACAAAGTCCTTCCACTATTTTTTCTACAAAGTATTTCAACACATATATTCAGGTATTAACTAAATACAAAAAAAATCTTTTTGTGTCAGGATTTTTAAGGGCCCCACTTCCACTTTCCCCCTCACTACAACAGAGTCTCCCTCTGTTCGGGGTTGGCTCATAACTAACCACTTTATTTATGGTGAATAAATGCTAATGCTTTGTAGATCTGTTTTTGACTGTTTGACAGCTCACCTTTACCAAATTTACTTATTAACAGCTTATTAACAGGTATAACTGCAGACCTGATGGCTTATTAGAAAGTGAAAAACTCCTTTATAACACTGTTATTTCCAAACAGAAAGGATAATGACGTGCTAAAGGGATTTTTCATCACCTGGCACAAGGTTCTTAATTACAGCGTATAACTGGTCTTTAAAGTGTTAGAAAAACATTTATTAACCATCAATAAATCCATTAGTTCCAACTTAGAAACCCTGTATGGGGTGAGGGGGTGAATTACTACAAAGCAGTGCTAAGATGTGAGCTTGTAATCACAGCTATTGTTGTGCTGCAGCTGAATGAATATAAAAGGACTCTAATTGGGATGAATTGTGAAATGTGTATTCTGGGGGTGCCAGATTTCTGAGACCCTGGGGGCACAAGCTTTCCATGATAAACCCTGGTGAGGGCTCTGTGTGTGTGTGTGTGTGTGTGTGTGTGTGTCCCACCCCTGCGTGCCATCAGAGGTGCTGCACAGGCATGTTCCTGCAACGCCTCTTGGCCCAACGCTGGAGCGCTTTAAAGGGACTGTGATCAACACGTGGGGCTCTCATCAGACACTGCAGCCCGACTCTGCATTTGAGATGATATCAACACTGAAACACTGAAAGGAGGAGAGAGATTACACTGACAACCTTCAGGCAATTCTCAGCACAGTATCAAACATGACATTACCTTACCGTCTCACCCGTAGTTGCTGAAACCCCCTGAGGACATGTGAACATAAGCTGTGTCTGCAAGGAGGACCAACTGCCCCTGCTTTGATCCACTTTAAGAACAACGTATGCTAACTGAATGAGTCATCAGATAAACCATTTGCCAGCATTCAAAGAGAGAGATGATGAATGATGAGAGATGCATATGAAAAAATGTACATTAAGTAAAGGCTGTGTACATTAACACTGACACATGGTGACACCTCACATGCTGCCACGATAACTCCACTAACCTTCATACAAACATAAAACTAAACAAGCATGATCTTGTCAGATGAAACCTCTGACCGCCCTCATGTTGAGTTCATCAAGGATCTTGAGTTACAGTTACACACAAGCTGATGTAAAAATGAACTCAAGAGCAAGGTAATAACTAATAACTTTAAACATTTTAGCTAACTGAAATGAAAATAAAAAAGATCTGAGAAAAAAAACAAAAAACAACTGAAACTATTTTGTGCACTAACACACCTCAGTAAAATAAAATAAAAATATACAGTAAATATCTTTAGTTTTAGTCTTTGCCACTTTGGTTAAATCTTTCAACATGATGAGCATGAGGAGGCATCGATGCATATGTTTATAGACACTGCTGTCTTCATGACTGATACTCAGGTGCCTTCATATATATTGCGTTTGTCTTGTACAACCTGTTCTGAACCTCTTAAATCTTGCCCCTGACAAATACCCCCCACCAACCCTAAAAAACCCTCAACATTTTTAAACAATTAAAACTAAACTAAAATGAGCAAATCCACCCTGAAAACTAACTGAAACTAAACCCAACTAAAATAAAATACCAAAATGCAAATTAATACTACATCCCATCTTGTAATGAGATTACTTTAGCCACATTACAGCAATCAGTAATTCAAAGGCCCTGACAGACCAAGCTGACAGTCAGCTATTGGTCAATGTTAGACCGTCAGTAAGCATCTGTCGCCCTAGTCGGTGCGATGTGTCATGCACCGTTGCCCCTTGTCAGCCCCCCGTGAATTGCCGCCAATGTTGGCAGAGCCCATCAGTGAATAAAATTACTCTGACTGGCCATCAGCTTAGCACACTGGTTGAGAAATGGAAGTGAGGAAAGTAAACAAAAAGCTAAAGTCAAGAGGGAGTGAGACCAAAATAAATTTTCACCATTGGATTGTGTTGTTAATGTGCTAACTGGCTAACTAGCATCAAGACAGTCTTTTGTCTTTCTTTTTTGAATATGGATTACAGACACCTGCCATCTGCTGGTGTGGAGAGTTATTGCCTCTCACACAGGTGCAGAACGTACGTGCTGGTTGGGCAACAACTGTAGTCCATGCGTTGTGGTCATGTGCAACTTTTTGGCCGAGGTGACATGAGGCAATGCAGCAGTTTGGTGTGTCTGGGCCTTTAAGCAAATGTGGGCCAGGGGCATAAAATGAGCCGGGCCAGCGTCCCCTTCCCTACCGCCTATCCACCTACTTCCCATCCCCTTGCTCAGACTACGCCCGTTTTCAAACCCATCCTTCATTTTGATCCTAACGACACACCTGTTGCGACATTATGGCGTTGACAAAATCTGTCTACAGACAGACATATAAACACCTGTCAAAATCCCTTAAAACGGCTTCTTTGGCAGTTCCTGTTACATTAGGTGTCCCCAATGATGACAAACACACACACAGACTCACAAGGTGAAAACAATACCAGCCGTCGTCAGGTTGTCACGTCTGGTAACTAATGAAAAATACAGAACTATAATAACTCTGCTCATAAACCTGCGCTCCTGTGATTCATAACCCCACCCCCTTGTGCAATTTATCAAGCTCTGACTACAGAATTCGCGTCCGGTATTATTCCTTTTTTCCTGGAAATTACTTGTTGGTGCCTATTTGGAGTGTCACCCACATTCCTTGCATTTGTTTTGTTTTCACAATTATAAGTTCTGCATGAGACAACAGAGCCAGTGTAAACTGTTCTTCAGATGTTCACCTGAGCAGGCCCGCCACATTTTCTCCCCGATGATACAATCTCGATCTGAGGCATTTCCAGGTGTGGGATTTGACAGATGAGTTGCAGCCCCTCTCACGATGTCAGTTTCCCCTGGGGGAAAACCCCTGAGACTCAGAGGCCTTCACTGCCAAGAGCAAGCACAAGCACTGGGACAAAGTCCTTGTCTACAGTACACTGTAAGACAGTTCAGTGATCTGTTGTAACTGAGGAAATTAGAGGCCTTTGATTTTAGAAATTTTTAACTACCTTGCATATTTCTGTTTGAACTACAACCTAAAAAATGTTGATTTAAGCAGAAACATTCCCTGAGGTTTAAAGCTGCATCAGACAGGTTAGGATAATGACTGTGTTACTGTGTTGTCTCTATTATTTGTAATGATTTACTCGCCCCTGTTCATGTACACGTTCCTGCCTTACCAGTCTCCACAGACACTGCTGTGCCTCTGTATTAACATTTATGTTTCTTATGGAAATGTTTCATTTCAGTTTGCTTTGAGGTGAGAAATTTCAGCCCGCTCTCATTCTGAACTCGTCAAATACGCTGCTTTGTCAGTGATTTCTAGCCTGGTAAGACCATCCTGATGACGTGAGCTCATCATTCTGTTACTTTCTCTGTATCAGTCTGGACTCACCATGACAGACAAACTCCTTCAGCCTGTCAGCGTGACCAAACACCAGGGAACTTCTCCACCAAAAACGGAACCAGTTGATAAATCAAGCTTTTGCCAAATCCAATCAGAAGAATGGCAGAAGAACACCTTTTCCTCTAAGAAACTCCACGAGTGCATACTGTTGTTCCTGTTTAATTGCTGTTATTGACTCTATTTCTGCAATAACTTCACGTATTGCTGTGTTTACTAACGTTAGAGTAATACAAATAGGCTAATGAACTCCCAGCAAACAAGGTGACATGATGATGAAAAAAGCTGTTTTTTCACGTCGGCATGATACGTGGCCAGTCGCTGTTATTGTTTAATGGCACCCAGTGGCGTCAGGGGGCAACAATGAAAGTTAAGATGGCGAAAGTCCAAACAGGGAGGGCGGGATGGGCGGTGGATTGGTCCAACAACCACCAACTTTCACCCGGGAGGTTGGTGTTCACCTCTTGTAAGATTGTAAAGCCAAACCCTGTGCCTTTGTTGCCTAAACTCAACCACATGCGTGTATTGGCTAAACTTTACCATATGCATTTGTTGAAGGGAAAAAAAGTCAATTTGCGGTGTTTTATCGACGTAGTGCTTTTATTTTGAAAGAGACTGTATGTAATATTTATATTTCCTGTGAAAACAGAAGTGTATTTTGAAAGAAGACAATGCATTTAACAGGCTGAACTTGACACGTTGTCCCAGAACATGCACAACCAACACACCCAGGGTACCTCGCATGTCTTATCTCAACATGGAAAGTTCATGACCAAACGTCGATATGTGACGAGGTCGGAGTGAGAATGTGTTGGTTTGTGTTGCACAAAGAAATAAACATAAATAAAAGGTGTTTTATTGACATTGTAAGTTTATTTTGAAAAAGACTGTATGCGTATAACAAGCAGAAACTGCATTTCCTGTGGAAAAAAGTGTATTAAGAAAAGACACAATGCTTTGAGAATACCTAGAGTGTAATCTGTAGACATGAACAGCACTGAGAAAGCAGCAATAAACACTGTTTAAAATTTATGGTGGTGCAGGATCAATCTGGGGTGTCTTGACATAAAGGTCTTGCCTGATGCAGTGAAGTTAGTCAGTTTACAGACTTCAATGACACCCTGTGGCTGAACTTCTCAGGTTGTTTTTCTTTATTAAAGAAAACACTTTTCACTTTGTGCCTCTGGCATTCATTCTAATATATTCTTACAGGACCCAAACAGCAAAACCACATCAATGGCTTGTTTTCAAACATCATCTCAACTCCATGTCGTAATGCTGCTGGGGCGTAATCACAATACAAACACCCCCAATATAAAAACACTGATTGTGACTTTTAATACTCTGACAGTGTGCAAAATATTTAGCACAAATCAACATTAATTTCCAATACATTTAACGCACTGACGCTCCAAAGAATCACCTTTTGTTCAGATTGTGGATGGACTGGATGCTAGTTTTGTTAAAACTGCGAAGCACAGGTTACATAATCTGTGACCTTATTTACGTACACTCTAGCAATAGAAGTAAAAAGCTACTTACAGCTGGTAATCAAACAGAAATTTGTAGTCTCAGCAAGACCAGTATGCAGTATAGCCAGGAATCCCAGCCGTTTGACCTGGATTTGACATCAGAGCAATAACCTTGAACAGGAACAGGAAGGACATCCATCCTTTCTTAAGAAAAGCACTTAAGAGGCAAAGCCCAAAAGGTCAAGATGAGTCGCTGATTCTGTGGTTGTGTTTTTATGGAAGTTTCTTTCATTAACCAAATGCTGCTCCTTATGGCATGTTCAACGTGATATCAGGCAAGCACGTAAATAATAAAGGATCAACACAAAGCTTCACCTGCAGCGATCCATTATGTAATTATGTCAACACATGTTGTTCAAATATGAACAAATATGAACAGCATTCAACAGTTTACCGACTAATCTCTAATGTTGACTCTTGTGGACTCAGAGGACAGAGAGGGAGGCAGAGGGAGCGAAAAAAGCTGGAGAAAGGGCAGGCACATGGGCCTTGAGGCGGATTTATACCTGTGTGTTACCTTACATTGACTTAACATTAATGCTGTTGTCCCTGGCTTCATATGAGCAGAGGAAATCTCCGCTAGCTGCTAGGCTAATTTATACAATGTTGTATTTGTGGGGAAAATGCGTCCAGATAAAGACAAGTGTTTGTCTGTGAATGCTGCGAGTTATAGTGAAGCTGATTTGTGTACTTGTGTTTGACATTGTCTCTATTAAGCCGTGTTTAGTGTGTGTTTAATGTGTGTTTTGAGTCTACTCAACTTTACAGCACTTCACAGACACTCAATGCATAGCCTACACTGTAGCCTACACATATGGCCTACATTGTTGTGGACATTTTTACTTGTACGGTGCTGTGTCTGCGTCACTCTGCAGTTACACCTCCAAAACACTAGTCGGCGGTGGAGTTTTTTAACCCTTCTCTGCGTCCTGTGTATTCTCTGCATTTGAATTCGATTTTTTATTGAGTTGTTATAATATTGTAAGGAAAAATATACTTTTATTTTAAGGCTTGAGCTGGAAAAATGTGCAAAATATTGGGAAATGGAGTGTGCATGAAGGTCACTGTTGTGACACTGTATGCAAAAATGTACTGTGATTTGACAACCTCATGTTCTTTGTTTCTTCAATTAAAAAAAAGAAGTCTGTCAGCTTAGCTGGTCCAAACAGAAACCCACAGTCAGTTTAGTAACCTCTCATTAAGTTGCGTGACCCCAGTTCTTCATCTGGTTTGATACAAATCATCAGCTAGAAAAACAAGAAGCCAGCTGTGCAGGACACGTGACAGTCCTCCAGGCTCCTGTTAACTGACAGCATTAATGACAGATTTTATGGCTCAGGCAAACACCTCAAGGCTACGAGGAGATGGACGGCACTTCACTGTGTCTCAAGAAACTGCAACTGTCTGAGATAACTCCTGTTGACCGGGACAGTGGCATGTTTTTACTGTTTTTCAGTGACAGATTTTGCTGCACAAAGCTTCTAACATTAAAATAAATCAATCATACTTCATTCATATCTTACACACATATTTAAAAACAGTCTTGCAACACCAAAAGGGTTCATTAGTTTGATAGGATCTGAGTTTTCCCCTTTCACTTGGCTTTAGTGGTGCGTAAACTAATTTTTACGAAGTAATAGTCAAACAAACAATCTTGGGGCTTGCGGAATTTTTCCAAGAATTTTTTTCAGTAACAACCTCTACAGTTACTCCAGTGAGTATAGTGCTGCCACAGTAAATGTAAATTATAGCCACAGCTACAAAATGAAGCCTCAAGTTGTAATAAACCCAAATTATCCTTTAATGGCGGCTCCTCAGAAACAAACAGAAAGAAAAGCTGCTCTCTACAAACAGAGGAACACTCATATTTTTAGACACTCGGAATAAAGAGTGAGCTGCTGTACGAGTCTTTGCCCTCCTCTCCGCCGTCACCCTTTTGATCCTCCAGAAGTTTATCCAGGAGGTTCGGTGAGTCCGACTCTACGCCTGGATCTTCATCCAGAGACTGGCCCTGTGTTTCAGGGTCCAGCTGGTGTTCTGAACGCTGTGGGAGGTCCAGTATCTGCGGATGAGGATGATCTACACCCTGAGCATCCAGCTGAGGAATCATGGTGGTCAAAGACATGGACAGGGGCATGTGGACCAGAGGTGAAGCTGGCAGGGCTGCAGAGCCGGGGGCGAACTGGACCCCCGGGTTCGGCATGGTAGATATGGTGGTGATGGGCTGGGCCCAGGGGAGGTAAGTCAACCCTGAGTCTGGGAGATCCATTTGAGGGAGGGAGCCTGGTGCGGAGGCCACAGGTATGGTCTGAAACAATAAGAAGTAGAACTGAAATGTGCTGATATGCTGAGACAAACATTTGCTAAAAATGCAACTGCCTGCCTTGCTTGTGGCACCTAAATGTTAAATGTTAAATCTAAATATTAAATCTAAATCTAAATGTTAAATCTGAATATTAAATGTGGTACCTAAATGTTAAATGCTCAATCTAAATATGAAATCTAAATCTAAATGTTAAATCTAAATGCTAAATCTAAATGTTAAATCTAAATGTTAAATCTAAATATTAAATAGTTAAATCTAAATATTAAATGTGGTACCTAAATGTTAAATCTAAATATTAGATCTAAATCTAATTGTTAAATCTAAATATTAAATCTGAATCTAAATGTTAAATCTAAATATTAAATCTAAATCTAAATGTTTAATGTGTGAATTCGGCAGGGTGAATTTGCATATTAGCTAAATATGTAGTTTCACACAGAACATTTAGATTTAACATTTAGATTTAGATTTAGATTTAGCATTTAGATTTAGATTAAGATTTAATATTTAGATTTAGATTTAGCATTTATATTTATATTTAGATTTAACATTTAATATTTAGATTTAACTATTTCATATATTTCTAAGTTAACAAATAGTGCTGTAAATATGGTAAAAGGTGACGTTAAAAAATTCACAACACTTTTTTAAACATTGTTTGAAGCTAAATGTGGCAAAATGTTGATGTTATTTTCAGCGTGAGCCACTTTACAAACAGCACCCCATACCCTTTAACACAAAGACCACAGAAAGCCAACAACATTATTGTGTCCAAGAGGCTGTTGCACGCTCATTTTATAAGCTAGCACAATCGTAGTGGTATCATGTATAAATAGACAACCAAAGGCATCCACTGGAACCAATGATGTTGACTTAGCTTGTCAGAAAAGGGGGCTAAATAACACTGCAAATTTAGGCTTCATTTTGGCGAGGGAAATACTGTCATGGTCATTTTTGAAGGGGTCTCTAACACCCCCTCAAGACTTTCAGAGGCCCCGTTTGCCCACCTACATTAAAAAATTCTAGGGGCTCTACTGCTTAACAAGCTTTAGCAATCACATTATTTAGGTAAGTGATTCCTAAGTACCGGGCTGTGATCCGGTACCAGTCCATGCAGTGCTGAATAACCCCTTCTTCACTGTCCATCTGTGTCCTTAGCATGTTTTATACAATGCTGGTGTTCCATTCACTTCACTCACTGATGAGTACGTGGCATTAAATCTCTCTCATGGTAGTTAATGACTTTTACATCTCAGATGCAAAAATATAATTGCAAGTAGTCGGCTGTCTTTGATGTGATGTGGCTCTTTGAGGCAGCAGGATTGTTTTGTCTCTTAGTGCCAGACTGCACCTGCATTAGGAGGCTGACAGAGTGGAGCAGAGAGGAAGTGGGGCATCGGTCCAGCTCAGCAGCTGCCGGGTGTGTCCTTTGGAATCAACCCATGATCATTAACAGCTTCTCTCTGCTCCACACAATCAAACCAGCAGAGCAGAGACTACTCCTGTAACACTGTTGGACTCACAATGGGAAGAAATAAATAAATAAATCATCACATGCAGAGTTTTCTCCTACTCACCCCAAAGTTAGTGAGCAATGGCGTGTGTGTGTAGGTCAGCATGGTGTAGCTGGGACACAGAGTCTGCATGTACACATCAGCAGTGAGGGTGGGGGTTGCTGGGTAGGCCAGAGTCTGAGCTGAAGGGTCCTGCTGGTTGTACTCAGATGACGACCAGGATGTTACAGCAGGCTGCAGGCAGGCGCTGCTGACAGGTGGGGCAGCTCTCCATCCTGCGCACTGCAGCCCTCCATCAGCGACTGCAGTCGGCGGCTCAGCTGGGGAGCCGCCGGCAACATCAGAGCCAAACATGCCTGATTTTAAAAGAGGAGTTTCGAGCATAAGTCTTCAGAGACAGGCAGAGACACATGCTCTACTTCCAGAAATCAGTTTAATAAATACATCATGTAACTCTCAGATGCAGCTGAGTGAACAATTACCTTGTGTGTATGATGACTGGTTGTTGCTTGTGACCACATTCTAAAAAAAGTAAATTTAGCACATCAGTAATTTGCAGTAGAACCATAAGCACATGTTGCTGCTGTAGAATAGGCTATAGTGTAATGTTGATATATAAATATACAGGTATTTATACTTGTACACATCGAGTCCAGGTGTGAGCGGCAGCTGAGTTGAGATTATAATTAAAGTGTGTTTTGTCAGTGAATTCACACACAGGTACAGTCTTGAATGGTAATCTTTATTAACTGATTCATGTCTAACTAAGGCGGTCCCGCCGACTCAGGCAACCGAACGTGGCCCGAATGACTTCTTCCATCATGCTGAGTTTGGGTCACTACTGGGCCAGGTCATTTTTGACTACAGCCCAGTGTCAGCAGACAGATTATGGCCAGTTTATCTGGCTCGATTATGGGGCGTCAATCATGTCAAGTCTTTGCTGAGTCAGGCGACCAAACACGGTCCAACCTACTAACGATACGATACGATACGATATACTTTATTGTCCCCATGGGGAAATTTGTTTTGGACTCGTATGCTGCGCACAACATGCCTCCACAGTGTGATAAAACAAACAACATAATGAATTGCACATAGTCAACATTGCACATTACAAGACATTGCACATACAAATACATAACACATATTGCACATTGCACATATTGCACATACCCTGTGGTAAAAACCCATGGAAATATTGCACAATCCCTGCAGCCTCAAACAGCACTATTTAAAAGTTTAATGGAGGTAGGAACAAATGAATTTTTAAATCGGTTAAGTTTACAGTGGGGAACTCTGTATCGTCTGCCAGAGGGCAAGAGCTCATATTCTAAGTGCAGGATATGTGATGGGTCAGTCAATATCCTCTGAGCCTGCTGAAGAACAGACTGCTCGTAAGTTGACTGAAGGGACTGGTACTCGTTTCTCCCCATCACCTTCATGGCTGTGTGAACCAGACGGGACAGCTTAGTTTTTAACTGTACAGTGAGGTTTCCAAACCACGCTGACATGCCATATCTGATCACACTTTCCAATACAGCCTGATAGAATAAAAACATAATCCTCTGGTCCACACCATACACTCTGAGTCTGCGCAAGAAGTAAAGTCTCTGCTGTAGACGAGAACACACAGTTTCAACACGATCTTTAAAGCTGAAAGCGTTGTCCAAGTGCACACCGAGATTTGTATGAGCACACCTGTTCGATATGTGTGTCATGTATGACCACAGGACTGTGATCCCCCACTGATCTGGGATCCAGAACCATCTCCTTAGTTTTAGCAACGTTTAAAATGAGGTGGTTTGCATCACACCACTGTACAAAGTTTTGTATCTCGCAGTAATAGGCTGATGGGCTTGTGTCTTTGTACAATAAGGTGAGGATAGCTGTGTCGTCTGAAAATTTAAAAACAAAGTTCTCAGGGTGGCTGTTTGTGCATTCATTTGTGTACAGTTCTTCTTCAGCGTGCTGAGTCAGGTCATTTTTGACAATGGTCCAGTGATGGTAGTGTTGACAGCCAAAATCAGGCCAGTTTATTTGGTCCAGTGTTGGGGCATCAATCATCCTGAGTCTCAGCTGAGATTGGCAGCAGGATTCGGCCCACCTTGTTTCATTTGGCGTGCAAAGTTTGGGTCAATACTGCCGAGTTTGGGTCAATACTGGGCCAGTGATGGCAATGTTGGCAGCTGGTATAGGGCCAGTTTATTTGGCCCAATTCTGAGGCATGATTCATTAAGTCTTAGCTGACTTAATCAATGGCCAGATGTACTTCCTCTGGCATGCTGAGTTTGAGTCAATACTGGGCCAGGTCATTTTTGTCTATGGTCCAGTGATGGCAGTATCAGCAGGCGGATTCAGGCCAGTTTATCTGCCTCAATTCTGGGGTGTTGTTCATCCCAAGTCTCAGCCAACTTAGGCAGCAGGATGCGGCCCAACTTATTTCTTCCAGCATGCCAAGTTTGGGCCAGTGCTGGGCCAGGTCATTTTGCCTGCCTGGGCCAGAAATTGTTTTTAAAGCTCTAGTGAATAGATAAAATATAAGTTAGAGTATGTAATTCTGTCTTCCATTGGGGCAGGGCTGGTTCTGTAACTGCCAAACCTATTTATTGGCATACTGTATATATCATTGCATCAGCATATATTTCCGTTTCTCATTGGAAATGGTTTTTCCTAATTACATATCTCTACAAGATCTACAAGATTATAACCTACGTCAGATCCCAACGAGAAAAAAACACACAGTGGCTGAGAGTCTATCACACACAGCAGTTAACTGGAAACTTCCAAGCTGCAATTTAATAATTGATCAGATTGCATAAGTGGATATCATATTCCCTGAAGGCACAACAGACATGCTTGTCTTACACCTGAACAGTTTGTTGCTGTCAGTGAGAGAGGGTGGGGTCTGGCCGTCCCCACAGATGGAGGTAGATTAGGAAGGCTATTAACAATTCTCAGAACGTACAAAGATCTCACAGGTAAAGTTTATTTTTCTAAAAACAATCACAGGCAGAGGATGTTATTTTTATTTATTATTTTCTTAAGATCCAAAAACTTTCAGAACCAGTGTTTTACATGAATGGATAGAGATCTGATCAATTTTAGCTGCACTGGAAATATCTGGACATTTAACCATTTATCCAGAAAAAGAGTGCGCTGAACAACAAACACGAGCTAAAAGAACAAATATATAGGAGGGTACTTTTAAGGTATCTTGTTTTAGGTGGGACTATCATTTATGACCTGCACACTGACACACATTTTGCACCTAATTTCAAACTATTCAGAGTCTTTCAACCAAAATGAATATAAATTGCGGGTTTTTCTTGACCTGCAGTGCGAACTGTGATGACATCAGTTGGCATGCCATAGTTTGCAGGTTGGAACGAGAGGATAGAGAAGTCAACAGTAGAGAAGTAAAATGAGAAGTCATCAGTGCTTTGTGCAATGCCTTCCGTTGATGGCACATTCCTTGATTACAGAGGATCTGCACAAAACAGGTGAAAATGTGGGCTGGTTCACTAGATAGCACCAATGTTCCCAGAATCTTGAATGTAGTTTATTTGGTGGGAAAGGGGTATGAGGGGCACTGTGTCCAGCAGAGAGCTCAAATAAGCCAAGTAAGACACTTTTGTCTTGAAAAAATGTTTAGAGCTAAGAAAACTAGTGAGTACAGAGGCAAAAAGAGAGCAAAAGGAACACACAAAAGTACAAATCAGGCATTAAAAAAAGCCTGGTCACCTTTAGTTAGTTAGTTTAGGGATGACGAGTGAGGGCAGGCTCGAGGATCTCAGGTCAGGACTTGGAGCGCAGGTCGTCAGAAGATCAGCTATATAACTGGAGCTAAACTATGTTGAGCTTTAAAAGTTGACGTTTAGTGGCAACTAATGGAGTGAGGTGAGATTCGGGGTGATATGTGACCTACGATTTTTCCCAGTTAAAATACGTGCTGCAGCATTCTGCACTGGTTGAAGCCGAGCTACTGAAGATTTACTGAGGCATGTTACAGTAGTCAAGGCGCGAGAAGGCATGAATAAGCTTTTCTAGGTCAGTAAAAGACACAGCTGATTTAATATTGATAATATTTCGTAGCAGGATTTAATGAGATTATTGACATGTGATTCAAAAGTCACTTGAGAATCAGAAGTGATGCCTACATTTCTGAGTGCAGATTTTGTATTAGTTGCCAGAGGACCAGGGAACGGTTGTAATTTCTTTGCTAAGTGATCCAGGCCAAAGATTATTACTCCTGTCTTGTCTGAGTTCAGCTGCAGAATATTACAAGTCATCTATTTTTAATAGTAGTGAAGCACTCCATTAAAGTGTTCAGACAGCTAGCTTTATCCAACTTAAAGGACAGGTAGATTTGGGTGTCATCAGCGTAGCAGTGGTACCCCCATTAAAATGACCGATAATAAAAACAAAATAGGACCAAGAATAGATCCCTGTGGCACTCCACACATTAGTGAAGCTGAAGACGAAACAACCAATGGACACAGACATTTCTTTATCTGAGAGATATAATTCAAACCGTGTTAGAGCAGTTCCAGATATACTGACACACCAATTTAGTCTATTGTTGACAATGCTGTGCTTTTATGATTTGTTTCATTTTGTCAGTCTCCCTGCTTCCTACGTTACCTCCCTATGTGTTGCATTTGCACACCCAGATTTCCATTGTGCAGAACCATATGTGTATAATCTTGAAAGACATCTGTATGCACCTATGAAGGAGTGTATGTGCTCTGTATGGTCCCTATAAGGGTGAGTGCGTGGCAAGTAGCAGAACAGTGAAGAATCTGTCGTGAGACATCAGTGAAAAAGAACAATAGAGCTGGCAGTAGTGACGGTGCTGACTGACAGCTAGTGTCAGTATTTAGGTGCCGCTTGACGCCAGCAGCAGTGAAATTGTGCATCCACCCGCCTGCAGACAGCCAGCAGGGCATGTTCAGAGGCAGCAGGGCATGTTCAGAGGCAGCAGGGCATGTGCTGTCAGATGCCTGAACGACCGCAGAGGTTCTGAGGAACTGCTTAGTGTTACGGCTATGACAGCAGGCGGAGAATTACAGCGCTTTGTCATTACACCAAAGACTAAACTCCTCTGATGTCACTTTTACTCAAGTGCTGAGGGTCACAGGACTCTGAGAGATGAACCAAGAAATATTAAAAAGCTGAAAGTAAACAACCTTCTTTTTTTTAAAAGAGACAGTGGGTTGCTTCAGGGCTGAGGGTAGGTTCAGTTTTAATAACGTCAATAAACCTAATACCATGTGTGGTAATGTTCGTGCTGACTGGGTGTGTTTAACTGTAAACTGAGAGCACTCCAGCAAAGCACTGTTGAAAACACAAGGATCTCAAACCAAAGCTTTGTATCTAAACAATAATCCAGTGCACATTATGTCACCCTGCTGCTCTTTAAATCTGGTTCAGCAAATCTGCATATAAAAGACCTGCCCTCTGATTTAAAGTGGCAAACTGTCAGACATTAAAGGGACAGTTCACCCCAAACAGTGATACAGCCAGGGAGACCATTTGTCCTGCTGTTGAGAAAACTCTGCCTTCACTTTGATACAACAGCAGTGAATGGATTTGTGTCTGCGGTGCTCATGGTGATGAGAAACTACATTTAAAACATTCTTTAGTAATATTTTTCAGAATTATGCCACTCACTGCTCCGTCCAGCACTCTCTGTTTTTCCTCATCAGTGGTGACAAGTCTGCACCTCGTTTATCGTCCACAGAACGAGGCTGCACGCCGACATTTTCAGAACAAAATAAACGTTCCACTTTAAAAGTCGCCGGCAGTCGGCCCGGTGAATGAAGTTATTTTTTTTCCGACTCCAGCTGCTGTGAGAGGCAGCAAAACATCCTTTCATTTTATAGTTTACTAATAAAACTCTCCACAGTATGAACAGTGGTTACATGAGCCTCAAAACCAGCCACAACTCAGCCCTGAGCAGAGTGACCGTCCTCTACTGACCAATCAGACTGCAGTGTTCACAGCTCCACCTTTTAGTACCAGATCTGTGTGCTAGGTACCCCAACAGAGGGGGGACCAAACATGGGGACGGTACAGAACAGTTCCATTGGTACCATCCACGACTTTTCACAGTGGGCTTTAGTGTCCCAGTTTCTCAATGTAAAAAACACGCTGCGAGCTACTCTCATGCCTCTGCGCTGGCAACAGCCGTAGTCAGAGGTATTATGTTTTTGGGTTGTTCGTCCCTCTGTCCCTCTGTCCCTCTGTCTTCTGTGCTGCCGGGGGGAAGATGTGTGTGAAGCGTCCATGTTTTCACAGACAAGGATGTAAACTATAACAGACACTTGACTGGTGCACAGAGGCACACAACCAAGGGCTGTCATTTCAGTTTCCTAATATGGAATTGCCCTGATGGCATTTTAATGAGTGAATGAATTAAATTGCCTGCATCATGTTTCTTTAAATTGTTTTTAAAGAATGTTTTTTTAAATTGTTTTTAAAGAAATATTTTTGGGAACAATTTGCTTTCTTGCCAATAAAGAACAGTTATTCAGTGTCAGGTAAATATGAAGCTGGCGGTTAGGTGAAACAGAGGAAATCAGCTAATTTGACTGAGATGGAAAATGTGCTTACCAGCATTTTTAAAGCTCAGTAATCAAAGGCACGGTGCAGGATTTTCCTTAAAAGCAACATACAGACTCACACAAAAGCAATCCCTCTCAATCATCACTTATAATCACCTGTCCTCTTTTCTTATTTTGGTTTGTTCGGGATGTTTCTGGGTGTCATCTTTTGGGTAGTGATGTGTAGCGTCCTGCCAGTAGCAGCACAAAGTCAGGGGACGCTATAAAAATGTAGTGACCGGCCGTGTCTGTGCTCTGCTCTGTGGATGGCAGCTGCAGGTCTGTGTGACTGTTTGGTGGAGGGCGAGGTTGAGCCACACGCACACACAGAGACAGAACAAAGAAGCCGAACAGACAGGATGAAGCATGCACTTTAGCTGAATTCACACAAAAATGAGCAATATGGCGCCTTCCTGCCGGGCTGTGCGAAGGTGTGGGTGTGTTTATTTGTGCTTTTGAACGTAACTGCCATGACACAATCATAAAATATTGTTATATTTCTCTCGTCTTGACCAATGCTGCTCTTTTTAGCTTCATTGAGCCGAGGAAGAGGGGCCAAGTCCGAATGCGGTGTTTTCTGCATAGTATGCCTTTAACTTGTCACACATAAGGTTTTGTTTTTTAAATATGTGAAAAATCAAATATGGCAGTATTTTTGACCATCAATATTGATGAGATATTTGATATAATATCATCAGTCATGTGGATATAATGATTAAGTGGGTAAGGGTAAATAATAGAACAGCTAGAACAGTCTGGTGAGTTCAGGATATACATCACTTTACAATAATGCAGCCTTTAAATCCAGGAAAAGACAACAGTTGCAGAAAAACTAGTCCAAGCATTGGTTACTTCCAGGCTGGATTATCACAGTTCTTTATCACTAGGTTGCTCCAACAGGTCTCTAAAGACTCTCCAGCTGATCCAGAATGCTGCAGCACATGTACTGACAGGAACTAAAAATATAGCTCATATTCCTCCTGTTTCAGCTTCTCTGCACTGGCTTCTTGCAACATCCTTCTAACGAAGCTCTACATAGTCAGGCTCTGTCATATTTTACAAAGCTCATACTGTAGTACCCTATTAGCCGGCCGGATCACTGTGCTCCCAGTATGCAGGGTTACCTGTGGTTCCTAGAGTCACTAAAAGTACAACAGGAGCCGGAGCCTTCAGCTATCAGGCTCCTCTTGTGTGGAACCATCTTCCAGTTTCAGTCTAGGAGACAGACATCGTCTCCAAAATCATTGAAAACCACAGCTTGGTCAGTGACTTTCAGCGTCAGACTCCAGCAAAAAAAAAAAAAGGCGTCCTTTATGTCAGCATGATACGCAGCCAGTCACTGTTATTGTTTGAAGGCTTCCTGTGGCGTCAGGGGGAAACGCAGAGGGACAACAACATAAGTTAAGGGGCCGGTAGTCTAAGTAGGCAGGTGGGAGGGGTGGTGGATGGGTCCTATAACCACCAACTTTCTCCTGGAGGCTGGTGTTCACTTCCCATAAGACTGTAAAAAGCCAAACCTTGTTCCACTTTCCTTAACCCAACCACATGCTTTTGTTGCCCAACCCCAACCATGTGCATGTGTTGGCTGAACAAAACAATGTGCGTTTGTTGTTGAAGGTAAAAACATAGTGGGTTTATAATTCTTTGTGTTATTTATCCTGGCTTCATATGAGCAGAGGAAATCTCTGCTAGCCGCTGGGCTAATTTATACAATGTAAAATGCCATAGGCTTGTGCTACTAATGTTAGCAAGTTATATTTGTTTAGAAAACGTGTTTAGTATAAGACAGTTGTTTTGTCAGTGAACCTTGTGAGTTGTAATGGAGCTGAATTTTGCAGCATTACCTTTGTTAAATGTTGTTGTTGTCCCTGGTTTTATATGAGTAGAGGAAATCTCCACTAGCCACTAGGCTAATTTATACAATGTAAAATGCCATAGGCTTGTGCTAAAAACATTAGCATGTTGTATTTGTGGGGAAAATGTGTCCAGATAAAGACAAGTGTTTGTGTGTGAATGCTGTGAGTTATAGTGAAGCTGATTTGTGTACTTGTGTTTGACATTGTCTCTATTAAGCCATGTTTAATGTGTGTTTAATGTGTGTTTTGAGCCAACTAAACTTTACAGCACTTCACAGAAACCTCCACCGCTGACTAGTGTTTTGGAGGTGTAACTGCAGAGTGACACAGACACACCACTGCACAAGTATAAATGCTCACAACAGCGTAGGTCACATGTGTCGGCTACAGTTTAGGTCTGCATAGAGCTGATGCACAAGTAAAAATCCTGCTTTCTCTGACACACACTGCATCATTATCATGTCAAAACGACAAAAGCTCTCTGGTGCCCACTCTTCTACCACTAAACTACTGACAGCAGTGTATGTTGAGAGAAAGAAAATAAAATAAAATTTAAGAAATTTGCCTCGGGCACCAAATGTGCTTGGACCGCCACTGAGAGAAAAACAAACTTAAACTCAAAGGTCAAAAGTACACAGAGACATTTTGTTCACAAACACAGGAGCGAGCTGAGGTTAAAGAGCTCTTGAACGATCTCCAGTGTGAGTTTCAAAAGCAGGTTTCTACTTTCCACAGAAACGCTGTCACAGTGAAAGATGAGAATTATCAATTACATTTCCCAGTTCATCAGAAGATAACTCACAACTCCACTTAGCAACCCAGGGCTGTGTCATGTTTTTCTCTCTCTTATCAGTGGGTGTGTGTGAGGGGAGTCTGCACATGTGTGCGTGTGTGTTTGTGTGCACGTGCAACAGGCGTAATAAATAGCAAGTGGGAGGGCTCTTTGGCAAGGCTGCAAGTAATTTTGCATAGGGCTGTGTGCCCAGCCCTGGAGCCATGCAGAGAATGGCTGTAACTGTCATGGAAAAACACCTGGATTATATAAGGACAACCCCCCCTCGCTCTGGGATAGGCCCTGGGACCTGACTGCTCACATCCTGATGGCCCCAACAGGGCCCTTCCTCTCAGCTCTTGAAAATGTCATCTATAATTTGTTCAATAATTTGCCAGTTGGAAAAGTTACTCCCCTCAGAACAATCTAGAGCTGCTGCTCGACATGGTCCACTTTTACAGCCAGCTTTATGCATCTGGATGCTCAGCTGCTTTTCTTTGATCTCTGCAGCGGTGTCTTTGCCGCAGATAGCATAAAGATTATTGATACCATTCACCTACATGACAGCTCTGATGAGAGAAAAATTCTAGCCCGGAGACTAATGGTAATATATCATCAGAACGCCTTATTAGAAATGCAACGTGGTGTTTAGAATTGATCCCAGAAAAAAAATGTCATGTGTTTGTCATGAAAACTATTGCAACAAAAGTTCATGAGCTTGAGTGAAACACCTCACTGTTACTGCCCGAGCCCCCCGACAAGAGCTGTTTGTGCTTTTGTTTCTCAGACAAATAAATGTAAAGGTAATCCTGACTCTTTTTATTTCCCATCTTCTATATTTTCATATTTCCAGAGTCTGATAATCTCACAAAGCACAGGTCTGAAATGTTTGATTAGTCCGACAGCTCATAATCCTGAGCAATCATCGCTCCATATTGCAACTGCTGCTCCTCCTGCACTTATTTGTTTAATGACTAATGATGCTGTGATAAAGCTGCAGGGAAACGTGCGGTGCCAGTATGTGCAGGGCTTTTTGGGAAGGGATTTTCTTTGGAAAGGGAGGGCCGACATGTTCCCAAAATCAGACATGATTTGTTTAAATGTATTTTTATGTAAATGTTGCAGAAGAATTAAGGATGTTGATCATTATTTTACTTCACTGTGCACCTCATTTATCTCGCAACTGAGTTTAAAAAAAGAGCAGGATAAAAAGCATCATGTAAACGTATGTTATTGTCATGTATCATGTGTCTTGGTGGACTCACTGCAGTAGGGGGCGCTGCCTTGGTGCTGTGTGGCTCCAGACTCCTCTTTCTCCTCAGCAGCTCTTTGACCGGGTCTCTGACGCGAACACCTTGGTACGGTCTGGACCTGGCCAGGGCTGATGGTGGCGCTAGAGACACAGAGAAAGAACAACAGAGACATCCACTGTTAATTTCGTGCTCCATCAGGTCAGACCCATGCGGAGGCTACTAAATGCCTAAAATGTGACAATATCAGTTTATATGTATTATATTTTCAAATAACAAATTGCTTCCATACATTTTGTCATACCTGTATTGTATTTTATCAAGTGTTCGTAATTTGTAACAAGATACTTTTTCATAGATTTGGGCCCGTCTTTGCTCGTCTGTGTGTTGTTGAACAAACTGTTAGAGATGATGTCATACAGTGATGTCAGGATCAGATTTACACTTTAAATCACTAAATGCACTGAATGACAAAGACATTGCAAGTATAAATTAAGAATCATATGGCATCTAAAAAATAGATGTAAAAATAATGTGACCCTTGAATAAGGATCATGATGTAACAGCTGCTCATGCAATAATATAAACCTTATCATGTCCATCCTAAACAGCTTAACAATATGTAGTAGTCGCCCGTTATCTGGTACCTGCTCCTTTTTTCAGAATATTTTAGCTGAGTGTCACAGTTCCCTGAGTTGATTGGAGGGTGATTCAGATCACCTGTTGCTCAGGGTGTGTGAACTGACTCCTAATTAAGAATTGAGAGCAGCTTGATGCATTTCTTCTCTGGGCCAATCAGGGTGTGATGACACCCTTTCTTAGGGTCTATGTGAGGAAATGCACACCCAGGTTATTCAGATCCTTCGTCAGTAGAACGCAGACCTCATGCTAGCAGACTTTGTCAGTCAGAAACTCTGGTCTCTAATTCCCTCTGAAGAATTGAATGCTGTCTTTTGCAGAGCTGTTTAAGGGGGGTTTGTGCATTTTAAAATAGTAAAGAACTACTTAACACTGTGTTAACCTGCATCTGGGCCGTCCTGAGTGTATTTGTGCAAGAGATTTGCTTTCCAAATGATCAGCTAAAGCCTGCAGGCTTTATATAGTGATTTAATCCATTGGTTTATTTCACTGAGACCCAATAAAACCCAAACCCCCATAAATAAATGCATTTGGTTCTTATTAAACACATTTGTTTATGATTGAAAAGGGCATTTATCATTGAAGAGAAATTTGTTTACTATTGAATAGACATTTTTTTTATTATCGAAGAGACATTTGTTTATTATCAGAGACATTTGTTTACAATTGAAGAGACATTTTTTTATTATCGAAGAGACACTTGTTTACTATTGAAGAAACATTTGTTTAGTATCGAAGACAGATTTGTTAACTATTGAAGAGACATTTGTTAATTATTGAAGACACATTTGTTTATTTTGGAAGAGAAATTTGTTCATTAAAGAAGAGGCAATTGTTTACTATGGAAGAAGCATTTGTTTACTACCAAAGAGGAATTTGTTTATTATAAAAGGAATTTGTTCATTATCGAAGAGACAATTGTTTACTATGGAAGAGGAATTTGTTTGTTATCAGAGAGGCAGTTGTTTATCATTATGAGGACTTATCACAACTCTGCATGTGCTATAATGTCTTATATATATATTTAATGTGTTGTAGATACAGGTTTAAATTTAATATTGGTAATAAAATAAATCTCAATAATAATAATAATATTAATAATAACATTAGTCATTCATATCTAAATAAACTGATAATGTTAGTAATATTTAGTTGGTTGTTGTTACCATTGATTAAAGAATTTGTGCACTCACCAGAGGAAACAGTTTATTTTATGGGCCGAGCATCATAAAGATGTGTATTTACAAACTTGTATTGATTTGAATATTCCAGTGATAAACATCAGGTGTCAGTGTCCTGTGGAGCCACGCTGACAGACACTTCAGGCTATATGTGTCTCCCACTGTTCAAAATGTTTACAACCAGTGACTCCCTGCAAGTATAAGCATGACGGGAAATCTGATCTGACAGAGAGGGCCTCTTCTGAATAAACTCACAGCAGCAGTACTGTACATGTGAAACTGTGAACAATGCCACCAGGCGCTACGGCCTCGGGCTACAAAGCCACTGAGAGTTATCTGAGCATCTATCTGTCCAGTCTTCCTGTCCCTGCCTCACTGACTCAACCATAAAACCGTGTTTTCTTGTGAGACAGGCTGAAAGATGAGTGAAATTACACTTGACTCTCTTTGACTTTCATCGTCACCCTCCCAACTCGTCCTGTCAGTTGAACATTATCTTGTGTTTTTAACAGCAGTGTTGCACAACAATTACTGAATGTGTACTGCAGTTCAGCCCACTGGTTCCCAACTGGTCCAGCCACAGGGTCCAGATTTCTCTTAAGTCATTAGTTCAAGGTCCACACAGTTTAATATATTCAGTGTCACACTTGCTTTTGGCCATGTTGCAGAGCTAGTTTGCGGTCTGTTAGTCACTCACTCTACAACAGGAAACAACACTTCAAAATAAAAGCTCTATCCCGGCAATTTACTGCACTTCAAAATAAATCCTTTCAGAATGCGGCACACTTTTGGACGGCAACCCACCAATTGGGAGCCACTGGTTTAGCCCGTGGTATGCTGGATTGAACTGGGAGGACTGGTTCCCACAACACCTGTACTTATGTGACACTGATATACAGAAATTATTAACATGTGCTATTATGTCCTCAGATTAATGAGATATTATGTAAGAATAACTCAAATAATGTTAATGTATTATTCATTAGTAGTTGTACCAGTGAATTGTAGGTGGAATATTTTGGACTGAATGTGTTTATTTGATCATGTAAAGGTTTTTTTCTTAGCTTTTTATCAAACTGCTTCAACAGATGTCGTCCGGCCCACTGGCAGCGTATCGTAACACCACACAAGGTGGCTTTTGGTGTCAGTGGCTAATGGCAAATTCACTGACAAAGCGAGAATAGGCTGGAAGATGATGCTAGGTAAAAGGTTAGAGGACCGCCAAACTGAATTTATCCTCTTGGGCAGTCGTTCCCAAATGGTGGGTTGTGTACTGAAAGTGGGTCACGTGTCCATTCTGAATGGACCATAAGTGACTTGCTAACAATTCAAGTTTGTTAAAAACACACTGTATTTTGAAGTACAGTGAATTTCTGGCACAGAGCTTTTATTTTGAAGTGTTTCCTGCTTTAGAGTGAGTGATTAATGGACTACGACTTGACAGAGACAGCAAAGTAGCTCAATGACATGGCCAAACACAAATGTGTCATTGAACATATCAAACTCTGTGGACCTTGAACTAACGACTGAGGAGAAATCTGCACAGCGAGTCAAATGACGTCCGGTTAACATCGTGTTCCAGTCCAATTTACGTCGTCGAGAGGACATCTTGGTGACCACGTCCTGATCTGGCCCACTTTCTTCACCAGTCGCCAAGAAGACTCAAACCTCAGTTGCAATCTAAAAAGTTTTTGTACGCCTTCACCAAATCACTTGAATAAATAAATACATTAATTAATACATATATATAATGGAGATAGGGTGATAGTCTCTAATGTGACTGGTCATAATATGACTCGATCACGACCCCACTGGGCTCTCTCGGACTTGCACTGGTCCGTCCGTGCGCAAGTAATTACTTGTGATAGGGTCATATTCTGGGCCTGATCGGACTAGTTGTGATTTGACGTGATCACGACCTGATCAGGCTCTCTCAGACACATCCTGGTCTGTCCGTGTTTGCTGGGTGGACTCTGTGGCTGGACCAGTTGGGAACCACTGCTTTAGGGACCTTAAATGTCTGTAGCAGATCTCATGCCAATCCACCCAATAGTTATGAGGATATGTCACACACAAAAAAAAAAAATAACAACATCCTAAAGTTGTTAGACTTCCTTCTCTGGGGATCATGAATGTCTGCACCAAATTTCACGGTAATCCATTGATAGTTGTTCAGATGTTTCAGTCTGGACCAAAGTGTTGGATCGACCAACCGCCTGACAGCCTGACAATGTTATTTAAAGAGCCCAGCCACTAGCATGGCTAACAATGCATAGTGTGGACAGGACGTATAATGTGTCCTGCAGCCTGTAGTCGCAGCAAACTGCAGCCACCTTGGCGAGCAAATGAACTGTGCTACAGGTCATGACACATACTGCTGTAGCCTACAGCACAGATTAGTGTAAACTGCAGTTTTTTGTTGCCATTTTTTGTTACCTCCTATTGTCCCTTTAAAGTAAAGTGTCTTTATTTCAACATAACATAATATAAATGTGTTGTCTGAGTCAGTTAAAGGAAGAATGAAAGAGTCTGGTTGTTATATGACAGTTACTGTACACATAGACTGTTATGGGTTCTGACTATAATTGCAGAGACATGAGCAGCTGCTGGCAGATGTCTCCTATGTCGAAATAAAAAATGTGCTCTTGTCTTAATGCCACACACACACTGTACACACACTGTACACACATACATTAATCTTAATGTGACAGATCATAATAGGGATCAAAAGTTCAGTAGTTTGAACAGTTCAGAGTCAGTGCTCGGCTAACAAGCTGTCTGCAGGTAATGACAGCCTGAAACTGATTCTGAGGAATAATTAGCTTTAGCTCACGTTGGTTTAAAGTTAAAAGAAGAGAAGAGAAGTGTCCCATATCTAATTCAAATGTGCCTTGGTGTTTCCACTGGTGGGAGCTCTCTGCCAGTACGACCTGACATTAACAAAACTGACTACATCACTTCTGGAGATTTCTCTTTTGATGGATTTAGGAACACCCTGCAGCCATTACGTCAAAAATTATTTAATAATTATCATTAGAGCTTCATTTGACGCCAACTGTGTGTTTCTGACTGTTAAGGAGGAACTGTGGGGTACAGTTGTACCAGTGGTGAGCCTGATGTACAAATAAAATGGCTTGTTCACACAGGTCATATTGCTGGTTTATGACACTCTGGTTCACCACCCTTCAATTTTTAGTTGTGCCATAATATGTGTTGACTCCCCCCACACTGAGTCAGCACACGCAGTTTACTTCTACTGACAAGAGCTTATTAAGCTGGGCTTGGTTTTGGAAACTGAAGAGTGGAGCAGCAGAGGAAAGAGGAAAACTACCTGCCTGAGAAAACCCACATTAAATAATCAATGCTCAGTTGGCTGTGCTGGTTTATTTTGAAGCCAGCACAAACACAGTTTCTCTAAACTTCAACATATTAGTGGAAAATATTAGTGGTGGTGTCTGGACATGATCCAACAATATTTCTGCTTGAATATCAGTTGGAAAAAGTCCACCGATTGGCTGATAACATGTCAAATTACCATCAAACTATCCCTCCTCCCCTCAGGTGAAACTCCACCAGATGACATCAACTGATGCAAAACACGTCATCCAGTGGAATTTCGTTGGCTCTCGAGGCTGTTGCTCGAACTACAGGCTGTACTTCCACGTTGTTGTATTGAAACTGGGGCACGTTCAGTCTCAAAACAGTGTGCACTGTTTTGCTACGGTTTCCAGGTTGAACGACATGTTTCCACAAAACATGTCATACACCCACTTGTATGTATATACATGCATGCGCCAGCACACCTACATATTGCTGTGCTTGTACATATATCCCTAGGCATGCAAATAGATCCATCCATATCAATACACTGCTTGTGTCAGTAGATGAGCACATGTGAGAGACAATCATCTTATCAACTGAATCTGGAGGAGCCTCGACGACACTCCTCCTGTGACTTTTCCTGTGTAAAGTTTCCCTCCAGTTACCAGCCTGTTTCTGTGACTGCTGTTCCCAGCGACAGAGTGTAACCTGTGGTCCAGACTGCTGCTCAGACCTCTACTTGACCTCTTTATTAGGCTGAAGGCAGTCTGACAGTATCTTGTTCAGATTCTTATCTGCAGCTGATTAATTTGTCTGTACAGGTCAAAGAGGCTAAGTGGTCTCTTTAGACAAACAGAACGGTGTGATAATGTACAGACGAGTTCACGATGCTCCACAGAAACAGGGACTGGAAACACAACTGACAGTTAGCTGAGTCCCAACTGCTACTGTTTCTGCGCCTGTCAAGGTTTCTGTACATGTGCAGTCTGCAAAAACATTCTCAGATTTATTGCTCTTTTTTTTACACATATTCAAGTAGGTACATCTTGATTGGCAGTCCAGTAGAGGGCTCGGCCTGTGTGAGATAAAACGTTACAACTGTCAGTAGCTATTGAAATGCTCTGACTACTGTGAGCAAGCTAGCTTGCTAACATGCTAATATTTGCAGCTTAAGTTATACGAGATAAACAGAATGTTTAATCCATGCCGTGTATACTTTTGTTCAACCTGGTCTCACTCCGAAGTCATTGAGTCAGACACCGACAAAAAAAGCTGTCCTTTCAGGTGGGCATGATACTCCGCCAGTAGTAGGATAGGGTGGACGGGAGGGGTGCTGGACGGGTCCAACAACTACCAACTTTCACCAAGGAGACCGGTGTTCACTTCCTGTAAGATAAAGATAAAGCCAAACCCTGTTCCTTTTTCCTAAACCCAACCATCTACTTTTGTTGTCGAAGAAAAAAATAATTCAATTTGGGGTGTTGCACCGACGTAGCACTTTTATTTTGAAAGAGACTGTATGCAAATTGCACATTTCCTGTGAAAACAGAAGTGTATTTTAAAAACAGACAATGCATGTATCAGGCAGAGGTTGACCAACCAACACACCCTGGGTACCTTGCACGTCATATCTTGACGAGAAAGTCCATGACCACACATCGATATGTGACGAGGTCAAAGTGAGAATGTGTTAATTTGTTGGTGATTCTGGTCATGGAAAGGCGGAGGGCTAGACACAGTTGCTAAGCCATGATTGCACAATCACTGTTTAGGGTCTGACCCCATGCATTTTTAATAATCTACTCAAACTCTGTCCAATTAATGAGCTGAGTCTAAGTCAAAATGTTTAGACACAAAAATACCATAATCCAGGACTTTCTATCTCTTAATTTTATTTAAAGAACTTTTATTGTCAAAAAAACTGTACCTGACATGCAGGAAGCTACAATAATAAATGCCATAAGTGAAAAAACTTCCAATAAATGCTACAGTACAAAACCATGACCTGAAACTCAAACGGACAGAAGATGATGTTGTCTTTCATCGCTCTCTGGTTTAAACAATCACACATGAACACACAAAGACAGACAAACAATCACCACGGCACATGCACAGGCACTCAAACAACAAGAAAAGAGGAAGCTCCACAGCTGTGCAGTGTTTTACTGTGGCGGAGGCCTGCAGCCATTTGCATATCAAGATTAGACCAATAGCAACACACAGCCAACATCCAAATGACCACCTTCCTCTTTCCAAAAGAGTTAGATACCAACAGGAAGCAACAGGAAAAAATGTCATATATTTTTCTTTCCTTCTGTTGGAAGTTTTCAAAAAAAAAAAAAAACCAGGCACAGACTCAAACTTCCAAGTCAATTTTCTAAATGACACGTTCGATAGAAACGGAGAGAAACAACAGAGCGCTGGAAACATCTGTCCGTTAGTTTGAGTTCTACATCTCTGATTAGCAAACGCTCAAATAAAATGAAAATGCATTACAATTGTGTCAAAATACAGCAGCGTAAAATCAAACAAGTTAAGCTAAATCTAATGTTTTCTCTCGATAGCAATGTTGGATCCACAATATCCACCCAGATTATCATTTTAAATGACACGGAAGGAAAAAATTATGCTCTACAAAATTCGAATGCATTGCATGGCGATCGTACTGGACTGCATGGCATGAGTACAAAATGTATATTATTGTGTTTACCTTATCTAAGTAGATAAATTTTAAAAACTTTCTGCTGCTTTTTTAATAAAATCAAAGCACATTTAAAATGATTTATCAAGTCAATAGATTAACTTCATACAAAATAATATAGCATAAGCTGCATGAGGATTTTACGTGTAAATAAAACAATAATGATGCGTTGTACTTACATTTCTCCCAGTGCATACTGCTTATGTGGATAATATCATATAGTTAAAGTGAAGAAAATCAGTGGCGGGTGGTCTGACGAGCTTTATAACAGCCTGCAGCTAGCTAACAATCCCCCTGGGATGTCACAGCGCTCTAACCGCAGATCTCCCTTGTGCATCTAGTTTCAGTGTTGATACTATTTAAGATGAATCATAACTACAGCAGATAAAACATTTTAAAAAGAGAAAAAAAAAACAGGCTGAGCTAATGCCACAATGAAACAGAAATTAAGATGACTAAACATAAAGGAGAATGATGGATGGATGGTGGATATATTCAAAAGCATCACAGACAAATAATGAAAATCAAGTGAAATATCCTTGATGCAAATGTATTTGTGTGTGAGACAAACTTCCTTCCCAGCCGTCCCTCTCAAACCAAGTTACACAGAAGTTTAGTTTGTCTCAGAAAAATTAGACTTTGTGACATTCATCAAGTAATTAAATAAAGGACTGCATTTCTACAGCGCCTTAAAAACTCTTGATTTCAGAATCAAAGTAGGCACATTTAAAAGTATTTATATCATTCAGTATCTTGTTTAATTAATATTATATTTATTTAATGTTTATTTCGATAAGGAAAAGTATGTGGCATACATAAATGCCACACAACACATTTTGCAGAAAAGCGACCTGACACAGTTTTCTTAACATTATGTGTGAGATATGAGTAACACGACAGCTCTTTGGAAGCCACCAGAGCAGTTTTCGCAGATACATGTATGACTGTATCGTCCACATACATCTGAAAACCTGCTCCAACATGACTGTGGTAAGTCATTAATGTATGAGCTAAAAAGAAGAGGACCAAGAATAGAACCCTGAGGTATTCCTCTCTGTACAAAAGAAGATTTCTCATTATTAATGATGACACACTGTTCTCGGTCAGACAGATAAGACTGAAATCACTGTTGTGTTTTGGTGGAGATATTATATTTGGAGAGTTTATGAATGAGGATATCATGATGTATAGTGTCAAGCTTTTTTAGGTCCAGAAAGACCTGCTATACTGCCATTATGATCTTGTTTCATATATTAAAGGAATATCAACATTTTAGGAAATATGCTTATTTGGTTTCTTTGAAAAAGTGAAGTCACAAGATGACACTATATCTGTGTGTTGAGCATTGAGCTGAGGACATGGTTAGTGTTGGGATTCACAGGACCACAGATGATTTATCATTTGGTAAAATCCTCACTGGACAATTTAAAGGCTTTTTCCTCTGCATGCTCTTTGTCTTCAAACAAAGAGAGCCAAGTGGCACCCATCTCCACAGGAGGTCTCACCTCACACCTCAGTGAGACTCAAGTCCCAAAACTTGATTGACCTTTTACAACTTGTGACATGTGACTCTGTGATGTCACAAGTTGTACAAAATCTGCTCCCTTCCACAGAACTTGCTCTCTCTCTTGCTCCAGCTGTTGAACACCTAAGACCTCTTTCCGGTTGGGCTTGGAACAGTCCAGAGGCCTAGACCCTGGCTCCATAGCCCAAACCACTAAAGGGAGGGCAACTGATCACAGACTCTCTTGCAAACACAAGGTTTGCAACCAGCTTTACAGCAACAAGGAACTAAGTGAGTTAGCACCAGCGTCTAACTCTTTAAGGGCCCGAGCGACCAGCTTCCTTGGATCAGAACCTTTGGAACAAAGGACACCACAAAGACTGCAGCTGAAACCACATCTTCCCAGCCTTCTTCTGCCGGCTAACAAAGCAGCACTACCAAGTGACTTTTTCTTCCATTCATTCAAGGATCGGCAATGTAACAACTGGGCATAGTTTATCACAGCTTTACAGGCTAAGCAAGACTGTTTAACTTGTATGTGATTTAATGCTGTTTACTGAGTTATTGTTGTGATTGTTGGCAGTTAGGTCATTGATTAGTTGACTTCGCCAAAGCTAAGTGTTTAGTTTGCTAATGCTGTTCACAAACAGATTGTTGCACACAACTAAACAATCTCTGCACTAATCCAGACCATTTGCAACACAAATCACATTCACATAGACTCATTAACAAATGCTTTCAACAGAGCTACACACAAACAGGCATTTCAAAGTTCCCGCTTCTTGTCCTTTGTCTTTGTCCTGACCACACAGTCAGACAGACACCTCCCCCTGAAGCCAGCCTTGATTCGGCCATTTTGGTAGTTCTCTGTTGTCAGCCATTTTGTTTTGTAGGCCAAGCGGCTACTTGATCACCACACCCGCCTTTGTCTTTCTCTTCTCTCTCTCTCTCTCTCTCTCTCTCTCTCTCACTCACTCACTCACTCACTCACTCACTCACACACACACACACACACACACACACACACACACACACACACACACACACACACCAAGCTTGTTAGTTAGAATTTGTGTGTTTTGGTTTGCTTTGCTCAGTTGTGAATAAATACAATTCTTTGGAATCATACCTGCTGTCTGTTTAATGCTGCACAAGAGTGAATGAATAGTCAACCTCTGCTGCCTCAAGAACTCCGAAATCCTTCAGGCGTTACTGTTAATTTTGGTTGTTGTCATTAATCTAATTATTAATCAAACTCCAAATTAATAGTTTAGCCTTCTTTATGAGACTGATATCTTTAACTCGCTATCATTTTTCCCTTTACGGGAATGGTGCCCCACGAGGTGATTTAATATTAATTAAGTCACATTATTTAACATAATTATTAGTTATTAATAATAATTATTAATTATTTCCGATAGCCAATTAAACCCCAACATATTTGGTACCTCCATGTGAAGCCTAGTGTGTTGACCCCAACATTAGCCTGGCTTACCCCTTTAAAATCTGCAATTGAAACAGTCTTTCAGAGCCTACAATGATATTTTTGCTTTTGCGATGTCATTTCTTGGAGTATCTTCAAATGCCACATATTCCTAAAATCTGTACAACCTAAGCTAAAAGGTTATATAAATCAACAAACAATAAAAATTGATAAAAGCACTGAAATTGGCTTTTTTTTTTCATTAGACTGTCCAAAAAAACTGTACAAAACATTACAATTTGCATACAACACCCAAAATTGACATTGTTTTCCTTCAACAACAAACATACATGGTTACGTTTAGCCAACACACGCATGTGGTTGGGTTTACACAACAAAAGCACATGGTTAGGTTTAGAAAAAAGAACAGGCTTTACCTTCATATAGGAAGCGAATGTGAAAGTCAGTAGTTGTTGGATCATCCATCACACCTCCGGCTCACTCTACTTGGACTTTCGCCCCCTTAACTTATGTTGTTGTCCGGCCATGTTGGACAGCTTTTTCTGTTGGTGTCTGACATTGGAAGTCACCACCCAGGTGTCGGTATTTGATGACTTTGGAGTGAGACCAGGTTGGCATAAAAGTGCTGAGAGGATGGATAAGCTGTTGTTCATCAAGAAATAGCTCTCAATAAAACCACAAATTTGGGTTTTACATTTTCTATTATGTGCAGGTTAAACAAACAGGATACAATGTGGTAGTTGGTGAGCTTCAGAGGTGTCGGTAGGTGAACTTCTTCACTTCTTACAAAGCTAATCTAGCTGTTTCCCACTGATTCCTATCTTTATGTTAAGTTATGCTAACTATGTCCTGGCTCTAATGGTGAACTACATAAAGTCAAGAGACTAATATCAATTTTCTTGTCTTACTCTGGTAAAGAAATTAGCACACAGGAGAAATTCGCACTGTTTTCAACAAAGAAACGCTGTGTGTGGAAATACAAGTTACCCTCGAATGCATTCACATGTAAACCAGCATCCATAATCACATTAGTCTTTAAGTAAAATTCGCTCTCGGACTCACAGTACAGAACATTTTAGAGCCGTCTGAAATGATTCAGTGAGGATGCTAATGTGTTGCTAATGAAATAAAGATACACTGTTGGGGCTTGTTCAGGAAGTACTTTGTTCACAATGAGTGCCAATAAAAAAAATTTTAAAAAAGAATCCTGATTTCACCAGTGGAAAGGAGCCAATATGTGAGCGATGTGAGCCCCACAGCCGGATCTGTGCCATATCTGGCTGTGGTATTTCAAACACGAGAGTTTGCCGAAGTTAACCTGTTTAGGCATGTGAGCAGAGAATTGGTCCAGCTCGAGATGTGTGTGTGTGTGTGTGTGTGTGTGTGTGTGTGTGTGTGTGTGTGTGTGTACCGCATAATCACAAGATCTTGATAAGAGACAAGGGGCTTTAATTCAATATTCCAACTGGAAAAATAGAGGTGAGTAAACATCTTTACACAGTTCATGTGTTGGTCAAAATCACACCAGAGTCTCCAACATAATCCAACCTGCCAAAACTGAATCTTTCTTTCCTCTGACTGGCTGATGGGAGAAAAGTGTTTCGATAGCAACCCCCATCTGGGCTAAGTTAGGTGAAGGATCACAGAAGATGGCTGGCTGTGGCTAGGGATCAGGGTCAGGTTAAGGTGGAGAATCCACTTGAGCACTCATGCACCAGCCCAAGAACAAGCTCCCACTAGAGACTATCTTTCGATGGGATCGCAGCAGCCATGACGCCAAGTCAGTGTGTATGGTGCAATGGACCACATGATATTAGAGAAGTGAGTTTGACGAAACAGGTAGAAAGGGCTGGATCAGCAGACGGGAATGTTGATTCAAACACTGATCCAAGACTTAAAATAAATGTGGGCCAAGGGTGTAAAGTGGATGGAGATGGGGAAATGGCCCCTTCCCTACTTCCTACCTCCCTACTGTTGGTGCCCCTGCTCAGACCACACCCATCTTTAATCATGACCTTCATTTTGATCTGTTTTTCCTTATCCACTGTGAGGGTTCGAGGACAGCGGGATGTCATGTGTTGTAAAGTTCTCACATATTGCTGCTGTGTCAGTGGACTGTCACACCTGCATATTACACATTAGATATCATCCTGTGTCTGCTGTTGATGTTCTGGGACGCCACAAAACCAACGTTGGGACGTCAACAAAAGCATGTGGTTAGGTTTAGAAAAAAACATCATGGTTTGGCTCCACATTCATACGGGAAGCGGACAGTGGGCTCCCGAGTGAAAGTCCAGGGTTTGTTGGACACCTCCACCACCCCTCCCTCTCACCCTCTAGGCACTGTCCAGCTTCTTATATTACAGTATTATCAGCAGCTTTTCAAACTGACGCCATCCAGCAGTGTGTCATACCGCCACGAAAGGTGGCTTTTGGCATTGGTGTGTGACGCCGAAATCACTTACAATGCGACAGTATTTGACGACTTTGGAACAAAAACGGGCTGGACAGACATATGTGTGTCCACTATGTGTCTACAAGACCACATTTACCATGATCACACACACTTAACACACAAACACTGACCTAAAAGGTAAAAACGTGTGCCTCCAAAATCACATTCACAAGAATGAGATGGAAAACTGCAAATGTGATGTGGTAAAATTTAATTTAATTTAATTTAATTTTATGTAATTTCATTTTATTCTGTTTTATTTTATGTCTGTTTGTTTGTTTGTTTTTTAAAAAAAAGTGGCAGGGTGACAAAGCTCATGTCAGGGCATAAAAAAGTATAAAATAATAAAAAGTTCAGTAAATCAAGTTTATAGATTAAAAAAAATAATATATATATATTAATTATATTACTTATATTTAGTGTGTTTAGAGTGTTCAGGCTGGTCCACTAGGCTGTAACGAGATAAAATAATTTTTTCTTAAGTACCTCAAGTTCATTATCAGTAAGATAAATCTAAATACGTACACTGAAAAACAGACAACATATATCTTTTGCTACAGGTCATGGCACACAATTGAGGTAGTTAAGAAGAGAAAACACTTAAAAACAACAGTATAAAATGATTTTAACGGCATCAAAATGCCCCCTGACATCATTTACTACACCCAGCCCAGGAGTTACAATCTGCTTTCCAAAATAAAGGCTTCAACATCATCTTTCTGTTATGTGCCATTACAGCTGAGTTAATGTGTGACTCTCAAACACCAGCCGACCTGTGCATGCCAGATTAAAAAGTAGACCAAAGATAACACGATGAAATCCCCTCACACTCACCCCAGCCCCACCCTCACCCCTCCCGCAGCAGATGATAATTGCTTTCCTCGGAAAACAGTGAGTCAGTCTGGTCAAACAGTAATCTGACACGTTTGCCTCCCAAAAAAGACCCGATGTCACCACAGTGTCAAACGCAGAGCCTAAACAAGCTGCCAGGCTTCTTGCCAAGACTCTCATTTGTTTGTGGTAATTGTGTTTATGTCTCAAAATGACTGTGGTTACATAAATCTGCTCACACAGAGCACTTTAAATCTTATATTCAACAGCCTGTATTACATCCTGTCCCGTCTGGAGCTGGAAGGTGGAGGAAGAAACAAGAGAGTATCTATAGATGCAGCAGATTATTCTGGTTGGTTTGAAAATCACAAACTTATCTGTTATTGGAGTGTCATCAGTTTGAGAGATTAATGTTAGGAAAAAACAAAATAATATGTGCAAACATTTGTTAGCTGACTCTTTCATTAATAACAAATGACACATCACTTTTAGTCTCTCTGAACATGCTTCTATAAAAGAAAATGTGCCTAATTTCCACACACTCTGTTTAGGGTTGTTTCAGGCAGGTGCAAATCAGATATTAAAAAGATCTTGCAGCGTGCACTTCGACGCAGTTTGGTTCTGATACAGCAGGCCGTTGTTGTGCTTCCACTCGTGTCATTGTGTTTAACTTCCTCTTTTCCAGACTTGAAAGGAGTTTTACTACAAAACAAATGCATTGAACTGAACTTCAGAGATACTCATTTTAATATTTATATCATGTTTAAATACTCGCTAATATAAAAAATGATATTAGACGTAGAGCTGAAGGCAAATGGGCAGCTGACATTTTTTGTTTGCATGTTTGCTTCTCATTTAAGAAGCTCCTCTTCATGAACTTTTCCAATTCTCAGCTCTTATATGCAATTTATTTTCCCATTTCTCTTTCACTCTGTCACCTATGATTGTAGTTTTTGTAGTATTTCAAAAATATTTGATTCATTTCTTTACAGTTGGCTTCCATTTTGTATACAATCTTGAATTAACACATTATAATTGTCCTCTTCAAAATGTTTTCTTTGATAATTTCTTAACTGTAGGTAGTTTAAAAAGTGTTTGAATCCAGTTTATATTTAGTTGCAATAATTTAAAACAACCGACTGAATTGTTTGTGAGCAAATTAGACAATGAAATCATCTTGTTATAGCATGAAATTATTTTGTCATACACAACTGTTTTTCTGGCTTCTACACTTCTGAATATTAGCACAATGAACAGCTGCAAAAATCTGGGAACTAAATTCAATCTTAGGCTACTGCCGAGCCTGAAACCAGCCTGGGTTTGTGTATCGAGTGTTGCAGGAGGGAAACACCTGCGTGTACTTCAAGGTTCACTGACCAGCAACGCTTAAACAACCACAAGCAGAAACTCAGACACGTCTGCATGTTTCAGTGCCAAAATGAATAATTTCTTTTTTTTAATCATGTTTTTATTTTGTAGGCATGAGAAAGAAAAAAGGACACCAACTTTGACAGTGACTAAAAGTTTGAACTAAATGCCTAGTGGTGTAAATATGACCATTTTTCTATCTTTAAATTGCATCCACAGACAATGATGATGATAAAAAAGCAAGTAATTGACATTACAGTTCATAAGTTTGTTGGTATCTGCTGCACATTTAAATCATTAAGGTTTAGGTGAGCCTTGAATATATTTTAACCCTCTGACTGCAAATGAAAGGTGGGTTCACTCCAGTCCTAACCCATCACGCTAAGTTGCTAAGCTACGTAAGACGCAGAGCAGAGAAAAAGCCCAGACTTACATCAGCACACCAGCCTTCACGACAGTCCCAACATGTCCATCTGTCCACATTGTGCCTAAACATTCGTGTGCTGCTGGATGGTGGATGGTGGATTTTGAATGTGTGCAGTGACTGATGCAAAGCGAGGTGTAATGAGGCTTGTGATTGTTCACGATGAGGCATTCTGTGTTCAAATACGTGCGGTCTGGATTTGCTTCAGCTGTGCGTCAGGCGCGGATATCAGGCCTGAGAGAGAGTGTGAAAGAGGCGGGATGAAAAAGAGGAAAAGCCGAGAGAGAGCGATGGAGCCATCTGTCCATGAGCAACAGTTGTTTCTCACTGTGTGAGCCTCAGTTGTCAGTTTGGCCTGTGGGCTGGGTTTCAGTACTGATAGTATCGCCACTGCTCTCAGTGCTCTTTCAGGACTCGAGCTGCTATCTCCAACAGTAGCTTTACTACTTACCCAAACAAAGACAGTGGATTCCTATCTGTGCCTCATGTCAGCTGCAAGTGCCCCAGAGACACCGAGGATCCACGACTCAGTTAATCCTAACTACTTGCTTTAAGAAGACAAGTGAGCTGACTCACCCGTGCACCGCTGTGGATGTGTGAACCCGAGCTTGACACACCTGCATCTCACAACCGACCAATTATGTGAGAGAAATTTTAGAATGACCTCAACAGCGAAGACAAAAGCCAGAAATTAAGAGTGCGAGTGAACATGTCAGGTCAGATAGCGTGTTACTGTATCCACGAGGAGAGCAGCTCCCTGAGGCTGTTCACAGAGGACACTACAGTACACACACATTCCTGCAGAGGTCCCCAGGGGCCGTGCCAGGAGATTTAAAGAAAACTCTTATAAAACACTGAGTTCATTCAGGTACAAATCCATCATAGATCAGAGTTAGGAGTCAGTGTGGAGCATGGAGGGAGGCTCAGTTGACAAACAATGCCAATCAAAACACTTTAGTTACAACAGAAGAGACACATTACACCTCCACGTGTGAGCGTTCAAAGGTGGAATTTTCCTTTAAGCAATATGTTTCATCGTTCGGGGCCTGCCAACAGGTAAACGTTTGGCACGTCCCCAAACCTTACAGTCTTCAGTTTTCTTTAGACCCTAATTCCTGTCAGGGTGGAAAACTAAAGTGCTCCATTCAAGGCAAGAATAATGATGATAATGCTTGTGATAATAAAGCTCCAAGCAGCCATGTGGTTTATTTAATCATAACAGTAAATTAAGGTAAAGGGAGAGTTTGGAGGTCAGCCTCGTGGAGCAAATATCACTCGACTTGGAATTTACATGGTGTGATCTACACATGATAAAAAGTAACATGATGTATCGTAAGTGTGTGTTCTCTAGCGCCACATACTGCTGCAATATGTCACTTATATTGCAATGCACGCCACCCAGGAAACCTTTAATCCGTGTGCAGATGTAGGGAAGGTGTGAGGGCCCTAATTCTCACTATGGTTGACCCCTACTCTACAAATAGTTGTTTGATCCACTGTATAAAATATTCAGCAATGCAACTTTACAGGGATAGTTCAGTTTCTTTACAGTGAGGCTGTATGGGGAACCTTTCTGTAGGCAGTATACTGTAGATGTGAGATGGCACACCCCCAGTTTGTAGTAGCAGGCTGGTGTCAGACATAGAAGCAAAGCAGCGGCATAAACATGGACAGTAATTCATGATATATAGCCTATTTTGATGCAAACATCAGCCTCATTTCTGTTAATAAAAAATTGAAAATGACTCAGCAGGCACAATCATTACTACGCATGAATAAATCACCCAGTTGCTTGGTTCAAATAAGCTGAGGTGAGTGAGTGTGTTTTATTTGGCTACTTTTTGTTCAACATGGCCAAACAATTGAGAGCAGTGACGCACGGTCCGTGTTGATGAACTTGTATGAACCTGAGTTGATTAATGAAGTAACTTGAAGTCAGAAAGAAGGAAAACAGTTTCTAAACCTTTTGATGATGTTTTTGGATGTTTATTTGTGAATGAAATGAAATGAAATGACGACTCCTGTTAAAGACATGGACGAGGCTGCAGCACGTCTGTGCTTATCTAGAGTATCATACCTTGATGAAGTGAAAGGAATAAAGATAAAATAATAACCCTTTTACTTTTATTATTATTATTTTATCAGCTCTTTTCTCTGGTTTTGACGATTAGTCGGCTAAAGGAAAAATCTGTCAAATCAGATTCGACTATGAAAATTCTTAGTCGGAGACACCCCTAGACAGTTCAGGCAGTGTGGTTGCACTGGGGCCTGTGAGGTAGGGGCCCATAGAGAGAGAGGACCCCCCGGCCCTTATAGAGACAGTGCACAATGCGTCATAATCTGAAAGCCATGCCCCCAAAGGGGAAATGAGGCCCGCTTTCCCCTCCGCTTCTTCTCTCGTTCGCTGTCATTCTGCCTCCGTGTTCATTGCTAGCTAGCTAGCTAAAATTGTTAGCTAATAATAAGATGGCAAAGGATTATTTTAGCACGCTGTGCCTACCAGAGAGGCAACGGTAAAAACATGATGCGGAGATTGTTTTTTAAGAAGATGAGCATTTGGGCATGCTCAGCCGTCAGCCTGCTCCTGCTACCGGCACACGTTGTTGTTTTGAGACATGCCTCTACACGCTGGTAGATTGATACAAGCGCTAGAGCGGACCGCTGGAATGGACTGCTTGAATCACGGAGCGCTGGGCACAATTATAACAGAAGTTGCATTCATACTGTCAATGCTTTACCTTAACATAAACATAAATACAATTAACTGTTACTCTAAAAAACACATTTGGAGGGTTTGCTGCACACATAGGCATACCGAGGGAATTTCTTCCCTGTTGAAGCCTCACGTTTTATTGCCTCTATCCACCTTTGTCTTCTACAAGGTTCCGTTTTTTTCCGTTAAGTGTGAAGGGAAAGCGGGCCTCGTTTCCCCTTTGGGGGCGTGGCTTTCCGATTATGACGCATTGCGCTCTGTCTCTATGAGTGATAGCCACCTTGAAAATATGCCTGTGGTCAAAAAGAACTCTAATTAGATTAAAAACAGTGTAATTTGCTATATATGTGCTTGAAAAAGACACACCCATCTGTGTCATGTTTATTTTTCCTTTTTGTAAAATAGTCAGTAGCATCTACAACAAAATTAAATGCTGTTAAAAATGTTAAATCAAATTAATAATTTCTTTGGTATTTTTTTGTTATGGACGTTTATGTTATCCAACTTCCAGTCTCTGATCATGTGACGAGATGATATGTGCACAATAGCACGCAGTAGGGCGCGTCATAATAGTGTGCACTGGGGCCCATCGTAACCACCGTACGCGGCTTAAGCTAAGCATTGTTCTGTTTGTGACCTCAGTAATAGAGCCCAGAAAAAGTGATACCGTTTGATAATGGTGGAGTTAGGGTAAGCAGTGAATTGCAACCAACTAACACTTCCTTCAGTGTTCGTTGTTCAGGAGGTTTTTACCAGGAGCTGAATTATCCACAGAGGTCTCTTCTTCTCCAAAACAAACAGACCAGGTGATTCAAACTGGTAACAACACCGAATGATGCAGCTGCACGTTACAAATCCATGTATTTATGACGCAGTTTGGCATGACGCTGCAGTCAGCTGGTCCAACACATGCTGATGTGTGATCACCTTTTTCCTCTGAGAACATAAGATCCAGATGTTCAGGAGGTTTTCATCAGAAGACGATTTATTTACAGATGTCTTTTCTTATGAAAATGCAAATGCAAACTGGACCTTTAAGTCGTGTCTGTAGGGGGACTTTAAATTCGAAAGTAAAAGAAAGAAAGAAACAGGAAATACCGAAGCTGTTGTATGAAATGGAGAAAGTCTGGCTTCTGTCACTGTAAGAATAATATATTTGACGCAGTGGTCTCAGCACGTACTGTACATGTGCGTGGACTTGGACTCATGACAGCAGTCCGTCTTCCTGGCTACAGTTTGAGCTGCCATGACCTGAGGTGACCTCACTATCCGACCCCTCACAGTCCTCACAAGGTCAGAAGGAGGAATGTGATGGCGATTTGTAGTAGCAGAATGTCTGAGAGCTGAGAGCGAAGCAACTATGGGGAAGGAGTGGTGTGTGTGTGTGGGTGTGGGTGTGTGTGTGTGTGTGTGTGTGTGTGTGTGTGTGTGTGTGTGTGGGTGGGTGTGTGTGTGTGTGTGTGTGTGTGTGTGTGTGTGTGTGTGTGTGTGTGTGTGCCAGGCTCCAGTGCTGATTGGTTTTGACCTGTGTGTACATGCCAAGCCTTAAAGGGCCGGGAACACGCCTCGACCTGCCGAGCAAATAAATCTACTCTGGGGGCTGCAGCTTCACTTTCACCTTTCACTTATACTCTCTGTCTGTCATGCACGCACACCACACACACTACACACACATGTGAATGTTGCATGTCAGTCCGTAAAGTGGGTGGACGCTGCTGGCTGGCCCTTCACCTGTGCGAGAGGATCCAGGCTGGAGCTCAGAGGGCCTGAGACACTTAGAGAGGGGAAAGCTGCAGAGTGCTTGCACAGCTGCTGCTGTTGAATAAATGGTCAAACAGTGAGAGCAGCTAGTGTTGGCATTCTGTCGACACACTCTTGGTCTCAGGGTGCAAGTTCACAAGTTCACAAGTTGAAATGAAAACACCATTTTGTCTTGTTTTTGCTCTTCTCTCAGGTCAGAGAACATTTAACAAGTGATCAAGAAGAGTCTTACCAAGGCAAGAAAAACATCTCGTTTCCACCGTCCACAAATTGTTGAAAATGAAAAGTAAGTTTTATATTTGAGGAACATTTAAAAAAATGCATGAATATCATCAAATTTAAATTATGTTTTACAGTAATTAAAGTGATTGGGTTACTGAATTACTGTCACACTCTGGCTTGGAGCAGTAACTTACTCTGGTTTGGGAGATCTGACCCAAGCGAAGGAGTTCAAGTATCTCAGGGTCTTGTACACGAGCAAGGGTAGAATGGAGCATGAGACGGATCGGCGCAGCATCTGCAGTGATGCATGTGCTGTGCCGGAACGTCGTGGTGAAGAGGGAGCTGAGCTGGAAGGCAAAGCTTTCGATTTACTGGTCCATCTACGTCCCAGCCCTCACCTATGGTCATGAGCTCTGGGTAGTGACCGAAAGAATGAGGTCACGGATACAAGCGGCCGAATTGAGTTTCCTCTGTGGGGGGTCTGGGCTCAGCCTTAGAGATAGGGTGAGGAGCTCAAACATCTGGAGGGAGCTCAGAGTAGAGCCGCTGCTCCTTTGTGTTAAAGGGGGTCAGTTGAGGTGGTTCGGGCATCTGATCAGGATCCTCCTGGGCGCCTCCTGTTAGAGGTGTTTGAGGCACGTCCCACTGGGAGGAGGCCCCGGGGCAGACCCAGAACACACTGGAGGGATTACATATCTCATCTGGCCTGGGAACACCTTGGGGTCCTCCAGGAGGAGCTGGAAAGTGTTGCTGAGGAGAGGGACGTCTGGGGTGCTTTGTCATGTGCTCTGTTGTTCCCAGTTAGCACTCTCGCTGTGGCAGTCTGAATTAGCTGGGGTCTACCTGTTGTTGTTTTGGCAGGTCCAGCAAAAAGAGCATCACACTATGCTAGAGATGAATGCATGGACCAATTTTTCGGAGTGTTGGTAATGTTCGTGTTGTGATGCTGAAAGTTCAGATTGGCATCAACAGCACCACCCAGGCTGCTGACGGGCTCACTGTGCTTTTTTCAGTCTCCTGCTTTTGTATTTCTGGACCGACCACCAGGATTTCAGTTTCAGCTGAAACACGTATTTTTATAATGAAATCATTTCCAACATTCATGGTTCCAGCTTCGCATATTGATTTATGATGACTTGCTGCTTATCCTTTTAATTACATTCATTTAAACTTTTCTGCATCGTGCTGCTGCTGCTGCAGATGTTTTGTCATTACATTACTGTGTTTTTCCTTTTTCCTGTAACACCAGTTCTATTACTTCACAAATCACATTTACTTTGTTTAAGTTCATGTAACAGTACGTCGATTTACTGCTGAAGTTCTTCTTCTCCTTGCAGACTTTTTCCGATGCCATTTCTCCAGTTTTTGGGCCCGTGCCAGAGTGTTTGCACACGGCACCATATACAGTTTAGAGGGCATTACCGCCGCTAATAGGTGACTTATGCTGAAGTGGATTCAGCATTCAGCACACCTGGGGGGGAGCAGATCTGGATGATAAGAACATTTGATGCACCTGGAGTTGACTTCTCTTGTTTTTTCTCTTCACAGAAAATTAAGAGTGTAAAGACAACAACAGCTCAAAGAATAATATGAAAACACATATGAAGTCCCTTCAGTCATTCAGGTTAATATTTACCTTGGACACGGTGGAGTGACTTCTGAATAGATATTAAAATCGAATCGCTAATTTTCAGTTGAAGGTCCTTCAGACATTCATGAGCTGGTTTCTTTTTTTTTAGAAGTTAATAACAGAGCAATTCTACTCCACCCCATTTCAGAGGGAAATACTGCACCTTATTTATTCAATTATATTTATCTGATAGTTGGATTTGCTAGTTAAAGGTTCAGTGTGCAACCAGCTGAAACTTCTCCCGGTCAGAATTCCTTCTGTGTTCATTGTTCAGAAGGTTTTTACCGGGAGCCAAATTATCCACAGAGGTCTCTTCCTCTCCAAAACAAACAGGGCAGCTGATTTTTACACTGAATAAAGCAGTTTCACATTAGAAAATATGTGTATTGTACTGCTTGTCATGGAGGGGCTGCTATGGTGGCCGATGCAAAAACGCAAATGGCCCTATCTGGAGCCAGTGATCTGTGTGTCCAGTCTGGGCTACTGTAGAAACATGGCAGTGCAACATCGTGATCTCCATAAACTGAATCCTATGTCAGGCTGTTCTCATAAATTAAAGTTACTAACAAGTGGCTAAATGAGACACGTCGAACGCGGCTTTACAGTGTTGTTATGGTGGTGACGTTAGGTCATGCAGTTTGTTTATAACCTGTCACCTTTTCACCTCTGCCGATTGCATTTAGGCTTCAATAATCATAAAAGTGATGTTTTTTTGCGAAGATTTTCTCTATTTCAGGAATAATCCAAAATCCAGTGGAAAAATCTCACTGGCTTTTTGATGAGGGAACCAGTGCGATGCTAACTACTGTGTTGACCAATAGAAAAACATCGTCCCTGGAGTTCTCTGTTGTGGACTGTAATTATATGTTTATTTTCTTTTACGGACAGGCCAATTCATCCTTTGCTAATGATACGTTGAATTTGTGTGTACTTTAAGACATTTTAAAAAAACATGAGTTTAAACCCCCTGCAATAACTCTGAGGACCCCCTTGGGGCCGCGGACCCCCTGTTGAGGACCCACGTACATGCTTGGCACACAAAAGAAGTTTCAGCTAGTTGCAATCTGCCACCTCACCACTAGATGTCACTTAATCCTACACTCTAACCCTTTAAGGAACATAAACAGGATTTTTACTTGTAATGGAGAATATTTACTCAGTTGTATTGCTAATTTTACTTAAGTTAAGGATCAGAGGCCAGTTGCACAAAGCACCTTAAGTTTGCTCCTTAAGTATGACACTTAAAGCTTACATGAAATACGTCACCAATAACTGACTGGAAAGATCCTGCAGAGCAATAATTGTAAAAGGGCTGGAAGAACGCAGAGAGTTGAGTGATCCAGTTCCAGATGGTCGCAATCATGAACTGAGTTATAGTAAAATCAGTCAACGGTACTTTATGTTTTTGTCCTTGCTTTGGTTACTGAGGTTCTTTGTGCAAAGGTTTAATTAACTTTAAACACTTCCTTAAGTATAAGACCAAGATAAGGAGAAAAACTTAAATCCTAAAGTAAACATCTTAAGGAAACCTTAAGGACAAGACCTGAGGATGTTTGGTGCAACCAATTTTTTTTTTCGAGGAAAATCTTAACTTAAGGTGCTTTGTGCAACCGGCCCCAGACTACTTCCTCTTCCACTGGTCCTCGCCTTGGCTCTGCCTCTGATCAGCTCTGCAGCTGTGTGGCACCTTCACCAGGTGTCCAAACATCCTCAACAGGCTGCTGTCAGTGTGGACGTTCATCATGCAGGTTGATGCCAGACATCCTGCAGTGTCAGCAGATATACTGTGAATAGTGTTTATAAAAAGACATCAACTAAAATAATAACAATCATACATAGAAGACAGAGCCAATGATGTGACATTTAATATAAAGAAAAATAAGGGTTCCTTGCAGATGTGGATTTGTAGAGAAATTGTAGAAAATGTGCAGATATAGAAAAAAAACATTAATATTTGTCCCATTCACTGATCTCTTAAAGACATGAAGACATCCCACAGTGTGGCAGCCATATTCAGGAAGTTATGGAACTTCCCTTTTTCGGTTTCTAAGCAGTGCTCTCGGTAACTGTGCCAGGTGCTTTTACAGTTTATCTTAGTTAAACATCAATTTCCCTCAGAACTGCCCCGGCCAAGTACCAGTCACATGCACGGGGCAGACAGACAGGTTGTCGTGAGACTGCACGGACTTGTCCAACCATCTTATTATCACAGAGAAAAACTGAGCGAGGGGGAAAACTGCAGTTTATGACACTTGAGCAATACAGAAGTAGATTATTAGCAGGTTAGATCAGGTGAGGACGCAAAGCAGAATTTAAACAGTAATGCATCAAAAATGTATCCGGTTTTAACTGGTCGTGCACAGAACAAATTGCAGTCCTTTTGTCAGAGTGACTCATAGTTGTTGGTTGTGAGGAGTTTGGGCATGCACTTGTATTGATGTGACTGATGAAGCTGTGTTAACATAATCCAGTTACTGATGTAGCACCAAAATCAAGAAGTTGCCCATGTTTGTGTTCTCTACAAACATCTACATGAACTTTGAACTCTTACTTTGTCACTGTTTTTTAAGCCTGTGCAGTGTTAACTTTTTAGAGCATGTTTCCGGGGTTAAATATTTAAAGATGAGAAGTGTTATCGCAAAACTAAAGAATGAGAAAGTGGCGTTTTGTGATATTAGTCATCATGATCCCATTAGGAATGACTCAAGTAAGTACAAGGGTGCAGCGCTGTGTGGGTTCCCCTCAGCCACAGAGTAGGAAGGTGCCTCACACTCGCATTGCCGTGAGCCTCAGTGAAAGTATTCAGCGGCTCCACAGAAACTCATTTAATGAACACTGCCTGCACCTCCACACAAGTGAGGGCTTGTACAGTTTCTACAGTAGGAAACAAAGTAAACCCTTACTCAATACTCCCCCCACACACACTCACACACACACACACAAACACTGTGTGTCCTGCAGATCACATTATTTGAGCGCACAATGATGCACACAATGTTCCTTTTTACCATCGAGGCATGTTATCACATCTGTCTGACTCATATCAGTTATAACTTGCGTTTCATTGTGTGGTGAGAATGTCTGCAGAGGCAAACCCACTTTTTAATAATGTGCCTATTTAACGGTTTTGATCTGTGGAATACCTGAGAAGCTTCAGCTCTTTGTTGCGCTGCTAAACTAACACAGAGGTTAAAGTAAACAGATTCAGAGTGAAGAATAAATAAAAGGATATCAACATAACTTCCAGGAGCTTCAACAATGCACCCAAAAAGTCTAGGAACAAACTCTCAGAGAGGCCAGTCCCAGCTGGAGAGGGCTGTTTCATTCTTATACACTGCTGCCACCAGGTGCTGAAAAGATATAACTACACATCATGCGCAGAAAGAGCTTGAAAGAAAATCATACAACACTAGATGGCGCAAGAAGGCTGGACACAAACTGCTCCTGCTCCAGAACAACAACCATCACTCAGACTGGAGGCTGATAAGATGATGCAAGAGAGGCTGAAAGTTTAACTGTAGCAGCCAGAGGAGAGGCTGTTTCATGGCCAGTCAAACAGAGCATACCACACTACGACCAGTCCAATAAAAAGCAGCTTGGAGGAATAAAATAAAGACTTTAACACTGATTGTTGAGAGGATGCTTTTGCTTTTCATTTTCAACCCCAGTTTGTATCATCAGGAGTTAAGATTTCCATCCTCCTGTCTGTCTCATCAGATGTAGGCTTTATATTTGACTCTGCTCTCAAAATCGACAAACAATCAACTCTGTGGTGAAAGGCTGTTATTTCCAACTAAGAAACGCTGCAAAACTCAAAGACCATCATCTCTCACATGACAGGACGACTGTAACCACTGCGCTGATCACCTTGAGGCAACTCTTTGTACCTGGGTGTCGGCCAGTCATCTTTGTCTTTGTTGAGACTCCTCACTGGAGCCAGAAGAAGAGACAGCATTTCAAAGCCATGCATGGGCTGGCACCTCTGCACATCTCTGAACCTCTCTGCCCCTACTCCAGCTCCCGACCTCTTAGATCTTCACAACAATGTCTTAACTGTCTCACGACCGAGGCTGGTGGGTAAAGGAGATCGTGCCTTTGCAGTAGCTGCTCCAAAGCTTTGGAATAACCTTCCATGCTCAATCAAATGGTCCACTCCACTGACACTTTTAAGACAAAATTGTAAGGTGTACATGTTTTCAATGACCTTTGGTTGTTTGTAGTGGTTTTAATATTTTAGTATTTTATAATCGTTTAAGGTATGTAATTGTTCTAAGCGGCCTTATTCTGTTTTATATTTGTGTACATGTTATATTGCTACATGCACTCACCAGCCACTTTATTAGGTACACCTTACCCGTACCAGGTTGGACCCCCTTTTCAATTCTTAGTGTCATAGATTCAACAGAGATTTTGGTCCACATCCATGATGAGAATCTCCCGTTCCAGCACATCCCAAAGATCTGGTGACTGTGGAGGCCATTGGAGTACAGTGAACTCATCGTCATGTTTGAGATGATGTGAGCTTTGTGACATGGTGCGTTATCCTGCTGGAAGTAGCCATCAGAAGATGGTACACTGTGGTCATAAAGGGATGGACACGCTCAGCAACAATACTCAGGTAGGCTGTGGTGTTTAAACCATGCTCAGTTGGTACTAAGAAAATCTCCCCCACACCATTACACCACCAGCAGCAGCCTGAAGCGTTGATACAAGGCAGGATGGATCCATGCTTCCATCTGAATGTGGTTTTTCCAATCTTCTATTGTCCAGTTTTGGTGAGCCTGTGTGACCTGTAGCCTCAGTTTCCTGTTGTTAGCTGACAGGAGTGGCACCTGGTGTGGTCTTCTGCTGCTGTAGCCCATCTGCTTCAAGGCTGGACAAGGTGTTGTTGCTTCAGAGTACGCTCAAGATTTGTGAGTCTTTCTTTTAATTTGTGCAGCATTTTGGTCAGCTGCGGTTGTTTTTAAAAGTGCTGCATAAATAAAATTTGATATTTTGGACAGTGCTCTTCTTGGTAAAGTGTAAAATGCTCCAGGCAAATCTGCCTTCAGGCAAAGCAAAGCAAGCTTTATTTATGATGAACATTTCATACCCAGGAAAAAAAGGTCAGTGTGTTCTACATGAAGATTAAGATGAAAAGGAAGACAGAAAGAAGAATTTTATCAGTAATATTAGCAGTAATAATAAGGCTGGTCCAGAGGTACAGCCAGTGTAGTAGAATCAAATGACCAGAGAGGTGTCAGTAGCTCAGTCCAGTCACAAGAAGAAAATGTTGGTATTGTCTGTTTCTGTAAGTCACAGTGACATTTCTAATATGAGCTGGCTTTGTCATTGAGAGGTTGAGAGGTTGAGGGGATGGTGGATGGCGTGACACCAAAACAAGACGTGTCATTACTGTGTTTTCCGCACTTCTGAGCCAACAAATGTGGCTGTTGTAAAGCAACAATTTACTGTGGATAGGGCCACCCACTGAAAAAACTCTTTCTGATTACCTTACATGTTGCACTACCCACATCCCTACCAGCAAACAAATAAAGAAGGCCAGAACCAGACATCGGCACACTCCATCTGCTGACGATGTGGGAGAAAAAATGTTTTCTGATTTGCCCCTTTTTGTCCATTCCAGAGGCTGCAATCTCCGCGACATGCTGGTACACGCACACACCTCTCATACTGCACACAGGGACAGCACGATGGGCTTCTTTCCTTGCTGTCATTGCACCTCCAGCCAAAACAATAAGAAAGCCAATATCACCAAAAACAATACAGGATTAAGACATGTATTACTGTTTTTTATTATGTAATCTACCGTCTTTCATGACATTTGAGGGTTTACTCGCGAGAAAGCCAAAGAATTAGTACATCATAACGATTTATAATGTCTGACAAACAAACAGTATCAGCTGACACACCTACAGCTTTCCAATACACATTAAGAGGTGCTTCCCGTCACTTAAGCTACTATTTTCCTGTTATACAGACAACCAGCTCTGAGAACAATTGCTTCTCCTCACATAACCAAATTTGGCCAGAATTGTGCCAGATCATTAAGCTGAAGTCACGTAAAGATAATAAGTTTATGCCAGGTCACATACACTATGTATTCCTCCCTCTAGGGATTCATCCGACCCCCATCAGTCAATTTATCATTAGCGATTTCAACAATTAACCATTAGCCAATGCCAGTGATGGTAAAAACCCAACAAACCTTTAATCCCTTCACTTTACATTTGTTTAAATCTTTACCTCCGCCAAGGAGGTTATGTTGTTTTGTTTGTTTGTTTGTTTGTTTGTCTGCAAAATAACTCAAAAAGTTATAAACAGATTTTGATGAAATTTTCAGGAAAGGTGGATAATGGGACAAGGAACAGATGATAAAATTTTGGTGGTGATCAGTTGAAGCAAAGTGGATAAAATAATAAATAAAGTCTAACATCTGACAGCCTCAGCAGCAATTCCAATTTCTAATGAGACGGTGAAAATAGCGCCATCTGGTGGCCGGAAAGCACGTCTTGTTCTACTTGCTAAATATTGTTGTAATTCTAAAGTTGAAATTAATGTTCTGTGTTGGAAAAAAACAAAAAAACATTATATTCTGCGTTGGTACAGAATAAAAACAAAATAAACACCCCACAGCGTCTCCATGGTGAAGGCATATATAACCTAATAATGATAGTGATGCAAATAACCTAATTGTGATGCAGGCTGCAAAATCTGATGCAGAGGGGGAGGGAATATCACCTACTTGGCGGAGGTCTGCACTCTTTTCTAGTTTTCCATGTATTTAGCATTTGTTTAGCATCATCTGTGATCTGCAATATATCGGCAAAAACCAGCCTGCAACTCAGGACCAGAATCAACGAACATCCAGTAGAAGTCCTATCCACTGAGCTGATCCAAATTTCCTAAAGCTAGACCCTTCCAGGAGGCCAAACATCCAGCTACTGCACTCAGTTTCTGTTGCATTATAGTTAACCCCAGCCTCAGACATACAGATCTGGAATCAAAACTTCTTCAGTGTGAAAGTTAATTTGTCCTGCTTTTTATAGACATCTGCATGTACCAGCACGGTGCTCTGGGACATACTTTGTCATATTTTGTCCTTTCTTTTCTATTATTCTGTGTATAGTTGTGTTTTTTGTACATTTCTATATTTGCATGTTCTGCTGTCATACATTGGTGTTTGAGGATGTTGTGATATGTACTCATATGACAGGTGATAGTGATTTGGTCGTCAGGCCTCTGCTCCTCAGATTTGATCTCATCTCTGATGATAGCCAAGGGCTGAAATGTCTGCTGCTGTTTTTACTCACTCTATATCACTTTCACACCTTTTTTTCACAGATGTCTTAAAATAAAAACACTATTTTTGCACTGATCTCAGCCTGTGAATGTTTTTGTGGCTTTCCGTCCTAGTCACATTGGTGTGCGTGTATCTCCGCTACCACCCTTTCTTGTTTGTCCATTGTACCGACGCACCCAAGACAAACTTTTTTGTTGCCCTAAGTAGGTGCAGTTTCACAGCAGCCCTAATGTAAGACTTTCCATCAGGGATGGTGCCACAAAAAGGGATTGTTTTCTATCAAGACATCACTGCCTTTCCTGCCAGAATAATGCCATTTAGAGTGACTGTTTTCATTGAGACATTGCTGCATTTCCTGATAGGATAGTGCCATGAAAAAGCAATTGTTTTTAACTGAGACATCACTGCATTTCCTGCCAGAAGAGTGTCACAACAGTTGTTGTTTTTTTCACTCACACATTGCTGCATTTCCTGCCAGGATAGTGCCATGAAAATTATTGTTTTTTATTGAGACATCATTACGTTTTCTGCTGGGTTAGTGCCACAAAAAGTTAAGACATTAACCTAAGACATTATTAAGACATAGCTGTGTCTCCTGCCAGGATAATGCCACAAAAGGCAGATATTTTTAGCCAAAACATGCCAAAAACTTACCTAATCCTACCCAAGTGGCTTTTGCTGCTTACCACACGTAAACCACTGCACTGTTCAAATATGTACAGAAATCTATGGTCTCAACATATCACACAATATATAATCATGTAGAAATGTTAGGCATCTGTAGTTTGCAGTTTAATCAGAACTTTAACGTCTACTCTAGTGTTCTCTAAAGATTAGAGAACATTTCCAAAAGTTAAACAGATTTGTGCAGCAAAATTGTTCTGTTTCTTCCTTCTGACTCCATTAATCATGTCATGACCTCAGTTTTATCCTGTGAGCCTCAGGGGGAGGCCCGGCTGAATTACCCGACTAAACATGTCAAACTATCTCCACCTTGAGGAGCTTCAGCAGTAAAATGCTGCTTCGCACTGGTGGATTGATATCAACAATCTAACAAATCAAATAATTAATACTACATCAGTCACAGAGAGCACTTCCCTGCAGGATGAGTTGCTTTTGATACTTTAACTGTGTTTTGCTGAAGACATTTCTGTAGTTTTACTCATGTGGGATATAAAACACAAGACTTTAACTTGTAATTGAGTATTTAACACTGCAGTATTCGTACTTTTACTTTAATAAAGGATCTGAGTACCTCTTCCACCCATGATGATTTCCTCCAGATTAACCTATTGAAATCTTACTGATCATGCAAAATAAAAAAAAACATAAGAACAACAGCTGCTCAAACACTCGTATTCACTCAGTTTAATCAGGAATGTCTCCTAAACATGATGTGTCTTATTCCAAACTGGAACAGAAAGTTCTCAGAGTAATTACCCTTAATCATACACTGTTGCAACACCGCTTCCATCCATGTCTCCCTCTCTAAAGACTTCACTGTCACGCTAATCATACTGCTACATGTAAAGGCCTTATCTACAGATGACGTCACACATAATATAAGTAATTTTCCTCGTCAGGCTTTCAAGTACCGAACGCAGAGTATGATAGTCATGATAAGTGTTCTGCTACTGTCAGTGCAAGGAATTCACTCTGTGTAATTAGTCTTTAATTATAGGAATTACTGGGCATATTTTGAGCCTTCTATCGAAGCTTTTCTGGCCTTGAAGTACACTGTGCACAGGGTTGATGAATGAAAAATACATTGATAGGTAAAATCTGACAAATATTAAATATTGTTAATCTGTGAAGTGACACCTAACGTATCTGCAATTAAAATGGGAGCACAGGAGCCAGCTGCTCATATACAGTAGTATACTGGATGTCATATGGCATATTGATGCCAAATAAAACTATGTCAATATGTCATTGGGCAGTACAACAACAAAAAATATGGATTTTGTCCCCTATTACTTTAAATTGGTCCAAAGACCATGGCTTTCAGTCGGTAAGACCCTATCATGACCAAAACCAGAGTGTATTGAGAACAAGACAAGACAGAGATTTTGAGGGGTGGAGATCAAGTCACGACCGAAACCAGAGTTTATTGAGACTGAGACTGATTACAAGTAGACAGCGCTAAATACAAGTGTAAACGACCACCAAGACCGATCTCTCAGACCACTTACTAAGGTGGTCTGGGACGCATTTGACTATATATCTTTTGTAGTGTGAACACAGATGCTTCCTTATGCATCCCTAACAAGGACTACATCATCAGAGCAGGACGTGGTGGTTGTTTTGGTGACAGCGTGCTAATGCTCTATAACTTACCCATTTTATGTCGAGTTGGACGAAGAGTTGCATGTCCACTCATCGTTTTGCCCTATAGAAGGAGATGTGTCAAATTCTGCAGACAGTGATATCTCCAGCTGTACTGACACAACCGCTAAAGTGAGGACGTAATAACTGTGCCCGAGGCAGCGATGAAATCTGAACACAAGTGTTCAGCTGGAGACGCATGATAGGCATAGATGTGAACAGGTGTGTCTCTCCTGTCCACTTGTGACTGGACCACCCAAAATGCATGTTAACACCAGGTCTAAGCGTGACCAAACTGATCTTAAAGATCCACATTTCCATGAAAACACCAACAAAAAAAGATGACAAATTAAGTAAAGGAGCGATCCATGCGCCAATAGATTGCATGGCGATATCAAGAATATTGACTAATGCAAGTTTGTGCTTTGTTAAAGAATTGCTTATTGCAAATTATGCAACCCTTCCCTCCACGACAGCAAGACAGCCCCAAACAGGACAGCGAATGGTGGTATCCACAATCACTCCTCTCAGGTGACCCACACCATGGTTGGAGACAGGTAAGGGTTAACAACTACACTGTAGTTGTAGCAAAATTTGGTGCCTCCAAAGCAGATGTCAGACATTGACGTCAGACATTTCTCCAATTCTGTGCACATTATACTTTGAGGCCCCAGTATGCAGGTTGGATTTCTCACATACTTCCCTCCCACAGATAACATCAAAGTCAGCTCAGCCAAGAGCTGCCTCTTAATTTTGAGTGTAACAGGTGACGTAACGTCAACATAAGTTAGAGTTAACATTATAATCACAGCTATTTTCCAAAGTATTTTACATCATAGTACATCTGGCTATGACATGTACTGTGAGCTTACAGCAGAGCCACTTCATCAGTACTGTATTAGACAGAGAAACTGTCTCAGATGGCCTCTGCTGTCTCTCTCTACATGAACTGCAAACAGCTTGATCAGGAACACTACTCGCCATATGCATGATGCTCACCACACATTCATACTAATTTATACACTTTTTAGAAGCTGTAAAGCAAATCAGCTGACTGTGGCCCCGATCACATGGAGAGCGTTTTAGCAGCTGGAGTTTTTTGTAATTGTCTTTAATCTGAATGAAACGTTTTGCTCTCTGTTTTTGCATTGTGTTTCTGTGCTCTAGGCGCCTGGAGGTTTTTGCCAGAGCACTCTGAACTCCTTGAGTCGATGAAACTTCAACTCAGAGCAGAAAAGGTCCTCATGAAGTAACTCAGTTCTATCACTATTTAATTTGAGGAAGTTGCAAGAAGGTAGATGATAAACAGAAGAGGACCCAAGACAGAACCTTGAGGAGCACCGGTAGTGACTGGACATGATAAAGAAATTACAAATGATACAAAATAGAGCTACATATATCTTTTTTATAATGTTCAACCAAATGTGGTTAAAATGCACAAACTTCTGATATACAGTATTGTATCAGAACCTGTCATTCAGTACAGAAAAACATAACTACACTGTGAGACGTGCTGCTGCCCAGAGCAGAAAAAAATGCAGTCAGACAAACAGTAATGTACAGAGCCATGTATGACTGGAATTCACTCCATAAATTCATCAAGCAAAGAATCAGTAACATGCAATTCAAATCATTGCAAAACAGCATCTCCTAAATAAGTACAACCAAATGTAGGATCAAGTTAGGTTTTGGACAAAGAGAAAATGCGTTTGATTGACTGATGTGCCTGTGACGTACTTTGATTTATCTTTGCCCAGTATCTACCCATAATTACTATTTTTTTCATTATTGTTCTTTGAAATTTTATGTAAATATTATTTATTGTTTCTTGCTGGAAGAAGAATAGCAGCAGCTAATGGGGATTCTACATACCTTTTTTTTTATTACCTATTTATTTAATCAGCTGCATAAAGGGGAAAAAATTGTTTATGATCTACAAATTTTTTTGTACTTTTTTCCCCCTTTATTATCCCAAAGCTTAAAGCTTTGCTCAGTGTGCAGTGTGGAAAACTGTGATTTTGGCATGTTTATTTTGAAACACAATTGGAATTGCAACCTTTTGAATTGGATTTGGTGTGAAGGAGTGAATGACAGAGTGAGAAATAAACTTACAGCCTGAGCATGAAAGGTATTGTCTCTCTGACTGAACTTTCGCAAGAGCTTCATTTTTACACAAAGCTTGGCATTTATAACTGTGGACGTGAGCGTAGGCTACGATCAAATCGCACGTCGTGATAGACAACCGGGTATGATTGGTGTGGACCATCGTGTAGTCTGTCATGCGTTTCGGCCAAGTCAGGCACAGTTTTATGACCCCACAATCACCTAATCTGACATAGTGAGTGTCAGAATGGACAAAAACGTTGTGCATTATGAACAACTGTTCATTTGTAGCAGAGATGTGCATGTTGGTAAAATAATAAAAATAATAACAATTTCAAACATTTTTAAGAACATTTAGCCAAACTAGAATGTATTGGGTTGTGCCCCGCTCTCCCCTATATTTTCTTATCTTATCTAAAGTAAGCTTTATTCAACACTGACTGTGCACACTGAAGGTAGCCCTGCTGCTTGCTGTAGTTAATTGATTAGCCTAATTAACGCTGGGTTAAATCAGGATACTCCAGGCTATAAATATATTTTCTGACACAGTGTTTAATGGGCGTCGACCAACATGCATTTCCCTCCAGCAATGGGCATAGTCAAAAGAACCTACCTCTGGAATATTATCTCGCGTCGTATGTTTTCTAATTTGAGTGGTCTGAAGTTTCTTCTACTTTGTAATTATAATGTTGATACCTGTCTCTCTCTCAAATTTCCATAGGCAAATGCTGTTGGCCTGGTCCCTTATTTATAAGCACAATTTTTCTCCTAATGGATATTTTATATGGAGCAATAAGGATGTTTGTTACAAAAAGAAATCTTTATTTTTTGACAATTGGTTCAGGAATGGTATTGTGCAGATGAATCAACTTTTCAATAAGGAGGGAAAACATTTGGTTACCAAGAATTTCTTTGTCATTATAAGATCCCTGTGACCCCTAAAGAGTTTGCTGTGGTTTTTGATGCCATTCCATCTGGTGTTGTTATGCTCTATAAGGGTTACACCGTTCCTCCTTCTATTACGACACCTTTGATTGATCCAGTTGACACACCTATAGGGAAAATATGTTTTCAATCACCGTCCTGTAAATATAATCAATAAAAATCTGCACTTCATTCCAAACTGATTGTATCTCTTTCCCATATGTAACTACAACCTGAAATAAGTATGTTCAGGACTTACGCTGGGAAAAGATATGGTCTCTTCCTAATAGATATCTACTGGTTAACAAAGTTAAAGAAATTTCTTTTAAGATCATTCATCGCTATTATCCTATCAAGGCATTTCTAGTAAGATTTAAGAAGGAAACTGATGTGTCTTCCATTTGTACTGGACTTGTGAACACACTCGGACTTTGTGTCAAGGCATCTGTCGTTTATATTGGACTATATCTATGATGCCTTTGTACTTATTATTTGGCTTTACAAATTATAGGAGAGAGTTAGACATTGTAATCATAAATGTAAGGTGTTGAAAATCAAACCTTCCTTTTGTACCTTTAAAAAGGAGGCAGAGTCCTACATTAAAACACTATCCACCTCTTGCAATAGATAAGCTGTGAAAACGTTGAAGCTGTGCTCCAAATTATTTTATATTATTACATCTTTTTAATATTCTGTGCACCATTTTTATTTCATATTTGTGTTTTGTTTGTAACCACTGGCGCTGTATATCTGCTTGATTTTCTTATTACTACTTATGTTTCAAAAACATTATATTTGTGTACATGATGCTGATGTTGAACAAATAAAGTTTATTGGAGAAAAAAAAGGTAGGCGTAGTCATCCTCACCTGTGGTGGAAGCACATATAATGCAGTGAGGCAACACTCACCTGTTCAGACAGGTGTTGTGACTCTGATCGAGCTGAGTCCTGAAGGTGAGCTGTGAAGCTACACCCAGCCCCGGGAACTGGGTCAGTATTTGATTTTAAAGTATTAACATTAAGAAGCTGCGCTCCCGTTTTTATTTTTTAACTTTAACATTATCTTGTTTAGCAGTTGTGCAACATGGGAGGACGGTGCAAACGAAAGGAGCCGAAGGAGAGGGATGAACCGGCGGACATAGGAGCTGAGCTCTCTCCGCTGCCAGGGGACACCGCGGCGGACCTGGCCGAGCCGCACACACCTGTTCCCGGGTTGAAGGCGCAGAGTGTGGGCGGTAGCAAGAAAGGTAGGGCAGCTTGTTCAGGCACTGTTAACGGGTTTTTAACTTTTAAGGTGTTGTTGAAACTCTTATAAACGACGACTTCAGGTCTTACAACAAATGTCACTTTATTTTAGTTCCCATATTGCACCAAAACAATGCTGTGTACAGCTATTTTGTAATACTTTTTTAACACATAACATAAAACTACCCAAGTTAAAATTCTACATACTTAATGTAACTTCTTATACTGTCATATTAATGTTACACTGCTGAGGTGATGCCTGTAAGTAAGACTAAATCATATAGGCTAAACCTCTCTGGCACCACAAAAGCCTCCAAAATGGCCCCAAACTTTGACCCAACAACTCCCTAACACACTTCAAATAATAAAATTACCAACGATGGCAAAGCTGAGTGAGAATTTTCAGCTTGAGTTGAACACCATCATCATTAGGGTGGGAAAAAAAATGAATAAATTAGGGGAGACCGGGGCTGGTTGTCACACTTTTTACTCTTGTGTGAATTGCTCATCATCGAAACATCTTTCAGCAGTCGTTCCTGCAGTAAATGAAAACTCTTGGCTTGGGTTTCCCTTTCATTTTACAGCCTATTGTGACAAGAGGTGATTAACCATCAAAGACACTCTGACACATACAGGGTTGGTTGTCACAGCAGGGTTTTGAATTGTCCTCTGTAATGAAAGTACAATGAAGGAATTTACAGTGCTGATAAAATGATCAAGCCTTTATTAAAGCTGTTGTTTCATGACAATTCATTAAGAATATAACATTAAATTAAACAGTGAGACTGGAACAGATTAATGGTCATCACAATATGAGCAGGAACTTCTGTTAAAATGTCAAGCAGCCTACAGGCCTACATAGGTATTTCCTGCCACAGCTGTTGGCTTGAGCAGATATTGACAGATGAGTTGTCAGGATCAGATTATGTTGCTACGATCAGGTCACTATTCTTGGCAACAGTTAGTACAGATACAGGAAGTGGATAAAGGTGTGCTTCTGCAGGACTGAGAAAGTGTTTGCCATTTGATTACATACTGAAGGAGCTTTTTATTAATCTGTTTTCTTTTCAAAAAATGTAGCGTCTGACAGCAAGATAATGGCTGCTGTCATATTAATACTAGTCTGGATATCACTCAGTCTAACAGGCATGGTTCATCACAAACAACATCTCCATCGAAAGCTGTGTATTAGATGAAAGGGCAGCTGATTCTGTGTTGTGTAGTTTCATTCTGCCATAAAGGTTCATCATCCACTGTTTCATCACCAGGTGGAAAACGTTCCAGTTACAATAGCGATAAGGTCTACCTCGGAGTCCGTGTCAAAATGCCAGTGAGGGACATGCTGAGAAAAATCCGCACAGCCCAGGGCTGGGAACCTCAGGATGTTCAGGTACCTTAGCGTTTGTTTGTGTTTGTTTGTCCAAGTGGACTTTGCTTAGTGACGAAATAATCATTTCAAACATGAGAATATTCAGTCACAATTTAAATCCAGTCACTAAGACCAAAATAACATTATTGATTGATTGATTTTTTACCCAAACCCTGATGGATAAGTCTACTTTCTGTATCATATTTTTACAGTTGGTTTCATGGTTGTTTGCTGCATGTCTGTAGTACTTTTGGGGACGTTTTGGTCCCCAGATTTTGCTGCTCAGTGAGCACTCTTGACTTTCAGCTACTCCTTGGTAAAGAGGCTCCAAGATGACATTATCGTCTGTCTTCTACTTAGGAGCAGTGAATTTACAGCTCACTGAAACTTAATACGACACAGTCTCTGGCTTTTGTTTGATGTCTAGTGTTGGCAAAAAATGTTGTTGCATGTTAGTGCCATTAGCTTGTTTACTGTATAATGTAAATGCCACTGTCACACTGAATGTCCCGCTGAGCCCTGTTCAAACTTTAAACTTTATATGAAAAAAAAGAATTGTTGAATATTCATATCAAACTGCTGAGCGTAATTCGACTGACATAATTTTGAGTTGGGTAAAGCCCAACTTTTTAGTGCATTTATTTGGTGTAGCCAGAGTTTTAAATGCGTTGTTTTTACCTACCTGAATGTGCTGTAGGTGTAACAACTCAAACTACTGATATCAGACAGCAGTTTCCTTTTGTCTCCTAGACATTACATCTACACTCTTAATAGGGCTATATCAAACTCAGAATGATGGCAGTCGATTCAGATTCGGCTGTTTAATACGAATATTTGACTTTTTTTTTTCATATAAAGTTTGATCAGGGCTCAGCAGGACGTTCAGTTTAAGAGCAGCCTTCATGTTCTATAGCAAACAAGTTAACTGCGCTCACGACGGGAGCCAGAGACTGCATCGTATTAAGTGCCGCTGCATCACATCAGCAGCTACCTGCACCCACGAGTAGCGTGAAAGTCAACTGAGGGGTCTCTGACTGATGACTCAAATCTACGACTTTCACAGGGCATCCTTAACTCTTAGCAGGGAACTTAAAGGGATAGTTCACCCAAAAATGAAAATTCAGCCATTATCTACTCACCCATATGCCGAGGGAGGATCAGGTGAAGTTTTAGAGTTCTCACATCCCTTGTGGAGATCCAAGGGGAGAGGAGGTAGCAACACAACTCCACCTAATGGAGACTTACGGCGCTCCAGATTCAAACATCCAAAAACACATAATTGAAACCACAAAATATCTCCATACTGCTCGTCCGTAGTGATCCAAGTGTCCTGAAGCCCCGACATAAAAAGTTGTTGAAAAACGTCATTTGAACTCTGTTTTTAGCCTCATTGTAGCCTGTAGCTCTGACTGCCTCTCTGGGCGCCGCACTCGTGTGCGGCATGGGCACCACCTTCATGTGTGTTGAGTGGGTGAGTAGATAATGGGTGAATTTTTCATTTTTGGGTGCACTTAAAAGCCAATTCACACTGATGCAACTGTTATTTTTCTTTTTCCCATCACACAAATGTGTGAACACAGGAGATTTACGGCAAAACAGACAAAGGTCAGTAAAACCCTCATGTATGAGAATTACGGCAGAAATACATGGGACACGGATATGGTGTGACACGTCTGCAGAGTGCATCCATTATAATCAATAGAAGTAGCTAGACGGCTCTTTTCTAGTTTTACACAGCTGGTTTATTTTTCCTCTGCACACGGCTACGCAGCCATTGAAAACAAAAAACTACATAGAACTGGGTGAAAAACGAGTACAAAGTTTTTTGAAAATGAATACCTCATTATACCAGAGGTAATACCATGCGGTGGGGCAATACTGGGGGTGTTACACATTACACATTAAAGTAAATTAAATCAGTCCACCCTGTTATTATAATGATCCAGTTAATTAATTCAGTACCATCTGATATAACCTACACTTCCAAACCCTGCATAAACAACCGCAGTATCACTTTGCAAAACTCAAAGCTGGCAGTAACCACATGCTCCACCCTGCCCCACCTAGGTGAAGCATCCTGTCCTTACCTCATGTACTTCAGCTGTTCGTAATTTAGGTGTGGTGTCATGTAGATATTTTTGCTCCTCCTTTAATAGTTGTTGAGCTACACTGGTGTTGAAAAGTTTGGTTTGCTGCAGTCAGACAGTTGAGAGGACTGCTCTGTACTTTTGATTGGTCTTTGATGCCTTTAGGTTTTAGAAAGTCCTCTTTAAAAAATAGATGTTATTTTGTATGAAGGGTTTGTTTTGTACACTGAGAACGAAATGCTTTACAATGGTTCAACAAGACTGACAAGTGAAAGGGCAGAAAGAGACAAAGATCCCTCTGAGCAGCAGCTCCACAGGAACAGAAGAAATCAGCACTCATTGGCTTGAAGAACCCGGAGGCTTCACATCAAAAAACTGTGCACAGAAAAGGTTCATTTTTCACTTTTAAGTGCATAATAATGCCTTTGACAAACTGGAATTAACCTTCACCGTGTTGCTTTAGCATAGCTATTCTTCAAACTCAGTCTACGGTTAGCACTAGTGGATTCAAAAACACATATTGTCCCTTTCACTTGTGGTGCTTTTTATTAATCTAGATTGTTTCGGTATGAGTTGCAGAGTGTTGGAGATATCGGCCGTAGAGATGTCTGTCTTCTCTCCAATATAATGGAACTAGACTGCACTCAGCTTGTGGAGCTCAAAGTGCCAAAAAAATACTTTGAAAAAACTCCACAGCGATCTCTCTTTCTAGAGATCACAGCCAAGTTGCTCAAGATAATCCACAGACCTTGTTGTGGGCAGTTTTATGTAGGAACTATTTTGCTTCTCTGAACTACACCCGCCAAGTGTATCACCATTATGAAGGAAGCCTGCATCTACTCAGCTAGCTCAGTGGTGCTACGTGAGTTAGCAGTAGATGCACGCTTCCTTCTGTGCAGTGTTACGATTGGCAGGTGTCGTGTGGTAGAAAGGAAATGCCTTCAACATCAATATAACAGCTGATTCCAAACTTTTGAACAGCAGTGGCTCATGAATCAACAGGAGGGAACAAAATCCTGCAAGCAACCAGCCTGCAGAATGCCAATTAAACTTACTGTATAGCACTCTCAGCCTTAAACTTGACATTTTCTTCCTCAGGAGGCAAAATACGAGTCAAAACTCGCACAGGACGCCGAAATACCAAGGTGAGTGTTGAGAAATCCTAGAAGTTTCCTCAAGCTCTATGCAAAAGAAAGGGTTCTGGTAAACTGTAAATCATGTCCATTTGCTATTTAATGAACTCTGTAACATCAGCTGTCTTTGGCTTTCAGAAAAAACACGCGATAAAAAGCCTGGAGGAGCTGGCAATCATCGTTGAGGTGCTGGAGGAGGATCTTCGGACCAGCAGCACGTGCCGCTCCCCTCCCCAGAGTTTGTCTTCCTACAACCCTCCAGTGTCTCCTGGTTGGTCACCATCTGGTAATTCATAGTGACCAGATCCACATTAATATAGTTACTCCTTAAGATATCACTTCGAACAGCTACTCCCTCGCTCACGTCCCATATTTTCTCATCAAGGTTCAGGGTACAACAGTGACGAGTCCGATGAAATGATCCCCAGCCCGCAGTCCTACATGACCTACTCACCAGGCACAGCAGAGTACCAGCAGGCCCTGTCCCCTCCTGGCTTCATGCACGCCAGCTTCCAGCCGTCAAGCTTCAGAAACAGTGGAAGAGTTTGTGGAGGGGAGGAGGAGTGGTTTGATCCCCAGAACCACGCCTGGAACCTGAACAACTCTGCTTTCTTCTGGGCACAGCTTCAGAAAGAGGAGAGCCAGCTCAGTGACATCTGTGACACTGTACTGCTGGCCCCTGATGACCATGGCAAGACGTAAGTTTAGTGCATGAATGTCGTTGTACGTGTGTGGGAATTATGCAGTACATTGACCAATTGGAGGGAAACTCTGTTGACAGGTTTTGAAGAGTTCTTTTGCATATGTCCTGCATACGTCCTCTAGTGATGTCATTTGCTTCAAGTTCACGTTAGCGAGAGCCTCAAATCACAGTGCGTCCTCCACCTCACTGTCCGCCGCTACCGACCACCTCGCTAGCAGAGGAGCGTGCAGCAGCTCCAGAGATGGACCCCCAATCAGCGGCTGCAGCCAACACAAACCCCAGCTCCTGGGGAACAGACATTCCCAACTCACTGTCAGATCAACAAACTTTCTGTTGCTGCAGTTACACGGGTTAGACCCTGTGCTGCACACTGGCCACCAGCCTGCTGTGACCCCTGACAAGGGGAAGTTTGCGCTTACCGAATTCAAACCATTACAGCAGCTAATTGAAGCTCTGTCCCCCCAAGCTGATGCCTGCTCTTACTGGGGAAGCAGCCCAACGTGGCAGTGAGCGAGGCGGAGGGACTGATATTAGTAACGCCTGTGCTTTTTTTTTCTGGCAAGTCAACATGTTCGCTGTGAAACAACACCTATTGGGATTCTGTTTGTTGAGCTCAATTGTGCCGGCAGGCTTATGCCCTACTTTCTCAGCTTATTTTATGAAATGCCGCCAATAACCACACAGCTTATTACCCAGGTTCAGACCTGTTATCCTCTTCGTGTGAGTGAATACCTTTACTGTGAAGTCATTTTTTTGTCTAAATATGTCTGATTTTTCTTTTCCCTCCAGAGCTCTCCATAAAGTGGCGTGTGTCGGAAAGAGGGCACTGGGCTACGCCATCGCCAAAAGGATGGCCGCACTCAACAGCCTGGACCTCAAAGACTCTGATGGAATGGTACAGCACAAAGATAATTTTCTAGTTTTTGAATATAAATCTATTATTTCATTGTTTCCACCACATTTCAGGAGCTGGTGTGTACATTATATACACAAGAACATGGCAAAGAAAAAGATTTTTGGAATTTGCTTCAATGTAGGAAAGGTTACAGAATACGATAACCTCATGTGGTTTTATAAACCATATTTGTACATACTCGAAATTCAGTAATTTAACGCTGATTCCTTCTGTAAAATGCATATTAAAGATTAATTAGTATGCAAATATATTAAAGTATATAAAGACAAACTACATGCACCTTCCACTCTCTGCAGCGCAAATTGACTGTGGATGGTTTGATCACATTGGCTGGATCACACAGAGTGCATCAGGGGTGGCATGTTTTTGTTGGCCGGTGTGAAAGTTAACATTGCCCCATTTCCCTTGTGCTGTGCCACCACATCACGTCTGCAGCTGTCTGTGCCAAAGAGAAGCATAACGTCAACAGTACTCAGTGAGCAGCAAAATCCGGGGACCAGAACATGCGCAGAAGTACACGGCAGAGCACACTGACTAGCAAATAAAAACTAAAAGAAATGACTGCTTGTTGAAGCCGACCAGAAGCCTTCCCAGTCGACCCAGGGGTCTCTGACTGATGATTTGAATCTCCAACTAGGGGCAGCCCTAATTTGTTCTTACAACATCAGGTTCATGTGCTAATGCTAATGCTAACTGCCTGACTATCGTCTCGTCTCCCAGTTTTTTGAGTGATGAATACAGACAACACCGCTTGCAGGTGGAGAGTTATTTCCTCTCACGCATGCACAGAACATGTGTGCTAGTTGGCAGTTGCCTGGAGATCTCTTGGCAGTGTAATCAAGCGCAACTTTTTGGCCACGACCCAGTAGACGTGAATTGAGTCGATACCAGTTCTTTGATGTCGGTTTGGTCTGTTTGGGCCATTAACTGCCATTTCATAGCCTGTTTGCACAATGTATAATTACTGTATGCACACTCATCAGTTATGGCAGGTGTATTTTAAGTAGATTGATATTTGGGAAGCGGTGATCCAGAATTCTCATGTAACAGCTGCATTTAATAACAGAAAGAGAGAAAAAAAACAGATTAGTTGTGGCAGAGTTTGCATGTTGTGTCACCACTGAATTATCCCTGGTTTCATGTCATGGCCCTCTGTTCACAGACTGCACTCCTCCATGCAGCAAAGCACAACCACCACCTGATGGTAGCAGATCTGATCCGTTTGGGGGCCAACGTCAATGAGACGAACAACTCAGGGAAGACCTGCCTCCACCTCAGTGCTGAGAAGGGCTACATCAGAGTCCTGGAGGTGAGAGTCTTGGATTGGGAAAATGGGTTTGGGATGGATTCTTTCTGGGACGGGATTTGAGCAAAACACATGAGCGAACAATGTGCCTCATCTATGGGTCCGATTTGCAAATTACACTTTGGGTTTTAGAAAATGCAATCACGAGTCAGGTGGCAAAGACAACTTATCATTATCATCGACTGCATGTGGGACAACTTGTCTGCTGATGCTTTCTTTCCTCATGACAGAGATGTCTTCCTGCTCTACAAACACATTCACACATCAGATCACGTTTACTTTTAACATGTAACATGACCCCATTTGTCACACGTTATTGGCTGCTACAGATATGATTTCCTTTGATCCAAACAAGTTATTCAGGTACATATTTTTTTTGCTTTTCACGCCAGGAAGGTCTCATTTCAGTTGGAGTCAGTAAATAAAGTCATTGAAAAGATGAAGAGCCGTGACAAAAACCACCGCAGCCGGTTTTGCAAGACACACTGTGTACAGCGCGTTAGTTATTGTCCTGTGTTGAGTGAACTCGTCACACGATTTCAGCTGCGTGATGGATGAGTCACTGCGCACTGTAGGGAACAAACAGGTTCAGCACTTCACATAGTGTATCCTTTTAGTCCTAAAGAGACTGCAGTGCTTGTGTGTATTGAGATCACACTGTGGGGCAGAAACACAGAAGTTATAGGCTGTTATAGGTTGAATCTAATAGCTACTTGGGTAACATGTAATTCGCTTCAAGCAAATATTTTCTCCCAACTGTGTTCATTTTTGTAGCAGAGTTCAAGTGCAAACAGCAGGTGTTGTTTGACGAGACGGATGTCTTCTCTCTGACAGTAGGAAAACATTTCAAAGGTCAAAACCTGTTTGTTGCAGGTACACTGAACACTATATTTTGGTGTCACGCCATGTTTCACAGCAGAGTGGGAGCCCAGTTCGGGGAGAAGGATCAAGCAGTGCACGTTAATTGTCGTGTCACACCGTCTGCCACACATGTTCTTGGGCTGTGTGTGCAAGAACCTGCCGTGTTTTGTGCCTAATTTCAGACTAGTGCTGCAACAGTTATACAATTAATCAGTGTTAATTTTGACAGCTATTTTAGGCTTATACTTGAGACCAAATTACTTTCTAGTTTTAGTCACATTTTAGACATTGTTATCTTTCATAGTTTTAGCCACGGCTGCTTCCTCTGCTGCCGTTGAGTGGCTAACGTGTAGAGCTAACCGCTAACAACCACCACCAACCGCCGCCATAACTAACAAACTCCACAAATCCATTCAGCAGCTCCACCATCCACAGTCAAACACACACGGCTGATTATTTACTGCTGAATTACAACTCACAACAGCTGACGCTGCTCCGGTATGAGTATTTCGCTGGCTAGCGAAACATCCTGGTACAGACTATTTACTGGAGTTTACCAGTCTGTCGCTCATGCGGCATTTGAAGATAGTTGCAAGCACAGCCGTTCTTGGCTTTCAACGTCCGATAGTCCACCACTAACATTTTTGTCACGTCTCGTCTTGTCAACTAAAATGAAACATAGATTTCGTCTTAGTTTTCGTTATCAAGATCTATATTTAGCTCCTCGTCGTCTCATATTCGTCATGGAAAAGGGTCGTTGAAGAAAAATTTTTGTCAACAAAATTAATACTGTAATTAATTTATAGATTTCAGGCAACAGCCTTTAATTGATTTTCCCTGCAGCTATTTTGATAAGCAAAAATGACAAACATGTTGGTTCCAGGAACCAGTTGCACAAAACACCTTAAGTTTTCTCCTTAAGTATGAGAAAGGCTTAATTTCCCCTTTGCTGAGGGACGTACACAGTTGCACAGAAGCCCTTAAAAGGTTTCCTTAGTTAAGGGAAAAACGTTAACTCATTTACTGCGTTGAAATAGATTTCTTTGTGGTAAAAATTTCTCAGGCTTGTGACACCTGTTAATCGTCTCACAAAGTTGTCTTATAGTTAGACAGTGGAAAAATGGCAGAAGAAAAGAAGATAAGAAAACCATATTGATCAGAGGAGGAAAAGATTAAACTCCTGGAGGAATGCAATCATACTATGAAGTTAATTTATTCCCCAAATACCAGAAAACAGAAAACGATTGCAGAAATTGTAACGAATATTTTTTCAGTCAAATCTCAAGTGTAAAAACAACATGATTTATCACCATAAACTTGGTCATGTTGCAGATAAGATAGAGTCAGAGGTACCTTAAGTTTTTTCCCCCTTGCTTTGGTTGCAAAGGTCTTTGGTGCAACAGTCTAGGGATTCCTTCAGTCTCAGACCAAGATGAGACAAACATGTCGGGTCATGAATCCCAAAGCTTCCGTACTTGTGCTCCCATATTATCTTTATATTGCAGTGCATTTTTGAGATGGAACAATGGACATGGACAGCCTGGGGCGATTTATTGTCACGTGGAGCACCAATGTGCACCCTGTGGACCGGCTCTTTTGTTGTTTTTAATAGACTGAAAATTAGTTCCAGTGCTATTTTTTTAAATCATACATTCCTCAACCAATGGATAGATCTAAGTGCACAGGAGGAATACTTTCTCATCTGTCTGCCTGAACCAACTGAGGGCAGCAGGTATGAGGTATGTGAATGGCACATAATGCCAAACACAATAAATCAAATGGGTGTAACTTAATTAAATCTTGTACAGCCTCCACTAACCACACACACATCTGTGTCTGTGACGCCAACAAACTGTAAACAGCTTTTCTAGTTTATCTAATTCAGGTCATCAGCAGCGGGGATGGTGATGGTTTTGGGAGACGTTGGACTTAGTTGTCCACCAGTCTGTCCCCTCTGTCCTCATCCAAGAGCACCAGAAGCACGACAGCTGCGGTATCTCTGATTATGTCCAGAAACATGGCATCATATCTGTGCTGCCTGGTGCTGTGTTCACATTTAGACGGCTTCATTGTAACTCTGCACATCTCACACACGAACAGCAGCTCTGTGTGCTGTTACCAAACTGACTGTGTGTCATTCAGAGCAGAGTTTCTTTTTAATATTTTATTCATAGATTTTCATTTTTTAAACAAGCAGCACAACAAAGGAGCCGCCCTCCCCCACCATCAGAGAGGAACAATAAGAAAAGAAAAACAACAACAATGCTCTTATAGGCTCTTATATGATGTGCACAGCATTCAGCACCAACTACAGTACTGACGTCTACATATACACGTATAGTACACATACACACATGCTAAATGCACAGACCAACATGGACAAGCATATATACATGCATGCAAAGGCTTTAGGTCATCATCGATTAATAAGACATAAATGGCTGCTGTTTTGTCAAAGATTGCAGAGCTCTTAACCCTTTGAAACCTCAGCAAATTGGCTTGATTTCCTTTAAAACGTGGGAAGAAGGCAATGAGCAACCGAAAATTTGCAAGAAATTAATAAAAAAGGGAAAATTAAAATTAAGAGAATTCTTGAAAAAAGAAAGTTAAAAACAAACAAACAAGGAAATTACCCAAAAAGAATGCTTAAAAACATAAGCAAATATAATTTTAAAATGTAATAATAATTATCATTATTATAAATATAGTTTTTCCCTAGCTTTTGTCTTTTCTCCCTAGTTTTTAAAAATAATTTTCTAAATTTATTTGCTTATTTATTTATTAATTTATTTATTTGCAAATTGTGGGACATTTTTTACCAAGTTGCTATTTCCCTTTTTTTTCTCGATGTTTTTCGGAATAAATCGCTCTGATTTGCTCAGGGATCAAAGGTTTGAATACGTGGGAAAGGTGTCTAAAAGCAGCACAAAAAAAGTGATGTTGCACCAGGATTTAAAGGATTAAAAGAAGACACATACCCAGATTTTCAAAGGGTTAGAATATTCCTTTTTGCCACAGCCACATGTTGTATTGTCTTTTGTTGCAGGTGCGATAAAGCTAAGAGATGTTGGGTTCCGCCCAAGATGGCAGTACGTGTGTCTGGTGTAATATCAGAGTTATATACTTATAGCTTATTTATCTTGGGGCACGACTGAAAGAGGTGGCCTAAGATGGCCTCTTTGGACAAATTGGAGAGACAGAGGGGTAAAAGGTAGTTTATCACAGGATCAGTGCAGCCTGTGATGCACTTAAAATCGAACGAGATGTTTATGGAGCATCTGTTAATGTCTTGAAAGTTTCCCAGGTTTTATCACCAACCGTGATGCCAGGGTCTTTCTCCCAGGCCTCCTTCAAATGCTGTGTGGAGTTTAATGCTTTGAAAAGCTCAATTAACTGAGAGACAAGTCTCTCCGCGTCAGGGCTCTGATTCAGAAGCTTATACAGTGCTTTCTGGAACTGATTGAACATGTGATATACTTGTGATCTAATCTCTAATCTGGAGGTAGTGGAAGAAGTGTAAACTTGGGAGTGTGTACTTTTCTTTCAACTGATTGAAGGTGGCAGAGCAGTGTTTTTAAAGGAGATAACAGGAAGTGATGGACTGTGTTGCTGTCATGGTTCATACATGTGTGTGTGATTTATATCCTTAACCAGTGTGTATGTTTTCTTTTAGGTTCTAAGGCACATGATGATGGATGGTGTGTATGTTGATGTTGAAGCCACTGATAAATCTGGTACGTATTGTAACCTTTCAAATCCTTAGGGCTCCTAAAAATGATGATGATACTTATATAGCTCTGTTTATTTAAATATTATATATTTATATATTTTTTTAAGGTCATTTTGATGGCTGTTTTTCCTCTATTAGACCAGACAGTATGTAGTCAAAATAAAAACTCTCAGCAACAGACTGAATAGCCACACCAATAGTCCGCCCTCTGTCTCCAATAAGTTCAGATCGTTCAGTTGATTTGTCTTTCTCTGTCAGTCACCATTTTCCAGTGAGGTTAAGGACTGTCTAAATGTGTGTGTCCTCAGGAATGAGTGTCCTCCAGTGTGCCTCTGTGGCTCTGAAAGCCACCGTGCGTGAGCTGGAAAGCAGCAAATCCCCCAATCGCACCAGACTCCACACGCTCCGCCAAGAGCAGCTGATGGAGACCCTGGAGTGTCTGCTGCAGATGGGCAGCTACCTTCATACCATGGTACGACACTCTGTTACAGCTGACATGTTGGTCTGTTTTTACTTTTTACACGCAAAATAAGAATGTAAGATTATTTATTACTACACTGATGGAGTGTTATCCAAGAAATATCATCTTACAACATAAGGGCTACAGCTACAGAATAAGATGTGACCAAGTTACTTCGTTCCTACAGAGCCTGTAACCACTAACCAGCCACTACCTTGCTGTGCGCTCAGACCAGCAGCCGAGCAGCTCTGTGTTGCGGCTGCACGCCCACAGCTCATTAACAGTTGTAGCCAGGAGACATTTGAAGTGATGAGACAGTGCCAAAGGCCACTAAGCGCATTTGTTCAATGTTTGTAGTTGAGCTTTTTGGCGGGGCAGCCCATTGTGAAGAGCGTGAACTAATAATGAGTCAACGTCAACTCTAAACTTGGTAAACAAAGTGTTCCTAAAATCTATTTACAAACCTAAAAGCCTTGTTCCTCCCTGTTCCCTCGTCAGGTGTGCTGCCAGAAAGTACTGTCAGGTATGCTGGTATGCCTTTGAAGTGTCATACAGAGGAATTTACATAATGAAGATGAGCAGACATAAAGGCTGGAGCCTTTTTTTTTCCAACACTAATCTCGCAGCTTCCCTTCAGGGACTGAAATGTCTCTCCTCCAGAGGAACACTGGGTTCAAGAGTGGAATGTGGGGCAAGACGATATCGCTAAAAATGTCTCGTGCTGAAAAACAAAAATATCAGTAACTGTTGAAGAGAGTTAATTGTAGTTTGAACCAGTGATTCCCAGCTGAGACCTTCTTGAAGAGGTGGTCTCAGTCTGGTTACAAATGAACTCTGGTGCGGTCTTATGTACGACCTGGATGTGAAGCAACTGCAGTCACGTGACACATTGTTTGGGTTAAACATGAGCATGTTACAGTCCTGGAGGATTATTAATGTGCACCTCCTCCTGTACTGCCTTAATATGCACATTCAGCACATCCAATGCATCAAAACATTGTTTTCTAGTTGGAGCCGCGCCTCGTTTTCAAACTGTATGGTTTGACTAAAATGAACAATGACAGCAATATAGTCCACGATGAGCAGCGCTAAAATCAACCTGCGTAGTTGTCCCTCCATTGTGACATTAGAAAGTGTCACATTTATCTTGCAAGTGTACTCTTTTTCAATGTTTGCTTTACTTCCTGGATTTTTCCCACATGGAAATTCTGACCAATCAAGAGCAGCTTTCTCACACAAGGCATTTGATCTGGTCCTCTTGTAAATGCTGCCGTGAGAACACGAACCAACTCTAGGCAATTATACAACTTTGGAACAACATGAGTCCCTGATTCAGACCAAAGGAGACACTCGAGGTCTGAGAGCAGCCTTAGATTAACTAGTTTCTCAAAGACTCGAGACTTCCTGTTCCAATAACATTTACTCCAATATTAGCTTTTTTCTAATGCTAATGCGTATATTTATGGATCTAGAGATTCATTGCACTTTCCATACAGAACTTTGATGACTAACTCTCTTTATTTCCTCTCCACAGGGGAGCCAGAGTATCCAACCTAGGATGGGATGACCTCATGGCACTTCGGCCCGGCAGGGCTTTTTGGAGACCCGACAGTAATGTTCTGAGTTGGTTCAGGCTTGAACTCTTGAATTTGAATGGAGAGTTAATTTTCTCTTGAGTTCAGGCCTGTCATGTAAAGCATCTGGGGTTTTGTGTGTGGTAAAAACACCTGACTTGCAATCAGGTGTTTATTGTAACCCACACAGAGACGTCAGGTGCCCATCAGCTGGTTTCTGTGAAACTTCCCTTGTTTGTTACATTAGAGTAACAAGTCGTCCTCAGTTACTGTGTCTGTGGAGATCAAGATGTAAAATCCTATGAGAATATTTTTGTAAAGATGATAGTGTTAACTATTAGAGCCATAGGATTTTTACATGTCAGATCTTTTCACTTGTACTTGAGGACATTTTAATACGTTTTGTTTGGTGGTGGGAGTAAATCCAGTTTCATCTGACTGCCTTGGCATGAGTGAGCACATGTATAACAGTCATGTGCAGGGAGTTTTGGTTCTGTTTATGTGATATGTATTGGCATATTATCAAGTTTCTGAACTTGTCTAAACATGCAAACTGTACTCTGTCAGATGTGTTGTAATGTGGCCTGTCTTTTACCTGCTGTTTAAAGGAACAATGGGTTGCTTCCTTACTGGAAGTTAGAGAATCTATTCTAATCTAATTTAATCTCTGTGCGGTCTGTAGAAAAGCGTCCAAAATTTGTTCAGCCTGGCTAGGTTAACTCAATAATAATAATAATAAACTTTATTTGTAAAGCACCTTTCATGCAAGAAATGCAGCACAAAGCGCTTTATAATAAGGGTATAATGACTCAACAATAACTCAGTATTAGCAAAACCATACATTTCAAAATCATACAATAATTTAATCATAAAATCAAGTAAGATAAAACATTTTTAAAGAATTGCAGCAGCGTGAAGCGTAAAAAGAAAAAGTTTTGGACCTGTATTTTGAAAGGCATAGCTAGTTAAAGTCTAAAGTGAACAGAGACACTTTTAGCTTTCTTTTAAAAATGATTAGCATTCTAGCTTCCCTGCTATCTATAGGTTGTGTGTCCCATAGCTTTGGGCGTAATTGACAAAGGCTGCATCCCTGATCTTCTCCCAGCTCTTGTTAGGAACCTCCAACAACCAGCAGCAGATCATCGCATACAACATTTAAACATTTCGGAGGAAACATCTTGTCCTTTTGATTGGCTCTGCAACATAACCCTGCATTCAGTCCTTGTGCTAAGCTAAACTAAATTAGACTAAACATGTTTTGGACCATGTCTCAACAGAACGCACATAAAAGTATAAATAAATAAATGTATTATTATTTTTTTCCCAACACGTTCTCATCCGGAGTCGTCACATATGGCTGCTTTGTCAGTGGCTTTTCGCGTCTGCATATCCAGGACGTCAACAAAAGTACATACTTAGGTTTAGAAAAAAACAACATGGTTTCACTCTACATTTGTACGAGCAGCAAACACTGGGTTCCCGCGCAAAAGTCCAGACTTTGCTGGAAAATCCACCATTACTCCCACCTGCCTTATTGGGATATTCCAGCTCCTTTTATGAAGTGGTAACCAGCAGTGTTTCACCTCACGCCATCCAGCGGTATCATACTACCGTGACAGGGGCTGGCAAAGCGGCGATAATCAATGACTTCGGAATGAAAACGAGCTGAAGTGTCAGGACATGGCTGTAGTCCATGTAAATGTTTTAGAAAATGAGTAGATGAATATTGTTGCTTTGAGACATTCGTCAAGCGTCACTGGGAGCTGTGCCTCAGATCGGTTAAAGCCGTGTGGTCTTTGCAGTCACTAATTTATGTGTTATTTTAAGTGAGCATCGCAAGTATTCTTTTCTGTGTTAAACTTTGCTCAGGTCAGGATGCAAATATAAGGTAATGTGATGACCTATTCTGTATTGATCTGTAATGTGGTGGTGGGCAACAGTAAAAAGGATAACGTGACATTAATGTAGCCGCAAGCGGCAACATGAGGGATTTCTACTCAGGCAAAAGGTGCATTTTTTACTACTGAAAAAGATGAGTATTTTGATGTGATAGGTGGTCACTAAGTGGTTGACCACAGCTTATATGAAATGTGTAGTCATGTACAGCACTTTTTAGGTTTATATGTATACTGATAACGAACGGGGCAGTTTTGTTTTTTATGCTGATTAGAGTGAAAGTAGCTGAGAATTTATTTGCCCTTGAATAAGAGATATATTTGTGTTCATGTAGAGTATCTTACATATTCATTTATATAGCTATAATGTGGGGATTATATTGTAAGGAATCGTATCTCTTCTGAAAGTGCAGTCGATCACTTAGGTGTCATTGATTATAGACCTTTTTAGTGAAAAGTGAACTACTGATAAAACATTTTTACATTTATTTGAATGTATACAGATGTGTAGGGGATTCTGGTTCCTGTATGTATTGGAGTACTACATTTTCTCAAATAAAGGCTGTAGTCCAGTGAAGACCAGTTCTTTCAGAATGGCCGCAGGCGTGTACAACACAGACGAATAAAGGCCAGCCCAAATACAGGCTTGAGGAAAACTAGAATTACTGCCTTGCAGTTGTTTGCCTCCATGCAATGGTCACGTTGCACCTAGTTTACATCCGTGTCCGTGAGAACGTGGATGCTTAGCACACAACTTCCCCCCGGCAGCACGGAAGATCTGTACAATCAACACAGTTTCAAGGTGTACGGTATTTTCTATTTTCCAAGCTGAAACTGTGAGAAAATGTGGTTTACTGTAGAAATCTCAGTAAGCAGTCATTGTGTAATACACTTGTAAAGACGTCAGTAATTCGAACATCAGATTTTATTTGTATTACTCTTTAAATTGAGCAATGTTTGATGAATCATTCAGACTGTTGGAGCTCAGGTAGAGCTTATCCCCAGACAGAAATGATATCATAGTTTCAACCAGTTTTCTTCTTCCTCTTAAGAATTTCACACAGAAACACAACATCACAAATGTCCATAAAGAATAAGTTGAGTAATAACACAGTAGTTGTGTAGCAGTTTATTACGTTAACATGTAGAAACGGCAGTGATGGATATCAGTTGTTGTCACAGTTCATGCTTTTTGTATCAACCTGCTTGTCTTAAAGAGTTGAATAAACTTCTGGGCTCAGTAAACTTTGTCTTAGAAATTATTCATTGCTGCACTTGAACGTGCCACTCTCCGAAAAACACATTAATTGGCAGGAAGGCAGCATAGCTCACAAGACGATCATTCAGTTTGTCATAGCAGCACCAAATGTAGTACACTGTAGTTTAATATGAGGAAGACATCTGGACATTGTAGATTGGCATCCTGATAAACATGGCGACAAAATCTAGATGCATCCAATTGTAAAAATAAACATTACAATGTGTCTCTAATGGTCAAAAACTATAAAATAGACACCAAGCTTGCATTTGTAGCTCATCTGGTTCAAAAGTTACTGTTTTAAAATGGTGGATTTTGTTGCCAATCTGCAATGTCCTGATGTCTTGATCAAAATTTGGCACTTTTATCACAAAATGAACGTCAGTCATGCCGCCCCACGAAGACAGCTTTATTTGTCCAGCATATTTCATACACCAGGACAATTGAAAGTGTAGAGTAAAAAAATAAAAATAAAACACAAAGGATACAGATTGACATAAAATAGTTAAAGGAAAATTCAATTCAATTAAATAGAACTTTATTTATCCCCAAAGGAAATTCTTGTGCCAATGAATAGAGTGCTGAAGTCACACCCCTTCCGGTAGAGCTCATGGGACCTTAGATTGCAAAAAATATGAATGGCAGTGAATGGGGAGAGCAATATTATCTTTTGTTCCCGTTTGAGTTGCGACATGAAATCTAAATATGTCGTTAATGAATTTAAAACGTCAATTTTAAGGTCAAGAAAGTCATACCTTGTGGTAAAACTGTTGAGATATAAGCTTTTTAATTAGAAAGACTCACACAGGTACAGTACACAGGCACAGTACACAGGAGGAGGTCGCGTATGTGACGTCATAGCTTTCGCTCGCTTCCTGCGGCTTGGCCTCCCCGCTGAAATTCCACTGTTTTATGATTAATCGCTTTATGATTGAAGATGTCTGTGTGTTTTGTGCCGGGCTGCAGTCACTCCAAGCTGCAGGAAGTGAGCAAAAGCTATGACGTCACATATGCAGCCGCCTCCTGTGCAGTTTTTCTAATTACGTTTTTTCAAAAGCTTATATCTCAATAGTTTTACCACAAAGTATGACTTTCTTAACCTTAGAATTTACATACAATCCAACATATTTGGATTTCATGTCACAACTCAAACGAGACCAAAAGATAACATTGCTCTCCTCATTCACTGCCATTCATATTTTTTCCGATCTAAGGTCCCATGAGCGTCACCGGAAGGGGCGGGACTTCAGCACTCTATGCTTTAAATTGACCTGTGGCTAAGTCCCGCCCTCAAACACGATGAGCCAATCACAGTGTGTATAGCCATTCCCATACACTGGGACGTTCTCTGCCTGTACGTCCATTGAAATGCATCACAGAAAGTCAGTTTGTTCGGTTTTATGAGCTTTTTCTGAGATTCGAAGTTTAAAAATGGTCAAACAGTGTGCATGGGGTACATGCAGCTCATTAGCCTATTTTGTTCTAGTTTTGTACTTTGGTGATGGTACATCATTGTTAGCTGTTGTCCAAAGGGCTCTAGTTAAGCTAACGTTAACTTCTGGAGCTTAGCTTCATTAACTTATCTGTAATGGCAGAGATAACAAAGGTTGGCAAACGTTATGCTGAATGATTCAGTGTAAATACTGTAGCACCAAACTAACACAGAGACACTCTTGGTAAAGATGGTAAAAAGGCCGTTATCCTTTTCTCATATTCTGAGCCAAAAACCTTAACTTCAGTGGCACTTTAACTTGTTGTCTTTGATGGTGACGGCAACCAGATGCGCTTCACAAGCGTAACACTGTGACCTGTAAATGTTGGCTTGTAATTTAAGCTTTTCATCGACCTTCTCAACAATAAAATGATGAATATATCCCTCCAATGCGTAGTTTAGGCCCTTTTGGTTACTTCTCAATGACATCTGATCGTTATGTCCCCAAAAATCATCAATTGCCTCCTGTGAAATGTCGTGTACTGTGACACCTGCCATAGCGCCGCTCACTGAGTGTTGATAGTTTGTCCGAGTGAGTGGAGGGGCCGTGGGGATTAGGTCAATTGCAGCAACACTAAGTACAGTAACCACAATTTTGACGATTCACAACCAGTAGCAACCAGTAACTTCCCCGGGTCAGGGTCACTCACTGGGCCCAGTTTAAGTACAACAGAGTATAAAATATGGCGCAAACTATACAAATCAAGGAGCAGAGGCAAAAACCAGTGCCTAATAGAGTAACAGGAGTATGAGGAGTACAAAAGTTACTAAAAATGAACTAACATGGTGGAAAAACCTAAAATGGTGGAGAAAAACACAGATAATGAGTGTTATATTGAATATAATATTACAGTGAGAAGACGTAGAGAAGATAAAAAAGGTAAAATGAATTCCAGAATGATTCACATTCGGGGAAACACATTAAAAATAGCAAAAGTGCTGTTTGCAGTCATTACAGGGTGGAGCAGGCAGTGTAAAAACACAACATTTTTAGCTATGACTTAAAGGAGGTCAGAGTCGCGGCAGTCTAACATCATCTGGCAGGTTATTCCAGGTTTGTGCTGCATGATAACAAGACGCTGCTTCACTATGTTTTGTTCTGACTTGGGGCGGTCAGTCGACTGACCCCAGAGGTCCTCAGGGTCCTAAAGGTTCATATGTCACCAGCATGTCAGAGATATATTTGAACTCTTAGTAACAGAGTGATTTATATACAAGCAGCAGCATTTTGAAATCAGTTCTCACAGTGACAGGTCGCCAGTGTGAGGATTTTAGCACTGGAGTAATGTGGTCATATCTCTTAGTTGTTGTCAGGACCTGAGCAGCAGCATTCTGAATAAGCTGAAGGTGCTAAGCAGCTTGTTTTGAAAGGTCTATGAACAGATCGCTGCTGACTTTAGGAATGTTTTTAATGGTAGTAGGCAGATGACATTACAGATCTGATGTGGCTGTGGAAATTAAATCTGAGTCCAGGATAACACCAAGGTTTTTAGCTGAGAGACAGACTCAAGATGAGAGCTGACACTGTGTCTTTCTCTCAGTGGCCCAAAGACAATGATGTCGGTCTTATCTCTGTTGAGTTGATACATCTCATCATTGACTGCTCAATACAGTGACACAGACATTGTATGTGTCTATAATCACCTGGTGACAGTGATATGTATATTTGCATGTCATCTGCATAATTATGGTTGGGTACTTTATTATTTCTGCATGATTTGCCCGGAAGCAAGACAGGATCCCAAAATGTCACGGCCTTCTGCTCTGACCAATCGAGACAAAGCACGAGGAAGCACGGTTTATGATTTCAGATAGGTAAACACATCTTTTACTGTAACACAAGCACATGGAAAACACCAGCGAGAAAGCTTCCTCATGTTCACATCACAAGACACTCTTTCTCGTCAAAGGTATTCAGCACATTTCAGGTTTCCCTCTGTTTCAGTTTTATGCTTAAATGATCTATCTGGAATAATGTTTATGCTTAACTGGGCCACAGAGGTAAACACAGAACTCAGACATGCTGTTGTAACCTGTTTTTCAGTTTTGACCTGGCAGGATTCGTAGTTAATAACGTGGACTATTGACAGTAAAGATTCATCCTGTAGAAAGTAAAAACACTGAACAGTTAAAGCTGATAGCAGCGAGCCAAAACACATTATTCATGGTGATTAATACTATTGTGGTAAATTAAGAAAATATTATGCTACAAATTAATTCAGGGTGAGCGCTTAATATCAGAGTTGAAAGCAGTGGAGCGGCACTCCTCCAGCTGCCGGGCTCCTTCGTGTGTCTCTGCAGTATCACCTGGATCTGTTGGGGCTTGCTGAGCGAGTGTGGGTAGATGACTAGTTGCGGCAGCTGTGAGCTGTTTGTGTGTCAGTGCCAAAATTTATTGGAAACAGCCCTTACCTGGGAAAGAGTACACCGACACCCACATTCTCAACATAATACGAATGATGGTTTGCCAAATGTGACTATGACACACTCACCATTCTGCACACAGCTCTGAGAGCCAGCTGACGCTCAGGTTACTACAACAAACAAACTGAGAGATGAGGAGGATAAAGAGACAAAACAAAAAGGCAAAAAAGTTGCTCAGTAAGGGAATGAAGTTTACCACAGAAACCAACAATTGCAACCAGACTTAATTCAGAAAATGAAGTAGAAGGAGTTTGCATGTGTTCATGTTTGCTCACAGAGCACAGAGAGACAACAGGCAGGGAGGAAAGAAGGTCTCTGGTTTTCACCTGAGGGGGAAAATAGTTGTGGGCTCATCAGACTGGTTCCATATTTCATTTTATGAGAGCTGTAACTGCTCGGAGCAGTTGTTATGGAAGGAGAGCTCACATGATGATGAACACTGAATGGAAGATTCAGCTGTTAAAAGAATCGAAAATGACTATTACAAAACTTTTGTTAAGTATATATATGTATAGTTTATAGTTAAAGGTTTTTTTGCGCAATTAAAACACAAAAAAGGCAAGAAAAATGAATAATGAATTACAGTGCAGTGAGCAACACATTCTCACTCTGACCTTGTCACATATGGACATTTGGTCATGGACTCTCCACGTCCAAGGTACCCTGGGTGTGTTGGTTGGTGACGTTCTGGGACGCCGTGTCAACTTCAGCCTGTTACATGCATTGGCTTCTTTTAAGATAAAAGAAGCCAATGAAAGAAGCCAAAGAAGAAATATCCACCGCAATAGATAAAAGACAATATTTTGTAAGTATTTTTGTTGACCTCAAAAAGGCTTTTGATACCATTGATCATACATACTTCTTAAAAAACTGAGTAAATACGGTATCAGAGGGGTGGCACATAAATGGGTTTCAAGCTATTTAAAAAATAGAAAGCAATATGTGCAGATAAATAATGTAAAATCTGAATCGCATTATATTCAGTGTGGAGTACCTCAAGGGTCAGTCCTCGGGCCAAAACTGTTTATTTTGTATATTAATGATTTTGTTCATGTATCCAAACTACTCAAATGTATTCTGTTCGCGGATGATACTACTTTATTTTACTGTGGGGAAGATAAAACACAGGTGTTGAATGTGGTTAGTAAAACATAAGTAAAAACTTGGTTTGATGTAAATAAATTTGTCATTGAATCTTGAAAAAACAAACTTCATGACATTCAGTAACAGAGGGAGAGACTCTGGTGCTTCAATTAATATAGATGGTATTGAAATTAATAGAGTAGGGGAAACCAAGTTCTTGGGTGTCATTCTGGATGAGAATTTGTCTTGGAAATCACATAGACATTACACAAAGGCAAAAATATCCAAAACAATAGCTCTGTTACACAAAGTAAAGGATTCATTGGATAACAGGGCATTGTACATTTTATATAACACCATGATTGTTCCATATCTGACCTACTGCATTGAAGTATGGGGAAATGCCTGTAAAACATATACTCAGTCAATTTTCATTTTGCAAAAAAGAGCCATAAGAATAATCACTGGAAAACAATATAGAGATCCAACAAATCCATTATTCCTTCAGTTAAAATTGTTGAAATTTAATGAATTAGTAGATTATAGTATTCTGCAAATTATGCTGAAAGCCCATAAAAAAAACTTTGCCAATCAATATTCAGAAAAGATAAAAGAAAAAAGAGAAAGCAAGTATAACTTAAAAGGAACAGAGATCTTTAAAAAAACAAGATTCAGAACTAAATTGATGGAACGTTGTGTTTCTGTAAAAGGAATCAATCTATGGAACAATCTGAACAAAGGAACTAAAGAATCCAAGTCAAACATTACATTTAAAAGAATAATTAAAGCCAGCATGTTAAGGAAATATAATGGAATATGTTAGCTATATTTGATTGTCATGCCATTGTAATTTTGTTGTTGGAATGGCATTAACCGAATTGTAACTTGGGAACTATTATATTTTATTATTTTATTATATTTATTTATTATATTTTTTGTTTACGTTGTTGTTGTTTTTTAAACTACGTTCTTTGTAAATTGATTTCTGGGGATAAAGGGGCAGACAAAATAAGATTAGTCTTCTTTCTGCTCCCTTTCATTCTAGATCGGAGAATGTTTGTATTTCTATTAAATTGTTTTGTTTTATTTTATAAATGAATGAAATAAAGAATAAGAATAAGAAAAAAAAGAGATACACTTCTGTTTTCACAGGAAATGTTGACGATAGTCGAGGACTGAAACGTTTGCTGCTGTTTTTAAAACACTTTGTGTCTTGTGGCTCACCAGCTCAGCTGAATTGTGCATGTATCTCCTCTGCTGTCCTCTCTTGGTTGTTTATTGTACCGACGCACCCGAGATAAACTTTTTTGTTGCCATAAGTAGGCGCAGATTCACAGCAGACATTAGATTCAATTACAAAAAACACACACACACGTACCACAGCCCAATCAAATAAAACTGATGACGTTCAAGCAGCTGAGGAAAATACCTGCTGTGACATTAGTGATGTGGGTGTGGCCACAGGTGCAGCACACTTTCAGGTTTTAATCCACAGATAGCTGTACTGCTCTCTGTCCTGTAGACGTGTGCAGAGGGCCCTCAACATGACCAGTCTCCAAGGTGCTGATCATGTCCCAGCTGTCCGTCCACACTCTCCGTAAGGATGCCTACCATATTTTCTTATTCATCTCAAGTGGTGTCTAATCAGACTTTTGTCACAGTCCAACAATAAATCTCAGTACAATATCACAGGTGAGGTGCTGATCGTCTGCTGTTGTCAACTGTACAGTACATGTCTGTTGTTAAGAGTATGTTTCATTCATCTGAGGGCCTCGTTTGTTCTGTCGTGTTGGTTTAAAATAAAAATGCAGATCAGAACATATTCCATGTCTGAAACTGCTGCGGTCAACAGTGTTATGTTGTGTTCACACCAAATGTGATGCAAATTTTCACGTCTTGTTACTCGCACAAGTTTGAATGCTAAAATATTTTGTTGTGACTCGCTTTATATGCATGAATAACTCACATTATACACACGTAAAATTGCTGAATCAATCAATGAACTTCCATCAGTGCACCCTCGGCATCATACACTGGACCTGGAGGATCTGAGTGCTGATTGGCTATCTTGGTGTGAATCAGTCGCGGAAGTTCAGATGACAGTAGACAATCAGCTTCGTGGGTGGAGAATTTAATTTATACGTCCATAATATGGCCTTCCTTCATATATCATTGATATAGGCTGTATAATGTTATAATTTTCATATAAAAGCTTATAACTTATGTGTGGGTGTGGCCGCGCCTATCGGGTCTGCTTCCATTGCATGCATAACAGGAGGCCGCGGAGACAGACCTGTAATCACCTCGGCTACTAGTATTTAAATAATTACACTTTAGCAAGGTTTACTTTCTTTTAATGATGAATATATATTATCATGCTCTGGTTTGTTGGCCAATACAATATGACACAAGTTAGCTGCCGGCTAAGCAAAGCTAACTTGTTTGTTGATTGTTTGGTCTGTCACGTAGGAGACAGGTCCAATACTAAAGCTGAAAGGGGGTATTTCACTGCCTTTTGTAGAGGAGTCAAACATACTTCATTCAGTAAGTCGATTCCCCTCCTGTGCTTGTATGCTGGGACGGGGACAGTAGTCCAGTTAAAAGGTCTAGTCAAGCTGTAACCGTAGCTCTGCTTAGCTTTGCATGTAAACGTACTGAGTGCTTAAACAGTATGAAGCCACTCCCACAGAGCCAGCTGTGATCGATTATACATAATTAAGTGATTAATATGTGGCTGCAAATACTTACATCAGTCAGAATATGGTCTAATAACAATTCTCCAACTCAGCCAGATTTACTCTGCTGCAACACAAGTCCACACTGACTCAAACTTACGTACATGAGCGGAGATCTGACGTGAGATTTGATCGTAGCCCCTGCTCACGCCTATATTGATAAATGCCGAGCTTTGCATGGAAACAACCTTACGCCCACTTTTGTGTCTAAGAATCTAACTGGAAGCTTGCCTGAGTATGTGCCCCTCCTTTAATGTAAACAACCACGTGTCATTGTCACAGTAATAAATCACTGAATCCTTAGATGACTCCAGCCTTGACATTTTTAGACATGTGACTCCATCAGTTCTTGTACAATGAAGGTTAAACTCCTGCTAGAAATCACAGAGTTACACCACTTCTTCTGCATCTCCATCCAATCTGACCTCCTAAACCTCCCCCAACCTCCCAACTCCAACCAACTCCCGCAGCATGTTTAACCTCAGCCCCCGCCCTCACACTGTACCTCCCCCACTGGCTGCTCATAACAAATTTAAGAGCTTCTTGCTGGTATGCACACAGCCTTCAACAGAGCTGCAGGCCACTCTGCATCTCTGAGCTCCAGCTCATCCTCTGCTCTCCACCATTACTAGAGTCTCACTGTGGTTGCACCACCCCCTCCACCCTTTCTCCCCTTCTTGCATCACATCCCCTCTCCCACATCGTTCTCCCCGACCGGCTCTAATATGATCCTGTGTTGCCTTCATCTTACCTCTGATTTCTGTGGCCAGCATGTCTCTATATACGACCGCTCACAGAGATATCATGCACATTCACAGCTGCTGTTTGTTACTGGTGATGGAATTTGTCACATCCTCATTATAAACTGGAACATCCCGTGTTACTGGTCATTAACTGGTTCTGTGCCCCAGTTCTGTGTTGAATACTAATTCTATGCAGATTATTTGTTGGTGTCCACGCTGGAAAGTCGACGATTTCCATATGCAGATCTCCTTGTTTTTGAGTAACTGTTGTCGGCCCACAATGCAACGCACAAAGGAAATGGAGCTCACAGCAGGAAAAATAAAAACTTGTGGCTGGTAATCGGCAAAAACACGACCTTGAGTTGAGATTGTTATATCAACTGTTGTTTACAAGGTCAGGAATGAACTGTCAGGCCTTATTTACCTTCTTCTTCTCTGAGTTTAATTAGCCGCAGTGTTCCAAGGTTATCGTACGGTTTGCATCCATCTGTGCATGTATTGCATCATTTCCTGTTGGACCAAAACAGTAAATATTTTTTCTATACTAACTGCACAAACAGTATACTATGACAATGTGACTATGGCTTAAATTAGAGGTCGAGCTCTTCATCATGTTGCTGGTCACGCCTCATCATATTCATCATGGTCATTTGTTTGTGATCTATGCTACGACCGCTCAAAATGTCGATTTCATTACAATTCTTCACCTCAATAAAACCATCTGCTAAAAACACTTTAAGCCCAGCTTAGACCAAAGATTCACGATGATGTTAGCATTTAGCCTTTTGAGTATCTGAGTATCACGTCCCACCTGAAACCTCTCTGTTTGCTGTTGCAGGGTTTCAAGAGACACAACACGCCTTACTTGGCTGATTCATTTCATACCTGTAATGGTTCTGAGCAAATAATAACATCACCAGTTCCTTGGAAGATACGGGGAAGTGCGCACACACACACACAATGGATTAGGTTTATATGATAAAACAATACACACACACACACATTCTGACTGGTATATTGTGTAACAGTGATGAGCTCAAACAGAAAAGTATGTTTCTGAATCATTTTGCCAACTCACTCACCAGCCAATCTCCAATGTAGTGTGTCTGTTTGAGAGTGTGGTACACCAAATAAATTAAAAGGGTCTCCTCTTCTTTTTTAAGAAACTGCTTTAAAAATCAGATACCTCATCTTGTAAAATGCTGTTAGTGTTTTTAGGTTATTGTGTTGAAAAAATGTTCTTCTTGGGAGAAATGTTTTCAACCTTCAGTGGTGAATGAAGCACCTCAAAGTACACATATCTTACCAGAGAACTACTTTAACAGAAGTTAAAGTCACCAATTAGAATATTACTCAAGTAATAGTCTTAAACTATCTCTTTTTTACTGTATCTAATGTATCTAAAGTCATTTTATCATATTAAATGCAATTAAATATTGGGAGTAAAAGTACAAGTAAAGGCAGCCGGTCAGAATTTGGAAATTTATGCAGTTTATTTCTTTGTAACCTGCAACCACCTTAAAAATGGAGCCTACAATTGGAGAAAAACAAGGTGTGTTTCACACCCTAAAGGATTTAAGAGCAAAATCTGGTTTTTCCTTCCCTCTCGTTCCTTCATTCGTTCATCTGTCCCTTCTTTCCTTCCTTTCATATTTTGTATTGGTAACAGAGATCCTCAGGGGAAATGTAGTGGAGTAGAAGTGAATGTTGACAGACATACAAAAACTCACAAAAAATACTTGAGTACTTTAGCAAAGTATTTTGTCTTTATTACATTACATTAGACCACTTCCTAATAGTAGTTCAAAATGAGAGAGTAGTAAACGGTTGTTAGAGATATTTATCACATGTTTGGGTACTTTTAATGCAGTCATAATTTAAAGAGGCAACAGATAGTATCTTTTCCTAAATATATCAATATGAAAATAATGTGTGTTGCACAGGGTAGTGGCCACAGTAAAATCAGACTATCAGCGTTAACATAGGTTACTTAGTGGCTTTGCAATCTTTGCAATAAGCTTCTGCCACCGGTGCCGAAAATTCGCAGAAAAAATCTGCTTTACGACAGGAAACGCGTCATGTATTGTGAAACTGGTCGGTCAGCCAATCAGGGCCTGGAGCTGGTCCTTATGAGGAGCTGGGCATGAGATAGTTGAGTCACGAGCACAATGGCAGACGGACAAAGTTTGGAGACAAGTGAAAAACGGCGTAGCAAAAGAAAAGGAGCTCCTCTGTGTGAGGAGGCAAAGAAGAGCAAAAAGGAGAGTGATAAAAGAAGAGGAACAACAAGAGTAAACCTCAGTCAGGCGTTCAAGAGATGGAGGGAGCTCCGTGACCAAAGAGGCTTCAAAAGCCATGTCCAGCTAGCTTTCTTTCTAATGGATCAGTAAGTAACACGGCTAAATGTTAGCTAGACCAGAGAGGACTGTACTGTACTGGCTGCTAGTTCATTCCTAGCTGGCCAGCATCGCAAACCGCCGCAACCAGGGAGCGAGTAGCGAGTGTTGGTCGGCTGACATCCTGGTTGCCATTCTACAGCAGCCCTCGGACAGTTCTCTTCTCACGGAGGCAGCTATCGACGGACATCGCCCAGCTAAGTTACACCCAGCTAAGTGAACACTGGACTTGTTTCCCATTCAAGCCAAGCTAAAAAAAAAAAATAGCGAATCCTATCTGTTGCCTCTTTAACTGCTCTATCAGCATAGTGAAAGAAAACCTTCTAAGCTTCAAAAAGTGTAAAGACAACAAGGTCTCTCTCCAAAGTCGTCGAAATCTGGTGCTTGGTCATTGATAGCTGTGCTTTCACTTAAGCATGATACGAAATGTTATTTTTAATGTTTCCAGGCAGGGTCGGTGGGAAACACAGTGGGACGGAAGCCTGACTAGGACAGGTGGGAGGGGTGCTGGATGGGTCAAACAACCACCAACTTTCACCTTGGAGTCCAGTGTTCGCTTCCTGTAAGACTGTAAAGCCAAACCCTGTTCTTATATTCTAAAACTTACCATGTGCTTTTGTTGCCTAAACTCAACCACGCATGTTTGTTGTTGAAAGAAAAAAAATGGCAATGCACAGTGTTGTACCGACGTGGTGCTTTTATTTTGAAAGAGACTGTATGCAAACTGTACATTCCCTGTGAAAACAGAAGTGTATTTTGAAAACTGACAGTGCATGTAACATTGGAGTTGAGAATAGAAGAAGAAGAAGAATAAAGGAAAAACCCACAGTGATGTTACTGCTCACACAAACGAGTCATGAGATGAAGTTACCATTAAACAGAAGGCGAGACAAGTGAAGTGTCATGGTCCTGGGTTTTATTCATCTTCTGTTGTCTTGTGGACTTTGTTTTCTGTATTCTTAATTCATGTTTAATCTGTTTCCTGTTTTATTTTTCAGATTCTCTCCTCAGGTCTCATGTTTTCTATCGCACCTGTCTACCATCAGTCTCGTTAGTCTTCCCTTCACACCTGTTCTGTGTTAGTCCTGTTCCCCTCCACACCTTTGTTGTCAGCCAATCTGCATTTCCATCCTTTTGCCCGTGTCCTCCTCCTCCAGCTGTGTCTCGTTCTTGTGATTAGATGTCAGTGCATGTATACCTGTGTGTTTCCCTTAGTTTGTTTTAGTTTGTCTGTGTTCATGAAGTTGTTCCCTGCTCCGGTTCCTGCCTAAAGTCATCCATGTGTTTATCGTAGTGTTGCAGTTGACTTTCAGTTAATTTTGGGTCTCCTGTCTTTTGTTTTTTATCAGCTCAATTAACGCTCACCTTTTGTTTCAACGCCATCTGCGTTTGTGTCCTTTTCTGAACTGATACATGACAGACGTCACCTCAATTGCCAAAACAAAGTCAAACACCGCCTCTTTCCCAACAGATGGAATTCGTACAACATAATGTAGGCTACACATGCATACTGCTGGGCAGGCTGTATCAAAACCAAAGCAGAAAATTTACACCACTCATCTCTTAACTCTCTTCAGTACTGTCTGGCATTATGAGACACACATTTCATATGCTAAGACTTTTTTTTTGCTACAAGTACAATGATTATTTGTGATATTTATGAGCCTCAATACACTTAGTAGGTACTACATTTAATGTGTATATAACATGTGAGTTGTATAGATGTTTGCTTGCTCTCCAATACAACAGAACTAGATGACACTCAGCTTGTGGTGCTCAAAGTGCCAAAAAAATGCATCTGAAAAACTCAATCTCCTTCCAGAAATCAAGACCCAGTTACTTAAGATAATCCACAGACATTGTGAGCTGTTTGTGAAGGAGCTATTTTCTTTCTACCAAACCACACCCACCACTCTCATCACCCTGGGTGATATACTTTGAGCTGCACGGTGCTGGGCTGTGAGCACAGGTCTCACTAGAGGACGTGGGGCCCTCATGCCACCCTCATGGTGTCTGTTTCTGACGGTGTGGTCAGAAACATGCACACCAGTAGCCTGCTGGAGGTCATGTCGTAGGGCTCTGGCAGTGCTCCTCCTGTTCCTCCTCACACAAAGGAGCAGATACTGGTCCTGCTGCTGGGTTGATGCCCTTCTACGGCCCTGTCCAGCTCTCCTCGTGTAACCGCCGGCCTCCTTGTATCTCCTCCACGCTCTTGAGACTGTGCTGGGCGACACAGCAAACCTTCTCATTCTGGAGGAGCTGGACTACCTGTGCAGCCTGATTGTGCTGCAGGTACAGCCTCATGCTGCCAGTAGTGACAAGGACACTAGCAGAAGACCAGACTAGAGACGAGTCAGTCAGGAAGGATAAGGAGAGAGCAGCTGTCTGTGGACACCACATGTAAAACGTTGTTTTGGGGGTTCTTTCTCTTTTGCCTCTCCATTGCACCTGTTGTCACTTTGATTTGCACCAAAGCAGCTGAAACTGAGTCACAATCACTTGTGCATCCTAAATGGACACATTGATATCCCTGAAGTTTCACTGACTTGGTGTTACACTGTGAACATTAAGTGTTCCCTTAATGTTTTTGGAGGGATGAAACTAAGTACATTTACTCAAGTACTGTGCTTATGTTCACTTCTGAAGCTCTTGTGCTCACTAATTCAGATGTCCACTATATTTCAGGGGGAACTATTGTACCTGTAACCCCACTGCATTTACTGGACAGCACTGGTTACATGTTGCTTTACTGAATAAGATCTTACACACTAAATACACAAGAACATTTTATTGTTTTATAAGTATAGATAAATAAATTCCATGTATTTTTATCTGAAGGGTCATTTGTTCCTCAATAGAAAGTGAACTGTGCTACGTGTGCGCAACATCTGGACTGGACTATAGTGTACTCACAACATTTTTTTTTTTAAACAGACCTGCGGCTCCAGCCTGTTTCTGAGCTTAGAGAGACACCTGGTGGTGACAGACACAGAGACAGCGACAGAGACCTCCGTACAGCATATCTCACTGGAGTATTCTTCATGCACTCACAGCTAATGGATTCACTGCTCCCTGTAGACACCGTGTTCACGACTCTCTGTGGAGCCATTCATGTGACACTCACATTTGTACATCGTTATATATTTATTTGACATATTTCAACTGTTTTTAAAATATATTCCTGACATGTGCCATTATATATATATATATATATATATATGTATGTATGTATGTATGTGTGTGTGTGTGTGTGTGTGTGTGTGTGTGTGTGTGTGTGTGTGTGTAATTATCATATAAACCATGTTTTAATCATTGTTAGTGTTTCTCATGTTTGTACATATCGTTTAGTTGACTCAGTGTGGATGTTAGTGTGACTGTAAATAAAAAAATATCACTTTATTTCATATATTTTCACTCGACATGTTGTGGAATTTAAAATGTTGGTTAAATACACCAGAATTGTTCCGCATTCATATTCAATATGTGTATTTAATGGCTATTTTTTACTGTAATTTAGACCATTTGGGAACATTTCAGTTTCATATTATATTGAGTTACATTATATTTTTAATTGTGATTGATTTATTTTCTTATTTGTGTCATGCACACTTACATGAGCCCAAAGCTTGTGGATTTACAAGACACCACACAATGATGTTGTCGTAACAATCCAAAGTACATGTTCTTTAACTGCTCAGTCCAGAAACAAATACTCTACCTCCTATTTCAGAAACGGCAAAGAAATTCAACCACAAAACATGTTGCCTTTCTGAAACTAAATTTAAATTTTCAGGATCATCCAACCAAAAGAAATCAACACAGATAGAGGTCATTCCTTATGTCTTCATATACTGTACTATATATTATATTTATTCAGTATATATAATGCACATAACTGTACATATTTCTCGTTATTCCTATTCTTGTTTTTTTCTATTGATGTGTATATTGTAGGAACATTATCGCATAATACATATTTTTATATTTATATTTTTACCCTTACAGAGTCAGCACAGTGAACATATTTTTATTCTTAATATCTGAAGTGCTGGTGTTAAACATTGTCGCATAATGCATATTTTTATTTCTATTTCTATTTTATTACTTTATATTTACATACTCCTATTTCATACTCTCAGTCTTACCTCTTATAATTCTCTTCTCTTTACATCAGAGCGACTGTAACGAATCCCGGGGATCAATAATAATAAATATATTGCTGATATTCATGGTGTTGTGTCATTTAAATATTAAAGGATTAAAGGAATGGATGGATTTTTGTGTCATCTCATCTAAAAATGTGTAATAAATTAATATGTTATAATGAAGAACTTTATTGAACACACTGCAAAATCAGATTATAAATTTTATATCAGCATTACAATACTTTTTTTTTTTTTTTTTTTTTTTTTTACATAGCATCTGTATCAAACAACAAACAGAAAGCAGACTGAATCAATAGATTTAAAGGCATTCTCTGTCAACCCAGTACTTTTTTATTCTGATAGTTCACTTGCATCTCTCTCCTCCTCCTGCAAGTATTGTGTGATATTGCCTCATGCACTTGAAAGGCCTACGACTGCTAGGAGAGATACCAAGAGATTTCTCTCACACACACACATACACACACACTCAAACACAGGCACACGCACCCTCCGCGAGCTGGGAGATGAGATAGGCAACTTATGTTGTCTGTTGACTGCCGGAGCTTGATATGGCTCCGCTCAGCCCCGGGGCTCGATCACAGTGCAGGAACAAAGTAGTGAAATATTGGAAAACACAACATGAGAAGTGCCGATTAGTGTTTCTCAGCTAAACATATTTTCCTTTATTGTGTGGCTGTTTGGAGCAGCTCCACTCAATCCTGGCTCCTGAAGCTAAAAGGAGAAACAGGTTTTGTTGCAGAGTGGTCAGGTGTCAATCAAAGCCCGCTGTGTGCCTCGTGCTGCCGTCCTGTGGTGAATCCTGGGAAATAACCTGGACTCTGACTGCATTGCAGCCAAAAAAGAGGGCTGGAACCAGCAGTTACGGGGCAGGGCGCAGACTGGGTGGGAGGGGCGGAGTGGGTTTATTCTGCATCTGTCTCTATCTCTTAATCCCACCCTCTTCTTATTCTCTGTGAGCTGATCTGGGTGCAGTTCATGGAATTTGGACAGCTGTTGCAAGGCGTTTGAATGGCTGCAGGATGAGTGCATAATGAGCAGCATGCAGTGAAAAACAGTCCAAAGGCAGAGATCAATGATACTACATAACTGGTTTATTTGGCTGTAATTTACCTGATGTATAATTTCCTGACATTGACATCGATTATTAAAAGGACCTGAATTTCAGATACATCAAATTGATCAATTGAAAACAAAATTCCCATGAAGTCGTACCGTTACCCAACAACGATTTATTGTTGCGTCAACAGGTGATTGTTTGTTCGCAAAATACAGCCGAGAGAGAAGAGAAGAGAAGAGAAAGGAAAAAAGCCAGTGAATGTTTCTGCGTTCCTCAGAGCGGAAAACCAAAAACCTGAGCATGAATCACACTGGCGGCGGCGGCGGCGGAGGGGGGAGAAAGTCGCCAGCTGATGAGAGGAATAAAGTCAACTCAGTTAAATTGACGCGGTGGAGATCTTGAAGCCATGCAGTTAACAGAATATTGCCTTCAAATAACACTCGCACATGCTTTTTCCAAAATCAAACATGCATTGGGTATTTCAGGTGGGGTAAAGAAGTGTAAATACTCGACAGTTTTAGCAATACAAATTCTCTAAATGTTTCTGATAATGAATATTTGTAGAGCATGTTACACACTTTGTCCAGCAATCCCTTTATTCAGTTGATTGTTTAAAGCAAATGATAAATGAACATTATTAAGTAAAAATAAAATATAAAATAAAATATATATTTAGCATGGATCTGCCTCGATGCTGCCGATGTGTGTGTGTGTGTGTCACAAAAACCACAAGCAAATTCCATCACTACTACTAATTCAAAGAGCATTTTGTAAACGATCAATCATTGCAAGCGCAAACTCGGTCATCACAAGGCTGTGAGTGCAGTTCGGATCACAGTGGTCACGGACAAGTTCAGCATCTCCTCTAGGAGCCACCTCACTAAGGCTTGTTAAAGTTTAGTCACCCATTTGGAAACTTCTTTTTTTTTTTCTTTAGGAAAGGTGTGTTTGTGTTCGACCATCCTCTGGAAACAATTATATGTTGTTTTTGTTTTTCTCTTTTTTAGAAAAGAACTACCAAAATCATGCAACTACCATTTCATTCCTGTGAGACAAAAACCAGTTGGTGCTCTTGACTTGATTTTTCTCTTGGTGCTGGTCGGGGAGGTTCGGAGGTGAGGTCAGCGTGGGCGTTTTAGGCACTGCCATCCTGTTTGAGCCGCTGACTGCGAGCCTTGTAGACCTCAATCAGTAAATCTTTGACGTACTGGATCTCGCGCTCCACCGACTCCGCCTTGTCACGAAGCTCCCGGTTCTGCCCCTCGAGGCCATGCAGCTCCTCCTCCAGAGAGTCCAGCTCCGCCCTCTTACGCAGCCTGTACCTGCAACAGAGGGGGAAGCGTTTGGTTGGTCTCACGGGTTGTTTTTTTTGTTTTTTTTTGCTGCCTTGCATCTTTATTAATGAGTCAAGTGAGCGTGACCTTTGAGCTACATCGGGAGGATTACTCACGCAGCTCAGACATCCCTCCCCCAAGGTAACATGATGTGCTGTTTATTTCACTTCATGACTGATCAGTTCTCCCCAACTTCCCACTTTCACCCACAAACATTACAGAGACTTTTTACAGCATTCAACACAGACGTGAAGGAGTGAAACTCACACACAGGCAAACCAGACTTATAGAAAGGGTTAGGTGGGGCTGAATTTGGCAGGCAGTGAGGGACTTTCCATTTCCCTCCTACACTCTGCAGGACATTTTTAAAGCAGTGGGGTGGCTGGTTTACGTAACACTCCTGCCATGTTCAAGTTTTAAAGTGAAACAACAAAATAATCAAGTATTATGAACTGACTGACGAGTTTAAAACACAAGAATATAATATTTAACGACCTCTGCAGCCACTTTAGTGAAGTCATAACAGACTCCAGGAGACATTTTTACATGTTTATGAAGCAGCTTTTTAAAAAGACAGTAAGACAAAGGAAGGAGATGAGAATTAATTTGACTAATTGTTTACCTGTGTGCAGCAGTTTTGTTCTGGTCTCTCTTCTTCTGCTTCCTCTCTCCACTGCTGCCTTCCAGAGAAGGGGCGCCCATCACCAGAGCTGGTTTGAGGGAGCAGGGCTCATCCTTTAGCCTCTGGGTGGGGCGGTGGATTGGGGCGCCCATCAGCGTCCCCTCGCCGTCCCCTCTGGACAGACATTCGTAGCTTTGGTCTGCAAGGCATTCTGGATAGAGGTAGTGGCCATGTTGGGGCTCTACAGCCTGTGCTTGTGACGGCTGATCTAGGTCACCTATAAAGCTATGGTAAGGCTCTGTGCTGGCCATGGACTGGTGGAAGTAGCCGTCACCGGCCACCATTGTCTCTTGGGGGATACTCCCAGAAAGTCCTCCATCTTTACTGCAGTGCAAGACCTCGAGCCCCGTGCTGTCGTAACTTACATTGACCTTCACGTTGTGCATCAACTGTCCCTCTCGCTTGTGGTGGCTGTCGTACGAGCCACCCAGACAAAAACCTCGGGCAATCTCTTCGCTGCAAAACATTCCTTCTGAAAAACAATAACTCTCCTCTTCCTTCAACGATAAAGCACATTCTCTCACCTTCTTGACGCTCCCGAGGCTGTTCTTGCTCACTGTCTTCAGTGTGGAGTAGTGGTTCACAGACAACTCTGTGCTTCCTGAGTAACTTCCCCTCGAGCCCCACGTATCAAGTCCAACTTCCTCCCCGACTTTCACCGCCTCACTGAGGATTCTTCGCCCGTTGTTGTGGTGGTAGCGGTGATGGTAGTTGTACGGAGCGGGTCGCGCGATTTTGGTTCTGCCGATGGGACCGCCACAAAAGCTGGCCAGGTCCAGTTCCCCTGTTGCCAAGGTAACAACCACAGGGCTGGTTTCTGATTGGCTGGTCCCATACGAGCCATAGGGTAACTGATAATAAGACTGGGAGCCCATGGCTTGAGCACCCTTGTCACATTTTGAGGATTTCTCCAACTTGTTTGTTGTGGATGTGGACTCGGAGCGGAAGTAGTCCTCCAGCTGAGCCAGCTCCTCCTGCAGTAGAGAGGTCATGACCTCCAGATCCGAGGGCACCTTGACATCTTGTTCTAACGGCGAGGGTGGAAGGGATGAGCTGGGAGAAGACTCGGTCGTCGACACAAATGAAGACAAATCAACTTTTTCCGTCATCCAATCTGAGTGACCATCACCTATGAAAAATTAAAAAAATAATGATTATAAAAATCATAGAATCAGCAAAGCAATCCAATATTTTCATTCAGCTGTTGGTGCAGAATAACTGAAATACAAAAACTACAATTCAGGAAAAAAATCTTAAAATCACGCAAGGTAGAGAGGATAAATGTCAAAAAAAAAAAAAAAGAGGAAAAACTGAAGCTTAAAATGAAGCAATACATCCGAGAAATCCAAGTGAACAACTAACCGATCATCTGAAAATGATTGAACAGCATCGTCTGCATTCGATAAATATCCACTTAGCTGTACTCACTGTACGACATTAGCCCCGTGCTGCACTGCGGCTCCGACCTCGGGATGTGGAAAAATAAAAAAGCGTCTTGGCAAAACTCACCAATTAAGTGCTGCCTCTCCGCTGGCTCCGCCCCCGACCTGGGCCGTGATTGGCTGTGGCTAGCCTGTCGGAGAGGGGGAGCGCCGAGCTCGCCTGTGGAAATGGGAGGAATTTTCCTGCGAAGGATCGATGCCGCCATTGTGTCGTCTGCGTCGATTAAATTGTTCAAAAGCACAAACCGTGCACTGGGTGGATGAAAGAATTGTGGAAACACCTGAAGACCTGCGGGGAGGAATTAGGAAAATTAACTAATTTAGCTAATTTTTTTGAGCTTTTAAACTCCTCTAAAGCATTTAATAATTCCCCAAAATCTTTTAAAAAATTATTTAAATAAAAATGCAGATTAAAAAATATAATTAGAATTAATATTTAAAAAATAAAAGTACAAAATAAAATTATTTTTAAATCCACATTTTATACCCTAAAGCATCTAATAATTCCTCAAATTTAAAAAAAAAATTAAATAAAAATACAGATTAAAACAACACAGTTAGAATATTTAAAAAATAAAAACACAAAATAAAATTTTAAAAGTTAATGAGCTCAAATTAACTCTTTAATTCTCTATCCATCTGTGACCTCATGCTGTGAGCCATTATTGATTTGTGTCAAAACTGTGTAATAATTAAGCAATAATATGAACTTGACAAACAATAAATCATGGGAAAAATAATAGGAGAAAAAAATAGAAAATATAATAACATAAACTAAATGAGATATTTAAAGACTTCACACAAACAAAGACATTTTTAAAGTTGTTTTCTTGAATGTAACTTAAAGTTGCGGACTAGAAATTGCATCAAGAAACATAAATTAAATAAATTCACCTTTTTAAAAGTAACTTTAATGTGGTTACTTTAAAATAGTACTAATGTTTAAAATGACTTGCACTGAAAGTTAAATTCAGAATTCAAGATGATATTAGTTTAAACAAAGTGCAAACAGGTTTGTTGGTTAAATAAAGACATTATAGTCTGAACTTTCCCCCAAAGCTCTCAGCCAGTTTACTCACCCCATAGTTTCTGAATAGTCTTGTGGTGCGTTGCGGGAGCAAAGCACGCGGAGCTGGACGGTGAGGACGGAGACAGCCACTGTTTAAAAAGCCATATTTTCCCTTTTCATACTCAGGGACTCTTCATCAAGCGCTATTTCCACGAACAGACTTGCAGACAGAAAGTTTTTAAATCCGCTACTTCTGCAACTCCTAATGCCCGGACCTGATCACAGCAGACGAGATTAGTGCGCAGTTTACAGAGTTCACCCGGCCGTTACGTCATGAACCTGGGGACTTTCCCATTATCCAGAGACCTGCGCCTGTGTGTGTGTGTGTGTGTGTGTGTGTGTGTGTGTGTGTGTGTGTGTGTGTGTGTGTGTGTGTGAGCTGCACACACTCCTCCAGCCTCTCTCCTCCTATTTAACCTATTAGAAACACTTTAACTACATGTAATCTGATTTCACTGAGCCAGTTTTTACTTTATTCTAATTAAACACTGATGGAAAAAATAAATGACATGCGCTTAAAAAGTGTAAACAGCAGTTGTGCTTTGTTTGGCTGCTGAAGAAACTGCTTACATCATTTTATCATTAAAAACTAAAATATAAATGAGTGCAAGAAGTCTTTAACAGATAAAACGTGTCCCTGCCTCACAGCTGAGTTGAAATAACACGACATAAAGTTGAATAAAGACAAAAGCGCATGTACAAACAGGCGGTGAGGAGGGATGGAGGCAGTGCAGCAGACGGCACAGCCACGCACTAGTTTCCGCAGCGCCGCAGCGGAAGGACACCGTGTTGCAGTTCGAAGGTGTAACTTTAGTTGCAGCCCTGTTGCATCAGATCCGCAGGGGATTCGCTGAGCGCTGTAACAATGTGGCCACACCATTGGTTTATCTGGGGGAACTTTTTTATTTCTATTGGCCTGCCATCGCTCTTCCACTGATTGCTAATCATTACACATTAACACCAGACTGGGACCAGTTCACTGTGGATTATAACCAGTGATGATGTGTGGTGAGGAGCGAACCGTGACCTCCGGCTGGGATCAGAAACACACCAACACACACTTTAATTCAATTATGATCTGAGCTGTGTTTAGTTTCTGTGTGCTCCCTTAATTTAACATCACTTCCTTTAGTGTGGTGGATTTACTTTAAAAAATATTCCCAGTGTGAATTAAAACTTGATTATTTTCAAGTTAAACCCACTTAAAGTTGCTTTATGTGACTTTTTATTTCAATTCAATAGAATTTTATTTATCCTGAAGGAAATTCTTGTGCCAGAGGACGCTTCAAGTTACAGTAACCACAATTTAAACGATTCACAACCAGTGCCCAGCGCCAGGGTCACTCACTGGGCCCAGTTATAGAACAACAGAGTGTTAAATATCTGTCAACATGTGTGTTTTCAAGGAGCAAAAGCAAAACCAGTGCCTATAGAGTTACAGTAGGAGTAAGATGAAAACAAGAGTTAATAAAGAATAAAGAAAAGCAGACTGCTCCTGATAATCAGTGTTATATTGAATATGATTTATCAGTGAGAAGTAGTTAGTTTTTGGAGAGGTAATAAAGTTCACCACTTTATTTACTGCACTTTTATTTATTAACTTGTTTATTTGACATTATGGGGGTTCAGTTTAAAGTGTGCAGTCTCAAAATGGAGGGCAATATGATTATTGTCTTGTGTATTTTCATGTAGTTTTCACCCAGTGTCATTTTAGAGGCCTTATTGTTTTTAGTGTGAAGGTTTTCTATTTGCTTTTCACTCTGTTCATGCACAAATATTCCCACAGGTTTAATTACTGGTGCAACCTGCAAGATTTGGAAATGTATTTTTTTTGTGAATTAAGCATTTATTCATAAGAACGTACCGATCTGATGTAAACAGTTTGGGGTGCGTTCATGACTAACACTATACTGTGTTTTTAGTTTGACTTTATCATTTCTCTGTGTAAAGATTGTCACATACATTGATGTGTGTTGTTCATGTCTTCCCTCTGCACATGGGCAACATGACTGATTACACAGCCTCTCTTATTGAAGAGGGCTTCTCTCTGTCACAAAAGTATTTGCCTGACGAAGGTCTCGCACCATTAAAATGATTTTTCTTAGGAAGTTAGACAGTGTGCAGGAGTTCTTCTACAAGTTGTGTTCTCCTTCGCACCCGTTTGGAAATAGATGAGTGAATTATTCTTTTATTTGACTGTAACAAAACACTGCTTTATATGTGAAATACAAAGTAGATGCAGTGCAGACAGGTTTCTAGCCACAGTTAGTTTGCAACCTCTGTCCCTGGTTAGGCTTTTAGAATTAAAACAGGAAGTTCAGGACTGCTGAGCTTGGAATTAAACAATATATCATATACAATAAAATACAGACACAGGCTGAGTGACAGTTGAAACCAAAATATGGAGACACAAAAACATTTGTGAAGCTTATAATTGGTTTTTAACAAACCCCTGGTTTTAACACATCTGAGGAGAACTGCATCCTCCTACTCTGCACCTCAGACATGGAACAATCTTCAAAAAGATTCAGAATTAGAAACACGTCTATCCATTGATGAGGGCATCATAAAGAACGTGGTGACAGACGTGCTTATTTTTCCTTCAGAGGCCACTATGTTTGAATAGTTGCTGTTTTATTGTGGATTCTTGTATTATATGTTGTATTTGTTGCATTTTAAATGTTCTCTGATTGGCTGCTACCTCGGCCAGGTCTCTCTTGTAAAAGAGATTTTCAATCTTAATGGGACTTCCTGGTTAAATAAAAATATAAATAAAAATATTAATATTCCAGACATAAATGGATGGGTGATCACACACAGCATCATGTAAGTCAGTTCCTGTTCAAGTGTTAAAAATCTAAAGCGTTGTTTTTAAAAACAATTTTGTGAAATTATAAGAAATATAGGCATCATGACCTCACTGCGTGGGTCGCTGAGCTGAGAAGAAACTTACGTTTTTTCAATAGATTTTATGAGATATAATTTCTAATGCTATGGTTAGATACATAGTGCATTTGAAAAGACAGATGTTTAAATTTAAGATACACTTTATTAGACCCCATGGATACATTCCACCTCTGTATCCAAACTATGTAGGAGCGTGTTTTTACCAAACATATATTTTTCCAGAGCATTCATGTCTTTCATGGAGTGTAGAGATGTGGAAATGTGCAAACACAGGCATAAATACACACATATTTGAATCTGTAAATAACATCAGAAGTAAACATGTAGAGAGGTTATACCAACAGGGGCGTAGCACCAAATTCTGGGGACTGTGCATCAGCAGTCTGGGCCCCCTTGCCTCTCCTCTCTTGATCCATGTCTCTTTCTCGCACCCTTTTGAAATGTTTCTTCAAAGTCTGTTTGCTTTCTCTTTCTTTATTGAAATCCTGATTTTGTGGCGGACTAAACCATTCTGTGTATTACAGGGGTGAGAGGAGCCTCAGGAAGTGTCCACTATTTTTTATACAAATTTCAGTCTTTGAACAGATTTTATTCAGCCACTTTAATTTAGTATTTTTAATTAAAATAACTGCAAACTAAACCAAACTTTTCATCAGTACATAGTTCAATAAACTGATTAATTTCTCACCCTCTGTGATATTGTTGTCAGATACGCAGTGATGATTTCTGGGTAATATATATGTTGATGTCGTCCAATATCAAGTCTCTATTTGTGTCAAGATAATACATGAACGATAGCGTGCACTGGGGACGGTCGTAACTTCCGTATGGGACTGACAGGAAGGGACAGGTACTTGATCAGCTTATCAGAGTTTATTGAGCTTTATTCACATACAGGCCACAAACACAGAGTATAAAACATGTCCTCAACAATACGGTTAAGCTGTGCAGTAAAACACTTTATTAACTGACAGCCACTCACAATGTATGCGACAAAGTGTTGATCGGAGTCAGGAAGCATCAAACGATGCCACCAGCTACATTATCTGATACTGGATCAGCAACTTGCACTAAATACTCTCATCCTTTCACAGATTGATTGCCGCCAGATAAAAAAGGATTTAACAAACTCCAGCTACTGTAGAACAAACCTTGCTCTCCAGTGTCCGCGTGGCGCTAACATCAACAGCACACACCTCCATCATAACTGGCTAAAAGTTAAGGACAGGATGACAGCTGTGCTCTTACCTTCAGCATATCACTGCACTCAAAACACAATTTTGAATCATACGCTGTAAAATATTTGACTATAAATTTAATAAGAATAAAAATAAATTTTATTTACGACACTCAAGGTCACCTTACAGGCAAAGATAAAGAAGATAACAACAGATTTAAAAACAAAATTACATAACATAAAATAAATAAATAATAAAATATTAATTGTAACATAACAACAAATAAATATTCAGCAAAACAAGTTTACAGTGAATAAAATTCAGTGTTAATAGTGGATATGTGTGGGCTGGACAAACTGAAAAGGCTTTTTGAAAGAGATGAGTTTTGAGGCGGGATGTGAAAGTGCTTGAGAGAGTTGATGTTACGAATGTTTGGTTGACGGGAGTTCCAGAGGCGTGAGGCAGAGCAGCTGAAGGCTGGTGGTCAGGCTGGATGGCGGCGGGGCAGGGAGGTGGATGGAAGAGGAAGACCTTTACAGTAAATTACCGGCCACTAATTGCATCACTTTCACAGTAAATTGCTGTATCACTTTTACAGTAAATTATTGTGTAACGACAGCTGTGTCCAGTGATCTCACAGTAGCTATGCCTGCATATTACGGTGATTTAGCAGTGAAATTACTATATGCAACTGTAACTTCACAGTTTATGTGTATTTGATTACTGGGATTTAGCCATATGCTCCCGTAGAATTACTGTATTTCACTGTATTCTCACAGTTGAACTACTTCTGTAAAACTATTATATTTACCTGCAAGAACTTCCCAATAAAACTCTGAATTTGGTTAAATATCACAGTAAAGGCCTGTGAGGTGATAGTAATGTAATGGACTGTGAAATATTACAGCTACAGGTCAGGTTTTACTGTCTGAGACAAACACTAATTTTCCCAAACTCACAGTGGCATATGGAGCAATGACATTATGGAATTATTTATCATTGTTACTGATTAAGTAAACACAAGAAACAATGTTTAAAAAGCAAATAAGGAAACAGCTTGGAGCATCATGTTTGTACAGAGCTGTGCCTTTGGGGATTTGTAGTTTTTGCTGCAAACTGTACGGGAGAAGTTACTAAAGATTTTTATTCATATCACTTGTCATATTAATTAATGTTGTTTTCTAATATATGTCACGTGTTTGCTGTTTGTGTTGACAGTCATGTCTAATTTATGTTTTCAGATGTGTTACTTGAGGTTGTTTATGATTTTTAATACCGTGAAACTCCAATTAAATGCCCAGTCTCAATTACTAGCCCAGTGTGGCTTCACATTTTGACAAATAAAGGTCTGTCTCAATTAGAGGCCTGGTCTGGTTGCAAAGCAGTTCTTTTGATGTATAAAAGCGGGTTGTTGGCGACCTCAAATTATGTGTCCACTCCTCGATTACACTGTAAATTATTCATATTCCTGTGCTGCACTGACTTTTGGAGCTACATCAAATGAATCATTCATAATTGACATATTAAAGTCATATTCACTCTGGTTTAATTTAACAATTTCACTGTATTTCCTGATCTTTGCTGAGCAACACTTTTGTATGAATGAAATTAAAGTCCTGTCCCAAATACAGGCCTGTTGATATCTGTAAGCAAATAGTAGCCCGGGCTGCTAATTGAAGTTTAATAGTACGTGTCTTTAAACGGGTTGATTTGTGTGGACTGTAACGTTTAATGCATGTTTTTAAAGGTGGACCCTGGGACAGCTAATGGGGATCCTAACAGATTTACAAATAAACAGCAGAGCAGAGAGCGTCCTCACCTACAGCTGCACGTCTGCACATGGAGCCTGAGACACTGTGGTCTTGTTAATGATAACAAATAAATAATAGGGGCTGATTTGATTTTAACACTTGATTTGTACCCTAAATACACATTTAATAAATGGTTTATGGCACACTAATGTAGTTGTAAGCAGATGTGTGTTTATCAGTGCATCTCTTTTCATGGACACCCATAAGCGGAAGCTGCTGTATAAACAGAGAGTAAATGATGATATAGTAAAACACACTTTTAATGATATTAAATATGTCTTAATAGGAGACAATGTAATATTGACAAATACTTTAACAACTTAAAATGTCCTCAGTAATGCTTATAACTACATTATAGTGTGTGTGTTATAAACCATTTATTAAATGTTAATGTACTGCTTATTTATGCCTATTAATAAACACACTAATTAAACTAATTAAAATTAGTTAAACTGTTCAGATCCCCTGTCCGTTCCAATGGATGTAACTCTTCTAGGATGTCTACATCTATGATTACTGTCATCGATGGGATGTCTGTCAGCCAATCACAGTGTTCCACATCATCTAAAGTGGACTGCAGTGGAGCCACGCCCCCTTTTTATAACAAGCATGGCCGACCATGAAGCAAGGAGGAAGCGTAAGGCAGTCTTTTAATCATATTCTGAGAGCACATAATTTGTGTTTAAACTGTGTTTAAGGTAAACACGAGATGTTATATTACTTATATGTCAAAATATTATATGAAATATTTAGCTTTATTTAGGATATTTTCAAAAATATCCGTATGCATCTGAGTGTCACAGGAAAATGTGGGAATACAGTTCTGACTTGATTTTCTAATGATGCAATCAGTTTATTTTATTGATTATGTACACAGAATAATCATCTGAGGAAATTTTAATTACATTGTTTTTCTGGAGATACATCTGTAATACTCCAGAAATTACAAATATTTTGAGTCGTGATGACCAAAAAAATGCAAAATATATATACAGTGTGTTTTAAGGCATTATTTTATTCACTGATATGATTTTAACCACGCAAAATAAATAAATAATCTCATTTTCTTTGTTGAAAAAAGGCCTGTTAAGACCATTTAATGTCATTTTACTATTACGTGATTTCTGCCTCGAGATTCTTTGTCCACTGGAATAGAGAGAACAAAACAAACACAAAATTAATCAAGTATCTTTATCATAAAAAAGCTCTTGCTGTTGATTTATGAGTGCATTTAGAGTAGAAATCCATCATTACAATATTTGTGTGTGTGTTTGGCACATCAGTGGGTTCTGACTGGGTTAATATACGTTAACATCTATAACTCCTCCTGTGGACACACATCAGTGGAGGCTGCTGGATGAACAGAGAGTAAAACACTTAAATTAAATATGTCTTTACAGGAGCTGTTTTAATGCTGACAAATACTACACCATAATAACAACTTAAAATGCCCTTATATATGTTTATCACTACATTACAGTGTTTTATAATCCATTAATTAAATGTGTATTCACTGCGTGTTGAAGTGTTTCCCATAATAGAATTATAATCACTCCAAGTATGAAAAGCTGGAATCGTGTGTGTTACAGCTGCATGTAATTCTGTCACACACAGAGTGCGCTTCAGCGAACACACACACACACAAACACACACACTCTGATTATAATAAATCTCTCGTCTGTCACAACATCATTACCATTTAACCATTTAACCATTTCACAGGCGGCTCAGAGCAGGATCTTCATTTAATCATGAGCTTTAATGAAGCGCAGGAAAACAAGGAACAACTGCAACGACTGCACAAATAAAAAAATGTACAGACGTGTGAGTTAATCACACACGAGACGCAGATGTTTTTACAAAATTATAATATAGGCAAGTGTGACTTTGAGCTGCTGGAGGACAAACTTTGATCTTCAATTGACTGATGACGATGATGATGATGATGGTGAAGTTTGCAGACGGTGGCTGTAAAACTGCTGCTCTCCTCTGACAGCAATCTCAACAACTGAAGTGTGTGTGCGTGTGTGTGTGTCTTCTAAAATGAGTCTGATAATAAGTTAAGCACAGCCTCATGTTTGAGATCCATCTGTAGAGTGATAATGAATGTGTGTTTTCTACCTCACCAGGTGACAGTCTGTAATCACATGTATTTAATGTCTCTGTCCTCAGGCTGTCACTCTGCTCCTGCTCCTTGTGTCTGACCTTTGCAGGCTGTGTGTGTGTATGTGTGTGTGTGTGTGTGTGTGGCATGACGGGTGCTGTGACAGCTACTGTAGGATGTGTGGAGGTCGGACAGGCTGGCCCTCATTAGTAAAACCAGTACGACTCTGCATGGCTCCCTGGCTGGAGCTCCTCTGCCTATCCTCTGCCTCCCCGGCAAACCAAAAGCTGATTGAAGCAGCCAGGTCTTCTTGTTGCTATAGTAATAGGCAACACTGGCTCACCCCTCTCTCGAAAACATGTTTTTGGCACCCCTGTAGCCGTGGGTTTTTGCGGCCTCCCCCTCGGAGCTCCTACACCCCCATTGTTTACAGTGCTCGTCTTGCTATTTTTGCAGACGGTGCAGTTTTTTATTATGCATGATGCACCTCTTTAGTCGCGCATGAATTTGTAATCATCCGAGGTCGCGGGGATCAGGAAAAGTTGTTCCTGATGTGTGCAATGCCCCTGCAAGAATTTTATATTTCATCTGTTTTATAACCTCTAACAAATCACTTATTGAAATTAGTTGTGAGCGTATCAACAACACGTTTTATTCATGCGTTACAGTGTTTTTCTGTCAAAGTTTTCAACAGAAACTTTGACATTTAAGAGTCCTTGTTGGACAGAAAAACAGGAAACACTCATTTCAAATTAATCAATCATATTTTAAATTCTAACACAATTGTTTTTGTTGACAATAAAATCAGATTATTGACTGCAGATTTGAAGAAATGTTAAAAATCTCAGCACAAACATAACAGTCGGTTTAATTTTAACCTCCCACACTGTACGCTGTATGTACATATATATATTTACAGTAGTGTCCACAGATTTCAGTGCTGTGTGCAATAGTGAATCGACACTGAATTCCTTAACTTGCAGCCCTTTTCTGTATTGCGGCAAAACGATTGCCTGCTTTTTGTGCAGTATTGCCCTCCATCTGTCCGTTTGTACTGTACAACCATACAGGAGCCCTCTCCAGCAGTGCATCGTGGGATGGGAAGAGCCTCCTTCAAAGACGAAGGCGGCCATGCACTCCTCTACTATGGCACATTGGTATCAGTTACACCATAATTTCATCACCAGCAGCTCCCTGTGAATCCTGCTTACATTAACTTTTTACAGGGATTGGCAACGCAGACGCAGAGATGCATGGCAGTGCCAGCACTTGAACCCATTTAGATTTAGCCCTGCTCTTCAATAGTTGGTCTCAACATATTGTTATTTGTTGATGAAGTGTGTTGTATTTGTATGAACAAATGGTGCGAATTGTGAAGAATCCCCGCAGTTACAGTGGGATTACATTGAGAGAAAAGGCGAGGGGGATTAAAAAAACAAGAGGATGGGGAGACTTCAAAGTGGCAAAGTATGCAGGGCTGTGTTTGAATGATGGCTGGCGTATTGTTTTGATAAGTGTTCCCTGAGGAGAACATGTGAGGGAGCGTGTCACTTTCTCCTCTCATCTCCGAGAAAGGGAGCCGGGCACCGAGGGAACGTCAAAACCAGCCGTAATTACAGCGTTCATGCAACAATACTGCAGAGCGGCTGCTTCACACTCACACAGCAGCCCCAACACACACACACACACACACACACACACAGATCACACATGCAAATGAATTAATTTGCTTTAAACATGAACCTAAATGAACATGTTAGACCCTGAGATTGTGATGATAATGCTGGTGCACAGGAGCGAGGAAGAATATCAAATGTAGACAATTTAATCCAATCCCCATGATACACACTTCTGCTTTCATCGTGCTCGTTGTGGTTTTATCAGCGAGTGTGAGAGCTTGTTCTCAGACAAAACACGACGTCAAATACACTGTAAATTTCTACATTTGTTTACAGTGAGTGTGAAACTTTAATTAACGTCACGTCCTTTGTGCTTACAAATGCAAATTCCAGCAGCAGCATGAATAAAGATGATTTTAATTAACCCATTACTTTGGCCATGAACATCTTTTAGATGATGATAACCTTAGGTCTCATTAGGAAATCTGTTCTGTTACACACCACCACACACTCACAGGAAACACCACACACAAAGATAATTTTATTTCATATTAAAATACCTGATCAAAATGTGACATGTCTTTAAAAAGCAGCCTCGTCTTCTTCTCTTTCTTTGTGCGACTGTGGTGAAACATTTTATTCCGACAGCCTCACGCTCAGATTCAAAGCTTCTCTTTATTCAGTGCAAGCATTTTCACAACAAATTTAAACGTTCGCACAAACTGGAGGAGCGGGCACTGACCACAACATCAATATCATTCAGTCTGTACTGTTAATTCATCATCAGTCTGTGGCAGCGGCCCCCAATCTGAGGGTCAGGGCCCCCCACACATGGTCGTGATGTGAATAATGAGAGAGGAAATAAGAGAAATAAATGTGGCTGCAGAAAACACCTCAAACACACGTTTAAATACAGTTTATTTTTTGGACTTCTTTGTCAGAATCTTTGCTTTTTCTTGTTAAATACCGCCTGGTTTTACATTTTAAGGCCTCAGAAAATGCTCAAATAAAACAGTCAAATAAGGGAGAGGATCAGTTTTTTATTCGGCTGCTCACAAACATGACGATGGGTTGCAAGCAGACGCTTCTCTGTATTAGGGAATCACAAGAAAGTCAATTTTAATCATATTCATAGCCCCAAAAATCACAATTCGGATCAATAAAAGCAAGAAAAAAATACCCTAAATGGGAAAGAAAAATAGGAGAATAAGAGCAGGGATCTTTCTTAGAGGATGACAAGCAAGCAACAAACCCACTGATCCACTCGATCGATCCTGTATCTTCACCAAAATCAGATACAGTGCAGTGTTTCTCACCTCTGCCTGACATGACTGGCTGTTTTATTACACATTTATTTTAGAAATGACGCCGGAATCGATCAGTGGCATGTCGTTGCTAACTACAGCCCTGAACAAAACACATTTTAAGGCAACATGTGAATTAAACTCCCTGTAAGTAAGCAGTTTATTGAGCTGAAATTGTTTTTAAAAAGCAATAAATGTAATAAATATCAGTAGTGGAGGGTGTCTTGTGGCTCAGCGGTTTGACTCTATCAGAGCACCTTTGTTTCATGTCGAACCCTTTTCTCTGTCTCACTGCATTTCCTGTCTGTGTCACTGTCAAAATAAAGGCAAAATTCCCCAAACACGGACTTTTAAACATAAAAAATCAGTGCTGACCTTCAGAGAACAGTGAAAAGCTACAGAGAGAGACCTGAATTTATGATCGGAACCTAAACACACACACACACGTTATATTAGGATAGACAAATTTCTGTGGACAGGTAAGGAGACAGGCCGTCCACCAGTGTCAGTGGACTGAAGGAAAACAGGTGTGACGGTTAAACAGCATTATTCCTGCGCTGCTTCTTCCCTGCAGGAATTCTGATTCCATCATTATGAATTTATTAAAGCTCTGATTTTAAAGCGCTCTTCAGCTCTCCAGCAGGATCACACACAGAGAATCGAGCGGAGCAGATGAGTTTACACCCAGAGAAACCCACATTACTAGATTACTGTTGTCTTTCTCAGGGTGTTCCACCGCAGCCTCTCGTAATGATGCTGCGGTTGGGGGGAGCGAGCGCACCAAGCCGTCCCAGCGATTTCAAGTCATTGTGGTCTCATTACAGCAGGCTGTTGGTAATCCTCTGCCTTTGATCTGGGAGCTGAAGGGAGCTGTGTTTTACTGTAGTTTAAACAATGTTCTGCCTGCTCCCTCAGCACCTCCACCAGGAGCCCTGTGGTAGCTGAGGAGCCGCTGCCCGACAGAGCCGAGCCAGGCAGACGGAGAGTCGGGGGCTGGTTTGTTTTTTAAAGCTCAATGCAGGTGAGACAGAAACACAGATGGCGTGTGAGTGAAGCTGAGGTGAACCAGGAGAGTCGTCCACCGGGGTCACTTCCAGTCAGTTTAGAGCACTTTATTCATGTCTCTTCAGGGATGATTCACGATGATTCAGAATATTATCCATACACACAAACTCATGAAGGAGATGAGAGATGGAACAACAGCTTCATCTTTACACATCCCTTACAAAGAGTGCATTTGCTTCTTTATGTATCCGATCTAAAATGACCCTTTAACGTTCACCAGTTTGTTTGGCTCACACAGTGAATATGATGATGATGTCGCTTTAAATAACATCTGTACTTAAAAGACTGAGAGATCATGTTCAGGGCGGTTGAGACAGGCACCTTTATTTCTTCTTTCAAACGGAATTAAGTGCTCAACCCTTTAAACTCTGCAATAGAAAGTGTTTACGTTGGTATTTTGGCTTGTTGTGATGTCATCTCTTGCAGTATCCTCAAATACTTAATATCCCTAAAATCTGTGCAACCTGAGCTAAAAGTTTATGTAAGTCATTATACCAGAGTATTTGATTAAAGTATTTAAAGTGAGGCATTGATCCAAAAGATTTTTAAATGTGGAAACATAAGAAAATATTTCTCAACACTCAACACTAAGTTATTTGAGCTATGTACATTATTTAGTATTTGAGATTTGCTCATTTTCATGAGCAGCGTAAAAAAGGCTTTTTGATAGTGTAATCCAGGGGTAAGCAACCTGGATCCGACACTGCTCATTGCAGTCGGGTTTCTAACTACGGTGGCTGACCTGAAGACGCAAATGTCCCTATTTGAAGCCGGTGTTTGTTGATATATAAACAGCTTGTTCTGAGGTCAAGAAAAGAAAAAACAACAATTTCCAGGCAACAACGGTTAGTGAGATATCCTACTGCAAATGCATGCACAACAGCTTGTTTGATATCCTGCAAATTTGCACCCCACGAATGACATTACGTACAAAATGTGCAGTCGTGAAATTAACACTACGTTATGTAAATCAAAGTTGCGAAGGTTAGGTTTAGGCAAAGAAACAAGGTGGGTATGTACCTTAAAGGACTCATAGTTCAGTCAAACACGCCACTTAAAGGGGGGAGTCCCTGGCAAAAAGTCCAGATGTTTTTTTACCAACCTGCCTCCATATAAGGGCTCAGGACTGCTTCCATGTTTACTGCCGTTAGCGCACTGGTCACTTGATCGCAGCTTTTCAGGTGATTATATACTGAAGAAAATATTAAAAATATACCTGTTTCTGCCAGTGCATCCCCCAAATCCTGCACACTGGACCATTAAACAGAGGAGATAGAACATGTTAGTTAGTGAGCTTCAAAGGTGCTGGTAGGAGGATCTTTTTCCATCTTGGACAGAGCCAGGCTAGCTGTTCTCCCTGGCTCCAGGCTTTATGCTAAGCTAAGCTATGTGGCTGCAAATTGTAGCTTCATGTTAAACAGCCAGATGTGAGAGTGGCATCGAAACAGGTTCCAGCTGCAGCTTAAAAACGGCCCAATGAGACTGAACCATAACAGTGAAGGTGTGGATGAACAGAAAGATGCCAAAATGCTCTGTGGAGCTGAGGAGCTGCAGAGTCAGGTGATTATTCTCTGTGGAATCATCAAGACATACCTTTCACCTGCACGCAGTCATGTGATCCACTGGGATTTCATGGACAGGAAGTGAGATCTGCTCTTTGTTCCTGAACCTTAGTTATGTGACTTGGTTCAAAATCTGCTCCGCGCTGCACTGACAGTCATGTTTCTATACATCATTGCTCCACTGGGCTTTCACCATGGATGCTTATGTCATCATCTCTGACAAACCGACCAATCAGGAACAAGCACTTGCAACAATAAACAGCAGTTGCAGCATGAACTGTTTTTCCTGTTGTAATAAATCTGCACTGAAAGACAATATTTTGCTCTTGCTTACACATCGACCTCTGACTGAAAGTGTTATGTTTACACTCCTTTCTTGCAGGCTTTCAAATGGCATTCTGGGAAATGTAGTGTATAAACATTATGTCCTCCTGTAAGAATATATCAACTGGTTTTAAATTTAAATGAACTTTTCTTGTAATTTTCTGCTCTTATTTGTTCTTATTTCAAGATCATTTCTAAGAATGACACAAGTTGATTTCTATTTTTGCAGGATGGAGATTGGTTTCTAACTTGTTTTCAGTATGAGGTTATCAAGCCAAACAAGCAGCACAGCTCTATGTGGTACTGTCAGTCAGTCTGTCTGCCTGTCTGTTGGTCAGTCCATCACTCCACACTGAAATGTTGGACGTCCATGAAATTTTAACTAGACATGCACAAAGGTGGACGTCACAGGGGGGGCAGGGGTGTTTGGATCCCCCGTTTTCTGGGATGCTAAAGGATGAAGGTATTAATTAGCCCACTTCTTTGGTTTATGACCAAACAGCCTATCTGCAAAACTGATGACATTTCCATCAGCCTCAGCTGTAATGTGTTAAGTGTTAATTAGCAAATGTTAGCATGAACAGAAATGGTGAGCATGGTAAATATTAGCTGCAAAACATCAGCATGTAAGGACCATCAATGTGAGCGTGTTAGCATGCTAGTATTAGCATTTACATCAAAACCTAAAGCACTGTCAATAGACACCGAGGTGCAGGCCTCCGTGGATGGTGCGCGCAACACATTCTCACTCTGACCTCGTCACATATCCACATTTGGTCATAGACTTTCGACGTCCACATACAACATGCAAGGTACCCTGTGTGTGTTGGGACGCTGTGTCAACTCCAGCCTGTTACATGCTTTGTCTTCTTTCAAAATATCTGTTTCACAGGAAATGTACAGTTTGCATACAGTCTCTTTCAAAATAAACTTCGTCAGTACAACACATGACTTTTTGTTTTCTTCAGCAACAAATGCACGTGGTTGGGGACGCAAATATCGCTCTTCCAGATGAAAGCCAGTGCTTGTTGGACCCAGCTACCATCCATCCCTCCTGCTCCACTTGGATTTTTAGGGCCTTTACTTTTGTTCTTGTCTCTCCGTGTTTTCCCCTGTTGCTGCCGGGCGCCATTAACAGCAGCCGGCCAACATTAAAGGACAGCTTTTTTTGTCTGACGCCGCAAGTCCCTGCCTAAGTGTCAGAATTCGATGACTTTGATGACAAAAATTCAAAGGTGTACTACTAAACATCACGTCCGCTTTCGAAGCCTTCGCCTTCGACACAAAAGCAGTGATTATGTCATTTTCTGGCGTGCACAAAATGGCAGTCTCACTTGAAATATGAAGATAAAAATTATTCTGCAGTGAGTAAAGTGGTCGCAGATGATACAGTTTCAGATTAAATCAGTACAGGAGTGTTTTGGATGTCACGATATGGAGACCTCTAACAATGTAAGAGTATCTGAGGGGGAGTTTTCCTTTAAATCTTAAGTCACACAAAGCACACTAAAGCTAAAAGGCAGTGTCCGTGTCTCTGGAGCACCCATGGGACTCTTGAAACAAACCAAGGCGGTGCTTAATAAACCTCTAGAAACTACACAGCCAAAAGAACTGAGGGAACAGAAGGCAGCCAGCTCTCTGCTATATCCACCACCTGAAGCTCAACATATCCCTGCTCAAGCTCTGTACACACTCTCTCACACACACACAAACACACACAGCCCATGGATTCTGTTATACCAATATGGGAATCATACAGTCTGATATGGCCTCGCTGACAAAAATTCACTGGGATTGTGCTCATCGCTGGCTCATGTACCCGCCGCTGTGCGCTTGTGTTTGTCCCTGATCTTCAACATTTTGGTAGAAGTGTGGATTCCAATAAAGGCTTGTTAAACAACAGATTTCATTCTCCGACTCAAGAGGGCCCTGCATGGCCCAGAGGCGTAAGCTGCTCCTTTGAACATCTAAATCCCCATGCAGCGTCTGACTTCCCTTTGTTATTCGCTGGTGGATGTTCCTTCACTGTTTTTCCGTTTGTACTATCGCTCTGGAAAGGCTCCAGCGGACTGTGTAGAGGGAGCTTTTAGCTGTAAAAGATCATCTCATTGAGATCATCAAGCCCCAGTTAATTGAACTTTTATATGATATCTTTGTCAGGGCACAGGGTGAACATATTGTTTTAATAAAGAATTCATCAGCCAGAGATGGGGAGCCAGATTTAATGAGCCCCTCCCTGGATCGGAGATGGGAGACATGAAACAAACAGTCTGCTCTCAGCCCGAATGTCTGCTGCCCTCTCCTGCCTGCTGCTGTGAACATACACACACAACACACTCACACGGAGCCAGTGCAGTGACATTGTTCAAGTACCAAGACTGGATACATTATTTACATTTATTCAAACTCAGGCTCTGACTGTCAAATATAAGGCTGAATAACCACCCAGTCTCTCTGTTTGACAGTTGGCTCTGGTTGTTCCATCAATTTCAGATTTATTAGGGAATTTGCACGACTACAATTCAATACATGTCCTTCGTTTTGGTCTAATGTTGTGGCACTGTGTTAACATCTAGTTCAACAACACAGACACAGGTGGCTTCTTTAAAACAGCTGTTTATTTGGGGATTGCTGTCTCTCTGAAGCACCCCTTTCTTGTCATGCTGTTTCTAAGAATAAACATAACAGAGAATGCATCGATACAGTGGACAAAGAGAAAACAAAATGGCGGTCAGCGCGATCATGAAAAACAAAGTGGAATGAAATTCCTTGTTGGCTGCTTGTCACACAAAGAGTTTCCTAAAGCTCTTAAAGTCCTTTAAACATCTCTCCGACCGTCTTTCCAACCATCAGCTTCGGTCTCATCCATTCATCCATTTTCATCTGCTTATCTGACGCTGGGTCGCAAAGCATCCCAGACGTCCCTCTCCCCAGCAACACTTAGATGGAAGATTGGATGGACGTCATTTATTATGTCATTTTAGACATTTACAAAACAGTGTTTATTTTTTGTATAGCCCATTTTACGCTGCCAGATTTTTGGCGAATGTTGGGCCATTTTGCCAGCAAGCTGCGAGCGTTTATACACACAGAGCTGGATTGGCGAGTTGATCCGAGGTGCCCAATTTGGGAGCGTACCTATGTTCCCCAGGTTCTATGTTCCCCGGGTCCTATGTTCCCCGCTTTGTATGGGACCCCAAAAGGGTTCTATGTTCCCCGCTTTGTATGGGACCGGGGAACATAGAACCCGGGATACATTCAGAGGCTTCCCCTGACGAGTCAATCTGTTCATTTTCAGTTCTGAATCAAAGTCAGTAAGAGAGTCAGCTTTAGTTTCCAAATATGACTTCCATGGTTTCCAGTAGCTCCCAGTATACTTAAAGTATTTACAGTACAGCCTGCTTAAATGTACTTTGACAATACACTGATGTAGCATTCAGACTGCATCCGTTTAAAACGTTAATATGACTCAAGTTTTTTTTAAATAAAACTACCAATAGCTGGTATCTCTGACAATTCCCAAGCTGTCATTGATGAGACACTGAGTATCTGAGCAAGTCTCACTGATCAAACAGTTTCATGTTGGCAGCTCCTGGAGGCAGGGTGGAGCAGGTGTCTTTCACGTTTGATTGTTGACTACAGTCGTCCCAACACACTGGAATAACTGGTACTGATGCAGCTCGGGCGAAGCCTGTTTGGCCACCTATTAAAAGTAAACTCATCTCTTCCTTCAGGGCTGTCAAAAGGCATCCTGGGAAATCCAATGTGTGGTGCAGCAGTAATCTCATTCTTATGACTTATTTCATGCCTTCGGTTTTGTCTAAATCTATACGAGCAGTAAGAATGTTTTATCTTGTTTATGAAAGAGATATTTTCTAACATCAAGTGCCATTTTTCTTTATGCTGCTTTATCCTACCTGCTATTGTTTTAAGGCACACACACTTATTTTTAGAGAACTCTTTAAACTAGTTGAACTAGAAGCAGGTAAACATTATTTATATTATCAATAATATAACTTTTAAGGTCTTTATAATGAAGAGAAATGACTACAGTGGTGATTGTTTTGCTGTAAGTGAAGCGCTTATCATTAAAGAAAATATGCACAACTGTTAACCTGAATGATACCTGTGTTTCATAAGTGTGAAGAGGAATTAGATCTGAAGGATCTGTGGTAAAAGGTGGACTAACTAAAGAAACTAAAGTGGAAAAATACACAATTACAAAAAAAAGCTGCATTTGAAGGTAAAAGTAAACACGTAGGAGTAAAATTTACTCAGGTTAGCAGAGTCAACAAGAAGAATAGACTTTAGTCTCACTGAGTCGATTTGGATCCCCAGGTTTTTGTGCATTTGAATAACTTAAATCAAGACAGACAGAAAGAACTTTACATTTTAATTATTTACTCGAAACAGAAAATACAAAATACAACCGTGTTTTCTTCTAGAAAGCCAGAAAAAACAAGATTTAAATTAACTAATGACACGAATACAAAACCATACTTTAACTCAAGATAAGTCCATAAACTGGGTCATTCTCTATACATTCTTAAAGCACCATATACTGGGAAAGAAAGAAACATCTGCGCTGAGTATGAGCTGGAAGTCCTAAGGTACAATGGAAGACACCTCCTAAGGTGGTGGAGAATGACCAAGCTAAGATCCTGTGGGACGTCCATACCCAGACTGACATCGACATCGTCTTGATGGACAAACGACAGCAGAAGGCAGCGGTGACAGATGGAGGAACACGAGAAGCTTGAAAGATACCAAGTGCTGAAAGAGGAGCTAGAAAAGATGTGGGGCGTAAAGGCTACAGTGGATTCCCGATACAACATCTGAGGTCTCTGTCAAGAAGTAGTGCGGTCCTAGGAACAGCAAAGATACTGCGCAGAATCCTCAAACTGCCAGGCCTCTGGTAGAGGACCCGAGCTTGAGGAAGACGAACCACCGTCCCCATGAGGGTGCTATCTGTAATCAAGTTTCAGCCTGACCTTTATCAGCCTAACGAAACAGGTCTTCGCATCACAGTGCAAAGAGTTGTCTGTCTTGTTCCTCCTGCTGAGGTACAGAGTTATTTTGCTTGACTCAAAGCGACTGACATGACAGGTCAGATAACCATACTTTCGCATGGTCATGATGGCACCTGTGTCTGTTTGCGTCTGTCTGCAGAAATAAATGCAACATGTCCGCACGATCCAATACACACATAAATGGTCGGGGCAGTGTTGGTGGAATGAGAGACGGAAACTCACCACTGTTCATGATCCAGTTCATGATGCTACCGGTTGTCTACACAGATGCATGCTTAAAAGCCAGTAGATCTGCACCCTAACTCTTAACTCTCACTTCTGGCTGTGTCTGCAGCCTAGGATCAACGTGTATTAAGAAAAGAAAGAAACAATAGATGTTAAAACAGACTCATTTGAACAATTACCCATGGAAGTATAAAAGCTATTGCGAGTGTTATTTGGACTGCTCTGAAGCCACTATAGAAGCCATACGATTAGCCCATAAACTGCTGTTAATGGCCGACTTGATTACTCTGAATTGCTGCTTCAGAGGCCTAAAACACTCTTTGTCTTCGTTATGCTCCATTATGTCCCGAAATGATCTCCCCAGTGGACATATAAAGTGATAATGTTGACTCTTGAGTACTACCTTGGTCACAGACCTCAGATTTGCGCAGAATTTCATAGACTTTAATTGTCCTGAGGTAATGTTCCTGACCTGTGTCTTCGCTGAGACAAAAGCTCTTAGATAAACCTCTGAGCGCAGCACTGTGGGTGAATCTGATAAAGAATAGTGCTGCACACAGTAAGTAACCAAAGAGTGAAATACTGTACATAGTTATCACCTCTGTTCCATTCAGTCGTATCTTTGATTGATTTTTGTAGCAGCGGAGATCAAAGGCAGGAGGAGACAAAAGATAAAAGAAGATAAAAGAAGAGCTGGAGGAGAGACATCCCAGAAACTGTCACAGTGTCACCTCCAGTAGAGTAGCAGACCTGACCTGAATGAAAAACTCAACACAATACACTTTCAGCACTTAACATGTGTATTGTTCTGCAGGTCTCTGATTGTGTTTATGAAGCGGAAACTTGTGGGACTGAAAAATAAAGCCAACGCTGTAATGCCAAAAACTGCAGTTCCTCTAATGGCCACTAGAGGCTGGCTTCAAAAGGGAGAAAGAAAACTAGAATAACTGCCTCGCGGTTGCAATCACCGTTTACACATTTTCACTCCGACCTCGTCACATATCGACGTTTGGTTGTGGACTTCCCACGTCCAGATACGACGTCCAAGGTACCCTGAGTGTGTTGGTTGCTGACGTTCTGGGAGGGAATGTCAACTTCAGTCTGTTACATGCATTGTCTTCTTTCAAAATACACTTCTGTTTTTACAGGAAATGTACAGTTTGCATACAGTCTCTTTCAAAATAAATGCACCACATCGGTACAACACTGCAAACTGATGTTTTTTCCTTGAACAACTAACACATGTGGTTGGGTTTAGGAAAAAAGAACAGGGTTTGGCTTGACTGTCTTGAACACCGCTTTGTTAAATGTTGCTGTTGTACCTGGCTTCATATGAGTAGAGGAAAAGTCCACTAGCCACTAGGCTAATTTATACAATGTAAAATGCCATAGGCTTGCTGTAATACCGTTAGCATGTTGTATTTGTGGGAAAATGTGTCCAGATAAAGACAAGTGTTTGTGAATGCTGTGAGTTAGTTCAAATAAACACAAGAAATTTGTGCTTTTTTTTTTATATGACCCACCCGTTTACATTTTATTAAGGTCCAAAGTTACACATATTTGCTGCTTGAGTGACAAGCTGTCTCTGAAGTGTCAGGTGCACCCCTCTCTCCTCCACAGCTTCACCCTCTTGTCCAAATACGGTCGCTTTTAGGCCCAAGAATCCAAGATGATGACGACCAAAATCCCAAACTCGAGGCTTCAAAACCGGAATCCACAAACCAGTGGGTGACATCACGGTGCCTACGTCCATTATTTTTATAGTCTGTGGTATTTGCAAACTGGAAAAGTCAGGCCAGGCCATGTCTGTCAACAGAGCGTAGTGTGGTCAGAGAGAAGATTTTTAATACCCTGCGAGAAATTCCCCTCATGTTTACCCTGTGCTGTGTCTCAGAGGATGGCAGGACCTTGACACATGGTGTCTTGTGCCAGATTACTCAGCTGTGTGTTTAAATGACTCACCTGCCTCTGGTTATTGGTCGACTCTTGTTGTTGCCAAAAAACACAGGTAGTTCTACTTCACCCATCTGCCTACAGGATCCTAATGTTGGTACAGAGGGAGGGAGGCCAGTGATGATGATGATGATGATGATGATGATGTTACTGCAGAGCCGTTTCAGGTGTTTTTACACGAAAAGTTCAGAACACAGTTGCATGATGTTTCTGTGGCTTTGGAGGACCTCCATTGAGAGAGAAGAACCTTGATGATGTCATAAGAGTATTTTTGGTTTGGGCTTAAAAAAACGACACATTTTTTTAACGCAAAAGCTGAAATAAAAAACGGGAGGTGTGAGGTTTTAGAGATGTAGGCAGACAGAGACCAATGAAGACGAAGCTATCAAATGGAACTGACACATGGCTTGACAGATATTAAAGGTGCCTCATTTAGTTTTCTTGTCAACAAATAAAAGTCTTGTTTGGATTCACTGTTACTCACCAAAACCCACTGTGAGTATCACTGAGGTCTGCAAAACATGCTGAGTGCATTCCCCTCCTCATGAGACATTTAAAAAAAAAAAAAAAAGTTTTTAATTTCTTTTATTTTTCTGACAGAAAGTGTGAAATACTGGTGGATTTACAGGTACAACCATGGAATGAACTGGGTAAAAATCATACATAACAAACAATAAGTAAATAAATAAAAAAGTGTAAAATAGTGATTAAATAATATTAATAATAATATTTTGCAAAAGCATTTTGGGAAAAATTGTCACATTTATGTGTGTGATTGCATTTGTGTTCAAAGGGAAACACCAATGAGGAATGAATAAATAAATAAAATGATAAAATAACAATATTAATAATAATGATTATAGTAAAATAATAATAACAATGGTACGCATAGTCATAATGTGATAATAGCAATACATATTTTGGGAAAACGATTAAATAACTAAAAAAAGCTGAGTGGTGGTAGTATAAGGGACTGAAAAAATAAAATAAAATAAAATGTATCAGCTATTGTAGTGCGGAGGGTCCTGGTGGGTATGCTGATGCTGGGGGCACTGATGTCACCTGTCATGTCCAAGAAACGTTGTTAAGTTAATTTAATCAGTTTGTCTTGTGTCTATTTTGTCTTGAGTTTTATTTTAAAAGTTAACTCTCCTCTCGTTTCAGGCAACTTGCTCCTTCCCCTGTGTGTATTCCTGCTGGTCTGATTGTCTGCCTCGCCCCTGATTGTTTCCACCTGTGCCCTCAGCCTGTGTGTATATATATTGTCTGTGTCTCCCTTTGTCCTGTGCCAGTTCGCCTCGTCCTTCGTGTCAGAGAACCAGCGTCGTATCCATGCCATTTGCCATTGTCATTGCCAGGTGTTGTTATTTTGATACTTTGTTCATGTCTGTTTTTTCATAATGATAGTACAGCCTCAGTAGAGTGACTTTCTGTTTGTTTTTTAGTCTAGCGTTTATTTTCTAGATCATTTTTTGTTCTTAGATTTAGTGTAGGTTTTTCCTCTTTCCCGAGTGATTTTCATTTTGTGTTTTCTTTTAAATAAACTTTGATTTTGTACTTTGCTTCTCGAGTCGTGCATTTGGGTTCAGGTCCTTTGTTCGGTCGTGACATCACCAGCGGTAGAGGGAGGTTGTTTCTGGCTCAATGTATTGTGTTAAACAGGTTATCTATATTTTAAATCCTGAATTGCTTTACGACAGTGTTTGCTGGCTATCCTTCTTCTTCCTCACTGTTTTCATTAGCTCATTGCTACTACTGGTGGTGCATCACCATCACCAGCTGTCAGTCATAGTCATGGAATGGAACTAAGTATATTTTACTAAGTACTGTACTTAAGTCTGCGACTGCAAGGGTCAGGTGCATATCTGGGTCCCTGCCACCAGGCTGATAATGCACCTGACCCCAATTCCTATCCCTGCAGACGGTGGACCCACAGGGTGGCGGCTCCATGTTGGGTCTTCCAGCTAACCGAGTTTCCTCCGTACGGTGGCTGGGCTCATCCTTAGAGACCGGGAGAGGAGCTCAGAGCTGGTGATTTAAACTGGTAAAAACACCAAATAATGCAGTGTCATGCTGCAAATCCATGTATATCTGACGCAGTTTGGCATGTTGCTGCAGGCGGCTAGTCCAACCCATGCTCATATGTGGTCCCCTTTTTTCTCTAATAACATAAGAGCTAGACGTTCAGGAGGTTTTCAGCAGAAACCAAGTGATCCACAGAGGTCTCTTCCTCCCCAAAACAAACAGACCAGGTGATTTAAATAGCAAGAAACACTCAATAAAGAAGTTTCATGTTACAAATCAGTGGAACGACCAGCACTGCTTATTGCAGTTGGGCTTCTAAGGCTGATGCAAAAACACAAATGGCCCTCTGTGGAGCGTCTGGTTTGTTCGTTCTGGGCTACCGTAGAAACATGGCAGTGCAACATGGCGACCTCCATAAACGGAGACCCGCTCCTTATGTGCAAATACATGGCTCATTCTAAGGTGAGGAGAACACAACACTTCATATTTCAAAGTCATTATACACTAAAGGAAACATACTTATTATATGATATTATATTTCTGCCAGTATATCGCTCTAAATCCTGCAAACTGGACCTTTAAGCTTCAGATTCCTCTCCTGTAGCCTGCTGTTTAGCTGATTTAATACTGAAATGCAGAGCTGTGTGCAGCGTGCATGCAGAAAGAGTTGACTGTGAGATGTATGATTGTAAGTCAATATTATACACTTGCATAGTAGGAGAAATTGCCTGGGGCCTCCGTGGAGCCACTCAGGACCCCACAGATGGTGAGATTATCTCCCTCAGCATGTCTTATCTCTGTTGCCTTCAATACCCTGTAGCCAGGCCTCTAGTTGCTCAAGAGTTGAAACTGCCTGGCCACCATGCTCCTGTATGAGACCAGCTCCTGTATTCACCCCCTCACCCACCCTGTTTCACCCCCTCACCCACTGCGGTGTGCACTTTTCTGAAATTCCTCAGAAACTGGAGGAGTAGAGCTGGCAGCAGGCAGGACTGTGTGATTCAACTTTTGGGAAGTGAAACTCTGTTGGGAATAGGGAGGAGGCTGCAAAGGTCCAACGGAGTTGGGGGGGAGTGACTGAAAGGGAGGGGGTGGCGGTGGTTTGAGGGTATAAACAGCAAACCACCTCCTCCGATTGAGCAACTTGCCCTGCACATCCCTGTCCGCCTCTCTCTGACTCCGGCCCGCAGTGGGGGGAACAGGCTGGGAGTAACGTCCTCCTCCGGTGCAGTCCGCTCCGCTCAAGTTGTCCCGCTGCTTGCAAAGCAAAGCACCGACTGTGCTGTGCAGACATGGCACCTGTCCTCCAAATGTTTGCTGTCATCATCGCCTCAGCGCTCCTGCAAACTGCGACATCGGCCCACCTCAATGACACGTAAGTTAAGGACAAATGCGCCTTCTTAACCAACTGTCGCATCTCGGCTTGTCTGCAAAAGTTTGCTGTGTGCGTCACGCGAGGAGACGCCAAGTGCACGCGCCGGTGTTTGCAGGAGAAGCAGCTGCACGTGATGAAGTTTGCGAAAAGTTGAATTTGATGTCGTGTTGTTGGATGTTTGGTATCAGGGAGCAAATTCCAGTATCGTCCTGGTGCAGCACAGTCCAGTGGTTGGCCTCAGGGTAGGCTGCTGTTATGCAATCTGTAGAGGAGCAGTACCCACCATTGTGTGTGTGTGTGTGTGTGTGTGTGTGTGTGTGTGAAAATACCACCCAAATACCAAAGTTCTTATTTAATGAATCTACTAAATCATCTAAAGTAGAGACTCATTATCAGTTTAAAGGGAACATGTGATGCTGTTTAAGACTCTGAGGCCAAACATGTCTTTCTCTTGTCTCTGCATATTGATCATGAAGTGACCTTTGTTTTGCAGCCCTGTGTGTGTGTGTGTGTGTGTGTGTGTTATCTGCACTGTGGTCATCTTAACTCAAATGCCTCTCATAGTTTAGTATCAGAGTCCAATGATTTTTCTTCATCATGCAACTTCCGCTCTGGATAAAACGGCATCAATATTCTCAGCAGCACCACCCAAAACTCAATTAAATGTGTCCTTTATTTCTCATTGGCAGCAGCAGCAGCAGCAGCAGCAGGGCCCTGTACACCAACCAGCCTCAAACACAACATATTCAGCACGGTGGTTGTTTTGGGTGTCCTTCCCTGCTGTTTACATGGACAGTATGTTAAAGTAGCGCCACATTTCTAATATTGATTTGCATAGTGGTGGAAGAAGTGCTCAGATCTATTGCTTAAGTCGGGGCGTAGGTTTGGTGTCAATGTTTGGTTGGGGCCACATGAAGCTGAGGCTTGGGGGTCCTGTAGTCTGGTGAATTTTTTGTGCATCAGTTTGTGGCGTAAATATCTTTTAGGTCCTGTGCAGCTTTCATGTTTTTATTGAGGGGAACAAATCCTAAATATTGAGGGGGACGTGCTCCATGTATCTCTCTGTAATCATATGCACTTAAGTAGAAGGACCACAATATAAAAGTTGAGAAAAAAGAGTGAAAGTACAGATTGTAACCAAACTGTCTAAGTATCAAAAGTAAAAGTTCTGCGACTGATATTATTATAGTTTTTGTAAATGTAGTGAAGTAAAAAAACACGACATGTCCTTTTAGAATGAAGTGAAGTAAAAGTATAAAGTAGCAGAAATTGGAAAAACCCATGTAAGTACAAATACCTCAAAACTGGAGTAAATATAATGAGTTACTTTCCACCATTGGTCTTTTTGCACATTACAACCTGCCCACTAAGCTGTTAACACAACATTGACATCACCGTTGCAGCGGTTCCGGTTTGAAGGTATACTGTGATATCTAAATTGACGATTATCTTATTGTGTACATTTGCTTATGTACAATATTTAAAAAAAAAAAAAATGCAACTGGACAATTAAATCTCAACTTTATTTTAGCTATTTTATTTAGGTTATTTCAAAAGGGAGACTTCTTCCACAAACTTCCATTTAAAAATGGCTTTAAGTTTATAGTTAAACATTGTTTAACCAGAAATAACCCTTTCATATTAATTCCTTAAAGGGTCATTCTGACTGAAAATAATTCTGTGATCCCATAAAATTGCGATGTTTTCTGAGGCGGCTATCATCCCGTGAAAATCTCATACCGTTGCAACCCTAGTGTATATTTGCCTGTTTACATAGGTAACATATATACACAGGAAGCAACATTAGTATTTATTTGGAGTTGTGTTTTTGGCCCCTTGATGAATGTAAGCCCATATTTCACTCTTCTTTTTGCTCTGTTTTGGTCTCCTCCAGCTCGTATATCCGTCTCTATAGCTGCTAATTGCTCAGTTGTGTCCTTCAGCTAGTTGCTAACTGTGTCTGTCTGCCACTTGGTGCTGAGCAGGGAGTGTACAGCGGGTTTTACCAAGCAGACCCTTTGATTTTTCTGATGAACAATGAAGCCAGTGCTTGAGTACTGAAAACTGCAGTTCATTGAATGGCCACTTGAGGCTGGCTCCAAAACAGAGTGAATCCTCATAGACCCCCATGACCAACTTTACAGCAGAAATAAACAGTTTTGAGCTTTACAGCTAATTTCAACATTAGTGACAACTGTACAGGGGGTAACATTTTTTTTTATAACTCATCCATTTACATTTTATGAAGGCCCAAGCTCCATAGAGCCGAGGCTGATTGAGTGACAAGCTGTGAGGTGTGGCTGCAGTCTATGAGTCAAATATGGTCCAAATACGACCACTTCAGGCTCCAATAACCAAGATGGCAACGGCAAAAATGTCAAACTAGAGACTTCAACAAACCAGTGGGTGGCGTCACGGTAGCTACTAGGGGTGTAACGATACATCGATCCACATTGATACATCGATCCATTGATTAACGATCCGATTATATCGATGCAAAATAAAAACATTGATCCATATTGTCACCTTAAAGATACACATTTATTTTGAAATTCACATAGCATGTCTGTGTCACCATTTCTGGGCAAGCGCGCCTCCGCTCAAACAACAAACAGAGCTCAGAAATAAAATGGTCAAATCATATTCTAGTTGTTTTTGTGAGTTGATGTAAATGGTTGTGTTAGATGGGCATATGATATTGCGTCATATCGATCGCAGGCTCCTGAATCGAATCGAATCGAATCAAAATCGTATCGTGACAGACTTTGTGATATCGGCAAACATCGTATCGTCATCCAAACAAATCGATATAATATCGTATCGTGATGAAGCTGGTGATTTACACCCCTAGTAGCTACCTCCATTATCTACACAGTCTGTGGTTTTTAATAATTGGAGTGACACCTGTCACCTTTTTGTAAACCGTTGTACTTGTAAAAATATTGATTATAGCTGCCTCAATGTCAAAATTCTCTGACTGATCTCCCAGTGTTCACCTCCACCTCATGGATTAACGTAATTTAACAATCTTGGTCCAAGAACGTTTATTAGCCCAAACCATTTAAAGGAGTTGGATTGGCTCCATGTTTAAAGTAGAATGCAACAGTTAAAAACGTATTATGGTCTGTTACATTTTACAAGATGTGTGTCAAGATTATTTTACAGGGTGTTTTCAGTATGTTTGGGATTCTAATGGCCTGAATACAAGGGCTAGGGTATCCGTTCTGAAACAACCCAAAATTACTCATGAAATTAAAATTGCGTTTGATTTATTTGTAGCAGCCCACCACGATTAAAACCTCTGCCGTTTGGCTGTTGATTGCCTTCCACTCCTGCAGTGTAGAGCGTACTCTGAGAACAGACGGAGCAGCAGAACGAAGGAGCACAGAAAGTGAAACCGTTCATTGCGCTGGGTCTAAATATTTGCGTTCACTCACAGACAGCTGCTCCTGTCATTCATCAGTCTTATCTGATCAGCTCTGATCGGATCAACTGATCACCTATTAACCCCGCAACTCTAAACTCCACAAACTGCTGCTTAGGAAAAAAAAAGACCTGCAAAAACTCAACATGTAGAGGGGAACACAGACGGATACACAGCGACACACAGGCAGAAACAAGAAAAGGAAAGTTACACCATCGTCAGCTACTGTTACACATATTTGTTTGTATTACTTAGGGCTGAGCAATATATCAATATTATATCTATCATGATGTCAGACTAGATATCATCTTAGATTTTGGATGTTGTTACTTCGTAAATGTTTTCTGGTTTTAAAGGCTGAATTACAGTAAAATTATGTAATTTTCTGAGCTTACCAGAATGTTCTAGCTGTTCTATTATTTGCCTGGACCCACTTAGTCATTACCACATTACCGATGATTTTTTAACACAAAGCTCAATGTGTAAATATTTTGTGAAAGCACCAATAGTCAGTCCTACAATATCGCAATATTGATATCAAGATATTTGGTCAAAAATACAGTGATATTAGATTTTTCTCCATATCGCGCAGCCATAATGTGAAGAAATGGGAGTAGTCAGTTGCATAATGTCGTTCCCCTTTTCGTGTTTGCCTCCTAGCCTAGACTACAGGAGTCTTATTTATAAACACTGCGTACGCACAAAACAAGGTCTGAAAGACGGGGACGCCACTTCCCACACAAAAGTTGTGATCTATAAAAACAGACTTGATGGGAGAAACTTAGACCCATGCTTACGAACGTTTTGGATACAGGAAATTGGTGATGCAGATGGTGAGGTGGAAGCTTGAGTTGAAAAATTGTTGAATATTTTCTAGCCAAGCATGTTTGGCTTTTGTCCACATGTACATTTTTAGCATGTATCATGTGCACTGTTTTATAAATGAGACCCCAGGACTGCAGCTGAAATAATGAATTTAACTGTAAGACAGGAAGCAACGTTAGTATTTATTTGGAGTTGTGTTTCTGGCTCCTTGGTGAATGTAAGCCCATATTTCACTCTTCTTTTTGCTCTGTTTTGGTCTCCTCCAGCTCGTATCTGTCTCTTTAGCTGCTAATTGCTCAGCTGTGTCCTTCAGCTAGTTGCTAACTGTGTTTGTCTGCCACTTGGTGCTGAGCAGGGAGTGTACTGTGGGTATTTATCAAGTGGAACCTCCAGATTTTTCAGCTGAACAATGAAGTCAGTGTTGAAGTGCCAAAAACTGCAGTTCATCAAATGTCCACTTGGGGTTGGCTCTAAAACATTCAAAGCACATTTGTGTTCTATGTGTTAATTCATTGAATAAAATCAAAATCAAACAGGTGATGACATAATAGCTCATTGATGTGCTGCATGCTCAGCCTCAGTGAGTACTAGAGACGTTTCAGGGTTCAAATAATTGACAAAAAACATTATTGTGATCACAAAATCCATTTGAATGACTATTGTAATGCTGGAGTAGAAATAAGTATTTCTTCTTGTCAGAAATGATCCATTGGGCTGCCTTTTGTTGTTGTTGTAGAGGCTGTGTCATAGTAAGTATCTCTGAGCCTTACGATGGAAAGTTTCTCCTCCTCTGTGCCGCTGCATCACATCCGCAGCTGACTGCACCAAAGAGTAGCGTGAAAGTTACTCTGCAGCAAAATCTGGGGACCAAAACATCCCCAGAAATCCACTGCACAGCGGTTAGACTTGCAAAAAACACTGTTCAACTCTTTGAATCTCCAACTTTTAAGGGGCAGCCCCAGTTGTTTTGTTTGGATCTGTAGCACATCATGTCCTTTTCAATCTCCACTAATGTCCTTTCTCTACCTGCAGTATTTTTGCAGTGACTGTGAGCTCCCAGGTGAGAGGAGGGAAACAGGAGACCCTGTGTGCCCACATCCACGGCCCCACCGAGCCTGTCTCTCTGACCATCGCCCTCGAAATGGACTCTGGCAGAACAACCATCCTGGAGGAGGCTGTCGAAAGGGACTTTTACCGCTGCTTAAACTTCCAGGTCTGACTCAACATGTGTACACACAGTTTGGCAATTTGCAGAGTGGCGAGTCATATTTCACTTTAGATAATTTGCTCTTTGGGATTTGCTTGTGCATCGTCAGTGGCAGCGAGGACGACCAGAGCACATCTTAACTTTTAATGTTTTTAGTGGTTAAATGCATCTGTGAGGTTTACAGGCGCAGTGTACTTTCCTCTCCTCATCCTCTAACCCCCCATTAAACTAATGGCACAAATACCACAGTCATTATGTACCTAATTATCCAGCTGGCGCCATGACTGAGGCTGTCAACGCCAATGGTTCTCTGTAAATTAGTGCTCTGGTTTCCGTCACACCGCTGCCCGCTGTTACGCAACTTACGGGGCTTGCTCCATATTGATGCGAAACGACCTGCCGACCCCAATCAGCTCTGTGACAATAGCACTTAGTTTCACTTCATTCCCCAGCGTTTGGCCCTGTGGCAGGCTGAGTCTGGCATTTGTCTATCTGCAACTAAACAAAGGCTGCTTTCTGCCAAAGGCTAGCTATGTACCTGCATTCCTCTGGACTACACCCCCCTGCTCCCGACCCCCTACCCTCAGTCTCACAACACACACACACACAAGGAGGGGAAAAAACACTCCTCACAAATTTTGGAAGTGGTTCAAGTCCCTGTTATATAATAGCAGCTACATTAGCAAGTGAAAACATATGCTACACAAGGATGACGACATTTCATAATTAACCCCGTGTAGTGGAAGAGGTCTGTTGCTCAATTTGTACCATTATAGTTGACAGATGTTTTACTGCAGAGACAAAATGTACAATCTAGAGAAGTGCTTCTCAGCTGGGCACAAGTTGTGCTTCTGCACAAAACTAAATTTAAAAGCACCCTCCCTTTTCTTTCTTTCTTTCTTTCTTTCTTTCTTTCTTTCATTCTTTCTTTCTCTCCTCCTGAAGATTCAAATATCCCCTGGTCCTCTCCGACACGTTTGTTTTTGTGGTGTTTCAGGTCCCTACAGTGCGCACCAAAACTGTGGCATCCATTAACGTCACCATTCAGGGTGAGAGCGCCTCGATGAGCAAGAAGTCCAAAATCCTCATCGAGCCTCCTGGTTTCATCCACATCATCCAGACCGATAAACCCATCTACAAACCTGGACAGACTGGTTAGTGTTGAGTGCTGTGGTGTTATTACGCTGATCGTGTCCAACAGGAGGAAGTTCTAAAGCGTCTGAGCCTCCTGCTGTGAGGTAGAGTTGCTGCTGCTCTGCTGCAGTCGCACTGTTCATACAGCCCACATTATCTCCTCTGCACTGCTTACAGATTCAGCTGCACTTGCACATTTTGGACTACATTAGAATATCTGCATAATGCTGAGCCATTACTTGACAACTTTAGGAATTATGTCTGTATTCAGCACACAGAAGAACGGTGGTTCCTCAAGAGTTCTTGGTAGAGGAAGTGTGCAGTAAAATATATGTAAGAACACATCCGTCAAATCACAGTTCAAAGCCCACGGTACTTTTAAATGTATTTTTAATCTTCTGAACTTTGATGTAATTTTTTGGAACAATCAATATGTCAGTGTCAGATTAGTATAACTGAAAATGGCAAAAACATAAAAGGCAGAATTTGAATATACATCGTTCTCCTGCAGCTCTTCGCACTCTTTACTAAGCCCCTCCCACCAGACGACCATGGGCACATGCTTCATACAGTGGCCCAGTGTTTTTTCCCAGACAGACCTTTGGTTAGCAGCTGTAGCGGCTCAAATTTGGCAAGTGCAAAACCCCCAGCGCCGCATGTCAGGGCGGGCTGGTGGCCAGCAGCAGCACTGGATCTAGCTTGTGTAACTGCAGCAACAGAAAGTTTGCTGATCTAACGGGGAGTCGGGGTTGTCTGGTCCCCATAGCAAGGGGTTCGTACTGGCTGGATTAGGGTTGCTGCAGCCTCTGCAAACTCTCCCCCTTGTGAGACGGTCTGTAGCGGCAGGGAGTGAGGCGGACGACACACTTTGATTCAAAGCTTTAGCTAACATTAGCTAGATACATGAATATGAAGCTTTTGGCTCCAGTTAGTAAGTCAAGTCAAGTCAGGGTTTATTTCTAGAGCCAATTAAAACGACGGCAGTCGACCAAAGAATAAGAAAACAGAGCAAACATTAAAATAGCAATTTTAAAAAAAACCAAACTGGAGATCATCGGCTGAATGATACGCCAGGTGGAAGAGAAAGGTTTTTAGGGAGGATTTAAAAGTCTCTAGGGACTGGGAAGATCGAATGTGAAGGGGGAGGCTGATTCTAGCAACATTTTCACTCCATCTCTGAAACACTTTGTCAGCCTGGCCAGACTAGAGCCTGATACATTGGTCATGACTGGTTGATATCGGCTGATTATCGAGATGCCGGTATTGGTGTTGTGAATCACAGATATGCGGAAATGTAATATTTTCATTGCCATTTATAATATTATAAAGATAAAACAGTCTGTAATTTGTCAAATTGTCCAGCAGGGGGCTCTGACCATAAAGGCGAAAACAGACTTGCGGCAAACGTTAAAAAATTTGCCCCTATTGTTTTCAATGTTCAAGCCCCCATATTTCCTGGTGAGTCATAGCTCTGGAGATCGGCTCTTCAGGTGAGAAATCAAGTTTAATTAGGGGCTGTCCACACATGATTTTCAGCTAATGCAGAGGTGGAGGAACAACAGACCTTTCAGTGACAGTAGTATTAACTTTGGTGGTTGTCTGTTGACGAGCTGCAGAGTGACATGTCCAGTGGTGGCACGTGATGAGTGTCACATGACAGGTTACTCGATGCCTTTTTCCTCATGTTTTTGACAGAAATCTTTCGTTCAGAAAGGTTAAAATACTTGAGGAAGGTTACTAAAAGCAGCACGTGAAAAGTGTTGTCGCTCCAGGTTTCAAAGGGTCAAGGGTCAAGCTCCAAATACACTGAAATCTGCATTTCTCAGAATGCAAGGCATCTGCCATTAGACCCTGCTCCATCACTCTTGAGGGGCTCTGTCCAGTCTGAGAAAATGACTTTCATAGTGATGTCATCTGGGTTATTTTGGCTTCTGCTCTGGATTTTTCATAGATATTCTGTTGACTATCTCGGGGTTTTACCAGGCAAGGGGGGTCTAACAAAAACATGCTGTTGAGTAGCATTATGGGAAGTGCAGTATCAAGTGTTTTTAGAGATTGGACCACCACTTCTTCAGGGAAAATGATGTCTTGGCCTATGCTGCTTCAGTTTTGACCGTCCATCCATTTTCATCTGCTTATCAGGGCCTGGTCACGGGGCAGCAGGCCAAACAAACTCCCCAGCAACGCTTTCCAGCTCCTCCTGGAGGACATCAAGGCCAGATGAGATCTATAATTCCTCCAGCGTGTTCTGGGTCTGCCCCCAATTTTGACTGTACTTTATTAAATCAGTCCCCGATTTTCATGGAAGAACAATGCTTAAGTGCTGCACTGCCCCTTCAACAATAATATGTTGATACATTTTATTGAAAAGGTGCCTTTTAAAACACCTTAGCTGAGTTTGGTCTGTAAGAATAGTGCCATCTTTTTGTTGCGTCTTCTATCAGATGTTCCTCCTCATCCCACCTGCTGTACTGTGGGATTTTATTCAATTTGTTTTCCGTATTTTCTGTCTGGTGTTATGTATTTGTGTTTCTGAGTTATTTTTAGAGAATAAATTGACACTAATTCCTTTTTTTTTTCTCTTTTCTTTAAAGTCCAGTTCCGAATCGTCTCCATGGACGCCAATTTCATCCCCGTCAGTCGAGTGGTGAGTTTTATTTATCCATTTTTGCCCTTCAGAACGATGTGATATTGCATGATGAGTGTAGTAATTCCAGCCAGTGAACTTTGTAATCTGGTGTGATTTCTACCAGGCAGCCGGTGAATCTGAAGAGCGAGGTCTATTTTGGTTCAGAGAGTGGGAGGTGAAAGGAGGGCTGTTTGTTGATTTTGAAGACAGCGTGGGCGTGAAGCGCTGTGTGGAGTAGTGTGATAAACATGCTGTCAGAGTTCATTTGGCACACACTGCATTTGACCCAAACATCTGAATCAATACGGGCTCAAGGCCTTTTCCGTTTGTGTGGAGAAGCTAAAAACACAACTGCGTGCAGCGAACGTGAAATTAATTCAGATGTATCATGTGATGATGTAGGCTGGTGGAAAGTAGTGCGTCCCCTCAGCTCTGGAGACGGATTCAGATGGTCACATTGGAAACAATAAAGCTGGAATTTATAGGATCCTCATTTATTTACTCACACTGTGTCATAGTATCCAACACTGTGTTGCTTCCAGTGCTTGATTAAAGATGTATGAGTTAAATATTGAAAGTATTTTCATGACCACACCATAATATCAAACATAAAAATACTGTTGTACGTCATTTTGTACACATTTCCTTACAGAGTTTGGGATCTTGACTCAAATTTAAAATAAATATCTGTGGGTTTGAACAAAGTTTGTCCACAAAACATGAGTTTGTGGGTCAAATGTGAATCAAAAATACTGTTTCCCTCTGATTTTAGGCGTTGTAGATGGCACTTTTCTTTGTTTGCTCAGCCATGGTGAATATTGCCAACCTCCCAGTTCTTGTTTGTCAAGTTTTTGCTGTGGAAAAACAGACGAGATAAAGATTTTTTTTCTGTAAACTAATTTTATAAGAGTGTTCTAATTGCAAATATTGTGCAAATTCTATGTTCAGCTTATTAACTTTACTTTATTTCCTTCTTTTTCAGTACAAAGTGGTGGAGCTGCAGGTAAGCTTTTCTAAAATTCATTGTAATGAGACCCTGTACTGTCCTAGCTAATGGTCAAGTGTGGTTTTATGTGATGAGAGTGTGCCATGTCATCTAGTTCACGACAATACTGGCATTATTTTTAAAATAAGAAAAATTTATATCATGATATTCGCGATATTTCGACTTGTTGGCATATTGATGTCATACTGTTACCCACGGCAACAACAAGCATGGCTGAAAGCAAAATTATAACCAACTCTATGGTGGTTCCATAAAGAGGAGCAGCTTCAGCAGTGTGGAATAAACTGTGGCGTCCTGAGTGTTTTATGAACAGCTCCAGACTTCTCAGACTCTTTTAGTGACTTGCCGCTCAGAGGGAACTCATTCAGCGGCTCCTCTGGCAGCAGCACAGCGTCTCTCCCTCTCCTCTCTCGCCGTGCTCACACAGGAGTCCGTGTCATGGAACAGTTTTTGTGCATGTTTGCTTCCCCCGTTTCGTAAAATAAATTATTAAAAGTTGTTTTTGAAGTGCGTGACAGAAGTGCGTTTTGAGAACGACCTGTTCAACGCATCAGTATCTTCGGATGCCATTAAAGTAATAATGATTATAATAATAATGTCAAAATGTTATTTACAGACTGATTTAACAGACGATCACTGCTGCCACGATCACTGGAGAGTCTGGGCGAGAGGCTTCCACAGAGGAGCGCCCAGTTTGGACCAGCTTTCTAAAGACGTTATTTACTTCACTCAAACTGCGTGTGGCTATCAGCGCTGGTGTTAGTGAATTAGACGTTGTTTATCAGTGAGGCTCATTTGCATAGAAAGGGGCAATATTTGCGGCAAATATATGCATATTACCTCATTTAAATACGTGCAAATAACACCGGAGCACTGAGACGCAATCTGCTTGGCAGCGCAGTTAGTGGAGCATTTCACCCTCTGCGCGTGCTTTGTGAATTAGACGGTATCTGTTTGCTCCATTTTTACCGGTTTAGCGGCCGCAAAAGCCACGCAATCCTTTTGTGAATTCGGCCTTCAGTCATTTAGGATTTTGTTTTAAAGTTTTACAAGAGAATGGTTTTTATTCAAACAAAAACTTCTGCCATCTGATAATTTGACACAATTTACAATGACAGGAAAAAAAATCTGCACCTAGCAGAATGGAGTAGGATTTATGTTGCTTTATTACAGAGGGTAAAAAACAAAAACAATTTTGTGTGCATACATACTATGTGACACTCTGTCAAGCTGCAGTTTGTTTGTTCCTTCCCTCTTAAACTTCAGGTGCTTATGCTTGTCACCTGCAGCAGATAGCCATGAGTGATGATCTCAACCGTTAATGAATGTCTTTATGTAGGATCCCAACTCAAACCGCATCGCCCAGTGGTTGGATAGGACACTTGTTAGCGGCATCCTTGATCTTTCCCACCCCATGATTCCTGAGGCAGCACAAGGAACCTACATGATCACCGCAATGACAAACAAAGGAGAGCAAGTTTCCCACAGCTTTGACATCAAGGAATACGGTGTGTTTCAGTTACAGACTAATAGAAATTACCAAAATATTGTGTTTGATCTATGTCAATTTTGTGTGGTGAGAGTTTTGATTGTGTTTCCTTTGCTTTAGTTTTGCCAAAGTACGAGGTAAAGGTTCATCTACCCAGTGTGATCACCATCCTGGACAAAGAGGCAACGATTAAGATTTGTGGAAAGTAAGTGTCCCACTTTAACAGGACAGACAGAGGTTAGCAAGGGCAGTGAAGTTTAGGATAGTAGCCATTTATTAAGGTCGATCTATCCTCATTTTTTTGTATATAAACCATAATGATACTGCAGTTATTTTGCATATATTTAAATTTTCTTAGAGACTTGAAGCTTAAATGGTTATATTCTTGAGTGTTTCCCGTTACGTTAAATGGACTAATGTACGGGGTAACGTACAACATAACAAACGGACTAGTATACGAAGTAATGTATGAAGTAACAAACAGACCAATGTACAAAGCAACGTACAAAGCAACGGACAGACCATTGTACGATGTAACAAACGGACTAATGTAAGGAGGAACGTACAAAGTAACAGACGGACTAATGTACGAAGTAATGTATGAAGTAACAAACAGACTAATGTAAGGAGTAATGTACAAAGTAACAGACAGATCATTGTACGATGTAACAAATAGACTAAAGTACAAAGTAACGTCAAAGTAACAAATGGACTAACATACAAAGTAACGTACAAAGTAGCAGACTAATGTACGAAGTAACGTACAAAGTAACAAATGGAGTTTTTTTCAGTTTGACTTTAAGCATTAGCCAGTTAGCATCATTCACATCTGACATGATGAATATTATTGTGGTGTTTTCTCAGGCGATACTATATCTGCTGTCTGGGGGATGATATCAACCTGAAATGCTAAAATCTAAAATCAGGATCGTTTTCATCCTTGTGCCTTTTCCTGCAGATACACGTATGGTAAACCTGTTGTTGGTTCAGTGAAGGCAACGATTTGTCGAAACGCAATCAGGTTTTACTGGTATTCAAGTGCCCAAGAAAGTGACCTCTGCAAGACGTACGACCTGACAGTGAGTATCCCAGATAACTAAAAACGTGTAACTGCAGTTTACTTCACTGTGTCTACTTTCTTTTGTTTGATATTGACTCTTACTATCTCGTAGACAGATAAAGGTGGTTGTGCAACACAAATTGTGAACATGACAGAGTTTTCCCTCGACAAGAACATGTACGATGACAGCTTTGAGGTGGATGCGGAAATGGAGGAGTACGGCACAGGTATGTGGACTCAGTACACAGGCTGGATACTGTCATTGAGTCACGATTAGTTCCTGATGAGCTCTGATCTGTATGTTTACGACCATCTAGGGGTCATTCTCAAAGGCAATGGGCGGACCAGCTTCAGCAGTCACATCAGAACTGTCACCTTTGAGGACGTACCTTCAGCGTACAAGCCTGGCATCCCATTGGAGGGAAAGGTAATCAGTCTCATTATTGACCACTGAGAGCTATAGCGTGGCAAGACTCTGCAGGGATGGCAGTGAGTCAAGCCAGTCGGAGGAAGAGCTATCAGAGCTGTAGTGAAATCTGACTGCTTTGTCCCTGCAACTTGGGACAACTTATCTGAAAGTCTGACAATAACTCCACCGTTGCTTTCTGACTTGTTTGCAGGTCAAAATGGTCGGTGCAGACAACAAAGCTGTTGCCAATGAGGAGGTGTATCTGTTTGTTGGCGATTCTCAAAACGAAACGCTCACGACAGACATGAGAGGCATGGCTTCATTTTCTTTGGACACTGGCGACTGGAAGGGCACCTTAACTCTGAAGGTTGGTTACTGCTTCTCAGAGACATGTTTTATTCTAGCACAATTAATTCAGTTCAAGGGCTTCATATTAATAACCAGCTCGGTATTAATCAATCATTCAATCCATATGTAATTAAAGAATCTTTGCACCATATCGATCATGTTTGAGGTGAAGAACACAGACCTGAAATATCATGAAAGGAACCTGTTTTTGAGAATTGGTTTAATGTTGGAAAGCTGAGTTAAAATGTGACCTTTGACCTGTGGTTGTTGTGTCAACAGGCGAGGTCTAGAAAGACGGAGGACACTGAGCCATATGTGGCCAATCTGCGCAGACCAGAGTACAGGTCGGCCTACCACCACGTCTCAGCATTTTACTCTAAGAGCAGTAGTTTTCTGAAACTCATGCAGGTGAGCGGGAAGATCTCCTGCGAGAAAGATGCCACTGTACGTGCTCAGTACATCATCCAGGGGGAGGAGCTAAAGAAGGGACAGGAAGTCCTCGACTTCTTTTACCTGGTAAGACTCAGGTGATGGGTTATGAGCTACTGTCAGTGTGACATCCATCATATTTTGAAGTCACATCTCGCCTACATTTGTTAACTTTAGGTTGAACAGTAATTAAACCAGGCTCCAAAAAGTTTTTTGCAGAAACAAAGTGGGGCTAATTGCACACACACGCAAACATACATTAAATGTATGTGCCTGTGTGTTATGTTTGATTGTAGGTGATGTCCAGAGGTGGAATTGTGCAGCACGGTCGTGTCCCAGCAGCTGTTAAAGCAGGAACAGGTACAGACTGTTACTTAAACTAAGGCAGCCTTCTTAAAGGATAAATCTGGTGATGATCTGTATTTCCCTTATGTCAGACACTTTCATACAATCATTTGTCACATGTCCTTGTCTCTGTTTTTGCTGCCTCAGTCAACAAAGGAGAGCTGTCCATACCGCTCAGTCAGGTTACAAACCTGGCACCATTTGCCCAGGTGGTGGTTTACACTGTGATGCCCAGTGGAGAGGCTGTGGCCGATAGCCAGGACTTCCCCATTCAGCTCTGCCTCAATAACAAGGTACCACCTGAATGACCCTTATGGCATAAAGCTACGATAAATGAGTCCAAGTCTTACAAGGGATGTTTATTTACAATAAAGTACTCATTTCCGATTATTTTGAGTCTGTTCTTGTGACCTGACGTCCTCCTATCAGCTCTCAAACTAATGACTCTCCACCTCGGTGTCTTCTGTGCAGGTGTCTCTGAAGTTCTCCTCGCTGCAGGAGCTTCCCGCAGAGAAGACCACGCTCAATCTCCAGGCTCACCCAGGCTCCATGTGCTCCGTCAGAGCCATCGACCAGAGCGTCCTCCTGCTGCAGCAAGAGCAGGAACTCACTGTCGACTATGTACGACACAATCTTGAGCACGGGTTGACCCCATATGTACCTTTACCAACACCTGAACATGCTGTTTCTATTGTAAAAACCATACTTGAGTAATTTAGGCAGTGTGGAGTGTGGACTAGTAGTCAGACCTGAGTCTTGCCTTTGCAGAGTGCAAAAGCCCCTTAATCAGCATCACTGCAGAAGCCACACCAAACCGCAGATCCATCTCACGCTCCATTCTACCCTCACTCGTGAACAAGACCCTTGATACTTGAACTCCCTCGCTTGAGGCAGCAGCAGTACTGTTTGTGTCAGTGCAGTGTGGCTTAGAGCTCAGAGAGGGCTGTATGTTTGGGAAACACTAAACGTACGACTGGATAAATTAGACTTGATTATACTGCACGTTTTTGGATTCTTTATTCACTGTGAGGGCATGCAAGAAAAACAAGGTCCTCTTCAGGGTTGAGTAATTGATCTACAAATGGATTACATTTGGAGGTTAAAGTATCCTTTTAGTCAGGGGTGTCCATATTTTTTTGAATGGGGGCTAGTTAGATGATGTAAAGAATACCTTGCGGCCAGCTGCTTCTACCGAGCAGGAAGTGTCTGCTATAAACACAAGAAGTGTGTGCTCTAGAGAAAGGATCAGCACTCAGTGAATACTCTCCTAAGCCCTATGATAAGCTATTATGGCAAGGCTTAACTATACAGACCAGTGAGCAGTGATAACTAACATGTCTTTGGGGTCATCGGGTGGGAACCTCCTTTCACCAGTGTTTCGTCTAGTTCGTCCCACGACACCTCCAGGAGGCTAGACAGTGATCTCTGGCGTCCCAGAGACTCACTGCTCCCCGCACCAACCCACTAACATCCTTTACCTTACTTACACATCACTTTCTAAGCCCAAACAGCTCTGCCACCTTCACCCAAACCCAGGCTCCATACATGCGAGCTCCAGGTAGAAGCAGTGCTTCACTAGTTGTTAACTGAGTGAAGGCACACTTTCAGGATATTAGGTTGTGTCTTAGTACGGCAGGCTTCACAACAGGTTGGCAGCGGCTAGAAATAGGCTCATTACTATGGCGATGGAAATAATCATCAGGGCTGCTGAGTGGGTGGTAGGTGGGGAGAGACGGCACAGTGTGTTTTGAAAACTCATTCTTTGCAGACCACATACAGTATACTTTGAAGGAAAAGCTGTGGTCATTTAAAATCAGTCCGCGGCCCCTGGGCTGGACTTTGGACATGCCTGCTTTAAGTGGACTGGTGGACTGTCCTGTACCTGCTGCCTGTCCTGATGACTCACTCAGGCTCGTGTTCATGTGTGTGTTTTGTGCAGGTGTACAGCCAGCTGCCTGTCCAGAGGTTGGTGGGATACAACTTTGATGTTGAGGACTTTGAGCCATATCCCTGCTTCCCTGTGCCGATGCCAGAGCCTGAGCCTGAGCCAGAGCCTGAACCAGAGCCAGAGCCTGAACAAGAACTAGAGGATGTGGATGCAGCTGGTCGATCGAAGCGCTCGGTCTACTTTGGACCGCCCAGTGGGAAGAATGATGTCTACAGCATCTTTAAAGTAGAAATTTGATCATTATTCTTGACTGTCACAGACTAGGCCAGTGGTTTTCAAGCTTTGGATGCCCAAGGGCACCAAAGGGGCGAAATCTCAAGGCACACCTGTGTTTATATCATAAGAATGAAAATTTTGTTGTCATGTAGAACCTGAGACCTCTGTTTTATCCTGTGTGTTCATCGGAGGTGACCAAATCATATACAGTATATCACTTCACAATCTCTTATCTGGTTTTCATCATCTCTCTCTCTACTTCTAGGAAATTGGAATCAAAATTGTGACCAACTCCGATGTGAAAAAACCTCACAACTGCCTTGAAAGGAACTACGAGTTATTTTTCTATGATGCTGGTATGTTTTAGTGTTTGCCACTGGTAGTTTCCATTTCATATGACCCCAGAATGTCACTATAACATATTGTTTACTCTTGAGACATACTATTTAAAGAATACGAGATGTCTGAAAATATTGAAGACATGATGCCAGTTGGTGCCGGGATTGCAGTAGGGAATGATGATGGAGAGGCAGAGGCTGGGAAGACCAAGGAAACTATCAGAACATACTTTCCTGAGACCTGGATCTGGGAGCTGGTTTCCATTGGGTAAGTTTAGTTGTGTCATCGGACTTTTTATATCCGTGTGTTTCTAGATCTCGTGGACTCTCCGGTTCCCATGGCCTTCAACATGATGCCGCAGAGTTCAGGACATGGTGTGCTGAGAAAAGAGGAGGAGAAGAAAGAGACCGTCAGGACGTTCTTCCCCGAGACGTGGATCTGGGACCTAGTTCCTGTGGGGTAATGATAACATATCATATTAAAAAGGGGTGAAATATTGTACTTTTTTTGTTGTTGTTGATGTATTTTCAGGCAATTGTACATTTTGAATGGATGTTTGAAAATATATTTTGGCTTATTATTACCAGTAGTGATGCGAGAAATTCAGGTTATCTTAGAAGAAATTTTTCAAAATATCACGTTGAAGTGGCAAAGCAGCACCCTGAGTGAGGTATTGATAACACATAGAAACATTACTGCAGAAGTTAACCCTCCATCTTCTCTCCCTCACTGTCACCCTTTCACACTCACAGTCAAACACACGCCGCTGTGCTCAGTCTGCATCTCAGTCCGTGTCCTCAGTCCTGACAACTGTGGGACTGCTGGATATAGTTTGTGGCCCCGTTTGGGTTCAGGCGATTCATTAACCCATACTTTGCTGGTTGCACGGCGCAGATTATTTAGGTGAAGCTGAAATGATTCCTGTAGTTAATAAATGCTGCTTGAGCCTTAGATTTATGCAAGACTGGGGACGAACTATAGTTCTTATTTAACAATTTTTTTAAAAGATATTTTTTGGGCAATTTTGCCTTTTAATTGATTGGACAGCTCAGGGTGAAGGGGGAGAGAGAGGGAATGGCCACAGGCTGGAGTCGAACCCGGGCCGCTGTGGCAACAGCCTTGTACATGGGGCGCCTTCTGTATCCACTAAGCCACCGACGCCCCTTATTTAACATTTTGTTATTAATTTTTTTTGCTGCATGTTTTTTAATGTATCATTTTATTTTTTTCATATGATTTTTTTTTTTTTTTTTTTAAAGATTATTTTTTGTCGGGGTTTTGTCTTTAATTGACAGGAGAGAGTGACATGGGGGAGTGAGAGAGAGTGGGGGGTTGACATGCAGCAAATGGTTGTGAGCCGGAGTCAAACCTGCGACCGCTGCAGCGAGGCATCGCCTCTGTATATGGGGAGCTGGCACTACGCTACCAATGCCCCTTTCATATGATCTTTTTTCACATAACTTTTTTTTTTTTATTTAATTTTCTTTTTCTTTTTCTTTTTCTGTTTCTTTTTCTTTTTCTTTTTATTTATTATTTATTTTATTTAAATGTGAATGTGTATTAATGTTTGTGTGTATGTATGTATATAAATGTTTAGATATATATGCATGTGTGTGTATATATGTGTAAATATATATATATATATATACATATATATATATATTATATATATATTAGTGCTGCAACTAACGATTATTATCTCCTTATGTAGATATAAATGACTCATTCTAAAGTAACAATAGCACAGTGATTCTTATTTCCAGGTGTTTATACAATAAAGCAAACATACTTATTATGTTATATTCCATTTCTGCCAATGTATCCCCCTAAATCCTGCAAACTGGACCTTTAGATTTGTACAAACAGCTCCCAGAGGACTTTTGTAATCATTTGTAGTTCTGACTGAATGTCTCGACAGCTACTGTATGTCAGCATGATTTGTGATGACTGTGATGATCCAGCATGTGACTACATTAACCTGTGATTGTCAACATGGTGAACATTAAACCTGCTTAACATTAGAGCAAAATAGTGTTAACATAGTGAGCATGTTAGCATGCTAATGTTAGCATTTACCATGGAGCTGCTAGTGTGGCTGTAGACTGTAGATGTTGTGTTCGCAGGAGGCGCAAGAGTAAAGTTCATTTTTACCACTGAGGACAGTTTTGATCCCTGTTAGCAGTTTATCTAGATGCAGAATCAGCCACATCCACCAGTATATGTTAAAGAGTGATCGGCCCATTACAGTGACATTTCCTGAGCACTCAGAGTCCCCAGAGGACGGAGCTTTCCTCTTGAGCCCTCCCTTCCTAAAGTCAAACACAAAATATCTCATGTACTAATGCATGTTGTCATGACATTCATATTTTCATACTTCACTCATTCATCTTTAAGGGAAACTCTATGCTACTTGAACGTTCTCATTTGCCTCTCCCTCGTGTGTTCGTACAGAGACAGTGGGTCAGTGAACGTGGAGAAGACGGTCCCTGACACCATCACTAAGTGGGCAGCTGGAGCTTTCTGTGTCTCCTCTGCGGGCTTCGGCGTGTCGCCCAACATTGGACTGACTGCCTTCCAGCCGTTCTTCGTCAGTCTCACGCTGCCCTACTCCGTCATCCGAGGGGAGGTGTTCACACTCAAAGCCACTGTCTTCAACTATCTCTCCAAATGCATCATGGTAAATATTTAAGGTCTTACATGTGGAATTTATAGACATGCATTTAAAGACATGCAGGTTAATTGGTGACTCTAAATTGTCCGTAGGTGTGAATGTGAGTGTGAGTGGTTGCCTGTCTCTATGTGTCAGCCTTGTGATAGGCTCCAGCCCCTGTGACCCCCAACAGGATAAGTGGTTGTGGAAAATGGATGGATGTTTCATGTATTTGATGTATTTTAGAAACTGAGTGTGTTTGACTCTGTGTTTGTCTGCAGGTGAGAGTCACACTGGCTGATTCAGACCAGTTCACCTTCAGAAACTGTGAAGGCTGCCAGTACAGCGTGTGTTTGTGCGGGGAGGAGAGCAGGACCTTCTCATGGATTGTGACTCCAACCGCCCTAGGTATTACTACAGACAAAATGCCAACTCAAATCAGAAACGAATTATTCTTGTTTTACATGTTATTGCACATCATATAAGGCAGTCAGTGTCATTCACATTTACATGTGACACACATTTATTGTATGTTCCTTTGGTGGTCTGTTGAAGGATCTCAGGTTTTTGACAGGACAAGTGAACTTAATAACAACTAGTCCATAGCCATTGGTAGCTTTGTCACCTTCTACCTATGCCAGTCCTCAATGCCTATGTGCAGTTGCACATAGATTGACCACGTCAGTGAGTAGAAAAACGTGGGACGGACAGAATGACTGACTGACAGAATGACACACTGACAGTTTCCGTGATTATGTACAGCATACCATACCATGACTTAGTCATACCAAACATTAGAAAACAACAGCAACATTGGTCCACAGGGGGAGCCACAGCCATCGGTCGCATTTTAGCCATTTTGAAGCATTTTTCTGTTGTTATAGCGCCACCCAGTTGCCAATTAGAGTTAAATTTCTCCAGTCACCTTGAGGCGTCCTGTTCTACATATCTATCAAGTTTAGTAAAAATCCATATGGCGGTTAGGCCTAGATAAGAAATGAGCTCTCTAGCGCCCCCATTTTGTTTGATGGGGTCAATAATGGAGGGGTCCCCTCAGATTATGTGTGGTCATATGCCTACAAAGTTGCGTGGTGATGGGTGAAACCCTTGAGATGTTATACACCTTTATGTGATGAGCCACGCCCTCCGCAATATTCATTGCCTTATAGAAGCTCAGTTTTAGTAAGTTTTCCAACTTTTGCCAAGAGGGAACTTTAGATATTGGTCCCTAGATTATGTTCACCCAGTTTCATGCAGATCGCTCAAACTTCCTAGGAAGAGATCCATTAGAAGTGTTTTTCAAAAAATTCAAAATGGCGGAAAATCTATATAAGCGGAAGTTATGGGTTCTTGAGGCAAATGTGTTCCTCATGAGGAGAGGCATCTCTGTGCAAAGTTTCATGTCTCTACGACATACGGGGCATGAGATATGCCCATTCAAAGTTTGACATTTCAGTCGGTTGCTATAGCGTCCCCCTTTGGCCAATTGATGTAATATTGCTTCATTGGCATCCTCCCATGACCCTCTACCACTGTGCCACATTTCACATGGACAGTAAAACAAAAAATAAGAAATAACAAGATAAAATCCAGAACAAAATACAAAACATAGGATACATTTTAATAACATGACAGTTTCAACAGGAACTTTTAATGGATACCGGTGTTTTTGTGTCTTTCAGCCCATTTATGACAAATCAAGACTTGTGTTACTGGAGACTAGAGCTGCCCCCCCGACTGAGAATGTTCCTACTCAACCAGTAGTCGTTATTCAGGTCCATCAATGGACTAGTCTCCTGCATGTTTCTGATATGAATGTAATTATTAAATGATATATTTTGGTGGTTTGAGTTGAAGGTGTGAGAAAGAATAGTATCAGTAACATTGTTAACACTGTGCTACATTACAGAGAAATACAAACCGTACTAATGAACCTTCATTAATATAGGCCTATATTTTATCTCCAAGTGCACGTCACACACTGAGCGAGCCGCCTGTTAATGACGCTGTGGGCTAATGGACATGTAGCTACTTCCATGTTTCAGATGATACGTCATGTTTGTAGTCGACCAATGAAGATGAGTTTACATATCACCTTGGGTTCGTCCTTCACCTTCTCAAAATGATCCCACACTTTGGATTTCCTGCCCGACATGTTATTAACTAGCCTGTGGAATAACCGCAGGTACCAGCCCTGGAAATTAACCTGACTCCTGTCTGACTGCTGAGCGTGGACACTTCCTGTGTCTGTCCTTTCAAATTAAAGTCACACATGGTCCAGGCATATAGGGTTTGTTATAGATTGACAACGCACAGCTCCTAATAGAGTTTCACACACGGGTGCTTGGTGGAGTGCAGGAGAGATCGCGTTGCTGTGCATTAAAGCTTCGTGAGCAAGAGCACCTGTGTGACAGCTGATGTAAAACAAAGGATCAGATCAGGCTTGATACAGCTCAGTATAGCCAATCCTGATCAGTTGAAAACAATGCCGTGATCGGCCCTGATACGGATCTTTGAAATCAGAGTAGGACATCCCTACTTTCCAAGGCGGTGAAGGTTTCTAGATATTCTTTTTAATGGTTTTAAAAAAAGTCAAATGCAGAAAAAAAACATTCATACTGAAGATAATATTTAACTTTCCTGAGAAACTTTAACTTTATCTAACAAAAATCAAAAGTAATCCCTGTGACGGACTGATTTTCATACTGTATGAAAGTGAATGGACGTAAGTGGCTGCTTTAAAGGTATGAAATTAAATTTGTGAATGTGAGTACAACTTCTAAACCCTATGGCGTGCATTGGATGTACAGGTAGTCATGTAAAGACACTGGCATGGTCCTTTTAAAGGGTCTAATTTTGATGTTAAATCCATGCACATACGACTCTGAGATTCAGTTTAGAAATACTTATTCATATTCTTCAAAACTGGATTGAAGCTCATCTCAAACAGCGTCAGCTCTGCTCTCTCTGCCTCCTCATTACTACAAAGAACATTTCCAAGTGACTGTTATTAGTGTCGCTAATAATCTAAAGCAGTCTTCACATCTTTATAATTAAATACTGATGTTGTTTGTTCCGTCCAATGCCAAACTCACGCTCTCAGTGACACAGATGAGGCAGAACAAGCTAATTAATCTGTATTAAGGGCACTGACAGCTGTTGCGTCTGCACCGCTGGAAGCAAAGACAGGGGGCTGTTGTTGTAACGCTGCCTGGCCTGAAAGCAGAGGATTTCTATCAGCCTCCATCAGCACGGATGGAGACGAGGCTCTGATGAATGTCAAATTGCGCTCCTCTAACTCCCCCTTAGAGGAATGCTGACAATCACTTGTACTAACAAGTCAGGTAGTATCTCTGACGAAACACTCAGAAACCTCTCCCTCGGGGGGTGATCTGTACTTGTCCTCTGTGTGAAGGATTGTGGGCTGTGAAGGAAGAAAGGGAGGGGGTGGGAGATAGAGCGGTATAATAAGGCAACAAATAGGGATTAATGAGGGCGAAAGAGATAGGAAACAGGGGGGAGGAAGGAAAACACAGGGAGGAGGGATGGAGGAGCAGGGAGGATAATGAGTTGGACTGAAAAGCAGACAGGAAGCTGTTTTGCCTCCGTACACAAAATGTGACAGTGTGACAGCGAGTGCGAGCGCTAATCAATACGGCCCTGCTCTCGGATTAAGACTGTGTATGTGTGCACTCAGGTCAGGTGAATCTGAAGGTCAGCGCAGAGGCCCTGAAGACTGACATACTGTGTGGCAACGAGGTGGCCACCGTCCCCGACATGGGCCAAATCGACACCGTGGTCCGCACCCTGCTGGTGGAGGTCAGTGACTGTCACACACAACACGACGCAGCCGAGTGCAAAGGTGACATGTTGAAGACAAACAAATGTGACAGGTCGTGGGTGGTAGTGTCACATGTCAAGGTTCAATCAGTCACATATTTGTGCCTAATAAGGACGTACTTTATATACTTGTTGTTTTATGACTCCGTGACTGAGGCATAATGTTTTCAGGTCGTCCGTCTGTTCCATTTTCATAATATCTCAAGAACAGCATGAGGGAATTTCTCAAAATTTGGCACAAATGTTCACTTGAACGTTGCGATAAAGTGATTAGATTTTGGTGGTCGTACATCAAAGGTAAAGGTCTGTGTGTACGCCCTAACTGTGCATTTGTTGGGGACTACTTTCAGCTGCATTTGGTTCCCTAGTGAATATTCGGAGCTGCAGGACGATGTTTGTGGGATTGAGTCAAAATAAACCGCTGTTCATGGTGATGAAAGAACACAGAGTGCAACAGTTTGGCTCATCGATGTGTGTGTGGAGCTCAGCGGAAGACACATCAGGCCTTGATACACACACAACACTTGTTAGTTGGACTTACGTTGTCTTGTAATGAAATATTTCTCCTTGTTTCTCTCCACAAGGCTGAAGGAACGCCACAGATGGTCAGTCACAACGCCCTCCTCTGTCCTGCAGGTGAGTGCTCACAGACATTATGTGTATCAGCGTCTCGGGGGTCAGCGGCCATCTTGATCCTGTCAGTTTGAGCAGAGTGAAAACTGGGGCACTTCATAGATACATCAATCTGTCATGGAGACGTGTGTCAGAAGCTCTCGCTGTCGTTCAGTGTGAGGTTGTTGTCGTTTTCCACCATGTCAGAGCATAAGGTCAACGACAGCTGTGATTTGGTGGCTACATTGGGAACACTGACTTTGTTTGTTAGCGTTAAAATAAAATTGCATAAGTACCTGTATCATTTATGTGTTGTCTTTCCTTCTCTGTGTGTCGTCAGACGGACCGGTGGAGAAGAAAATCTCTCTGCTGATGCCTGAGATGTTCGTGGCTGGATCGGCCAGGGCCACTGTCTCTGTGCTGGGTCAGTGACGCTATATGGAGACACTTGCTGAGATGTTTCCCCGTTAGCTGACTTTAGCATGTTTTTTAACCTTTTCATTGCTTCTGCAGGTGATCTGATGGGCCGGGCCATGAAGAACCTGGACAAGCTCCTGGCCATGCCGTACGGCTGCGGGGAGCAGAACATGGTGCTGTTTGCGCCCAACATCTTCATCCTCAACTACCTGAAAAGCACCGGTCAGCTGACCGAGGAAATTCAGGACAGAGCAACACGCTTCCTGGAAAGCGGTGAGTCGTTGCGTTCCAGCTGTGACACAGAGAGTATGGGGAAGAAATGTCTTGTTAATGTAATACCATGTTAATAATGTTGCCATATTATTTTTACTAAGGCAGTATCAGTTAGATTTTTCTTTTTCTGGCCGATACTCTTCGTCTTATCTGAGGAGCAGAGGGGGAGAACGTTGGTGACACTAATCTTGGCTGTCCACCTTGTAACTGTGTTGATTGTATAGATCTCCTGTGCTGGCGGGGGGAAGATGTGTGTGAAGCATCTGTGTTCTCACAGACATGGATATGAACTGTAGGAGAAACTTGACTGGTGCGCGGAGGCAAACAACCGCAGGCAATGATTCTAGCTAGGGCTGGGCAATACGACGACTACGTACGACATCTTCCTATAAAATGACGAGAACTCTGTGTGTGTGTGTGTTCCACGTTTTTCTCCTCACTGACTTGGTCAATCCATGTGAAATGTGGCACAGTGGTAGAGGGTCATGGGAGGATGCCAATGAAGCAATATTACATCAATTAGCCAAAGGGGGGCGCTATAGCAACCGATTGATATTCCAAACTTTGAATGGGCATATCTCATGCCCCGTATGTCGTAGAGACATGAAACTTTGCACAGAGATGCCTCTCCTCATGAGGAACACATTTGCCTCAAGAACCCATAACTTCCACTTATATAGATTTTCCACCATTTTGAATGTTTTGAAAAACACTTCAAATGGATCTCTTCCTAGGAAGTTTGAGCGATCTGCATGAAACTGGGTGAACATAATCTAGGGACCAATATCTAAAGTTCCCTCTTGGCAAAAGTTGGAAAACTTACTAAAACTGAGCTTCTATAAGGCAATGAATATTGCGGAGGGCGTGGCTCATCACATAAAGGTGTATAACATCTCAAGGGTTTCACCCATCACCACGCAACTTTGTAGGCATATGACCACACATAATCTGAGGGGACCCCTCCATTATTGACCCCATCAAACAAAATGGGGGCGCTAGAGAGCTCATTTCTTATCTAGGCCTAACCGCCTATCAATGCGCCCCCACATATAAACACTTTAACTATCTGCCTTTCAACATGCTACCTCAACTACTACTGTACAGTTTTAGCCCACTAACTATCCCACTATTGGCAATGGTGCTACTGTACTATAAATAAAGCAGTCATACTATCAAATTCACAAAAGCTCTGTCTGAATACATTGCTCTTCTTAATGGGTTCAGTTGACTATTTAATCTGCAATTTCCTATGACCTGTATCCCAAACACACACCATGTGAAACTGTACGTCGGCAGCTGTGCACTCAATGGATATGGACTAGTATCAATATATATTCAAGTAAGATACAAATTTAGACAACACCGTTTGTATCGATATAGATTCAAGTTGCGTTACATAACTTATACCAGTGATCATCTCTCCTCTCTCACAGTCTCTGCACAGCTCCGCCCCCTCTCTCAGATATGAATTTTTATCCGTATTGCCCAGCCCTAATTCAAGTTAATTTCAGACACAGAGATGCAGCCTGTGTTGAGCAGTGAGAACGCTGTCTCTTGAAACAGAGGTGGAGTTTAACTGATTACTCCAGTTTGTATAATAGCCCCAAGTGTTTGTTAGTTATCTCTTGTAATAATGCCATTGTATGGTCAGTGATGTCAGTAGTCTTGTCAGGTTTAAACCAGTTTAGAGTTAAAAGAAATGTTCCAACAGGGTCGTTACCTGGCCCATTAAATACATGCAGTAGCACATCCCTGTTAATCACTGTGTCACATGAAAGCCGTATTTTCACTCTTTTTTTTTACCTCACTATTATTAAAGATAAAATGATCATCCCAGTAATAACTCTCCAAAGTTTCAAAATCTTGTCTCATGGTGTTATAAATTGCTGCGCAGTGTTCTGACATCTGCCTTCAGTCTCTTGGATCTATTATTTAAACCAGCCTTCGGGGATTGTATTTCATCGTCTCATCGGTGTGTGAAAGAACAGACCCTCACCGACGGAGCCCCCATTGTCTGTCTGTCTGTCTGTCTGTCTGTCTGTCTGTCTGTCTGGAGCGTAAGTTTGTAAATGTGACAGTTGTGTTCATGTGTGTCTGTGTGCTGCAGGATATCAGAGGGAACTCACCTACAAACATGACGACGGCTCCTACAGTGCCTTCGGGAAGAGCGATGAGTCTGGAAACACCTGGTCAGTCAACTCAGTGACGTGATGAGTCGATGATGCGCAGGATGCAGATAATGATGCTGTGTAATGGCCATGACAGTTTCTGTGAACATGTGTAGAGACACTGGTCGCCATTCAATTCAATTTAAAGAGGGAAGAACAAAGCTAGTCAGTTAAAAACGAAACCAATTTAATATTGTAGCTAATATAAGAACATACTGTATATAATTAAAAAATGATGGAGCATATTTCATACATTAACAGGCTTTTTAAAATTAGAAGAGGCATTTTTAAAAATAATCTTATGTTATTTTAGAGTAATAATAGTTATTCTGACATATTTTACATATGAAAGTATTATCAATACATTTAAGTTTTAGTTAGATCTATAAAACTCAGGAGGAACCAGAAATTCCACCCACCGTCTGCTCACTTTACCGACACACCTGTCACTTGAAAAGTCCCAAAATAATATGAATAATAAAATATGTTCGTGATTATATAACTGGTGATATAATGAAGTTGCATCAGTGGTTATAGAACATTTTCAAACATTTATCTCGAGCTTTGCTGTTCATCTGAATATTTTCAGCTCAAATCTCACACTTCATTTGATGAGAGTATAAAAATGAGACGCAGACACAGTGGGAGGTACACACACACACACACACACACACACACACAGTGAGTCCTTTCTGGTGTTTGGCATCAGCCAGCGTCCTAATAATTTACTTTATGGGGAACCTGCCAGAAAATATTAATATTTGCATTTAATGGGCTTACAGCACAGTGCCTCGGGGGATTTAACAAACCCTCTGCTGTTTGAAAGGGTGCTGGGCAGTTTGGCAGTTGGTGAGTGTGTGTGTGGGTGTGTGTTTTTTGTCAGGAGAAACTAGGGCTCTCAAGTGTTTGATTACGTTAAAATTCCAGCAGGACATTGAACGCAATTGTTCATATCACTAAAAATATAAAGACTTTGCTACAAAGTGAGAGAAAATATTAAGATTTGTTTTCAAAGTTACATGTCATATGACATTTTTAGCCTCTTTTACCTCCATTGTTTTGGTTTTCAGGCTTACAAACTCCCCATTAACTCCATTTAAACATGTAGCAGGCAGCTGTTTTAGGAAAATGCTTTGATAAATCCACTGTAGGGGAGAGTGTGGTAAGATGAGCCAGTGGTAAGGCTGCCCGACTAAGAATTTTCCTAGTCGACCAACAGTCGTTATTCAGGTCCATTAGTGGACTAGTCTCCTGCATGTTTACGATATGAATGTAATTATTAAATTATATATTTTGGTGGTTTGAGTTGAAGGTGTGAGAAAGAATAGTATCAGTAACATTGTTAACACTGTGCTACATTACAGAGAAATACAAACCGTACTAATGAACCTTCATTAATATAGGCCTATATTTTATCTCCAAGTGCACGTCACACACTGAGCGAGCCGCCTGTTAATGACGCTGTGGGCTAATGGGCATGTAGCTACTTCCATGTTTCAGCCGTTCTTTGGGCAACTTCAGTTGTCAAACAAAGATGGATGTTGTTGCGTTCCCATCCGTAATTTTCAGCCTTCATGTTTTGCACAAAGCAATTTGTTTTTTGTTAACCACCACAAAGTTTTTGTTCGTGAACAGAGTTATCTGTGGTATCATTGTTTTCCAAATGGCGCTCATAATGTAAACTTGGTTCTTCATGGTTCTTTCTTACAACTTGACCAAATGCTGACAAAGTAGATCTGGGGAGTTAAGTGTCAACTTGTCTGGCGTTAATGTTAGTTGATTCAGGACATAAAAGAAAATGAATAGATTTGTGGATTTTTAAATGACACTCTTTGTATTCTGTGGGCTTGGGAGAAGGTATTTTCAAATCAAAAGCTGCTAGCTGGTGAACATAGTGTAGCATTAAGCAGCCAGAGCTAGAGCCAGATATTTATCTCAGGGGTTGGTGGAGACCAAAAACAGAGCTTAAAGGAAAGTCAGGTGGTCAGAAACACAACTTGAGATGATGGCTGGTGGAAGTGGCCAAAAAATTAATCATTGCATATTTTTGTGCACCTTAAAATATCAGTGGAGTTTAGCAGAGTTGGTCCGTACCATCCATTCTGATTGTAGTGCAACACAACATGTGTAGTGTAATGTAACATGTCTGTAACTGACTTCCTTCAGAAGCATTACATCTGAATTATGATCCAAATATAAGCAATGTGGATATTTTACTTTCGCTGCCTGTCTTTCAGCTCCAGCTGTCTTTATTCTGCTGCGCTCGTGTGCAGCTCGGAGGAATATGATTGTTGTTATGATAGTTGTGGATGCAGCTCAGGCCAGGCGCTCTGTGTTCGTCTGAGACAGGAGGCTGTTATGTAATTGTCCTGAAGCGAGGTTCATCTTGGGGTTACCAACACAGGCACACGTGGTTGGATCTGTTTGCTAAAAAGTGTGTGTGTGTGTGTGTGTGTGTGTTCGGTGTCTTTCAGGTTGACCTCTTTTGTGATGAAGTCCTTTGGCGGGGCGAGACCATACATATATGTGCACGCCAAGCACATTAAAGAAGCCAGGAGGTGGCTGTCGAAACACCAGCGGCCCGACGGCTGCATCAGATCTGTGGGGAAACTCTTCCACAACGGCATGAAGGTGAGAATATTTAACATAGACATTTTAGACAAGAGTATCTGATTTCATCATCGTCTGCTTCAGAGCTCTGCTTGGGTGAATTTTTCCTATAAGACAAAACCACAGAATTAGCTCAATGTGAGGAGTCATTTGCAGAGTTTCAGAGAGCTGTGAGTGTGTGCAGAGAGCTGAGACTGCCCCCAGGCCTGCAGGCGAGCTGCACACACACACACACACACACACACACACACACACACACACACACACAGAGCAGAGGAAATATCCCAAACAAATTATTGTTCGCCAGTCCCTATTAAAGTGAAACATTTACCAGAGCCGACTAACACCAAAAAGCCATGACAGCTGTGTGTCTGAGGCAGGTACTCATGGTTTTATAGTAGTTGTTGTGGATAAAGCTTTTCCAGGCACTAATACCAGCTGAGTACTGTGGACTAACATGTGTCATTGGTAAAACTCTGACAATTAAGACGCCAAGGTCAGTCTGAAGGGATGTTTTTAAATATAAATTGACAGGTGATGACTATTCCTGCTTTTGTTGTGAAAACATATTTGATTTTATAAAATTCTTTTACAAGAAGTGATCATCTCAAATATCAGGGTCTGGCTGCCACATAAGGGTTCAGGTATGAGTTTTATCTGCTCAGCTCAGGCTTAGCTTTTACCTCTCTGACACTTGAGGTAAGTAGAGAGTAGTCGATAAGTGTTATCCTTGTGTTTATTTTCTCAGGCGAGGAAAGAGGAAAGAGACAAAGTGAAGTGTGCACAGTTTTGTTCAGTTAAATTTAATCAAGTTAATGGCCGGTGGGTGTGCCCGTGTAATAAAGCAACAATGCTTCTAATCAGCAGTAACTGAATCAATTTTGTCACTAAATGAAAAACACATGCACGTTCAGTGCTCAGCGGCAAAGTTTGAGTTTCACACATTGTTCCAGGATTACAGGGACTCAAACACAGCGTCGATGACTGCTGTTATAGTCCGAACCGATAACTGAACATAAAGAAGGACAACGCATCTCCACTTCCTCCCACTGTACGAAAATGAAGCCAAAATATTGTAGGTACGGGCGGTGCCATCTTGGCATCGAGTCTGTTTTACAGAATAAAAATGATTAAGTGATGACATTTTATATCCAAAAGGTCAAAGGTCAACTTCACTGTGACATCATAATGTTCTGCAAAAAACTTTTCTGGCCATTATTTAATGTAATAACTCAGTAACAAAAGGCAAGATACTGAATTGGTGACACCAGTGTTGAGTGTCCACCTTGAAGCTTTCCTGTGTAAAGCATCCAAACTGTCACTGCAACTTGATTGGTTCGAGCAGGCATACAACAGCAAGGCAGTAATTCTAGTTAGTTACGCCCATGTCTCATCCTGAGGGGAGGGGGCAGGGTTTATGACCATCACTGCAGCCAGTCAACAACAGGGGACAGTCAAGATGTTTTGGCTACACTTACGGGGGAGCTGTCATGTCGTCCATCTTTGTTCTACAGTCTTTGGTCCAAACAGGCATCTTTGTTGTATGTCATTTACAATCTCTTTCCCATCATTTCCTGTCATCTTGCTAATTGAGCATAATGGCAGATGACGAAGGGAGTCAGCTGATAGATCACATGATTTCTTTCTATGCAACCAATTGGATAATCTCATCCAGGGTGCCCTATTTAAACTGCTCTGGCCTGCCTACTGTTGCTTCTTCCTCTGCAAGCTGCTTTGCAACCTGCCTCCACCCCAGCTCCTCCTTTTCATGCTGTGTCTGACGTATCAATGTCAGTTCTGTTTGTCACTGATGCTGCTGTGTTCTGTTCCCGGGGGTCTTTGCTGCTGCTCTTCATGTAGGCGCATGGAAGGGCAGGGAGGTTTGCTCGCTCTGCCTTAAGGCTTTTCATGTAGGCACATGGAAGGGCAGAGAGGTTTGCTTTCTCTGCCCTAAGGCTTTCCATGTAGGCACATGGAAGGGCAGAGAGGTTTGCACTCCCTGCCTAAGGGTTCCTGTGTCGGCACATGGCAGGGCAGAGAGTTTTGCTCTCTCTGTCTTAATGCTTTCCATGTAGGTGCATGGAAGAGGTTTTCTACCTAGGCCTAGGAAGGCGGAGGGGCCCCAGAACAGAGCCGTACCGCCAAATATAATATTGCAAATGGAATTAAAGTTTTCTTTGACTAAAGTGTTCCTGACTGAACTGTTGTCTCAAAGGCATTGTTAAGGCAATGTTAAACATTATACTCCGCCTTAAGTACTTCATGTTCTCATGATGGGGAGGACAGTAGTAGGAGTAATAATAAAATAGTAATAAAAAGGTATGACACATTGACATAAGTAGGTTTATTGTGTGATCACTCCAAGGAAAGCAAGAAGTGTGACAGAGTGCTACTGATTGTTCCAACAGGGAGGAGTGAGCGACGACGTGTCCCTGACGGCCTACATCACTGCAGCCCTGCTGGAGCTGGACACCAACGCCACGGTGAGTCCGACACTGCCATCGTCCTGCTGCAGCTGTGAGATGTCAGCCTGTGTTCCTTATCGTCTCTTCAGCTTTAAATAGTCTGTCCTGAGGGCTACATTTGTCTGAAACACTGCTAAAATAGAAGTCTTGCAGACGACCTTAATGCAGCTCTTAGTTTGATCAGCCTGAAGAGAAATTACTTCAGTAACAGTATCTCTGTGGTTTCCTTTTGTGTCACAGGACCCCATGGTTCAGAACTGCCTCAACTGTCTCAAAAAAGCAATGGCGGGCCAGATGGACAACTTGTACACCACTGCCCTGCTGTCCTACACTTTCACCCTGGCCGGAGACGAGGAGATCAGGAGCAAACTCATTGCTTACCTGAACGCAAAGTCCTCCACAGAGGGTGAGGGACTGAAACCACCAGCAACATCTGCATCTCTGGCTTTACAGCTGTTTCCCCCCAAATAATATTACTGCAGCTATCAAGCAGCATGAACACAAACATGAAACTAGGAAGCACAAAACTTTGTGAGAAGCATATGTCTCACTGCTACATTTGCTAAAGTTTAAACACGAGGTTTGAGGTGTCAGTCAAAATGAAGGTGGTAAGTTGTGCACAAAGTTTCAATTGACTGAAGCAGTTCTAGTGAATTAAACACTGGAAAATGAAGTTGTTTAATTGATGGTAAAACTTGACGTGTCAGTTGAACTGTGAGTACCTGTGTCCACACAGAATTTTTTTGTTTGAATGACCTTCAATGACATACTATACTATGACTTTTTTCCATGTTTTTGACGACATGCTATACTATGACTTTTTTTTCATGATTTTCGACGACATGCTATACTATGACTTTTTTCATGATTTTTGACGACATACTATACTATGACGTTTTTTCATTAATTTGACGACCTGCTATATACTATGACGTTTTTTCATTATTTTGACGACCTGCTATATACTATGACGTTTTTTCATTATTTTGACGACATGCTATACTATGACGTTTTTTCATTATTTTGACGACATGCTATACTATGACTTTTTTTCATGTTTTTGACGACATGCTATACTATGACCTTTTTCATGTTTTTGACGACATACTATGCTATGACTTTTTTCATTATTTTGACGACCTGCTATACTATGATGTTTTTTCGTGATTTTGGACGACATGTTATACTCTGACTTTTTTTCATAGTTTTTGACGGCATACCATACCTTGACTGTTTTTCATGATTTTGACGACATGATATACTATGACGTTTTTTCGTGATTTTTGACAACATGCTATACTATGACGTTTTTTCATGATTTTGACGTCATGCTATACTTTGACTTTTTTTCATAGTTTTTGACGGCATACTATACTATGACTTTTTTCATGATTTTGGACGACATGCTATACTATGAAGTTTTTTTCATGATTTTTGACGACATGCTATACTATGACTTTTTCATAATTTTTAACGACATGCTATACTATGACTTTTTTTCATGATTTTGGACGACATACTATACTATGACTTTTTTCATGATTTTGGACGACATGCTATACTATGACTTTTTTTTCATGATTTTTGACGACATGTTATACTATGACTTTTTTTCATGTATTTGGACAACATGCTATACTATGACTTTTTTTTCATGATTTTGGACGACATGCTATACTATGACTTTTTTTCATGTTTTTGGACAACATACTATACTATGACTTTTTTTTCATGATTTTTGATGACATGTTATACTATGACTTTTTTTCATGTTTTTGGACGACATGCTATACTATGACTTTTTTTTCATGATTTTGGACGACATGCTATACTATGACTTTTTTTTCATGATTTTGGACGACATGCTATACTATGACTTTTTTCATGATTTTGGACGACATGCTATACTATGACTTTTTTTTCATGATTTTGGACGACATGCTATACTATGACTTTTTTTTCATGTTTTTGGACGACATGCTATACTATGACTTTTTTTCATGTTTTTGACGACATGCTATACTATGACTTTTTTTCATGTTTTTGATGACATGCTATACTGTGACTTTTTTTTCATGATTTTGGACGACATGCTATACTATGACTTTTTTTTCATGATTTTGGACGACATGCTATAACTTTTTTTCATGTTTTTGACGACATGCTATACTATGACTTTTTTTCATGTTTTTGACGACATGCTATACTATGACTTTTTTCATTATTTTGACGACATGTTATACTATGACTTTTTTTCATGTTTTTGACGACATGCTATACTATAACTTTTTTTCATGTTTTTGACGTCATGCTATACTATGACTTTTTTTCATGTTTTTGACGACATGCTATACTATGACTTTTTTCATTATTTTGACGACATGTTATACTATGACCTTTTTCATGTTTTTGACGACATGCTATACTATGATGTTTTTTCGTGATTTTGGACAACATGCTATACTATGACGTTTTTTCATGATTTTGACGTCATGCTATACTTTGACTTTTTTTCATAGTTTTTGACGGCATACTATACTATGACTTTTTTTCATGTTTTTGACGACATGCTATACTATGACTTTCTTTTCATGATTTTGGACGAAATGCTTTAACCTTTTTTCATGTTTTTGACGACATGCTATACTATGACTTTTTTCATTATTTTGGACGACATGCTATAACTTTTTTTCATGATTTTGGACGACATGCTATTCTATGACTTTTTTTCATGTTTTTGACGACATGCTATACTATGACTTTTTTTTCATGATTTTGGACGACATGCTATACTATGACTTTTTTTTCATGATTTTGGACGACATACTATACTATGACTTTTTTTCATGATTTTGGACGACATGCTATACTATGACTTTTTTTTCATGATTTTGGACGACATGCTATACTATGACTTTTTTTTCATGTTTTTGGACGACATGCTATACTATGACGTTTTTTTTCATGATTTTGGACGACATGCTATACTATGACTTTTTTTCATGTTTTTGATGACATGCTATACTATGACCTTTTTTTCATGATTTCGGACGACATGCTATACTATGACTTTTTTTCATGTTTTTGACGACATGCTATACTATGACTTTTTTTCATGTTTTTGACGATATACTATAGTATGACTTTTTTTCATGTTTTTGACGTCATGCTATACTATGACTTTTTTCATTATTTTGACGACCTGCTATACTATGATGTTTTTTCGTGATTTTGGACAACATGCTATACTATGACGTTTTTTCATGATTTTGACGTCATGCTATACTTTGACTTTTTTTCATAGTTTTTGACGGCATACTATACTATGACTTTTTTCATGATTTTGGACGACATACTATACTATGACGTTTTTTCATTATTTTGACGACCTGCTATATACTATGACGTTTTTTCATTATTTTGACGACATGCTATATACTATGACATTTTTTCATTATTTTGACGACATGCTATACTATGACGTTTTTTTCATGATTTTTGACGACATGCTATACTATGACTTTTTTTCATGTTTTTGACGACATGCTATACTATGACTTTTTTTCATGTTTTTGACGACATGCTATACTATGACCTTTTTCATGTTTTTGACGACCTGCTATACTATGATGTTTTTTCGTGATTTTGGACGACATGTTATACTATGACTTTTTTTCATAGTTTTTGACGGCATACTATACCTTGACTGTTTTTCATGGTTTTGGACGACATGCTATACTTTGACTTTTTTTCATGTTTTTGACGACATGCTATACTATGACTTTTTTCATGATTTTGGACGACATACTATACTATGACTTTTTTCATGATTTTGGACGATATGCTATTCTATGACATTTTTTCATGATTTTGGACGACATACTATACTATGACTTTTTTTCATGTTTTTGACGACATGCTATACTATGACTTTTTTCATGATTTTGGACGACATACTATACTATGACATTTTTTCATGATTTTGGACGACATGCTATACTATGACTTTTTTTCATGTTTTTGACGACATGCTATACTATGACTTTTTTCATGATTTTGGACGACATACTATACTATGACTTTTTTCATGATTTTGGACGACATGCTATTCTATGACATTTTTTCATGATTTTGGACGACATGCTATACTATGACTTTTTTTTCATGATTTTGGACAACATGCTATAACTTTTTTTCATGTTTTTGACGACATGCTATACTATGACTTTTTTTCATGATTTTGGACGACATGCTATACTATGACTTTTTTTCATGATTTTGGACGACATGCTATACTATGACTTTTTTTTCATGATTTTGGACGACATGCTATAACTTTTTTTCATGATTTTGGACGACATGCTATTCTATGACTTTTTTTCATGTTTTTGACGACATACTATACTATGACTTTTTTTTCATGATTTTGGACGACATGCTATACTATGACTTTTTTTCATGATTTTGGACGACATGCTATACTATGACTTTTTTTTCATGATTTTGGACGACATGCTATAACTTTTTTTCATGATTTTGGACGACATGCTATTCTATGACTTTTTTTCATGTTTTTGACGACATGCTATACTATGACTTTTTTTTCATGATTTTGGACGACATGCTATACTATGACTTTTTTTCATGATTTTGGACGACATGCTATACTATAACTTTTTTTCATGATTTTGGACGACATGCTATACTATGACTTTTTTTTCATGTTTTTGGACGACATGCTATACTATGACGTTTTTTTTCATGATTTTGGACGACATGCTATACTATGACCTTTTTTGTCATGATTTTGGACGACATGCTATACTATGACCTTTTTTTCATGATTCTGGACGACATGCTATACTACGACCTTTTTTTTTCCATGATTTTGACAATATAATATAGTATGACTTTTTTCATTATTTTGACGACCTGCTATACTATGATGTTTTTTCGTGATTTTGGACGACATGCTATACTATGACTTTTTTCGTGATTTTGGACGACATACTATACTATTACTTTTTTCATGATGTTTGACAACATGGTATGCTCTGACTTTTTTCATGATTTTGGACGACATGCTATACTATGACGTTTTTTCATGATTTTGGACGACATGCTATACTATGACTTTTTTTCATGTTTTTGACGACATACTATACTATGACTTTTTTCATGATTTTGACGATATACTATAGTATGACTTTTTTTTCATGTTTTTGATGACATGCTATACTATGACCTTTTTTTCATGATTTTGGACGACATGCTATACTATGACCTTTTTTTCATGATTTTGGACGACATGCTATACTATGACTTTTTTCATGTTTTTGACGACATGCTATACTTTGACTTTTTTCATGTTTTTGACGATATACTGTAGTATGACTTTTTTTCATTATTTTGACATCATGCTATGACACTTTTTGTGATTTTGGACGACATGCTATACTTGGATTTTTTTCATTATTTTAATCACATACTATACTATGACGCTTTTTCATGATTTTTGACGACATACTATCGTGACGGTTTTTCATGATTTTAGACAACATACTATGCTATGATGTTTATGGGGGATTTTTTTTACAACACACTATACTATGACAGTTTTTTATGACTTGTAACGACATTCTATACTATGATTTTTTTGTGATTTTCTGATGACTTACTATACTATGATGATTTTCAATGACATTTTCATGACATACAAACATTAAGTCTTTTTAATGACATTTTCATGACGTAGTATACATGACGTTTCTTAATGACATTTTCTTGACATACTATAGTATGAAGGTTTTTTTTATGAACTTTTCATGATTGACCTTTTTAACAACATGTTTATGCTTCCATGTTGGCGCTAGCTGTAGCCAGAGGCATGTTGTTATCTCTTCGTCCTTCTGCGTGTTCGTCTGTCGATCTGGCCATCCGTCCTTCCATCCCTTCCTCTTGATTGCAATGTCTCATGAGCACCTTGAGAAAATTATTTCAACTTTGGCACAAACAAATACTTGCACTTAAAGATGCCCTCATTAGAATATGTTGGTAAAGGGTCAAGAAGACTCTGACCTTGCATCTGGCTCATTCTTGTCCACACTCTATGCCCAAAACACTCCAAATCATATTAAGGGAATTTCTTCTAATTTGACACAAAGTCCATTTGGATTGAAGAATAAACTGATCAGAATTTGGTGGTCAAATGTCAAGGTCAGTGTGACCTTATTAAAAAAAAATCCTTTGGCCATAACTCAATAATTCTTTTACTACTTATGACAAAATTTCACATGAATATGTAATCAGATATGATAACAATAATGATGATAGTAATAACATCCAAAAGGTCAAGGGTCAGCTTCACTGTGACATCATAATATTCTGCACAAGACACTTTGCTGGCCGTGTTTTAACATCATATTTCAGAGACAGAAGGAGAGACATTTGGTCAGATAATCTTGAAACTTGAAACATTAATGAAATCTCTGTGATACACTTTACGGTTTCTAAAATCTGTTGAGTGTAGACCTACAGTACGAACTCATGGATTAAACTGAGGAGCACCAAGTTAGTAATTGCTAACGTCCTAATGGATGACTCTGTTGTTGTGACTGGCAGGAGGCACCCGTCACTGGGAGAGAGCAGGGGCTTCTGGGAAAGGCCTGGACTCATTGGAGGTGGAGATGACCTCCTACGTGCTGCTGGCTCTGCTCTCCGGTCCGGCCATACCAGAGTTTGGTCTGGATTACTCCTCCGGCATCGTCCGCTGGCTCGCCCAGCAACAAAACCCATATGGGGGCTTCTCTTCCACACAGGTGGGACACATCTCACACACAGTAGGTTTAACTGAAACCTTTAACCTCCTAATTGTTTCTTAATGACACGTTCAACCTCTCTGCTCCTCAGGACACCGTGGTGGCCCTCCAGGCTCTGGCTAAGTACGGCGCTGCCACCTACAGTGCGGAGGGCAGCACTACAGTGACGGTGACATCGTTAGGAGGCCTGAACAAAGAGTTCATGGTGGATCAGCGCAACAGGCTGCTGTACCAGGAGGAGAGGCTGAGCGAGGTCCCCGGAGAGTACACGATCAAAGCCCAGGGACAGAGCTGCGTGCTGGCACAGGTATGAGCTGAGCAAGGACAAGGTCAACACCAAAACATGTGAAGCAGCAACATGGGACTGAATTCAGTGGCGAAAGACGATAGGAGGAGAACTTGGAGGCAAAGAAAAATGACTGGACTACTATGAATTAAAATATGAAAATGAAATGAGTAAATAAAATCTGTAACACACCAGTTAAAAACACACATAATTATAAATAGTGACAACATGTTTCAGGTCATTTAAAGTCCAGCTGATTCATCAGACGGCTGATATTGATAAACAACGTTACAGAAAACAAAAATCAGAGCAGTAAAATACAACAATATACAGGCAGTATTTTTCATATATTCATCTCTAAATTTAAATTTTTAATTCAAAGAAATAAACATTTAAATGATAACTCTTTAAAATGGTCAGTGATGTCATTGATAAAAGCTTATTTTTCCATTGTAAACTGATGTTTGTGATGACCTGTCTCTCCACAGATCTCCATGCATTACAACGTCCCCCCTCCACCTGACTTCTCTGCCTTCAACATCTCCACCAACACCATGGCCAAATGCAACACCAGCAGGCCTCAGCTCATCCTCTTTGTGCATGTCAGGTGTGTGTGTGTGTGTGTGTGTGTGTGTGATGACGATGTATATTCTTCTCTTTATTGCATCAGCACCATAATATAACACAAAGTAGTTTAGCTGTTGGGCTTAAATAATGGCTTTGACCTTTGAGATGACCTTAACACAAACCAGCCAGCAAACTTACCTTTGTTGGTGTTGTTGTTGCACTAACTGCAACTCATTAGTACAAACTTTTAACATCTTAAATTTATAGAAGTATAAAAGTCTGCACCTTTATATTGCAAAGACAGAAACGGATCACATCAGATGAAGTGAGGCCGCAGTTTGTGAGCATCACTATTGCCAGGTGTTTAACTTTCTGTGTGTGTTTGTATGTGTGTGTGTGAAGGTACCAGGGCAGGAGAGAGGAAACAAACATGGTCATCATCAATATCAAGCTGCTGTCTGGATACATTCTGGATAAGAGCTCCCTGAAGCTGGTCAGTTCCTCAAACACCTGCATACCATTAAACCTCTTCTTAACAGGACATAATGCGATCGCTAGATAGGTTCAGTATTTCCCAGTGAAGATCTCCTAACCTGCTCCAGATCACCAGCGTACAGGCTAAGCAACGTGTCGCTTGTGATAAACCATTTGTTCTGGCTCTATTTTTGCAAAGCTTTGTGCTCCTCCAGCTTATTTCCAGTGCAACAACATGTAGTGTATCTGGAGAATTTTGTGCTCCATCCACCAGAGTTCGCTCGCTCAGTCAGGGTGTCCACAGATATAACCAACTTAAATTTGAGACATTTTAAGACCTTTTTAATACCACCTTATATGAAATTTAAGACCAAAGCTGTCAGTTTAAAATCAATAGGAAGGAAAAATGACAACAACTGGGTGATTGGGTTTAAGTTTAATGTGTTTAATGTAAAATGTCATAAATACTATTTATTATTGCAATTTTTTGGTCCGTCCAAAGATTGTTCAGTCATTGTGTCTGTCAGGCTGGAGTCTTACAGTAATGTGACCGAAAGTATTTAAGACCCATCAAATCTGAAATTAAGACAACTGACCTATGGCTAAGCCCCGCCCCCTTCACTCACTCGGACAAACTATCAACACTCAGTGAGCGGCGCTATGGCAGGTGTCACAGTACACGACATTTCACAGGAGGCAACTGATGATTTTTGGGGGCATAACGATCAGATGTCATTGAGAAGTAACCAAAAGGGCCTAAACTACGCATTGGAGGGATATATTCATCATTTTATTGTTGAGAAGGTCGATGAAAAGCTTAAATTACAAGCCAACATTTACAGGTCACAGTGTTACGCTTGTGAAGCGCATCTGGTTGCCGTCACCATCAAAGACAACAAGTTAAAGTGCCACTGAAGTTAAGGTTTTTGGCTCAGAATATGAGAAAAGGATAACGGCCTTTTTACCATCTTTACCAAGAGTGTCTCTGCGTTAGTTTGGTGCTACAGTATTTACACTGAATCATTCAGCATAACGTTTGCCAACCTTTGTTATCTCTGCCATTACAGATAAGTTAATGAAGCTAAGCTCCAGAAGTTAACGTTAGTTTAACTAGAGCCCTTTGGACAACAGCTAACAATGATGTACGATTGTGTCAGAGCTGCATGTACCCCATGCACACCGTTTGACCATTTTTAAACTTCAAATCTCAGACAAAGCTCATAAAACCGAACAAACTGTCTTTCTGTAATGCATTTCAATGGACGTCCAGGCAGAGAATGTCCCAGTGTATGGGAATGGCTATACGCACTGTGATTGGCTCATTGTGTTTGAAGGCGGGGCTTAGCCACAGGTCAATTGAAGACTGTAGACACCCCGTCACTCACTGTTGTTAGGAAGAGGTCTCACACACACATATCACTTGTGTTCTCTGACACTCGTACTGATGGTAATGTGTGTTCTGTGCTTTTGTAGCTGAAGAGCGACCGTTCAGTGAAGCGTGTGGACGTGGAGGAAGGATACATCAACATCTACTTAGATGGGGTAGGAAGCACTGACAGAAAGAAGACATGTTTCAAAAAGGCATTAATTCATATCTGCCATTATCTGCTGTGTGCTGAGTTTATGATGAGTAAAGTAAACTGTGAGGTGGGGAAGAGTTTAATCAGCAATCTGTGTGTTTGTGTTGCAGTTGAAGAAGGATGAGACAAAGATACACAGTGTGACACTAGAGCAGGACGTTCCTGTCAGGAACCTGAAACCAGCTGTGGTCAAAATCTACGATTACTACCAGACGAGTAAGAGCTTCATTCTTTTTCCTTAATAACGTGTGAAGACAGTGTGTCCTCACTGTCACAGCGCTGTGTATCTGATATATTGTTGTTGATGTTTTCAGGTGATGAGGCGGTCACTGAGTACACCTCCCCCTGCGCAGAGAGTAAGTAACAGCTCTAATAATGTGTTCATACCAAATGTGAAGTGTTTCACAGGTGAGATTAAATTGAATGCAAATATGCACATGGATGTGAATTAGCGCTGGGTGACATGAATTATGCGATGTGAATGACACATAGATGCCAAATTCGGGCTATTCAAGTATTCGCATTAGTTAAAAAATTTTAACTAGAGAAATTCACGCAACGCTTTGTCACGAAAGCCTGTCTGTGTTGAGACCCAGTCTGCAACTCACACCAAAACTTTCTACATTGATAAATAACACAAGGAGTAAGAGAAAAAATATGTAGTTTTGATTTTTGGGTCGGACTGTCCCTTTAAACCTAGTCAGATAGTGAGAGTACAGTGACTGTGTGCTGGCGGTCTACAGGTGAATAACTGTATGTGTCTCCCTTCCAGGTGACGTCCTCAACCAGGTGTAAAATCCACCTGTAGATCCTTCAGACGGGACTTCTCTCAGTTGGAACAATCACTGTGTCAGAAAGAAACTTCTAGATGTTTATTTTTTTCTTAGACTGTTTCTGTATAATTTTTTTTTACTCCTTTTAAACTTTTGAGCTGTGTTTCAATGTGAGTCCTCTTTTCTTTTTTAGCTTTTTGATTGTCGTTGCTCTACTTGGTGTTTTATGGTAGGTTTGTCCTCGTCCTCCGAATTATGTCCGTTAATAATGAACCGATAATTAGTCAGTGTGAGAATCTGTTCAGAATCAACACAGTAGATACTGCTGTCGCTCCTCAACACTGGATCCTTCACATTATAACCCACTGAGTTCAAGAAAAGCCAACAATGTTCTGTAACAGTTCTGTTTTTAATAGATTCGACAAAATCCATATTATTCATACGTGAAAGTAACGCATGAGACATACAGGGTACCAATAACACAGTATGGTCCGAGTACTGATTGTGTGTGTGAGTGTGTGTGAAACAGGATCTACGTTCTAGAAAAACAAAAGTACAGTCTCATGAGTGCTTGGTGAGTTATTGTGTGTGTGTGTGTGTTGGTGTGTGTGTGTGTGCGTGTGTGTGTGTGTGTACAGATGTGTGTTCTGCTGTACCAGTAAAAAAGAAAAAGGTAGATTGATACATCACTACCATACAATTTGAAATGTAACTGACTGACAATAAAATTTCTAAAATGACAAAAATAAGTAAAAATTGTACTTCTTTTCATACAATACTGTTTCATTTCAATAGTAAGATTATTTTTTCATTCAGGCATCCTCTTTACAGTATATTTAGTTTCCTTTCTTTTCAACATAGATAACAACAGTAATGTATATACCACCTACTATCAACAGACATGATTTAACAGCCTTGCCAGTGTTGAATAGTTTGGTTTGCACGCGTTAGCGGTGCAGGGAGAGTAAAGGCAAGGGGGGCAGAATATATTAAGGTCTTTTCACTAGTCGTCTTTTTTTTTTTTTTTCTCATCTCGAAGTAAACGTGTCACGATCTCAGGCACCACAACCATAAATTATTTTATTACTGTACCTACACATGAAACTAAACAACAGTTCCACATGCTCTGAAAATCACAGCGTAGTTTGTCCTCTGCTTCTACAAAACGGACGACAGCATCTGTTAACTACACACCGGCCGGTTCGACAGACTCACAATGTGATGATCCAACACTTGACGACAAAGACACCAGGCGAGCCCGGTCGGTTACAGTCTGTTAAAGCTGAAGATACAAAATTTCCTTATCCACTCTCGTGCACGCAGGCCTCAGCTCACAGTGGGGATACAGAGCATTATCTGTAACTGCTTATCCAATTCAGGGTCGCAGGGGGACTGGAGCAAATGCCCCAATTGACATTTGGCGACCATTCATGCTCACATTCACACCTATGGGCAATTTCGAGTCACCAAATAAACAAACCTGCATGTCTTTAGACTGGGAAACCTGCAGAGAACGTCAGCTCTACACAAACGGGCCAAAGCCAGCCAGCGGGGTAAAACCCAGAACCCTCTTGCTGTGGACCACTCTACCGAAATATGGTATTAAAGTTTAAGTTGAGTAAACAAGTTTTAATTAAAAGACAAATGTCAAAAAACAAAAAAAAAATACAGATTTTATAGCCAAATTTCTAGAGGATCTGCAGTCTCATATCACCACTTTTTAAAGATCTCAGAACCCTAAATGTGAAAATGCTTTGTCAATTATCAGAATCTGACGCCAATCTTTTGCAAATAAAAAAGTCGGTAAACTAAATCATGACGAATTAACCCCTCACTTCTGAATGTACAAAATATCTGAGATGATTTAAGGAGTTCAAACTAGGAAGGAGTCTTGCCTAGCCTGGGAAGGACCTGACTTGGATGTGCACGTCCTACCAAGGAAGCATCGTTGACTTTGAGAAGCATCATGTGACTTTTACTCCATTCCCAGCTGGTCAATGTTGCCATTAGATGTAATTTGGTTGAATTAATATTGATATGTCGGGTAACCAAAATTTAACGTCACAACATGTAATGCCAACATCAATTTGACATAGAATACTAATGACAGATGATATGTTGTTGGTTTAAAGTTGTGTTAAGTGCCAAATGTCATCTTGATGCAGAATAACGAGTCGTAAGGTAAGGAGAATGAAACCCAACAAAACATCATGTTGACACTCCGACCCACTGAAAGTGTTTGGGGCGGCACAGAGTCCACACTGCTACAGAGAGCGAAACAGAATGTTGAGCTCACATCACCTGTTAGGTCTTACCAGGCTTGGTGCCAGCTGGGATGGATCAAGCTTTAAAAATCACTATAAGGCATATACTTATTTTGTACATTCAGAGTTTAAATAATGCCAGTGACCTAACTGATCCCCACTGTACTCAGGGCCTTCGGTATCTCTGCCTGTAATGACGCTACAGGCAGACGTCCCCATATTGGAGTATTACACCTCATGCGAGCCTGTCCGTTTACTGCATTACAGCTTAGAAACTATTTAAGATGCATTCATACGATCGTAGCCTTCCAGCAAGGCTGTGCTGGACTCACAGACACGGCATCAATGACAACACAAAGTCAAGGCACAGTTCAGAATTGCATTAGTCCGTATTGTTGATCCCGTGTGGTCCTGTGTCGGTGTGGTCTCTGTAGCGCCCTCCACTGGTTGCTGCTTTAGGCTGGCAGTGATGATGGCTGCTTCCCAGCTGTGTAGTCGCATCATCAAGTTAGCTAAAGGCTACTTGGCAAATAGACGAGCTTCCTCTGTTTGTACGTGTGCATACATGGACACCTTGAGTTGGCATACAGACACAGTGAGATATGTTCAACATATTCACAAGTACACTGAGAACGCCACAGCTATGGTTAGACCAATAAACGGGGGTTATTGGGACTGAACTTCTGAGCCGATCCCACCAAGACCAAAACCAACCATCCCCACTAAAGGGGAAAATTCAGCTCCAAAGCAGCCAAAGAAGTGATTCATGAAGTGCCTTTTCCTTTGAAGAATTAGGAAGATTTGGGGGTAAACAGTTATTTACTTTCTGTCTGTATACTAAATATGAAGCTAGGGCCAGGAGTCAGTTGGCTTGGGGCTCATTTAGACTTGCTTTACATCCGAAAATAGATTCATCCATGTCAAACGTTGTAAACATCACTGCCCTCGCACTTCCATGTGTCCTTTATTTGGGCATAGATACACCAATAGATGGCACTAGAGGGTGAAGTCAAGGAGCCTGGCTCTGTTGAAAGGTATCTAAACTGTGTAAAGCTGGACGACATAACAGCACTATAACAGCACTGATGTATAAATTTAACTGGATACAGTGAGTCCTGTACATTCCTATGAAGATTGGTCAGTGGTGCATGAAGCCAAAAAATTTCAACTTCTCGGGTATAAAATTACCCAGATATTCTGCATTGTTGTGCCCATAGAGCAATTGCATTACGGACTTCTGCGTGCAAGCGGCTAACTTCTGGTTTAGCATTCTGCTACCTAGAATAGGGATTAAATTACTTTATTGTATTTGTCTTCTAGACCTTTTACATGTAATCGCACCGAATAGATCAAATCCTGATACTGAAAGGAATCATTTCACAGTTGTTAATTCTCACTGATTTACTGATGTCTCTCTCCCAATTCAAGTCTATGGAAAAAAGTCTTTTCGGGCCAAATGGCATCATGTGACAGGCCTCAGTGTTGAAATTGCATGGTTTGGCCACTTTGAAAATTTGCTTCGAAGTCTATTATACAAGCTAAATATTAAACTAGAGCCAAAAGACAGTTAGCTTAGCTTAGCATAAAGGCTGGAAACAGAGAAACAGGCAAAACATCTGCTTACCAACACTCAAGCTCTCCAATGAAAACGTTATATCTAATTTGTTTTAACCGACCAAAAAATTCTTGACCACTGCTTTCAGTCTTAATGCTAAGCTAAGCACACGGGCTCTAGCTTCATTCTTTGAGTTGAGGCTGCTTTCTTGGCAAGTGTTAGATGAGAAGATTGATACTACCGGCAATATCTGAGACTGGTATCATCTAACTTTGGTAAGAAAGCAATAGATTGCCAAATGTTGGGGCTCCCCATGCACTTAAGTCCTGAGTCCTGATTGCAACCAGTGGCCCCTTGTTTCACATTGTTCTTAGGGCATCAGGAAAGTTGCTCAGCCTTGCTTCCAATTTTTTCCCAGTGGCCATTGCAGCAAAAATAACAAAACCCTGCTCCCCAAAAATCATTTTCCCATAGGCCACCATTAGAAAAGAGACATCTCCAAAAGCGTCGAACTGCAAACCAGGTCATTTATGACACTTTCTGCTACGAATTTTTGATCCATGGAGGTTTTAAATTTGTAAAACTTTCCTCAAGCTGAGAAGTGATTTTAAAAAACTGTGATGTCATCACAGTGTAAAGCCCATAAAGAATTATATTATTCTGGGTTTGGTGGGGCTTTTTTTTGTAAGACTGAAATACTATCACACAGCTTCAACACTGATACCAGTACCGGCTTCTGAAACCCCATATTGGTTGAACCATAGTGAGAACTGCAGCGTGAACTCCTGAGCTGTAGTGGGTCGAAGTCTTAACAAAATACCTACAATAACTTTGGTAAGCCTATGTGAAGTAATGTGACGAGGACGTAGCTGTGGACACTTTAATCTGCTGCAGATGCTGCACGTGATTTAGTGTTAGTGTTGAGTCTACGAGCAGCACTGAGATGACGTGACTTGTAGAGGATGCAATGTTTTACTGTGTTTCACTGTTACAGACGAGTGTTCTGGACTCTTCGATCACATCCAGTCCCTGTTGACTGATTTCTAATCTTTCTCATAGATTCATACATTTTGAATAAGATTCTTTCAAATATATTTATAAATTGATTAACCCTCAGATTGAAGATTCTTTTATACTCTCTGTCTAAACTGAGCATAGTCATGATGGAACACTCAAACAAAACATTGGCATTATGTCATTTGGCAATTTTCTCTATAAGTAAAAAAACGAGAGAAAGAAAGGAAACAAATAATATAAAAGGTTCAACAAACAGTAACTACAAGATCTCCATTTGGCAATATAGAAAGGCTTTTTAAAAGTCTTTGACAGGTATACATTTTGGTTTATATACAGATGTGTGTGTAAGTGTTTATGTCCTCCAAGGGCTCCCTTTTTCAATCCAAACTGAATCACGTAGAAAATGCAGAGGTGAAAACATCTACATAGTAAAATCAAAAGTGAGATTAAAAATGAAAAGTAACAAACAAGGCGTTGTGTCCGCTGTGGACTGGAAACAGGAAGGGCCTGTAGAGTCTGTGATGGGAGAGTCCCTGCCGAAACTATATGCTCGTCACCTGCGCTCCCTGTGCTGCTGGGTGTCTCTCAGTTCATGAACTGTGTGTATCCCTCTGCTCCTGTGACGATCACATCCATCCAGATCCTCATGGCCTCTGCTGCGGGGGCCACCATGTAGTAGAGCCGGTCGTGGGTCTTTACGCAGAAGGTCAGGGCGGGGTTCGGGCTCTGGAAGAACAAAGAGAAAACTAGAGTTGAACTTTGACCTTCAACCACCAAATTCTAGTAAGATTATACTTTGTACCAAATTTAAGGAAACTCCCTCAAAGTCCTCTTGAGATATTTTCTCTATGAAAATGAGATGGAAGCAAGGTCACAGTGACCTTGACCTTGGACCACTACAATCTAATCATTTTATGGTTAAGTTTGTGCTAAATTTCTCCAGTGTGTTCTTAAGATACAGCATTCATGAGAAAGAGACAGATGAGGTCACAGTGACCTTGATCTTTGACCTTTAACCATCAAATTCTAACAAGTTCATTCTTGAGTCCAAGTGGACACATGTACCAAATGTGAGGAAATTCTATCAACATCTTCTTGAAGATACTGCATTCTTGTAAATGAGACGGATGCAAGGTCACAGTGACCTTGAACTTGGACCATCACTATCTTATCACTTTGTTGTTAAGTCCAAGAGGACCTCTGTGCTAAATTTAAGAAATTTCACTAACGTTTTTTTCTTTGAGAAGTTGTGTTTGTGAGAATGAGACGGATGAGGTCACAGTGACCTCAACCTTGACCTTTGACCACCAAAATCTAATCAGTTCATCTTTGGGTCCAAGTGAGCATTGAGCTAAATTTGAAAAAATCCTCTCCATGTGGTCTTAAGATACTGGGTTCACAAGAATGAGGCAGATGAGGTCACAGTGACCACTAAAATGTAATCAGTACATGCTGAGTCCAAGTGGACATTTGTGCTAAATTTATATATATATTTCCCCCAACATTTTGAAGAAGGGAAATTAGTGATGCAGATGGTGAGGTGAAAGCCTGATTGTTAAAATAGTCTTATATAATGGCTTTTTGGCTTTTGTCTGTACATATATTTTAGTATGGATCCTAAGTACTGTTTTATAAATGAGACCCCTGGTATTTATAAAAAAAAAAGAACTGCTTAGCTCTATGACTGAAATGTAAAGGTAATATATATGATGCACAAACTGGGGTTAGTTTGAGCCCAGGAACTACAAAGAGGAGCACTGAATACCTGAAATTAAGGTGTTGAATTCAGCAAAAAATACTGTCTGAAGCACTAATCCAAAAATACAGGCACTGTCAATAAACTGGTTTATCAATAACACAGCAGTCTACTCCTGATCTGCACAGATTTCATGAAAATGTGGAAATGACATCAGTCCGTAAAAAAACAACAACATGAAAAAATGACTCTTGCGGGTGTTTTCCTCATGAAATCGTTGTTTTTGGAAGAGCAACCCTGCAGACTACTGTACAATTTATTTCACCCACTCATCTGCATCACTTTTCCTTTTCTAAACCGTCATCTTTCTGTCTGATAAGTGCATCAGACTTTAAAGTTTTTGCTCTGTAATGTGACATTGGATGTGACAAGTAAAATCAAAGTTCCAGAGTTGATCAGAGCCCCACAGTAAGTCAGAGTGCGGAGCATTGCGACAGGCCATCAAACACAAACACACACACTGAAGATGAGGAGGCAGCAGCAGCTCGGCTTTATGTTGGAGATAAAAAAAAATGACAAGACGTTTGAGGCTCAAGACAAGCGGCACGCAGCCCCGGATCATAAAGAACAGAAATATGGCCAAAAATTACACCTACGGCTCTACGGGACATTTACACTTCCTCAGCAGAGAGGGGTCTTTGAAAATTATTAAAAGGAGAGGAGAGCTTGAACCAGTCACATAATTACAGCCTAGCAGTTGTTTGCCTCCACACAGCAATCATGTTGCACTTAATGTTTGCATCCATGTCTATGAAAACATGAATGCTTCACACACATCTTCCCCCGGCAGCACAGAAGATCTATACAATCAGCACAGTTTCAAGGTGGACACCCAGGATTAGAGCCACCAATTCAGTATCTGACCAAACGCCCTCCCTTCTGTTCCTGAGATATGACCTTGAGTAATGGCCAGAAAAGTGTTTTTGCAGAACATAATGATGTCACAGTGAAGCTGACCTTTGACCTTTTGGATATAAAATGTCAGCACTTCATCAGTAACAGATGTTTGTGTCACATTTGGTTCTAAGTAGTATATGAATTCCTGAGTTGTGGGCCAAAAAGGTTTGTGACCTTTGACCATCAATTCTAATCTGTTCATTCGATGTGGACGTTTGTGCCAAATTTGAGTAAACTACCTCGAGGTGTTCTTGAGATATCACATTCACGAGAATGAAACGGATTCAGGGTCACAGGGACCGTCACTTCATCGTGTTATCCTATTAGGCATTTGTGTAAATTTTGTCATAGTCAGCGCATTAATTCCTAAATTATAGCCAAAAGCATGTTTCGGGAGGTCATAGTGACCTTGACCTTGAAAGTCAACGTCAGTGGCACGGAGGCATAACTAGAGCTGGGTCCATTGATCAAATGTCTCCCCTTCTGTTCCGGGGTTCTGGCCAGAAAAGAGTTTTATGAAGAATATTATGATGTCACAGTGAAGTTGACCTTTGACCTTTTGGATGTTACATGTCATCACTTCATTATTTTACTATCCTGTTAGACATTTGTGTTAAATTTGATTGATTTTTGACCTCTGACCACCAAAATGAGTCAAGGGAAAGTTTGTGCCAAATTGAAAGAAAACTCCCTCAAGGCATTCTTGAGATATCACGTTCACGAGAATGGGACGGACAGATGGAGAGATGGACAAACCAAAATCATAATGCCACCGGCCGTGACTATCACCAGTGCGGGGGCAGAGTAAAAAGAACCACGGGCACTTCCTCTCCTTCACAGACCCATCTACATAAGCAGCTTCTTGTTTTTTAACCACTTGACTGGTTTATACTGGGAACACTGGGATGGACGGGGGGATCAAGCAGGATTAGCAATTCAAATTACAAACTCACACAAGAATCAAACTGGTGCACTGTCTTAACCATGCATCACCAAGCACTGAGCTTGTTACCCCTCCTCACAATACACAGTCTATGGTTTGGACACAGAGGGTTGAGTGGGGTTAGATGGGAGAACTGGGAGAACTGGGAGCGTGATACATACACTGGTCAAATTCAAGTTGAAAAATCCCTTCTGTAACAGCGGCCGGCCAAAGCAACAGCACAGACAGGGAGAAAAGAAGCAAAGCAGAGAGTGTGCAGAGACATGTTTTAAATGAAAGAGAATGCAGGATGAAGATAAACAAACTGAGAAACAGATGAGAGAAAACGAGTGTTTTCAAAGTCCGTTGACGCCGTACCTTTGTGGCACTGCGGAGGTGATCATAATAGACCTCTTCTATTGCCTGGAAGTAGATCACACCCTTCAGCTTGGTCTCATGTTTGTCTGTGGGAGGGAAAAATAACGTGGGTTTGGTCAGAGACTAAAATATATTGACAAAGACAGACGCATCGCTTCCATGTCACCTAGAATAACGACAGGGGGAACACGCGATACAGTCATTAAAAAAAAGGAGCAGAAATCAAACTTTGATCATGACCAATTTATGGTTTGCGATGATGGATGGAAAAAGACAACCACAGCACTTTTCTCTGTTTTCAAAACCAATGGTGCTCTCATTGTATTTTCAGACTTGACTGCATTCTTACGCTACTCTGGTACATCATTGCAGTTTGTTTCATCAGCCACTGCAGAACTGCAGTGAGGAACCGGTGGGGAACTCAACACCCCTCTCTACCTCCAGGCACAAACACTCCACAAGCCAACTTAAGAGTAGTAGGTAGAAACGCAGCGCTTCATTTCGAGGAATAACACTTTCCTTTTAATACGCAGCTATTATCTGCTAATGACCTCTTTAGCATTCAAATAGCCCTGCATTTGCATCTCATTTGACTGCATCTAAATTACCAAAACTCCGGTTGTGGCTGAGGTTGATTAACGTGGATTAGCGGCGCTCATGACTTATGCTCGTCACCTCTCCTTTCCCCATTGTTCAAGGTCAAGAGACAAGGGCAAGCGGTGCATCTCAATCAGCCTCCTCAGAGAGCGCAGCGCTGTGCGCATTTTAACTACTGCCAAAGTAATCTCAGTACACCTCCTCACCCTGGCTCACTTTCAACAAGGTACGCTTTAAGCAGCTTTAAGCAGAACCTTCTGAGGACTTCAAAGGCCTGACAGCGAGCAAGTGTCCCAGGGCTCGCAGCACAAGATCAAATTACACGACCGTGCAGGCTACATACTACATGTACTGCTGCTGCTCAAGGTCTGGAGGACGCACGCTCTGTCTGTCACTCATCCACGCCCGCAAATTTCTGCCACTTTACATGTTAAATGTCGAAGCTTAACGCTGCTGCTTTACCATTTTTCAGCTGTGACCTCTGATATATATTTTCATACAGTTGATGGAAAAAACCCGGGCTTCCCCACACACAGTCTTCCTTCACACACACGAGGGTTGCAAAGTCATGGCACAAATTAAAGCATCAGTGTTAAAAATCAAATATATACTGTGATATATATTAACAACAATAATAATAATAATAATAATAATAATAATAATAATAATAAAACACTGACAGGAGACATTTTGTACATTAGGGTTAAGTACATTTTGCTGAGGTGACTTTTTCAATACAGGACTTTACGTCACTATAAGGTATTCATATATTGCAGTGTGAGTAAAAAAGGATCTGAGTTCCTCCTCCACCGCTGAATGCAATCCAAATAGTGCTGCAAATCATAAGGACTTTCCTTAATAAATGATTTGTAACATTTACATTAAATAAACTGATTTATTGTGATTATTGTTGTTATTGTGTTCTCCACACTTCTTCAACATTTCCTGGTTACATTTCCTTGTTATGGGTCACATGTCTCTTCACTAACCAATGAGAAGCTGGAAGGACTTAGACTGAGGTAAATGTGTGTGAGAATTACTGAGACAGATCCAGTGAACTGTTTTTAACAATGCTGCTGCAAATTTTTAACATGTAAATAATAATTGTGTAAAAGTGTTTATGGCTAACCGTAAATATATTTTTAGCAAATTACTAAAACACATGAATTAATTTGTAAACCTTATAAGCTCATGAGCAGAAACGTTCCTTTGTGTTATTGTTCATTGCCACACAATAAATATACTCTGTTTTTTAAACATTGGATTGTGTTGTTAATGTGCTAACTAGCTAACTAGCATTAAGACGGTCTTGCCGTTTTCCTTTTTGAAGACAATCTCAGACCGCCACCATGTGGTGTGGAGAGATATTTCTCCTCATGCAGGTGCAGAACGTACGTGCTGGTTGCCTGTCAGCTGTAGTCTTTGCGGTGTGTTCACATGCAACTTTTTGGTCGAGATACAGCAACGTCAGGGTGCCCAACATAGGGCCATTGCTGCGGCTAGTCGGTTCTGTATGTCTGGGCATTCACGTTTTTTTTAATTTAACTTATCATAGTATAATTTGTTTAGGAATTATACCAATAACATTAAAAGAAAACAAATCCTGTACCTATATTTGAGAAACACTGTTGTTATGTTGGATTGCATTCTTCTGGTAAGTGTTGCTTTTATTTTGTCAACACGTAAAGGAGCCATTTCTATTTGTGTGTGTTTTCAAATTCACAGCCAATAAAATGCAGTATTTACCATATTGGTCTGAATATAGGAGCATTTTTTTTCTTGAGATCAAGCTTGAAAAGGTGTCATATCAATTTAAGAACTAAACATTAATGTATTCACAACATCAGATATTCTTTATGAGTGAAGACAGGACTGGTGTGACATCAGCTCCTTCAGAGAGTGTTGCATTATGGGTTGTTTGTAGCCTTAATGTTGCTAAGCTAAGTTAATAGTGTCCCTGTTGGAGTTAATCATCCCCAATTGTTCAGACAGCCTGGTTTAACCTGCAGCAGTGTCTGAGGGCTGGTGATGTGATTTGCTGCAGCAGAGGAAATCAACTCCTGACCAGTGAAAATGTCGTCTTTACTGTAAAAAAACCAAACCGGAGAGCGAATCATCTGTCAAATAGTCCAATTACCAGCGTCACAGAGTGTCATGCTGAAGAGCTCAAACAGAGAAATTCATTCTGAGCGCCTCAGCAGCCTGACAGGAGAGGCTGTGACTGATGGATACGCTACACACACTTGTGAATCTATCTGGCTGTGCTTTAATATAAGTGTGTATAAGTTTGACTTTAGGAGAGAAAAGGCTGCAAGACATGGAGACTGTGTTCTCTGTGGAATAATCTCAGAGAAACTTTCCCAACAAGACCAGTCTGACAGTGAGATGATTAGTCAGATGATTAAAATGTTAAAACGTTTAATAAAATCATTATAATTCTCATTTTATTTTGATGTATTTATCATCCAACATGCACTTCCTTCTTTTACCTAGAGCTGAACTCAAAAAAATGACTCTACTCAAACTACTCTGGGACGCGCAGCAGTATCGACCCTGCAGCACTAAACATTCACAGACTCTTGTGTCTCAACGCCTCTTACCGACATAGTAGGAGAAGGTCCTCTTGAGGCGGTCGAAGACGAACCAGCGTTTCTTCCAGGACTTGATCTTGCCTCCCATCTTCACCAGGTAGCCCTTACACATCTTCTCTGTGAGGATGACATGATAGCACGTCTCCACGTTGTGGCCCGACGACTCGACGTGGGAACGCAGGTCGAACTCCTCCTTCCGAATGGGCAGGTAGCGAGTCATGGGACGGGCCTGGGCGGAGCAAAGCATCGGACAAAAACAGGAAGATAAACATCGAGCAGGAGGACGTATCATTACAGTGTTTATTCTAAAATGATGGAATATTCTGATATTCTGCACATGTGTAAAGACGTCTTATTTTTCACATCTTTTTCTGGTCCATGAAGAGAGTTAGCATCCTGTGACGGTGTAAATGCTCTTATACGTGTTTCAATTCTGAAGCAAAACTGGAAATAAGTTTACTTTGGTATGAAAATGGTCAAATTGAATGATATTGAATACTGGCACAAAATATAACCAAGCAGAAGCTTTGCTGTCAGAGTCGGGTCAGCAGACTCATTTTCCACTTTTCCACCATGCAGACTCAATTATGTCTCATTTTACTGACCTGAGAGAAGTTCTTGGCCCTCATCTTGACCTCCTTCTCCACGAGCTGCTGCCGGTGGAAAGTTTCGTCTTGCAGTCTCTTCTCCGCCTCCTCCCTCCTCCTCCTCTCCTCCTCCAGCATCTGACGACGAGCCAGGCTCTCTCGTTCCTGGAGGAGAGAGCTTTCATTTAATATTTTTTTTGATCTGTGGAAGGGCTTTGCAGAGCATGCATGCTTCTTTTTTTCAGCAGGATTTCAGCTTCACATTCATACATTCATGTTCATTTGTCTCTGCTGAGAGCTGCTGGCCACCGTGCAGCTCCACCACACTGATCGATTCTTTAAACAAACCGCTTTTGGCAATGTGGAGAAGTAATAATCCACTGTGTAGACAGCAAACACACACATTCATATACAGTGCATTCATACAGACATGCAGAGGCCCTAAAGAAAACACAAAGTGCAGAAGGAAACCAGGAGGGGAAAATACAAACAAAACACACTGTGCTTAAAGTATCTTTGTCTTTTATAAAATCCTGACAGCAACATCCTGCACACTGGCACAAAAATGTTTTGGTCCTCAGACCCTGAGCAGGTAACATATTCTGAAGGGTGCACACTTGTTCCCTTATTTACATCCACACTTTCCTCAATTGTATCTCATCGTTGCATCTGAGTCGCTCCCACTGAAGACACGAGGAAGAGGTGTAAACAAAACATGTGAGGAGAAGGGGTTTGAGAAAACATGTTCTTGGAGAAATGCGATGTGTTTTACTTGAGTTGGTTTTGTTATTTGACTGTTGGTGTGAAGCTCCAGTGATGCGATGTGGTATCAGAGCAGACAGATCAGCATCGACAACAGATTTCCAATAAAGAGGTGTGTCAGTTCAGTTAAAGTACAACTCAACTTCATGTTACACCTCTTACACAAAGATCCAGCCCAGAGCTCTGCACGTAGCAAAACTGAAGCACAAAATAAATTAAATAAAAAATTAAATAAATTAAATTACATTTTATAAGACTAAAAATTACAACAATAAAATGTAAATAATAATAATAATATTAATAAAATAAAAAAATAAAAATCAATAACTATAGATCAATTAAATTAAATAAATCCTATGGATAAAAATATAAAAACTTAAAAACTAAAGGCTTTCCACACCACACCAAGACCTTGATTTTTTGTTCGTTTTGTTGTTTTTTGAGGTGTTTTTTGGTCCATAATTATCACACATTTAATAATAAATACGGCCTCGGACTGTGTCAATCATGTTCACATACTGACTTCAAAACTTTTGTCTATCATTAAAGTTTTCAGAACAGGAAACATGTCTTTCTATTTTGTCCCTAATTGTGATGGCAAGAAAAGTGTTTTTTGCAGAGCATTATGATGTCACAGTGAAGTTGACCTTTGACCTTTTGGATATAAAATGTCATCACTCAATCATTAAATCCTTTTAGATGTTTGTGTGAAATTTTGTCATCGTAAGTAGTAAATGAATTCCTGAGTTATGGCCAAAAACATGAGGTTTTATGAGGTGATCTTTGACCCTTGACCCTGGCAAATTCGAATCAGTTCATTCCTCAGTCCAAGTGGACGTTTGTGCCAAAGAAATTCCTTCAAGGTGTTCTTGAGATATCAAATGTATTTTGGGCCTGTCTGTATATGACAGCAGAGTGGAAAAAAATAATTTTCCCTTCAAGAATTAATAAAGTATATCTTCTTTTATTAAAAAACGCATATGAAAAATGCAGACTTTGTGTGGAAAGGCCTTTAGGCTTAACATTACTCCATTAAAAAAAACTGTTGAGGTCTCATTTTGTGTGTCCTTGCTCATGTCTCATCCCTCTTCGCCAGTAAATAAGGGCATTAGCATGAACCCACATCTTTGACATAACTTCATACAAACCTTAATGTTTTAACAGATCCATAATCAGATCTGTCTGAGAGGAGTTATTATGGGAAACAAGTCTGTTACCTCCTCACTCCTGTGGCTCATTAATCCAGGCCAATCAGATTCATAACACTGGCCATCCGGTTTAAAACAACTGACCTAATACATAGAACTTGTTAAAAGGAGCTTCATTCATATTGTGAAATTTTCTAAAGGACTTCAACAGTGATGCTCAGTGAAAAGAAGTAACAGCTTCAAGTCAAGCAGAGAACTGATTTGATCATCTTTGCAGTCGAAGCTTCTTCATCAGAACACAAAGACATGAAAATGTTTGAAACACAGAGGCCAATAAAAATGAATGAGAGCCCTGAGTTTCAAATTCATGATCAATTCAAAGCTATTGACAGACGCACCACAGGACCTCTCATCAGTCACGACTGTAGCTATGGATTCCGAATAATCAGCTTCTCGTACTGTAACGCTGTCTCCTTTTGAAGTCTTACCCGCGATTCAATAAGTCTGGCTTTCTCCAGCTGCGCCTCCTTCAGCATTTTCTCCATCTCCTCAATCTTCAGCGCGTCCACTCCTCCGACACTGAAATGCAAAGACACAGTGTTACCACACAACATACAGCCCGACACGTTCAGATCCAGAGCAACGACTCGTACATTTAACAGCTACGTAACAGCACATCAACTCAGTTAACCTTTTACTTCAAAGCAGGGTTCAAACAATATCTGCAGGGCAATTAAGCAGACAGTATTTGTGAATTCATTTCCCTACAGATCCGAGGGCAGCCTTGTGTTTCAGTGTTTACTCCAGTCGTGTGAAAGTGAGGAAAAAAACAGTCAAAACACACTTGAAATCCCAGAGAACAACAACAACACTGATAATGACGATTAAACCTTTTAATGAATCACTTTACTGAAGGAAATCAGTGCAGCTGCAGCAGATAAACGCTTCTGGCAGGTAAATGATTTAAAAAATGTATCTGTGAGGATCAGCAGGTGGAAATGTGATGAAATAAAGATGTCTTCTGTCTGTGTCTGTGTTCACCAACCCAACAATGTCTTGTGTATTTTCTTAAATGCCTAATCCTCTCTTTGACCACATTTGCTACTGATTTCATTTAAGAGAAGTCTTAGCTTTCACAGCATGTTTCCTAGTTTTAGTTCAGTCACTTTAGTCAAATGAAAACTTCCATTTGCAGTATTATATTTGGCGGTATGGCTCTGTACTGGGGCCTCTCTACCTTTCTTAGACCTATACAGAAAGCCTCAGGAGGAGAGAGCACACCTGTCTACCCTTCCACACACATACAGAGAAGCCTATGGCGGACACAGCAAACCTCCCTGCCCTTCCATGCGCCTACATGGAAAGCCTAAGGCAGGGAGAGCAGCACTACTTTTCGTGTCCAATGCGATGCCGTCATGGCATCAACTCCTGGAATCTAAGTCCATTCAATTTCTGTGGTTTAATATCACAAGAGCTGATGGGACTTCAGGCTGCCTCCTTTTATTCATTAGGAACATACTATAGCTAAAAAACTAAAACTTTGTAAATTTAATTCACATTGATTTTTATTTCATTAGTTACTTCACCAGGCGACATCGTTTCAGTCTCAGTTTTTCTCAAAGAATATCTATTTTATTCACTTTCAGTTTACGCTAGTATTTTTCCATTTTAGTTTTCTATGATAACCCTGTTAGGAAGTGGAACAACAACTCACTAAAAAATCAAAACAAAAAGCTCGGAGTTTCTGATACGCTGCTGTCAGATTGTCATTTACTCCCTCAGGTCTCCACGGTGCGAAGTTCATTACAGAACAAGTCCCATTAAAGTCAGCTCAGAGACACGACTAATTGTTTTTATAATTTGACTCCTGAGAGCAATAAAAGGTGTCTGAACAATAGGTGCAGCTGAGAGCATGCTGTGGTGAACACTGTCGGAGTGCAGCACACAGCTGGGCCACATTAACAGATGGTACAAATTAGCCGACCTGTGGACAGAGACTTTACCTGGTGGGAGCAGCAGAGCTGTCTGAGTGTCTTCTGACTGCGTTTGTCTGTGTTTGTTAGGGTCTGAATCGTAATTTGAAAGCACTGATGTTCTTGGCACAAATGCATTTATATTTATAATACCATTAATGCACTCTTTTTTTTCTTTTGTGACTATGACCTTAAGATGGGTCAGATAGCAGGTGCAAGCTCAATTAAATGATGCAAATTAATAACAGCAAAAAATAAAGAATAAATCTCTCAGTAAAGACATTAAACAAGCAGAGGACAGTGAGCCTAATTTGGCCAACGTACACACTGACATAAGAGATTAAAGATAATGTGATTATGTTAAGAATTCCCTCTGTCTCCTCTGAACACAGCTGTCTGCCGGATGCACGGGGCCCACTGAATACAGCTATGATGAGGAAGCATCGGATGGTTCATGTTAGCCCCAAATCTTTGACCCAGAGACTGTTATTATATATTGCTTTTATTTGATACTAGAGGAGATGATTCACCAACAGAGACACCGCCGTTGGATACCTGTCAGGCTGATGGAGGAACATTTTCAGGTAAACTTTTTAAATATATTTTCGGGTATTTTTAGCCTTTAATGGATAGGACGGACATGCGTGAAGTGGGGAGAGAGAGAGGGTGACATGCAGCAAAGGGCCACAGGCTGGAGTTGAACCCGGGCAACAGCCTTGTACATGGGGCGCCTGCTCTACCACTGAGCCACCGACGCCCCGTCAGGTAAACTTTCTAAATTAAGATTGTTTAAGCTGTGTGCTTTTAGCTGCTGGTAACAACTGTTAGTTAACTTAATATATAATTGTCAACAGTGCACAGTGCATCTTGGGATAGGCTAAGGATTCATATTTTGCGTCCTCCAAATTCGGGGAAAGAAGGCCGCATTTAAAGGAGCCTTTGAAATAGGACAGCCTTGGTCGCGCCGATGTGGCGCAGTCGGTCGTCAAACGCAGCCGTCGAATCAATACTAACTCTGGACAAATTGTTTTCAATTTTCCTTTGTTTTCTATTCCACCTTACTTGGTCAACGCACACACTGATGTAAAAGATTAAAGATAATATATTAAGATGATTATACAATAGAGCACAAAATTTGACTGTGTGTGTGTTCATGTTACCTGGACATGTTATCTGGTGAGCAGGCTGAGTTGTTCCCCGTGGACACGCTGGTGTCCATGCTGTCCGAGCTCTCCAGGCTCAGGGTGTCGTAGGGCTGCTCCCCGGCTGACGGGGGCTGGTGGTGCAGGATGGAGTGGTGGACCAGAGGGCCGGGGCCCGCGGAGCCGTGGCTCAGCGCGGGGCTGTAGGACATGATCGGGGAGTAGGAGGGCGACGAGGAGGACGAAGTCATGAGGTGGGGCTGCGAGCCATGGAGCGCCTCCCACTGACACTGAGCCTCCACCGCCGCTCTCTGTTTGAGCTCGGCCAGACGTCGACGCTGCTCCTCGATCACCTGCTGACCTGCAGGGAGGAGGGTGGGTGATCAGTGGAGGGTCTGATTTTCAAACCAAGGTGGAACTTTCAACCTGCAAACTACTCCATCAACAAGTCAGCAGAGGTCCCTTTGTTTCCTACAGAGCAGGAGATCACCACGCTTAATTCAACATGCTGGCTGTAGAGTTGGTCACCCCAAGCATCCAACTGAAGAACCACTAAGTGCACAACCATCACCAGCACCAGCCCACAGACTACAGACCATAAACCATGCACCACACATACAAGTATGTGCTCTCTGTAACACAAGCTGGAGGATAATTGCAAAAAATACCCCGCAAATTCCCGTCACCACAAACTTCAGTATCTATCCAACTTCTCAAACCCATGCTGCTGTGCACCTGATAATCGGCACACACACATCTGAAAAGAAGTGCCCAGGTCGATAACTGAAGGAGGAGCTCAGTGAATGCTGAACATGCAAGATTTATTCTCCACCAGCAGGAACATTCATAGAAGATTGATGGGAGAAGAAAGACTGCTCGATGCTACAGACAAAAGAAAAGATGAAAAGGAATGTTCGGGGGAGAGGAGTTAATGACACACCAGAGATGAAGAGACTGAGAGGGGAGGATGAGGAGAGCAGGGTTAGGTGAAAACAGGGTCTGAAATTAACAGCTGCCAAGTGTCAAGTTCTGGTAAACGTTACCTTTGATGGATGAATCAATGAAAGTAAGCTGCCAGACCGGCTTAAGTTTTGGATAAGACTTGAATCTTTTAGGTGCACACAGACTTTGGTGCTCGGCTATGCTGAAGCAGGGCCCTGATTGGCTGCCTGCGATTCTCTCTGCTCTGCTTCTTTTTCGTCTGGATGGGTAACAAGCCATATGGCAGATTAAAGGAACACTTCACTCCCCAAATGACCATTTGTGTATCTGTTACTCACCTTGTGTTACACTGAAATTGGGAAGAAAACTTTTTTTTATCTTGCATGCCTTCACAGTGAACAAAGAATCTAGAAATGGGGAAAATGCTTTATAAATGGAAGTCATGGGGTCCACGTTTAACAACGGAAAAACTACATCAAAACATCTGTTTACAAACTCTCACGCAACACGTGGTGTAATCCAAGTCTCATTTATCCAGTCGCATGATCAGTGCTTTCTAGAGAGCCCTTTTTTGACCGGGAACTGAATGGAAAGTGAAATTTATTTATTCACTAAACACAGGAGCTGCTAGTCTTCTTCTGCTTTGATCTGTAGTTTGTTTGTGTTGTTGTTTGACTTTGGTGTTTTAAAGGGTTAGTTCAGATTCACACATAAACACAAACAAACTACCAGATTGAAGCAGCAGTAGACCAGCAGCTCCTGTGTTCAGCAAGGTAAAATAACTGTTTTTTGTCAATGGAGTCTGGCTTTGAAGAGAGCATATATAAGATTCACTTTCTGTCCAGTTCGTTGTCTGTTTGGGAAATACGAAGTCTACGACTGGATAAATGAGATTTGGATAACTCTGCACAAGTTGTATGAGAGTTTGTAAACAGATGTAGTTTTGCTGTTGTTAAAAGTGGACCCCTATGACTTCAATTCATCACGACTTTTCTCTGTTTTTGGATTCTTCGTTCACTGAGAAGACACGCTAAAAAAAAAGAGTTCTTCCTGTACTTAAAGCCCGGTTCAGACCGATGTTTTAAAAGCCCGCCAGTTCACACCAAGTCAACTAGATGAGACGGTGTATCATCTCTAGTCAACAACTCTCTGAACTTCTGTTCTGATTTGCAGCTTTTCAGACTTATTTTGTGGCTGAATATAATTTGTAGCTTCTTAAAATCTGAATGAGGATAGTGATAGTGAGATACTGGCTACAGTGATGAAACAAAGCCAGCATCAGATGGACTGTGTTCATAATCAACACTCCACAATAATATAAATAACGAGTGCCAATTTATTATCAATGAGAATGTGTGTGTGTGGGCGGGGCATAAGCACATACAGCGAGCAGCAGCAGCGACCCACTGTCTGACACAGTGGGTCGCACACACCGCGAGGACGAAAACAGAGGGCCCAACGGGGACGGAGCACCTGCTGCAGCAAGCGAACACACCGTCTTCGGTCATTTTGACTTGACCTGCGGACTTCACTTCATGCTGATTGGCTGTAGAAACAGGTGACGTGCTGCGTTCGTTTTGTACTCAGAGGTCGGAAGTCGGAAGTGGGAATGAAGTCACCTCCGAGTTGACAACAGTTTTTGCATTCTAGTTGACAACGGTGGACGAGTCGGAAAAAAACATGGACACCCGCGAGAATGCCTTTGTTGCCCTTGCACTTTCGGAGTATAGACAGCTTCAAAACCATCACGCACTCCAACTGATGAAAGCCACAGATATGGCTGACCTAATGGAAAACAAATAAGATAAAATTGCTATAAACAGTACTTTAGCAGTGTTTACTCACTATGTATGTGACCGGCAGCCATCTTGAATTCGGAACTCGGGGTTGATGCGATTGCTCCGAGTTTCCGAGTTGGAAAGCCGATCTCAGGGTGCGTTTAAGTTTAAACTGGGCTTTAGATACACACATTAAAATGGTCATTTGGAGAGTGAAGTATTCCTTTAAACGTAACTTTTCTGAATGGTAAATCACCGTTTTGGTGAACCCTGTGAGTGGGTTTAACTACATCTAAGTGATTCACACATTAGCATTTGAAAGATTCTCTGAAGTTCTGTGTTGGCCCTTGGCAGCAGAGGCAAACAATTACTCTCAGACACTGAGTGCGACATATGGAGAGACAGAGGATGAACCAACAGGATGAGTCCCGCTGCACAAACTGAAGAAAGCGTAAGAAATCATCAACTCCTGGACGCAGCGATCCATCTACCTGCTGAGCTTCCCTCTATGGTGATCTGTCTGGAGGTCTGGGGCTCTGTGGTGCAGCAGAGCAGGACAGAGACAGAGACAGACAGAGAGACATGAAGAACTGCAGACGCTCATGAATGTGACTGTATCCGGTTTCCGACCCAGCACCCTGAGCTAAAACACCAGACTGCTCTCCTCTGAACCACTGAGTCAAACAACACGACTCTGTGAAGCTCACTGATGCCAGACGTGTAGAGGAGAGCAGGGTAACACTTTACAATAACCAACACTAACAAGTTAATGAGAATCAGAGTGTGCAGCACTGAAGGCAAGCACACTAATTACTGCTGAATATATATTCATCAGTTTGTCTACTGCAGAGTTTACTCATCATTAGAAGATGCTAGAACACTGTTTTAAAGTCTAATGACTTCTCACACACAAGTATAACCAGCAGACAACCCCCAACTCCCCTCCCATCTGATGCATAACTTGTTTTGTGATTCAATGTTTCAGTGCCATATAAAATATTTTATGTTCCTCAGTTTTGATTTGAGTGGGTGTGCTTGCTCAAAAGAAACTCTGTGCCTCTGTGTCTCTTTTATTAATCGGTCTCAGAGCATATGATGAGCAGGCCCATACAGAATCTGCGCCCGCAGAACTTGTGACACAAATGCTGCACCAGTTAAAACAGAAACGCTCCATCAGGATGTAGAACTGTTGATTTCTCTGTTATTACTCCAGATAGGACAGCGTCTGGGCGCAGACCCCGGGGGGTGGAGAGGAATGGAGGTTAAAGGGGAACACACATTGGTCATTTTGCTAACAAGGGGGACACATGCTCTCTTGTGCCCCATCCAACAGCCTGCTGAGTATAATATTAATGTGTGCTCCTCGGTCTTGTGAACATCTGCTCTTTCTTTTTTATTTTCTGTCCTCTTTTTGGGGAATGCACTTGAGGCGACATTAAATGCATAAACTGTGTCATATAAATAACATTTATTGATGTTAAATGAAGCAGTGTACCATAGTCAACAGTTGCACGTCTGTGACCAAGTACATGAAACAGGGATTGAGTCGTGTCCTGTCCTCTCATGACACCACAGTGATTATTTAAGGTATGAATACCCACCGCATTATGCACTAGGGACTGTTTTACTGTCAACAAATCATTTACCTTTATTGAGTAAACATGTAGAGTTCTTATTGTTGCTGTGACTGAAACATTAATTGATAATTAATGAGCACTGTTGCGTGATGATGTTGTGTGTGGAGTGGAGCTCAGAGGCCTCAGTTACCTTTCTGCTGCAGAGCCAGCTGTCTCTTGGTCTCGATGTTCTGCAGGGTTGCAGCCAGGTTCCTGGGCAGACTGCCAGTGCTGTTGGCCGCCAGCAGGGGGCTCTGCAGGGTCACAGGGAGCAGACACAACATGTCTTAAAAGTCAAAGATTAACACACAAATAAGACAAACATGGGCTCTGAATAATGATCTGGGTTTCAAGCGGAAGAGGATGAAGATTTAAGACTACATTAGAGGTTAATGGCTGTATCACTACATCAGCTGGAAATGAACGACCCGTTTACCTTTGGGCTCGAGTTGCGTCCCAGTGTTGCTGCTCCGTGCTGCAGAGAGGATCCAGAGGCTGATTTAGGTTGATCACTGTCCAGCTTGGAGCGAAACACCTGACGGAGGACGAGATAAAGGTTAGAGAGCGCTGATAAATACATGTGACGGCAGATGGTGGGGGTTAACAACAATGTTAGAGGAGCAATGAGATCCACCACAGATGACTCACGAGCACCTGCTGGAGAACAGTGGTTAAAGGCACAATTAGCATCACGCTGTGAGTGCTAATGAACACTGACGGGGTTAAAATAAAACACTGGGATTAATTTATTTAAGGTGCAATCAGGGAAAGATTTAAGTATCAAAGAGTGACAAAAATATATCAAAGAGTCTGAAGACAATTCATGAGTTTAGCACACACACACACACACACACACATACAGACACACACACGCACACACCTGAAACAACCGCTTTGTCTCTTTCATTGAACAGCTCTTTGATCAGACCATCTTACGTTAATGCTGCGTTCATGTACAGTGGGAGTGTCTGTGTGAAATGACTTGAAAGGGTTCACACATTTTCCAACTATTATTTAAGTGGTGACTGAAGTTTTCTGTGGCCTTCCTCTGCTACAGGCGATTACTCTCAGCTTTATTCCAAACTTAACACACACAAACTGACTCCATGTTTTACACCAAAGCAAACACTAATTCTCCAGTCACAACAAAAAGTCCCTGCATGCAGCTGTGTCCTGGTTTTTGCTTTCAGTTTATTCAGTCACTGATCATCTCAAAGCAGAGGTGAATGGTAGTTTCTTGTAGTTTTTTTAGAGGCTTCATCAGGAACACTCTCATATCATGTAATTTCAACGTTATTTAACATCAGGTCGTATTCACAAACATTCTGACGACACTCTCAGAGAGCTCCTAATTTAGCCTAAAAACTTTTAGTAAGGAGCCCTAGCTTAGGAGTAATTTGGGAGAGTCCTCAGAGCAACTCTGAGCGAGGAAGGGACAGAAACTTTAACCTCAGTGAGGAGGTGTGGTCGACCCCGATGATAGGTGTGACACATTCTTTTGCCTTTCCCAAACCACCCCCTGCACCCTCTCCCTACCCACTTTCAATCTGTTTTCGCACTCACATGGAGTGTCCGCCACTTTGAGTGCCATCCCAACAAACTAGAGAGGAGTGGAAGTGAGTTATAAAACCGTCCGACAGAGTCTGCACCGATGCCGACTCACTGTCCATGTGCAAGGCCGTATTGTGTTTGTCACGGAAGACGCTCCACAAATAAAGTTCTGCAACTTCCCTTACAGACGTAACCTGCTCAAACTAACATCTTACAGGTAACATTGGATTTAGGATCAAATCTCCCTCTCTAGTCTCTGGAACACAGTCACACTCATTTGATTGTAGTGCTGTTTATTTACGACAACTGTTACAAAAACTAAGCAGCTTACAAAAATCAAAGTGAAAAGCCAAAAGACGTTTACAAAAAAAAAAAAAGAAAGAAAAGATACGCCAACAAAGACGCTTAGGGGTAAGCTGTATTTCTATCAATTCATATATTCATATAATATATCTCAATTTATCAAGTTATTTAATCTTTAAAAAACATAATGTACAAAAATCCAGGCAGGCCTCTGTCAGCATGTACAGATTAACTTTAAGTGCTATAAATACATACGATGAACATAGAATTATATTAAGCTTTATTTTTCTCCATGGTTACAAAAAGTTTCAACCGTTTCTGTTTATGCTGCGGAGAGAGAAGTTTGTCCCAAAGCTTGCTGCTGTTTACATTATACACCTTAATGGAGGGAGATTCATTCAGCTGTGAAGGTGACAACAAATGGAGTTACACCCCGTGACGGAGTGGGAGTGGGGAGGGTCTGGTTTAGAAAAGGCCCTCTGTCTGTGTGATCACTCTGCTGATGGAAGGTTGAGACAGACTGAAGTTATCTCTGCTGCACTGATTACTGTTTACTAAATATCTTAGTGTCATGATCATTTTGTTTCTGGAGTTATAGTGTTAGGTGAGAAATGCATGTGTATTTGAGATCGACCACAAACATCTCTGCACAATCTAATCTGTGGTGTTTCATCGACTCATTCAGTATCTGGAGAATATTTTTGTGTTTCCACCATTTTCTCCTCTGCTTAAAACTACTAAAAGTCCTCCTCTCTCCTCCTAAAAGTTTCTCACCTTAGGACCTCTCTTAAGATCTAAGATGGACCTTGCCTGAACTTTAAGGGGAAATCCTAAGAAAACGTCATAATTATAAGATTTGTCTTGGCATTTTGTCACCAGGAGCAACTCTTTGTATGAGGAAGCTTTGTGAATGCGGCCCCTGATGTTTACAGACTTTTTTGCTGTTGGTTAGACACACACAGCTGAAGCAGTGTGAAGGTTGGAGGGAGAATAAAAGCACACAAACAGCAGACGAACAAGTGGGGAAAAATGAGGAGAAAGAAGAAAGGCCTTCTACCTGCAGCACAGGCCTGCGGCCCGACAGAGACTTGGCCGGCAGAGGGGGAGCACAGAGCTGGCTGGAGCCAGCCATCAGCTCCTGGTACCACTGCTCTAAATCTAGCTTGGGCAGGTGAGACCTGCTACCTTCAGACGGGTACTGGAGAGCACACGGCGGAGCGGCAAGGAGACACAGAAGAAGAAGAAGAACACAAAGACGAGAAGAGAAGACAAGAGGAGATTAGAAAGCATTCAAAGACAGTAGGAGGAGGTAGAAACATTTGCTTTAAACACCCTCAGAGGCTGTAATTAAGGGTTTTTTACACTTTGAAAATGATCCTTAAATATGTTCAACACATTATTGTTGTCAGCTGCGTTAGGCTTCATCGCCTCCAGCTGCTACATCGCTGCTTTACATGTCTCTATTCTAACTCTATGTTGCTGCTGCAATGACCCAGTTTCTAACAAGAACATTTAAGTTTTCATCTCATTTTATGTTTTACTTCACTTCAGTGTCCTCGGAGCTTAATGCATACTACAGCTCATAGTATCTGAAAGAATAACTAGAGTTCTTTAACCACAGTTATTAGCGCTCCCTGTCTGTTCTGTCTCTACTGTCGTGACCATAAAAAACATTTTGAGCAGCTGATGGCGACACGCTGCTCACTGACAGGACCATCACGCAGCTTAAATAGATCAGCTTGGTTTTCAGTAGCATGATATCAAATGTTATGGTTTATATGAGTGGAATCAGCGGTGTGACTGTGAGCTATGTTTGGTGATTCTCTGGAAACAATGAGTTTGTGACTTGAAGGAGGAGGGCTATAATTCCAGGCCGAAGCAAAGTGAAGAAACAAAGGGAACACCACTTTTTAGTTGAGCTGGTGAAAGCCAATAAACTACTGCAGCATTAAAAGCAGGAAGGATGGAAGGAGGAAAGGAAGGAAGATAGGCAGCACACACCTCCACAGAGAGAGAAAGGGAGGAGCCGTGTGGAGAGGAGAGGCAGGAGAAGGCGGGGTCTACTGCTCCAGGCTGCAGGGGCTGGCGAAGCGGGGAAGTCGGGGACGACTCCACCTTGGGCATCCCGTACATCTGATTTAACTGTCCCACTGTCACATACTCCTTTGCAAAGGCAACATACACACAGAGGAGGACGGAGGAGGGAGAGGAGACAGGAGTGAAGACAAACACGTCAGTACGACAGGCAGCAGGAGGGAAATATTATATTCACTTAGTGACCGTCTGCATCATGAAGGTGTGAGGGGAGAAGGGTCGTCACAACATACAGTCAACATTAGATTTGGACTGATACATGGAGCCTCGTCTCGTTTACCTAAAATGCTGCCACGAACATTTTATTGCGCTGAACAGGCAGAAATATTTGCTCATATATTTATTGCTATGCTGGGTTTTTGTCACACGAGAACAGAGTATCACTGGGAACCAATCAGAAACATTTCCTCATTTAAATCATAACTTTGGTCATTTAAGATGATGATTATATTCGGGTGAAACTCTTTTAGGGCTGATCTGTTTTTTGAAAAATGAAACAGTGATGGTGCACTCCTCAAACTTAAATTTTTAATTGTTAAGGCGAACCGTGTGAAGCTTTAATGACACACTTAAATTTAAGGCTTTTTAAGACCTTTTCAAAATAATATCTAGAGTTAGGTGAATGTACATTTTGCCCACAGGTAACAGCAGGAAAACATAAAAGCGTGATGATTCTGAGTCAAATTTTGCAGATACAGAGCGCATCTTTTTTCTAAGCAGATTTATAGACATTTTTTCACAATGTAGCTCAGAGATAATGATATCTTAAGAAGAGGCAAGTCACACTGAATGCTAAAATATGTGTATTATGTCTTTGTGGTCAGATTTGACAAGTACAAGTGCGAAAAATTGCGGCAACCAGCATTAGGAGTTTTTAAAGCGCCTCCATCTGTAGAGTACAGAGAATAGTTACAGTTGATTTTTGGATTGTGGCAGGTCAGTAGTTTGCAGTCCTGTGCAGAGGTAGGTTTAATGTAGGAATTAGATTATTAAAGTGAGTTGGGTTTATCTACATGCTGCCAACAGGTCAGTCTAAGTATAAAGTAAAAAGACAGTGCTAGGTTCAGTGGTAGGTTGAAAGACCTGTGACATCAGAAATGTGGACTTTCACACAGTGGAGCTTAACTCATTTTAACAAAAGTAAATTAAAAGAGGAATAAATTAAGATAGATAAAAATTCATGTAGCAATTAAGACCTTACAAAATTCAAATTTAAGAGTATTTCATGATTTCTAAGGACTTGTATATCTATAAATCTGAATTTAAAGCATTTTAAGACATTTTAAGGACCTGCACACACCCTGATTTGTCTACTTGACCTGTTATGTCTCTACTCTACTTTCAGTTTTCAAGTACAGGCATAAAAATGCACCCTGAAATACCTTTATTAAATAATTTGTTTGGTACCAGTACCCAAACTTATTGTACTGACACTTACATAATACAACAATAACATAAAATGACACCCGGCCCAGTTTTGTTTTGCAGAAGCAAGAAAATATTGAATATTTTTGGCATGCAATTTTACAATTTAACTTTTAGCTGCCTTGTTGCAAACCTGCATTGATCAGTCCAGCCCTAATTAAACACTCTGCACTGCTGACATGATGCAGTTACAGATCCTGAGTGTCTACTGTAAGTGGGCGCTGCCTTCCGGCTGCAGACGGGGTGAGTACAAGTCAAGATGCTAATAATACCAACAGCTCATGTAGCAGAGAGCAAAGCCAACACTTTGATTAACAGCAAACCAGCAGAGGGAGCAGCACGATATGGAAATGGAAGGATGGATAGAGATGGACAGACAGACAGAGAGGAGAGCAGAGAGACAGAAACTCATCAGGACAGAGACAGACAGGAAGTGATGGTACCTCGCGGGCGCCAGCTAATGCAGCATCGACGGCAAACGAGCGGCCGTGAGAGGCGGGCTTGCTGTTTTCACGGAGGCCGCCGCTGCCGTACATCTTATAGACATCCGACAACTTCATGTACTCCTGAGCAGCAGCCAGCAGCCAGCAGAGGTCAGACAGGATGAGAAGCCATGAGGACAAAGCTGCACCGCACTCATGTACAGTATATGAACACACACAGAAACACAGAGCCCACAAAGACAGAGACGTGTTGTGGGAAATAAAGCAGGCCCATATTTAACCCAACCTAAGTGCTGGTGCTACGGCTGAGAGGTGCACGGAGACAGCAGACAAACAGGAACACACCAAGCAACAGAAAAAGCATCTTTAGCGTCACAGCTGGCTGACACACACAGCATGTCACACACTGGTACTTTTGTTGGCTGTTACAACAACCAGTGATGTAGTGGTACATAACAAGATCTATATCCTCCGCTACATCCCTGAGCTCGCAGCAGACAAACTCAACACAAACTGAAGCTGCTGTGCCGACTGCTACTTGAACACAGCTGCTGTAAACTGTGTCCGATGGGAAAGAGCAGCCCAGCCAGGCACAGCACAGCACAGCACAGGGAGCCACAGGTGCAATTAGAGCTGAAGTGCGACCAGGACACTGACAGTAAAATGGGTGAGCGCTGGGGTGAGTCACACAGACAGCAGAGGGGGAAGCAGCGGGCTTCATGCAGGAGTCGTTAGTCTGGTTACCTCTGTAGGGCTGCTGGGGTACAACTGACAGAGAGGGGAGGGATGTAAGTAGGAAGGAGAGGCTCGACAGAGGGAATGCTGGGAGGAGTGGATATCCTCCAACAACAGGTCGGCCTCGCTGATGTGGAGCACTTCCTGTTTTAACAGTTCAGGAAGAAGTGCTTTTAATGTCTTCAGAGAATGTCAGGACACAGATACAAGTTCTCCACATGAAGCAGCGCTACAGGGAGTGTGTGAGACAGGTGTTCTGTCAATCGCCCTCCATCTGTCAGAGCTGTTCACACCTGGAGTAACATGTGTCTGTGGTGATCTGATTACAGCAGGACAGCTCGGTCTGCTCACACCTTGATCTACAAAGTGTGTGTCTCGAGTGACCACTTGAGAAATCCTGGAAGAAGATCAACTCTGCAGGGATCGGCTCTAATGACGCATCAAGGAAGCACTGGGTGCGTTTACACCTGTACTTAGAGCTGTCCATTCGTGATCCGATCAACCAGGACTCATGTTAACACCAGGTGTAAACAGGGTCTTAAAGCATCAGTTAGTTAGTTTGTGCTACACACACATTATCAACAACTCCGCATTATCAACACATCACATCAAGCTTTAGTCTGATTACAGCAGTCGTGCTGAACACTTAAATCCTAAAATCTAACACTAAGGGTGAATTCCAATTCCTGTCTTAACCCTCAATCTTAACCCTCAATCTCAAAAATGCGCACTCCCGCGAAGTGCTAGTGCTGTCCCGATTCTCAGAACGTTAAGCTGAGGGGCAAGTTTGAGGGCTGTATGACCCTCACTTTTAAGATTTTCCAGGACCACCCTTGGTAGTGAGTGCTATCCCAGAATCCTTTGCGCATCATCCGCCGAGCCCAGCCGAGCCCGGCCGAGTACAGACGATTCAGTCAATGCAAGATGGCGGCGACAAGCGTAAGGAAGCGGAGTTATCAATGTGAGTATTTTCCTCGTTAATAGTTGTTTTAAAATTATGATAACCATTGCATTATCTTAGTTTAACGTCATTTTATGGACTATAGACCTCTATGTAGTGTAACACACATATCTTTTGGCTAGCTAACGAAGCCGGCGCGGGCGCTTGCCCTGCACGTAACCCCGGTTCTCTGATAACCGAGTATGCTGTCATTCAGTTACAAGAAGTCATTTTTCTCAGTGATAATGTAGTTGTTAAGTTGTTTTAATATACGTGAAATGTTTGCATTGACATTTTTGTTAGATGACCGGACGGTGTCATCTCCTGTAGCCGTAGAGTCTGCAGCTGGTAACGTTACAGCTGCAGGTTAACGATAGTGATCGTATTATCTGGTGACTTTCTGCTGAATAACTTCAGTCGGTTGTTGTGGTACAGATTATTTGGTTGAATATCAACTTATAACCCAAAGAGTGAAACGTTAACGTGGATGAAAGTCACCAGATAACACTTGTGTGACCGTGTAAACAGCCTCACTAGCTCTGCTGGATGTTGACTACAGTATTCATTGTGACAATACTTGCAATACTGCATGAAACTAAACTAATAACTTAACGAATATCTGACAGGTAGCCAAAAAAATAAAAGAAAGTAATGTTGTTATCTCTGTTCCATTTCAGGGCCACCAAACAAAACACAAGCCCTGATTCATTTCAGGGCCACCAATGAAGACAAGTTTACAAAAAGCAAGCAGGCTCCAAAAAAACTATGTGAGTGAGTAATTTGTAACTTGTGAACTGTTCATATTCATAACATAATTCTCGGGCACAACGACAACTGTTCCCCGAGTGATCAAACATTCTGTTTCAATATGAAATCAACACAGCTGCAGACGGCAGCAGATTATTGTTTGGTAACTGCACATTTGTTTTGCTGCCCCTATACTGTCACTTTTTGGAAAGATTTTGTCGAGTATATTCATTGTAACATTATGTTTTATTTTCACTACTGTACAAAGATGTGCTGTTTGGATTTTATGATGTCAGCATTTCTAAACAAAAACAATTCTATTTCATTAATCTATTTATTATCTATAGCGAAATTCTATATTCATAAGAGTAAATTTTATAATAGAAAATCCTTGTTCAAAATTTTTATGAATGAAATGCAGCAATACTTAGAAACCATTCAGCACTCCACAAACTCCAAAGCTATAAAGACTCTGAAAATATGTAAACAATTTAATGGTTTGAGCTGCTGAACTTTTTATTTATTTATTTGTTTATCTTATTTCTCTTTCTTTTCTCTTAACCCTGGCATATTTGTTCTGTTCATGTCTGTCACTGCTTGTTTTGTACAAGAATTGAAATAAAGTGTTGGGGAAAAAAAATCATTGCATCTTTTTATTGATGACTACTGATGATGTATATTTCTTATTCTTTGAACTGACAGACTGGACAGAATTTTGGCCCCCCACAGTCTTAAGACATATTTGCCTTTGAGGGGTGTCCCATTTCTAAGTCACAACATAGCCCTTAACACTTGGTTTTGAGGGCTACTAAGATTGAGGGTTGAGCTTGAGGGTTAAGATTGAGGGTTAAGATAGGAATTGGAATTGGCCCCAAGTCTGCAAATCACTTCAAGTCAAAGAGGTGAATGTGGTGAGGAGTCAGCTGTGAGTCATCAAAGCTCCCTTTTGTTTTCAGGCCGGCAGCGCTGAGTGTATGTGTGTGTGTTCAGTCGTTCTCTCACCTCTCTCATCGCAGTGGAGGACTTGGGGAAGCTCTTTCCTCCCGTCAGGCTGAGGTATCTCTTCTCCAGGGCCGACAGCCTCTCCTTCTCCTGGGACAGACAGACATGCAGTGTGTTAGCTGTGTGGGGAGCAGCTCTTTAAATCGAGGCTTTGGGTGAAACATTATTCAATGCACTCACAGTGGCCCCCTTTACACATGACAGTTGACAGTTCAAGGTGGGAATATCACACCATTACGCTGCCTCGCTGTTCTGTACATAAGGTACGATCATGGAATAGGGGGACAGAGTTGTCTCGCCTCTGAGCCAGGAATGGAGGTGATAACAGTGCCAAAATGACATTTTGATGACATGTAATGCGTGAAACCCACTGCAGGAGATTTAAAAAGTAGCTGGTGGCAGTTAGCAGCTAACAGCAGCTAAAAATGTCCACAAATTGGGAAAAGAATTAGGTCCGGGAGCTCATTACCCTCCGAGCAGCTCAGTTGCGCCTTGTTTCCACGTACTTATGTGACTGGTGTCCGCAGATCCGTAAATACACGGATGATGCCTCCAGTGTCCAATGCAAGAAAGTGCATTTCTTCACAAATGGATAGAAACCTGATAGATCTGATTGTTTGGAATATACGCATGGAACATTATCGAGGAAATATTAAATCATAAAGACATATGAGCGGCTGAACGAGTCATAGAGACAATGACTGTACATAATCTATAACCACATTTTAGCAGGTTGACATTACTCAGATTCACACTGTGTTAAAACGAGATAAAAAAGTTATTTGTAATCAGTCAAACTCGCTTGTCAATCGACACAGGGAACTGAAATGAAGGAAAAAGCCTGAAATCCACCTCAAAAGTATTTTTATTTTTTTTAAGTACTAGAGATTATTTTTGAGACCGAAATAGGGGAGGAGGCATATCAGACATCACAGAGATTCCCATTGAAATGGATGAACTTCCTGTAGACTCTTCTCTGTACAGATACGCAAGTAGAAACACGAGGTTACTGTCATGTTATGCGCTTGTTTAAAAAGCCGTCACAACTCTCTTGATTCTGCAATGTTGGGATCTTGTCTATAATCTCACATTAGAGCTGCATGATGTAAAAATGCAAAGGCGGCATAAAAAAGGGACTTTGTAGTGCCTCTACAGCGCCATCAGTGTGAATATGAAATGGTTACCAAGTACCTTTTGGAGCATCTGCAGTGTGAGGGTTCTGTCTTTGGCCAGCCGCTCGCACTCCTGGGACGCCTGCAGGCCGAGCTGGTTGGCCTGGCTCTCCAGAGCGGATACCTTCTCCTAAAGATGGCAGAGAGAATGAAGGCTTTAGTGTAGGCTGTGCAGTGACAACAGCAGAGAACGCATCCTATAACTTTATCAATGCCAGAGTGGAAGGATCCAGCAGTGCAAAATGAATGCATGGTGGTATTTTCTTGGTTTTACATCACAGAATTGATTTCATGCAGGGAGCAGATGTTTGAGGCTCCTTGTGCTTGCTGTTGCTTACACACTGCATCATTGACCTTCTGAGTACACTGCGAACATAATAACCCACAAGCTTTGCTCTTACAGGTAAAAGTCTGGTCAAACTAAACAGATACTGAATCTCTGCAGAGATATTTGCCACCGGCTGCTCCAGCTCTTACACATAAGCCCATACTGCACACAACATCATCATATCCTCGCACTGAGCGATTATGTTTCCTCACCTTCCTCTTGGCCACGCTGTTGTGGTACTCGGCTCTCTCCTGGAGCAGCTGCTGGCTGATGGTTTCTCTTTCCTCCTCCAGGCTGCTCTCTCTCTCCAGCTGCTGAAACTCCAAGTCCTCAAACTTTTTGGTTCCTGTCTCCAGCGCCTCTCCGTCCTGATGGAGGCGCACACACAACGTCAGCAGTTACATCATAAACAGGGAAACAGCACTGAACACACTGAGTGCTCATTTTAAAGCCATCCACTACTCTCAGACTAGCGTAGCTGCCGACAGCGAAGCAAAAACACCTCGACTTTTATATCAGAGACAGATAAAAACATTCCCCAGCAGGGCTGAAGCTCATTTTGGGGACAAGTAAAAGCACATTGTGCTCAGTCAAGCAGACAGTCATGAAGAACATGCTTCTACTGCAGCACAGCAACTGGCGTGTGTGTGTGTGTGGTCATTAGATGGTCTGTGATACACAAGAGGCAAAGGATGCTCATTTACATAAAATACATATATTTATTTTTTTATACTGGAATATTTGTGATTAAAAAAAAAATATATATTTATTTTTTTAACTTAACATAATTTGATTTTTCTCTCTGTCACTTCCTCTCTACAGAATTCTTTCACTTAAACTTCCTGAGAGGAAGCTCTTGCAGCACAATACCCGCAGTGAGGTTAACTCTTGAGAAGATGTTCTGGGGTAATTTGAAAGATGCTTTTTTCATTTAATCAATGTGTGTTGGTGAGTCTGTGCCTGTTGGGAATTATAGGCTCTGACTGTTAATGATATCGGGAGGCCGTAAAGGTGACATAAGTAGAAATACTATATGAGATTTTGATTAACAGGATCTTGAATCACCACCACATTTAAATAAAAAAATTTTAATCAGTTAATCCATGTTTTGAACTGTTTTTAAATGTCCTTTTTTATATTGAATTGCCTTGTGTGTCCAGTTTATGTCTGTTTAATGTGGAGCCCTCAGTGCTTATACTGCTCTTATTGTACAGCACTTTATGCTGAATTTCTTGTATGAAAGGTGCTTTATGAATTATGATTAAAATAATTATTATAATTATTATATCAATGTATTTATGGTAGTTAATTTTCACACTTACAGACTCAGCTCAGTGATGATATAGATTTTATTTTTAATTTTTTTTTATATATCTTAAGCACTAGTGTTAAACACTGTAGCACAATGCACATTTTATTTATTTTTATATATATATATTTTTTTTCGACAGCAGTTTATGAAGCAAAACATAAATTATGATAAAGTAATATCTGCTATTGTTCAATTTTTCACAATTTAGGAACTTTGTAGAACATTTTTGGAGAGATTAAGTGTACGTATAAGTGCCACATGTCGGGGAGACTTGAGGAGGGATTATTTATTTTTTATTTTAATGTACATATTTATTTCTATTTTATTCTGTTTTATTTATTTATTTTATTGCTTTACATTGATATACTTTTAGTTCATACTCTTATTCTTACTTCTTATGATTCTCTATTCTTTACAACGAAGTGACTGCAACAAATCACAATTTTTCTCAGGGATCAATAAAGTATTTCTGATCATTTTTTATTATTACTATTACTATTATTAAGGTGGCCATTGGCAACAATTTAAAAAAAAAATGGCAACCAATAGGGGCAACAAAGAGCAAAACATGCAACAGAAAAAGAATCTGATGAACCCGAACGAATAGATAAGAACTAGGGTTGCACGATATTGGATTGTTTGGCGATATCTGATAACTGATACCGATATCGCTATATTCACTTTTTTCCCCTCCTAACTTTAGCGATCATCAAGTCTCTTCTGTAGTGGAATTAACATCATATTATACAGACATGAAATACTTTTAAATGTATGAACTGTTCAGTCATTGTGCAAAATAACAAAAAGCATGTTGGCCAATTCTGACACTTCATTTTTAACCCAATATCCACCTACGCTGATGATGCCCCGATATTATCGTACATCTGTAACGAGAGCAGATAAACACAAACTACAAATAATTTCCATTGGTTACTGTACTAAAGCTTTTAAACATTATTTCATGTCATATTTCCATTATTAAGCTGCCATATAACTGCATAGTAATTACTCATCATGTAAGGTGACTAAAAATGGCAACCATATCTTCATTTTTCCCAACTAAATGCCTGTTTGCCAGCCCAGTAACCACAGAGTTGAGCCCTGCACTGTTTGGACTACAAAAACTTTCTTACAAATCCTACATGGAGAAAAGTATGATTCATGGAAATATAAGATACTGATGGCTTAAAATGTAAATATATATAAATCTGTAAGGTTTTTCTCGGGTATCAAGCCACCCTCCATGTTGTTGCTCACAAGTTTAACTTCTGTCAGCAGCATGGAGACGGGTGTTTGAGTCTGTGGGCTCTGAAGAATCTTTGGAGTGATTGTGAAGGAGCCGACAGGCTGCAAAGTTAATTCACTGAGATGAAAATGACTCATTTTATACAAGTGGTCAAAACGGGAACAAAGAACTCAGAATGTTAAAAATCTACTGTGGGTGTTTAAACAAGTCTGAAACCTTGGGAGCAACTTTTGTTCTGAGTTTAGACTTTATTCTACTTAGCACTTAATGTTGAAGTGTACTTGTGCATCCTGACGTCGCTGCCAAAACACTGATTCTCAAGGTTTGTTCTCTCACTGAGCCAAACAAACTAAATTAAATAAAGACTCCAGCTCTACATACAGCTTCACTGAATCTGATCTGCACACAGAGCATCACCGTCAACACATAAATGCAGCCTACAGTAACTACTCTAACTTGTTTTTGTTTTTTTCAAACAACAAGATTCATTTCCAGAGGAGAAGTCACAGGATGAGAGCAGGGGGAGACAGAGCATGGATCTAGTCAGGGCCTATGTTAATTGATTAGTCAGCAGTTACACAAATTATGCAAGCCATGACAAATCAGAGAAGAGATGCAGATCAGATTCACACATGCAGTGCAGCGCCGCCGTGTCACATGACGCACAGTTTACCAAAATGCATCACCAGCAGCTGCAGTGACCGGGAGCTGTGTGTGTGTGTGTGTGTGTGTGTGTGTGTGTGTGTGTGTGTGTGTGTGTGTGTGTGTGTGCTCCTGAGGGATTCAGTAGCATGTAGGTGTTGTGTGGAGGAGGCAGAATTCCTGCAGCTTGTGGCAACAGCACGTCTGTGAGGGAGGTTGTCATAAACACTGAGTGTGTGTGTGTGTGTGTGTGTGTGTGTATGTGTGTGTGTGTCTAAAACCATACAGCATGTAGTGGGCCCCTGCTGAAGGGTTAAAGGTGCCTGTAGCACTATGTGCAATGGCATGTGCTGAGGCCTGGCACCCTCACTGCCCTACTAACACTGAGAGCAGTAAGTACAGTAGCAGTGAGAGTGAGAAGACTGTGACAGACAGAAGCGTTGTAATGCTTTTATCTATGCCTTTTAATGTGGATTATCTGACCCCACCAAAAATATCACTGCAGTTACAATCAATCAGACCTAGAGTTGTCTCCTTTGGTCTGAATCAGGGACTAATCCCGTTCCAAAGTTATATAATGGCCTCAGCTCTCAGCTAAAACTCTGTGTACGCCTGGTGTGAAGAGCGTGTGAGGTGTGTACATTCCTTCTTTATAGGTACCAGTTAATGTGTGGAAAAAAGGGGCACACATCGTTCAAATATCTGGCCCCAGATGTTATAAATCCAAAATAAAAAAAGGGTGCTTAATACCAAATATTGCTTCTGTGCGTCAGGCTGGTGCTCAGGGGACTGGGCTGATGCTACTCACTAAGAGGCTGTGGGTGGGATGGTGACTGTGGGGTGGTGTGTGTGCATGTGTGTGTAGGTGGTGGATCAGGTCATGTTTTGTAGATTCGAATGGGCAGGCTGCTGCAGACTGAAGTCTATAGGAGGGGTGGGATGGTGGGGGGGCAGGGTCTATGTGCTTCTGTTGTTCTGACGACCCACCCTTTTGAGCTGTTCTTGCAACTGTTCCCGCAGCGACTCGGGACAGTTATGAAGCTGGTTCTCCAACTCAGCGTAGCCCTCCTGGAGGCTCTGCAGGGCCCGCCGCTCGGCCTCAACATTAGCCCTCTCCTAGAAAGACACAACACACACCCACACACAGGATGGATGGACGAGGGGAGAGAAAGAGACAGAGAGAGAAACACACTGCTCAAAAATCCACGCCATGCAAATAAAAAGCTGTAAGGTGTTAGCAACAGACATGTCGGGGCAGATCTCTAGGGCTCGGCAGGGCACAGGAAGTAACTCATTGATTGTTGGGATGTTTCAAATGGCGGTCTGGGATTCACTGATGGAACATGGTCTTAGAATAAGCAGAGAAGATCATTCCACCCCTCTAATTCTCCTCATACAATTAATTTAATTTTAAGTAACAGACACATTTGAGTGCCTTCTAGGGACTTGCTAAAATCCTTCTGTCACTGACAACTATTGGCTGTAAATATCCTTCAAAAGACTTCAATAAGCTGTGAGGAAATTGGCCCATAATTTACTTGACATTTATCGGTCCCAGAACATTTATACTTGAAATCCTGAGCAGTGTTTGTCAGCAGTGACACTGTCTCAGCTGATTTCCAGTTAAAGCACAGACACATCGCGTCTCTTTGGTGCTGCTCCAGTTTCAAACTCAGAAACACTTTCTTCAGTTTGATGTGTGAAGCTGAAATGGTTGACTGGTCTTTGAGGACTACTAGCACTGACAGGAGTTTTGCTCCTGAGTGAAAGGCAGGGTTCTGTCCTGTCGAGGAGGCACTCAAGCCGAAAACTTTGGGTTACAAAGGTAACCCCTGTTCTCTGATAATATGAGTGTGGTATCAAATTGGGGTTTCGTATCTTAGCGCCCGGTGGTCGAGTGGTTAGCTCAATCTGTGGACTGTTAAGCTAACAGTCCCGTTAGCAGTCTTGTCGGGAGATTTAGAGTCGAGGTTTTTGAGTGAGCTGGTGACGCTGCATTACCCCCTTTTACAGGGAGAGGATGTTCCTCCTCTTGATGCAGTTGTCACGACTGAGAGCCTGTAGCGCTGGCGTCATGGTATTGGGCTTCCGAGGAATATGCAGAGGGGCGTACCCTCCATAGTGAGATACCGAACAAATGTTTGTAAGAGAACACACTGCTGCTACAATGTCACATGACAAGCGTCACCCCTAACACCAACAGGAAGTGTCACACTGTCTCCCATCAACTGAAGACTACAGACAGTTATTACTACATTTATGATAAGATCTATACTGTACAAGTGTGGACGCCCATAGATTGAACTTGATTTCTCAACTGATTCTCAACAGAGATGCTTTGTAATTTTATTTTAGGTAGTAGATCCACAGGTTCAGGGAGAATTTATCCTATAATTTTCTACTAACACCTAAGGTTCCCCAACATTTCTGTGCCAAATGCTGATCCACTTTTGTGAAAAGTATTTCCACAAAGATAACTTGTATTCTTGGACTTTCAAGACAGGTTTATCATGTAAGAGGGGCGATAACACTTAGACATCAAGCCAAAGTGGCCATTCCTGATACACTGACTCAGTGACTTATCCTCCAGTAAATCATTATTAATGTCACCTTTACATTTCGTTGGGACCCCTGTCGGACCCTCGCAGGAACATTTGGGAAATACAGACAAAAACATTGGATTTCGGAAGTTTCACAAGAGCTGATTTAAAAACAAATTTACAACCAACAGTCAAGCTGTTAAATGAGCTTTCTCTTAACGTCCTTTCTTTCATACTACAGTTCAGATGTGGTGGGTGCAGGTAAGGTAGAGAACATGCTAGTAGTTTCCCCCATCCACTATCAGACCCTCCTATTCGAGGTCTCTTGTAGAACCCGTGCACTACAGAACCAAAGACTACAGAGCCCAAACAGCCACTGGAGGGCAGGTTTCCTGGCCCACAGGGTCTGTCATGCAGACAGTGAAGAAACAGGAGATCGCAGTGGATCAGAGATACAGCAACTGTGAGTGCTGAAGAAGCAGAGGAAGGATTAGGGGTTAATGGATGTCAGTTAGTCAGCGGAGTCCAGATAAGAAGAATACAGATGGGAGTTGACCTGAGAGCAAATTACTACTGTAGAAACATGCAAAAGAGAATACCCAAGGAGATCAATCCGGACCTTTGCTCAGCCCTTTACACAGCTGTCTGTACCAAACATTTGAATATATCAAACAGACAGTGATGCCGTCTGATGTAAGGACACCAACAGTGACGAACCAGTAGGGAACGTAAGATACCAGAGAAGGTTGTTTAGGAGAACGTCGAAGCACAGGCAGTGAGTGTATGTGTGTTTCCTCTCCTCTCTAAGAACCTCAGCAAATATTTGAATCCTGCGTACATGAATGGATTCAAATACAGCATGTAAAACATCCACTGCTCTCTGTACCTTGTCTTTCTCCCTCTGGATGGCGCTCTCCAGCTCGTCCAGCTTGTGCTGCAGCTGAGTGATGATGTCCATTTCGGCCTCTATTTGGTCGAGCTCCGCCTGCCTCTCGCCCTGCAGCAAGGCACGCTCCATCTCTGCCTGGAAGAGTGGAGCAAATAAAGTTACACAGTGTCACCAGTGAGCTACGAGGATAATATCATCCTTTAGACCAGTGGTTCCCAACTGGTCCAGCCACAGGGTCCAGATATGTCCTTAGTCACCAGTTCAAGGACCACACAGTTTAAAATATTCAGCGTCATACTTGTGTTTGGCCATGTCGTTGAGCTAGTTTGCTGTCTCTGTTAAGTAGCGGTCTGTTATTCACTCATGTTGCAGCAGGAAACGGCACTACAAAATAAAAGCTCTGTGCCGAATATTCACTGTCTTTAAAAATAAAGTGTGGTTTTTTTTTTTACAAAGTTGACACATTCGCAAGGCCACTGCGGTGCATTCAAAATGGACCCATGACCCACTTTGGATCGCGACCCAACATGTGGGATCCACGGCTTTAGACTCCACAGTAACAGAACCACATCGTAATGTTGTCGTGACAATCAACAGCACTCTGCTGATTAGAGCCATGGAGATGTCTTCACCTTGTCCCCAAAGGAGAACACTTTTTGGTTTCTGGTAAAAATCTTTTCTGTCTTTCATACCCCTTTTCCACCAACATTGAACCGGTTCCGTTCTGGTTCCCCCATCTAATTTTGTGATGGGGTCAGAGCACTTAGACTAAAGATAAATTGATTTAGAACCTGAAAAGTTAGTTCCCAGCTGGAACCAAATAACAGGCTTTCCTTAACCTTAAGTGTGAACCGTGATGACGTCAGTGAGTGTGTGATATCCTACAGGTTATCCAGAACCTTTCAACCTTTCGAGGGTGCTAACAAGAACCCATCTGATGAATTCTACTGAGAACCAGGGTTGGAAATTAGCTAACCCTAACCCTTCAAAAAAGGTTCTTTGGATGAAAAGGATTCTTAATGAAACCCTTAGTTTTACAAAGAACTCTTTCAAGAAAGGTTTCTCCAGAAGCGAATGGTTCTGGGTAAAACCTCAGCCCTTTAGGAAGAACTCTTTTGGAGCCCTTATTTCTAAGAGTGTATCCAGCCTGTGCTGCTGCTGTGAAACTTCTCCTCTACGTAGACATATCAGATCAATATAAATGTAGGTGTTTTACTTGAGTCTGGCCGTAGACTGGAGTCAGATAATAATCCCTTAGCATCCACTTTCTGTGTTCTACCTCTTGTTTGGACTCCTGGAGTTGTTGCTCCAGCTCCGTCAGTCTGCTCTTGAGCTCATCGATCCGAGAGAGGACTCGAACCCGCTCGTCTTCCAGGTAACCCAGCTCCAGACGACCTGCGCTGCCTGAACTGGAGTCCTCATGCTGCGTGGAGAGAGAACACAGGAGGCTTTTAAGAGATGAAGTGAAGGGAGAGACACACGTACACACCTTTCATTACATGTCAGATACTGTATCAGGCTCTTGGACGGTGTTGACCTGACTTGTACTCAGTGTACTGTGACGTCTGTTTACACACCAGCATTCATGAATGTACGCTATGATCACTGTTATTACTTTATACTGCTGCATGATTCACAGGGGAATGTTTAGTGTCTCTGGTCCACACTCAGTTTCAGTGGATTTTTAAGCGTCCTAAATGCAAAACTGCCTGTTGGTACACAGATGATCAGCTCTAGGCATAATATCATGCAGTTTATAGACAACCTAACTCCAAAACTGTCTGCATTAGAAAACTCTTTCTTGTCATAACAAACAGACAGAGATAAACACAAAGACACAGACAACAGCCCCTTTTACACTGCCTGTTCAAGGCTGGAATATAGCACCATCACGCCACCTGGCCGTGCTGTATATAAAGCTCGATCGCAAAATGGGGGGACAGAGTGGCCTCGCCTTTGAGGTGCATCGGGAGGTTTGATTTTGATAAGTTGTCACGCACACGACCTACCGCTGGAAATTTAAAAGTAGGTTAAACTGTTAGCAGTTAGCGGCTAACTCAAAAAAGGAAAACGAACAGGACAATAAATGAAACAATGAGATTAGAGAGTTCATGACCATCTGAGCAGAGGAACCAGATCAGCCGCCATATAACAGAGACGGTAAATGATTATTATTGCCATGTTAATACCATTGTCACTGTTTATAAAGCGCTACTGACATGTTATTTTATGTCACACTAGAGGCCAGTGTTGTCGTGTTACATGTAACGCCCATCATGCCTTGTTTGATACCACGATGCCAGCATGTTGTCTATAATCTCACATTCGAGCTGAATGATGCCACAGTCAAAAAATGCAAAGGCAGCATAAAGAAGAGACTTTATAGCATCCCACAGCGTGATCTCTGTGTAAAAAGGCGCTATAGAAAGGAGACAATTGATAAATGAGGTTCATGCAGCAGCCACTGTAAAAACAGATGTCAGGCAGCCTCTCACAAACAGCCCAAAAAACAATAAATGAGAGTTTAGAAGAGAGAGAGAGGTTATAGCACAGGCGCAGTAAAGCAGCTTAATGCTTTAGCCAATGTTTTCACTATGCACACATTATTGCACAGTTACACACTTCTCTTTTCCTGGTCAAGCAGGGTCACTGAGGCCACACAAGTTCAACATCACAGAACATGCATGAAGATCACAAGTTTCCATCTATGTGAAACAAGATTCTAGATAATAACAGCAACTCTGTGCAGCTTGACAAAGCAAGAACAGCTCTGTCACTCTGTAACACCGAGGGTTCCCAAAAGCGATCAAGAACAGTCTTTATCACATCGTATTGATCACCGCAGCCTCACTTCTCTGTGCTATAATTACGATGTGGAGCTCCATGTGACAATGTGACCAACCTTCTTTAAGAGAGCTTAACCGGAGCTGAGGAAGGATTCACCGGGTTAAAGACTGACAGGAGCAGCCAGTCCTGAGAGAGTTAAAAGCAGAGCGGGAGGTTTTAAGAGATTCACAATTTCTCATGAAAGTGTGTGAACTGTTTAAATGTGTCCCGTCTCCAACGCGCCCATTGATGTGCAGACTAAACTGTGCAGAATAATTCATTAAAACAAGATGTTTGATGTGCACATAAGCACAGTGGGGGGGTCTGTGGTTATTTTACAACACTCTGATGCTGGTTCTACGAAATGTAAGCAGCAGATCTGCTGGGCGTTATTACAGTTTGACGCTGTGCAACATCAAGATGGAACAGATACCTGCTGACTTCAGATGGCTCAGTGTAAAGGAAAGACCTCGGTGAACCGCACTGAGGTGCACCAGAGAACATGTGTGTTAATGTTAACATGTGAGCAGACACTAAGATGTATTGACTAATGAGATGACGAGTGGACACATTCTGGTAACTTTAAACGGAGCCCTCGGACCTCCTGATGGTCCCTGAACCTCACTTTAAGAGACACTGATGCAGCAAAGCCAAGCACATTATTGCACATGCTGGTCCCACAGCGGCATGCAGAGAGCGTCTCGTAGGGAGAGAAGCGTTCCCTCTGACCTGTCTGTCTCCATTGTGCAGTGCTGATGCTGTGCTGAGAGCAGGAGACGTCCTCACCTCCTGATGAGTGCTCTCTGTACTACTACACTCCTCCTTCAGGTTCTCCTCGTCGCTCTCTCTCTGTCTCTGCAGCAGGCGGAGAGCGGCTGAGGACGATGTCCCTCCGAGGACATTCTCCATGGACGATCTCCGCCCCGTGCCATCTGCTAGCGCTCCTGGGAAACCTGTTCTCCCTGAGGCCAGGGGGTCCAGGCCGGTGCTCTCGCCTTTGTTGTATTCAGCACAGAGGTTCAGGATGGTCTCTAGTCGCTGTCTCTCCTGTGGACACAAACAAAGAGGGACATCAGATCGGGGTTTCCTCACCTCTTAGCAACGACATTATGTTTTGTGAAGACTTAATTTGTTGTATACTGGCTGTGTGCTGGTTTTACTTTATTTTTCAGGCAATTAATTAACATTTTTCAGACATTTCATCAACTTTTTTTCAGACATTGATAATTTTGGACATTTCATTGACATTTTTATGGACAATTTAACAATATTTTTTGGACATTTTATTAACAATTTCCAGACATTTTTTTAAATTATTTGTTGGACATTTATTAACATTTTTCAGACAACTTTGTTTTTTCTTTACATATTTCCGACATTTTACTCATATTTTTTGGATATTTTTTCAACACTTTTTTGGACATTTGATCAACAATGTCAACAATTATCAACAATTTTAAGACATTTTATACCTTTTTGGACAATTTAATAATATTCATCGAACACTTTATCAACATTTTTTAATTGTTTTTTTTTTTTTACATTTTATTTTTAAAAAATTGACATTTCATTAATTTCTTTTGGATAATTTAATAATATATTTTGGACATTTAATTAACAATTTTTGGACATTTTAAGAATATTTTTGGACATTTTATCAACATTTCTTTTTTAATAAAAAAAGATTTTAATAATGATAGTAATAATTGCATACATTTTGATAATGTGACTCTCTACATTGTGCTTCACAGTTTGACAAGTAATAACCTGTGCAACACCTTGTATGGGATGCTATTGTACTGTACGTCGTAATCTGCAATTCAGTAGGTGCCGTCATCGAACAGTCTGCATACATCAAACTTGATGTCGTACACGACTTTATTAGATCCACGTTGAACAGTCGGCTGCACTAAACTTACAAGATTGCTTAAATCTCACAGTCTGATGCTTCAGTAACAGTTGTTAGCCAGGTTCAGTCTCACTGAGAGCAGACATGGAGTTTGACATGACTCCTCTCACCCCTGAAACAACACAGCAGCCCACGCCGTCCTCTCCCCCGGGTGCTGCATGGGAGTCAGACTCTGTGACTGGTTGTCCAGCTGTCACTATGAGAGGTCAGCCCACCTATGGGGGCCCTGGCAGACCAGGCCAACAGGGTGGCCTCTGAACTCTAAATGTCAGCTGCTGTCTGCCGCTGTACCCCTCTGCTGCAGACACAGCGTCTCTGAGCTCTGCTGAGCCACACAGACAACAGCTACGCAGCACTGTGAGCTTACAAAGAAACGACGACTATATTCAAAACTCATACATGTCATCCCGATGGTCCAAGACAGTCCAAAAACAGTGAACAAGAGCAATTCTCTCCCAAATTCAAAAACAAGATGCTAATAAAAAAGCTAAAACTGAAATTAATTGAACGAAACCAATTCAGGGAAACAGTGGGATTATGTCCATCTAATAATAAAAATCATTTTTCCCATCAGCTTACTTGCCACCTGCTAATCATTTTCATAACACATAACACACTCACAAACCGATGGAACAGACAGTGGGAGCAATTTGGGGTTCAGTATTTTGATCAAGGATACTTTGACATACAGACTAGAGGAGCCGAGAATCAAACCGCTGATCTTCCAATCAGTGGACAACCCCACCTACCTTCTGAGCCACTGCTGCCCACCAATTATCACAGACTGAATGTTCAGACAACTGGCAATTCAAACCAAAAATATCGGTCAGCTTTGAAAAACTCACCCCAACTACTCATCACAAACTCTCCCCCCAGAAACTAAAGAAGCCTCTAGGATGAGAGGTGGAACGTCTCCAAGAAACTCAAGCAAGTCCAGTTGCCTACGATATAGCACTTGAGATTACCATGACCTGGATGACTGAGAATCTTCACCAACAATCTCCCCCGTCATAAATAAATTTTTTGCTTGTTGTAAAGGGACATGGTCCTGGAGCCAAAGACACACTGAGCTAATTTATGCTCTGGTTCCAGCCTGATCCGTTTCCTGTCGTGTAGGAACACTTGGCAGCCAAATGGTTCTCACCCACTAAGAAATGCCCTGGTGTATCCTCTCCCCCAAACCTGCGTCGAGCACAGCTTTCCCACTGTGGGAGCATCTGCATGATTAGGAGCTACAGCCCCACCATTAGCTTTAACCTGTAATCTGGGACCAGTTAGCTTTTAACTGAGTGGGTGGGAGTGAAAGACCCCTTTGGGCCGTGGAGCAGTGCTGAATATGTTCAAGAGAAAAAGAGTCAAACTTCAAACATTTACTGGCAACTCTACAGCTACTCATGAGTCCTCCCACTCAACATCTGCTTCAACATACACACAGATTAGACCACTGAGCGTTCTGACGCCCGTCTCGTTTTTGTCAAGACACCTGATTGAATGCCGGCGCTATCATTGTCTCATTTGATCGCCAGACAGCCTTGAGGCAACCAAACTTGTATGGATGAGCAGCAGCATCACAGACACATTTCATACCATTAAATGCGTTTGGCCTCGACATAAATCAACTTGACGCAGCATCAAATTTGACGCCTGACATATGCAAACTGGGCTCGAATTATGCTCTTGATCGACTGCATGCAGACAGATTCGTGTGAATCCCATATTTTCTGCGTTTTCTCATGTGGGACTTTTAAATGCCAGAGGAATTTTTATGATCAGAGGCTGTGGCTGCCACAGGCACTAACAATCCTGAGTTTATAAGTCTCCAGGTCTCTCTGCAGAGAGCACGTCCCTCAGGGCTCTGAGAGCTGGCTGGGAAGGAACAAGGTGGTACATCGGTGTGTTAATCCAAACCTTTTAACCAGATGCCAAACCTCCATGTCCCAGAAAACAGGGAGGTTTTGGCTTGAACAACACAGCCTAATTCCACAACAGTCCAAAGCAAATACAGGCCTCTCTGGTTTGCCTTGGTGAGTGACTAAGAAATATTCCCCTAGTGTACAGCAGACAGCTTATAAAACAAGGTTTCCTGACCATTAACCTAAAACCTGTTGTCAAAAGAATGAAAATCTGGGTTTACTCACTCTCATGATGGACACTGTGAGAAGTAACAGCTCAAACCTTAAAATGAGGCTCACATTCAAGCCAAGACAGGCTGGCAAAAAGACAGATGAACAAATACTGGCCTTTAAAAGGCAGGACCACCCCCCCTTCATGACACCACCATAACAACAAACCCCCATCCGCTGGGTGGATAAGAGGGTGATAATGACAGAGCTCCATGGCAACGTTCAATCATCTGCTGTTTAGAGAAGCTTCTCAAAGCCAAACTAAAGTCTTTTTGTTGATTCATGGTTAGAATACGGACGGTGTGCAGAAGGATGCTGCCTTTACTTACAGTATGTTAAACCAACAGATGTACAAAGTGTAAGTCATTTGTGAACTTCATTAAGGCATCTGCAGGTGTCACCAGACAAAAGCATATCGCCTGCAGTTATTCCACAGGCTAGTTAATAACACGTCGGGCAGGAAATCCAAAGTGTGGGATCATTTTGAGAAGGTGAAGGACGAACCCAAGGTGATATGTAAACTCATCTTCATTGGTCGACTACAAACATGACGTATCATCTGAAACATGGAAGTAGCTACATGCCCATTAGCCCACAGCGTCATTAACAGGCGGCTCGCTCAGTGTGTGACGTGCACTTGTAGATAAAATATAGGCCTATATTAATGAAGGTTCATTAGTACGGTTTTGTATTTCTCTGTAATGTAGCACAACTATTGGTCGACTAGTTGGGGGCAGCCTGAGTTTATATCAAGGCTGAGCAGATATCAAGTGAGCTAACAAGCTAAACTGACCTAAACACAAATGCTATTGAAGGAAAATGGTTTTCGTACAGTCACTAGAGGTCGTGTTGCATCACTGGACGATGTAGAGTCTGCATTATCAACTTGTCGATAGTTCCATCCTGCGTGTTACAGTTCTAGCTCTCCTCTTTCACACCTGGCCCAATTAAGGCCCAGACTTAACAGCCTTTGTTACACCTACGTTAGATCAGATGTGCAAGAGAGCTGAAAGAAAACCTGACTGTTGCACTCTGTATTTATGTGTTTAACCTCTCGATACATGTGGGTTTGCCGACTGAATTTTCATGTACAACTGTTTAGAGAGTGTCCTCTTCCACCTTATTACTGTCCAATACCATGTTTTAGTCTGCAGGGAGATCTCTATCTGTTAGCAGTTGAGACAGTCTCAGTGAGCTGAGAGAAAAGCCAAGTCACAAGTACGAAACCACCAACAATGTGATACACACATAAAGCTTAGTTTAGACATGTTTGCCAAACACCTCCTGAGAGGCAGTGTAGCTACACACTGTAATATTTGATAACCACCTGTGAACACAGACATAAACCTTCCTCTCTGTACAGACTTTACACCCACCAACTCTGTGCCTTCCTGTATACACAGAACAAATGTTTCTTGTTACGACTGAACTCATGCATTATCCGTCAGCACTACTACTCTGAAGTAAAGCGATCAGACCTTACAGTAGGCAGGTCATTGTAGCTGCAACATGACCAGCTCATGTAAATCCCATACACGTGAGTGTTTATGAAAAGCCTCAGTGTGGGGTGAAAGTCCTCCAGACTCTGTGTCTATCAGAGGGGAGGGGGTGATACTTCCAGACAACCGCAGGTTTGTGAAGGAATGCCTGGATCCCAGAGTTCTCCAGGCTGCAGCCATCATCCTCCCCCAGACACCAGTTCACACATTCCTCAGCCCTCCATGTCTCACCTAGTGGGTGGCTCTCATGACCGCTGGGTTTGATACAGACAGCTGAAGCTGATGATGATGATGTGTCCTTCAAGATGTTGCTACTCCATGGCAAAAAAAACCCCACAACTATAAAACTATGACTTGAGTGACTTTGTGACAACTAAAGAGACAAGTCATACAGGTCACAGCTTTTCCAAGAGGACATTAATGTCGGTCAGGAATCAGTCTGGCCACTGAATTAAAAAACAACCGATCCATTAACAAACAAACAGCCGACCATAAGCCATGCTACCAGAAATGGAACCCAACCCAAACAAAACCTGAAAAACTAGCCACTGCAGAAACACTGCATATGAAACAAAACCTTACCATTCAAAATCTTAATTTAATGCTTTGTTTTTTGTTTGCATCTATTTTCCCCCACCCCTAGTAACCAACCTGACTCAGCAATGTCGGGGTGGGCGATATGGCCCTAAAATGATATCACCATATTTAAGGGTATCTTTGAGATAACAATATTCTTGACAATATGACAAATTAGTAATACAAATATACTCCTGTGTGAGCACGGCGACGCTGTGCTGCTGCCAGAGGAGCCACTGAATGAGTTCCCTCTGAGCGGTAAGTCATTAAAAGAGTCTGAGAAGTCCGGGGCTGTTCATAAAACACTCAGGACGCCACAGTTTATTCCACACTACTGAAGCTGCTCCTTCTCAAAGGGATAGTGCACCCACAAATGAAAATTCAGCCATTATCTACTCACCCATATGCCGAGGGAGGCTCAGGTTAAGTTTTAGAGTCCTCACAACACTTGTGGAGATCCAAGGGGAGAGGAGGTAGCAACACAACTCCACCTAATGGAGGCTGACGGAGCCCCAGATTCAAAAATCCAAAAACACATAATTGAAACCACAAAATATCTCCATACTGCTCGTCCGTGCTCACGTGTGAGAGTTCAAATGACTTGTTTGGAAAAACGTCATTTGAACTCTCACACGTGAGCGAGGTGCCCAGAGAGGCAGTTAAAGCTACAGGCTACAATGAGGCTAAAAACAAGTTCAAATGATGTTTTTACAAACAGCTTTTTATGTCGGGGCTTCAGGACACTTGGATCACTAGGGACGAGCAGTATGGAGATATTTTGTGCTTTCAATTATATGTTTTTGGATTTTTGAATCTGGGGCGCCGTCAGCCTCCATTAGGTGGAGTTGTGTTGCTACCTCCTCTCCCCTTGGATCTCCACAAGTGATGTGAGAACTCTAAAACTTCACCTGAGCCTCCATCGGCATGAGGGTGAGTAGATAATGGCTGAATGTTCACTTTTGGGTGCACTATCCCTTTAAAATAATTATGAAGTATTACTGCTTTGTTTTTGTTTTTTTGTTTAAATGGATGCAACAATGTTGTTTTGCAGCAATTGGGAAAAATCCCATTTATTTATTCTCATGTCTCTCTCAGACAGTTTTCTAATGTGACAAGCTACATCTCACTCTGTCAGTTTTCCCTCATTTACTCAGTCTCCTCACTTTACTCTTTACTTTTCTTATTTTCATCCTCCCAGCAGTCAGCATCTCTTCCTCATGTCTCCCTCCCTCCCCTGAGAGTCGCTGTCTCCTGTTTTCTCTCATGCCCTTTAATGTTTCCCCCTCCTCTTCCCCTCCTTCTCCCCGAGCGCCCCGGGGCCATTCCCCGTCTGTGTACCTTTGATCAGAGCAGTTACTTTATAAGTGTACAGCCATATTCTTCTTTGCCGCGTTCACCTACGTCACAGGCGTAAACACAAATCTCATGCGCATAGTATTTCGAGAGTAAACCGGGCAAAGTTCAACAAAGCCTTATTCTCTACATATATCTGCAGGGGCTGCGTAACAGTCTGCAAAACAAACCCCATTCATGATGGGACTCTGATCCTTGGGGGGTTCGTGGTGTTCAGGTCCCAAAGGAGGAACAAACAGATGATCCTAACAAGAGATACTTCTCTTTATTTTCTGCTGCTGCTCCTATTTTTCTCCCCCTGTGGAACACAGCGGCATCAAAGCCAGGCAGGGGGAATAGGACAAGCAGGCAGCCAACCTCTCTGAATAATAAGCTGGTGGTCCTCCATGTTGATGTCACTGGCACTGATCTCAAGATGAAACTAAGGAGTAGTTGCTCCCGGTGGGGGCGGCTGGCATTTAAACCGCTGAAGCTTCCCCCCTCAGCTGGGATCCAAGACCTGGAGGAATCTTTCAAAGTGACGACCAAGTCCCAATTATCATGTCAAACACTTCCAGCGCAGAGATGAGAACATCAAAGCCTAGATTAAAGGCTAGATGGAGTCGTTTTTTCACATTCTCTAAACACTGCTGCCGATAATAAGCAGGCTTATGGCTTGATTATTGTTATAGGAGGGAGATAAAACCCGAGCTGTAAGATCTGCAGTCAGTTGCATCAGCTTTGTTAAGTTAAACAATTTGCTGTGCATGAGAAATTATGAGATTAAATATCAATACCGCCCACCCCAGAACTAGAAGTCAATAGCAGCTGGTTTGTACAGTAGTGAACCTCAGTGCTGTATATACATACGAGACTGTTTAGCCAGAGGAGATTTAGAGAGCACACCAGCCAAAGTAAACAGCAGCACAAAGCAAACAGTTGCCCAGCTGTCACACTGCTCACGCTCACAGCTGCCTGCAGCTCAACAGCCAGGTTACAATCCAAGGAGCTGCATGTAAAATTATAATCTATGTTTGCTGTTAGACAACCTGACTGCACATATTTATGTAGATGCATTATGCTAAATGTTGTAGCACTGACACTTATTCATTCAGTCAAAGGAACACTTTACCCCCCAATCAACCATTTGTATATCAATAACTCGCCCTGTGTTATCCTGAATTTGAGAAGAAACATTTTTCCTTACTTTTAATATTCCTTTAATCAACTGGTAAATCTAATAATAACATGAAATGAACAATAGTTTTTTCTAATCTCAGAAGACGAATGAAGACACAAGACATCTACAGTCACGCTTATGGCTCTGTGAGGCTGCGGTGATTTGAGCAAAGCGCTAACATCAGCAAAGCTAATATGTTTGTTTAACAGGTAATGATGACCATGGTCACCATCTATAGCCCCTTTTACACTGCCAGATTTTCCATGAATGTTGGGCCGTTTTGCCGGCAAGCTGCGAGCGTTTAGACACACAGAGCCGGATTGGTGAGTTGATCCGAGGTGCCCAATTTTCCGCCTCGTAGGGTAGACATATTGGTGGAACCTTTTTAGTTTAAACACACCGAGGCGGCCTTCCGCAATGGGAGGAGCTGTTGATGACTTGTGGGAGGAGCTGTTGATGACACCGCACGTGCGAGCCACTGGCGGTGGATAAACAGGAAACAGCTGATAGCAGGAATTAGCGAGCAGCTAGTAGCAAGAGGGAAACACAAACCTGACAGACACTGTAAAGATGAGCAACTGGGGAGACAAGGAATTGTGCGCCCTCCTTGTCCTCGCAAACGAAGAGGCCATTAACCGTCAGATGACGGGGACGGTGAAGGACGGGCCGACTTATGAGAGAATCACTGAAGGACTGACCAGCCGTGGCTTCCCTCCCACGTCACTGTTTACGTCACACGCTGAGCTACACGTTTTGTTACTTGCTCACGCCCCCCATTGCCCCGAAAAAGGCACATTCTGTATAAACAAAAGTAGGTAGGTGGCATTTTGCTGCACTCCCCGACTTTGTTTTTATACTGCCAATGCTGAAAAAAGACTGATTGGGCTTTCCTGCAAATTTACACAATTCCTTTTTAAAAAGGGCTTTAGTTTAGCATGTTAGTATGCTAACATTTTATGACAAGAACAAAACAAAGTACAGCTGAGGATGATGGGAACTACAGAGTCACCAAAGTTAACATGAAGGGGATCCTGACATAAGTTTCTCCTTTCTATTTAACCTCATTCTCTCTTTCCCAAACATACATCCTCCTGTCTATGTCCTCTAGAACAGTGGTATTCAACTTGTGGAATAGGGTGACAGGTGGCCCGCTGACCACTACCTAATTCACAATAAAATGACTTAATACACAGTGTGATTTTTTTTTTGTACTGTGAATTTAAATATGGTGCCAGAGTGCATAAGGACACATCAAAATGGAGCTTGTTTATCCAAAAACAAATGCCAGCAAAGGACAGTCTGGATTCTCCGACAGAGATCCTGGCTAAGCCCCGAGTGTCCTCAACACCCCTGCGTACACTTGACTTGTGTGTGGCTGCTGCAACTGGATTTGCCTCTTGACAAAGATGAGTGAGGACAGGAAAAGTCAAAAGGTTGAAAACAAGCAATTAATGAGTAAGTAAGTAAGTACATTTTATTTCTATAGCACTTTTCACAGATAAAATCACAAAGTGCTTTACAGCAGGAATAAAAAGCAATAAAATACAGACAGCGACAACAAAGAGAACACACAATGGCACACAAGACAAAATAGTCACATTTTTTATTTTTAATTAAAGTGACATTACCAGATCTCTTTATGTTAATGTCAAGTTGTCATAATAAGGACATCCCAAACAAATTTAATGTCAACTTGTCATGACAAAGACAATTACTGGTAATGTCACTTTGATTAATGTCAAGTTGTCATAATCAAGACAACCCAAACAATGTCAACTTGTCATTACAAAAAATGAATGACAGCAGTCATAAACATTTATGACATGTCCATTATCTTTATGACAAGTTCATGACAGTGTTATGTCACAGTTATGACAGTGTCATGTCACCCTTGTGTAGATACCTTCAAGTAAAGTGTTACCGAACAATCTCTGGTATCCATCATCAGTAGAACGACATGTAACTACTCCTAACCCCCAAAAAATTAAGACTGTTTAATTTGTGCATTGACACGTAGTTGACCTCTGAAGCATCAGTGCCCTTCACACGTTTTATGTTGGGAGGCTCCTACCTGTCTGGAAGATAAGAGGTCGACCTTGTTGATGCTCCACAGTAACACACACTTTGTTTGACTCTGATGATATGAGGATTTGAATGACACCTAGCAGACACTGTGTGAGGCTCAAATATTGTTCTGTACTTAAAGTTTCTGTTACGTCTCTGTCTGTGCACACCAGTGTCTGTGCAATGCCAAAGGATTCTCTGATATCAGATTTGTGTTGTTATCAAACTTACATATTCAACTGAGGCTCACTGAGTTGATTATTCATCAGAATAAAGATTTACAAGAGTCCAAGTTTTTCCCTCATCACTGATTCACTTGGTTATGTCACTTTTAAATGCACCTACACTGCAAGTTTCCACCTGCGTCTCAGGCTTACTACAGACGTGAACTCTCCACACCACAGGTTATGTCCTTTCACCCTCCACAATGTGAATACACGCAACACATTTCTCAAGCTCAGCTACAGTTTCCCATGCAGAGAGGCAGTGTGAGGGCCTGAAAGCTCCCCTTGTTAAAGTCTGAGCCCGCAGAGTAAACACAGCATCACATGGAGCCAACAGGCCTTTCCAAACAGTCCCTTTATTATCAGAATCAAAACCAAAGAGCCGTCACAGGAACATCCTCGGTCTATTTAAATCCAGCCTGAGAGCAACAACTGGCAGAGCTTTGTTAATATTAGCAGCAGCATCAGTTACCTTCATGAGTGCTGCCACGCTGTTGAGAAACACCGGCTTCTCTTTGGCCAGAGCGAGCAGATACACCACGGCCTGCTCCCTGCCCTGACTCTGTCTCAGCGCCGGTACCGTCCTGCTGCCGCTCAGCACATGAAACCGGTCCATGACACACACTCACACACACACGCGCTCAGGATGTGTCCTCTACAGCTCTGTATGACAGGACTGGAAGATGTGGCTGCTCCCTGCGCCTCCACTCAGCTCCTCCTGTACTGTAAAGTGATTTCACAACTGGCTGTGCTACTTTGGGACGGATGGAGAGCAGTCTAACCCCCACTTCAGACCCCCACCCACCCAGGTCTTGTGAGAGGAGGTGAGGAATCTCACTGAACAGGGGCGGAGTTAGGGATCATAATATTTAGAGACTTCCTCGAGTGGGAGGCGGCTTGCTGCTTGGTTCTAAGAAAAGCAAAAGGAGCTACCTTTATATACCCAGCCCAACTCGACACTGTATTATGCACCCCCTGCTCTTCACTTTAAATAGGCTGATAAATTCAATCGAGGCAAACGGTACAATGACTCTGGTTACAGCTGTTAAAAGCGGAAAACTTAATATAAAACGGTTTGAAAGGCTTTGAAGTGCATTAAAGCTTGAAGTTATACTAAGTTTGCTGCATATTTGCACATAATCTGACTTCCTGTAATTATTTCTCTTTTGACTGTTTAATAATGCAGCATGTAAGGGCAGCTCTTTGAAGTGGGTTGTGATGCATTCACCATAAAGCAGGAGCGTATAAACTGACCTAGAGGCAGTTAGGTTTAATTGAATGGTATCAGGGGTTTCCAGAAGTCAGTGTAACACTGAGGTGTTGCATAAGAGGAGGAGAGGCCACTGGAAAAGGTGTTGCTCACCCTGATAACATTTAAGTGGGTTGTTTGAAATTCACTTGGACAGGAATAATAAGGGATTCATTCAGCTCAGAGGGGTTCACCATTAATGCTGTTTTTTCCATTTGGCTGGTTGGGCAAGTTAGTCAGATATTTACTAGCCCAAAGTCAATTTTTTTTTTTTGCCTCTATCCAGATTACTCTATTTATCAGACGTTATCAGATGACAACAAAGACCAAAGTGAATTCAGTCAGGACCAATTGCAGTATTATATATGGTGGTATGGCTCTGTTCTGGGGCCTCTCTGCCTTTCCTCTGGCCTACGCAGAAAGCCCAAGGTGAAGAGAGCAAACCTCTCTGCCCTTCCACATGCAAACAAGGAAAGTCTGAGGCAGAGAGAGCACACCTCCCTGGATCTGATTCACAGAGTGCAGTGATGCCTCACAGACAGCTGTCACTCAAGCAGACAGCCATTAAATATGTGTAACAGGTGAGTTATTAAGAAAAAATTAAAACATTTTTATACCAGTTTATACAGTGCAAAGTGGCGGCGATGACCTAGCCAGTGGGATAAACAACATGACAACAGTCCTTTCAGTGCAATTAATTAGCACATCCACAAGTGACGTCTCGAGCTAATGTCATTCTTCAGATCTCAGACTAACCAGTGGGTTACACACACCAGCTTACCACAAGAGAACCACAGAGGGAGCGTAACTTCTCTGCTCAGGATTACTACACTAGATCTTTACGTAGAAAGGTGGTTTGGTGGTGTATTAATGCTCTGACAGTCACACGCAGAACCTTTAGGTAAATGAATCCGTAATAAAACAGTGTGTCACAGATGTGAAAGAGCAGAGAAGGCTCACTCCTGAGCTCCTCCCCTCGTCAGCTCTGGAAAAAATAATGTGCTTAATTATTTTTTACAAGCGAGTTACTGGATTTACTAGATCGACGTGGCATTTTACTCACCCCGGGCAATCAGGCAATTCTTATTAAACACTAAAACAGCCTACATTACATGTGGATACACTGAGATCTGATGGAGGGATCTGCAGACAGGAGCTGCTCAGATGGATGTGTAAGAAGGAAAGCTGGGAGCATGACTTCCAAGCTTCGTACGATGAAACTGAAAGACTGCAAGTTTCTGCATTTGTGTGTTGTGACTTCTGACCACATGTAATTTATATAAGAATTCTCTTTGTATTCCTGTGACAGATATTGTTATATTTTTATTAAGACTTGTTTTTTCCCTATGGAAGTATGGTAAGAAAAAATACACAAATATAAATAGGACATGGACACATCCAGACAGAACATATAGTTTAACCCTGAAATCATGAAATGACACAAATAAATGCTATTTAAATCTGCTTCTCTTCAAGATAAGAGTTTATGACATGTTTTTGTTTCTGAGATTTTGGCTGACCTACTCTTTACTAACATTAAACAGTGAGACTACCCCCTCTAGTGGAGAGGTAACAACACAGCACACTGCACTGCTGCAGTTGGAACAGACTACATTTACAACATGAGCAGAACAAGTCGATCCACGCTCCTGCCTCCTCTGCTGCACACTGTCTGATGATCCATCAAACATTGTGGAGGGAATAAAGGCAACACTGCATCAGTGACATGATGCGTCCTAATCTGGGACTTGTTTTCAGTGGAGAAAATCCAAACGTGGCATTTGTTGGTGCTGTCTCAAGACTGGATTACTGCAGCTTTCCTTTGGACGAGTGGGGAAGCAGATTTATCGCTGTCCCAGATTAAGAGTCTGCTCGACTGTCTTATCGGTTACAGCTCTTTAGTTTCAACAAAAAAAAAAAAAGACAGTGAAAATCATAGCAGTCTGTTTCGTGATGATTTGAACTTGCAAATAAGCAGGTTGATCCTGTAGTCTAAACATTTACTGCTGTGTACTTTTTAAAATTACAGTAAACTGCGTGCAACTCTGCACAAACTCCCCTCCAGCATGAGCACAGTTACACCCGCTGGTCAGAGGGTTTGCGCAGAACTCTGTCTCCGTGTAGGTGCAGGATATATTTGGCAGCCTAGGTGGGCAGGTCTGGTGTCCCGCAGTAGCTGGATATATTTGGTCGTGCTCTGTAAGATGCTGCTATACATATGTGGCGCTCTGTTCAGCAGTACAAGGGTATATTTGGTCTGCCGGCCCTCGTGGACAGGAGGAAAGATGCCAACCATGCAGGAGAGACATTTCTCCGCGTCACGCACAGCCGACATGTGTGACATCCCGCTGGGGTGGAAAATGACAGAGCGGAGCAGACACAAAGACAGGCAGGGGAGGAGAGGAGAGCAGAGCAGCAGACGGGTTCAGGTTGTTGGTGGCGGCCTGCTGTATGATGATAAAGGCCAGAGTTGAACTTTCTTTTAAATTGCCACTAAATCAAATATCTGCCTGAGGGGGAATATTCAGAGCTGAATCCCTGATATTTCAAGGGCAATTCCTCACATAAAAAAGTGACTTTAGTCCAAAGAGACTTGAGTGTCTCATGTGGTCCTTTATAAAAGAGGCATTTAGTAATCTGTGACCTTTACCAACCTCCAGCAGCAGCCAGGAGGGACTGAGAGAACAGACCTGCTCCTCCACAGGACTCCACAGGAGCCTGCCAGCGCTCAGCCATCACCATGCAATCAAGTCAAGCCTGCTAATTAGAGCTGAAATCAAACACGAGTTCTTAACAAAGAGAGGTCACTGCGTAAATTAATCTCAGAAAGCAAGTGAGAAAAATATGAAATGACAAACTCGTATTCTAACATCTTTGTCAACTGCTCATCTGAGTTCAGAGAGAAGCTCACTTTATGTCTCCTCACAGTCACAGCAGACACCGGTCTGATCCATACGGAACCTTCAGTATGAGCTGCTCGTAAAAAGAAGATGGCGTAATCTTTACTAACGTCACAGGAAAGATGAGGTCATCTTCAGTGGACAGACGAAAGGCGTGTGTGTCGGGCACGGCCGAAGCATGCTGCGACCCGGCTCATGTGCCAAGTGTGTTTGCCAAGACAGCGTGTCAGTCAGACGGCCATGTGGAGAGAGCAGTGCCAGGCCGGACAGCTTGGATCACAGGACACGGGAAACAGTCGTCCCTGCTGACTGGTCATTAGAGAGGGCTCACCTCCAGGCTCCAAGGGAAGACGCAACTGTGCTGAATTAAAGCCTGTTTAAGGAGTTTCATGAACCCATAATAAAATTTTCATTTCAGAAAAGCATGCACGTCACTGTCTGCTTCACTTGCCGGCCTGGTTAGGGCACTTTTCTACACACACACACACAGAGGAGAGTCTCACTTCCCATAACAAACACCGCCACACTACGTCACATATATATCAAATAAAGGCAAAAAGCCCCAAAAATATCTTTAAAAAATAAATAAAATTCAAGCTGAAAGCAGTGATGAATGGGCCCTTGCACCTCTGTGCAACTCGGGGGTGCTGGCGGGATGCCATCTGAGCTTGGAGTGTTACATATGCCTACCAGCTTTCATACAGTACATGTCGGCGAAACCAGGTTCGGGGACTGCTTTGTTGAACATTTGTAGGGGGCGCTACTGGGCCATGTTGTGAGACCTGTTAAAGGAAATAACCACTTCAGAATGAAAATACAGACAGTACTTACTCTTATTTTTCCACACACTTGAAGTGCATGGGACCCACGTCCAAAATCATTATGAAAATGTAATAAAACTCTGCTTATGCATTTAAAAACATCAGAACGGCTCGTACGTCATAATCCAAGTGCCCTGAAGCCACGGCATGCAAAATTGATTGAAAAATTGAAAAAAGACATAATTTAGACTCGAGACTCACCAGGTTACATGTGTGCGCCAATTTTGGTGTTTTTTCAGGCACAAAAATGCAATTCTTTCTTAATAATAACAACAATAGTAATAATAATGATAATTCCTTGGGTTTCAAAAGGGTCCCTAATAACTCTGAGACAATAAAGGTCTTTGGGAAGAGACAGTGATTTTTCTTTGGCTCTAATCTTTCCCGTACACATGCCACGTTTTCTGCAGCCTCAGATCCATTGTTTTCAATGTAGACACACAGATGGCGCGCTCAGAAGTGAGACTGACACTGTCACGACGCACAAACGTTCTCAAGCGACAGCTGCACCCTGAGATAAACATGGATCGTGTACAGTAGCAGCTTTGTGGACGCTGCAGTGTTTCAAAACTTATCTTCATTGTCCATCAGGGGTGGAAATTTGTCCTCATCTCCCCGGACAGAAAAGACAACGTTGTAAAAAGCGGACAAGTAGTTAGTGAGACAGACATATAAAGTCATTACAAAACACTTAAACACATTAAATCAGCTCACTGTCTGTCACTTTGTCAAGGTTACTGACTGCATTTGGGATGAAAAACTTCTTCTTAAATATATTTGTAGTTGCCAGAGGGACTCTATAGCGCCTCCTGGAGCTCAAGAGCTCAAACTATCTGCCAAGATCCTCCTCGCTCCTCCTCGTCCTTTCTGTAAAGAGTTGGGTCAAGAGCTTTTGTGGCCTGCCAACTATTTAACTTGCCATTGTTACAGTCCTAGAGAGTTTATTCTTGGACATACAGTCAAGATGACCGTACCAGGCAGGGAGGGGGAAGTTAAAACACTCTCAACCATAGTTTGGTACACTGGTTCTAAAATCTGCTGGCTAACACTGAGACAACAAAGTTTACTAAGAAGATAAAGTCGCTGTGAGCAGCTAAGGATTTCTGGTAGGTAGGCTCACTTGGCACATAGTAGGCACAAGAGTAGCGCCTGACCTCTCATTCATCAGGGGGTTAAATAACACAGCATGTGTCCCCGCCAATAAGCGTATAATACAGTCACATAGTAGCTAAATATATGACAGTAAATCACAATAAATGAGTTAAATTCAACATACATAGATTCATTTCTGTTAAAAAAAAAAAGAAAATATAATACAAGCACAGTTGCAGTGTTGACCAGAATCAGAGAGTTTGGGATGTTTTCACTGCCTGGATGAGATTATTATTTCATTATCATCTCAGTAACCAACAGACAATTTGCAACTAACACAATCAAAACCTACTGAAAAAATATCAATAAATAAACACAGTCTTTGGAAAATCTTCCCAACTGTGGGCATTCACAGGAGGATCAGTTAGCGGACTCTGGCGTGCTGGTTGCCACAGAAACAGGAGTGCTCACTGCCTCAAATGTTCTCAAACTTCACGTCCTCAGCTTTCTATTGAGTGTTTAAAATCCCATAACTGATCGGAGCTTCTTGTCTCAGACCTGAAGTCGTCCTGAGTCGTAGAGGACATTATACAGCTGTTTTGACAGGCTGAGCGGAGCTGACCACGACGAGACAACTGACCTTTATGTGTAATTGGTGCAGTGCCCTTTTCAGAGCTCACTTTAATCAACCAGTGATACCTGATGTGTGTGAGGAGGCTCTGTGCTGGTCTATCTGTCTGACATCTCTGCAAACACCAAATGTGCACTTAACATGCCCAGTGCGCACATTATCAACCTCATCTTCATCTTCAACAGCGTGACAGCTCAGAGCTCAGAGGTCTGTCTGCAGAGCTCGCTGCACCACAGCAGCACACAGTAACATCAGCACCGCTGTGGCCCCGAGGTGTGATGGAGTCAAAGTTAATTAAATCCCCACTGTGCTGAACACAAAACGTAAATCAAAAGTGCGGCGCAGTAAATGAGTCAACCAGTCGATTAAGTATTCAAACAGGAGCGCAGCTAACTCACGAGCACTTAGCACTCGTATTAGGATGAAGACACAGCAGCCAAGGACGAGGGAGGGCTGGTGAGTAAAAGGAAACTGCACAGCAGAAATGTTAAACTGGGTCTGAGGTCATGTAGAGACTGTGTCACCATTACATAGAGTTACATCCACCAGAGAGCACTGAGATGATTCTGACGCAGTAAAATGTCACATTGAGTACAAATCAAAACAATTAAAAAACAAGAATAATAATCTAAGGGACACATACGAAGATTGTTTGTTTACTTTATGTGTTTTGTTTCTTTTAATTTCCATCAGCTAACATCCTGGCAGATTTTGGAAACTCCCCGATATAAGTATCTGCCTCAAAAATCCAGTTTCAGTCAGACTATTGTTCCATTTATATTTTTTTTAAAACTTTCAACCCCATCTTCATCACATCCGACAGCTAAAAACATCCCTTTTTTTAGATTATTATTTAGTGGTCCAAAAAGTGCGTCGCAGGTCAATTCTGAAGTGATGCACGAACATGTCAAGTTTGTAAAAAAAAACACACTTTGTTTTGAAGTGCAGTGAATTTCTGGCACAAGCTTTTATTTTGAGGTGCTGTTTCCTGTTGTACAGTGAGTAAATAACGGCAACTACTTGACACAGACAGTAAACTCGACGAGTATGGCGCTGAATATATTAAACTGTGTGGACCTTGAACTAATGAGTAAGACGCAATCTGGACCCCGTGGGTGGACCAGTTGGGAACTGTTGATTTAGGGCTTTTGTCTTTACAATAGGACAGCTGGAGAGTGGCAGGAATGGGGGGGGGGGCTTTTACAATGCCACTAAAGTTAAAGCTTGGACATTTAACGACCACAGAGAGCTGCAATCACCAGACGCACATGTGGTTATTCATAGTACAGTTAACAGTCTGCTTGAGCCCCCTGCAGTAAACGGGAGGTGAGCTTAGCGTCAACTTACTGCCAACATCAGGTGAAAGTGAAACTAGAAGACGCTGCCAGGTCTGGAGTGAAAGACTGTGAATATCTAACTTAAAACTAACTTCCCTGGGGCACCTGGTGGCTTAGTGGGTAGAACAACAAAGTTTTATGAGCTTTCCAAAACTTTCAATGACTTTTACCAGGCCTGGAAAATGAGACTGTGAAACTCCATGAAAATGATGCTGTTGATATACTGCCCAGCCCCATTTTCTATAACCGCTTCTCCTGTTGGGGGGTCGTGGGGGTGGAGCCTATCCCAGCTGACACTGGGCGAGAGGTGGGGTTCACCCTGGACAGGTCACCAGACTGTCACAGGGCTGACACATAGAGACAGACAACCATTCACACTCACATTCACACCTACGGACAATTTAGAGTCACCAGTTAACCTGCATGTCTTTGGACTGTGGGAGGAAGCTGGAGCACCTGGAGGAAACCCACACTGACACAGGGAGAACATGCAAACTCCACACACAAGGGCTGCAAGCTCTCCCCAGTGCTGACCACTGCACTACCGTGCCGCCCCCTACTAAGAAATAACTATTATAACTGGACAGGGTTTGACGTTTATGAGGTTTCAAACTGGACTGAAGCTGCCATATCCACGTCTTTGCTAATATCCAATATCACGAAACCAGATGTTGTTAGTAATGTTCAGTATTTCCCAAAGATTTCCACTAATTGGTTTGAAAAAGCCTCAATACTTAACCATAAATATTTCACAACGAGCCCTTCATACCAGATGGGGTATTAATCAATTATACAATGTAATTAAACAGAATTTAAACAACACCAACAGGCCAAAACCCATTCCAAGTCCGATACCAGCCCGATCTGCATCAGTATATCAGTGTGTGTGAGGAGCTGCAGTCTGCCAGCAGCCTCCCGCTGCCTCTGAGCTGTGTACTCCTGTTGATTTCACAATAACGCTCTTTTTCCTGAATAAACCTCTCCGACACTCGCTGTTCACATAACTTTGTTTTCTGGTAATCAGTTGTGTGAATGAGTAGCAGGCTGTGTGTGAAATGATTTAAATGCAGACGCTCTGGGGCAAGAAAAATCTGTCATGACAGTGAGTCAACTGTGACTAATTACAGGCCCTGCAGCTCCACGCCCTGCCTCCTCAAAGAGCTGAGAGTTTCTGCCTTCGAAAAATACAATAACATCACAGGCTGCTGAGAAATCCTGCCTCTGCGTCCCCGGCGGTACTCCCTCGTCCCTGGATGCCTCTATTTACCGGACATAAGTGTGTTCTTGACCTTATGTGCCATGAGCTGTGTGCACAATCTAATGTCAATATTTTTCTTTGTGTGTCTGTAAGTTGTTCTGGTCCAAAGGTGGTTGTGGCTAATAACCCTTCAAGATCAAAAGATTTCAGGTTTGACTGATTGGGCTATGAGGAGGCTAACAGAGGTGCAAATAGCCTGTATTATATATCATGTAGAGTGTCACTCTACTGTTGGAAGGGTGAAGAGCTTGTCAGTGACTTTTTCCTGAGCCAATCCTGGTAACATTCCTTTAGATTAGTTTGCAGTGTAACCCAACACACCTATTCACAAGTCGAGGTGTAAGTTGCTGCCTTTAAATTGACAGCTAAAGATTCACCAGAGCAATATTATAAACACTCACCAGGCACTTTATTAGGTTCACCTGTTTAACTGCTCGTTAGCGCAAATACCAGCAAAAGTGTACCTAATAAAGTGGCCTGTGAGTGTACATTAAGTTGAAGTTGTATGTTGGAGGATTGGATTCTTACTAATTTCACTGTTACAAATGTGAGTGTGAGGTTTCTTTCTTTTACTTCTGAAACCGAAACTGAAGTACTGATGTTACACTCTGTCCGTCACTCCTTGATTTGCTCACTCAGTTCCAAGGGGAGAAGTTCAAATGCAAATATTTTACCTGTTATGCAGCAGCAGCAGGTTGTATCTTCAAAAGGTATTCTCAGGATCACAGATGTCGACTATCTGCCCAGAATGATAGCATGTGTTCTCAGGGTGAAGCCAATGTTTAAATCCAACATTTCTGGGCAAAGTATTTATCATTCTGGGCAGACAGGAGACATCTGTTGGATAACAAAAATACCTACGAAGAAATGAACCTTTGATTGTTGCCCAGTAGTTTGCTTGGGGAACACTTTGTGACAGAATCACAGAGAAACGTACAGGTAGGGCTGCAACTAAATATTTTCACCGTCGCTACTTTCTTAATTAACCAATAATAATTTTGTCAATAAAACCCCAGAAAAAAAGTGAAATATCTACTGTGTGATTCCTTCAAATGGTATTTTTTCATTTGGCATAAAGTCCAAAAATCTCAAGCTATTCAGGTTATCAAGTACGACAAAGAAACGTATCAAATTCTCACATTTAAAAAGCATTACATCAGCAAATATTTGGCTTTTTAGCTTAAAAAATGACAGAAATGATTATTTGATTATCAAAATAGAATAATTGTTACCCGAGGGTATCCAAACCCTAACCCCTGGATATCTCTGCAATGCCTAACTATAACCTAACCTAAATCTGACTATAACAGCCAATGTCAACTCAGGACCAGTTTCACTTTGCCTCTATATCTGTATATCCTCCTGACACTGACTAGCATCTTATAAATAACAAAACATGCTAATGTCTGAGGAAACAAAACAGCTGTTGTGTTCATTTTGATCTACAGACCGGCCCCTCTTGATGACATCAGTAACTTGAGTGGCTCTCTGTCTGGTCTTGTAGCACTCAGCGCTGCCCTCCTCACTGTTAAGGGTTAAACGCAGTCTCATTGTGTGAATGAGGCGCTACCGACACAGTTTTACTGCCATGGCTCTATAGGAGGCACCAGAACAGGACCTGGTTCACAGAGACAGAGGGCACGTCGTCTCAGTCTATCCAGCCGAGCTGCCTTCACTCAGCCTCACACTTTAAAAAACACCCATTTTGTAATTACAAGCGGAGCAGACAAACATCTCCTCACGCAGGCACAAACACATATAAAGGCCTTTTAAAGGACTTTGTCTCAGTGGTTTCATTCAGACTGGCAGACAAGTTCAAGATGTCTAACGCCGCTCCCTCCCTCCCTCCCTACACCCCCCTCTGTTCAGTTTAGGAAACAACAAACAGTGTGGTTGCTATGGGCTCATCTGGGCGCCCCGAGACCGCATGTCAGCAGCAGTTTAGACAGCCGACAGCCAAGTTACAGACAGTTCACTGAGATGGTTTGCGGGCCTGGTTGCTCCTCCTTTACCAAACAGACATGGAGTCATACAGTCGTCGCAGTCTGCTCCTCCAGGAGGTCGTACAGATTAAAGTTAGACCGAGCCGCTGGAGGAATATTCACAACATTTCATCAATTCTGGTCATAATCATACTAATGAAATTCTTTTACATAGGTTACAACGTGTTGGAGGTCAGTTTCTGACATGTCAAAGATCCTCACACATCACAATGAAGTCAAACTAAATGTAAAATTATATTACCTTTATAACTGATCAGAATTCTGTGTTAAACTTATTTCAACAGATTAATTTTAACAAGAAAACTCAGGCCTTTCGGGGAACATAGGAGGTGTAGTAGCACTTAAACCATTTGTTGATTAAAAGAAAATAATCAGAGAGCAAGGCAGTCGAATAATAGTTTGCAGTAAGTCATATATCAGGACAAAAACAAGCAACTAAAAGGTTTTGCCTTGGTCTCTAGAGGGGATGTTCGCAACACCTTATTTCCCTGATGTTTAAACAAAAGTTTAAACTTGCCCTGTTTGGTTCGGTTCAATCAAACTCAAGTTCCTTTGCCCTCTCAGTGCAGTTCGTTTAACCAGGTGTGAACACAGCAATCACACTCAAACACACCAACACAACCAAGCCGAGACCTTCTTGAAGAGGTGGTCTCAGTCTGGTTGCAAATGAACTCTGCTGCGGTTCATTTGTGGTGAGAACGTGTTCCGACCTTGATTCATAGATGAAAAAAATAATCACAGGTCACAGCTCTATTCGAAACATTGATCTGAAAACAGTGAAACAGTGACAGTGAGTGTTGCGATATCTGCCTAAACCTTAAAAACCCTGACAGGATTAAGATGAGCCATCAGGTATAAAACAGCTCTACAGTAATACTGTAGTCATGAAATGTGCACAAACCCTGTGACGTATCAAGTAAATCTGCTTTAACCTTTCAGTCAGAATGGTGAACCTGGTACATGAGTGAAATGTGTGCTTTTAAAATGTAAACTAAATAAGAGTAGTTTCCTGCTGACGTGTGTTCCTGACTCACCAGTCTCTCCATTTCCTGCTCTCGAAGCCTCTCCTCTCTCTGTCGTCGGTGGTACTCCAGCAGCTCATCCTCGTTGTCACTGATCTCTGTGATGCTGTTCTTCCTCTCCCTCATTCCAGGGTGGGGTCTCCCTGCGGACATCTTCCTGTGGGTCCTCGGGCTGGCCACGGGGGACGAGCCAGGCAGGGAGCCCAGACTGTAAGCAGGTGACAGGGAATTCCCAAAACTCGCCTTACGTGCTCCCGAACCACCACCGCCCTCCATCATCATAGAGGTAGGCGACGGACTGCGGTCTCGGACCCCCCTGCTGCACGTCGGCTCCTCGGACATAGATCCGGTTTTGCGTCGAAGCCTGGGACTCTCTGGGATAAGCTTGCTCAGACCTGAAGGGCTATCTGGAGTCCTCAAGGAATGGATAGTCCCTGGGAGCGCCCCTGGGAGTACCGGGACCCCTCTCCGAGCCATGGAGGGGCTGAGAGGGGGCAGCTCTCTCATACTGCTGACACCTCCACCGCCACCGTTGAGCTCCATGTTTCTCCTGGCCATGCGAGGGCTCTCAGGGGGCTGCAGCGAACGTGAATGCTGCTGGAGCGGCGATCCTTGGATGATGTGGACGATGGGGTCCAGGGGAGGCTGGAAGGCTCTGGTGGGTTGAGAAAGCTGCCTGGAGGGGCTGGAGTTTAGGGGGCAATCAGCTAGACTGGTCTGTTCTCTGAAAGGGCTGGCAGGCCTTTCCTGCAGCACTGTGGCTGCCTTGGTCCTGGGACTGGAGGGAGACGGGGATGGACAGGAAGGGAATTTGGGAGTGAGTCTGGGGCTACTTGGCACAATGTTTCTACTACTGAGAGATTCACAAGAGGACAAGGGAGTCTGTCGGGGGCTCTCAGACCCATCTTGGCCTAGTCCTCTGCGGCTTGGCTTAGGGCTTGGAGGGGCCTCTGTTAAGACCTTCCTCTGCAGCCTGGGGCTTTCCTGAACCTTCTGGCCCGCCCCACCGCTGCTGAAGTTAGGCAGTATGGTCCGTGGCTGGGGTACAGGTGGAGGCTGGGTGGTGAAGTTGTAGCTAGAGGAGCGTACAGGCACTGGCGGCAGAGAAGAACTCTGGTCCTGGGGTCCTCCACTAGGAGACGGGCTTGTAAAGCTCCCACTGCTGGCCGCTGATGGGGAGGAGAGAGGAGAGAAGGGTGGGGATGTATTCTCATAGCTGGACCCCACGGACATGGCCCCTGGGCTGGTAGGAGGGGACAGCAGATACCGGCCCCCTCCATTGACCATGGGCGACAAGGGGGAGTGGGGAATGCCTCCAGGAGGCTTCTTGCCCTCCGAGGAAGAAGGCTGAGGGTCGTCCATGACTAGGGAGTCCATGATGTCCTGGAGGTCCTTCTCAATAGAGCTGACAATTGCACTGTGCTCAGACTGGACTTTATCTCCAGGAGCTGGGGGAGACTGGGCGGGACTGGCCTGGTGATTCCCATTGACCAAGCTCTCCGTGTCTGAGGGAAAGAAGAAAGAACAACAGTCATCAGGGTTCGTCCTACACAACACAATGGGTACAAACTGGAATACAGTCATGTTTAGCCTCTCAAGCAACAGGGTTAGGATTCAGAATCTCTGGGTGCTTTCACACCTGTCTGGTTTGGTTCAATCAAACTCAAACTCAAGTTCGTTTGCCCCCTCAGCGCGGTTCCTTTGAGCAGGTGTGAACACAGCAATCACACCAAAACAACCGGACTGAGACCTTCTTGAAGAGGTGGTCTCAGTCCAGTTACAAACAAACTCTTGTGTGGTTCATTTGTGGTGAGAACGTGTTCCGACCTGGATGTGAACCAACCGCAGTCACATGACACATTGTTTGGGTTAAACATGAACATGTTACAGTCCCGGAGGATTATTAATGTGCACCTCCTCCTGTAGTATATACAGGCATGTGGTCTACAAGTCAGTCAACATTTTGCCAACACGTATGAAATAAAATGACAGTACTACAGTTTTTTAAAGATTGTTAAGATCAGAAATGTGGAGTTTTACATAGACAGGCTTCATGTCTGTTTTACAGAACAAATCAGTTCCACCTGCGTAATTCCTTGATTCTTGCTTGATTAACCAATACTGTGTGGCAAGCTACATTAAGTTTATTGAACAACAGGCTAGGTAAGAAAAAAGCTTTCTCACAGTTCTACCTTCAAGACTCTTACTCGAAGACTGTAATACAGTATTATCTATGGATTACCTAATATTATCTGTGATAAGGTGTCATACAAGTCTGCTGAATGGCCTAATCTTACCAGACTTTCCCTGAGCGATAGAGGTAGTCAAGAAGGTGATAAAAGAGGGCAACGAAATTCTGCCCATTGTCTGAACCTATTTGCCCTCACAGGGTGAACGCAATAGCCTCGATGACTTCTTCATGACTTTCCAGAACTAGTTTGAGGTGATTTCATGACACAAAATGTTCTTTCCCTCCTGGTTTGGTTAGGTTTCAGTGCAGAAAATATCAATTCAGTTTTATTTATAAAGCCCAATATCACAATCACAATTTGCCTTAGAGAGCTTTGGAGTACATGAGCTTTGGAGTACATGACATGATAAGGAAAAACTCCCCAAATAAACCCTTTAATGAGGGAAAAAATGGTAGAAACCTCAGAGAGAGCAACTGAGGAGGGATCCCTCTTCCAGGACGGACAGATGTGCAATAGATTCCCATCCAGTCAGGCTGAACAACCCCTGATGGAAGACGATTCAGCAGATACACTCCATAAGTACCTCTCCAGATTTCCTTAAACGTCATGATATTAAAGAACCTGCATGTCAAACTGCAGCCCCGTCCACACTAGATATGTCAAAATCATCGTAATTGTTTCCCTCTATGAGTAGGAGCCATGCAAACAGGTAAACATGAGGAAAGAGGATGGATTAGTGGTGAGGGAAGAGGGAAGGACACAGCCAAGGAGATGAGCAGACAGACAGGCCTGTGCGTTGGATAGGGATCAGGAGAAAATGTGCCTACATAACCCAATTATTGCGTGGCCCGAAACCAACATAGGACATGGACCGGGTAATCTAATCTTAACCGCCTCTCTCTAATGTCAGTATAGTAGATTATTACAACAGAAACGCACAGCCACGTGGGAGCTTCAGCAGCGTGGCCTCGAGGCAGGGATCAGAGCACAGATCAGGTTTTATTAATGCTAAATGAAATCTGTTTAAATGGACTTGTTGTGTGGTTAAATGGCAACATGAGGATAATTGTAGCGTGGAGTCATTAGTGCAAACACTGAAGTCACGGAGGACAACAGGAGGATAGAGCCGTCATGTCAATATTGATGTAAAAACATCACAAATCATACAAGATGACAGAGGGTAACGACACACGGAGCAGTATGACACAGGAGTCAGATTTGTCTCTCTGTAGAGATGATGTCACGGGGAGATGTCCCAATAGCAAAACTGCTCTGAAATATAGAAGCTCCACAAATAATGCATTAGCTGGGCTTGTTCAACAGAGATGGGAGCAGCTTCCTGCCTGCTCCCCTATAATGACTCTGCCATACAATGAAGCTCTGCCTTCATGACAGCCTGACCACAATTAAATCTGATTATATTTACATGCAGATTTCTGCAGCACTGGGGTGTGCAGCTGTCACAATAACAGCTATTACCGTTGTGCAACGCGTGAATGTCAAAGTCACATCGTGTCTCACAGGCAACAAACCGGCTTGATTTTTATGTACAGAGTGAAAAACGAGGGGGGGGTGGGGTGACAAAAATAAAAGCAACCGTTTGCTGAGGGAAAGCCCGTGCAATGATGTCATGGGGTAAAGACTATCGCCTCGAGTGCACCATGCCAAACTTCATTTAAAAATCTGATTATTTATTAATGTTAGCCTAACTGCCGGTGAATCTGCGTGTTTCATACACCACCACTACGACATCTCCTGACATGTGATGACCTCTACAATTCGGCGTCACTTCCATCGTCATTAATCTTTAGTTGCTGAAACATAAGCTTAAATCATCTGCCACTGCCTGAATATCCCGTCCTCAATATACACTGTGATCCAAGCAGAAAAAATGTGATTATTTTTTCAAATGACTGCATATTTATGGACCACCTGTATGCCGAATACATAATGAGATCCCAGTGAGTCGCATAAGGTATTCAAGGATGTCCCACGCTGCGAGGATTTTCCCAGAAAAGCAAACGAACCTAAAAGCGGAAGATTTTGTAATGGAGTCTGGCGTGTGACCGGTTCGTATGACTTCTCCTGCCCAAAGCTCAGGCATTAAGCAGTAGGGTTACTCACATGATGGAATAAAACTGCGACCCGGTCAGTTTCAGTGCGGTTCACCTGCTACATGACACACACTGAGGCCCACATCCTCCGGACACCGGCTACACACCGGGTGTGACGGAGCCCTGTCGTGCCTGGCTCCACACACACCGAGGGAGATATGGAGATTCACCACCGAGGTGATGTTTCAGCCAGGCACCGCTGCTGCCTACGGTACCACTTCCGTCAAGCTACTTAAACTGTGGCACCGCTTTACCGGTCAAGACCTTCAAAATAAAAGTCACTTTAAATTCACGCGTACAACACTTTGTGTCGTCATCGTAAAATACACCATAAAGTACCTGTAACGTGCACTGACTTTCATACATGTGACCACACGCCTGGAAACACATCTAGTTCTAGTTCTAGTTCTCCTCATATGAGACATTTATTTTAATTTGAAGGTGAAATCGCCCCACTTCCGTCAACATGCCCGCCTTGACACAGCGCTTCCTCTCCAGGGTGATGTGAACCACTGCGAGATTTACAGCGCTGTTTTACAGAGTCACAGCAGCGGGTTTATGGCTTTGTCATTGTTATTGTCTCTATAATGCAAATTGTGTCAGTTTGAGATGAGACAGCATCAACAAATTACACATCTGGACAACAATCTGAGGCCCTATGGTCATATTTTACTGACGTTAAATAAAAAAATAGTGGATAAATTGGATTGTGTCACCATTAAAATGGACAGGCCTCCTGACTGTTATTATCCAGTGATAATTTAGACCAGCTTTTTGTAATTAGGTCTGATTACCAGAGTGACACAACCTCTGAGGTGAGAGAGAGTTTCTGATGGAAGTTAATCCCTTTTAATAAACTGTAATTTTCCATACAAGGGCCGTTTCTAGGATTCGAGGGCACCGGGGCCTGAGCCCAGACCTCTGTGTCATTTCTAATGAACATGCGCTATTTAATGCCTCTTTAAAAAATGCACTCTAGCACCTTATTTACCCTGAAAACTATCCTTAAATCTTATTTTCCAGATGATTTATGAATAGCGATGTTAAAGACTATTAGTAGCTGTTAATGATAAGCATTGAGTAGATGTAACAGGGTCAGTTATACAGCAGTAATTCATGCAACAAAGTCAAATTGCCATTTGTAATATTACATAAGTAATGACACAAAATATGTTTCAGTTGTTATTACCTGACATGTTAAACCCTCCATAGCCAATATGTGGAACGTTTGATACTCAGTTTCTGTACCCCTACATTCACCTTTGGGGGTACCCCACCTATGAAGGGGTGTCTCCCACCTTGCTTCTCCCCTTTTGCTGTTGTACTCTGTGGTCGTATTTGACGGAGAATTTTGGTTTTGCCTCTAACTGTCACAGTTTTCAGGAATAAACAGAGATCAGAGTCCACGGCTTTTATAATTGTTTGTAATGAGAATGAACTCCCTGTTTTTGCATTGTGACGCGCCTCCCTTTTCTGCGCTCTAGGCACCTGGAGTTTTTGCCGGAGTGCTCTGAACTCCTCAGCTGTAAACACTTCAACTCAGATCAGAAAAGTGCCCCACATCATCTCCGCTTTTTTCCCATTGTCCAGTGGGATGATTTGAGAGGCGGGCCTTCTGTGGTGGTCACGACAACAAGTTAACAGCTGGTAAACAATGGAGGAGAAACTGGTGATAGTGGTTGCTGCATACCCAGAGCTATACGGTCTGACGATAGACAGCAGGTTGTCAAACTGCCCCTGAGTCATCCTAAAAAAATGCTTGGAAACGTCCATGATGGAGGAGAAGCTCCTGGACCAACTGGTGGTACTCCCCATGATCCAGCCTCTTTGTTAGGGTCTCATGTACCCACACAGATCTCTGTTTCTTCAGTTCACTGAGGAAGGTCTGAGGAACTGAAAAGCCTCTTGGACAAGAGGTGAAACATCTTCAAGAATCTAAAGCAAGTCCAGTTACCTGAGACGGTGTACAGTTTATTAAAACAAAGACATTTGAAAGGGTTAAGTAGAAATTACACTTATTTATAGGCTGTGTGTGTTTAAGGTTTTCTGGCTTAACTTTTCCACACAAATCACTCAGCGCAGACCTCACTGATACACTGTGGTGAAATATTCAAGGAAAAGAGAGACTGTCCTCAGGGATGGAAATGTGGGCTCTATCTGGTTTGGAGATGGAAATGAAGGGGCAGGACAGAGGTGCTGACTGGCTTCACTGGCAAAACCTTCTCTGTTTGTTCTCCAAAAGTTGTCCAGTCCTATTTCACTGACGGACGTTTGTTTTTTACTGCAAAATATTTGAACATCAGAGATTCAACGTGTGGTCGTGCCATGGTTCCACCATAATGACTGCACCATGAGCATTCAGCCATGCCTTCAGCCAGCACAGACTGTCAAGCAGCCAGTGAGCGACCCAGCAGCCAAATCACAGGGAGATAAAGGCCTTTTATAAAGAAAGGGAGGCTCCAACACAGAGGGACGGTGGGTGGGTGCAGGAAGGGACCGGAGGGGAAACCCGGGGAGCGAGGGAGGGAGGGAGGGAGGGTGCAGAGACAGTCGAATGGAACTGGAGGTTTATAAATAGTCTCTGAAAGAGATACTGTAACTCCAGCCGACGGCCGCTTTAAGTAAGCAGCTCAGAGGCACAATGTCGTCTGCTGGCCGGGCAGAGGGACACAGGAAGTATCCAATCAGTGAGGAGGTAGATGAAAGACGGCTGCATAAAGACAGCTGGTCAGTGCACCGTCACCGACCTGGCAACGCTCGCCAAAACTGAACAACAGTCAGGTGAGTGTGAGCGGCATCATAAAGATACAGTAGCACTGTGGCGTTTCAAAAACAGAAACACAGGACGAGGACATTTTATACTTAATTTGCACAATTTATAATAACAGGCTCACATGATAACATAATAACGGGACTTCGTGACAGCAGGTGTGTAACTTTATAGCAGCCGTAAAGACACAGAATATATTTAAAGATTATCAAAAGCCACTGATGATACTTTTTTCTTACACATCCCACCTGATTGGAATTAATTAGGCTGTTTGTCGCAATGCAATTAAGGTCTGAACATAACATATCTTTTTTTATTTATTTTTTTTAATATAAAGTAAAATATGTGATATAAAATAAACCTAAATAAAATAAAATAAACCAAAACAAACCCAAATAAAATAAAATAAAATAAACCAAAATAATCCTAAATAAAATAAAATAAACCTGAATAAAATAAACAAAAATAACCAAAAATTAAATTAAATTAAATTAAAATTTGCATGAAAAATAAAAACAAAAACAGAATGCGCATTATGCTACAGTGTTAAACACTTAAATTCTTAGTCGGAGGCAGCCCTAGCTGCAACTAACAATTATTTCTATTATCAATTGATCTGCAGATGATTTTTCCGATTTATCTCTTTATCTATAAAATGCCAAAAAATTGTGAAAAATGCTCATCATAATTTTCATGGGTCCAAATTGATGTCTTCAAATTGCTATGTCCGTCCAACCAACGGTCCAAAACCCAAAGACTGCATCATGTTAAATAACAGAGTCAGCAAAGGTAGGTGGAGGGAAGTCAGTGAGGGATCCGATCTTTGTTAAGGTACTGTGGACCAGTCTGTCTCCACTCTCCTTTATATCCACACATCCTCCCGGGGCCAGGACGAGGCATGGGTCATTTGATTTCAACTGAATAAATACAGGTAGGTAGAGTTTCTCATTCCCTAATAATTACTCCATCATTTATAGGTGCGTTGTGGTTCTTGTGGAAAGTTATACTGTAATTATGGAGGTATAAAAGTTGTGTTGGAAGAAAGTGTTCTGAGTTGAGCTTTTACAGGGTACTGCTCAGTCCTCAAGGAATAGAGCGGGCCAACGATTCAACCTTGTGTGTGGGGCCGGACTGCTCAGCCAGAGAAGGGCTCTTTTCCTTGTTTAGCCCAGTGAGCAGCTTTCATTGGAACATGTTCATGGATGGGGTCCAGTTTGCTTAAAGGAATACTTCACTTCATCCCCCAAATAACCACTTGTATATCACTTACTCGTCCCCTGTGATGTTGAATCCCTCGCATTTCTCCACGGTGACTGAACAAACCAAAAACAGAGAAAATTCCTGATGGATTGAAGTCGTAGGGTTGAAAACTATATCAAAACATCCATTTATACTCTCACACAACTGATTCAGTATAATCCAAGTCTCATTTATCCAGTCGTACGCTCAGTACTTCCCAAACAGACAGCCCTTTCTGACAAGGAACTGAACTAAAAGAGAAACTTACCTATGCCCTCTTCAAAGCCAGACCCCATTTACAGAAACAGTCATTTGAGCCTGCTGAACACAGGAGCTGCTGGTCTACCACTGCCATGATCTGTAACTTGTTTGTGTTATTGTGTGACTTTGGTGTTTTAAAGGGTGAGTTCAGATTCACCAAAATCACACAACGACACAAGCAAACGAACTAAACGAGGCAGAGGTAGACCAGCAGCTCCTGTGTTCCCTGAGGCTTAAATTAATGTTTTTGTCAATGGAGTCTGGTTTGAAGAGAGCACAGGTAAGTTTCACTTTCAGTTCAGCGCCCTGTTGGAAAGGGTTGTCTGTTTGAGAAGTACTGAGCCTACAACTGGATAAAAAAGATTATTCTGCAGGAGTCGTGTGAGTGTTTGAGAGCAAATGTTCTGATGTAGTTTTGCTGCTGTTAGACGTGGACCCCTATCACTTCAATTCATCGAGACTTTTCTCCATCTTTTGGATTCTTCGTTCAACTTCGTTCATTAAGTTTTCTTAATGAATTCAACGTAACATAGGTTGAATAACTGATATACAAACAGTCACTTGGAAAGTAAAGTATTCCTTTAATACATCTATGGTGCTACCACAGTGACAAGCTTCTGTACAGCCATGTATTTTAAGGGGGCACTGAGTATGGCCTTAGAGCAGAGACCAGCCTAAACTTACATGTACTCTAAATTAGTTTCTTTTTTAAATTACGGATAGAAAAGCTGGAAAATGTACATCCTTATAAAGCAGTAGGGCTCTTTGGTTTAGCTGGGTTTGCCCTCCATAATAGAGCCAGTACTATAAGATAAGGAGTGTGATTTCAAAGCGCTTCCAACTCTTTAGATATGACAGATATGCCAAGATAATCATGGGAGTGGTATAAGCAACTCAGGAATGCATAATTGAGGAAAATGACACGTTTCTAAACAACGGAAGGCTTTCATTACTGGATCAGGAGGTCCACGGCAGCCAGCGTGACTGTGTCCTATACTTACATGTTCCCCCAGTGGCAGGCAGCGTCAACGGTTAAAGGAGGGAAATGACAAGATGCTATGACAGATCCCTGGTAGCAGAGCCAGCCAAGAAAAGGTACACTTACAGTTGTGCGGCTGCCAGGAGGAGCACTCAACATGCACATACACACACATACACAAACATGCAAGCAGCTGAAAACTCTGCCTGGAGACGCAGAGGAATGAGATGCTCATAAAACATGCATGGTGTGAACTCCAGCACCAGATCCCAGCTGGGCACCGTTCAGGCTGCAGGGTTCAACGGGTACTGCATTTTAAAGGCTGATACTGGCAACAAGGCTGTTGTAACAGAGCTGCTACAGGTTTTCTGGGCAGGTTATGCCTTTTATTTGACATAGTTATGTTCAAATATGACCTTTGTTGAGCCTAAAAGTAATAAGAAGTTTTTATTTTGCACATAATAGTTCTTTTGTCAGCTTAGAAAAGTGGATTTACAGCTCTAGTAGTGGAAACTTATCGTCTTTAAAGCAGGAAGAAACAACGAATAAAAACAAAATCTGCAAAGCAAATCAAATTGCATCGCAGGTTATTATTGTTCCTATTATTAAAGCCATGCATTGACCATTATTGCTATCTCCAAATGAATAAGCTTGTGCTTGTACACTTCCTCCGCCTTTGCCAGACTATAAAAAGGCAAGAATGCTGGCGGTTTACTGCTGTGCAAACATCCACCTGTAAAACACACTGCCCTGCTGCTCCACCTCAACACCCGCCTGATGGGCTCTGCAACAATCCAGCCCATTCATTCACACAGGCCGAGCTGAAACTGGAACTCCAGGAGGGAAATTGTCTTTTTAGGCTTCATTATTCATGTGACAAAAGGTCAGTGTGCTTGTTTTCACCCTGGGCTCATGTTTGTGGCAGAAAGAAACCCTGACGTGGTGTTAAAGGTGGAGCTGCCGAGTGAAAACAGGCCGAAAATACAGTTAAATACTGAGTGGGTGTAATATGAGGGTGCATGATGGTACAGTACCTGGACATATTCTGTAGTCCCCGGAGGAGACACCTCCTCCCTGGGGTACCATGCTCTTCATCCTGAAGGCTTCTTCAGGGTGGTTGAAGCGGAAGAAGGCCGACTGGCCGAAACACAGCATACAGCCTGGAAAACAGCACAGACATCATTTGGGTTAATTTGGTGTCACAGAACTCACAGGAAGTTAGATGAAGGTCAACTTTAAGGCATTAACCACATTTTGTGAGGGTCACTAAAAGTGTTTGAGTCAATGTTTCTCAGTGTATTTGGCCCACAATCACTCATAGTATGCTAACATGTTCGCAAGGTACACCAATGACCTACTGAGCACAGGCTGATAATGTGGTGACTGTGCATCATTAATTAAAGGCATGACACTGACATTTTGGGAAACATCACGTCCTTGCAAAGAGTTCACTGGTTACTTCCTGCTTTGAAATTCTGTACTAACAGGCAAAGGTTTCAGGGGGACACATGGGGCACGTACCCCTCAATATTTAGAGCAACATTCAGATCAAAAAATAAAAGTGTCAGGGGAATTCAAGACATTTTCACCATAGATTGATGCAGAAAAGGCAAAAACTGAAGCATAGAAATTCACCATAATGCAGAATTTCATATTTCCCCCCCCAAATGCTGAAATAAAATCTGCGTCCTAGCTAACAGGCTATTGAGTAAGCTAAAACATTCACTCATTTTCCACTGGGAGTCACAGGATAAAAGCATAAATATCCCACAATGCAAAGCAGTAGGAGACAATGTTCATAAAAGACAGCAACCAAGACAGCTCTGTGCCGTCAATAAGGCATCGATTTGCCAGCCCCTTATTTCACGGCAGCCTCTCTAAAAAAACTGTGATACATGTTGCACTATTCATTGGTTTTATTTTTTGCAATGAAATTGCAGGGGCAAGTGAAAATTGCATGATTATTTGTGATTCTGTCTCAGAGTCGGAGCCTAATATAATGAGTATTTTGGATTTTTGCGGTGGTGGTGGTGATCGCCGCCAATCAGTTGTTGCAGCTGTTTGAAGCAGCACTTAAGGACCATCTTCATGAGCAGCTGTCTGCCCGGTAAGCACAAGCTAACAGCCTCTGTAATATTTAATTTGGGACGCTGCGACTACTTTCATGTGAGTATGCTGAATAACAAACTAAAGAATCGTATTTTCCAAAATTTCACACTGCTTCTTTAAAGTGACCACTGAAGCAGTCATCCGAAAACTGTGACTGTTTTTTTCCATGTTGGACAGAAAGGACTGATGTTAAGAGCCATCAGAGAGGTAAGTGAGGTGAAGAACAGACATCAGAGTTGTTCTGACAGCGTCGGAGGACGAACACAGTGCAAAGTGCTCAAACAGGAGCCGGCGACACACAGAGGCTTTGCTGAGTCAGACAACACTGTGTTCACCATCATCATCACAGTCACACAAAAACAAAGCCTGCGGGCACAGGGTCCCTGGTCACAGTGTAAAAGTGATGAAGGATGAGATATACAGAAAACAGATCTTTAACTTTCACAGAAGTTTGGGTTTTGCCCCAAAATGAAATATTCATAAGCTGCACATTTGTATTTGCATTTCAAAATCTAAAGATTTTTATTTTCCCTTCTGGAAAGCAGGAAGCTGCATTAGAAGTGTAAATGACATTTTTAATTAGCAAAATACCCCCAACATCAAATAAGTCTGTCTTCTCTCGTTAAATGAAATCCCATCGGTTGACACAGTTGTACTATCTGATGTGCCTCTCCCTGACATCCTGCGTCTACAGGAAACACATCCAATTAAAGAGATAAGATGCTTAAAAAGGCTGTTTGGGGACGTTTTTTAAGCCCACAGTAAACAAGCTGATGAATCTCTTATTCAAAGGATATTCCGTTTGTTAGTTGTTTGTTTGTGGCAAATGTACCGGATTGTACAGCCCATGACTCATTTTAGTTTTCAGGTGATTCACCGCTGTCATCTTAACACTGTCGACTGCTGACATGCACGTTCACTTTGCCAAGCGGATTTTGAGAGGCCAAGTCAGAGGCCTCTGCCGGAAACTGGTGGATTGCCCCCTCCGGATTGGGAGTGAGTCACTGCCCCGAATGAGGGAGTTCAAGTATCTCGAGGTCTTGTTCACAAGTGAGGGGAGAATGGAGTGTGAGATGGATTGGCGGTTTGGCGCCGTGTCTGCAGTGATGCTAATGCTGTGCAAGACCGTCATGATGAAGACAGAGCTGAGCCAGAAGGCAAAGCTTTCAACCAAAAACAGAGCTAAAAGGAGAGTGACTATCGGACTTATATTCATCAGGCAGACACAAATACACGTCAGTATGAATGCTAGTGTTGCCTCCTATCTGCTAGTCATGTAAATAAGCTAAACATAAGGTTGACATAATCACCTTACTATGTCAGTTCTGTGTTTATAGCTCGTTTCCACTGACCCAAAGTGGCCGGAAAAAAATCAATTACTGGTTCAAGTTGCCCGATCCTGCTTTAAAATGCATAGAGCTTCACAGATGTACTTTAAAGCACTCGCAGTTCTTACCATGATCAACTATATCAAAAGGTCAAACACTGTTCATGTGGTAGCTGTGTGATACTGTCCACCTGTGCACACTGTACACACCTTGTCTTTGGTTAAAGGCGTCTCTAGTGTGCAGCAGCAGGCACAGAACAGTACCACAGCCGTTAGTCATGAACAGACGGTGTTGATCCTCGCGCTGATCAGGCCTGTACTCACATGACAAACCCCAACAAACACACTCCGTCTCTATGGTACCATCGATCACAACCACTTACCATCCTGGGTTGAAATGTCAAAACACATAATGCACATAACTAATTCATCCCCTTCATGTGCCACCAGCTCGATAACAGATAAGCAATCTCATATTTATTGCTCCCTCAACATAGCAGCATTGTCCTGCCGTGATTACCAGGGAAAGGTTTTCCGGCCCGGGCGGAGATAACATCCCTGCCTGTCGTCAGTGGAGAACATGAGGCGAAAGGTAAAGACAGAAACTTCTCCATTACACAAGAGGCTGCGGTGATGCACAGCAACGCCAGATGTCCTTTTATTTTGGTCACACACACACTGACAGCTCCGGAGGAAGGCACCTGATTACATCACGAGCTGTGGACAAGGACACAACCGAGCGATGACGATGGAAAACAGGTGTTTGCTCAGTTTTGACGTGGTTTCATATGCAGCTCACAGATTTGTCTAGTTTAACTATTTCCTCTATTAACCCTTTGAACTCTGCAACAGAAATGGTCCGCTAGTGCCTACATTGATATTCTTTTTTCTCATTGTGATGTCATTTCTTGGAGTATCTTAAAAAGCTTCATGTCCCTAAAATGTGTACAACCTGAGCTAGAAGATTTTTTAAGTCAATAAACCATTACAATTGATAAAAGTATTAAAATTGTGTCGTTGAAAAGAAAGAAGTTTTACTAAGATTTTGCAAAATAAAAAATAAAAACAAATAAATCCAAAACATTTCTAAATGTAGAAACAAAATATTTTTTAACATACATTATTTGAACTATGTATATTATTTAGTTTCAGTCAGGACCACTTTAGTCAAAGAAAACTTTTTTCCATTTGCATTATCATATTTGGCGGTATGGCTCTGTTCTGGGGCCTCTCTGCTTTTCCTTGGGCCTACGCAAAAACCCAAAGTTGGAGAGAGCACACCTCTCTGCACTTCCATGCACGTACATGGAAAGCCTACAGCTGCGAAAACACACCTCTCTGCACTTCCACGCGTCTACATGGAAAGCCATAAGGCTGAGAGAGCAGCATCAGCGACAAACAGAAATGACATTGATAAGTCAGACACAACATGAAAAGGAGGAGCTGGGGTGGAGGCAGGTTGCAAAGCAGCTTGCAGAGAAAGCAGCAACAGTAGGCAGGCCAGAGCAGTTTTAACAGGACGCCCTGAATGAGATTATCCAGTTGGTTGCATAGAAAGGAATCATGTGATCTATCAGCTGACTCCCTTCCATCAATCAGCTGCTCCATCAGTTGACTGGCTGTGTGATCAGCTGATGTAGCTGGGATGTGAGCTGAGCTTGAACTAACACTATACTCAATTTTTGAGATATGCTCATTTTTATGAGCAGAGGGAAAAGGCGTTGTGATGGATTCATTGCTCACTCCTCTGGCACCATCCCATATTTTTGCACCACATGTAACATAGCGTGATGACGTCATTATGATTGTGCAGTGTGGTGATGGTGAAGACAGAGGCCTTAGCTTTCTGCGGTGAAAAGAATGAATGCTCGAGCTATTATGGTTCTTATTGTAGATTGATGTGTATACAGGATTATGCAAATAATGATCGCTCGCAGCCATTATGGGGAAATTCCCGGGGAAATTCTGGCATAATGACGGCAAAATACCACATTTGCATTTGTAAGGTAACATAAGGTAATGAGGTGATAATGGGGAGGACAGAAGCTTTGGCTTTCTGCTGCTAAAAGAATGAATGTTGTTATGGTTCTTATTTTAGATCTGTTTAAACAGGATTATGCAAACAGCAATCACCCGTGGCCATCCGTCGGATTTCTGTTTTTAGAGGATTAATATGTACTTTTATTCCATTCACACATTATCTTTACCCTGTGCACACAGGTATGTGTTCTGCACACAACTTCATCAGCTTGTGAGGAATTGCTGAGTGGTACAGCGGTGGTGTTAAATACCAGTTAAACTGATACTTTTTATTAGCACATTAAACGCCACATGCCTAAATGAGACGTCCAAATGCAGCTCTTTGCTTATTTGTGTTAGTATTTCCTTTTCACCATGAGTATCTGTACGCGGAGTGAAGAGGCCAGTGTGTAAAATTTCCATCAGCGTTCCCCTCAGTGGTTACGACACCATCCCCAACATAACTTTGGTTGGTATTTTCCACAGTTGGAATTGTTTCTGTCGATATTTGGAAGTCTCATCAGCAGGAAAATGAGTGAACCATCAGTCTGGTCATGAAAGGGAAAAACAAAAAAGATGCTGAATAGGATATTTGAAAGCAGTCATCAGGATGTTAATACTGCGGTCTGCAGAGCCACGTCAGCTCAGCCACCGTGTCTTCATGCTCTCCGCCTCAGCAGTCATCCGACTCCCTCACCTAGCTCCTGTTTCCTCTGGATTCTGGCAGCTAGGCTCGGCTCCCTCCACCTCCCTGACTCACGGCACACACTCCTACATCTGACTTGCACTAACATGATCTCCCCGGTGAAGATCAATTCAGCCACATCCAAGGAAAATGCTGCTTAAAAGAATGTAGCTTGAAGCGGCGTGTATCTGCCACAGTAATGATGAACTCATCTCTCAGTCTGAGATCTGGAGGGGTTTGATGACGGCTCTGTGGCACACGGCATCAGTTTTACTCAGCGCTTCTGTCAGACAATGAACATGTCTGTAGGGTGAGGGGAACAATGATGACGAGGGTTTATAACTGCACCTGAAAGAGCTGTGGTTATTATAATGTGATGCTGTTTGAGTGTTTGTTTATTGCATTACTGATTAATATTCCACCAGATGGGTGGGAGATGGTTGGGATGTTTGTTCAGAAAAGAAAAATGGAAGGAAAAATATTGTTTCAATTGTAATTTTGTATGATTTGCAATGATCCTTCAAAGTAAAAATCTTTTAAAAAAAAATTTAAATCCAAGTTGTGAGTGTTAAACAGGATAAAGGATAAAGTGGTGTTGTGTCTCAGGTGCCTTAATCCGCAAGTGCCATAACTCACTCTCTGATGTGCTATGTGTCAGAGCTCGATCAAATGAATGATTCATAATTGATATATTCGTGTGACAGGAAATTAAAGGCCTGTCCCAAATATAGTCCTGTTGATATCTGTGATTTAAGCAAACAATAGTCCGGGCTACTAACTGGAGTTTTATCATATTTAACATGCTTCCCCCATTTTCCACCCTCGGCCTTACAGAGCTGTCAGTAGGCTATAAATGTAACGTTACACTCAGTCTTGTTGCCTTCAACAAAATTCATGATTGTCAATTAAACTTGAAATAACACATCAGACTGTTCTGCAGTGTCCTAACACCTCCTTCTGATTTCATATTAGCTGAGCAGCTAGTTAATTATTTGTTGGTTTTTTAAGTTGGTTCTGGTACCAAACACGTGTATTATACTGTAGCAGTGTTTCCTACAGGCTGAGAACGTATCTGTGTTGAATCCCACCCATCATGACAGCACCGTTCAGTGTGGTGTGACTGTGTGTGTGTGCGTGGACATGCAGAGGCTGCTGAAGCTGACTGATGAGGGGAGACATTTTCTTTTCCTCCTCACTGTTCTCTCAGCACAAACTGCTGCTGGCAGCTGACACTCACTCACTGAGTCCTCTGCTGCCCCCGAGGGAGCATGACCCTACACCTCGCCAGCCTGCGGGCCCTGGGTGTGTGTGTGTGTGTGTGTGTGTGTGTGTGTGTGTGTGTGTGTGTGTGTGTGTGTGTGTGTGTGTGAGAGAGAGAGAGAGTGTGTGGTCACTGACAGCAGAGAGGCCACCAGGGATCAGCATATGATGAGTCAGCTGTAGAGAGCCAGAGAGCATACACATGCTGTACACACACACCAACACTCATTCAGAAACAGTGGTGAATGTGTACCATTACACACTCTGACACTGTAGGGAAACAATGGCATGTAGTAGAAGCTAAAGCCACACCGCAGTAAAATGTTCACCCACCTTTTTACGTGTAAAATATATATACATCTGTAAGTGGTAAAACTCTTTTTATAGATATATAAATACAGTAATATCACTGTCCAGTGAAAACCATGTATTTCTATGTATTTGAAATTTCAACTATCAATGTCGATTATGTTTCTGCCAATCACAAATTTCACTTTCACTTTCCAAAGTAACGTAGCTGACGGCGGTCAGAATGAGAGTGTGTGTGGTGGTAGCTGATGACTGGTGTCTCTCTGTGTCATTCTGTGTCCCTCTCTAAATTCGTAGGTCTTTGCAGGTCTGTAAATGCAACGCAGGCGGAGCTCTCCATTAGTTCTTTTTCTCCTCAGCAGCAGCTGCTGACTCGTGGGGTGGATAACTGCTCTGTCGATCCGTTAAAAGCTGATCAGGGGTCTCATTTATAAAAAATTGTGCACAAAACGAGGCCTGAAAGAGACGTACGAGATGTTTTAATTGTGAATGTGTGGGAAACCCTGGCGGTGGATCACATGACACAGTGACATAAGGAAGTTACAGTGGGCCCCAGTGCACACTATTGTGCATGTGTTGTCTTGACAACAATATCACAGAAAGGAAGAAATGCATTGTATAATTGAATAGTATATTTATAGATTTTATTTTGTTATAACTACTGATTATTTTACAAAAAAAAAAACACGATGCAGATGAGTTTCCCTTTTTTAAGGACATTTATAACAAATGGCACCATTTTCAAATTAATAATATCCCTTTTCCATTCATCTTTGAACACAGGTATATATTTCCAAGGTGGCGATCTGAATCACTTGCAAGGGCCCGTTTGCTCTACGGGCCCCTCCAGCCCAGGGGCCCCAGTGCAATTGCACTGCCTGCACTCTCTATATTTATGTCACTGGCATGACACCTTGGCGAGATCCCTTCCAAGCTGCGGACTATTCTTCAAGACCACCAAACAACAAAACCATTTTGTTTTCAGTGGCTTTTTTGGCATCAAACGTGGGTGTTTGCAGCAACCCATCGCTGTTTTAATTTCAGTTAACAGTTGTAATTTCCTGAGACGCTGCTGGAATGAGCCACCAAAACCTGGTGCTTTAAGTCAAAACGTGATCTTTTCCAAACCATAACCAAGTGGTTTTTGCTCCTAAACCTAACCACACATTGTTCAACATTGTTCAGTTTCAACATTGCTGCTACATTATAACGTGTTATGCATCCGTGGCAAAACCTACAATGCGGAGGATTGTGCTGCTTTTCTTCATTATCTAAAATCCTAAAATACATCTTGACATTTAATTTAATTTTTCTATTTACTGATACTTAGCAGTAACTCACACATCATGACATTTTCCATTAAACAGCCAGGAAATAAAGTGGAAACTGACCTTTAAAAGAGGTTTTCAATAAGAAAACTAATTTATGGTTGAATCACAAAGCAAAGCCAACGTTATCAGCATCAATCATGTGCTGCTGCTGAACAAATGATATTTTGCTAATCAATCCATCTGGTTTAAGCCCTCAGTGAAACGCTGGCGTTGAAGTCCATTACTGGCAGTCTCTTGATGCCAATTAGCACTCATCAATTCAGCCATTACAACAGCACACAGCTACTTATCATGATGGATCCTCCCGCAGCGAGGAGACACACTTCAGGGAGTGTCAGACAATAGATCCCGACAAAATACGTGCAGATTTATAGTCCTGTGAGACGTGGAGTATTTATCCAGGTCCCTGGAAGGGCTCAGGGTATGGAGATGCTCTGAACGGGCCCATGTATCATCCTCAGTGGGGAGGGCGAGGATCATAAATCATGGAGTTATTCATTACAGAGCACCCACACAGTGTTGACACAGAGAAACTGCAGTGCTTCGTTCTGCAATCACAGGAATGAAAGGTGATTTAATGGATGCACTTGATGTAAAGTCAATAACCTGGATATGACCGATGTATGAGGAGATGATCGCTGGGACACTTCCAGATTGGACCACGTTAAAGATCACCAGATAAACTGCTGTAGAAGGAGCGGACAGGACAGGAACTTGTCCATATCTCAAGTGTTTATGGAAACGTCTGTTTCTGGTCTCGAACACCCGTCTCCACCCAACAATGGGAGTTTCCCACCTTATCTCCAGCTCTGAGCAGATCTGCTGCAGACGCGTCATTCTCATATTAAACAGACAGCTGGGCGGGGGCGGTTAATGAGACCAGAGAGATGCCGAACCCTAACCACCACGCAGAGAAATTAACCACACCTCAAAACACTAAATCCTTTATTTAGACTGGGGAGGCTTTAAGTGAAAGATGTTTGGATGAGATGGGATTTTACTGGCATGTCTCAGTGTTGCTCAACAGCATAACAGGACTCAATATTTGTCGGTTAATCTCCCCTTCACTGTCCAGACATCTAGTTAGCACTGAGTAATGTTGATGACGTGCAGTACTGTACACACATTCTTTCCCTACACCCGTTACAGCTCTCGTCTCTGTAGGTGGCCTGGGTAAACTCTGGTTTTAACTTGTGAGGCCTTCAAAGGTCACAATCTCCCTGGTGATCAGTCATCATAGGAGCTGATCGGCTAAGGTGACAGGGAAGGTGAACCCGTGGGTGATGGAGGCTGAGCTCTCTGGGGATCAGCTTTCCCCACAGCAGGGAGGGTGGTCTGTCTGACGCTGGAAATTTAAAGACTATAAAGCTTGGTTTTACTGAGAGGATGCAAACGAGCTACTCCGAGGCAGAGATGGGACCAAGTCATTGTTTTGCAAGTCACAAGTCTTTGCACTCAAGTCCTGAGTCGAGGCAAACAAGTCCCAAGTGGAGCCAAAGTCCAATTTTACCTGCAGAGTCATGAAATAAATTTTCAAATATGATGTTGTGTTTTTTAAAAGCACAAGTAGCACTTACTTGTTAGAGCAAGTGGGACTGATCTTAATCATAAAGAGTGGTGCTGACGTTGTACTTTCATATGTTCTCTCTTCTTGTGCGCTGAGGTAACCTGCCAATCAAAGTGATTTAATTCACTGACGATTCGACATGCTGAATCAGCCGGAAATAGGAGCCAACAAGGGGGGCAGACGGTCACTGACGGCCCAACACTGACCAACGGGTGTGTCAGTTAGGGGCACTAGTAGTGTGTAGGTGTAGTGTGGACATGTTTTGTGTGAGTGTATCCTCAATAGCATTATTAATTCACCCCCTGCTCCCCCTAATTGCCAACATCATTTAAACACCATGCCTGCAGTTTGTAACAAAAGGCCTTTGTTAAAATATCTTGCTCTCAGACACAGTCCTAGATACCCTCCGGATCTTCTCAGACTTCCAGAGCCACAGAGGACGTGATACAACTGTTTCCACCAGCTGTGTGTGAGAAGTAAATTAAACTGAATGTGTAAAAATGGCGGAGTGCCCCTTTAACTTAAGGAGGTAAATGCTCCTTAAATACAGTTTTACTAGAACTTTAAATAACCCTTCAGAGACGGCATGGCTCGACTTCTATTAGTGACAGACAGCTTCTGCAGGAGACACCGGTTTTCACTGTGTAATGAAACAGGCACGTAAATGACTTCGGTGCAGAGTTCCTGCATCGTGATGTGAAGGTTGTGACTGTAATTAGCTTACATACTCTTTGTGTGTACACAACATCACTGCAGGGCTGGACTGTAAAAGCAGCAGTCGAGCAACTTAAAATAACACACATCACTCCTATGACCCAATCACCAACAGCTCATTAACCATTGACGTTACTGCCTGTGTTCATGTGCAGCAGTAAGATATCAGCTCCACATCTGGTGTATCCACGTTAGCTTCAGTTATTTAAATCACACCAGCATCTCTTCTTCATCTCTCCTTCATAAGAACCCTCTGACCTGGGATAAGCATGTCAGGATTCTTCCAAGAACCAGCGGCACAAGATTCTCCGAGGCTGCGCTCAGCAAAACCAGCTGCGGTCGAAACTGAGATGTGTTTAATCAGCGGCTGAGCTTCAAACGCTTTCCAACAGGAAAATATGACAAAGTGCCATTTTCTTAATTATAAAGAAGGCATACAGGAAAGGACAGGCGGTGTTGGTAAGAAGGATTGGCTTCACAGAGAGGAGGATGTGTGTGTGCACGTGTGATGTGAACCCGCTCCAGGTAATCAGTTAGATTGATTCGCTGACCACAGTCACAGAGGACAATTTCACCCCGAGCACTCTGGCAGGAGTGATTCGTCCAATCACTGCCTTCATCTCAGTGAGTGCACTCTGAGCATTGTTGCAACAGCAGCATCTTTCAGCCGCGCTCTGAGCTCCAGAGTGGCTCCACTTTAACCAAGAAACATCCAAACATAGGATCTGTGGGCTGCCGTTCATTACGTCATGTTATCGCCCCTTCTATCTGCAGAGAGCTGTCTACATGGCACACCTTCAGGAGCGAGGACACGTTAAGACCATCACTTCCTCCCCACAAGGACGCTATAACCCCACTCTCTGATAAAAGTGCAGGGACACTAAGTGGATTATAGACACACACTGTAATGCAAACAAGGATTGATACACATTGAGTCAAGGTTAAAATCTATATACAGTGTGTGTCCGTCAGCAAAATTAAAAACAACAGGCTTCCTCAGTATTTTACCCTTAAATGTGCACTATAAAAAAACTATTAAAAAAAAAAAATTACCATTATGAGTTCAAAAAAAAAGGAACCGGAAAACATTTGGCATTTAGCTCAATGAATTACGTCAACGATAAATTGATTATCAATCTGCTTAATTAGTAGAAGATTAATTGGCTGTCAGTCAACCAATCAATTAACCAATGGTTTCAGCAGTAAAAAAAGAAAGCTAATCAATGCACCGTGTTTTTCAGACATCAGACATTTTAAATGATAATTCTGTTAATGTTATATATCGGAAGGAAATCAAGTCGGCCGTGATCTCTTTTAAGTCCCTTCTTTCAACACACTTTTCTACTTCATTTAAACTGTCTCTTAGTCCTCTATTTTGATACAATAAAGTGTTTTAATCAGTTCTTTTCAAATCTGTTATTTTCATGATTTGTCTGTCTTATTTGTATTGACAAGTTCTGAAAAGCAACTAGTCATGGAAACAGCTACAAAGCGAGTTTCTCACACACAAATGAAACTCTGCAAGGACACAGTTCACTTCAGGTACAATGAAGCCTTACACACAAGAAGAGAAGCAGAATATCACATGTTCATATGGTAATGACAAATTTGTTCCAACACCAACCACGTGCTGTTGCCTGAACCCGACCATGTGCATGTGTTGTACTGACGTGGTGCTTTTATTTTGAAAGAGACTGTATGTGAACCGTGAATTCCCTGTGAAAACTGAAGCGTATTTTGAAAACAGACAACGCATGTAACAGGAAGAAGTCGACTTGACATCCCAGCACATTCCCAGGGTACCTTACGCGTCATATTTCAACGTGGAAAGTCGATGACCAGATATGTGACGAGGTCGGAGAGAGTATGTGTTGACATTTTCACTAAAAAAACCTTAGTATTAGAGTCAAAGTTTCAGTACAGTTTCAAATTGTAAGGTTTTAGTGAACATTTGGTCATGGACTCATCTCGTCGAGATACGTTTTCAAAATGCGCTTCTGTTTTCACAGGAAATGTACAGTTTTCATATAGTCTCTTTCAAAATAAAAGCACTACATTGGTACAACAACGCAAATAGATGCTTTTTCCTTCAACAACAAGCTCATGTGGTTACGTTTAGCCCACAATGGCCTCCCCGTTAAAAGTTGGTGTTTGTTGGACCCATACTTGCCCTACTTGGACTTTCGCCCCGTTAACTTACGTTTGTGTCCAGTCGCGTTTCCCCCTGACACCGCTGCTGGGCGCTGTTTAAGAATAATGCCGACCGGCCATGTATCATGCAGAAATGAAAGGACGGCTTTTTTGGCCAGTGTCTGACCCCTGAAGTCACTGACCAAGCGCCGGTATTCGACATGAGTTGTGTGAGAGTTTGTAAACTGATGTTGTGATATTATCTGTTGTTAAACGTGGTCCCCAATCAATCAATAGATCAATATGTTTGGAGTTTTCCATGGAGGCATGAGAGAAACGTTATCTTCACGAATTCAAGGTAACACGGCATGACTAACTGATATATAATAGATTCCAAAAATAAGCATTTACATAAGGAATTTTCTGGTCCTGTGTCACAGTGGACTGTGTTAAAAGATAATAGAAAAATAATGTAAAGTGAAAAAAATGGAGACCTAATCAGAGAGCTTTTATTTATTTAAGAGCCGACAAGACTGATCATTGTAAACCTTTGTGAGTCTTCCTTCGGGACCACTCAGGCCACACAGCGTTAATGCCAAATCGTGCCTCAAGGGTACTGTGGCATTCAGAAGAGAAGCGGTTAGCAGCCCCGGTCTGTTCAACCTATCTGACGTGTGTGTGTGGACCAAATATTCCATCATTTCTCTAATAACATCTCTGTGTTGTTTTTCCTTCACTCTGGTATGACCACATTAAATCTTTCCAGTGTGTCGGCTTAGCCTCAAGTACATTTCCCAGAAGATTAGATCAGAGGAACCCGAGGTGGTCAGAGCGAGAGCGCTTCACATACTACCAGGGTGAGTTCATGCGGAGTCAGGAGGAGAGTTTGTTCAAGTGTTCTTACACTTATGGTGATATGACAAAGACGTGCTGTTATATAAATACATGCTCGTAACACTGGCTCTGTGGAGCGGCACATCGCGGCTGCTGTCACGTTATTCGCTCGGCCTCATGCTGCCTGTCAGAAGCTGTGAAAACATGTTTCGTCTAATGTTCACATGTTCACAGGACTCCTGTCATCCATCAGCACACAGAACAGAAACTGACTGAATACTGGTTTTGTATGCAGCACTGCGAAGGCTTTTTTTTTCTTTGATGAGGTTTCCGTTGGTTATCATCAGTCACGCCAAATATCTACTTCTGTTTGCTCCAAACTAACCAGAATCAGGAACCACATCAGCATTTCTGTGGAGTTTTTCAGGGAAAAATCTACCAGATTCTGAGGCCTGTGGACGGCAAAGGTTTATGTTTTGAATCTGTTTCGTTGGAGCATGTAGTGCGCTAACTTGCTGTGTGTTATTTCAATCTCTTAAAGAATGGAAATCTACCAGCAGAGATCATCTTAGCTCGCCTGGTTCCAGACCACATCTTGGTGTCACGTTCGCTGAAGGCTCTTTTCTGTGTTTGGAAAACAACTGAGCCAATCAGAGCTCCTGCATCAGAGAAATAATAACTCCTAAACTGACAGTGATTTCTTTTATCGACATGACAAACTTTAACTTCCTGCTGCAACCACGACTGATATTCACTCATTCGTTCATTTCTCGTAACCCTTTATCCTGTTAGTGATCACGGGGGGCTGAAGCCTATCCCAGCTGACACTGGGTGAGACAGGTCACCAGACTATCACAGGGCTGACACACAGAGACAGGCAACCATTCACACTCACATTCACGCCTACGGACAATTTAGAGTCACCAGTTAACCTGCATGTCTTTGGACTGTGGGGGGAAGCTGGAGCACCTGGAGGAAACCCATGCTCTGCACAGAGGATTGCTGTGAAGCGACGACGCTAACCACTGCACCGCCACCTACCACTACTGCTAACTACTGATGTTGATTTCTTTTAAGTTGCTGAAAACACATTTTGTTGCTGACCCCTCCACAGCAGTAGATTGCTTTGCATCCATGTCAGACTCCAGCCTGCTTCTCCAAACTGGGGCGTGCCATCAGCTGACATTCTATTCATTTTCTAACACTATCTATGGAAAGGTACTCCATAAAACCCCGCTCTGAAAACCTCAAAAACCTGAACTATTCTTTTAACAGGGAATCTAAAAGGTTCAGTTTGGTGTTACAAAGCTCTCCACTTGATACCATGATGAGAGTCGTGCACATACCAGCAGCAGCAGCTGAGGAAATCAGCCTTCCTGAGTCCTGACTGTGATTCAAATTGCAGAAAATCACTGTAATACCCTGAAGCTATATATTTATGAAGCTCCGCTCCACTTCGCTCCACACATCCTGTCAGCTAAGATGCATTCTCCTCGCCAAGCCTCTGTAGTTACTGCAACTTTTTATTTACTCCCAGCTAACCAGGAGGAAAAACTTTGGTGTTTTTACTGCTGTGCGCAACAAACAAAGGCGTCCCCACTAAACCACCAGAATGAGACGTCACTAAAGCGCAGAGAAGCTGCAGACAAAAGGAATGCCCAAAACTATGGCCGACGGTTGCTATGGAAAGCTGATGGTTTACAGCCTCAGCAAATGCCAGGGAGTCAAACCCACCAGTTAATCAATGACTGCCTTTCGCAGAGCCAGAGGCCATCAAACACAGACGCACATACCAGAGGGAGATATGGGGCTGAAAGGAGTGCACAGGGGAGGAGGATGAGAGGTCGAACCCTGCATTCCCATCATGTGGGAATAAATGTCTGAACAAATAAAAGGTTGGAAGAAATGACTTGGAAGAAGTGATCACATGTTCAAAGCAGTCTGACGACAGCGAGGTGCCACGATGGAGGATATCTGGAGACAGTGGTTGCTCCTGGGCAGCTGTTTCACACACATGCTTTTGAATTTATGTTGTGTAGCTAATTCAGCCAGACTGTGGGTCAAAGAGAGAAATCCAGTGAGTAGACTGTGTCCCTTCATCGTAGTTTGTTTTGATCTAAACATGACATATGGAATAAAAAAGTACGTTTTGCATCTTGTTGGTGAAGTTTGGAAATAATCTCTCATTCCTGACACTGGAATATATATTGTTTTGAGAATTAACTTCCAAAATCTCCAGCAAACCCTGAGGTCGTAATTGACATTTACCACATCAGAGCTTGATTAAGATTAAGGTCCGAACAAAATGTGTTTTCGCTGTTTTTAATCGTGTTAATCACAAGCTGCTATTTTGGCCCTTCGACACACCCTTACTTGTAGTCAAGCCTCCACAGCAGCTTCCTGCTTTTGCACTGCTGAATGGCTCACTTCACTTTAAAAGACTCCCGGACGGCTCATTTGACAAGTCAAAAGTAATGTGCACCTTTTGTTAAACAGAATTAAAATATCACTAAAATACTTCAGGTTTGAGCTTCGACCACCTATAAGCTGAGCACACAGGTGCAGCTAATCAGACTGATGTCAGCAGGCAACCATTGCCAAAGCCGACTAAACACTATTTTGGAGTGAGTGAAACGCCACAGAAACAAGATCGAAGATGTTAACTACATCCATCCATCCATCCATTTCATCTGCCTATCCAGGGCCAGGTTGCAGAGGCAGCAGGCCAAGCAAAGCACCCCAGACGTCCCTCTCCTCAGCGCCGTTTTCCAGCTCCTCCTGGAGGACCCCGAGGCGTTCCCAGGCCAGATGAGATATATAATCCCTCCAGCGTGTTCTAGGTCTGCCCGGGGCCTCCTACCAGTGGGACGTGCCCAGAACACCTCGGCGCCCAGGAGGATCCTGATCAGATGCCCAAACCACCTCAACCGAGCTCCCTCTAGATGACCAAGCTCCTCATCCTATCTCTAAGGCTGAGCCTCTTCACCACGACAGTCCAGTGCAGCACCTGCATCACTGCAGACACCACGTCAAAAAGAATGGTCAAGATCGAAACAGTAGAGGCGGAGATATCATGACTTTTAGTCCCTAGTATGGGTCAAGCCTTCAAAAACACTGAATCCTACACTACCCAGAATGCAACTGGTGAGCATCTTTCAATAAGCTCCTCTCAGAGCCACAGGAGGCTTCATCCAGTTCATTTCACAGTCTGAGTCCTCCTGACAACTTTGTGCAAAAAATCTGCAGCGTGCCCGTTTAACACACTTAATCAGATCCCTCCTCTCTCAGCATCCACATCACACACACATCACACACACATCACACACACCAGATGCAGCATCCAGCAGGCTGGCGGCTGCTGTCTGTCGTGGACGCTCATCACAGTAACGTGTCATTACCGCTTGTCCGAACAGATGTTCCCCCCCACCCTCATCCCCCCTCCTCCTTTTGTCAGAGCGACTAAAGCCGATCCCCTGCTGTTAAACATGCTCCCACAGGCAGATGGCTTCAGGCCTGATCATCACTACTTATTAAACCAAACTATGTGATCCAGTTTAGAGGCGGACTGATGCTCTAAGTGGCCTCATTTGATTTTTCAAACCGATCAGTTGTGTCAGGCTCAGATTATTATTGTAAATGTCGGACACCATTATGGAGAGGATCCTTACAGAGATAGACCTTTGTGTTAAAGACTAAGATCGTTTTTGTGTGACTCGAAACAGCCCAGAGATCGCCATCGCCAAACCCACCAGACTCCATTTAAATAAACAGTAATTTTAGCGTGTATAAAACCAGCATTATTTTCACATCTAACTGGATAAATAAGGGGTTATTTCAAACCTAACCAGAGCTGAGGATTGGTGGAACAGTGGAAAAACAAACTGAAGCGGGTTTTGTGAGTTTAATTTTGTTTTTGTGGACTTTTAATGAAGTGTGTTTTATGGTGATAAAATTGCTGTTTATTTCAATGGAGTCTGGGGGGGTTGGCGATGGTGATTTCAAGGCTGTTTCTGGTTTAACTAAAAGGATCTCACTCTTAGGGCGCGTTCACACCAGGATAGCCCAGGGGACTCGGTTGGATCGGGCGAACCTTAGTTCGGTTCACTTTCACACTGCACTTTTTAAAGCGTCTGGGGGCGGTACTGCCCGAAACGACCACGAAGGACGTTTCCGTTATTTTGACGGACACTTAGAATAACAACCTCAGCCAGTCAGGGGCAGGCACGTACACTGACGATGCACAATTGCCCCACATGGTTACATTGCAGCCTGTTTTGCTGCTGCCAGCTACAGCGGTCTCACTCAATACTGGACCAGTGTCAAAAACTGTTGCTGCCATTCGTCACTTGGACACAAAAACTTGATAAAATGGGGTCCAGGTTGAAAAATACTTAGGTTACCCTTTAATCTGTTTTTATTGCCGCAGTGTCCTCTTTGAAAATTAGATAAAAAATAATATCCGGAGGTGAGGTTTCAGGACTGGTGAGAGAAAAAGTTGAATCAGGGAATCACCAATCTGAGTATGTCAGCATGGCCCTGATAATAAGTACATTTTATACTATTTAACTGTAAGAAATGCCCAAATTTGGACACGATGGACACAAAAACAGCCACGTGTTGGTGTTTCTGGGCATGGATATGAGCAAGGACACGTTGCAGTGCACCAATCAAAATGTGTTGAGAGAAACCCGGATAAGAAGAGTTGTGTTGTCTTTTGTTAACGCTACTCCACAGGTTACATTCATGTACACATATTAACAGTTTATAAAGTCAGATATGTAGAGCAGTGTGGAATTCAGTGAAACACAAACACAGCCTGGTGGACTCAAGGCTCTGGTACACTTGTATCTAACCAGCGTCTCGCCTGGACACATCGCCTTGACCTCGGTGTAGTCAGAGGATGTTCGGTCACAGACTGTGTCAACAACAACACACAGGAACACACACACTGACCCCGCGTATGCACACCAGCTGCTGCCATCTCCTTCCTCTCCTCTCCCTGCGCCGAGATGCCCCAGTCACCCCTCACACGTCTGACCTGTGCTCCGGCCCGCTGGGAGCCCACATCACATTCACAGCAGCCTCATGACTGTTTGCAGAGGGGCTTCTCTCTGACTCCCCACATCCTTTCTTTACAACGGGGTCAACACAATGTGTCAGACATGACAGATGTTGAGGAGGTGTGGTGGAGGGCAGAGAATGGCCACACTTGTAGAGTGATGTGATGTGGAACAATGTGCTCAGCGAGAAGGTCCTGGTTTTGTGCTGCTCACTGAGGCAGACTGGGAGCTTCAGCGCAAGAGAACTCATGGACCCGGAGGCCTCTGGATAAGCAGTATGCATGAAAGGAAAGCTCAATTCTATTCCAGTTAGCAGCCCTGGTTAGGTCACATTGGCAACCAGGAATAGCAGTGTAACAGTAGACAGACACAGTGAGGTCTAGTCGTGCCAGGCTGGATGGGGGGTATCTGCAGACCTGGCAGACTTGTATATGTTTGTAGTCTATAAACAGAACTCACATGGAGGCAGGGGGGAAGTAAGCCTGGGGACTGAGTGGCTGGAGACAGCAACGTGAAAGCAGGTGTTCAAGTTGCATGTGTAATGTGACAGACCGAACTCCATTCAAAACTCTCCAAGTTTTACGGTTTCCTTGCATTTCGGCAACATGTAAATGCATTAAAGTGTGATTTAAACAAGTCGTTAGTGTTAAAAGGCTATTTTTAAAAATTCGGCCTGAAAAATAAAACGGAACAACTCTTAATGTCAATAAAATCTGAACTTTTAACACAGCTAGCCAGCGCCCACAACGGTGCATTTCAGCGTTCGAGCAAGTTGTGTATAACAGGCAAGACCACAATAAAAGTAGATTTTTTCAAATCGTGAGCGAGTAATGATTAAAATATTTATGCCGAATTAAAAAGAGGCACAACATAAGTCATGGGAAGCTGTAAGATAAGTTCTATTAAGTGTAGTTTAACAACTAGATAGAATAATGTTAAATTTGACCGATTTTTAAACGGAGTTTGGCGAAAGTGTGTTTTAACTGCACAAACTCGAAATAAGACAGAGAAAGCAATGTAAACATATGTGTTCTCCACATTAGGGACTGCTGCCCACAATATGCCAGCCTGTAGATCCAGTTTACTCTGTCACTTGTCCTCCCACAGTCCGGCTACAACTAATTACAAGCCCTGCAAGTGCTGAGAGCAAACACCACCACATCCACCGCCGACTTGAAACCACCAGAAAGCCATTTAACTCGCACACAGCAAAAGCAAAAGCAACTTACTTTAACTCCAATGAATGAAACTCGTGTGTCCCTCCGCTGCTTTCATCGCTTCTGCTCCTTTAAATCAAACCACGTGTTTTTCCTCCGTGTCTCAGAATAATTGTGGAACAACAGGAGCGTTTTTATGAGGTTTTGTCCCGACGCGCTTTTGTTATGATAATCCCCAAAAGCCCATAGACTCTAATATATGCTGCAGATATCTGAGGGTTCACAAAGGGAGCTGTCTGCTTGCCCACTTGTTAAAACACGGGCTCATCCACTGGTGCGTTGGTATATCCCAGTTCATTCAAACCAGTGCGGGAGTTTACAGTCATTGTAATGTGTGTCCATTGTCTCCGTCCCCGCGGCTCATGGAGTGAAGACGCTGTCTCACAGTACCGGGGCTCCTGCAGGAGACAGCTGGCTCACAGTCATGTCTCTGCCCGGGCTGTCAGAGGGGAGGACTGAGGGAGAAACCAGAGGAGGAGGAGGAGGAGGAAGAAAAGAAGGTGGAGATCCTGAGTCACAGCTGTGCAATGAGAAAGAGACGGAGAGAGGAGGAGGAGGGCTCCCACTGGGTGACACACATCTTAATCTACACTGGAGGAACCTGACTGATCAACAACGTTTATAGAGTCATCTATATATATAGAGAGAGTCAGACTGAGTTTATTGTTTTGTTTTACTTTATACCTGCCGTGTCAATAAAGTTGATTTGAATTGGCAGAGAGCCAGAGGAAGGTGTGTCCCTCTCATATCACACTGATATCAAAGAACAAAGGTGAAGCCTCAGGTATGACCACTATGTGAAGGTCATAAATACACACATTAGGGACTGTTCTCTCTTTTTGTGTTTGTTTTCTGAGCGTCCTCGTAGCTGGAGTGTTTGGTGTTTGAAAGTAAAAAGCTGAAGACAAAATCCTGGAGTTGAAAAAAAACACCTCGGTTTTTCACTAATTTTTCACAAATTCTAAGTTTTAAATAAGACATCAAATAAAGTGATTTGAATTTTTCTTAAAAACTAACATTTTAAGTTTAGATTTATTTTTATTTTTTTTCTGACGGAGGCGTTCATGCACATGTCCAGAGACCGAAAATTGAACGACAATTTCTGTTTTTACAGTTTCTGACTGATAAATGGTGTAATTTAGGTGATTTTGCATCTTTTCTTTAGAAATTAGCGATAAAATAACTACAAAATACAACCATTTAAATCTATACCACCCTCTCCTAAGCCAAAATTAAAAAAAAAAACCTAAGTCACTCCCCTGCACTTTTACATGCCTCCTCCTTTATGCACCACCCCTCCTCCCTCATAAGTAGCAAACAGTCCTTTACGCCACTTTCCAACTGTACGATAAAACCACTATCATCTGACTTTTAAATGTAATGGGAAAGGTTACAATCCGTATTCACACCCTGACAATTGACTCTGTAGTGGTAGTATTTATCAGCTGCCGCTCTGATCGGCATTGATGATAAACTGACTGCACTTGTATAAAGCCTTTCTAGTCTAGTCTGCAGCCAATAAGTAAGAGATGTATAAAAAGACGACTGGCCTCCATGCTGCTTTCTACTGTTTACTAACCTGTTTCCGGCCTGTCTGTGATGTCGAACATGATGCACACAAAAAAATCCCACACTGACAGAAAGGCAGGTTTACTGGCAATGGGAAAGGAGTCTTTAGCCTATTTTATGCCGGTGTCTTCCGGCCACATTATTAATTATGTTACATATCATATTGCCAAAACAGGACTTCGGAATGAGAACAGGCTGATTTTTTACAGGCTGAGTCTAATGACCCCTAATGACGAGTAAATGAACTTCATGTGTGAAAATGCTGGAGTGTACCTTTAAACATTTCAAAAATAATCAATGAGTTACATGTTTATTTAGCCTACCTTATAAACCTAGAGTCAGATACTGAATGGTACCAATCGTGTCGTGGCTTATTACAACTCTACTCCCAGTTTGAAAACCAGCTCCTCTTTATGTCTTCACTTAACGCTGAGATTTTGGTCCGAGCCTCCTCTTCCTCTCGTGCTCCTCCTGAGAGGCTGAATCAAGTCGACCAACCTTTATCCCTTTAAATCATCAGCTCATCGTGCTTTGAACAAACTGGCTTAGTTTTTACATGCCCCTTCATTGTGTGGATTCCCCTCCCCCGCCTCTTCTGACTTATGTTGTAAATCCAGGCAGATTGCTGCTAAAAACTACCTGCGCTCATTTTTCCTTTTGTAACAATGCTGACTTGTTGCTGCTTGATTTCATACTAACTGTAACGCTGACAAGTCGAAGCCGTCGACCAGAACAACAAAAACACTGCAGGCATCAGATCACCTGTGACACACACACCAGCGTGTAGTCATAGCTCACTATGATACATCCTCTGGACTTTACCTCAGTTGTCTTGTTCTGACATTATTACTCACATAATGTACACAGCTCAGGGGAGTGGTCAGTTGTTGTGTAACCAATCGTGTCTGATCCACTTCCTGCTGTAAAATTAGATCTGCATCAGCCTTCATCATCATCAAAGGAAGCAATACCGCCTTGTCAACGGTCGACTTTCATGATGACTTCAGCGCTTCCCACTGTCGTTAACTCTTCCAGGACGCTCCCTGTGAACTCGGGTTTACCCTCATTCTTCCACCTGAAACCCCCTCTGGGGCTAAAGTGGGATCTGTGTGTGGCAGAGGGGCAGTATAAATAGCCCTGTGTCCCTGCTCAGGTTACCCAGCCACAGCCCAGGTTGAAATACCAGAAGACACTGACAACACACATGTTCTCCTCCACATACGTCACAAAGTCACACAGGACGCTGCAGTGAACATTTAAAGGAGTCATATCAGTGTGTATTGTCTGTGCTGTAGGTGAGGACCCATCAGAGAATGAGAGATAAGACCACAGTGTGCTCAGAGGGAAGTTCACTTCCTGTGAGTAATGATGAGTAGTGTCGCTTTAACTCAGTCTGGTAACACGCAGCGCTCCCTCCGAGGCTCTGATGCAAACCTCGATGAATTTCCATGACTGAGCTGAATCAGTTACACGGCTACAGTTTTACTTCCTCTCTGATTTGTTTAAGCAGCACTCAGCAGGATTATGATGCAAACGTCAGACAGAGAGACAGAGAGCCCGCCCACCAGCCTGGTGAGACCACCCTGGTGACGAGAGCTCAACATTCTGTATCAGTCTGGACTTGATGCCTTCCTAAACATTTCCCAGAAATTAAAAATCCAATCAGGGCCAATCAGGGATCTGCAGCATTGTTGATAACGTAGCTGACGACAAAAAATGCAGGCCGCAGCTTGCAGAACAGTAATGGCGGCTTCCGAAGCAACAAGTGCTGCTCTAACGTTAATACACACAGGAATAAGTGAAGTTTTTGCAGAAACAAGTCAATAACAACAGTTAAACAAGAACAACAGCATGCACTCGTGGAGTTTCTCAGAGGAAAAGACATTTTCACTGTGATTCATTAGCTTGCTTCGTTGGTGCTGAAGATGTTTTCCTGTGTTTTGTTATACTGTTACGGACTTTGTCTATTAAGGTGAGTTGTCCCGCTCACTGAAAGTGTCCAGACTCACAGACTTTGCGGGCGGGTTCCCGTACTTTCTGCAGACTTCGGAGAGTCCCCTAAGGGTGCAGACTTCAGCAGACCTCACTGACTGAACTGCCCATAACTCACTGCAGTATGGTCATGCAGGGTCAGATGAGCAGACAGAATGTGACAGCTGTTACAATGATTGTAAGCGTTGCTGGAACGTTTTCACGGCAACAAATAAAACAGTCTCGAGGCCTGTGTATCAGAGGCTTGTGGTCTATGCCCTCGCAGACTTTACGTGATGACAGTGAACCCATCACAGTACATATGACTGAAGTCCAAGCGGGCTCAGTCCACAAGTCCAGAGGGTGCACATCTGGATTCAGCCTTTGGTGTTTGGTGTAGTCTTTGCAGTGTGTTCAAATGCAACTTTTTGGCCTTCACTTCGTTGTCTTAAAAAACTCTGAAATTTGTCTCACATCCCAGGATGTCAACTACACACATAAACACATTTAAATAAACAACAAAATCATGCACATCCCACAGACAAATAAGCTCCTTAACCTGTTCTGTTGAGCCTGTGGGACTCAAAATCTTCTGTGTGATGGCAAAAGCTTCTTCAAATCACGTGTGAGAGGGGTCGGACGTAATATTACCAGCCAGAGAAAACATTCTTTTAGGATACGCAGTTTGGAAACTTGACTCAGGCACTTGAACCACAGCCTTTGAGCAGATACGCAGCAGTCTAGTTTTAAGCTGAACAGAGACACAACTGTCCCCTGCACTGACTCCATACACACTCTGTATTATTGATCAGGAAAACAGTAGCAGGATCAGTTTGTTTGCCCCAAATGACCTCAGCCTCCGAAGAAAGTAAATATGTTGTTGCACCTTACTACAAATGTGATCGAAATGTGCACTCCAGGACAAAGCAGCGTCCACGTCAATGCCTGAATATGTCAGGTGTGTGCCTTTAAAGCGTCCAGGCTCTATCCCTGCTCTTCTAACAACACCTAATGCAATGAGAGTAAGAACCAATGTAAGCTGTTTTATTTTTCTTTACTGATACATTTGCAAAGTTCCCTTACGCTCCCATGAAAAAGTCCATAATCAGCCAAATCTCTCCAGTTCTATTATCTTGTGTCTGTCGAGGCATCTCGGCCCTCGCCTCCCTCCTTTACCTTTAAAGCAATCCTTTACCATTTAAATGCCAATCCCAGGGGGTGATTTTCATAAACTTCTCCACAGCGTCCAGTCGAAGAGCCACCCCGGCTGAGGCAGATTGAAAATCAATTCATCTCTCCCTCTGGTTTCTTCAATACGTGTGCATGCCTGAGCACAGCAAAGCTCGCTCTGTCAACTCATTAACACAGGAACCTCAGGCTGTTCTTAAATCGATGGCTATTTAAAAGCACAGACTGTGCATTTTATCGAACAGACCTGCTGGCTCGTACGCTGCGTTTTCATTGACCAGGTGCACAGCTGATGGATGGATCGCTTACAGTAACCGAGATCGTACACATCAGCAGGCAGGTAAAATTATAGCCCGCACATGCTTTAACGTCCGGTCATTGGTTTCCTTTAATGGTTCTTCTACAGCGGAGAAAATCCACATCTTTAAATGATTTCAATTGTCCCTCGTATCTGAAACAGTTTTTGACTCTGTTATTTCTCATATCCACTCAGACATATGCAATATCCCTTTGTCTTTGTCCCCAGAATTTTCAAAGAAGTTGGCTGAAGGTCATCTCGATACAAAGCTCCGTCTGACTGGAATCATCTTCCTCTTTCCTTCAGATCTGTTAGCTCTTTATGCTGCTTCAGCACTTCTTTATATTCTCAGAACAACTTGCTCATGTTTTAAAGTCGTCGTACTGAGAACTGCTACGTAACTACCCGAGGTCAGGGGGTGATGTCTGTGTCTGTGTTTGCAGAGTATGTTTGTTGGGAGGGACCCCGCTGAAAATGAGGTGCTACATGTGAAGGTGCTATCCTGGGACAGACGAGCTGCTTCCTACCTTGTGACAGGCGGGTGGGCTGTGTGACCTGCAGCCCATCTATCGCACAGAGGTTTCCACAGGGGTGCAGCGTGATGACCCCTGACCTGTTCTCTATGTAGCAGTGCTGGGCGCCCACTCCGGGGCCCTGGATGCTGATGTCCATGGGGCCATGACCCAGTGTGGTCCGGCCTGAAGGGAGGAAGAGTTAGAACAACACCTGATGAGGACCACAACTGATTATAAAAACATAAAGAGTTAGGATAAAACTGATTATTGGCCTTTCTCTCCATAATAATGATATGAAATAAAATATAAACCTCTGTATTATAAGATTATTCTCTTTAAATATACCTGATAGTTTTGGATGTGTAATCTTTGCTGCAACTTCACTACAAAGAGCACGGTGCCTAATTATAATAGTTTTGACTAAGGATGAATTATAGCATATTTTAGGACAATATTACCTGTAAATAAAAAATATACATCATAAGGTTTTTTCATTTTTAAGTCAGAGGAAATGTTCAGAGAAACCTGGAACAATAAAAGTGAGGAGGATGTCCCCCCATCATCAGTGAAAATTACACCCTTGAGCAGCAGGAACAATAGTAGTTGTAATTCCCTCCAGGGTTCGGTAAAATGTCATAGGCAAGTGTAACAAACAAACACACTTTCACACACACACACTGACTCACACACACCATCCTTGCCTGGACATAACCTCTGGAATCCCCCCGCATACCAGCCTGCAGAGGCACAGACAGACAGGAAGGCCAGCAGACACACAGGTACAGACACACACACACACACTCAGACACACAGACAGACAGAGGGGCATCATGCAAACAGGCAGAGCAAAGGCCAAGAAGTCACCAGACAAACACATGATGAAGCCTGCCTGCAGGGCGGACAAAGAGACAAAGACGAAAGACAGATACAGAGGTGATAACAGGCTCAAGGTAACAGAGAGTGTTGTTGTGGCCCCTTGTAAAAGACTGTGTGATTAAAACCAAACAAAATAAGCTTAATGTCATGAAGCCTGTCTGGAAACAATAATGTGAAGTTATAACTTTCCGTAACCATTTCTGTCTGACTGAATGATGTAAGTGAATTAATGCAGCGTCCTCAGAAGCCCTTTAAACAGTGTATTCTGTAACGCTGACGTCAGCTGCTCTGATCCTCTACGTCACTCTCTGGAGCTAACTGGTGTGCTGGTGTCACAGCACATGTCTCACCCTCGGGCAGCGGCAGCAGGGTGATGGCTGTACTCAGCCGTCCACTGCCCAGGCTGACCAGGTGGGGGCGCTCTGCTTGGAACTTCAGCCCCTTTCCAGTCTCGTATAGGTCCAGTGGCGTGCTCTGAAAAGAAGGTCACAAATAAACTGTGAGTTTGGATAAATGAGGCTTTTTCAACAACAGTTTGGAGTTAATGTTCTGTTCAGACTGACGGATCCTTCTGCCAGGAAAACAGAAACATTTGTGGAATATGTGGTGAACTCATAATCACAGAAGGGGATGTTCATAATGAGGGTGGTTATAAACATCCTTCTTGGTGTGTTTTTATTTCCATTTAATGTTGTATTTGTTTCCTTTAAGAGCAGTTTTATGATAAAACATGCAGCAAATTGTATCACAGTTTTTAAATAAGTTGAGAAACAAGTATTTTGTTACAAATAACTATTTGAAACACTTATAAAACGTATTCCATGCTGCAAGTGCTGTAAACGAGCAACAGCACCAATAGTCCCTTTTACACTGCCTGGTCAAGGTGGGAATATCACACTGTTATGCCGCCTCGCTGTGATGTATAGAAGATAGTGCTGCAGAATAAGGGGACAGGACAGGTGTATCTCTTAGCTCATTTCTGCACATACTACATTACCCAGAAACCCCCCGTGATCCGATCCTGCCCTGCTGTCCTGTTAAAACAGACACCATTATGGCGCTGCTACTACTGTACCTGCCTGGGTGGATTAAGGACGAGACCTTTCTCTCCCCCCACTCCACAATCATGCGTTATGGTAAGGCTGCTGAACGGCACAACACTAGGGGGCTAAGGGGCTACTTTGACAACGTGTTACAGGTGTGACCCATTGCTGGAGATTCTAAAAGTAGCTGTTAGCAGTTAGTGGCTAACTCAAAAAAGAAACACAGCGGCTGTAAATGACCAAAAATTGGGTAAACAATGACAGCGCCTTACCCTCTGATCAGAGATCAGCCGCCAGTCAGAGAGATGGTAAATAATTGTTGCTGCCATGTTCGCCATTTTTATTGTTTATAAAGCGCTGCTGACGCATATGTTTTAAATCACACTTGAGGCCGATGCTGTATTGTTACATGGCCTCTTTTGAATCTGTGATACTGACATGCCGTCTTTAATCACGCACAGGAGCAGAATGATGCCGGCGATGTTGTAGTATGTTGAAGCAGCTCTATAGCGCCATCTCTGTGTAAAAAGGTTTTACTGACTGACTTGGAACATATACAATATATAATATATATACATACTTGCAATATACTGTGTGTCATCTACACCTCTGAAAGTAAACAGGTCACATTGTCTGTCTCCCTGTGAACATCACGCCATGACTGGGACCTAATCAGGGATCATTTCCTGTCCATTAGCTGCACTAATTGGTTGTGCATGACACAAACAACGTGAATATGTCGTAGTAGAGGAGGAATAGCACCCATAATATTTCTGTCCTGCACAAACGGCAGTTTTACTGCTTCACTAATGCACCGGACCTACAGAGAGAGGTTCATCCTCCACTCTGGGGACGAGGAGAGGAGCCTGAATGTCTTCACTATGGGAGGTCATTTCCATAGCTGGCTGCTCCGGCTGTTTACATATTCCTCCACACACTGAAGGAAGTGTGTGTGTGTGTGTGTGTGTGTGTGTGTGTGTGTGTGTGTGTGTGTGTGTGTGTGTGTGTGATCTCCCCCCTCTCCCCCTTGCAGCTCTGCCTAAAGCACCACCGTGAGCTCTCGGCACAGCAAGGGGGAAGGGATGTCGCCATAGCAACAGCACTCCGCAATTAAGAAACATGAAGCTCCTGGAGGGCGTTCAACGAGCTAACTTGTGATGAGCACTTTTCAGCACAGGGACGCCCGAACATAAAGACAATCCTGCTTTTTAGTCGTCTTCTTATTGTCAGATTACTCTGAGTGTGGAGCAGAGTTTTTGGCTGAGATGCAGCGAAATGTGTTATGTTGTGTTTTCGTCTTTGTCTCTGAAGCTTTACCTCCCAGGGTTTGACATAATGAAACAAATTACTCCTCCTGTTGAGTAACATCCATTATTCTGAAGAGAGGAAAGAAAAAAATGTTTTTGCATATCAAAGGGAGATATTCACCAGGACGGCCCTCAGGACAATGTTTCAGTTTTCAGCTGACAGAGTGGATTTATCACATATTAAGTCTGGTATGGTCCCAAACATTTAAAGGTCCAGTTTGCAGGATTGAGGGGGATATATCAGCAGACATATAATATCATATAAGTATGTTTTGTTTAGTGTATAATCACTGCCATGTTTCTACAGTAGCCCAGAACAGACAAACATGGCTGGCATGAAATGGCCCTACTGTATGTGGAGCAAAGACCTGCTCCCTATGTAGATATAAACAGCTCATTCTAAGGTGAGGGGAACACAACACTTCTTATTTTCAGGCGATTATACAGTAAAGAAAACATTATATGATGTCATACGTCTGCCAATATATCCCCCTACATCCTGCAAACTGGACCTTTAAAACTGAGTGATTTTACCATACTGACCTCGTTTCTACCACAGTTTGACAAAATGATAAAGTCCTGAATCGTCAAGTACGGCTTAATTTTGTATTTTATGTTAAGGAGCATGAATGTCTCTGCACATATATGTTGGTTTAAAGATTTAACACCTTATATTTTTTAGCGTCACAAGATTCACTGAGGTGTGGCGTCATCATTTAACATTCACTACTGACCAAATAAGTTCCACATCACAGCACATGATCACGTTTATTTTGAACGCAGACTTTGGTCACTTGTGCTGATGAAGCTCTGTGCCAGCTGAAGTGTTAAATGAACTGTGAGTGGGTGTGGAGCCGCTCGCTGGCATTGATTTGCATTTTAAAACCTGCATCTTTGTGTCCCACTTCTGGAGCCCTTACATTTGTTATTTACAACCTGTGCGCGATCATTGACCCGGCCTCTCGGCTGGTTAGCTAGCCGTGTGTGTCCTAATAGGATTATGTGATTGTGGTGGTGCCGTCGGTGGAGTGGGGTCAAGCCTAAGAGGATTGCTGAGATAGAGACTGGCAGGGAGGCACTGGGAGGCTTATTGGGAGTGATGGAAGGAGAGGGGAGGTGCCAGTGGGGCAACACTGCAGGATTCACACTGCCTCATCTGCTGTGCGCTGCTGCTCCCATGTGGTGCACGCAGCAACAGCCTCTGTACATACAGAGTGTAATGCACAGGTCTGAAGTAAATACTTTGTCTTCTACATTTGTGACTTAAATATATTGTATTTGATTAGGTTTATGCAGCACAAATCCTTATTGACAGAAACTTGTTATTCTATGTATCTAAATCTGTTTTTGTCATTTTTTCATTCTAAATTCAAAGTATGTCTGTGCATCATTTCTCTGTTTACTTTTCTTATTCTTTTTTTTTTAATCTTATCTCTTATTAAAGATTCAGATTCGAAAAACAGAATGTATCTGACAATTTGATACTGAATTCTTAGCCCCTTTTACGTCACCTGTTCAGGGCAGGAATATCACACCGTTATTCCGCTTTGCCAGCAACAAGATAAGTACCACCAGATTCACACTGGACTCTGAAGTATTGCGAAGCACGCCGATTTATCAGCTTTCAGCTCTAATGTTAACGATTGGGCGGCTCACACTGGATGTGGCACCTAGTGCCCAGGCTGGCTTGCAATCTGCAGCAATAGTTTCAGTGTCTGTTTTTTTTTCTGCAAGCCAATCTGGCAAGAAAGCACACTGAAAAATTACTGTAAATGATATAAAGTGTATTTTAAATATGATATATATCATCTGGGTATGATAAGTGATAGAATATGTATCTCATGAACCCACAATGTGGCAGTTGTGTCTAAACTTAGAGTGGTAGAGGCAAGCAGAGCTACACACACCCACACTCACACAATCACACACACAGGCACACAAACAAGCAGGTGAAGACAGAGCTCTTGGTGTGTTTTAAACAGAGCACAGAGCAGAAATGCACTTCTGTTATGAACAGCCAGGCGACTGCTGACGAGCGGCTGTGCAACAAACTAAATAATCGCGGTGCTTTTGTGTCCAGTGTGAACCCGGCGTATTGTATTTACATGTCCTTGTTTTGCAAGGTATGTGATGACCAGTGAGTCCAACTGCTCTGAAAGAGGTCAACTTTAATTCATGAACTTGCCAGTAAGTCTTTCCTTCCACTGTCCAGCTGCCGCTGGTTGGATCTGTAGCCAGCACGGAGAAAGATGTACTGCTTTGTCTACAGTCACACATTAAAGAATCATTTTTCTGTTAAGCATTTGGACACATTAAAGTTTAATATCTCCAATTTGCTATATTCTTATATATGTTCCTGTTTGCCTCGCAGTAGCAACGTCCCAGTTTCCCTACAAGAATCATTAACATTTAATCTAAGCATGTTTTTTCTCCCATCTTTTGTTCCCTCTGACTCTGATCTACTTGTGTCACTTTTAGGGACATTATATAGATTGATATTAACTTCTGGAGACTAAACCCAACCCTAACATCTGACCCCCGAATATTTTATTCCCCAAGTGGGGACACAGCTTTTGTACCATTTGCACAAGTTGTGCCCAATTAACTGGTCTTTAGTCTTTAGTGTCCCAGAAAGTAGCCTCAGTAACACACACACACTGCGCTTCCCTTAATGCCTGATAGGATTGTCAGACCCAGCAGGTGGGAAACGCACACAACCAATCTGCGGGCCTGTCTAATTACTGGCTGAAGAGATTCCTGCTTTACAACATACTGACATATGCTGTCAGGACGCGTCCCAGCTGCACCGCCTGACCTGACCTGCCGCCTCGTCACTCAGTGAGGCCTTCAGCTGTGTGTTCAGCATCCATGGAGAGTTTCAGTGCCAAAAATCTGCCAGAGGAGCCAATGTGGTGACATTTAGCATCAATGGATGCAGTTATCAGGAGAAGAGAGTGCTCAGTGTGTGTGTGTGTGTGTGTGTGAACGGGTTCACACTGGAAACATGGAACAAAACTGTAACACTGATAACAAATGACTGTGTTTTTCTGTGATGGTTACTGTCTCTGCCTCTTTCTGTCTGACTTAAGGCTGATTTATTCTTGTGCAGCAGCGGGGTTCTGTAAGGTGCTATAAAAGTTTGAAACAACACCCGAAATACATGGCTTAATATAAAGCACAAGTACACAAATCGGCTCTGTTATAACTAACAAGATTCACAGACAAACACTTGTCTTTATCTGGACACATTTTCCCCACAAATACAACATGCTAACATTATTAGCACAAGCCTATGGCATTTTACATGGTATAAATTAGCCCAGAGGCTAGTGGAGTTTTCCTCTACTCATTTGAAACCAGGAACAACAGCAACATTTAACAAAGGTAATGTTACAAAATTTGGCTCCATTACAACAGGTTCGCTGACAAAACAACTGTCTTATACTAAACATGTTTTTCCTAAGAATAGAACATGCTAACATTATTAGCACAAGCCTATGGCATTTTACATTGTATAAATTAGCCTAGGGGCTACCTGAGTTTTTCTTTACTCACATGAAGCCAGGATAAATCACACAAAAGACTTAAAATGCTATTTTTGTGGAGGCTTTATTGTCTTCACAATTTGTTGTTTCTTATCTGTGAAATTAAAGTAAATAAAAGTTTCCACTGAGGGAAATGGTTTCAGCTTACAGAAATAGACAGGAGGTCTGCGTCGCCATGACATGTAGTTACATTTCTGGGACGATGCACATCAAAGCCTATGCCAAAAGTACAGCATTGATTCGACCCAGAAGTATAAACACCCCTTTACTCCTTCCCTCCATCTCCTTCCCATTCCCCACATCCCTAACACACACACTCACCTGTAACACCTGGTGGGTTTGCCGTCCGCACTCAGGCATGTTCCTGTTCAGACGGTCCATGTCCACTGAGTTGTCCACAGCTCCCTGCGACACATGAAGGTCCTGAGGGAGGAAATGAGAACATCATTTATGAGAACATCATATAATCCAGACAGTGAGTGATAAAAGTCGTCATGTGTGACTTCATCTCAAGTTACGGCATCGAAATCTTGTGTGTTTTGCGTAGTCGTGGTCAAATCTGTAACCATATTTAGCGGGATTCCCCCTCCCCGCTCTGACTACACACTAATGTGTCAAGGTGTGATTCATGCTGTGAGCACACACACACAAACACACACACACACACACACACACCACACACATAACAGATGGCTGATGGCATTTAGCAACACACTGTGAGGAAGTAACACACTTAAATCACACACATTTAAATCTCTTGGTAGTTGACACATTCAGTGGAAATCAGCCGTGTTGGCTGCTCTCTTGTCTCTCAGTCTCTATGAAAACAAACACACACACACACACACACACACACACACACACTCACACACACACACACACACACTGTACCCAGATCCCACAAATTCCTCCCTTCTTACTCAGTCATTTTGAGGTATTTCCATCAAGTCAGCACTGAACAAATGGCTATAAATATTTCCCCTGTCTATATTGGTGCACTTGTTAAGTGGCCAGATTCTGTATAAGGGTGACTATATGTGAGAAAACACTTCTGAAGTCATTATGTGAGATGTGAGAAGCTTGTGGTTGTAAGGAAGCACAAAAACCACACGGAAAGGTTAGAAAACACATAATTACAGCAATCACAGAGGAGCAGAGTGTACCCGGAGTCATTTGCATGCCTAAAATGTTGTGCAGCAGGGATGGAAAATATGTTTCTGATGTACTCTGCCCTCAGGATAACAAAACACTGCTGCAATATCATCATATTTGCTCTCCTGACAGACCCGTGAAATGATATTCAGGGGAGGCAGCCTCAGGGAAGCCTCAAACAGTAAATCACAAAACAGCCAGAAAATAAAAACAAATGTTGAGAAAAACTCTATCTGGAAACACTCTGTGCAATATGAAACTCTCCTCTGAGCCAGAAGCTGCAAGAATTCTGCAAACTACTGATCCCCCCCCCTCAGGTTTTATACAGTGTCTCTCATGTGAAATTACAACCAGCTTTTTAACCTGTCTCTAAATATAATAATTACCTTCCTCCAGTTGTCCAGCATATGCACAGCCTCCATGGCAACGAGCTGCTCCTGGCTCCTGGCTCAATCCTATCAGTGTGAACTTAACTGACCAGGACACCTCTAACACTGCAGAGTGGACACAATTTCTTCAACGTGTCCTTTTCCCATGAAACACAGATTGTGTCTTTGTCTTGATCACAGTTCTTTGTCTAAAGCTACTGGCGCAGGATCCTCCACAAACTCCCATTCAGGAGGTGGACCTGTTGCTGCTTGCTCAACTAAACCAAGACCTACATTCCTGACTGGCAGCACCAAAGTCCCAGATAACACAGAGACGTGTGTGTGTGTGCGTGTGTGTGTTAGTGTGTGTGTGTTTAAGCGCTGATGCAAAGAGAGGAGGAGAAGAAAAGAGGAAGGGGGGAAGAGAGACTGATGACTGGAATGATTGATAAAAATAAAGCTCAGAAACAAAGTGGTGAACATGCTGATGGAGGAAGGACGAGCTCTGTAAATACTCACAATGCAAATGTTTTTTTTGCAGCTTGCACGCAAAACTTTTAATTGGGTACAATACAGTTACATAAAATTTTTGAGTGCACCAGACACAAAATAAATGTCATGACCTTTTTCTGACAGCAATGTCAATTTAAAACATTTTTTGAGCATTTAATTCTATGTCATATGATAATAAAAACATTGCGTACACTTTTTAGATTGATTTTTTTTCTAAATTTCATTTCACTATCAAAATATAATATGGCGTTCTTAGATTTCTCGATTGCAAGAATAAGGCAGATAAATTCTGCTTTTTATGTTTTTTTCGCCCCAACCCCGCCATTGCATGTAGACCTCTAGGATTATGCTGAAACTCCAGCAAAGGCATTTACAATATCAAAGAGGCAACAGACAGCATCTTTTCCTAAATATATCATCATGAAAATAATGTGTGTTGCACAGGGTAGTGTCCACAGTAAAATCAGACTATCAGCGTTTACATAGGTTACTTAGTGGCTTTGCAATCTTTGCAATAAGCTTCTGCCACCGGTGCCGAAATTTCGCGGAAAAAATCTGCTTTACTGCAGGAAACGCGTAATGTATTGTGAAACTGGTCGGTCAGCCAATCAGGGCCTGGAGCTGGTCCTTATGAGGAGTTGGGCATGAGATAGTTGAGTCACGAGCACAATGGCGGACGGACAAAGTTTGGAGACAAGTGAAAAACGGCGTAGCAAAAGAAAAGGAGCTCCTCTGTGTGAGGAGGCAAAGAAGAGCAAAAAGGAGAGTGATAAAAGAAGAGGAACAACAAGAGTAAACCTCAGTCAGGCGTTCAAGAGATGGAGGGAGCTCCGTGACCAAAGAGGCTTCAAAACCCATGTCCAGCTAGCTTTCTTTCTAATGGATCAGTAAGTAACACGGCTAAATGTTAGCTAGACCAGAGAGGACTGTACTGTACTGGCTGCTAGTTCATTCCTAGCTGGCCAGCATCGCAAATCGCTGCAACCAGGGAGCAGGTAGCGAGTGTTGGTCGGCTGACATCCTGGTTGCCATTCTACGGCAGCCCTCGGACAGTTCTCTTCTCACGGAGGCAGCTATCGACGGACATCGCCCAGCTAAGTTACGCCCAGCTAAGTGAACACTGGACTTGTTTCCCATTCAATTTGAGCTCCAAGCGGCCGCATGGTTTCCATACGGTACCGTTTATTCTAGAATGGGGACTGTGCAGTGGAAAAGGGGCTCAATTAAGACAGCTATCTAGCCTGCTGACTCTCAAAGTTTTCAAAATACCACAGTGAGGAAATGATAAATTGGAGAAGTCACTGGCATTTATTTTCTCTTTTTATAGTCCATTGTTTGCTGTTAAATTAAATTTCCTAAACAAGAGCTCAGCTCCCATATTGCTTGTGAATACCATGGTGTTTGTTCCCACCACATCAAAGCCCATTACTCTCCGACTGTGGGAGGACGTCAGCAGCTTTTCTTTCTCTCAGATCCAGAAATTCTCACTGGACACAAAGAAGTCTCAATCTCTCCATTTCTTTCTTTCTTTCTTTCCCTCCCTCTCTCCCCCTCATGCCAGGGCAGAATGGCTGGCATTGTTTCCTGTAGAGCAGGCATGGATCTTTCCTCACACATGAGAGAATCTCTTTTTTTTTTTGAAGGGGTTATGAAAGCGATGGAGGGAGGGAGGGAGGCTCACCATTTAGCTGGAATGCAAAAATGTAGAAGTAGGGAGGGAGGCGAGACAGCCTGCCAACTCGATGGTGAATAAAAATGTAGATGGGATGAATAATAGAGATGATAGACAGAGAGAAAAAAGGTGAAATGAAAAGCAGCTGCAGGCAGGTTGTTTTTCAAAGGGTTATCTTTTTCAGTGAACTGATCAATTAATTTTGGTCAGATGTCTTAATAATAATAAACTTTAATTATATAGCACCTTTCAAAACACAGTTACAAAGAGCTGGTTCATAAGGAACTAACATGTCTGAAATGTAATCTGGAGCTATTAAGAGCCTTAAAAGTAATCAATAAGATTTTAAAGTCAATCCTAAAACAAACAGGGAGCCACTGTAAAGAGGCTAAAACTGGTGTGATGTGGTCGTGCTGCTTGGTTCTGGTTAAAAGCGTTGCGCTGAGTTCTGAAGTGGTTGCAAGGTTAAAGACGGGAATAAAGGCTGTTGCAATAATCAATGCATGAAGAGACAAAAGCATGTACAACAGTTTCTGTGTTTCTAAAAGTTAAAATAGATCTTATTTTTGCAATGATTCTGTGGTGATAAAAACATGATTGGAGATGCTTAAAGATTGTTCAAAACCTAAATTAATATCAAACATGACACCAAGATTTCTTGCAACAGGCGTTATGTGACAAGTGACCAATAGATGGCAGTATTTGTTTTGTCATATGCTGTAACCCAATTACAAGCATTTCTGTTTTCTCAGAGTTGAGCTTTTTTTTTTTTTAGCTTTTTTTTTTATATCACAAAGACAGTCCTGAAGACAACTCAGTCAGCTGGTTTAACCACGAGGTACAGCTGATTGTCATATACATAACAGTGGAAAGAGACACCATGTTGACGGATGACGTCACCCTAGGGGAACATGTATCGTGAGAACAAGATAGGACCAGTGATTGAACCTTGAGGCACACCGTGGAAGTAGGCCTAGTGGATAGCTAGAGCTGGGTGTCATCAGTGTAGCAGTGGAATTGAATACCAAATTTTCTGAAGACATGGCCAGGGTAGATAATAAATACAAGGGGATCTAGGGCAGAGCCCTGAGGAACACCACTAAGAGTTGGATCTGAAATGTCTTATGAATAAACCCCCCTGCATCCAGAACTATGCTGCCCATCTGCTCACCCATTCCTGCGATCACATCACTCCTGTCCTCCAGAACCTCCACTGGCTCCCTGTCCCACAATGCATCCAGTTCAAAGTCCCTCTCCTGATTTAAATCACTCATCAGAACTCAAAACGACTTTTAATGTATGAATGATGTCACGTGTATTTTAGTGTATTGTATTTTATGATTTTTTTTTTAAATAATGTAAAGTGAAAAGCTATAAATAAAATGTACGATGATATTATCATTATTATTTTTAATTTGATTTGATTTAATTTAATTTAATTCATTTATTTATTTATTCATTTTTGATGGTGATGCTAGACAAAAGCTGTGAACCCCAAAAAATAAAAAGATGAGTCCTCTGGGGAGCATGTATTTCCACAGAAAATCGAACCTACTGCAGCTCTGGAGCTAAAGAGATGATTAAGGAGAAAAGCCTTGACAGTAGCTTGAGTTGAAGGCTCGGGGGATTCACCGAAATCATTTATAAAGAGCAGGAAAAGGGAGTTGCTAGTGTGTGAAGTGGGTCTACTGTCCAGCCTCTCATCCAGCAGCAGTCGCTCCTCTGGGACAAATAAAGCGGTCGTTTAAACAGGCGAGGGGCCATCTCACAGAATGTGGAGATAATCAGGAATGTGAAAACAGAAAAATGGATGGGTCATTTCATACTTATCTGAGGAGAGAATGCAGCCACAATTCCTTTTATGTCAGGCAAATATGCTGTGATTCACTTGGTCACTGCACAGCTGCAGCACCACTCGTAGCTGTTTAACCTACTTTTAGCAAATATGAAGGCACAGTTATTTTTCGAGTGTGTCTTTGTCCAGTTCAGACATTTTAATAACAAGAATTAGTTGCATGACAGTTACATCCCAACACGACCACTCCGACCTCGTCACATATCGACGTTTGCTCATGGACTTTCCACGTCCTCATACGACGTCCAAGGTACCCTGGGTGCGTTGGTTGTTGGCGTTCTGGGACACTGTGTCAATGTTATATGGATTGTCTATTTCAAAATACACTTCTGTTTTCACAGGAAATTTACTAGTTACATACAGTTTCTTTCAAAATAAACACACTACATCAGTACAACACTGCAACTTGACGTTTTTGCACGCGATTACGTTTAGCCAACACGCACGTGGTTGGGCTGGACCCATGTGGTTGTTGGACCCATCCACAACCCATCCGACCCACCTCAGTATGACTTTTGCCGCCCTAACTGTCATTCTTGTCCTCCTTGTGTCCCCCTGACACCGCTGGGTGTCGTTATGGACAAAAACATGCTTTGTGAGGTCACAGTGACCTTGATCTTTGACTTCAACCATCCAGTTCTAACCAGTTCATCACTGAGTCCAGGTGGACGTTTGTGCCAAATTTGAGGAAATTCCCAGAGGGCCTTCTTGAGATATTGCATTCACGAGAATGAGACAGACAAAGTCACAATGACCCTGACCTCTGACCTTAGACCACCATATTTTGATCAGTTCATTGTTAAGTTAAATTCAATTCCATTTTATTTATAAAGCCCAATATCACAAATCACATTTTGCCTCAGAGGGCTTTACAGCAGACGACATCCCTCTGTCCTTGGACCCTCACAGCAGATAAGGAAAAACTCCCCCCAAAAAACCCCTAAGTGAAGTTAAGTGGATCAAATTTTGATCGGTTCATTGTTCAGTTAAGTTGACGTTTGTGCCAAATTTGACGAAATTCTTTTCAGGCTTTCCTGAGATGTTCTGTGTACGAGAATGGGATGGACATACGAAAACACAACAGCTCTTGCTGGTGCAGAGACATAAAAATATAATTAATATTTTATAAAGTCTAAATATAGTGTATTCTATAAAATTACATACTCTAATGTACTTACTTGCTACAAACGCATTATGTCTGGTCACATTAAGGCTCAAAATACACCCAAGACTAAAGCCTTTCTTTCTGAATGATTTGATGTTGATGGAATATTTTTATGCCCAATATTGTATATGATATAACCAACACTCCGACCAGCCTGTTGAACGTTTGCAGGTTTGATCATGTGCTCACATTATTTGGCCTGAGAATAGATGCGCTCTGTAGCCACAGGCAAGACGCCGTGTCTACGAGACACTCAGAGCAGAAAAATGCTGAAGTGCTGGAAACAGTGAGGAGGATTTAAATGAATGGAGGGGAAGGAGGCACCGGGGCTTTACAGGTGTGTCACACACTTCCTTGCAAACACACCTGGCTGCTTTATGGAAATCCACCAGACAAGAGCGTGTGTTCAAATAATTGTAAAGTATACAAGACCACCTGCAAAGACACCTGGAACATCAAATAACTGTCTCGTCTTCATCCTTTAAGAAGCTCTGTTCCAAAAACCAGGAACTGAGCTTGCGAAAGGAGCAAATTCAGCCTGTAGTCGATAAGCTGGGTGCAGTCTTTTTATAATCACACATCAAGATTCTCTCTGTGCTCATAATCATTTATAAAACAGTGCACAGGATCCACACTAAAAATATAAGTACGGACAAAAGACAAAAATGGTGTAGACATTTGACAATTTCTACTCTCAGGCTTCCATCTCACCATCTGTGTCGTCACTTTACCGTATACAAAACGTTCATAAGCATGGTTCAAACTTCTCCCATCAAGTCTGTTTTAATAGATTACAACTTTTGGGTGGGAAGAGGTGTACGCGTCTTTCAGGCCTCATGTTTATTCGTACGCAGTGTTTATAAATGAGATCCTAGATGGTTTGTTGTACAGATCCATCCTAGAAGCCATCATGAAAGACTTTCAAAATATATTTGGCAGGCAATGTTGTTCTTCCAATGAAGAAATATTCGTCAGCCCTGATTTAAATGATGCTATTAGCATTTCTGCTAACTGTTTCAGGAGCTGCCATTTTTGTTTTGACTGAACAGTCGTCTCTCTGTGTGATTACACGCACACCTAAACTAAGACTGCAGTTGTCAGTAGCTCCTTGCAGGACTCTGATTGGTCCAAACAGGTTCGTCAGACACAAGTGCAGTCCTGTCTAGTTAATTACCCTCGATTTGCGAAACATCCTGAGATTTCACGTTCCGTGTTTCAAACAAGCAGCAAAATGAAGCCAATGCCGAAGTGTCAACAACTGCAGTTCCTCTAATGGCCACTTGAGGCTGGCTCGAAACAGTTATTTTAAAATGCCCGACTTGAAAGTTTACAGTCCGGTACAAAAACCGGTTTTGATCTCTGTAGCTGGTTTCAACATTCATGACAACTGTAGGAGGGCTGGATTTAATTATAACTTACCCGTTTATATTTTAATAACGCCTGAAGTCACGCATAATTAAGGGAGGGGCTGCTTGATTGACAAGCTTCTGTACAGCCCTGTTCAGATCAATGATTTGCAACGAGACAAAACTGTTTTAGAACGTTACAGAGAAAAGTTGCTGCGGCAGATTTTTAGAACGTTGCGACGTATTTCAACTTGTCACCTGTTTCAGCTCGTCTCGCTGGAAATCTTTGGTCTTAACTGGACTGGACTTAACTGGAGTGTGAGTCAGATCCACCCCTCAAAGTGGTCACTTCTGGCTCCAAAAAAACTCAAGATGGCGATGGCCGAAATGCCGAACTCAAGGCTTTAAAACAGCAGTCAGCAAACCAATGGGTAGCTACATCCATTATTTATACAGTCTATATTTTTAAGGCATCATTCTAACCCAAACCATCTTGTCTTTCCCAAACTCTGTAAATTGAAAATGCGCACTAAAAGAGGTTGATGGAAATGCACGCCTGCACGCACAACACCAGGAGCCTGACAGTGAGGCAGCTACATGGAAGCCATCGTTCATTCATTATTTACACCTGAGCTTTTACTGTGACACGTCACAGAGTCTTCTGTGTAAAGGGGCTTCTTACTGTGGGAAATCTGAGACACTTGCAGTCACAGATAACATTCAAATCTGATCTAACACCCACAATTATGACACTGAAATGCATCCTAATTGTAAAGCAACTGATTCTGGTGTTATCTGTCATTTTCAAGCCAAACCATGAAACATATGATGTAACATTAGACACATAAGCATAAGATGATGATTGTGTTTGGCTGTATCTACAATACTGCAGTGAAAAAACAGATGTTGATTAATGCAGTCATCCAGTGTCAGCTATCATTGTCATGAGCTGAGAGCTTTGAACATGGGCGCCAGAGGACAGATCACACCATCTAAAGACTCACATGCACATTGTCTGTTTGTAATTGTCAAGGAAGTGGCAGATCCAACTGAGACAAACACACGGAGACGAGTGACTCTACACGAATCAGCTGAGAGCAGACGAGGGAAGGAGGAGACGGAGAGGAGATAGAGGAGGGATATTAGGACAGACAGTAGGCAGCAGAGGAGCTGATACTTTGTGTCTTGGTTCTATCTTGTCCAGCCAGCTGCCACCACACAGCTCTGCTCTGGACCCCTGACGTCTGATAATGAAGCCTGTTGGATAATCCTCTGTCTGCAGGGACGTCTCTCTCTATACATCCGTCCACATTTCTCTCAGTCTGTCTATCTTACCTCATTAGTCTCTCTCCTTATAATTCTCTTATCATTTTTTAATGGCCTCTATTTTTCTCTGTGAGTTCTCGCTGACCTTGGGATGTCTTCTACACACACACACACACACACACACACACACACACACACACACACACACACACACCAGAGAGATACACAACAAAAACAGTATGAAGGACAGGGTGTGTTGATACGTGGTAGGTTTTTTGTTTGGTTTTGAGTGAAGTATGTAAAGAAACACTTTTCGTAAACATGTGAAAACTGCACACTCAGCAACGATATAGAATCAGTGTAGGGTTTCTCTTGTGGCCATCAGGCATCACAGCGTCTCCAGGAAACCAACCTCCTCTCATCCCAACTTGTCAGATACCGCAGCTTTGTCAGCGCCGCTCGCATCTACATATGATGCGCTAGGTATCCTCCTGTGTTTGTTGTTGACGTTCCAGGACGCTGTGTCAGTTTTGCCAGTAATATGCATTGCCTTTTCTAAATACACGTCCATTCTCAAAGGAAATGTATTTCTGCTCGTTAGATGCTTAAAGTCTTTTTAAAAATAAACTTAAGTCGGTGAAACACCTCATATTTATGTTTATTTTCTTGGGCAACCAAAGCACGCTGCTAGGTTTAGACAAAAAACATCATGATTTCGCTCTAAATTCATACAGGAAGTGAACAACATGCTCCCTGGTGAAAGTTCGGACCCATGCACCACCCCACCGCCTGCCCTACAGGGAGTTTCCAGCTCCTTATATAACATTGTTAGCGGCAGCGTTTCAAACTGATCATACTGCCTTGACAGGGGCTGTCCAGCCACATTATTTACAGTCTGCGTATCATACCTGCTGCGAGAGATGGCTTTTGGCATCACTGTCTTATGCAGAAATCCCTGACAAAGTTACAGTGTTTGGCAAGTTCAGAATGAGGTTGAGCTGGTCCAACAAACCCAGGACTTTCACCCAGGAGCCTGTTGTTGTGCTCCACATGCTTTTGTTGCACAAAGAAATTAACATAGATATGAGGTGATATTGGGGCGGCTGTGACTGGTAGAGCAGGTCATTCACCAATCAGAAGATTGGTGGTGTGATTCCCAGCTCCTCCAGTCTGCATGTAAAAGTGTCCCTGAGCAAGATACTGAACCCCAAATGTGTGAATTACTGAGTAGCAGGTGGCACCTTGTATGGTAGCCTCAACCAGTATGTGAATGTGTGTGCAGTCCATTTAGCATTTACCATATTTGACGAGTTGGAATGAGAACGCATTGATTGGACCCATCTACCAACCCTCCCGCCCACCCTACAGTGACTTTTCTGCTCCTTATATATCAGTGTTATTGGCAGCGTATCATACTGTCGTGAAAGATAGCTTTTGGTGTCTGATACACCGAGTTTGGACTGGGATTGGCCGAGGTGTTTTACAGATGTTATAAGTTTATTTATAAAGACTGTATGCATCGAACAAGCAGAAACTCTACATTTCCACTGAAAACAGAAGTGTATTTTGACATTGCATTCAACAGGTGTAAATGGACACGTCGTTCTGGAACGTCAACAACAAACGCAGGAGGATAACTTGGGTGTAATATGCAGACGTGAACGGCACTGACGAAGAGGCGATATCTGAGGAGTTGGGATAAGAATGCGTTGGTTGGACCCATCCACGGCCCCTCCCGCCCACCCTTTAGGGACTTTCCAGCTCCACATATCGCGTCAAGCCGCCGGAGCAAAAAGGTGGCTTTTAGCATCAGTGTCTGACGCAGAAATCACTGATAAAGCGACGATATTTGACGAGTTCAGAATGATAACAGGCTGAGGATACTGACAGTTGCAGATTGCAGGGACGCTGTGTGCTGCAGTGTTACTTTGTTTTTCTCTGATGCGTGCAGCCAAAGCCAAATGACACATTCTGTTTTTAGAAACAAACCACAGAAATGCAGTAAACTGTGCCGTGGGAAGAAGGGCGGCTTCACCATAGGCTCCGTTTCAGACAAGACGACATCCTGAACATATGCTGTGCGTACATCTGCAAATCATGACAGGCAAATTATCTACAAATGTTGCTGGTGATGGTGCAACTTGGCCCACAATCACTCCGCTGCAGCTGTAAAATCCTCCCAGCTGAGCGCTTCTTTCAGCTGAGTGTTGCAAACTAATGGGATGAGATGAGGTAACTGATTTGGATACAACATCATAACAACAATGACAAGACAGTTAAACATCTGGGAACCACAACATAAATTCTACACACAGAGGCGGGCTCAGTGTTGAAAGTGAATTTATGGTGGTGAGGAGGAGGCAGGACAGCTCACACACAACATGTATGTATGTATGAACAAATCAAAACCACAGTCTGACAACACCCAGCAGACAGCCTTCAACTGCTCTTAAATCCAACACCCTCAGACACTCACGGCACCTGAAGCATCTCACTCACAGTCTGATATTTGTTCATTTACAAAAATATTTCTCAAACTGAAACAATGATGTTTGTGCCAGAGCAGGACAGAAATGGAAATGACATCAGAGTCATCACCGTTAAGAAAAAGAAGGACACAGGAAGAAGTCCATTTATGGAAGTTTGGGCTGAACAATTCATGTTCTTCAACTTTTCTCTACATGTTTTTTACAACATAATAGCAGACTGCATCAACGCTCTTCGCTCCAGTGCTGGCATCCCAACCTAAACATAGAATTTACAAGCTTTACGGGCCGATCCTACATAGCTCGTGTTAGTGGCGTCCTTATTGTGGCATCTCGGCTTTAAGAACAACTGCTGCAAAAACAACTTTCTCTTTTGTGAGCTTTGATGGTTTATCTTGTTGTAGATCAGTCACAAAATATGAAGAAGACTGTAATGCTGCATTCACATGGAATCAGGCAGATGTCAAACCGGATGTCATGTTAGTGGACGAGAGAAGGACGGTAAAACTTGGGCGAGGCCGGCAGAGAATACCGTCCACGGCAACAGTAGATGGCAATGCCATCTGAAGTTAAGATATTTTAACTTCACCGGCCACAGAATACTCAACCGGATGTGACGTAGTTCCAAAACAGAAAAGAAAACATGGCTGAACTTGACAACGAAAAGCTAGTGCTTTTGGTGCAGCAGCACCCAGAATTAAATGACCAAACTTTAAAAGCCTACTGTGATGCTTCCAAGAAGGCGTACATATGGGACGCGATTAGCGCAGAGCTGGGTGGAATACCAGGTACATAATATGAAATGTAACGTAGCCTCTGTAGCCCATAGACCGAGTCTGCAGCAGACACGTACGGTTCCTCATCTCCCAGCAACAACGTTAACATGAATTTAAGAAGCTTTTTCTCATTCATAGAGTGGTAAAATCGCCATATCAACAATCACGTGTCATGAGTCACGTGTGTTTCATTTTGGCGTTGTGCCGTTCTGTCGGGCCGCTTCTTTATTTTTGTGTGTGTGTGTGTGTGTGTTTAATGTGTGTTTTGAATCATAGAAACCTCCACCGCTGACTAGTGTTTTGGAGGTGTAACTGCAGAGTGACACAGACACACCACCGCACAAGTAAATGCTCACAATGGCGTAGGCTACAGCATAGGCTCTGCATTGAGCTAACGCACAAGGCTGAGCCCAGTCAATCATTTTGCCCACTTGCATCTGTGATGTCATTCTTTCAGTCACTACCCAGAGCTCACGACCATAGGTGAAGGTTGGGATGTAGATGGACCAGTAAATCGAAAGCTTTGCCTTCTGGCTCAGCTCCTACTTCACCATGAAGGTCCAGCGCAGCACCAACATGACTGCTGAACAAAAACCACCAATCCATCTCACACTCAATTTAGCCCTCACTTGTGTACAAGTCACCGAGATATTTGAACTCCCTTGCTTGCGGCAGCAACTCTGTCTGAACCCAGAGGGGGCAGTCCACTGTTTTCTGGCAGAGAATCATTCGCGTTATTTGCAATAATGTAGATTACACAGCCATGCGGGAATATTTCCTAACAAACCTTTGTCTAAAAGCAATACATTTCTGCTCAGGCACATGCCCAGACTCAAAGAACGACAGAAAAAGAGTTTCGGAGGAACAGGAGGAAGTGTGTGACAGACAGAGGAAGAAGATGACATGCAGAGAAGCTTCGCGCAGCAGTCTGAGTGTCACTATATGTAGACTTCCTGTACAGCAAGCCGAGCCAGAGACCATTTCCTGTTAGTGACACGAGCCAAGGTCGGGGTTAGCCGCTGCTGTGGGACAGGACTGACCTCAGCTATGAACACCACCGCTGTGTGTTATTATCACATCTGCTCAGACCTCTTGGTTTTAGTTTTATATCTGAGTTCTGGTTACAGCAAGTGGTGGACCTGGTGCTGTCGAGAGAAGGGGGATATCAATTTGATACGAATATGATGTTTTATTATTTTTTCTTTTCTTACAAACGTTTGCCTGGCCATATATGCATGTTTAAAAAAGTGCAGCTGTTTTTCTTTCAATTCCTTTTACAACACACAGTTTGTTGTCTTTCTTTAGGCTTTGAGGCCAATTTAATATAGTGGCCAAACTGTGGATTTGCAACTTCAGGGTCCATCATGTGATGCCACCGGGCCCAAAAATACTTTTCCCATAGACCTACATTCACAACCCTTCCAGAATGACTTTTATTTGGCATTTTATCCCAACTCAAGTTAGTGGAGGGCTAAACTGGAAGTTATCTGCACAGCCGGCCAGAATAACTTCATCAGGATCTGCCCCCAGGTGGCCCAGTGTGAGACTGTTTCAGTGATTTGGTGAGTGGCTGTTCTCATAAACTGTTGGTACGTTTTCCTACAAGGAGTAATGCATCCAAATTTGTACATATCCCATGCATTTTGAAAGGCTGCGATCATGTGACAGTCATAAACGAGGAAGCAGTCCCAAACGGTCTTGGAAGGAAGCAGGTTGGGGTGATGGGTGGGTCACGAAAAACGAAGACTTTCCCCCAGGACTTACCTCAGGAGATGTGTTCGGAACCAGTGAGGCATTTTAAGGAACGTCGTCACCATGTTTCTTCTCCTAAACCTAACCTTCGTAACATCATGTTAATTATGGAGCTGTACGTTAAGTATCCAACATCATTTGTGGGGTGCAAAGGCCCCCTCCCTACTTCTTAAGCCCGGTTTAGGCCAAAGATTTGCGACAAGTTGCAGAGAAAAGTTGCAGCAGTGTGAACTGGCCAGTCTGAGCTCGACTCAAGCTGACTGACAGTGTCACCTGCAACTCAGCTGGTCAAGTCGCCGGCAGCTGGTTTTAGAGCGTAAAGCATGTCACCTGTTTCAACAGCCAATCAGCTTGTAGTGAAGTCCGCTAGTCAAGTCAAAATGACCGCAGACGGCGTGTTCGCTTGCTGCAGCAGGTGCTCCGTCCCCGCTGAGCCCTCTGTTTCTGTCTTCAAACGCTGCTGCTGCTCGCTGTATGTGTTTATGAGTCTTATGGGACGCAAACACCGCACTCTGTTTGTTGGACCCATACACCACCCCTCCCACCTGCCCCAGTTGGACTTTTGCCGCCTTAACTTTCGTCCTTGTCCAGCCGCGTTCCCCCCTGATGCCACCAGGCACTGGCCACATATCATGCAGACGTTAAAGGCCTTTTTTTGGTTTCTGATGCCACAAGTCACTGCCTGAGCGCCAGATTTCTACGACTTCAGAGTGAGACCTGGCTCCTACAAACAGTCTCACCAGGACTACATTTTGCCATGATCACACACACACACACACACACAGTCACAGTGTGAAAACAATACCAGCCTGTTGCTGCTGGTAATAAAAATACATGCAGTTTTAAACAGACGGAGACCCCTTTCACCAGCCAGTGGTCCAATAATGCAACATTATAAGGTTACAGCATTTGTTTGGGTTTGAAACAGGGCACCATTTGCTGTTTCAATGGTTTCTTGAATGGACTCAGTTGTCTCCAGCAAACCTTAATCTGGCTAGAAAAGCTTCCTGGCAGTGATAAATTTGGTGCAGAAAAGGATTTCTTTTGGGATATGCTCTGTTTTTAAATGAGATTTGGTTTGGAAGCACAAACCGGCCCGTCAGCAGGGTCTTTTTCTAATCAATGAATTATTTGCAAAACACAAAAATGCTCCAAAGGAGATGCTTGAACATACACGTTACGAGGCCACGTTTGGGACTTTACACACAGGGACTGTCATTGAAACGTATCAGTTTGATTGATGAATCACGTTTGAGTGATTACCTCCGTGCAGCGTAGTGTTTTTCCACAGATAAGCCTGAGTCTAACCACCACACATTAAAATGCAAATCTATGCACAGTGTGCCAGCGTGTCCCTCATAGCCTGATAGCATGAGTAAACACAGATTCATTATTCTGGCATGAAACGCCGAGCATTGGAGACACGCCACCATCAGCCGGCAGCTAAACACACCAGCTGCCCCGTCTATGTGTGTTGTACTGACACAGAGCGGCATGAACACACACACACTGTACACAGTGGAGTGGCAGGAGATAAGAGGTTACAGAAATGAGTCCCACGACTGAATGGGATGAAATAGGTGAGGAGAGTGAATGAATATACGTCTCACCTTCCTTAATGACATGACTGACTTACCCCCGAGCAATCCTCAGGTGACTTTCCACACATGAGCACAGGTCACAACATAAATACAGAGTTGAAAAGAGCAAATAAGACGACACGAAACTCAGCTGGCCTCATGTCGGAGTGTGTGTTTGTCATCAAAGCTGTGAAACCACGGCCAGCAGAGATGTGTGAAACTGCAGCGCAGCAGTTCAGAGGATCACACAGCCTGTCATTATCAGATTATTGTCTCCAGTGACAGTAGAAATTATACCTCAAAGCTTCCATGAAAGAATACTTGTTGTCAGTATCCAAACCACTGTTATCCAGCACAGCAAAGTGGTAACTTTGACTAAGACCCTGAGCCGGAGCCACAGGCGGGGATGACTCAGTGTTTCTCTGGCCGCCTCTTTAACTCAGGAGTGGGAGCAGTTGTAAAATATCATATTTCATTTTTTGAAAAGCACACCTCTGTTGGTTGCAGTAAATTATTAAAAGTTTGTTTCACTGCCACCTCCCTGCTCCCGCTGAAGATATATTGCATTAGCTCATTATTTCCAGTTGCTGTTAGTAAGCTGTGAAAAGTTTACTCTACTGAAGGTCCTGGTTTAGTGTCAAACACTAACCTCCTGTGGGCTTGTGAAGGTGGCATACTGAAAAACAAGCTGCTGGCGTTTGTGAAGAAGTGAGCTACAAACTATTGAGAGACTATTTCAAACTCGAAACAAATATTTCCTGAGGCGTACTCCTTTAACTCAACTGTGTCCAAGCTTCTTAATCTACTGAAACAAATCTCAGCTCCGGTCCAGGATGAAAATGATGGTGAATTTACTGTCATGCTGACACGTGCTCAAAGCTGAGGACTGATACAATAGTGATGAGAATGAAGGTGATGGGAGACAGTTAAGCCCCGTTTCCACCAAACACTTTGGGTATAGTACCTTTGGAACCAACAGGTTGGATCTCGGTCTGTTTTGTGTTTCCACCACAGACAGTCCTCTTGGGGTGCGGACACACCAAACTGACATCAAAGAACTAACGGCGACGAAAGCCAACTGTTGCGTCATCTACGTCGCCTCACTTCGCCCTGTGTCAGTTGCATTCGAACACACTACACAGACTACATCCGATGGCCAAGTGGCACGTACGTTCTGCGCCTGCGTGAGAGAGAGCGGAGTGAGAGAGTGGTACATCCTGTCAGCCGAGGTGTTTCCTATCTGTGCAGCCGAGCACCGCAGCACCTCCACGGACTATTACATCCAGACGGTCCAGGTGTTTCCTTCGCAGGCTCCACTTCACTCAGCTGCCCGATAAACCCGCTGCTTCTTCCCACTTTAACCTGAATAACAAACTAGGGCTCGGTGCTCCGGTTGGATCCAAACGGAGAGCCGGGGCTAGCTGGGAATCTAGCGGAGGCTAACTGGCTGTGCTTCCCTCTGTCATGCTGCGGCTAACGCTCCGCTAGCTGCTCCCAGCTAGCTCCGGTTTGTTATTCAGGTTAAAGTGGGAAGAAGCAGCGGGTCTGTGGGGCAGCTGAGTGAAGTGGAGCCTGAGGAGGAAGCACCGGTTAGCCCCGGTTTCACTACAGGCAGAGTCAGTCGCAACAGGGGCGAGGAAATAAAACCTGGACAGCCATGCTCAATCAGCCGAAAAGCCGCTGACACCGAAGTGCCGACAGTGTGGGACACACCGCAAAAACTAGGCTGACAGACGCTCACCCCGACGGCCCGACTTTGGTCGATGGCCGATCATCGGCTTGGTGTGTCAGGGCCTTTAAATGTGGGCGGGGTTGTTGTTACTCACTACTCCGTCCAGCACTCACTGTATTTCCTCATCAGTGGTGACACAGATGGAAGCATGCCCCCTGTTTATCATCCACAGAACGAGGCTGCACGCCGACGGATCCATTTTCATTTTCTTTTGGCGATATTCTGAAAAATTCGGTTAGAATTTGCACCACATTTGGATAAAAACCAGACTATTCAGCAGTAGCAGCTGTTTCCAGCTCTGGAGAAAAAAAAAAACACCACCCAGCACCAAACTACTGAAAATCAAAGTTAGCAGTGAGCTGGTGAACACAAAAGCGAGGAGTAGGTGGAGACCAAAGCAGCTCAAAGGAGGGTGGATATTGGACTCATGTTTGTTTGTTGGCGTGAGACAAATGACTCTGAATGAATGCTGATGTTGCTTCATGTCTGCTGGATGTGTAAACATGGATTAACATGTCAAAACCCAACTCAACAACTTGTGTTGGAGTCCTGCAGGTGTCCCAAAAACTGACTGATGGAGCTTCAACATTTCAGCAAGCTGTAAACTAAAACAAAGGCTTTAAAGGATTCCTTTACAAACATACAAGATCTGCCAACTCATGAGTGGATCAACCAGCAAGACCTTCACAATGAAGATATGAACACTTGAACACAGCAGTGAGAGCTAATGTCATGTTTTACTTCCACCTTGAGCAGGGGCACTGAGCAGGGACACCAGTGGGAGTGGGTGACTGGGAATGTGGTATTCCAGTGGTATTCCATTGCTCAGTGGCTCTGTTGACTTTTGGCTGAGTGTTTCCCAAAGACGTGGAGCTGGACAGGCATTCTAGCCTTGCGGGGACAAAGAGGCTCTTTCAACAGCAGTAATCCTCTGGAGGAGGAGTGGGAACGCTGCTGGCCTGCTGCTGCATACTGGACTGCAGGACCCACACTGAGGTTCACACACACTGCATGACCACAACACACCAGGCCGTTAGAAGTTAGACCGATACACAGGACCAATACTGAGCTTTATTAAACAGGGGGTATTTTTCAAGGCTGACATTTTGTATTGTGTTTAAATCACTGCACATTATGTCACACCTGTGAGCCGACAACATAGTGAAGCAGCAGTTTTTGAACCTTCTGCATTAAAACCATGACCATGTGATGAAGTCGAAAGCTAGTAAGAGGACCTTGGGCTGAATGGTTTCATCAAACAAAACCTTCATTTTCTTTAGCAGTGACCTCTGCAATACTGATTATTTGAAGTTTCGAGGCCCAGACACACCAGACCGACTTCAGAGAACTAGTTGCGACAAACGCCCCCTATGGCCGCGCCTGACATCACCAACCACTGGCCAACCAGCACGTACGTTCTCCACCTGCATTTAAAAAACCTGCTGTATTCTGATGGAAGAGGAAATATCTCTCTGCTGTTTGGTTGTGAACAGTGGGTTTATCTTTTGCTGAAGCCATAAACGGGGCTGATGAGACAAGTGAGACTGAACCAAAACAGTAACATCTGCAGGCCTTGAAACCAAAACAATGAGCTGGAAGACACAAAAATAGTAATTAGCCTTATTAAAGATTAAAGACCTTTCACTAAGCCCACCACATTATCATATTTTTGGAGAAATGAAGTAGTGATTCCAGAGAGAAGCAGCCAGAGGGGTCTAGGGGACTGGATTTCAACGATTTCAGAATGAGACCAGAGGCCTGCACTACGAAGCCAGTTCAACTTACCCAGGGTATCTCATCATTATCTGGTTTGACTAACCTGTCACATTGTCCGCCTGGATAACCGGTACTACAAAGCTGGCACGAGCACGTTCATGTGAAAGAGGCAGGGGTGTTACTTAACGACAACATCAGAACCATTAATGAAGTTGCCGTCTTCACATGAAATGAGATCAAATGGTAATGAAAGTGTCTGTCAACATGCGTAACTCTAAGAACAGGTTCACGAATCAGGCGACATCATCTGTTTGTCACCAAAACAAATTGACAGCATGTTTCTGTGCGACTGTCCCTCCACCCTGAAGGAGGAGCTTTAACTTCAAGATACAGCAGCCATCTATACACCCACAGTGTCACTCACCCTCCTCTTCCTCTTCTCCTCAGCCTGATGCTCTCCTTCGTTACGGTCAGCTCAACAGTAAACCTTTAAAGTCCACCCAGAGTCCATTTTCTGATCCCTCCACAGTCCACTCAGCTCAGACGTATGTAGAAATGAACATAGTTGGTGGTAAACTATGAAAGAAGGGAGTGACGAGGAGGAGGTGGAGATGGGGGAGGGAAGGGAAGTGAAGGCGAGAGGAGGGGAGGCTGGAGGCAGCGTGGGATATCCCTTTGAGTCATGGAAACTGATCCAAAGAGCAGCCAAACAGCCCTCTGTGTGTCTTTGTATTGTCCTGTCATTCAGCCTCATTACACTGTGAGGACATTCAACAGCTTCTGGAAACACTTACTGTACTTCCTCACGGAAAACATGCATAATGTCATTACTGAATACACACGTTCTCTGTGTTCACCGCTCAATATGATGGAGGAGTTTACCTCATGCTCTTCTCTTGGGTCAGAATTTCCTCTTATACACAATGGTTTTGTGTTATGTATGAATTTTACTAAAGTCCTGACAGGTAGGCAAGAAAACAGCTCTGTGAAAACAAGTGAAAACTATCTGTGTGTTTTTCAGGATCATTCTTCGGAGAGGGGTTTTTTTTTCAGCCCTAAAACTGGTTGGAAAAAAATAATTTCACTTGTTTTCACACATGAAAAAAATACATTTTCCTGGGGAAAAAAATCAGTCTTCAGAGATAAAAAATAAGAAGAAGAACAGGAATAATGATAATGATAATTATAATAATAATAAATGTAAAAAAAAAAATTAAAAAAGATATTTTTTTCACAGACGAAAATAACAAAAAAACTTGATCCATAGGAAATAAACAAATGATCCTGTCTTCAGAAATTAAATAAATAAATAAATAATGAAATAAATAGAAAAAAAAACTCCTGAATAAAACACCTGTCTTCACGGATTAAATAAATAAATTAAGAAAAGAAATTATTCTGAAGAAAAAGATGGCATGTCTTTAAGCAATTAAAAAAGCAAACAACAACAACAAAAACCTTAGAAAAATGATCCTGAGAAAAAATCACTTGTTTTCGGGGATTAGAATAAATAAATAAATAGATAAATAAATAAACTAAGAATGAAATGACTAAAATGATCCTGGCAAAAATAAAGAGATTACTTGTTTTTGGATGAAATAAATAAAAATAAACTTAGAAAAAATATATCTTGGAAAGAAATAACCTGTTTTTACGGATGAAATTTTACAAAAATAAACCTGTTTTCACAGATCTCATGTGGCTTTCACTTTGTATGTCCAACTGAGGTTGCATTTGATTATATTTATTTATTTACAATCACATTTTATATTTTTATTCTGTTGTTTTGTGTGTGTTTTACTGTATTTTGTAACGTCCCCAAATGGATCATTGAATTTCTCTTTTTATAGCTTCAGACACACTCGTTAACATCATAGTGAATCAGTGTGTGTGTGTGTGTGTGTGTGTGTGTGTGTGTCCAAATGGGCCAGGTGAACACGAGGAGCAGCAGCCAAAACACCATGAGCTCATCCTTAACCAGACTGCTTCCCCTCTGCCAAATCCTTTGTTACCATGGCAACTCCGCAGGGAAAACACTGTGTGTACTTGTCTTTGTGTACGTGTGTGTGTGTGTCGGCTGCTGCAGTGTGTTCTTTACAGTTGGTTAGACGTTGTAAAACATCATATTAGGAGCCGACAGTGTCTCAGCGAGTCGTTATGTCGGAGCGTGAGAGGGGAAAAGCTCTTTGAGAGAGGGAGGTGAAGTGAAGTGAGGTGAGCAGTCTGAGAATGATTATGTCTTTGTTTTGGGATGAATTGCTGGCCTGAAGGCACGCGGCACATGAAAGACAAAGACAATGAAGGGAGGAAATGATGGGGGAGGAAAAAGAAAGGCAGAGAAATCTGCAGAGGTCATATCCCAGTCTGCGGATGACATGCATTCTGATGGCTGCCTGTTGGGCGTGTGTGTGTGTGTGTGTGTGTGTGTGTGTGAGCTGTACATGCTGCAGCTGTTTGAGAGGCAGCAGACTGGAGATTGTACAGCTGTTGATGTGAATAACAAAATGTGTGTCATGACCTACAGTAACCTCTCCTGTTTATATGAGGTGCTCATCCTCACTGCATCACTGGGGGGGTGTAGCCAGTAAATTGGCAGCGGTTGTCGTAAAGTTAAAGCAGTAAAGCTACAGGCTGTAAAACCAAAACAGTGAGCTGAAAGACACTAAAACTCCCCGTAAAGCTGAGGAGAACTGAGTCTGGTGAAAACTCTCTCCGCAGCTTTAGCGTCATTACATCTGAAACATCATCAATGATTCTACGTTGCACAGGAAAACTGTGCGCACAACTGCAGGTATGGTAGTCAGTCTGTAAACTGAATATTAAAAGACAGTTGGGGTGATGATTACAACGTTTTAATTTGACTAAGCTTGGGTGTAAGAGTTGAGTCTACCACTGTACTTGCAGCTACTGAGATATTTAACCTGGCCTGGGCTGACGCGCTTGCTTCAGTTACCCGTTACCAGTTCACTCATACCAGCACACATAAGGTTGAACAAATGTCCGGTTCTTCATTTTTCACCCACAACAGAGCACACAACTTTCAGCACGTCGAATACGCTTCAGCGCCACAGCAGTCAAAAACCATTTGCCCTTCCAGGGTCAAACACCTGACTAACAATATCCTTCCTACCTTCCTGACACCCAGTACACACACACACACACACACACACACATACAATTAATGTCTGGTAAGTTGGCTCTTACATGGGGTTTGTTTAAGATTCAGTGTGATTGCCTCGTCTGACTTCTTGCTCAATGTGTTGCAGAGTTTCCAGATATCAGCGATCAACTTGCTGAGTGTCGCTTTTAGTGAAAGAAACTATGGCAGAATTTTCAAAGGTGTATTATGCAGTAACGGCGGCTGTCGATCAGGAGGTAGCATGGTCATCAGCGGTTTGATCCCTGGTGTCTTTTGGCAAGATGCTGAACCCCAAATTGCTCCAAATCGCTCAGTATGTTGTTCACATGCACAGCTAAGTGGAGCTACAGTTACAGCTCGACGAGGCCATTTAATTGGCCTACTAATACAAGCACAGGAGGGGAATCCATTTATTGACTGAAGTATGTCTGACTTGTTTCGATAGGTGGAGATATGCCCCCTTTCAGCTTGTTAGTATTGGACCGTTTTCCTATTGACCTATTACGCCACAAACCAAACAATCCACAAGTTAGCTACGGTTAGCTAGCTGCTAACTGGTACCATGGTGGACAACTTTACAGCCCTGTACATTTCGTACATCCACAGAGTCACAGCTCTGGATGTAGATTTCTTCATGTTGTTACTGGCTTCTTCTTCTTTTGTTACACATTTAATGCTATTTGACGTCTGGGTCAAAGCCCGTGGCAGAAACTGTGGAGCATGCTCAGAGCGCCTCGGCCAGTTTGGGGAGGAGATGAAGTGATGACATTTTAAATCCAAAAATTCAAAGGTCAGCTTCACACTTAACCAAACACTTTTCTGGAACAGAAGAGGAGACAAGTTCTGCACGTCCATCTGATAGGAGCTGGTACATGTTGGAGGGATTACACATGTCGTCTGTTGTAGAAACGCCTTGGGGTCCCCAGGAGGAGCTGGTAAACGTGGCTTTGCTCAGCCTGCTGCCCCCACAACCCAGCGTGGTTGAAAATGGATGGATGAATATTTTTGGTTCTTATCATTGTTTTAATCATTTGAAAGCCTATCATATGACTCGTACAGAGCGCCTTCATCAGGTCAGTGAGTGTATTCTTGTAATTTCCAGCATGCATCATCACAGCAGATCATGCCCCGAGGTTTCCTCTTTATTATATTTCTTTTCATCCGAGATATTAAATTGTTTCAAACTTTAATAACCGCACACCCATCAGGCTGATTATTGTTCACAGTGCAGCTCAGTGCAGAGACGTACTCTTCATCATTCCTCCAGTTTTTGCTGAACTCAGTCAATCAGTGTCACGTTGAATGAAAATGGATACGAGCCAATCAGTAGTTTACACCCACTCCAGTTTACACACGGAGGTCAATCACCACTCGAGCTGTTGGAGACTGATTAATAATCACCATCCAGACCCTGGTGTTGTAGCTGAGCGGCTCTGATGCAAATTGCCTGCGTGTAATGATGCTCAGACTCCTACTCCAAATTTATATCCAACAACTGCCAGCATCTGCTAATTTTCCCTCCATAAATGCTCTCATTTCCCATGGCTCTTACACTAAGCAGCCATGATGCACTGAAATTACAGGCTTGTTACAGTCCTCTGCTGGTGAACATCCTACAAGGCTGCCTCTCTCCAGGAAAAAAAACCGAGACAGCCAGATCACATTCAAGGTCACCCATATCGCTAACAGCAGAAGTGGAACACCCAGAGCACCCAGCGGAGGCATTAAGACCCAACGCAGGGAGCCGGGAAGAAAATGGGACTGGATGGATTCTGGGTGTGGGGCTGAGGGTGACGGGGTGGTGGTGGTGGTGGGGGGGGGCAGATAGAGTGCCTCTGTGCTGGCCTGATTATGCTCTCAACAGAATGAGTTCACATAACAAAGGATTTATTATCACTAGCTGGAGAGTTGCTGCAGTCTGGGAACTCTGCACAGCCGTTTTCTCTGCCAGGCGCCCGAAAAATGTGGCCCAGCTCTGCTTTGGTCGGGAGGTTCAAACAACAGCCATCCCTGTATGGGTCGCTCTCGCGCTCGGCCTATAAAGCAGCCAGTGTTTGGGAGGGTGGGAAGGCTGAGAGAGTAATGTGGCAGTAAGAGCGCCGCCTCTCACAGGCCCGTGATTTAATGTTTTACCCTCCATCTCGAACGTCTTCACTCAGGTACAGCAACACTGTCCATCTGTGCTCAGAGGTTACTCCAGGTCAAAGTAACTGCGAATATTTAACGGGATTACCTGAATACTGCGTCATCATGATTTGGATTCTTTAAAATGAGACTTGGTTTCAAGGTTCAGTGTGTAGGAATATAATATAATAGAATACGATTGTTTTCTTCAGTGTATAGTCACCTGAAAATAAGTGTTTTTGTTACCTAAGAACGAAAGGGAGCGAGCCCTCATCCAAAGACATCAGCATGTTGCACTGCCATGTTTCTACAGAAGCCCACAACGGACAATCCAAACACTGGCTACTAAGGCTGCCCCCTAAAAGTCGACCAAACATAAGTCGACCAGAAAGGTCATTAGTCATTTCATTGGTCGCTTAGTCGCAGGATAAAAAGTGAAACTCTATCAGGAGCTGCACTTTGTCAAAATAAATCCAAACCATTTCACCTGGCTGCAGTTGAAATTTACATTAATAAGGGATAATTAAATCTCATCACCAGAATAACGGTGAGCATTGCATGTCTCATGTCTCATCTACATATGGCACGCTAGGACTCCTGGGTGTGTCTGTAGCTGACGTTCTGGGACGCCATGTCAATTTTCACTTGATCCATTGTTAATATTAAACAAGAGACCGTCTTGTAATGAGATCACTCCAGCTGCAATACAGCAATCTGCAACTGAAAGCAGAGAGTGGGGGGCTAATGGCTTTTCCCTGCTTCATACCCTCCTACGTCCTGTGTCACTGCTTGGACACATCCGTCTCCAAATGCTGCCTTCACAGTGGTCTTAACGACACACCTGCACCTGTTTAATGACTGCATCATGCACAGTTACACAGTTATCACACTGATAAATATCTGTTTATGTTTGTCCAAATCATGGACTGCATGAATAATGGACGTAGCTACTGTGACGTCACTCTTTGGTTTGTGGACTGCCGTTTAAAAGCCTTGAGCTCGGCATTTCGGCAGCAGCCATCTTGGTTTTTGGAGCCAGCTGTTACTATATTTGGCCGTTTTTGGCACATTGTCATTGGCTTGATTTTTCAGCCTCGCAGGTTGCCGCTCAGTCCAAACAGACAAACAGAGATGCCAAAGCACAAAACAGCTTCTCTAAAGGTTCAAACAACTGTAGGTGCCTGTCAGACACATTCTGCCACGATGACACACACACAGACTCACAAAGTGAAAACAATACCAGCCGTCCCAGTGCTGTTGCAGCTGGTAAATATTGATTAGTGCAGCTTTAAAACGAACTGACTCAGCTCTGCATGTGATCCAACACGCTGGCCGGCCAAATGTCTCAGGCTTTACAGTGAGCAGGCTCCACCTGACAAGCTCGGCCAGACTGGTTGTGTCTGCTGCTGATAAGCAAAGGACACACTAAACTTCCAGAGACGGAAACATCCACCAGATCCCACACAGGACAAAGACAATATTAACTTTCTACTGACTGACCTGTGATGAAGGCAGTGGTAACAAACAGCAGGGTATTCATTAGGGCTGTCAGTAAGGTTTTTGCTGAGTGAATTCCAGAGGTGGAGGAAGTACTCAGATCCCTTACTTGAGTAAAAGTACCAATACCACGCTGTAAAAATACTTTGATATGAGTTGAAGTCCTGCACTCAAAACCTTATTGAAGTAAAAGTGCAAAATGTAGCGAGAGTATAAAAAGTAAAAGAATTTTCACCAAGACATCGGGACATTTAGGTGACATCTTTTCTGTCGTCATCACAAGGTAATACTAATGAGAGATCATTTAGCAGACGTTTTCCTGGGGACAAAATCAAGTATTTTTAACGAGACATTGGGATGTTTAGTTTCTGTTGTTTTGTTGACAAAATCAGGTATTTTCAATGAGACGTTTCTTGGGGCCAAATTGAATCATTTTAAGGAGATGTTGGGACATTTCGCAGCTTTTATTTTGTCAAAAAATTAGGTACTTTAATTGAGACTTTGAGACATTTAGCAGACGTTTTCCTGGGGACAAAATCAGGTATTTTAACGAGACACAGGGATGTTTAGCTTCTGTTATTGTGTTGACAAAATATGGTATTTCAATGAGACGTTTCTTGGGGCCAAGCAGATCATTTTAATGAGTTGTTGGGACATTTCGCAGCTTTTATTTTGTCAAAACATTAGGTACTTTAAATGAGACTTTGAGACATTTACAAGATGTTTTTCTGGTGACAAAATCAGGTACTTTAAACGAGACATTGGGACATTTAACAGCCGTGTATCTGACAACATTTGGTATTTTTAACGAGACGTTGAGATATTTGGCGGACGTTCTGTTAATAAAACCAGGTATGTTTAATGATTTGTTGGGACACTTAGCAGACATTTTCCTGGCGACAACATTTTTTAACAAGATGTCGGGACAGTTAGCAGATGTTCTATTAACAAAACCAGAATTTTTTAACAAGGCGTCGCAACATTTAACAGCTGTCTCTCACAACAAAAGCAGGTATTTGAACCAAAAAACAAACAAACAAAAATCGTAATTCGAATGGGAACTAGTAACTAAAGTTGTGACATAAATTATATTATACTAAATTATATTATCAGAACCTCAAATTTGTACTTAAGTAAAGTTCATCACATTCCACTGCTGGTGCATTCTTGGATTATCATAGTAAAAACATACAACACATATGTGGGTACTCCAACCATGGAGAACTGCCAGTCAAAACTACAAACCATGAAGCTCATGAAAACACTTTGGGATATACGTCACTGAGCCACTGATAGTCGTGCTCATGCTTATCACACTGTGTCAAACCACTGGAAAAGTCACAAACTGTCACTCAAACTTAGGGAAAAAACCCCAAATACAATAATATAAGGAAATTCTATTGTCCAAGCCCTTCTTGTACGTCATGCGCCACCACTCTAATGACATCAAAACTTAAAGATAACTTTCAAATCTGTAACAATGTTAAGATATTATCGGTCATAAATGTATCACAGAAACTCCTTTTGTTGCGTTTAACCAGATTATTTGGAGATTTTGTGACATGTGGTTCTTTCTAACATCATACGTGGCTTCTAAACTGCAAGTGCATGAGATTAATATGACTACAGCAACATATCAGAGGTATAATTTGCAATTCAGGACATAAAAGCTCTTCACTGCTTTGAAATATGACTGCACTCTAACCACAAAAAAGGAAAGAGAAGAAGATGTTACAGCAGCTTTGTGATCAAACCTGCCAACTGACAGACACCTGCACACACACACTCACTCATGCACACACACATTCACAAACAGCATCTTTAACTCTGTGTGAAAACAGCCGTCGGCCTTTTATCTTAAAACGGTGAAGCTTCTACTTTACCTGCCGGAGTGGTGGGCGTGTGTGTTGGGTGGGGCGGTCCAGTAGCACCACAGGACTAAACAAACACACTGCTGCTGCTCATAAAGTCAGAACGGGAGCGTGAACTGCTGCTGCTGCTGTCACCAAACTCCAAAACACAAAGACAGAGACAAAAGTCTGACTGTGATCCCAAAGAGGAAGCTCCTTTCTTTGTTGTGTCCTCTCTCTGCTGCCGTCAGGGTCTCTCACTCACTGCCTCTCCTCGACACACACACACACACACACACACATACACACACACTGTCTCTCGCTGTCATAACACACACTGGGCTAAAGCCATGTGGCTGCTGACACACACACTGTCTGGCTGCTGCTGGTCCCCTCCCTCTCACTCTCTCTTGACTCACATGCTCACACTCTCTCTCTCTCTCTCACACACACACACACACACACACACACACACACCCTGTCTCTCTACGGGTTTTCCTGTCCGGTCAGCCTCGCCCCCAACAGGCGGACACAAGGCGCTCATTCTTTTGGATAAAGAAATACAGTGTTGTTCATGAAAACCTGCAGAAATGTTCACCGGACACGAAGGTAAACAAGGTGGTGAAAGAGAGTGGAGCACAGTGAGGGGGCAGCCGGCCATTTATTCTCTCACACTGGATCTACTGTTACTCTGAGACACATGTTCACCTCTCAGCGCAGAGTGTGCTCTGCGCAGCTCTAATCTAATGAACGTGCTTTAGGTTATTCTCCTGAACGACTTAAAGACATGTTTGAATTTAGTGTTAAACTCTTCAACTGTCTGCACAAGACAAAGACAGCTACGGACAAAATTATACCACAACGCATATAGTAATGCAAGCTAACAGCACAACAGAACAACTTTTCATGCCACTATATCTGCTGGAGAAACATGGATGGATCATAGAAACCACTAAGATTTGGTGCCTGAATGGCTGCTGTAAAACAGCAATTGGTTGCTTCAAACACCCACGTTTGGTACCTAAAAAGCCGCCGGAAAAACAGTGACAGGTCACAACAAAACACCCAATTTGGGTGCCCAGAAACGCACTTGAAAACGAGGACAGGTGCCTACAAAATATCCACATTTGATGCCTAAAAAGCCGTTGGAAAAACAGCGAGAGACTGCTACGAAACACCTGGATTGGGTGCCTTAAAAGCAGCTGGAAACACAGGGATGATTATCTAGATACCTACACTCATGTCATGACTGAGATTTGCAAATGTATGTGGAGCTCTGTCTGCTGCGAGTGTTTTCTCTGCCCTGAGTCAAAGCCGCTGGGAAATAAGGACCAATCACTACAAAACACCTACCTTTGGTGCCTTAAACGCTGCATGAAAACAGTGACAGGTCACTACAAAATACCCACATTTAGTTCCCTTAAAAGCCACTTGAAAAACAGTGATCGGTCACCACTAAGACCCCGGATCTGGTGCCTAAAAAACTGCTTGAATACTAAGACTGCTCACTACGAAACACCCACTTTTGGAGTCTAAAAAGCCATGCAAAAACAGTGACAGGTTGCTACAAAACACCCACATTTGGTGCCTATAAATTTGCTGGAAAAAGCGATGGGTCGCTACAAAACACCCACATATGATGCCTAAAAAGACGTTAAAAAACAGCAACAGGTCACTACAGAAAATGCATAGTTGGTGCCTAAAAAGCTGCTGGAAAAACAGCGTCAGGTTGCTACAAAACGCCTACTTTTGGTCTCTAAAATGCCACTTGAAAAACAGAAACAGGACACTACAAAACCCCAACATTTAGTTTTCTTAAAAGTCGCTTGAAAAACAGTGACAGGTTGCTATGAAACATCCACATCTGTTGCCTAAAAAGCTGCTGGAAAAACAGCAACAGGTTGCTATGAAACATCCACATCTGTTGCCTAAAAAGTTGCTGGAAAAACAGCGGCAGGTTGCTACAAAACGCCTACTTTTGGTCTCTAAAATGTCACTTGAAAAACAGAAACAGGTCACTACAAAACCCCAACATTTAGTTTTCTTAAAAGCCGCTTGAAAAACAGTGACAGGTTGCTATGAAACATCCACATCTGGTGCCTAAAAAGCTGCTGGAAAAACAGCGACAGGTTGCTACAAAATGCCTACTTTTGGTCTCTGAAATGCCACTGGAAAAACAGAAACAGGTCACTACAAAACCCCAACATTTAGTTTTCTTAAAAGCCGCTTGAAAAACAGTGACAGGTTGCTATGAAACATCCACGTCTGGTGCCTAAAAAGCAGCTGGAAGCACAGCAATGTCTCTCTTGATAATCAGTTTTCTTTGGCAGGCGTCTCGCCTAAGTGACAGCCCATCCACCATCCCCTGCACCTCACTATGACAAAGTCAGCTCATATACTAGGTCACTTTAGAAAGGATTTTATGAAACCTGCAAAATAATGCAACATATTCGTGGTTTGCAGAAACGTACAATGCCAACAATGTCCTCCGGTCACAGGGCTCTTCTGATACAATTCCACCACATCCGTAACAACATACAACCTTCAATGAGATCAATAAAAGGTTTGAATCAATAGAGCATGTGCCGAACACGCACAGACAGATGGCTACTAGTAACACGGACATACATTTCACAGGAGAACAAGAACAGATGTATTTAAGGAAAAAACAACCTAAAGTGACCTGTAAGGTGCTGGTACACCACATAGAGTTTCTGAACTCTACTTCAAGGGAAGAACAGCATTCTTCCAAAAGATATTTCCTTCATTTGGGGTTTGGATGATGGTGGTGGAGATTACTGCTGAACACATCACTCTAAAATTGCCCAGATTTGTTGACTGTGAAGGATATTACATGTGATTTTTACCACTTCCATACTCATCAAATTAAATTAATGGACTCCTTGTGTCCTGTATGAAAGCATCTGCCTCTGTCTTTGTCCACTTTATGCTTATTCTTTTAATTCGCCACATGTCTGTTGGTCGTCATTAGACTGAGCAGTGCTGACGAGAGAGTAGGAACTGCAGGTTGAGTCCTGACTTGGCAAACTGACAGCATGCCACAGAAAATCAGTTCTGGTTTGTTCCTGCATGTTGTTGCCAGAGAACATGTACAGGTTTTGATGCATGGAGGTCAGCAGAGACAGAGATATGTTGCAGCTCCCAGATGGTGGACGTTGTACTAACTGGCCGCTCTGCCCTGACAGTGACCACTGTGCCGGCTCTCTGCTGGAGAAAGTCTTCATAAATAGAAAACAAATGTCCAGACGGAGTCACAAACAAGACTGAGGTCACACAAATATGGACGTGTCCACCCACAACGTACCAGAACATACTTGTTGTGGTGCGGAGTTATGCATGCACAGAAATTAAATAATTCTGTAAGGCTGTAACATTTTTTACACTGCTTGAAATAGAGTCACAGTAAAGCTGTGTTTCTGTTTTTCTCTGCGACAGTACAGCTGTGGAGAGCTGAACCAGTGCAGACTGACACCAGCGCTGAATGGCTGGTGGTTCCTCTCTGACCAAACTGGTCATCAACCTAGCGTCTCCACTTTGATATCACTGAGCCCACATTCCAGCTGAAACCACAGTAAGCATCTGTGTGAATCTATTGTTCAGCACATGCCTCCATTTCCTGGTCTGGAAAAGCTTCATATTGAATTATATGACAAACTGCACATGCCTGACATTCCTGTACGGCTGGGTGGGATTTATCAAGATTTATATGAAGTACACTCATCATATGTCGGCCTAAATAACACAGCTGCACTGTGACAGAGAAAAACAATCCAACCAAACTGGCTGAGGCGTCTTCAACCTGTTTATCCAAATGAAACTCTGATGCTGGTTGTGGCAGCTGGTGGGAACCCTTCTCTGCAGACACTGAGAGTTGCACACAACATAACTGCTGTAATATATCAGTGTGGGATGATAGGAGTGTTAATCACCACTGAGCGGCTTTCAAAACTGCTCTTCTTGCTCATTCCCAATTCACCTCCCACCATGACCACCTACCCACATTTTTAACTGCTCAGCAATGTTACAACAACGCATGATGGTCTGTTCTCAAGCAGATCGCTTTGTAAGTACTCCTTCTTAACTAGAACCATTGTGATGGCTGTAAGCAGCTCACTCACACTTCTCTACTGGAAATAAGCATAATTCTGCTTCGTACTGTTTGTGCTGCAAATGTAGCGCACGGTTGTTGCCTGCTAGAAATACAGCTGATGATTTGGAGCCAAAACATTAAGGACCCCTCTGACTTCTATAAAACAAATGTGGCCACTGGAAATAGGCATGAATCACAGGGTGCTTTCACACCTGCCCTGTTTGGTTCAGTTCACTCAAACTCAACTTTGCTTGCCCCCTCAGTGCAGTTCATGTGGGCAGGTGTGAACACAGCAATCACACTCAGGTGTGCACCAAAACAACCAGACCTTCTTGAAGAGGTGGTCTCAGTCCAGAATCATATAAAAACTGACATGTATAATATCAGGAAAACTCAAAATCTGCTCAAAATTCATCCAAACCATTTATTCTACACAAAGGTCCTGCAGCTACTGGGTTCACTTATCTGAAGGTAATAAAGGTTGTCTTCCACTGCTTTGACTCACTGCAGACTGGTGTGGCTGGTGAACAGTGAACACATCCCATCCCAGGATCTGGACTTCTGGAGGCTCGAAATGAAAACTCGACACAATTCTCTGCCTGAGCTGAATATGTGAAAGACTGCCTTGAGGAGTTTTAAATGTAGAGTCAGCAGTTCTGGGGAAAGATAGTTAATGTTGCACTGTGGCGCTCAGCATGTGCCACATTTACCATCCCTCTCACTTCCTGCTTTTCTCTTCTTAAGTGTCTTCATTCACTGTCAAGGCAGCCCCCTCGCTCTGACATAGCTCTATTTAATGCATGTATAGGTCCTGTTTGCTCGTGTGTGTATCTCAGGCCTGTGTGTATATGACATATAATATGTGTGTATGATTAATAAAGTATTTATTTCTTTCTTCTTCATCCGCAGCCTCTCTCCTGTCCTGTTGCTGGTTTAATAGCGATGTGTGTCTCTGTCCAGGTCACTTTAGCCACGTTTCCACCCAACCCTTTCAGTCCAGCACCTTTGGAACCAACAGTAACCCTTCAGACATGGTACCTAGACCTTAATGTGAAATTTAAGGTGTGCTGATGGATTCACGTCATCATCTCGTGCATTGAGTAACATTACAAGTTAACTGACACCTTAAAAGTTGCTGGCAGTCGGCCCAGTGAATGAAGTTATTTTTTCTCAAAGAAAACATCCTGTCATTTTATAGTTTACTAATAAAACTCTCCACAGTATGAACAGTGGTTACATGAGCCTCAAAACCAGACACAGCTCAGCCCTGAGCAGAGTGACCGTCCTCTACTGACCAATCAGACTGCAGTGTTCACAGCTCCACCTTTTAGTACCAGATCTGTGTGCTAGGTACCCCAACAGAGGGGGGACCAAACATGGGGACGGTACAGAACGGTTCTGTTGGTACCATCCACAAAAAAAGTGTACCAAACTTCTCAGTGGAAACAGGGCTTTAGTTTCCTTTTCACAGAGCCAGAACTGTGTATGAACACCTAATTTTTCAGCACACACACAGCTAGAGGACCACCAATAGATACTCGCTGAATGTGACAGAAAGTGTATAAGATTAGAGTCGCTGACTGCACCTTTAAAGTGCAGTGAACATACAAAGAGAAGTGACAAGGGCTTATAAGATCGTCTTTAACGTGTCTGTTCAGCATCTGTCTGGATGCAGCAATGACACGGCACTGAGCCTTATATCCGTGTTGCTGCAGCAGTAAAAAGGCCCCAGACATGCAGTTAGAGTCACACGGCACGGACGAGCCTCCAGGTGAAAACAAATCACTGGGGGTCAAAGGCAAATCTGTCTTTTATGTGAACACACACACACACACACACACACCGTCACACTTAGCATAAACAGACGTCAGAGACAGTAAAAGCTCTCTCTGCTTTCATCTTTAATGAAAAGCATATTTGGTTCTGCTCCCCTCCTCCCCTGCACCACACCAGCACCCACGCACCCATTCAAATCCTAACGCCTTTATAGAAACATACAGCGCAGCGCTGCAGGGCTGAGCTGAGGGAAGCGCTCATTATGAACATCAAAGGCCTCGATGGGCGCTGACTTGATCCTTTGAGATGATTGGAGTATCTCACTCAGGGAACAAAAAGCTTGGACGTATCTGCGCGGGATGAAAATTCAATTACCAAGCGATTCAGGGCCGGCGGAGGGGGAGGAATGTAAAGATTTTAAGGAAATGGGTCATCTTTTTTTTTTTTTTTTTTTTGGCAGGATGTGTTTGCAGTTGATGGGTGGTGGATCAGACTCCCACATGTTGCCCCTGACGCCCGGGGCCGTACTGTAGGAAGCTGCAGCTCTGTTGTGGGCCTTCAATGTGCCACCAGAGAGATGCTGTATTGAACAACACTATCGCTGAGTGACTGAGTATTCCTACAATAACTTCCATGTCAATCTTCATGTCATGCTCCATCTTTCAACGCTGAAATGTTGTTCCCGTTTTTGACAATAGCCAGCAGTGGTTTATGTAGACAAAAGTCTGGGAGTGCTGCTGTTCTGAGGGATTACTGAGAGTTTAGCTTCAGGCATCGTTTCTTTACGGTGGTGTCTGAGAGAGGGAGGGAAGGGAAGCAGCAGAACACTAGTGCCATCTAGTGCTGCTCCTGCAACACTGACGGCAGCTGCACACATATTAACCATGATCGGAGTCAGTTAGAGACATATTATACCTCTGCTTCTTCTTCTTCTACTGGGTTTTTAATCTGACAAAACATAGGGGAGACTGGGGCTGGTTGTCACATGTTTTACTCTAGTGTGAATTGCTCATCATCAAAACATCTTTCAGTGGTCATTCCTACTTTAAATGAAAGCTTATTTTCATTCGCCCATCCAGGGCCGTGTTTAGTCATGTAGACATGGTGAAGACGAGCTGCTGAAGTTCAAATGGAGCATCAGAATGATGAAGAAAGGTGATTTAAGTGACTTTGAACGTGGCATGGTTGTTGGTATTTGCTGGGGTTTTCAGCACAACCATCTCTAGGGTTTACAGAGGATGGTCCCAAAAAGAGAAAATATCCAGTGAGCCAAAATGCCTTGTTGATGCCAGAGGTCAGAGGAGAATGGCCAGACTGGTTCAAGATGATAGAAAGGCAACAGGAAGTCAAATAGTGAGTATTGTTGCTGACCGTGTCCATCCCTGTATGACCACATTGTACCCACCTTATGCGTAGTAGTTCTCCACCTGATTGAGAGCCTTCGTGAGCAGCCACAATACCGAGTTGGGAGAACCACGCCCACGCACAAAATTGCATCTGTACTCCAGTTTGGAAACAAATCAAAGGTAATGTCCTTTGAACTGGTCACCTTTAATAAAGTGGACTGAGGCTAGGTGTTGAGGACGGGGTGGTGGACAGAATGTAGGAGGACAGTGTGAAGAGAGGAGTAAACAAAAAGCTGCTGAGGACAGTTTGATGGTCAGCTGGTCTGCTGCTGTTTGAACGCTCACACAGGAAATTCCACACATGGATATAGAATTCACCCAGTATCCTGTCTGTCTGTGCTTTTAATACAGATGAGTCAGAAAGTAGCAGCTCCATTTTGTCTTAAAATGATTCTCTAAATGTGTTGGACATTTCTTACCATGCTGCTTTTTTCCCATGTTTTTTGAGAGGAATCGCAGCAGTGTGCTCAGGGTTCAAAGGTTTAAATACTTGCGAAAGGCGTCTGAATGCAGCACAAGAAACGTGATGTCGCTCCAGGTTTCAAAGGGTTAAACATCTGCAGCAGTAAAATGCAACACACACATTAATGCAGCAGTGATATTAGATTTACTTCAGAAGGAATTTCAGGGCTTTTAGTGGCAGCAATACTTTGACTTATATCTAAATACATCTTCCACCACCAGGAATGTGCATCAGCCTGCATCACCACGTCTACTGATCTACTGTTGTTGACTTTCTTTCACTCTCACTTTCAGAGTTCCCGCCCCTCCTCCTCTTCCTCACTCTCTCTGACACACTGCTCGGGAAAAGTGTCACCTCTCAGTGCTCAGTGAGAACAGCTGGCACTAACAGGTGAGAGTGTAAATGACATGAAATAACACGCTCAGTTGATGACCCCTCTGTTCTGTCTCATTTACCGTGGGATCTGAACCAAGCTGCAACTCAGAGGATGAAATATGAAGCCATCGTCGAAGTGCCAAAAACTGCAGTTCCTCTAATGGCCACTTGAGGCTGGCTCCCAATCAGAGTCAATGCCCACACACCGTCATCTAAACGTGTCCAACTTTACAGCAGGAATAAACATGTTTACAGCCTGTTTTGGTCACTATAGCTAATTTTAACATTCATGACAGCTGTATGGGGATGCATTTTTTTTCATAACTCAACCACTTACATTTTATTAAGGCGTCCCTACAGTCTGTGAGTCACATCCACCCCTTGCTCCTCCAAAGCACCAGCCTCTCGTCCAAATGTGGTCACTTCTGGCTCCAAAATAACAAGATGGTGATGGCCAAAATGCAGAAATCGAGGCTTTAAGACAAGAGTCCTCAAACCAATGGGTGATGCCAGGACAGCTAGGTCCATTATCGACACAGTCTGTGATCTAAACTCGCAGTACGCCACAGTAACTTACTGCCAGCTGTGACAGTAATGACGTGATCACTGCTATATTAAAACTAGAATTAGCAACTTTTATACAAAATCTTTTTGTCATATTTGCTGAAACTGTCACAGCATGCACACAGTGGTACATCAGACACATAATCTGTGAAAAAAAATCATGTTGATCGTGCTCCTAATAGTATAAGCTAGAATCTACCGTGTCTGACCGAATACAGCCAAACAGAGCCGAGGAGTCACTAAGTCATGTCCGAGCTGCTTTCTTCTATGTTTGTAAAAAATGTAATAAAAATATTCTTAGAAAAAAATTCGAATCAATTCTTTTACTGCGTTGACTTTTTCTCACCTCAGATGTTTTCAGAAGCTTTTAGTGCACTGTTTAGCTGTAAGATGAGAACTTTTGCTCAGGCCAGTGGGCACTGCTTGGCTCAAAAATGCACCATCATTACTGCTTTAACATCTCTAAAGCACTTTAGCTTTTATTGTGAAAGGCACGACGTTGGATTAAAACAACACCTAAAGAGGCAAAGATTCAAAGATGTGCAAACTGATGATAAAGACACAGAAATATAGATGAATTAAATAATATCTTCCTGAGACCCTGTGTCCTCATATGAGGACGTCACATTTTGGGTTTACTGGACCTTATACTTCATTCTGCTCAACTAAAGCCTGATTTATGGTCGTGCGTTGAATCGACGACGTCGCTACGTTGTAGGGTACGGGGCTACGCAGAGGGCTCGCCGTAGCCCCCGGCGTAGCCTGACGTGCACCTCCCCAAAAATGTAACTACGCGTCGAGGCGACGCAGACCCAGCGCAGACCGGCACGGCTGTGATTGGTTTGCTTGGTAGCAAAGCATTTCCGGTTCCGTATTTCCACCGCCATCCCCGCCGTCTTTAAACATGTTCTATTGCCATGTAGATGTTGTTAAGGCTCATTATATATATGCCATTGTGCACAACGCTCAATACGGATACGGCCGGAGCCGTCTGTCCGTGCTCCGCGTTCATTTCTCTGTGACCGAAAAAGCCGGAAGCTAAACCAAGAATCAACTAGAGACGGTGATAACCACTCAGGAAAGGAACGAAGCCTCCTACTGCTCTGGCGGTGAATTGCACCGCGACGAAACGGAGTGACGGAGAAGTTCGAAGGGTTCACGACGGCGTCACGGCAACCACGTAGCGACGTCGTCGACTCAACGCACGACCATAAATCAGGCTTTAGACCTGTTGTCCTCATTCATGGACACTTTTTGTGCCATCTAGTGGCTGTAAGAGCACAATACACTAATCCATGTAAAAACAAGATGGCAGCCATCTCTGCCAAGTCAGTCTGCAGCCGATCCCGACACTAAAGTGGACAAGGTCCAAAACCTGATCACATTTTATGACTGAGATTTGTTTATTTATGATTAATAATGTTTGTAGTTTGATATGGCAACAAATTTGACAAATTGTAGCGACAGTAACAAGCTGAGACACTTAAATGAGGAAGCACTCGTTTGAAGACACTGTGGATTTATTATCGTTGACAAATAATGTTTAGTTTTTTATATTTACCAGGTCCTACTGATCCCAAACAGCTAGGAGAAATTGAAAATGCATATCAATCAACAGTTCAGGTCTCAGGAGGATATTAAGGTAATATCAGATGACAGTAGTCTCATGCATTAGCAACAACAGTACATCTTTAAAGTTGAAGCTGTTGCTGAAGAGTCTCTGCTCCGCTCTCTGTTCTCTAATTAACACCTCAGTGTCAACACACACACACACACACACACACACACACACACACACACACACACACACACACACACACACACACGCACACACACACTGAGCAGCAGTGTTTCCCTTTGAACTGCTGCTAAAGAGCCAACACAGCTTTGTTCGCCGACTATCTGAGTGTGTTTCTTAAAAGCAATCACACACAATGCACGTGCATATATTTAAATGTCCACAGGTGGATTAAGAGTCATTCAACAATTATTAAACTAGACACAGAGATGGTTAGATTGTTTTTTATCTTTGATGGCAGGCTGAGGTATTTGTCCTCTATGTTAACAGGGATTTGTGTGGTTATTTTTATTTTATTGAATCCATATTTAACCAGGTAAGTTCTGCTGAGATCAACAATCTCTTTTACAAGGCAGACCTGGCCCAGACAGCAGCACACCAGAAGTTACAGCCACAGTAAAACCCATAAAAGATCTACAGTAACATGTAGAAATATCAGAACACCTGCGCACAGTGACAAGACCCAACCGACTCATTCATCCTTGTACTAATGACTTTTTCGAGATAAAGTAAAACTCATCACTTCCTGTGGGCCAGAGGATTTTAGCAGGAAGGAGCCGCCAGACACTGTTTAGATCAACCGGAAAAGATTTCATACAGCTGATATTTGCTTGTTGAGTCACTGCTGTGTTATCTCAAGATGAGTTTACTCTGTGGAAATGTCACATATTAGTGGGAGAAAAAAACTTTGAGGCACTTTTATATTTCTTATGGCAGAATAATAAGTTTAGACATGAACAGATTAGAGCTTCCTTGAAGTTGATTTATTCTGAACAGGATCTCTAAATAAACCACACCACCATATATCAGCTGTAAAGATGGCGTGGACACAAGTGTTTGACAGCTTGGTCTCATTATGACAGACTAAACATGATGAGTTTGACTGTGACACACACAAAAGTGCATTTTCCTACCTTGAATCTCACTTTCTTCAGCATCATCCTTGAATCCAGGTATCAAATCTGAGACGTCACCAAACTTTACCAACTCCACTCTCCATTCACTTCAGCTGGTCAATCCTCTGACTCCAGATCCGGTCAAAACATCCAAACCCAGTGACCGTGTGCTCTGCGGTGTGAAGCGTCCGTCTGCCGACTGTGTGTTTAACATGCCAGAGACAACAGTGTCTGCTCCAGCGTGGCCCTGCTCTCCCCTCTCCCTCTCCCTCCTCTGAGACCCTTCACAAAGATAATCAGCCTGCTCATTCATTCGGAAAACAGACACACCCTCTTTTTATGACTGGAGGGCTGCTATTAACACCCCCCTCCTCCAACAACATCCCACAGACCAAATATGGGTGCTGGTAAGCTCTCTTGAACTCGCCCCCTGTGACCCTTTACAGCCCCCCCCCCCTTCACACTGTTCATCTCCCAGCAGTTACCCATCTGTTGGGCCGCAATGTCCCAGCTCAACATCTGACTCGTCTCATCTCCATGGCTGTTGCTGTCTCACAGAATTCATCTGTATGAAGAGACTTAACCTCACTCTGTGCTGCGACATTAAATACAACAAGCCATGTATGTGTCAGGGGTGATCACTGCAGTGTAGAGTGGCTGCAAAAGTTTGGGCACCTCTGATCAAAATTTAATTTACAGTGAGTAGTCAAGTACAAGATGAACTGATCTCCAAAAGGCGTCAAGTTAAAGGTGACACATTTCTTCAGTATTTTAAGCAAGATTAATCTTTTACAGTTTCAAAATAATATAAAAGGAAAAGGGCCTGAAGATGATGGAGCAAAAGGCACCATGTTTCCATCTGAGATGTAGAGGAGCAGAAGTATAGAGTAGCTTCAAATGGAAATACTCAAGTACAAGCACCTCTAAATGCTTAACTTTTATTGATCGCAGTCGCAAAGTATTTTGTTTCTACTCAATGCTAATTACAAACAAAAAATAATATTTTTAAAATTACAATTTGTTATTAATCTGGGGGGAAAAATACTGTTTTTAAGGGTAAATATTAGGGTTGCCCCCTAATGGTCGACCAGAAAGGTCATTAGTCAGCAAGATTTCATTGGTCGCTTAGTCACAGAAGAAAAAAAAAAAGTGAAACTATCAGGAGCTGCATCTTGTCAAAATAAATCAAACCTATATGACTGTACCATGTGTGACTTTAATTTGAAAGGACAGACACAGGAAGTGTCCACACTCAGCAGTCAGACAGGAGGTTTTTATTATGATTATAATAACAGTTGTAAACAGCTGCCCTATTTGCTGTGGTAGGTGCTCTACTCACATGACCCATGATGAGAAAACTATGCTCCAAGATACAGTCACCACAGCAGATTAAACAAAACCTTCTGTCAGAAAAAAAGTTATAGAGTTACAACTCACCTGCAAAGTGTTGTCATGATCCACAAATCAATAATATTCAAACAAAAACTCTGCTCACACACTCCCAAAAGCTCCAGACGATCTAAATCCAGTGAAATATTTCGCCCAAACACATTATTACATCCACAGATATCTACAATCTGCTGCTGCATGATTTAAAATGCTCATATTTCTCTTCTCATTGTACACAACTAGTTGATTTTTCTGATTTAAAAATGGTGGCTGAACTCTGACCTTTTGATTGACACCTCACTTCAGCCAATTGGAGCTTCCATGCCTTCCCTATGGCCTACAATAGCCAATGAGAGCCTGCCTTGTTTACAGAGCCAATCAATAGGCAGCAACTGCCCCGATGGCTTATGGGTGTTGTAGTCAATGACACTCCTGACCTCAAGTGCACTTTTGAATAGATTACAGGCCCCATAGTCTGTCATACATGTACAGAAATGATAAACAAAGGGCTCCTCTGTTATCATAAAGGGAAAAATATACGTTCTTTTTCATTGTACTACTTTACTCTCTCTTTTTCTGAAAGTGCCTGGACAAAACCTTAGAAAAACATGGAAAACATTAATTTTCTGTGGTACTGTTTGAATTTGGACTATGTGAGGCTTCATGCTGTGGTCCCATGGTGTTGTCCAGCTAATGCCTCCAAGGTCTGGTCATCTGTCGTATCTTTTTTTAACAAAATATTCAGGCGAGGATAAAACAATAAAAATAAAAGACAATCTTTAATTTCAGTGTGTTGAATCGTATCATAACTCAGTGACCGGAGCACCTACAGTGATTTCAGTTCATTACAGCTTTCAGTTTGCTTTGAGTTTACCCTGGGTGGAGGTTTTAGGTGAATTTCGGTTAATTTTACAGTGTAAATGGCACAGATGCAGCCAACAGATGGCACTAAAGGGCAGAGACAAAAGTTTCACACAACACTAAATGAGGCAACAGGAGAGGAGGTGCAAATATTGTACCTTTAAACAGAGACAGCATTGTAGACAGTGGTGGTCTGTGCAGCATGGGGTGGAGAATTATTTCAACATATTACCGTTTCATTCCATTCTGCCATTATTTAAATTTCTTTGTTGTTTCCTGCGGTAATATCTCGATGGAACTACGCTACGTTGCCTCCATGATCTCCAGTGGCTCTACTCCATTTCACACTCACAAGCTGTCAGGGTATCTTGAGCATAATGAGGCCTCAATCTTAAAGAGTGTAGGATTTAGTGCCATCTAGTGGTGAGATTACAGATTGCAACCAACTGAATCTTCTCCTGTGTGTTTAGAAGAACGACGGCGGCCAACATAAAACTTAAATGTAGATAGCGGCTCATTCTAGGATGAAAATGGTTGGAAAATGGAAAATTACTGCTTGTAAAATGGTTTCAGGTGGTTAACCACTAATGGAAACATAGGAATGAATGAATGAATGACACACTGGACTTTAATTTATGAAATGCTGGATATTCTAAGCCACTATTTGCTATTGCAGTGTCAGGTTGAGCCGCTAACAAGTCTTTGACATGTGACTGGTAACATGGGGTCACAAGGACTGAGGTTCACAACATAAAAAGGTTGGGATTCACTGTGAGTTACTAAAGGCGCCTGTGCTTTGGTGGTACAATAGAGCTCAGACATGAGTCATGCATGTAGAAATACAACCTGCTGCTCACTGCTCCATGTTTAGTCTGGCTGCTGTGACCCGCACAGTTAATGCTAATGAATGAGGCCTCACATGACCCGACAGGATGAGTCAGTCTGAGAGTTTCAGTAAAGATAAGTGTGGTTAGTCATCACGCAAGATACAGCGATTTGAAATACCTCAGATTTACACTGAGTTCATGCAGGATGGACATGTTATATATGGTTAAAAAGAAAAAGGTGGATGCTCAAGATTAGTGCCTCTGATCAAATGTCTCCCCCTCTGTTCCTGAAATATGACAGTGAGTAATGGCCAGTAATTTTTTTGAGAATATTATGATGTCACAGTGAAGTTGACCTTTGACCTTTTGGATGTAAAAAGTCATCAATTTCTAATTCCATCCTGTTAGACATTTGCGTATGTTTTGTCATAATAAGTATATGAATTTGAGTCTTTGGTCCAAGTTTTAAGTCCAAGCCGATGTTTGTGCCAAATTTGAGGAAATTCCCCTTTTAAGAGTTCTGGAGATATCGCACTCAGAGACGGACGACATTGGAGTGACTTTGATTTTAACCTTTAACTCCCAAAATTCAATTGAGTCACTGTTGAGTCCAATTGGAGGTTTGTGCCAAATTTGAGTAAATTCCCTCAAGGTGTTCTGGAAATAGTGTGTTCATGAGAACAAGACGGATAAAAACAACAAAATGACCTTTACCTTCTGACCCCCAAATTCAAATCAGGTCAATGTTGAGTCAAATTGGACATTTGTGCCATATTTGAAATAGAGTATAGTGTGTTTTAAATATCTCATTCCTGAGGGAGAGACAAACACACGGTCACAGTGGCCTTTGACCTATGACCACCTAAATCCAGTCAGTTCATCTTTGAGTCCAAGTGGACGTTTGTGCCACATTTGAGAAAAAAAAAAAATGCCTCAAGGCGTTCTGGAAATACTGTGTTCACGAGAACGAGACGGATGGCGACAAAATTACCTTGACCTTTACCCTATGACCCCCAAATTCAAATCAAGTAATCGTTGAGTCAAATTGGACATTTGTGCCAAATGTGAGAGATTCTCTGATGGTGTGTTTTAAATATCACGTTCCTGAGGGAGAGACAAACACACAGTCAGAGTGGCCTTTGACCTATGACCACCAAAATAAAATCAGTTCATCTTTGAGTCCAAGTGGACGTTTGTGCCACATTTGAAAAAAAATTCCCTCAAGGCGTTCTTGAAATATATCGTTCTCATGAATGAGACAGACAAGGTCACAGTGACCTTTGACCCCCAAATTCAAATCAGGTCAAGTGGATGTTTGTGCCAAATTTGTGCATGTATTTGCATGTCGCACTGTCATGGGTTTCCCCTGCCTCTGTTTTATGTAATATTCTACTTTTAATGAATTTAACTGTAATCAATCCAATAATAATGGCATTGAAATATAAAACTAAATCTTCCTGACAAGCAACAGGACACGTCACTCTTCAAATTTCTTCACTGGCAATGAAGCCGAGCTAGTCACCGACACAAAGACCCAAGTCAGACTGACATTTTCAATAGTACATTTTATTCCATTAAAGATTCTTTTTTTCTAATTGTACACTGGAATGTTAAGATTCCCCTTCAGTAATTTAGTTAAAAATGCTCAATCTAGTCATTTTCAACCCCACATCCACACAACCATTGCTAAGTTGAAATTTGGGGAGTACAAATGAAAAAAAACAAAACAAACAATAACATGAAAGACAAATGTTATATCTTGAATAATGTAGATGCACTATGAGAATGTAAGTAAAGGATGACTCGGTGGATGAACAGGGGACAGCAGAGTTTACTGCCAGGGCTCTGGTGGGCTCCCTGCTTACCTTGGATGTGAGGGGGAGTGGGTCGTATATCAGGCTGGCGGTCTCTGATCCCTGCTCTGTGTATGTGTGTGTGGATTTACACTATCATGCCAACACACATCCACCATCTCAGATCTCTAACGCCTTGTGGGACGTTGGATTAAGGGCTTGGATGTTGTTTCTGGGCCTTGTTCAAAGTACTTCTGATATCTGAGGGCTGATTGTTGGACGCCAATGGACCAGAGTGAAACATGGCGTCTCTTTCGGACAAAGTGAGGAGTGGCTGCAATGGTGTTACAAAGTATGATAAGAAGAAAATTCAACAGATGCGACAGTCAAACGTATTTACTGGTGGGTGAGTTGCCCTGCAGCTGAGAGCTCCTTACAAAGTCCTGCTCGTCACGGTCGAATTTCAATTATCCAGATTAGTGGTAAACACTGACAAATTATACAGCAAACAGTAAAAAATACCAGTTAAAAATAAAAAGGACAGTTTTGCTGATGATGACTGCAGACAGTACAGACAGTATACTGAGCACAGAGCCATATGCTGCTTTTCAGCGAAGTGTTACCTCTCTACAAAAACTCCGAAAAGAAAAACTCAATCGTCTGAAGTGAGATATCAAGAGAGCAAATCACAATAGTTTTACGATTAAAGAGTGACAGGCTTATAATGACTGAGACAGCTACGACTCTGCAGTTGTTATTATTATGGATAAGGAAATCTGAAAAGAAAGAAAGCAAGAACCCCATTCAAGATCGGCTTTATCGATGATTCGCTGCAATGTGACTGAAGAAGAAAGGGTGGAGGATGCGTGATGCTCGGAGGGATGCTAAACTACCAGCGCTCATTCTAGTGGAGACTGATACAGCGGCCTCTTCAGTGGTCCCTGTTCTCCCCTCTCTACCTCCTGGCAGGGTTTTACTGATAGATCGACGAGGAGACGGCCGCCGGCCTCTCCCGCACCCCCGCAGTCATCCTCTACTTAGTCCCAAGTCCTCTTTGCAGTTCTGCTTGGCGAACACAACAGCATCAGTGTAGTTTTCTTTAATGTGTTTGTTTGGGTTTTTCCTGTTCAATTAACTCTATATATAGATTCTCATACAAACATAAATACACCACCGCTGCTCTGCTCCACCACAGGAAGAGGCTTTGCCAGAGGGCTGACGTAGTCCTGTCGATGTACACAGTCTCTGAAATAGTATACAGGGTGGGCAGGCAAGAAATCTTCAATCTTTCTCTGTAGCATAGATTTGGACTTTTTTTGTTGGTGATTTTTTTTGATTTTGTCGTTTTCTTTGAATATTTTTTACAGGATTTCATATTTGTCAACAACAAAGGAGGTTTCTGAGGAGAATCTAACAGAGCTGTCGCCGTCTACGTGAGTCACTTTGGTAACCTGGAAGAAAAAGATAAAGACAAGAAATTAACAGCATGTTTCAGAACATTACTGAGCACAGTCTGGAGGGACCTTCACCTGCACATCTACGCTTCATACAGTTCTATCTATCCACGACATTTCTTCAGCCAGAAGTTTAGAAATCACAATCTTGACTAGTCAATGTCAACAATTATCCAGTAATCAATTAACCGCTGAGAATATTTTTGGCCAGTTACGCATGATGGTCCATAGGTTTTGCTACGAGCACTCGCTAGCTAACGTTAGCTAGCGACGCTGCTAATTCAGCCACTACTGCTTGTAACGCCATCCTGACCCAACAGCCATGCTGTTGAAATGTAAGCCCTTTCTACTCTGCCCGTTCAAAGCAGGAATATTGTGCTTTATTTAAGGTACAATCACGTAATGGGGGACACAGTGGTCCCGCCTTTGGGCCACCACGGTAGGTAGTCACAGGGCCAAAATGGTATCTGTATAAAAAGAGGCAGCAGGACAGATGTGACATTTGGAAGACATGTTATGCATGAAATCTACTGAAGGAGATTTAAAAAGTAGCTGTTAAAAGTTGGGAGCTAATTCAAAGAAGAACAGCGGCCGTAAATGTGAAAACAACAAGGTCCAGGAGATCTGGGAGCTAAGCAGCGCAACCTGGGGGGAGACAAGAGGGTGAGCGTTGCCACTAGCTAGCTATCACCCAATTCGGGAGGTGCACCGTGCAGAGCGGGCAAGGCTAACTTTAGCTGACCAACAGCTAGCCGGCTAACTGTCAATGTCAACAGAAAATAAAAGGCAAGACATTTTCATCACAAAACATCAAAATTTTACCATCTCTACATGGATAGCACTTTTAGCGTGCTGAAGGTCACCAGGTCAGCAAAGCGCTGAGCTAAAAGGAAAGGCCTCTTTAATTTCTCATCGTGTTGCACTTGTTCTTTTGTTTCTTAAAAATGAACCTGTTAGTCAGCGGCTAATGGGTGCTGGGCTATCAAACACAAAATTAAGTGATACTGACATCCCTAATCCTGACTTGGATCCCTCAGATTTATTGTGACCATCATGTGTACTTAGTGCAACATTTTACAGTGTGAGTCAACCTGCTTGTGCTCTCTGGTGGACAAACTATGCAACGTAGACAATTTCTGGACGATCAAAAACTCAGTTTGGCATGTCTGTATGGCAGTTTCTTTGTTCTTACTGGTTTCATAAAGCACCTAATACCTGGTACCTAATAAATTGGCCACAGAGCGTATGTGATCTGGACTCAGTGGCCCCGGACTCTGATCACACACAGAGACCTTAACAGGAAACGCTTGTTTTCAGTGACCCACCTGGATGTCGCAGTAGTTGCGCTTGGACACAAAGGACACAGCGATGGGGAAAAAGTCGTTGGGCTGTCCGGCGATGCTGAACTCCAGGCTGCCGGTCTTGTTGTTGGCATCGATGACAGGTAGGCACCACTCCAGAATGTTTCGCCTGCTGTCGTGTTTGTACTCTCCATCCAGATCACCAATCACAGGAGCTCCCACACCAGACCTGCACAGGAACAGGTCATGGTATGGTACGTTTTTTAATACAGCAAAGAAGTAGAGATACTAGAGAAATTTCCTTGACTTTTCAAATTTTAAATGCTTGGAAACAAACATAATTTGGGCTTTTTTTTCTTTTTGTATTGAGCAGGAATTCTGAAATGGTCTGAAATGGGCACGTTAAATCAAAACTAGTGATTTTTGTCTAAACAAATTACACCTTAGAAAACACTTGTTGAAAACGTGAAAAGACAGAAATGTGTGGTACTGAACTGGAGTTAGACCGTTCAACTGTTTTTCACCATTTCTGAGTTCTTCTATATGTATACTACATTACTACTAACATTAGAGTGCAGATTATCAGTGTTTCGTCCACTTTGTGTCAGTGGTGACTTTGCTACGTCCCACGACCTCTCTGAGCTCTTTCAGTTTAATAAATGCACGAATAAACACGAGCTAAATAGCCGTCACCAACGTACCCTTCGGTCTTTCTGACTGAATCCGTTACCCTTTATTTATCCAGGGAAGTGTCTTTTGTTATTAAGTGGACCTAATTTCAGCCACACCCTGTTTAAGTGATGAAGCTACACACTGACAGCTGACAACTTCCTTTACGAGGTTCAGACTGACATGAGGGTTTAGGTCACTTTTTATCCATAAATAATGCAGTTAATACAAAGTTACTTAGTGGATATACTTACGGTACAGGGATGCTGATGACCACGTCGTTGAGCTCGAGGCTCTCCTCCTGCAGCTCGTATTCGATGTTGACATCACAGCCAGTACCGCTCTCTGAAGGCCAGCAGTTTACTGTGCAAGGAACAAGACACTCATATTATCAGTCACATTAGAGTCAGATAAGTGACAGTGAATAACAATATACAACAATGCTCTCATATCACATGAAATGCAGCACATGCCAAACTGGCTTTGCTCCAGGTGAGGTTCAAGTACTGGTGCTTACTGGTTAGAGGTATGAGGGACTCGTCTGTGGTCTGTAGTCTCCACTTCAGTACACCAACATCATTGTTGAGAGGGAAGGACTTCTCTGGGTTCTTCAGGCCAATCACAGACTCAGCTGTGAACATCTTCTTGTCAACATTGGGATGTGTCTGAGCAGAGACAGAAATACAATTGTCAATACAGCTGTCATAAGTCACCGGGTGATGCATGTTTACATCACAGTAGGGCTGTCAAAAGTGCTCAAAAATTGCGTTCTTCTAAAAATAACTCATAGGTTCGAACCATTCGCATTTTTTTCGCATTATGTCCACAAGAGGGCAAACTAATACAAGGAAACATAACTACTTTTAGGTATTTTTATTTAAACATAAACGTCTTTGAAAACATTTACATACCTACACATTAAAACACATAAAACAATTATCTATAACATTACGTTATAAACGACCGCGGACCTCTCGCTCGCCCTCTGTCAGGCAACACCGCCCGTGGAAGCGCTGCGAATAGCCTCAAAGTGCCGAGAAGCAAAGCCAGTTTCCTTTCTGCGCCCATGTTAACCGATTGTGTCATCCACACTGGCTGCGCCGCACCGTGCCGCTCCGTGGCCGGCTCGCACCCTGCAGTGATCGTTTCGGCGTCTGGCCCAGGCCAACAGCCACTCGCAAAGAGGACAGCTGCGGTGGTGTTTTTTTCCCTCCACAATCGAATATCAATTTTCACGTTCGAAGGTCCATTTTTTTTTTTCAAATTTGAATTTAAATTCGAATTTAGAATATTCGTTGACAGCCCTACATTACAGTTCAGGTCATTAAAAATACTGAAAATGAAAGGGCAAGAGTTTTAAAGAGATGTTTTTTTAGTGACGGGTGTTTTAGTTGCCTTCTTCCACTTTTGTTGGTCTCTGTTGTCTGTGTGAAATGCATGAAAAGTGATAACTCACGTTGTAGCATCTTCATCATCTAATTAAAACATTATTTATATATTTACCAGCCCCTCCAGGGTGTTACGATGCTGCGACCATAATAAGCTCTGAGCCTGGGACAGAGTCACACACACTGTGACAGGGCTAACTGTTAGCATCAAACGGCTAACATTACCCAACAGTTGTTAACAGGCTTGACAGAGACAAGTGTCAGTGTCAGTGTGAGCTTGTTGGGACCATTTAATGGTTCAGTGTTAGCTGCTGCTGCGCTAGCTCCTGCTAACCGTGCAGGAGGAGAGGGCCACGGAGACGGTCCCTCAGCACTGTGTCGATTGGTAGCAACAGCTAATCATCAGCAATCATGATGCTCAGACCCCCCACCATCACAAATAGATTCTGATTCTGTGGGAAACACTGAATGTTTAAAATAATAGGTTCTGTTTCCGAGACAGTATCCCAACTATTTTGCAGTTTTCACTTGCCCATGTAATTTCATTGCAAAAAATGCCTAAACACAGTGCAATTTTTTAGAAAAGCTGCAGAGAAATCAGGCGTTACAGGCCCAAAAACCTTGAGAAATCTCGAAAGAACTAATTTACAGAAGCTATACTGTCAAATGGCAGAACACTGTCTCCAGCACAGGTTTATAATACATGGTCGACCTACCTGCAGCTGCAATCCTTTGTTGTCATTATTGTTGATGACGAGGCGGATGCGTCCATTCTTATCGTCTGTGACTCGGAGCGTCACCATGCCCAGCACCTCCATGTTCTGTAGGCCGCCGTCACGGCCGCAAGTCAGCGAGATCTTCTCCTCCACACGCAGATGTACACTGGAGAGGAAACACATCCAGTCATGCTGCGAGTCCCCACAGAGGACAGACGACTAAAAGCAGCTAATGTTGCACTCAAGTCCATATCCTTTTAGTGTGGTACAGGAAGTGTTTTCAATTCAAAAGAAAAAGTAGAGAATAGCTGACGAGATCAGAACATTATGAAGCAAAAGATACGTAGGATGTTAGTGTACACTGTTTTGTTTGAGTTCAATCAGCACTGAGGTCCTTATGAACACTAACAACTCCCAGATAAACAATAATCAGTGTGTAGACTGTGATGTGTGTGTACCTCTCCACGTTGACTGGTGGTGGTAGAACTTTAGATACATCTGAGCCTCTCTTTCCTGTGGTGGGCATGATGGTTTCACCCTCCGACTTGAGCTTGTCAACAAAGTTGTCCACCTCTTTCCCTTTAGCACCCAGTTTCAGAGCCTTACTGGGTCCACTTGGTCTGAAAAGAAAAACAAATCGCCTTCTTTGAACTTTGGTCTTTAGTTATTAAACACTTCCAATCACAACAACCTCAATGAATGGCCACAAAAGTCCCCGTGCACCATCCTAAAACTCAATATGACAACAAAAGTAGATGTTCAGATCCAAAAGGATTTCACACATGTATTTCTTGTACCTGACTGGAGCTGGTGTGATCTTGGGCTTCTCAGGCTCGACGATAGTGTCTGTGATGATGGACCCTGAGGAGACGCTGGTCATGCCGGCGCTGCCAAAGCCGCCGAAAGCTGGTACCTTCTTCCCAGAGCGCTCAGCGTCCCTCCTAGCCTGCTGCAGCTCCTTGGCCTTCCTCCTCATCTCTGCCTTGGCCTCTCTTTCCTGAGTCTGTGTACAACATTTAAAGTTTGTTTAGAATTAAATGACAGAAACACTGAGATAAATACAGTAATTCATTTGCAAACTGCAGCATTGAGAGATAAAAATAGCAGACTTGGATTTCTCCATGTGGATCAGTAGAATGCGCGTGATCTCACCTCTCTGACAGCACGGAAAACCTTCTCCTCGTGGGAGTCCATCTCTGTGAAGGTGCGAATCTGAGCCAGGTTGACATTCTCTCTGTAGCCGAGCGCCACAATCTCATCGAAGGCAAAGATCAGGTCGAAACAGTGCTCTGATATTTCGCTCTCCTCGAGCACACGACAGTATTCTGGGATCTGGAATGGCAGGGAAGAAAAACAAATATCAGACATCAACCACAGCAGGCAGTCGAACATTTAGCACATGCGGTGAGTAAGAGATGTGAACCCTTAGAGAAGTGACAGAAAAATTATTTCTACAAGACAGTCTGGGCTAAAAGCTCAAGGACTGACAACTCCACTGATCTGATCACACATAAAAACACGAGTAAACGATTTTGTTTTTAAAAGCATTCTCATTATTTTTGGGACATTCATGCACCTTTCACCTGTTTTAAGTCTGCATAGTAATGATAACAGCGCTTGATGTTCAAACCTCTAGTCATAACTAGTCATCACTTATATCACATAACTCTAGGTTACTCACTGTAATCTATATTTTAATTACAATCTTATGTCCCTTTTGGATTGTAATTTAAGTCCTTCTATACTGAGGAAAAGGACATCACGCAAGTGCCCTGACCCCATTTCCACACGGGTATTTCCTCCTATAGTATGTGTAAGTAAAGTTTTAGTGGCTGACCGCTCAAAACAGCCAAACACATGCTGCATGCCACATTTTCTTCCTGTTTATATGTGATACACAAAAGGGAAATAACTTACAAGGAGTATCAGATTACTTGGACAGCACTCACATATACCAGAAAATAAAGTGGACACATGAGAACGACATTGTTTTCTTTGACATGATGGAATTATGGTCAGCCAACAGATTTACTTGAACTGGTTTATTTTAAGCGAGCTAAATACTCCAGGCTATACAGGAAGTGAAACTGTTTTATCTGATGCTATGCAGAGATTACGGATGTTCCTGATGACCAATTTCCCCGATGTGTAAACAGAACTTTAAACTCAGACTAGTCCACTGGTCTAAAACCAAGAAAACACTCAGGGAACAAATCAATCTATAAAGTTAAACACTGTCTCAAAACAAACTGTAAAAGCCATTTGAGATCGTTGATCACATTTTTCAATAATCAAATCAGGTTTTAAATGCTGCTGTGGCACTTTGCACCGTGCCCTATGAACACTGCACTTTAGTGATGCAGGATATTGGATTTTTTCCCCGATATGTAACAACTCATTTGACCGATAACCACTAACAATAGAACAAACAAAAAATCCATTTTTCCCCCCACCTAATTTTAATGAGCATTAAGTCTCCTCTGTTCCTCTGTTGTGGAATTAACAACACATTATACAATACTTTTCAATGTGTGTTATATTCATTCATTGTGCAAAATAAGAAAAAGCATGTTGGCTGATTCTAATAGTCCATGCTTATTGGTATGATACCGATGACGCGCCGGTATTATCGTGCACCCCTTATTGCACATTATCCCACAAATCATGACAGCAGCTCACAAAATAAAAGTTAACTACTAACCTTAATTGAAAGCAACATTCTTTAGGAAAATAAATCTTTAGGAAACGTGTTTGGTTATTACAACATTATTTTTATTGATGACGCAATCGCATAGCAAACGTCTTATGTTCAAAAAGATAATAATACAAATTTAGGGACAGATTTTTAGGACAAATCGTGTTTAACTTATCTAAGCATCGCAGGTACAAAGTTTATAGCCTATGTGGTCTTGTGCAGAGGTACGTGTCATGTAGGATTACGGTAAGTAGAGTGAGTTAAGTAAATCTACATTTTGCCAACAAGTAGGTGCAAGTATGAAGTAAAATGACAGTATTATAGTTTTTTTTAAAGATTTGTAACATTAGAAATTTGGACTTTTACGTAGACAGGCTTCACTCATTTTCATTAAAAGAAATTAAAAGCTGTATAAAATGTTTGCAGCAGTTACGGCCTCACCAATTCAAATTTAGGATTATCTAATGACTTCTAAGGCCTTATCGTTACACAATTGAATTTAAGAAATTTTTAGGAGGGTTCAAGGACCTGCAGACACCCTGAACTAGTATTTCTCTCACCGACTTGTAAGGGTAGCAACATTGAATCGACTAATCACGCACATCCCCCTCTCTGTCTCTCTCTCTGTCTATGAATCATTGTCATATGGATTACTCTAAGATCAATATGTTGATCTGTTCTGTATGACATCTATTGGAAGAGGGATCACTCCTCAGTTGCTCTTCCTGAGGTTTCTACCACCCATTAAATGGTTTTTATTGGGGGAGTTTTTCCTTATCCGCTGTGAAGCGCTGAGAACAGAGGGATGTTATAAGCTGTAAAGCCCTCTGAGGCAAATTGGGATTTGTGATAGTGGGCTTTATAAATTGATTTGAATCCCTACTAGAGATATAACAGTTAGCTTTTCTCATCCAATTCTCTGTTAACTTCCCAAATACTATTTTCCTAATTCGATACAAAATCATTTACAGTTGTGAAATGCAGTAACGAGACCCAGCACTGAACATGGCTCTGCCTCAAACTTGTCGTTTGCTTTTCTTCAGTTTAATGTGAGCTGTGGTTGTCAGCCACTGCATGACAGCAACATTTGAAATTAGGATCAGGAAATAATAAAATGCTCATAAATGGTTGTACCTATGATTTTCTACTAGATTATCAAAGAAGCAGACTGTAATCCATTCTGTTTTTAGCTTCAAATACTGTTGGATATCCACGATCCCAATCCTTCATTGACTGACTGTTACACCAGAGATGCTGAAGACTGCGACTGTCAGTGCATGTTAAAAAACTCAAGACTCAAAAGGAGATGACAAGAACCTGGTGACAGGTGCTGAAAAGGTTTCAGTGAAAAAGTCTACATCTACTACATGCAGTTATGTGGATTCATTTAGAAGTAACTCATATGGAAATACAGCTACAGAAGAGAAGTCATTTAAGATATTGCCAGTCCCTTATACTGCAGTGTGTAAAATGTTGACACTAACAGATGATGGATGTAATTTAATTTTTACAGACAGAAACAGAAAGTCAGCTTTATGCTTCCTTACCACTCGGGAGAAGAGTCTGAGTGTCTCCAAGTCCTCCAGGATGTTGCTGTTCTTGGTGGTGATGAGGACCATGTACAGTTTCTCCAGCGGCTGGTACACATAGCGAACACTGTCTGTTTCCACAAAGGTGTGCTGCTTGCCCGTGTTCATGAGTTTAGGGAATGCAGCCAGAAGACCCTCGATACGCGTCCGGGTCATTTCCACAAACTGCCGCGATACAATGGCCTTGCCGGCCTTGGTGCACACCGCCGCTGCCAACAGCACCTACAGGTGAGGAGAAAACTTGACTGTTACAATGCCTGCAGAGCTTTATTAATATAATAACAGTGTACATGCATAATTTGTTTGAGCATGAAAATGTTACTGCTAGGCAAAAGTGAGTTATAGTACTGGAGGTACTTTATGTACAAATTAGTCTTCACTTCAACCTGCAGTAACCAGAATTGACAATAATGTTTGCATCTAGGGAGAACAAGTACTGCAGAGTTAAACATCACTGTATTTAGTGTTAGATTCAGCATTCACATAACACACTTCTTAAGGCAACCTACTGTGTTGAGTGTTGGTGGAAGAAGACTGTAAGAGTAGCTTGAAATATAACCTGACATTTTGATAAACTAATTGCTACTGCAGAGATGCCATGCATGCCGAATTTAACATTGGTGTGAAGTGATGGATTTGAAGACATAAAGTCGTCTTTGCGATGTGTGTATGTCTGCCGAAAAGCTAAACTAACTTTGAATCACCAAAATTTTGAATGGAGTTTAGAGACAACGGCTGTGTGGACAGGTACGATACGTTTCCAGTAAATGAACTTAATTAAAATGTAAGTTTGTGTTAATATAAGTAGGCATAATATGACTGCACTCTTTGTTTCAGTGTGGGGAATGAATGAAGGAAGTGTATTGATTCCACGTTGACAGAAAGTCAAGTTAGAAATGAAAGACATCGATTGCGATGGACCTGAACTTGCATGATATGGAGGTTAACGTTGACAGTACTGAATATGTGTTGTAGCAGCTGCCCAGTCATGATGGTAACATAAATGTATACATGGCTATGGTTTATTAAAGGACAGTATTCAGTGTTACCTGGTTGGAGACAATATGACAGCAGGTAACGTTAGCTCGGATCCGGCTAATGACAGGAGCTAGCGCTAGCTTGTCAAGCTAGTTAACGTCAGCAATGTCTGCACACTCAGAGCCGCCTACTCACCTGATATTTAACTCTAAATAATAAAACGACAAGCCATTTACTTTCTTTTCGCAACTCAACATAAGGTCAGCGCTGTCAGCCCAGTGGAAAGCAACGTTTGACTTTCCCATTATTTCGCTCCTGGAGGACCTAGCTAGCTGGTAGCTAGCTTTAGCCATGTTAGCCAGTGTTATGATAATTGCTAGGCCCGATCAAAGCAAAGGAAATAACTTGATTGTTCGACTGTCACTCACCATTTTGGTCTCTCTCTATGGTACGACGATCTTCCGTCTCTGGTGTTTCTTGGTTTGGTGATCTCTAGTCACTGTGGAATAGCAAGGTGCGAGTGTACAGCTGTCTTCAAGTTGTGTGATTGTTAGCTAGCTAGCGTCAATATGGCAGCAGTACAGAGCCACGTCTCCACCGGAAGTAGCGATAGAACTGCCCACTGTGGAAACCAGTGACGTGGGCCCCAAAATGTTGGCTCTGTTGCATAAATGTGTTACTCGCACCACTTCCACAGGCGTGTACTGCTCCTGTTTACGTTATCAGGTGATGTTGAACAGGGCTGTGGAAGTTACTACACTGAAATATTCGTTATCATTAGAATTTATCACCATTATGTGCAATATGACAGACTGTGCTGTACAATAAAACTAAACACATTTAAAACACAAGGAGAATAAAAGAAATAACATGTCATAAAATGTCATCTGGTAAATGATGAAATAAGGAAGGCCAAAACTAAAATCAAGATGGTTGCAAAAGCTCTGTCCGCTTTGGTCCTCAGCCTGGACTCTGGGACGAGCACAAGACTCGGAACTAACAGGGGACCAACAGGTCCACGAGGAGCCTTAAAAGTAATCAATAAGATTTTAAAGTCAATCCTTAAACAAACAGGGAGCTGATGTAAAGAGGCTAAAACATTAATACTGTAGGCAGTCCATACAGACAGATAGATTACACTGTAATATCCTCCTGAGACCCGAGCTTTTGCTTGCCATGCATTTTTTATTTCTCCTAGTTATTTGGGATTAGTAGGATCTGATGAGTATAAAAAAACTAAGAAAAGAAAGTAGTTTTTAACTCTTCGTGTGGGGATATTGGGTTTATTTTATTTCAAGTGTATATTTAAGTCTAAAGCTTCAATGCCTGAACATCGTTGTGCAAGAGCAAAATTACATGTTCCGTGTTTTGTAACTCTATAGGTCAGAAGTCATTGTTCAAGTCTAAAACTGCTCATAACTGTTCATTTCAATGCCTGAACGCTAAACTGTGATTTGTTCATTCTGTAATTCTGTATGCATTTCCCTGGCTCCGCACTCCAAGCTACAAATGTCCTTTGTGTCTGTAGGAACAGTTTGCAACACCTAATTGGCCTGTGTGAAATGCTGCAACAATCAAATCCTAATGTCCTCAAACAAATATTTCCAAATTTACAGTGTCTTAGCTTGTTACTGTTGCTAAAATGGGTCAAATTTGTCTGCAATATCAAACTCAAAGTCACCAGAGTCACACAGTAACACAAACTACCTGATCAAAGCAGCAGCAGACCAACAGCTAAATTACTGTTTTTCTCAATGGAGTCTGGCTTTGACGAAAGATAGATGGGGAACTGAAACCATTAACGGCTTTCCTGTCAAAAAAGGCCATCTGACATTAAGTAAAAACTCAATATAACACACACTTAAGCTGATAGTGATTTCTTTTAGGTGGCTTAAATATGTTTTGTTGCTGATCCCTTCATTTCAGTACATTACTTAGCTTCTCTGTCAGACTCCTGCCTGCTCCTCCAAACTGTGGGTGTGCCACCTGACATCTACTGTATGTAATATACAGACCTCAAACATAAAAAAACAACTATCTCTTTAATTTTAAGTTATTTTTTTGACACCTGTAATTATGAAGTGTATGTGCCAGTAAAGCACAGTCTCACCTGACATGATTTGGGCCATAAGCTGCTTGAGCTTGAAGCCATATCTTGAAGAGGATCCATGTGTTGAAATCTAGTCATAAGACCGTTATTACATTTTTCAGTTTGTTCTTCTATGTTGCAAATTCCCAAAATACTGTATTAACTTAAACTATGCAAACCTGGGGACAGGTGATTTTGTTTAAAGACAGCATAAAACATCTTTAAAGATCTCAGTTTAATCTGAAAGTACCACACATGCCATTTCAGCCTTGGCTTGGGAACCAGAGGGTTGCTGGTTCCAGGTCTTGTACGGAGCTGGACTGGTAGCTGGAGAGGTGCAAGTTTGTCCCCTGGGCACTGCCTTGAGCAAGGCGCTTAACCCCCAACTGCTCGGGGCGCCTGTCCAAGGCAGCCCCCTCACTCTGACATCGCTCCATTTAATGCATGTAGAGGTCCTGTTTGTGCGCGTGTGTGTTTCGGGACAGTGTGTATATGACAACAGAGTGAAAGTAATTGAGTTCCCCCCTCAGGGATTAATAAAGTATATCATCCTCTTCTCTTCTCTGAGGAGCTTGGACATCTGGAAGGAGCTCGGAGTAGAGCCGCTGCTCCTTCGCATTGAAAGGGGTCAGTTGAGGTGGTTCAACATCTGATCAGGATCCTCCTGGGCGCCTCCTGTTAGAGGTGTTCTGGGCACGTCCCACTGGTAGGAGGCCCGGGGCAGACCCAGAACACACTGGAGGGATTATATATCTCATCTGGCCTGGGAACACCTCAGGGTCCTCCAGGAGGAGCTGGGAAGTGTTGCTGGGGAGAGGGACGTCTGGGGTGCTTTGCTTGGCCTGCTGGCCTCAGCGTTGCAGTGACTCTGTTTGGTCAGCAGATGTCATTATTTGAAGTGTGTGTGATGAGCATGGAGCCACACTGTCAGCTCTGTTTATTCTGTGTGAATGGAAGGTTTAACACATTTCACCCTTATATATCCGGGTAAACGAAGCGTATAGGGACAATTGTATTCTAAGACACTTGCTTCCACTCCCTCCCTAAAGACTGTCTGAATTGTCCTGTCCACCCCTTTTGGCAACACTTTCCCATGGAGGTTGTGGACAGGTGTGGTACCTGACAGACAAGTCCAAAGCTTATGTTTATTATGTTTATCAAGGCCACATCATCACGTCATGACTAATGAAGAACACGTCTAATGTCCACGTGTGTTTAGCTCTGATGGTGGCAGTTTTCAGTTGCATGTACAATGAAGCTTTTGTCACAGCTACAGAAAAATAGAAAACCCCGCATACCACACACTCAACCCATATTCTTCTTATTTCTTCACCGGGCTCAAACTTTACTGAAGAGGAAACTGACAGACGGAACAAGGAAATGACCTCTAACCGGCCCAATGACATCACAGGTTCCGCGTTCATTCATAGGGGAGTAGTGTGAGAGCAGCGCCCTGACTACTTTCAAGGATTTCGTGTTTTTAATGGTCTCTGAGTGAAGCTGAGAGGACTGCTGGGTGGTGCTACATCACCGGAGTGAACCGGATCACAGACATGTCGGAGGAAGCAGCCTCTCCGGTAGGTTTTAACCGAGCTGTCTGGGTGGTTTGCAGCATGCATGGAGCACCTTCACTGCTCGCTGTGGGTGAACAGCGCCATTTCCGCATGCGGCGTAATTTGGAGCGCGGTGATTGGTTAATCCTCCTGTCCGTCACAGAGCTCGGGTTCCTATTGGTCGGTTAGAAAGAAATGAGCGGTTTGTTGATCTTTGACAGATACGAGCAGGAAAAAGCAAATGACTGTGAAATTAGACCGTTTTGAGTCAATGTGCGTGTTCAGCTGCTGGCTTATTAATCTACGGTTATATGTAGAGCACAAAGCTTTTGTTAACATGACGGAAGCAGGAAACGTTTCCCTAAATATCCATTCAAAAGTCTGTGTCCCTTTTTATCTGATTAACCTTGCAGCCCAAACTGTTAACCTGTTACACCTCCAAACACACCATGGACGGTAACTCTTTAACAAGGGACAGTTTTACTTGTATTCGGCAAAGAAACTGAGCAGAATCGTTTCATATTTTACTTGCTTTTATAACCTGATTGCAGTTTTATGAAACGGGCGACATTGCCTGCTCCCGCCCACCAACGTTACATGTGACTGTGATGGTCTGAAACCGTTTCAACCATTAAAACAAAACAGGCACATAATACAATAAATTAAGCATCATAAACTTTAAATTAATCATTATTAAACATAATGTGAACAAAAATTAAAATATATAATAAGGCTGAAGAAGCGATTTTAACTATTTATTTATTACTGATTCATCTATAAAGGTCTTTTGCACATTATAAGTCTCTTAATTTAAGGGACTTGGTGTTAAGTTGGATTTCATTATAGTAGCCAATAAAGATGGGTGGGGTTTTATATACATTTAAATCATTAGGTCCAGTTTTTTATCTGTTAATGACACACCAAAAAGACTCTTATGATCTTCACCATTCTCTAAATTGTCACCAGAATAACTGTGTATGAGAGCATGACATAAATAAATGTTCTGTTGTTTCAATATCATCATTGCAGAAAACACACATTGTTCTCAAAACCAAATCCTAGTCTTAAATTCATTGGAAAGGTAAAAATAACTTATTATTTTGTCGTGGATTTCTTTTGTTTTGGGTGTTGTTCTCAATTTGGATACTGTTGATTGGTTAAATAGGTTCAAAATATTATTTCTAGAAGATTGGACAGGGTATAAATCATTTGTTGAGACTGATCAAATTAATTTGTTTGAACATCTTTTGTCAAGAAAATGATATCCGTTCATAAAAAGCGTGTGTACATGGGATGGGGACTGAGAATGCAGTTGTGTGTTTTTGGCTGAGATGAGATGTGAGTTGGTACGGCCTTGATGAGTCAATTCAATTCTGTGAGGTTGCAATCAATGGATTTATAACAACACTCGTGATAAGAGTATATTTCCATTTGTATCTAATATGTGAATCCAGAGATAGTCTGAAACATGTGACAAAAAAAACACCACGAATGTTATAATTATTTTCACAGTATGCTAACAGTCTCAGAAAAGTTGAATGATATAACAGCATTTATTTATCAGTCAGAATGAAGGGTTATTGTTGGTTGAACAAACCTTTTTACGACTTTAAGTGAAACATGAAACCATTTTGTTGATGGAAGTGTGTGTGTAAAGAGACCCTTTAGAATATAAGTAAAGTAAACAGAGTCTTTGCATTTATTTTCAACATTGTAGATAAGCAAATGTACACAGTTTGATAACTGTCACCTTTTATATCATGGTATACCTTTAAACTGGTATATCGCTGCAGCCCTCATTACATTAAGCTGTTTGTTCTACTTCATACATGCCGAATGGAAGAATGGCAACAACTTTAGTAAAAGTATAAATACCACACTGTAAACATACTTCATAACAAGCAGGAGTCCTGCACTGAAAATGTTAGTTCAGTAAAAGAATACAGACCTACATTATAGTCATTATATTTACCATATATACTGTAGTACACTTAGCTACATTTCACCACTGTTGATGACTGTAAAATCAAGCAACATTTTCTTATAAATTAGTTAAACACTGTTTTCAGACAGGCATAAAAAAGAGAAGAGATTGCAAGATATTCCTGTTTTGACACTGTAACATTGTCTATGAGACTCCATAGTGTCCAAAGTGGCCTTATTACACAAATACAGAAGTATACTGATGCCATGGCAGAAAAAAAATCCGGTAATAACATGAAAGGTTTCTTAATGACATGTTTTCATCTTATAACAAGAAACTTTTTTTGTGAAAAAAAAAAAAAGAAACAAAAAAGTTCCCTGTCATAACAAGAGATACTGGTGTATTTTTTACAAGTATTTTCTGGCCTGGCAGTTCTAGAGTTGCAGCAGTGTGAGAGTTTTTCTGTACGATAACCGTCTCAAAATATGGCGTTGTCATGATATCAAGATATTACAGAATTTATATTATCATCAGTCAGAATCACCCTTAAAGAAAAGAAAACAGAAGGGTTATCTTATATTGAACAAATGTTTCATAACTATAATCGAAACTAAGAAGAAGTCCCCCTTAGAAAATAACATAAATAAAGAGGAGATTCAACATCTAGTTGTATTTTTTTTTTTTTTAAATATTGTAGATTTGCAAATGTACATGGTATGATAACCGGCAACTTTTACATCACTGTATACTTTGCAGCTAGTGTACTGCTGCAACCCTGGGTAGTTCTGCATTTCCATGTTTAAGTAATCACGTACATTCATAAAGAAATATAAATAAAATAAGTAAATTGTGAAATGATTTGATAAAACTTTTAAATTACAGCTTATTAAATGTACTATTACTCTACAAGAATTAAATATACTATTATACATTTAAAAATTGTCTTAATGTTCACTGTAAACGTGTTTAATATCAGTTCATATGTTATTAAAGCAAAGTGCTTTTTTCAAGTGATACATTTTTTTAAATTTTATATTTCCATCAAAGAAACAGAAGTGACAAATCTGCTTTAAAAGTTCATTTTACATCCACTTGTGGCTGATGGTGCAGAAACAGAGATCAAAGTTTGTAGCGGCAGAGCGCTCCATGTATCAAACTCCCTGTGACCACACCTCACACACCAGCCCCCCGCACAGCCGCCCCTCCCTGCCTTTATAACGGACTCAGTGAATCGGCACACTTATCTTTTGGCACCAGAGACATCATGGGGTGGAGGTCCTGAAGGAGGAGGGGTGAGTGTCTGGTAAAAAAAAAGACTACTGTTCAGTATCTTGAGGCTATATGACCTCAGTCCAGCTCCTCACCAAGACACAGCAGGCGGTCCCAGCCACACAGCGGACACAATAGCCTCCACAGTGCACACGCTCGCTGCGGACACACAGGATCATGGAGCAAGGACCTTACAAGTACATCAGGGTGAGGCGGGCAGAGAAAATGGTTCAGTGCCTTTATGAGCTGGTTATAGAGGTGGTTATTGATGTGTCGGGCTGGTTGAGGCGAGACAATCATGAGCGGTGACGGCAGAAAGTGAGTTTGAACTCTTTTGGCTGATTTCTCTTTTGTCCCCGCAGGACGGGAATGGAAAGGTCAGTCGGGTCATTCGGATCGGAACCCGCAAGAGCCAGGTACAGCACTGCTTTTGTTAAAACATGAGCTTAACTCCATCATTGCTGCTTTAAATATTTGCCTTTGATTTCGGTTTTAGCTCTAACTGAAATGTGAATGTAGCCCCTACAGAGCCACGGTGTGTCAGTTAAACATGAATTATCTGATGCAGCATTCCTCCGTGCTGCTTCAGATACAGCAGAGCTACATATCTGAAGCTCCTGTCGCAGAGATAACACAGCTCTGCCTCAACAGTGTCATTTTGAGATAACTTTTCCATCTCCAGTGTGTCATACTGATTTGATGGTCTGCTCTGTGGATGGGTGTTTGAATTTTCTACGACCATCAGTACAATCCAGCTAAAGTGTCTTCTTCTGTTGCAGCTGGCTCGCATCCAGACCGACAGCGTGGCGGACAAGTTGAAAGAACTGTACCCCGAAATCCAGGTGGAGATAGGTGAGGATCTTCATCACAGCGTTTTCTAGCATCTTCATGGACGCCTGTTTCATAATTGGCAACATGCAAATTAGGGATAACAATATTCATTTTTAAGATTTGCTATTTAAGCAAAAATTGCTGCACAGATAAAACACTGACTGTGTCACAAAAATGAAATGAAAATATTCACGCACCGGACTGATCAGATGAGATGAAGATGTAACATGAGAGAAGCGCTCTGTGTGCGCCCTCGAGTTTAATCATTTGCTTGCTTTTCTTATCTCCATTTCTCTTCTTGTGCACTGACTTTCTAAAGCACCAGCACGCTTCACCATCAGTTCAACATGCAGAAAACAGACAGAAAATGTCTTGCATACAGACATTAAACTACAAGCTGGCAGGAAGTAGAGTTAGACCACTGATAGTAGGAATACTTTTTGTAAAGAGTGTTAAACAGCTATAAAGACGACAGGCGGATTTGGCCGCATAGAAAACGTAAAAGATACAATATAGAACTTTTTGGCATTAAAATGTCTAAAAACAACTCGCCTAATGTTACATATTTAGAGTTGTGTATTTACATCATCCCAAACGTTTCCAGGAATACTCAAACCCAGTTTTGGTTGCAGTTGCCTGTCAGTGCTGTCTTATCATCATCAATCATTCTGCCATAAATTAGACTTTTTATCCAGTTTTTAGCCACATTTTTACAACACACTTTTTAGGTTTGGTCATTTTTTTACTAAATGTTTTAACTGGATGAAAGATTTTACTCAAAGGACTTCTGGATCTTGAGTTAGCAAACATTAGCAGCCACTTGGCTCTCGCCCCGCGGCGGTTTTTAATGTGAAACTGCTTTAGTCAGGGTTTTATATCAGTTTAATTCACCTGGTCTGTTTGTTCTGGAGAGGAAGAGACCTCTGTGGATAACTCGGTTCTTGGTAAAAACCTCCTGAACAATGAATACTGAAGGAATTCTAACCAGGATAAACTGACAGCAGTGACGGCATTGCTCCACCTTTTGTTACTGTTACTCATTTAGAGACCCCTCATGGCAGATAAACACATTGTACAAGGGATGCACGATGATATCAGCATGTCACAGAATCAGCGAACATGCTTTTTCTTATATTGAAAATTAAATTAATATTCTGTTGGTGGGCCATCATAAGAGTATACATGTATAATATGATGTTAATTCCACTACAGTAAAGACAGTTATTTTGTAAAAGAGACCATTACTTCCTCTATCTTATCTGGCCTCACACAGCCAATGCTTGTCTCAGCCTCTAAAGTATTGTTGTGTGGACCTCCAGTGTGCCTGCCAGAGGGTGCACTCTCTCTCCAAAAGCTTTTGAATGAACTGCAGACCTGTGTCTTTAATGTCACACTGGTGTTGTTGCTAGTTGACACCGGTTGTTCATATTATTAAATCTCTGTATCTCCTCTCTTTCAGTTGGCATGACAACCACGGGAGACAAAATCCTCGACACAGCTTTATCAAAGGTGAGGTTTGTCACAATCACCACAAATCAGAGGTCACATTATTGACAGACATCTGCAAACACAAAAGCAGTCAGCATTCAAAATACACTGCAGATTTGTAGATACATGAATGAGTACAGTATGAATCTGCGACTTGTGAACGTCTTAATTCAAGCGTAACAGATAAATGTGATGTAACATTTGTCTTTTGTGTGTTGAATGCAGATCGGAGAGAAGAGTTTGTTCACCAAAGAGTTGGAGAACGCTCTGGAGAGGAATGAGTGAGTGTTACCGCTGTCATCTGTGGCTGACACCACGCTGGCTTCACACCATTGTTTCACCAACTGTTAGGGTCTCACTGACAGGGGCTCACTTGTGAAGTGAACATTGTAGCTGTTAGTTACAGATACGTGGTCTCATTCATGAAATATGAGTAAATCTGTGAGTAGATTTGCACATTAAAAGCCTTGGTGCTAAAAACCTACACCGGATTCATGAATGCAGTAGAAAACTCGGATTTGATTGTGGGCATGTGTGTATGTTCATGAAAGCCTATCAATCAATTTACACACAAATTTATTCCACTCACATTTCACGAATGAGACCCACTGGGTGCCAATACTTCGGCTTTAACACATTTTCATGCCACAAAAATCTCTTAAGGGCAAAAAACTTTTGAACAAAATGTAGTTATGAGCTCTCATCCACAACATACTCTCTGAAAATCTATAACAGCACCCACTGTGTGCTCCACATAAAATCCATACAGCGGAAAGTCCTTTGATTTCCTCCACAGCCTCTGATGTAGCAGGTGACTCTGATCTGTAGCTGCCTCGAGGATGTAAAACACACGCAGTACTGAATGGCTGTATTATACCATGAGACATAAATGGAGCATGGATATATGACTGTTCCTCTGTGTCCTGCAGGGTCGATCTGGTTGTTCACTCACTCAAAGACCTTCCCACCACGCTGCCCTCAGGATTCACCATCGGGGCCGTGCTCAAGTGAGTGCACTCACACTACACTGTTAAATATTGATTATCTTTGACTTTATGAGAAACTGTATAAATGTTGAATTAAGTCTGGATCACTGAGTATCAAACAAAAAGTGACACAGCCCTAAATAAATATGAATCTGAAACTGAACATCACATTAATGAATCTGTTCTGCTTCCTGCTGCTTCAGGAGAGAAAGCCCCCATGATGCAGTGGTGTTACACCCCAAACATGTCGGGAAAACCCTTGCTACTCTGCCAGAAAACAGGTACAGCCCAGGAGAACATTAAACTAGTCATGTTTGTTTTTCACTCGTATTAAAAGTATGATAACTCTCCTTCATACTGTGTGTTTGTGTAGTGTGATTGGCACCAGTTCACTGCGCCGCGCCGCTCAGCTGAAGAAGAGATTTCCCCACCTTCAATTCAAAGATATCGTATCCTTTCAGGAGACTTCCTGTTGTGAGTCAGACCATGATGAAAGCTGGAGATACGATGGAAGTTATTTAGATTTTACTGCACCGGGTTTACTGAAAGGTTTTAAGGCCCTGACACACCAAGCCGACAGTCAGCCATTAATCATCAGTAGGGCATCTGTTTCCCTAGTTGGTGTGGCGTGTCCCACACCGTCGCCCCTTCTCAGCCCCCGTTAGCTTTTTTAAAATCAGATCAGCACACTGAATCAGCAACACCGGAGCCCACACTGATTGCAAGTTCAGCTCAGCGCATGAGAAGAGAAAGGAAGGAAGTGAGGAAAGCAAACAAACACAAAGTCTAGAGGGAGTGAGACTAAAATAAACTTGTTACATATGTCATGCTGCTATACAAAACCAGGCTCGAGAAACCTCATCAGCCTCATCAGCTAGCAAGCTCGTAACTTTGTGTCTCTCCCTACGTGTTGCATTAGACGTTAGGAATGTGCCTGTACTTCCCTGGGTGAGTGTGACCTCTCCTATCTGGGGGTGTGTGTGGTTGACTCACCATCAGGCCGCCGCTCTTGTTCGGACCGGACAACTCCACAGGACACTCTTGGAGTGCCGTTCCTTCAGACCAGTCAGCCATCTTGCTAGCTCTTCTTCGTGGTTGTGCAGAGTGAATGTGTATTTGCATTGAAAATTTGCGGTAGCGTGTCAAACGCTTTCTCAGTCTCTTCTGTCTTCAGAATTTCTTGCCTCCCCAGCTCTCCCTCCAGGTGTGGCTTATAGTTGCTAATGAGTCATTTCCACATACCCCCAGGTGTGATGTCAGTGCTGACCCTGCCTCCTACCACCTGTCTAAACCACACCCACATCTACAAGACATTCATTAAACTACCAATAAAGCATCATAACACATGAGATTATTTTTCTTCAGCCACTGAGCTGTTTAGCAGAAACTCATGGTTTGTGTTATTGTTCACTGGCGCACGATAAATATACTCTGGATGTGTTGTTAAATTGCTAACTGGCTAACTAGTGTCAAGACAATCTTCTGGTTTCCCTTTTTGAATGACGATTAAAGATGATCGACGTCTGCTGATGTAGAGAGTTATTTCCTCTCACACAGGTGCAGAATGTACGTGCTGTTTGGTCACTGGTTGAAGTTGTTGCGGTGTGTTCATGTGCAACTTTTTAGCTGAAGTCGGTTTGGTGTGTCTGGGCCTAAGAGTAGCATTTCTCACAAGTGATGCTGCTAGCAAGCCAGAATGGATATTAGTCTATGAAGTGTTTTCCTGAGCTGGTGTCTGCAGCGTGGGAACCTGAACACACGTCTGAAGAAGCTGGATGAGAAGGACGACTATGCTGCCATCATCCTGGCTGCTGCCGGCCTCAGGAGAATGGGCTGGGACAACCGGATCAGCCAGGTACAGTTCATGATCATCTGACGTCCTTTCTGTGAGGTCCCTCTGGGTGACATTTATCATCTAACTGTCCATCTGTCTGATTGTTTCCACTGGTAGATCCTGGAGCCTGAAGACTGTATGTACGCTGTCGGACAGGTGAGAACAGCAGGATGGAAAACATGATGAATACACAGATAGAGAGCGAAATAACAGCTTAAAAATACCACACTACATCTGTATGTGTTCTTGTTGTCAGGGGGCTCTGGCGGTGGAGGTTCGGGCCAGAGATACCGACATCCTGGAGATGGTGTCTGTCCTCCACCACCCAGACACTGTGCTGCGCTGCATAGCTGAGAGAGCCTTCCTCAAACGCCTGGTACATCACACACACACACACACACTTTCTTTTACGTATTTTCACATTGTATAAATATGGAAATTTCCATGTGTTCAATTTAACTTCCATTTGTAGGAGGGTGGGTGCAGTGTTCCAGTGGCTGTACACACAGAAGTGAAGGACTCCGAGGTAAGGATGGTGGGTAGTGACAGATGCACACATGCAACTAAACATTTGCTAAGCCCCGCCCCTCTCTAGTTACTGTTGCTGTGCCTTTCGAGCTTTATGTTCTCGCACAGTGATAGTTTATTACCCACAATTTTTAGTCTTTTGTTTCTCAACACGTCCTTGATTGCAGACTTAAATCACCCGATTGGACAATGGGGAAATAAAGCTGATGACAAAAGAGATGATGTGAGGCGCCTCCGCTCTAAATCAAAGGTGTTTTTTTTTAACTCAAGGAGTTCAGAGCATTTTGGCAAAAACACCAGGCGTGTAGAGTGCAGAAACGCAAGGCACATCACAACACAAAGAACATGGGCAAAAAGCTTCAGTCTTATTAAGAACAATTTCAAAAAGCTCTGCGTGATCGAGGCCTAATACAGTTGTTGTTGTTCAGAAAGTCCTGCCAATGTGTATATGTCACATAAAAGGCGGGCGCTGACATCATGCTTGTCACGCCTCTTTCGCATCCATAAAATGGCGATGCAGTTAAAGTGACACACTGGAGAGGCATGATGCCACCATGAGCACCATATCTGTGTAAAAAAGAAGAATGTGACTTGATGGTTTAAGCGACCACAGTCTGTTTCTTTACAGAACATAATCATAAAGTTTGTAAATAAAGCAAATTGAATAAGGAAAAAAAGGTGGAGATTAGCTTTTATATTCAAGTATTAAAGTTGAGGGTCAAACTGTTTGTTTTTGCAGCTTTACCTGACGGGGGCAGTCTACAGCCTGGATGGATCAGACAGTCTGAAGGACACCATGCAGACTAGCGTTTCTGTTGCTGCTACCGACAAGGTAACTGCTCAGCGTGCACAGTTTTCATCACATTGATGATATTTTATTTGTGTCAGTCCTCATACCATCATACTGATAACTTGTGTTTGTGATGTCAGAGCGTAGAGGAAGTGGACGAACAGGTCCAGCGAGTGGGAGTCACAGCCAGCAAGATCTCGGGTGGAGCCCTAGATGGGGCTGAGCGGCTGGGGGTCGACCTGGCCAACCTACTGCTGAGCAAAGGAGCCAAGGAGATCTTGACGGTGGCGAGGCAACTTAATGACGCCAGTTAATCCCGCCCAGCTGAGGGTCAAGGCTCCAGAGGTGATCGGGTCCTCGAGTGCAGTCAGTCACAGCCTTGTGTCAAGTAAAAACTTGAATTCCTTTTTTATGTTACTCATTTGATGTTTTGAAAGTGAAAGAACGGCGACTCTGTTGCACCAGGGCAAATAAATTATTGAGGGTTTTCAACACTACTTGGACCAAAGTTGTGCTCAGTGTTACAATGCTGCTGTCATTAAAAGCTTGTTCAGAGTCTGTAGCACTCTTGGTCTTGGTTCCAGCCTGCTCTTACATATAGTACCTCATGGAACCATCTCCTGAGCCGTACGGGATTATCAGCGACAAACACACAATGGCCTTCAAACATTTGCGTCAGTTACACTACCATCACTGGCTTTTTTTGTTTTTTATAAGTATACTGGTATAATATCAGTGTCAGTATATTAAAAAGGGAGGCCACTAAAACTAAACATTCTCAAATACTTGACCCCATAACCAAGAATGGTTCATCAGCGTCCACTGTTACCCAAAAGAGACTTAACCCAGAGTTCTTCTCTAAGCTCTTAGATGCACTCTCATTTCCAGAAGCTGACTTCTGATGGCACCAAAGATGAGTTTTCAAACTTGTGTGCACATTTTTCTGTTCGGAGCAGGCTGCACTGCACTGAAGTGGGTTTCATTTAAGTTTGAGAGTTGAGAAATGTAAATATAAATGTAAATTCAATCCTTAATTCATCACCTCTATGGCCACAAGTCAGCAGACCTTAAACATAGATGTAATGAAGGATGCTTTTTTTTCATGTTGGCCTCCCGATAAATACAGTAACCTTTTCTGCATAGCTTCTAGAGATGTTCCGATACCATTACTGATTGCGATACCTGAACTTGATTATCGGCCAATACCAATTACCTACCTGATACCATTGCCCTTTTACCAGCATAACCTGCTGGTGAAGAAGAACAGATTTCTGGAAAACTGCTGTTATCTGCAGGTGTGAAACTACTTTTTAGTTTAGTGATACAACATGTGGCATCAGATCTGTGCTTGGAATAGCATGCTCACAGTATCACATGCCTCTCTGACACTGGTATCGGAACAACTCTAATAGCTTTGCTCCTTCATTTAGCTCATTTTCAGCTGAAGAGGTTCACTGCTTTTAAGAGTATACTAGCTACCTATTTTACAGAGAGAGAATATATTTAATATACATGATGAGATGCTGAAGGGCGCATTTGGTTTTATCCCACCTGTGGCACAGCTAGTGATGCTTAGATTGTGCAGCTGCGTCCCACTACATGAACACTGAAGCAATCCCTGCATCTGTTTTCAGTTTCCTGCTCTGATTTTAAAAGTGTGCTGGGCTGCTATTTAGCAACAGTTTGAGCTGTTCATGCTTTGCTGATATTGTGTCTCAGATGCAATATCGACCCATAAGCATTAACTATGAGCTGATCATTTCAGGGTTCCCACGGTCATGGAAAACCTGAGTCAGGTATTAGTAAATATTAAAAGTTTTGGAAAACTCATGAAATTTTGATGTTTGTAATAAAAGTAATTGTTATATTAATCTAAACGTAATGGCGAATTTATTTTCTGTAAGCTAGCTGTTGACATAACGTAACTTTAATATGCGTCAACTTAGGGCTGCAAGATGTATCGCTCTAGCATCAACTGTGATGGGCAATTGTCACATCAAAACGTGCAACGTCAAGTACGGCAAATTACCTCAAACAACTTATCTGATGCTTGATACAAATATAAAACTTGCACAGTTCTCATTCTCAATGACTTATAGCGGCCAAGCCTTCTACTTTTAGACGTTGCGTGTATATGTGACGTAGTGTGGTGGTGTTTGTTATGGGAAGTGACACTCTCCTGCATGTGTGTGTAGAAAAGTATCGTAACGAGGCCGGCAAGCGCAGCAGACACAGTGAAGTGCATGCTTTTCCCCCAAATTTTATTATGGGTCCTTGAAAAGTCATGGAAAAGTTTTGATGTTTTGTCCATGAAAATGTGTGGGTACCCTGTTATTTTTAAATTTGGTGTAAATGCCACAATTGTGGCTCGTAGTAGTATAGCCGACTGTATAAAATGTAAAGGGCACAGCAGTGAACTCAGTCATACCCCTTTTCCACCAAAGTAGCTCTGGTTCTTGAACCGGTTCTGTTCAGGACTGTTGGAACCTTGTGGTTCTCTCGCGAACCACGCCATGTTTCCACCAGTGTTGATCAGAACCATTGTAATCAAGGATGCGTCATTAACGGAGGTCGCTTCACAATGCACAATTAAAGTAAACAGTAGTAGCAAGATCAGTCGCCTTGATTACCTGCGAACATTTGTCCTGTAATTTGTTTTTATCTAAAAACAAGCACGGACCAACTGTTAAGACCACAGCATGTTTCTCTTCACTGATGATTTCTTAATTAACTCGTCACGAACCAATTCATTTTTTGTGAAAATGCTCCAAACGGTTCGAGCTTAGGTGCGGCAACCAGAATAGAGCCTGTTCCATGTTGGTGGAAAAGGGGTACCATTGGCTTTCATGAACTGGGGTTAATCACTGTTGTGTTAGAGATGTAAAGTAGCCAAATAAATCTTATTTAACTGAAACTATCACAGGTTATTTCTTTGTTTCACAGCTGTATACTCTGACTCACAACTTGAATAATGGCCATTATGGACTTGTTCTTGTATGTTGGGGTGTAGATCTACAGAAGCACCACTGCATTCAACAAACAAAAAAACGTATCTCTTGATTTTAAGATAGTTTTCTTGTAATTGCAAGACAAATATCATGTCATCATGAGACAGTATTCTTGTAATTATGACTCATGTAATCTTCTAATTTTTACTTGGCATCATAAATATAAATATCTCCTAATAATGACATCTTTATCTCATGTATGAGATGTGGATCTTGAACTTATTGTGTATTTCCTCTTTTTGAGATAATAATTATTAGACCTTTCCTTGTAATTATAATTATTTCATAATTTTGAGAGATGCTCAGTCACAATTATGAGATACATGAGTCATAAGTATGAGAATATGCTTTGGTGAGTGCAGTGCATGTCTGTAGGGTACATCCACAGTATATATCAAATTAACTAAGACAAGAATGAAAAACATTTTTGCTGTAATGTTTTCATGCCAGATGCTGTACTCAACATATCAGAACTGAAATGTTTTCAGAAGCAATATATTTTCAAACTTCTCAACTTTGATGACTTGCCTAATGAAATAAACATGTATTCAATGCCATAGTTTGTCTTGTTAGTTTTATCCAAGTGCCATTACAGTAAATGTATTATTTCTGCATATCTGCCTTACATCAAACATCAAACAACGCCTTTATTCTTTCTTCATTCAGTGTCAGTACACCGACTGTACAGATAGTTTGATGCCATATTGTATTTCTTTTATTTTATGGATCTTTATTTTATATTATCCTTAATTTAAACCTCCTGAGAGACACTGTGAGGCATATTTGTTTTGGCTTTAATTTCTGTATGAATTAATGTAGAGTGTTCCTGTATTTAGATTCTTTATCACAGTACTCATTGTTGCATCAATCCGTTATGACGACATGTTTACATGGTATCTCTAAGTGTCTTTGTTTCGCCACTTGTTCAAACACCATGTCAAATAAAACTACTGATGTCAATAAACAAATGTCAATAAATCTACATGTGTTACACCTGTCTGTTTTTATGACTCTGTGCCAGCATCAGCTGGAGGCATTATGTTTTTGGGTTGTCTGTCTGTTCCATTGAGGGATCATGAGAGAATTTCTTCAGATTTGGCACAAACGTTCACCTGGACTCAACGATGAACTGATAAGACATTGGTGGTCAAAAGTTAAAGTCACTGTGCCCTTGTGTCCATCTCATTCTCATGAAAGCAATATCTAAAGAAGGTCTTGAGGGAGTCTCTTCCAATTTGGCACAAATGTCCATTTGGACAATGAACTGATTAGAATTTAGTGGTCACAGGTCAAGGTCATTGTGACCTCACAAAACATGTTATTGCTGTAACTCGTGAATTCATACTCTAATTATGACAAAATTTCACACAAATATTTAGTGGGATACAATGATGAAGTGATGACATTTTATATTCAAAAGGTCAAAGGTCAACTTCACTGTGACATCATAATGCCACAAGTGGCTCTTTAGCCCCTCTCCGGTGGCTTTGACAAAAAAAATCTGGAAATGAATAACGGATGTTCTTTTTTTACATTTTAATTTCTAAATATCAGTGTTGTAGGCCTTAGGAAATTCTTACATTCTCCAACTGTAAAAATGTGAAGCCTCTATATTAAATTAAAATGTTTTAACATTTCAACAACTAAAAATGACTGCCTAGCACCGTTTCCTTAAAATTTTGCTGAACCTCAATAGCAGCGGCTAGTCTTGAGTCTTCCTACCTGGTTAGCTGTGGATGCTAAATCCAAATAGTAAAAGTCTTGGAATAAAATAGAGAATTTAGTAGTTCGTGGACAGATTTGTTTGCTTTCACTGCCAGCTCTGCAAAGTTAAAGTGCCAAATTATTATAAATAGAGTCATGCAGAGTCGCCGCCTTGTGGTTAAACACGATTGAATGCTCATTTAGACTATTAATGTCAGCTAATTTAGACTCAATAGGCTGTTTTACATTCATTAAAAGCCTTAAATATGTTTTGCGGCAGTGCTGGGCTCCAGTCACTCATGTGTAGGATGTCTCCTCTCTCTGTTGACAAAGCAGCTGGAGCTTCCTGTTACAGTGGTCACGGCCCACTCAGCCACATCACTTCCTCTAGCTCACATCACACTCTGGTTTTTGTCCTCAAATATTTGAACTGTACACTTGACTGGGAAAGTAAAAAGAGTCTTGCAGCTCCAGTCTTCTACCGGCCATAAAAAACTTCAGGCCAGGGTCTGTCAGTTTTAACAGGAGGAAGAGTCGAGACAATGGCAGCAGTTCCCCACGAGTGAGCGACATCAGCCTTTTAAATACCGTCTTGGGTCACAGCCAGAATTTAGCTCCCCCCTCTGAGGAGCTCCAGGGTCACCTAACATCCTGAACATCCTCTGTAACTATGTGGAGAAACAGGAGGAGCAACAGCTCATGGTGGTGTGGTCATCCAACAGGGACAAGTTCTTTACCGGGTTGGACCCCTTTTTTCCTTCAGAACTGCCTTAATTCTTGGTGTCACAGATTCAACAAGGTGCTGGAAACATTCCTCAGAGATTGTGGTCCATATCGACATGATGACATCACACAGTTGCTGCAGCTTTGTCGGCTGCACATCCATGATGAGAATCTCCCGTTCCAGCACATCCCAAAGGTGCTCTATTGGACTGAGATCTGGTGACTGTGGAGGCCACTGGAGTACAGTGAACTCATTGTCATGTTTGAGATGATGTGAGCTTTGTGACATGGTGCGTTATCCTGCTGGAAGTAGCCATCAGAAGATGGTACACTGTGGTCATAAAGGGATGGACACGCTCAGCAACAATACTCAGGTAGGCTGTGGTGTTTAAACCATGCTCAGTTGGTACTAAGAAAGCATATATTAAAGTTTTACAATTATCTAGTAAGAATATATATAGATTAATGCTGCCTTAATTACCACCAGAGCAATGATAACATGTCCTCAGTGCTTATGATTCGGTTACTAACATTCTGGTGCACAAGTACATGTACAATATAGAACAAAATGCTGATACTCCCTGTGTGAGGATAATATTCACAATCACCATAAAGTAGTGTATTAACAAACTGTTAGGAATAAAACCGACTGAACAACCAAACAGCTGGGCCCACAGATGTGTTACCGCTACAAAGGATGAACGTTGGACCTCGGAGGAGTGTATCCAGTGCTTACCTCGGTAAATCCATTGGCCGCTGCCTAACGAGCTCCTTCACAGAAAAAAAAGTTTTAAATCCAAAGGTCGATGCCAAAAAACTATAATGTCCAAGGATGAGTCTCACAGTGTTGTGTTGTCCTCTCTTGATGTAATCTCAACTGCTAAGCTAGCTAACGGCGAGCGAGCTACAGTCCACACTGGCTGAAAGCAGCCAAAGTAGCTAGCTCGATGCTAACGGGCTAAACCGTCCTCACAGTTCGGTCCAAATGTTTTTTTTACTACCATTCACCGTCACTGAACAAAGCCCCACACTCTGCATGCTCCCGTGTTCACAGTCACCTGTGATCGGCTCAATATTTAGTCCTTGTTCCTGCTACCTGTTAGCTACTCTCCTCCATGACGCCATCTCTCCAGGGCTGCCAGGAGTGACCTCCTTGAGCTAATTACCACCACTTCAACTTGACCTTTGCTCAGTAAAACAAAAGGCTGTGAATTATTATTTTCCGTAGGCCTTTCAAATTTAAAAGGAAACGTTATTTATAAATGCATAAAAAAAATCAAACAATTAAATAACAGTACTACACAATGCAAACACCAGTGTATTCACATAGGCAGGACCAGAGCTTCTTTATTAAAAGAAAGGGGTCAGGTAGGGCTGTAAGTTAGTGAACACCAGTTTTGGGACAATGAAGCGTCAGCGGAAAAAACTATAAGATCTTATACTGTAGTAAAGAGATAAGGTGGGGTGTTTGATTCAGTGATGCTTCAGTCACTGGCCCCTGGGCCACTGTCGCTCTGGCCTCGCGTCATTCACTCTGAATTTTGTCTGGATTCTGGTTCCGGTCTAGAGAGCGGATCCGGAATTTACCAAATTCATCAAAGTAAAAGTGTTCACCAAAGTAAAACTTTAAATTCTGGCGCACCATTGATTTGGGGCGATGAGGGGTGTAAGAAAATCGATTACCTTAGTGTCTTGGGGCTTTTCTTGTCAATTATATTCTTTAAATTAAAAAGTTTCACCGCATTTTTATTAGATTGGTGCTTTTATTTTGACGGAAAGGCACATCCATCGAATTCCGGATCCTGTCTCACTCGCCCTGGTTCCGGTTCCTTACCAGAACAGCCACTAATGGCCCCAGACTACTGTCATTGTGTAAAAGTGGCCTCTGAGCAAATGAAGTTGAGTATCCCTGCACGAGCACTGTCATCACTTCATCATACCACCAAAATGTACCACTGTGCGCCACAGGAAATCATTCCTGCCTGTGGCCATCAAACTGTACAACTCCTCCCTCTGAGTGGCCCATAGACTATTTCACCCACTGTCAACATGTGCAATAATTTAACTTAATGCAATGCAATAATGCAATAACCCTATTTTACCTTTACTGTATATATTCTGTTTGTTATCTATTTTGCCAATGTGTCTGTGTATATTTGATTTAAAGGTTACTATATATATTTTTGTAAATAATCTTGTTTGTTTTCTTATATTCTCGCTTGAATTGCCCTATACGATATATCTTTTTTCTCCCGGGGATCAATAAAGTATCTCTGATTCTGATTCTGATCATTATATCCTGTTAGACGTGTAAAACTTTGTCATAATTAGTGTAAGAATTCTTGAGTTATGGCCAAAAGGATGTTTTGTGAGGTCACAGTGACCTTCGACCTTCTACCACCAACTTCTAATCAGTTCATTTCTGAAATTATATATAATATTATATATATTTATGCCTAAAAAGCCCCCCAAAAAATCTTGGAGCAAAAACAGATAACATCAGAGTGACCTTGACCTTTGACCTATGACCCTCCAATTTGAATCAGGTTATTGTTAAGATCAATTGGACATTTGTGCCAAATTGAAGGATTGAAGTGTTCTTGAGATATTGCTTCACAAGAATGAGACGAACACGCGTTTACAGTGGCCTTGACATTTTTACCACCAAAATCTTATCAATTCATCCTTGAGTCCAAATTTTCATTTGTGCCAAATTTGAAAACATTCTCCCAAATATCATGCTCACAGGAAAAGAACACATGAAGGAATGTATGAACAGATGGACAACCACAAAATTTAATGCTTATGGCCACAGCTAACATCGGCACAGAGGCTTAAAAAGGAGTATGTATGTGGGTGAATCACTGTCAGGGTCTATCTCTGCCTCTGTCTTTTGTCATATTCAACTTTTAATTAATTTAATTGAAAACAATCCAATGCTAAATGCCATTAAAACTCAAAACAAGCCACAGGACACATCATTATTCAAACTTCTTCATTACTTAACAGAATAAATGATGTTCTTGAGATATCATGTTCATGAAAGTGGGACAGACAACCCCAAAACACCAGCGCAGAGGTATAAAAACATTCTTATTTTAACTGGAGGACAAAAACCTTCTGGTATGATCTAATATCGGAGACAGAAAAGCTTTCACTGGTCAGCTGTGTTTTACTCCTGTCATTCTGGATACGCTCACAAATCAAAACCAAAAGAAGGATGTAAAGTTTTATTGGATTTGAACTCCTTTACAGTGTCTGCAGCGTCGGTGCAACCCAGATGGATAGATAGTAACTGTGCACCTGCTGTTTGGTGATGTTATTGCTATGGAGAAAATAATATTTCATGTTCAATCAGAACAAATGAACACTGTCACAGATCATACAATGGCATGTTATCTGCTTTCCCACCCGAGTATTCAAAATATGAAACTACTGGAGCTGTTTAAAAATGACAACTGCTTTTCTCTTTTTTATAATTCAATGCTTTACAAACACAACAACATTCAAAACTAAAATAAAACATACAGGAAGCCGAGAGACACGTCTTAAATTACAAATCAACAAATACAGATTTTAAAAGAAGTAACTTTAAGTTAATTGCTGTACACGTTTGGTGATATGTTCAGACAATAAATAAAGACTACAGGAACAACATGGCTTCTTCCTCTCTGGTTCTCCACCACTCTCCTCTTCTGGTCTTAATGCAACGTGTGCTGCTCCAGTACGTCGTCTGATGAAAATGACATTTAGCTCCAAATAGAAAACCTTTCACATTTCTGCAGCAGCAGCGTTTCTTCCCAACACCTGCAAAGCATTTGCAACATTCGCACAGCAATACAGGGATTGGCATGGATTTAAAGATGTTACTGGAATGTGTTGAGGTGGTTGTTTCTGTGCTCACAAGATGGACGTTAAATCTACTTTTTGATGTCCCAGGAAAATAATATGTTGATTATGATGTTTTAGAAGTGGTGCATTTTTTTCCTCAATGAAGTTAGATATGAGGCAGATGATTCCCAGGGAAGATTTCCAGAAGACCAGTGGAGAAATGTTTGTTCACTTAGCGTTCATTCTGCTATCTGCAGCTCCCTTTCTACTTACAAGAGAAATGTCAAGTGCTCAGAATGCTCTTTAGATTTATAGTTTTTATACATTTTGAAAATATGAACAGATGTGTTTGAACAGACCGTTTCTGAGGTGTTTAGATCCAGTATTGTTCACAACCATGTTTACTTTAAGTCCCAAGGAATAGCGCCAAACTTTGAAGCCTATTTTCATAGTGGCCAAAAGTGGAATTACATCGTCATGTGACACGATGGGGCCCAAAAGACTTTTTCCATTGACTTAGATTATAAAAGATGCATGTAAATGCTTTTGCACGGACTCCACCAAAATTGTCGCAGGTCTAAAAATTAATACGGCCTCACGTTGTGTCAATCATGTTTGCACACTGAGTCAGAAACTGATCAATTTTCTGCGTTTTTCACATCCGTCAGAGCCTTTAGAGATGTTTGACCAGGAATCAGTGGAGAAAATGTGGCTGTTTCATCGATTTTTTACTAATTCAACAACTTTTCCAGGCCTGGATGATAAGATTGTGACATTCCATCACATTTCCAGTTGGACTGTTAGACTGTGGGAACCCTGCAAAAAGGTGGCCAACAAAATGGATTGTTAGGGGAAAAGTTTGCTGAGAACGAGTGAAACTTGATTTGAATGCTGTATGGGAATTCTATTAAAACACACTGAAGGGACTATACGACTTTAGAAAGCACCTAATGTCACAGTCAAGACACATAATTGTCAGTTCTCCAAGCAACTAAGTATCTCTAAAAGGCTCCAAATGTGAGCCAGAACTGACGGGAGTCATGAATGAGGCTTTGATGAAATCTGTCTCATAATAAGTTCAAAACGTGCAACTTTTAAAAATGTCTTAATGAGCTACATGAGTGATGTGCGTCAAACATCAGCCTGAGTAAACTCTCTGTTCAGCTTCTCCCTCTGCAGCTACGAGTGGGCAGTCAAGTCCATCAGGAGACATCACTTTAATTCCAACAGGCACTCACTACAACACAGTCACTCCATCACCATCAATGGAACAAGTTTCAAAGCTGCATATACGTATGTCTTAAATGCAGTCGACACCTGAGATACCGAGCATAAGTTCATGCATGCTGTTAATATTTTTGCTTGTAACATCTGAAAGACAGGTTTATAAATAAATAAAAATGCAACTGGAAGACTTTTTTTTTTTTTTCAAAATATGATTATTTACAGCTACTCTGAACCTTTCGGACAACATTTAACAAACGCACACTAAAGATGTGCTGGACCAGAATCAAGAAGCTACTGTGTGATTGTCAATATTGCAGGTTGTGCTGTTATAGTTTTTACACGAAGAAGACACTGCTGCACTGGATGTGCTTCCAAAACAGAGACAACATGTGGGGCCACGTTATATGAGTAGCATCAGGAAGGTCCCTTAGGAAGGCTTGAAGCCTGCACTGATATGTTTCCTGTCAGCCACTGAAGAAGGGTGAAGCAGGGCAAATGTACGGTGGACAGCGGTACTGTTACGATAAAACACTCTCTTTACTTATTCTCAACAGTCTCATTCAATTTTGTGATGTGCATTACACACCAGAAAACACAAATGCTGAGACCACTTTGTCATTAGGTTCTTTAGATTACTGGGGCCATGTTCTTACCCAAATCAAAATGGTTTACACTCTTCTCTGTAAAAACGACTTGCTAACGCAGCATGTTATCTGTCTTACATGTTGAATGCTAAGATTTAGCATTTGAGATGTGCTGGAACTACAGTGGCATGCTTAAGTTTGGGCACCCCTGGTCAAAGTTTTGTTTACTGCGAATAGTCAATTAAGATGAACTGATCTCCAAAAGGCATGAAGTTAAAGATGAAACATGCTTTTCAACATTTTAAACAAGATCAGTGATTTTTTTTTTTGTGTTGTACAACTTTAGAGTGAAAAAAAAAATGAAAGTAGCATCATGCAAAAGTTTGGGCACCCCAAGACATTTGTGCTCTCAGACAACTTTTCCCAGGGTCTCAGACCTAAATGAGCTTGTCAGGGCTCTGGCTTGTTCACAGTCATCGTTAGGAAAGGCCAGGTGATGCTGATTTCAAAGCTTTATAAATACTCTGACCCCTGAAAGCTTGTCTCCACAATCAGCAGCCATGGGCTCCTCTAAACAGCTGCCTAGCACTCTGAAAACTAAAAGACCTGATGAAGACTAGAAGAAGAAAGCAGGGAGCTGTTTCCTCAGTCGGTCATGTCAGTAAGAAATGGGAGTTAACAGGAACTGTGGAGGTCAAGCTGAAAACTTTCTGAGAGAGCTGCTCGTAGGATTGTTACAAAGGCAAATCAAACCTCTGTTTGACTGCAAAAGACCTGCAGGAAGATTTCTCAGACTCAGAATATGACCTTCATGGAAGAGTCATCAGAAGAAAACCTTTCCTGTGTTCTCACCACAACATTCAGCATCAGAAGTTTGCAAAGGAACATCTGAACAAGCCTGATGCTTTTTGGAAACAAGTCCTGTGGACTGATGAAGGTAAAATAGAACTTTCTGGACACAATGAGCAAAGGTATGTTTGGAGAACAGACTGTTAAACACGGGGTGGATGATGATGCTTTGGGCTTGTGTTGCAGCCAGTGGCACGGGGAACATTTCACAGGTAGAGGGAAGAATGGATTCAGTTAAAGTCCAGACATCACAGCATCTGTAAAAAAGCTGCAGATGAAGAGAGGATGGCTTCTACAACAGGACAATGATCCTAAACACACCTCCAGATCCACAATGGACGACCTCAAGAGGAGCCAGCTGAAGGTTTGGCCACGCCCCTCACAGTCCCCCGACCTAAACATCATTAAACATCTGTGGATAGAGCTCAAAGAGCAGAGCATGAAGACGGCCCAAGAGTCTCACAGAGCTAGAAGCCTTTTGCAGGAAGAATGGGTGAAATCTTAACGTCATGCCTTTTGGAAATCAATTCATCTTTTACTTAAGTCTTAACAGTAAACCAAATGTTGACCAGAGGCGCCCAAACTTTTGCACGCCTCGTTAATGTTGAACGTGAGCTAGCTCAGTTTGGGCAAGTAAACCAATTGGAGTTTAGTTTGCATTCAGGAAACTTAAACATTTTGTCTCAGTAAAAAACAGACAAATTTCAGAGAAAATGAACCAAACTGATGAGTTAAAATTAAAACCTGAGTCACCGTAGTTGAAATTACAGGAAGCTAAAACCTCCCAACTCCATCGCTTTTGCTTTTTATGGCATTCCTTCAGTGTCACACTACGTCTACTGTAACCCTGCGTTCTTCATGTGATACATTCATGTTGGCAGGAAATTATTTTTGACTGGTCACACACAGAGCACGCTGTTAAATGTGATAAAATGTGACTGGGATGATAACGTCCACACAGAAACCAGCTGGATCTCAGTGACAGCTCCCCCAACATAGTGCGGCTAACATCCACACTGCCCAAACTAACGTCTCCCTCATTCTTGCAAACAAACACATAAACAAACAAAACAATGCAATGACATTTTAGAGTGTACATTTGCTAAATCATTGTTGACACCAGCCTCAGAGGGGCGCCGTCAGTTCACCAACCACGCACCGGCTGGTACTCGGCGCCTCATCCTCAGACAGGAAGCTCCCTCCGACCGTCGCTGTGAAGCCGTCAGCTGTGTAAAGACGCTGAAGAGAGAAAGGTTCCAGTATTTTTAGGGCCACTGGTCTGAAACTTGTCGGTTCAGATCAGATGTCATTCTTGCAGAAGTGTCTCCCTCCAGTCAAAGGAGTGGTTTGGTCCATGTGTGAGGGGGAGGATGGGAGGGTCCACTAACTGCCACACCCCCGTGTCGCCCTGCTCCTCGCAGGAGCAGAAGCCCAGGTAGGGGATCTGAGGACCGAGCAGAGGAGTTAAATGTTAGACTGAGAAGAAACTGAAGGAAATGACACATGCTTTTTGGATGAGAGGGTAAATTCAGTGTTCCTGTCTGTCTTCCTTCCCCTGTTTAGTTTTGTCTGTGTGCTGGCGTGGGCTGGTCCCACTCCCTGGTTTCCCTGGTTCCAGGCTCTGCTCACAATACTCACCTGCCTGCTGTCAGCTCATCCACCACTCACTGCCAGATCGTTGTTTAACCAAGTGGTAATAACCTCACGGCCAACTAAGATATTCTTAGTAACTTCTTCCTCGTGTGTTTTTTCATGTTCAGGATCATCCCTCCCCTGCACACCACACCAGCTTCCTCTCAGCCTCCTCCACTCCATCCTACAGGCCCCAGATCACGACCACTCTAATTTCTTGTGACAATAAACCTCTTCATCATCTCCATCCTGTTTCCTGCGCTTAAGTTTCCCTTCAGTTCATAACAATATGAAGCTGCACTGCTTGTGTCAGTGTCATGCAACATGTTGCACTCTACAGCCATCTTGTTTTTCCAAACAACTTTTTATGTCGGGGCTTCAGGACACTTGGATCACTACGGACGAGCAGTATGGAGATATTTTGTGGTTTCAATTCTGTGTTCTTGGATGTTTTAATCTGGGTCACCGTCAGCCTTTAGGTGGAGTTGTGCTGCTACCCACTCCCCCCTCCGATCTCCCTAAGTGTTGTGAAGACTCTATGCTCTAGGCATATGGGTGAGTAGATAACTGCTGAATTTTTATTTTTGGGTGCACTATCCCTTTAAATTTATTAAATAAAATTTCTGATTCAATGTTTCATTTAAAATCTACTGAGTAGCTCACAAGATGAGCAAAAAAAAAAAACATTGCAGATTTTCATTTTGGATCACGGCTGAAAACACAAAAAATCAGCAGATTTCTTCTGAGCCAAAAAAAGAACTGAGATCTAAAGAGGAAGTTTGGTCTGGTAGGAATCCACAAACAGCACAAACTCGTTGTGAGTAGGCGAGAACATGCAGCTCCTTGGCTGCCTCCTTGTTCACCGACCTGGAGTCAAAAAATGACACGCTCAAGTATCCAAATATGCTTTGGAGTGTTCTTTTCTTTGGTGCTAAAGATTTACTGAAAACATCTCTTTGATTTGTTTTTCCCTTTTCATTTATACGTATGATTCCTCACATCTCTGGAGTTTCATCCACCATGTGTTTGCAGGATGGGCATGTGGAGAAGAACTGAGGAAACCAGATGGAAGTAATGAAAGACGGACAGGAAAGTGGGATGTATTATCGGAAAGAAAATCAGATGGACTAGATAAAAACAGACCTTTCGGACTACTTGGATGAAGTCCTTGGCGCTCTGTGGGCCGCGGCCCTGCAGCTGGCGTGTGCAGGCCTCTAAGGAAGAAGCGTGGGCTACAATCAGTACGTTGTTTCCTACGGAGAGTGGAAACCCAGGCAGGATGCAACATCAGCAGTGGACAAACACATGAGCACGTAAAACAACAGAGAAAAAAGTTCACCCACACAGATTTGAAAACATCTTCCAGACGCTCCCGGAGCTCTGCTGTGAGTCTTACCAGTGTTTTTGCAGTCGGACAGGATGTCTTTGGTCACTTGGTAGCTCCGGCTCATGTAGTTCTCATACGACTCAGACACAGTGAGCTTGCTGACAGGGATCAGAGGTCTGTATGGACACACACATGCTATGTTCAGGGTTCCCACACATTTTCATGGATAAAGTTTAAAAACTTTTCCAAGACTTTTCAGACGCCCATATTATTACATTTCCACTTCCATTCACAGCTTCTAACATGAACAGAACTGTACAGTACACTTTACTCATATTGTTAAAAGGTGGGCCACGGACACGGAGCAGACCTGCTGGTTAATTTATTTGTGAAAAAAAAACAACTCTGTACCCTTGAATTATCATGCTCTACTCTCAGAGCAGTTAAAACCAAAGTGTAAGCACTGTTTCCACCAAACACTTTCGGTATGGTGCCTTTAGAACCAAAAACAACCCTTCAGACAAGAAAAATTTGACAACATATGGGGCATAAAAAGCACCACAGCAGCCGTATAAAGACTTACGTTAAATATAGTTTATTCCAGCAGATGTGTTTTGCCTTGTTTGTCTCACCTGTACGTTGTGTCCACACTGAAGTGAGCTGCAGCCAGGTCAGTGGGAGGAATCCATGCAGGCAGGGAGTTCCCAGAAACCCACTTGGTCCATTCAAAAAGCCCCGGCTCCACTCGCACCTTCAGCTTCCCGTCCTGCTGCAGACCTGTTCACACAAACACAGCTCGTGTTTAAAGTCAAACAAAGACCACTGATCCTTGTGAGACCTCTGTTACATCCCTAGCACGCTACATTCGATCAGTGAGCTGGAGGATGATATTACCTTTCAGGATGTTCTGTGCAGTCTGAACACATCGCAGAGACGGAGAGCAGTACACAAAGTCTATCACTGTGTTACTCTCCAACAGGGCCTCACCTGAAACAGCACAATAAACACACATACGCAGTTCATAAACACGTGAAACATGACCCCTGACACCAGGCGTAGAGCATCACTCAGACCTGTATTGGTGACGTACCCACTAGTCGAGCCTGTGTGGATCCAAACACAGTGATAGGAGCGTCCATGTCGTAGTCTCTCTGTCCTCCCCACAGCGGCAAACTGGGAGGCATGTTCAGATTGGAGCGTACATATCTACCTGCAGGACAACAAAAACACACATTCTCCAGTGAAGGCTGCTTCTTGTTAAAGTGAAGTAGAAGGAAGGTATCGTTTTGACTCATGTCGCCTGTCGCCTACCTGTACCTTTGACTTCTCACCTTTACTGTCCGAGCAGAGGGAGAGCCAGTGTTTGCCAAAGACCACGTCCATCCTCTCACCGTGCCGACAGACAAAAAGTGTGCGCTTAGGCTGCCTGGAGTGACTGCCACTGATCCGCAGGACCTGCTGGAAATAAAAAGCATAAATTAATTGCTTTGTAAAAATGTGTGTACATAATAGCACATATGTTCAATCTAATAACTGAAAGATACATTATGGCATTAAGTTTACAGGTCCAGTGTGCAGGATTTGGGGGGATATAAACCTTAGGTTTGCTCACACTTAAGTTTTAGTTTTTCATTAGCTGAGGAAATTACTTAAGGGTGTCGCACAGAATCTCTTAAAAGATTTCCTTAACTGAAGAAAGACGTTAAGGCATTTACTGCACTGAAAGAGATTTTACAACAGTAAAATTCTGTTTCCATGGAGACTATTTGTTTGCTTGAACATGCGCTTGTGATAACCCGTTGTCACACCTAAGTATCCTTTGACAAAGTTGGCCTGATAGTTAAAAAAAAAAAGTGGCAGAAGATGAGACAAAAACCAAATTGGTTGGAGGAAGAAAAAAAAAACGTCTAGAGGAATTCAATAAACGAAAGAACAAACTGAAAAGTACATTTGATCCAAAATACCAGCAAACATGAAGCAATGACTGTGGGAGGAAATTGCAAGGTTTGGACGGAAACTTCACGGCAGTGTGCAGCAGACGGGTGAGGGCGTTTGAAACCTGGTGAGTGACGCAGCACACTGTTGACTTGTGTACATGAAATTCCTCACCAATAAAAGATCCCGTTGCATAAAACCGGGCTAGAAGAATGCAGCTTCGGAAAAGTTGAGCTATCCAACATCAGGTGTTAGGACAAATCATAGATTGACCTCTAGACAAATCTATAGTGCAAAATCAATTGCTCGTCTTTAAGGGTGTCCATCAGGTCCTCCTAGTCGTGGAACACTCTTTTCGGGATGCCTTCATTTTCAAAGGAGCTTTTTCGTTTAAAAATGGTCAAGCGGTGTGCATGGGGTACATGCAGCTCTGACACAAGGTATCCTGAGAGGCTGGGCGACCAGGTGTATTTTTACACTTTAAACCACATCTCAAGCGAGAAAAGTGTCTCCTTTGGATAAAGTTGTGTGGTAACGTTAGACCACAACATCAACTCAACGTGAATAAGATTAACAATGATGTCTACATCTGTTCTAAGGTAAGTCAACATTGTGTTTGAGGCAACATATTGTCACTTTGCTGGAAAGAAATATAAAGTTATCTATCTCTCATATTCTGAGCCAAAAACCTTAACTTCAGTGGCACTTTAACTTGTTGTCTTTGATGGTGACGGCAACCAGATGCGCTTCACAAGCGTACACTGTGACCTGTAAATGTTGGCTTGTAATTTAAGCTTTTCATCGACCTTCTCAACAATAAAATGATGGATATATCCCTCCAATGCGTAGTTTAGGCCCTTTTGGTTACTTCTCAATGACATCTGATCGTTATGTCCCCAAAAATCATCAGTTGCCTCCTGTGAAATGCCGTGTACTGTGACACCTGCCATAGCGCCGCTCACTGAGTGTTGATAGTTTGTCCGAACAAGTGGAGCGGAGCGTGGCTTAGCCATAATTCTCCACTAGACACCACCAAATCCCCCTAAACTTTACACACTTCATCTTTTAATACAACCATCAGCCCTAAAGAAATCCACCTGCATTGGATGACAAATGAGACTAAGGGTGGGCGTGTCTCCGGGACTGCTGTTATCAGGGCGTCGGCTGTCCAGCAGTCCGTCAAACATCCCTCTCTCCTTGCTGCTCTTGTCACTGGGCCCACAGCTGAAGAACGAATGGGAGCTGTGGTGGGCGAGCAGAACAGACATTATATAACCACGTCATTTCTTTCACTTGGCATTTACAAAAAGCTGAGCCATGGAGTCTTTTGGCAGCGGCTAAAATACTTCTTGATATGTTACTGAGGATTTTGTTTAATTGCACTGATGTCACTTTGGAAAACAAGCTTAGCTCTGAAGAAGCACAAAGGAATTTTGAAAGAAGCGCAGGAGCAGCACACTGACGGGATGTTGATCCTGGAGCATGTCCTTCTTGGCAAAAGTAGTCGGTTTTAGTGTGTTAACAGTGACACTCATCAGTCTCATTTTGATATTTCTTGAGTAGGCTACAAGACGACATTTTGATCTGGTTGTTGCATTATGAAAAGTTGTGGGGTCAGTATATTTATTAGGAAACACACTCCAAGACTGAATTTACATTGAATTTAATGGTAATTGAATGCAGTTGGATACACTAACATCTCTATCCTGCTCCGGGGAAATATCAGGTTTTAAAGATGTTACTGAAGATCTAATTGTACTTTATTCTCTTTCAGTGTCAAACCGGTGTTTTATCTGTTTATTTTGCTTTGGGTAACTAAGACCAGCTCTTGAGTGAGTGTGAGGTGCTCTGCTCACCCGTGGAAGACCCAGGTGTCCGACTCATCTGCCAGACTCACGTAGTTCTCCGGCAGCAGGCCAGACAGCCCAGAAGCCAGCGAGGTCCCGTACACCCAGCCCTCGCTGGTACTACTCTGATCCACCGGAGACATGAAGACAAAATCGCCAGGGACCAGCTCCAGCTCGTCCTCGTTCTGAGGCATGTAGGGATACATCACCCGCAGCGTCTGCAGAGGCACGTCGACATTTAGAACAAACAATCATGCTGTTGGTTAAAAGATGTCTGTGAGCAGTGTCAGTGTGAGTATTAGCCACCTCATGGTTTGCAAATCGAATGTCCCGGGAGAACAGGACTGCCAGCCAATCACAGCCCAGCTTGACTTCAATTCCCTTCGCCAGTTTCTCCAGTGATGGGAGGTGATTGGTGGGGAAGTTGTAAGCCAGAGTTACGTGGAGCTGCTTCTTATGAGGCTCCACATGGACCTCTGGAAAGATGAGACAAGACTCTGGTTTACATCCAGTACGTCACACACAAAATATATAACCTTTGTTATCTGTACAATGTTAAAAAAGAATCTGTTGCAGCAGCAGCAGCGGGGTAAAACCGCACAAAGCATCAGAGAGGAGTAAAAATCAGATTTGGACAACACACTCTAATCTGTCTCTTTACCAGAAACAGAAATATGACAGAGCATTAGCACTAACACCAGGCTCTAATCTGATTTGGCACTTAGCTGGCTGATGTACTGTTTGGCAGTCGGTCTCATTTTCGCCTGTGTTTAAAAAAAGTCTCACTGACAGATTGAGTGAGTGCTTTAATAACCCAACGTGACCGCCGCCCTGACCAATCACTTACCACCGCTGCTGGAAGAGACAGCAGGTCGCCACACATTACATGGTGATTACATGATGATGCTCAACTCTACACCGTGATGAAGACGGTTAAGATGGGACAGACAGACAGGAAGTCGTGCAGCTAAGATCCTCAACATGCTCCAAACCCAGGCCACTGTGGGTATACCGTATATCGTGGTTCTTACCTGCCTTCCTGGTGGCCTCTGTTGCAAAGTCGGCCGCAAACTGCTTCAGGATGTCAGCCACCTGCTCCTCCACGAAAAGACCGATGAAGTTGGAGGAGGTGTAGAGTTCAAGCGGCAGCGGGCTGGGGAATCGGCCCCGCCACTGCTGGACGCAGGTCTGAAGGGCCTCACATAGAGCTTCTACCTTGTGGTCTGCACACTGTGAGGAAGCAGAAAGGACGATGTCACTTTATCTATTGGCTGTTTGTCATTCAGACAGAAGTGTTCATTAACCTCCTAACAAATTTCTTCAGACATAACAGGACATTTATGCAAAGTACCACGATGCCTGGATGATATTTGGCGTCTGGTGCGTGAGAGGAAGCAGCGGCTCTGCTGAGAAAGGCAGCGAGTTGGAAAGTTATGAAATGAAGGAAGTAAAATGTTCTCTCAAAGGCTGCATCTGTGATGGATTTCAAAATTTATTTGGCCACTGACAACTTCTTCATGACCAGGGAGTTGTGCTTTCTCTACCTCAGACTTTCGCCATATGCATGTGGAAGGGCAGGGAGTTTAGCTTTCTCGGCCTCAGGCTTTCCTCGCATGCACGTGGAAGGGCAGACAGGTATGCTTTCTCTACCTCAGGCTTTTGTAGGCTTTGTATAGGCCCAAGGAAAGGCAGAGAGGCCCCAGAACAGAGCCATACAGTCAATTATCATACTGCAAATGGAAATAGAGATTTCTTTGGCTGAAGTGATCCTGACTTAAGTACCCATTTGGTTGCAACTGCGTTATTTGAATAAGTAATTAGTTACCTGTGTAGTAAGCCCCAAAGGTAGTGGAATTACAGTAACTTTTAAAGTCCCAACACTGCTGGTTTCACGCAATGCCACTGACTGACAGTCAAGGCAGTGAAGCATAAAGAAGCTGTCAAAGCAGGATTTAGAATATTGTCTATGTGAATGTTTTATGAGTAAGGAAATTCAATCAACAGATTTATCAGTGAATGTAAAAAAAAACTGTCCATCTTTTTTCGTGAGACAACTGTTGCCGATGAGAAAAAATAAATATTACTGGTGTGACATGTGACTGGTGTGACATGAAAACAATCTCCTCAACAACTTAAAATGAGCTCATTCACAGTTTCCTGGTTTATAGAAATGATTCAATCTTGGCATTAAGGAGGGGAAACATGATGATAAATATCTGGGGAATGAGCTCAGAACCACTGATGACCTTTAACCGTCAGTGTTCATAAAACTGCTCAGTGTTAGCTGAAGTTTGGTTCAATTCTCCGACTCACCATGAAGAACTGGCAGAGGGTGATGTGCGGGAAAATGTTGTGGGCTTTGTTTTTGCCACAGGTGACCCGGCTCTGTTGCCAGAAGTGGGAGAGCTGGTTCTGTAGTGGTCCGCTGGGTCGCAGGTAGAGGACAAACTCCCTGGGCAGAGGGTCGTCCAGGAACGGGTCGTCAACATGGGAGAACAGCCTGAGTGGAGAATCAAGGAAAAAGTCTCAGCTCTAACTGTGCTGTGTCTTCACATAGTGCCTTTATTCTTCTATGCTGCAGCTTTGAAGAAATCCTGCTGAGTCACTTGTGGCACATATATAACGTTAAAAGAAGCAGACAGCCTTAGTGGAAATAATTTCAGCTGTGTGACCAGTTCAGCGAGGCCGGCACAGTGAAGCCCTACAGCTCCTTTATAATTGGAACATTTTCTGTTCTGAACCGAGAGTCTGGGACAGAAAACTTTTCCGCCTCTACTGCTGCTTCGCTGGTAACATCACTCTCGCCCCGCAGCAATGACAGCAGAGAATTTAAACGAATAAACTTTCATTCAACATTTCAAGTGATTCGAATGAAGATGTCTTCATGTGTGTGGTTAATGGTGAAAACAGGCTCTATCTTTTCACCGGGGCTGTTTCTCACATGCTGTGTAATTGGTAGATAGCATCGGCTTTCTTATCTGGAGATTTGTTGGTCACAAAGATTTAGTCAGTCTGTCCAGGGGAATTTCATGAGACTCTTTTAAGTATTTATTATTTAATTTGTGGCTGTGTTGAGATTTTCAAAAGAGACCGCATCACAATGAAAACAAAAACAGACAGCTGCAGTAAAACCTTTAATTTAAATGGTTTTTTTTGTTATGGACCTTCACAAAATGTTGAATTCGGTAAAGTGAAATGAAAGTGTATTCACTCCCTTTGCTATGACCGCGAGAAATTAGGGATGCGTTCCGACTCGCATACTTTTTCTTTTACCTTTAGTAAGTACTGCAGCTGCCCAAAGGAAGTACGTACTGTTGCGTGCAGTATGCACACAATTGGGACATACTACTTCCTCATAACGTCACACCTTTGACCCTTTTACTAAAACAAAATGCTGTCAAGTTCGCCAGAGACAGAGGAGAGACTTGATGTTGTTGTTTTGCAACAAGTAATAACTGCATAGAGTGTCGTTTCTGACACATCATATTACATTTATATTTACATTTCTCTGTCATTGCTCAGTAGATGTGACGTATCCATCGCTGCACAGTGGACTGTGGGTCAGAATAGCCTAAAAAGTATGCTGGCTTGCATACTGCAAAATTGGACCGCATGTAGCAGAACAGAAAGGCTTTAGAGTCTGCATCTAGATGTCCACCCTCTGGACCTGTGGACTGAGCCCTCGTGGTCTTGAGTCGTGCGTACTATGATGCTATGATGAGGGGGTTTTTTCAATGCAGGAAAGGAATTTGTGTGTTACAGTTAAAACTGGTCTGACTCAGTTAAAAACAGGTTTTCAGCAGGTTCCTGTTACGCAACAAAACACATTACAATACAGGATAAAAACAGAAACAACAAAGAAACATTTGAAGCTGAGCACCATTAAATCCATTATTACATAAAGGGAAAGAATAGTGCAGAGAGAGATGGCCACCCAACAAAACTCACAGACCAGGGAAGAACGGCGTTAATCAGAGGTAAGAGAGAGCTCCAGGTATTAATTATTCTGAAAATTTTAAAACACTTTTTGTATTTTCATTTCAGTTTTGACCTTTTTTTGTGCAGGTCTATTAAATAATGAATTTATTTTACAGGTTGTAGTGCAACAAAATAGGAAAACATCCAGGAGGGGTGAATACTTTTACAAGGCACTGTCCAACCTCTCCAGCAGAGGGCAGTATGACACACATTTTCCCCTGACCTGTGACTGGTATACATGTGAATGTACTGTAAACACATTTGTTGTTTTATCTCACCAGTCACATGCTGCCTGCACACTCCGACCTCCCGTTGACACCAGAGCTTTCAGCCTGTAGAGGGAAAGAAAATAAATCTGATTACATCCTCAACAACGCTGAGAATATTTGCCCACACTTTACTCATCTGTATTCTGAACAGTGTGGGACTAGTTAGTGCACTGCAGCAATGAGAAACCTAGAGAAGTAACACATTGATTCTGTTCTCTGTACTGTAGTTTGTGTCCTCAGGAGTTTTCTGGCAGCAGATGGTAAATAAAAGGAGAACTGCTCTGGCTGCACACCTATGTGGAAACTCTGTAAAACAGTTACAGAAATAATATGGAAAAAGTTGTTGACAGAACTGAACTGCCGCTGGAGTCAGGAACAAACATCACTGGAGAAAGATAAGTGGTGAATTATTCAGCGTTTTCCTGGTGTAACTGGCTGAGGTGAATATTTGTACTGAAATTCGGATGCTGTCAACTCGGAGAGAAAAACATCACAATGTCAAATGGAAATGATTTCTTTTCTTTTACTGGTTAGAGGTTAGAGAAGACTGTATTTGGCAGTGGTGGAGGTCACAAACTATTTTCTACCATCCCTAAAATTACCATTAAAAGCTTTTGTTCATGCCTCTTTATCTAAACATTTACTGCAGGTAATAAGACTTTTATTTTGATACGTTTAGACTGACTTATTGATTTTAAAGCTGCATTAATTAATTTTGAAATTGGGGACTGAAACCAGGTGTCAACAGTTGGCTCTTTACAGATTCACCTGTCACAGAGCAACATGATTACATTCACTCTCTTCCTAACTCTGTTTTTTAAGCGGGATTTGTACTTGTGCGGCAGACCCTACACCGTAGCCTACGCATGTGACCTACGCCGTTGTGAGCATTTATACTTGTGCGGTGGTGTCTGTGTCATTCTGCAGTTACACCTCCAAAACACTAGTTGGCGGCGGGGTTTCTGTGCAGTGATGTAAAGTTTAGTTGATTCAAAACACACATTAAACATGGCTTAATAGAGACAATTTCAAACACAAGCACATTGTACATTGTATACATTAGCCTAGCAGCTAGCAGACTTTTCCTCTACTCATATGAAGCCAGGGACAACAGCAACATTTAACAAAGGAAAAGATACAAAATTCGGCTCCATTACAACTCACAAGGTTCACTGACAAAACAACTGTCTTATATTAAACACGTTTTCCTAACAAATACAACATGCTAACATTATTAGCACAAGCCTATGACATTCTACATTGTATAAATTAGCCTAGCGATGAGTGGAGATTTCCTCTGCTCATATGAAGCCAGGATAAATCACACAAAAGACTTAAAATGCTATTTTTGTGGAGGCTTTATTGTCTTCACAATTTATTGTTTCTTATCTGTGAAATTAAAGTAAATTAAAGCTTTTGTTTTGAGTTCAGAACATCCTGTATGTGAATAACTATTGTTCAATTTTTTTTCATATTTTTAAAACACTGTATGCAAAATATGAAAGAGTGTCTAATGCATTGGTATACAGAGATTTGATATAATTGTTCTGTGTTGAAGTTGTCTGCTTGTCTTTATATTTGAAAATAAAAAAAAGACCTTGATCAAACAGAAAACATAGCAAAAAAAGCACAGGAATAATTACTAACATTAATGATGGTGCTGCTTCATTTAGATGTCCCAATAACCAGTTTACATAATTTCAGGAATGCATTTGAGTAACTGTATTTTATTTTCAACCACGCACAAATGTGCCATGATTTTTTTGCACGATGATGTCCGTGTGTTGCTCCGTGTATCTGCACTGACAAACATTTCTGCCCAGAGTGAAATGTCTCAACATCTACCTGGTGGATTGGTACATGTGTACAGTGATGTTAGCTCAGGTAGATGAATCATTTATTCACACAACTACAGCCTGTCCTCGGGCCAACGGTAGCTTTTCTTTTTAAACTAGTTTTGTTTTCCAATAAAACGAACCTGTTTCAGTTATCATGTTGTTTATTTTTTCCACTCTCACCTTTAAATCCAGAGTGAGTAATTGCACATTTATGTCATACCAAGCACAGATTAATGCTGACAAAGTCTGGGGGCAGAAAAATATGGAAGAAGAAGAGTCAGTTCCTCAAGATGATAGACAGTGTGTGGGCAGACATTAACATACGCTCCTTTCATAAGAAGGACTGACTCCCCTTAACCACAACATAACACTGCCAGTTAGTTGTGACAGAGTGATTCGTCCATTAGAAGTGTGTCATGTCGTCAGTGACGAACCTCACAGCGCATATTAAGATTTACTTTCAGCTCTCTCAGGCTGAACAACTGAAGAGACCGATCAGTCGGTGACAAAGAGAGCCGTGTGAACGCTGAACTGAACGTCTTCAAATCAACATATCTAAGTCCTGATTTAACAAACCAAACAAGACTGCAGCTGATAATAAAGACAGCTGTCTCCATTGTCATTTCACCATTGTGCAGGTTTTAATTTGCTGGGACGTGTGATGAATTAACAGAGATTAAAGACGCAGACAGAACAGCGATTCATCCATTCATGCCTCCATCCTTACCTCAGCAACACCTGGAGGCTTTGGCTGATAAGCCGGAGAAAGAAAAGGCAGCTCAGATTTTTCATATTAGAGCCGCAGAATCTAATTAGCTGCCACTCAGAAGATAAGAGCTTGTACATGCTAATGTGGTTTTCATCTCTGGGGAGCGAACGGCTTCCTCAGCACGGCACGAGATGCTGTTCCTGTGGGACAGGACGGACCGTGGAGTCGCTACAGAGAGGTGTGTGTGTGTGTGTGTGTGTGTGTGTGTGTGTGTGTGATTTCATTAATGAACTGCAGGATATGATTATTACAGGTCTTTGAAGGTGGCTGCACATATGCTCCGACTGCAAACCAATGATTGGGTTATATTGCAATGTGCCAATAATGTGTATTTTCAATTTGTATTTTTATGCCTCCGTGCTGGCGATAGCCATGTGCTGTAGGCATTATATTTGTGGGTTGCCTGTCCTTCCATCCAGTTCTTTTTTGTGTGTGTGTGTGGCTTTTCTGCCTTTATTTGATAGACTAGAGTCAGCATGGAGGAGGCAGAGAGAGGGGATGACATGCAGCGAACAGCAGTGGACTGGAATCGAACCCACGGCCACTGCGGCAGGGACGTAGCCTTTGTACATGGGGCGCTCCCTGTCCACCCAATTCTTGTAATCGCAATATCTTGAGAACACCTTGAGGGAATTTCTTCAAACTTTGCAAAAATGTCCAGTTGGCCTTAACAATACACAGAGTTGATTTTGGGGTGCATACATCAAAGGTCAAGGTCATTATAACCTTGTCTGTCTTACCCTCGTGAATGCAATGTCTAAAGAACACCTTGAGAGAATATCTGCTAATTTGGCTCACACATCCACTTGGACTCAAGAATAAACTGATTAGAATTTGATGGTTGAAGGTCAAAGGTCAAGGTCACTGTTACCTCGTCTGTCTCATTCTTTATAACAGGATATCTCAAGAGCACCCTAAAGGAATTTCTTTAATTTTGGCACAAATGTCCACTTAGACTCAAAGATGAACTGAGTAGATTTTGGTGGTCAAAGGTCACTGTGACCTTGCATCTGTCTCATCCTTGTGAACGCCGTATCTCAAGAATACCTCGATGAAATTTCTTCAGATTTGACACAATGTTCATTTGGGTTCAAGAGTAAAGTGATTAAAATTTGGTGGGCAAAAGTCAAAGGTCACTGTGACCTTGCTTTTGTCTCATTCTAATGAATATGATATCCCAAGATGGCCTTAAGGGTGTTTCCTCAAATTTGGTACAAATGTCCACTTAGACTCAAGAATGAACTGGCTAGAACTTAGAGGTCAGAGGTCACTGTGACCTCATGAAACATTTTTTTGGCCATAACTCAAGACTTCGTATGCTAATTGCAACAGAATTTCACAAATACTCTAACAGGATAAAATTATGAAGTGATGACATTTTATATCCAAAAGGGCAAAGGTCAACTTCACTGTGACATCATAATGTTCTGCAAAAACACTTTCCTGGCCTTTACTCAGCGTCATATCTCAGGAACAGAAGGAGAGACATTTGGTCAGACACTGAATTGGTGACTCTAATCTTGAAACTGTGCTGACTGTGTAAATCTTCTGTGCTGTCAGGGGAGGATGTGTGTAAAGCATTCATGTTTTCACAGACATGGACGTAAACTGTAACTGCAACTTGACTGGTGCACGTCGGCATTCAACCATGAGGCAGTAATTGTAGTTGCCTTTTTTTTCTTTCTTTAACTATAATAAATCAAATGTGTCATGTGAAACAGGCTGCTTGCAGTCCACAGTAAATTATAACCCAATTCTGAGTCTGTTCAGCCTCTGTTTTAGCCTCTCCTACTGCAGGTTATTATTTTGGTTCTACAACCCGAAAATTTACTATAATTGAGTCTCACTGCTCACAACAGTCCTGTTTCCAGCTGCAGGCAGCTGTTTCCAGCTAACAAGCTCTGATAAACCCACTGAGCGCGACCTCCTCAGCACCAAACAGCAGACAGACTCAGTTAGCATCAAGATGGTGAAGAGAGGAACATCTAGCTGCTGCAGAGACAGAAATTTCCCTCAGAAGAAGACAAAATACTAAAAGGAGAGTACTGAGTATAAATTATATACTGAGTGTCCCGGTGAAATGTCAGGAAGGTATGAAGGTTTGAAAAATAGATACGGCACAAGCTTAGTGACACACCTAAATTTGTCAGGTGATCAGAAACACGACTCCAAATTAATGTTGCTCTGTGTGCTAACGTAGGTCAGCAATTATTGCTAAAATGTGATCAGTAGCAATTCAAGATGGCTATTATTTTGATAAGTGTAATTCATAAATACAAAAGACATTTCAGGTTGTTATTAATGTTGAGAAGCAACATAAAAGTACGCTGTCCAATGTTAATTTCGTTGACAAAAACTATGACGACGTCATCAACCTTTTGTCCATGATGAAAACGAGACGATGACAAGCTAAAAATAGATCTTGCTAATACAAACTAAGACAAAATCTATGTTCCATTTTCGTTGACGAGATGTGATGAAACTGTTAGTGGTGAACTATCGGACATTGAAAGAGGGGAGCGCTTGTGCTTTGCTGTCTACAACTAGACTAAAACTATGAAGGATAAAAATGACTAAAACTAATGAGCATTTTCATCTCTAAAACTAAATTTAAAATAGCTGTCAAATTAACACTGATGCTGTCCTAAAGAGACTTACAGATGTTGATATGTGTGATGATTATGAGGCTTTTATGGTTTTGATACTGTTTCATCTAAGCTGATGTTGGTTAATATCTTGTGAATTGAGTTTATTCTTCTAAGAACAACCTCTGAAACATGATAAAGACCTTCCTGGGACACTAAAACTGAAACCCATTTCGAGTGAATCACGCAGCAGGCAGGAAAAAGTGGGTTTTCATAGATGTGACTCCAGTAAATTTTTTTGACTATGACCCAACGTATTACATCAACAGAGGGCGACCGATCTGTTTTTTGGAAACCATAAGTGCTAGAGGGTCAGAGTAAAACTGGTCCGTGTACGCAAATCACAAATCATATCTACCCAGAAAAAAAAACAAAACACCCAGACTTCTTTATGCAACCACACCACAGTGAGCTCAGTAAGCAGCAGCTCTGACCACAGTGGAGACAAGCACATACATCAGTCAGCTCACTGGTGTGCTGGCGGCTGCTTGGGTTTTATGAAGCTGCCGTGTCCCACAGGTGTAGACCTACATACCATTGCATATGTGTGTGAGAGAATCAGAAAGAAGGAAGAGAGAGCGAGAGGCAGCCGCTGAAGGGAGCTGTTTAAGGAAGGGCCTTAAACCACTTCAACACACACCCACACACCAACAAACAGTAAATCAAGCCAGCGATGGGGAGCGTAAAGGAAAAGCTCTGCCGCACACTAACACCTGGGTTACACTTGGCGTCAGTGCCGATACCTGACTGAAACACAGCAGGCTTTCACAACCATGAGAAAGAACTGGAAAGGAGAAGTGGGTCCTTTTGTCAGTGTGTTAGTCAGTGCGCGAGTCGAGCTGTGTGTCACTTACTGTAGATAGTCACTCAAATGTAATTTTACTTAGTACAGGAAATATGTAATACTGACAACCATATGTATCTTCCGTGCTGCTTAAAGGTCACAGTGTCTGTATTATCCTTAAACTACATAAACGTTTTATTCCATTACGCTACAGACTGCTAGATAAGCAATGAATTTGACCTCTGAAATGCGCCATCATAACCACAGTAGTCGCTGTTAGTCAGTCATAACTGCAAACAGAGGAGACCATTTTTCTTGGTTCCTTGTTTGTCGTGACAAACGTACAGCTCAACAAAAAGGGGACTGCACAGATGGAAAAAGTTGCTGCGTCAAAGAGATATGAATCTTAAATACATTACAAATATGACTTATGCAAACAGTAACTGGCCAGTCACTAAACCCGTCCACTGAACTTTGATTGCCCGATCAGACTTTGCGACTTTACCATGGCACAGCTAGCCATGGATGTGGGACTGGATACAGCATCGGAGGTGGGACCCGTTATTCTTTTGAAAATTGCTCAGTGGCGCCAGGCCACCAGGACTTACTCCAGGCCTTGAGGACAATTTTCGTAGTGATCTAACGGTGGAATTACAACTTCTGGATCCATCATGTGATGCCCTGCAGCCCAAGAAGACTTTCTCATTGATGTACATGACAAAACAGACATCTATAAATGGTGGATACTTTTTTTGAGTGTCACAAAAAACCACTCATTTTACTATCAGGATTTGATCATTCAATCCAGTTACACTTGGAAAACTCTAGAAGAGCCGCACGATCAAAATATTTTATCTCCATTCAAGTTAGCAAAATGCTAAACAGGAAGTAGCTGGCTCGGCTGGCAGCGCTCTCCAGTGCGCCTGCTCTATGCCCATGGACCACCATTGTAAAAGAAACATCTGTAAAACTGTTGACATGACACCTCAAACTGCAAACAAGGTCAGTTATGAATCTTTCTAATTTTTTCCCATGAAGGTTTTCTGTTTGTAAAACTTTCCTGAGGCCGAGATAAGTGATTTAAAAATCTGCGAGGTCATCACAATGTAAGTCTATGAACCAGCAGGAGAAACATTACTACACATATTCAATGGGCCGCCTACTGCAGAAGTAAACCCAGAAGCTAGAAACTTTTTTGGGCCATATGCGCCAGGCGAGCAACTCCACTGTAATGAGTAGGCATGAAATCAGTCGTTTTAACAATCAGGATTTCATCCATTTGCTCCAATTACAATTGGAAAAATCTAGAAGAGTCAATTTAATTATTTTATCCTCATCCAATAGCAGAGCACTAAACCAGAAACAGCTGGCTCAACTTGCTGAAGACTCCAGTGCGCCTGCTCTTTGGGCCGTACAATACGGAAACAGTGCCGATCATCTGGGTAATCTTACAATTTTCAATGCGCCGGGCGAGCAACTCCACTGGAATGAGTAGTCGCCATCTTGGCACCCAGTATCTACATATTAATACAAATTTGTGGTAAAAGCCAGAGTTTACACTTTGTGCATGATGTCATGTATCGAGTCATGAAATGCGTATTTAAGACCCATAATGCTCCCATTTAAAATGAGTCAGTCGGACACTTAAAAAGTTTATCTCCAAGCCATGTAGATAAGGAGCTTCTTATCTACAGCTGATCAGGTAGCAGCAGTTTCAAACATTTATGCTGACGAAGCTGTTCCTGAGAAAAAGCCTATGTCGCACTTGGAGTCATGTTTTTTCCAAATTCTGGTTAAACTGAATGAGCACTTAGTTTCCAAGACGTAAAATAAACAGCAATGAGCAACTGCACCACAGACCAAACATTATTTCAACATCAGGAAGCCTAATCATTAGAGTATCTGTCATCGATCACATGATGACACCAAGTGTGACCAGTCACTTGTAATTAACATCCAGGAGTCGCAAATTTGGTTGAGTTTGTTGGCAGGGGTGGGAAGTAATGTATAACATGTAACTCACAAGTAAAAAAGTAGTCTTTTCTTAAGGAAGTGACACTTGTCAGTCTAAAAATGGCTTAATATGAAGCTGAGGGGCACGTTACAGCATAAAGTGTGGCCTTGATCATTGCACAAGAGTTTCTAAGGAAAATGTGGACAAAGTGGACAAACTTCTGCAGCCTGAGTTTATGACCCCACTATTAGTAAGACGGGAATAATAATAGCTTTGAAAGACAAACATGAGTGTCAAATGTGTGAAGAACACTTGACTGATTCTCAGGACTTCTGGGACCGCGCTCAACGAACAGATGAGTCACAACTGGATATTTGTGGCTGGCACAGCCCCTGTTATGTCTGCTGAAAAGCAAACACTGCATTCCACGGTAGGACCCTCGCATGTGGTGGCAGCGGTGTCTCGGTTTGTAGATGCTTTGCCTGCATCAAGACTGCTCAGTCACCTCATGATTCTGAGAGAATTCTGCAGAATCACATCAGGCACTGGGCTCATGGGCTGAAGCTGGAGCAGCACAGGGTCATGCAGTGTGACAATCATCCAAAACAAACCAGAACTAACACATGAGACTGGCTGCAGAGCGAGAAATGTACAGCTCTGGAACAGCAAAGTCCAAAATCCAAAGCTTGTACAAGCAACTCCTGCTCGAGAGCAAACAAATGTCACCGAGCTGAAGTGTATTTATATCGAGGAACGAGCCAAAATTCCTCCACAATGCTGTGTGAGACTGAGCAAGTACTACTGTTCCTGTTCAGCTGCACTTACTGCTGCTAAATGTGGTGTGACCAGTTACTGAATCTAAACGAGACATTATCACACAGACACGTGTGGTATTGCATAACTCGCCACTTTAAACAAATCGTCTGAGGATCAGTGCTGAAATATATATCACAGTTTGTGGTTCTTCACTCTGAGCGCCTTTTGGTGCTGATGTTTCCATCAAAGGTTTGAAATTCACTGCAGTAGCTGTGTTAAAATACAGAAAAACTGCTGCCCTGCAAAAGCTGACTGCAACTGTGAATATTGAAACTGAGGAAAATGGCTTCAGAGTATTTTGACTGTCCAGCTACTTATCAAATACGTAAATCATTTTTATGGCTGAAAAACCATGTTCAAGGATCTGACCCCTGCACTCTGTCTCTGCATCATCTTAAACAGCTGAAGTGCAGAAACTAAAACTTTAGTTTATCTTTTTCAATAGGAGGGAAACTGTTTTAATTTTTCACATGATGCCCGTAAATGTCTGTTTTAAAAGTAGTAACAGAAAAAATGTTGAGCCACCCTCAGGTATTATTTTGTTGTCACTTGCAGAGCTGGGCGATACGACGACTATGTACGATACTGAAATATTTTCAAGCAAGATGTAAATTTAGACACCGTTTATATCAATATAGGGTCAAGTTGCGTTACATGACGCATACCAGTGTTCATCTCTCCTCTGTCATACTCTCCGTACAGAAATGTAACTACATGTCGCGGTGATGCAGACCTCCTGTCTATCTCTGTAAGCCGAAATAAAGCTTTAATTTACTTTAAATTCACAGCTAAGAAACAATAAATTGTGAAGACAATAAAGCCTCCACAAAAATAGCATTTTAAGGCTTGTGCTAATAAGTTTAGCATGTTGTATTTGTTTGGAAAACGTGTTTAGTATAAGACAGTTGTTTTGTCAGTGAAATTTTTTGGAAATAAAAAAACAATAGATGTTCTTGAGCTGAAATTGTCTGAGAAGATTTTCAAACTTGTTTATGTTGTGATTTTACAGTGTCATTTCCTGCTTTTCAAAACAGAAATGTTCACGACGTGATTCTTTGTAACGGGATGACCTTTACTCCATGTGTCACAGGGTTACTTCTTAATTAATTTCAGTTCCAGCCTGCGGGTGTGTGTGGGGGAGATTCTCTTTATCATGCAAAACCAACAGGGGCAGTTGGTACCTCACTTTAAAGGGACTCTTTTTTTCTCCACGTTTGTACCTGTTTCTGAATCATGGCTTTAGAATAACCACAGCAGAAAAAAACAGACAAAACATGTCTTTGGATTCCCCATGACAACCCACATTTCCCTTTTCTGCTGTTGCCTGTCAGGGTTTCCATAGCTGTGGGTTGTTGTTTCATAAGGCGAGCCCTGAGCTGAGTCAAACATGTCGATTAGAGGCCAGCAGGGGACTCGAGGACGATCCCATGTAAACACGGCAGGGAGCTTTTTTTGGAACAAACTAATTTCAGTCTGAATCATGAAAGAAATCAAACCTGATCTGTTCAGAGGGCTGATGTTAGAGCGGCCTGGCCTGAGGTTTGCTGATCAAAGCAGGGAGTGATCAGTTAGGTCTGGTGGGAACGCAGAGCTGCCTCGCTAAACCCTCAAAGGCCAGCTACTCACCACTCCCTCGGTCCTCATGATGACAGTGCAACTCTGCACACGCTCTAAACCCTCCACACTCTGAGCAGAAGTCAGTGGCTTCAAGCAGATGCAGCCCGGCCGTAAAATGAACAGATTTCTTTATCTCATTTACCCTGGCTTTTACAGAAACTGGGTCTCAGAGAAGCACTGGAGGGACACCTTAAGAGCCGACACATTTCACTAATATGATTTACTGTAGAAAAGTCACCAGTTCAGCAGAGTATAAGCGTCTTCTGCTGCTTTGGACTGCTACATTTTTAGTTTGTTAGAAGACTGGTGGTCAAGTTTCCCAAAGATAACACTACTTGTACCGTAGAGCCACAAATTATGGCCCAGAAAATGACAGACTGACTGTGACAAACGTACATGACGCATCAGAGCAAAGAAAGTTTGTCCTGAAGCAAACTTTTACTGGTCAGTGTCGGAAACAGCAGTAGACTCGTCTTGGCAATAAGAAAATGTCTGTGAGCTAAGACTGAACTGCAAATAGCTGCTTCCAAACCGCTCCAACACTTTTATTTTTTAGCCAGTATTTCACAAATGTTGAGGTCATGAGCCCCCAAAAAAGTCTGTAGTTTTTAAAAACTAAAATCACATTCTAATACTGCTATTCCTCTCTTCATTTAATTATTATTGGCCTGAAAATCTGTCACCATGTGTAATATTTATTTGCAAAATGTTAATGCTAATCAACAGAAAAATAATCAGCAACAACTGTGATAATCGATTAACGTCGTGTGCGTCTGGCATCAAGCTAACAAACCAAAGGTGGATTTATACTTGTGTGTCAGCCTTACGCCGTAGCCTATGCCTCTGTGAGCATTTATACTTGTGCGGTCTCTGCAGTTACACCTCCAAAACACACATTAAACACACATTAAACATGGCTTAATAGAGACAGTTTCAAACACAAGTACACAAATCAGCTTCACTATAACTCGCAGCATTCACAGACAAACACTTGTCTTTATCTGGACACATTTTCCCAAAAAATACAACATGCTACCGTTATTAGCACAAGCCTATGGCATTTCACATTGTATAAATTAGCCTAGCAGCTAGCGGAGATTTCCTCTACTCATATGAAGCCAGGAACAACAGCAACATTTAACAAAGGTAACGTTACAAAATTTGGCTCCATTACAGCTCACAAGCTTCACTGACAAAACAACTGTCTTATACTAAACACGTTTTCCAATCAAATACAACTTGCTAACATTATTAGCACAAGCCTATGGCATTTTACATTGTATAAATTAGCCTAGCGACTAGCGGAGATTTCCTCTGCTCATATGAAGCCAGGATAAAAAACACACAAGACTTAAAATGTTATTTTTGTGGAGGCTTTATTGTCTTCACAACTTATTGTTTCTTATCTGTGAAATTAAAGAAAATAAAAGCTTTGTTTCCACTGAGGGTTTCAGTTTACAGAAATAGATGACACCTGTATATTAAATATGTGTATGTAATGTATGAATGTATGTACTATACAAAATATTAATTTACTTGTATTTATTTATTTATTAACTTTTTTATGTTATTTATTTACTTACTGTTTTATTTCTTACTTCATTTTTTTGTGTAATGTTTTGGCAATAATATATTTTTGTTCATGCTAATAAAGCAATTTGAATTCAATTGAATTGAGGTCTCCATCACCGCAACATCTAGTTACATCTCTGAGTAGGTGCACGTCAGGCTACGACGAAGGGTAAGATGCTCAGGTGGGATTCATCTGGTTGTTCCAAGGTCCAGGCTTAAATCTAAAGGTGACCATGCTTTTGCCATCAGAGCCCCTCGGCTTTGGAACGACCTGCCTGAGGAAATACAGCTCGCAGAAATATTTTCAATCACTTACTAAAAGCCATTTTTATAGACTTGCTTTTATGTGATGTCACCTTTCTTTCTTTTTATTTGTTTATTTTATTCCCTTTTTATTGTGTCATTTTATTGCTTTGTTTTAATTTTAAAAAATCACCACAAAAAATAGCAAAAGTGCAGACGAAAGGTGCGATGATAAAAAGATTGTTTAAAATGAATTAAAATCAAGTTTAAAAATAAGTTTGCAGTCATAACAGGGCAGAGCAGGCAGTGTGAATAAGGAACGTTTTTAATTTTGATGTAAAAGCAGTCAGCAATTAATTCACAAAATAGTTCAGCCTTGAATATGAGAATTGTATTGAAAGGCCGATATCGGCCCTGTGTATTTGTAACACTCTGGTGGTTGCCACTCCCTGCGTCCCCATGACAGAAGGACGGCTCTACAGCTGTTTCACCGCCTCACAGTCCAGACAAAAACTCTTCGAGGCTCTCCACCTGTGAGTACACACTACAGAGTGGGTTGAGAGCTCGCTGAATAAAAGGTCTTTGTAGGAAAACGTCCCTCGACGATGATTTTTTCCTCATCAGTAATAAAAACAGAGGAAAAACGTCAAACTAAATACAGGCTGCTGCTCTGGTTTTCCTCAGCCTCACACTGAGGCTGTTTCCACTCGATCTGCTGTATCCACTCACAGGTCAAACTCACTTTAGAAACATTACATTACACACACACACACATTACAATCAGTTTCTGCCTGATAAAAAAAAATAAAATCTCCTGCTGTGGCTTCAAGCAACAGGTTGTGAAGATACAGCCCTAAACATGTTTTTGTCACCTAGTTAACACATACAGGCTTCTCCTGTCATCTTAAAGGCTTTTGTTGTGAGAAAACCACTTGCTCTTTCTCGCCCACGGTGATGCGAAAACAAGTTTTCCAACCATAGAGAGATCCTCTGTTAACTGCTCGACTCACAGAGACAGGAAGAGAAACAGACAAGGCAATGAGCAACACGCCCACGCAACACAACACTGCTATGACCTATACATCATGCACGACGTCTAACTTTAACACTCAGAACAATACAGCACGGCCCTAAACACAAAGGGTGATCCAAAAATAAACAGTATAAGTGAGCTAAATCTACATTTACTGCTCACGACTGAGCCAAGTGTTCAGTGTCTGTTACACAGGGAGAAGTGAATGAGTTTTACATTCTGACTCTTAGTTTTTGTGAGAGCAGCAGACGTACAGCAGATATCCGGGATTAAATATAACTAATTATTTGAATATGTATTGAATATTGTTGCAGAGCACAGCGCAATGCCATGTTAAAGGGACAGTTTTGATTTTTTGAAGTGGCACTGTATGAGGTACGTATCCATATTCAGTCAGTGCGTTTACATGACATCAGAGAATATTGATTTATTGTGTCCAACTAATACTTTTTTAAATACATTTAAACATGTTAGTCCGACTGAAATCAAACTAAATTGAATTTCTCAAAGTGGGACTAACACACCCAGATAATGTGACTCCTGCATGTTTACAGTCAATCAGACCCAAACTGGCTGAGGCGCTCTGAGCATGCTCCACAGTTTCCACCCCGGGCTTTGACCCAGGAGTCAAATAGCATTAAATGTGTAACAGAAGAAGAAGCTGGTAACAACATGGAGAAATCTGCATCCAGAGCTGTGACTTTTTGGACGGACAAGGAGACAGTTCATGATGTGTCGGCTGAAAGAGTTAAATATTTTAAAATACATGGATGGGAGGAAAACACAGAATGGCTACCTGTTCAAAAACAGCTGGACGATGTGCGAATGTTTGGTCTGTGACGTAACAGGTCAGCCATAAAAAGGTCCAATACTAACAAGTTGAAAGGGGGCATATCGACACCAACCGTAGCGGAGTCTGACATACTTTGTCCAATAAATCAATTCCCTCTCGTGCTTGTATACTGGGACAAGGACAGCCGTCCAATTAAATGGCTTAGCCCAGCTGTAACTGTAGTTCCACTTAACTGTGCATACACGTGAGTGTATTACATACAGTAGATATCAGTCAGTATTTTTTTTGTATAAATATTAATGCTATAAAATACAAATTAAACTTTAGATAGCCGGCTAGAATAATAAAATCAATTGATTTTTAAGTCCATTACACACATTTTGTTGCTGCAGATGAACAGACTAAAAACGTCATGTTATTAGATTAAACAGATGTTGAAAAATTTTTCCTTTGGGGACAAAATTTACATTGATTTGCATACATTGTTTTCCTGACCTCCAAAATAGTAGTTTGACAACAACTGGAAATAAATCTAAATTATTTATTAGGTAAAAATATTGAATATTTGCTGATATTTTACTGCTGTTGTGAAGCTTTTGACACTATTTTTGCCTTTCTCCTTTCACACAATATGTAAATTGTTAAAGTTGTACATTGAGTGTCTGAGGACTATGAGCTCTGGCAACTTGATATTTTAATAGATTAAATGATTATTCCACCACTATAGGAAATATTTCTATTGATTATTCCATCAGACATCAGACATTCTGCATCTATTATTTAGTGGAGCTTGGTTTCCATTATGATGACTCACAGTTCAGTGACAAGATAAACCCCCTTCTATCAACTCAGGAAGACCCGGGGTTACCTTTACTTACACCCACACCTTTAGTCATTTTTCCCACCCACAAAACGTTCCAAATTCACCTGAAGAAATAAAGTTTAACTGACATTTGGTGTCAATTTGTGAATCAGAAATGTGTCATAAAGGCCTTGTGAATACAACTGTCATTAATCCCTATTGCAAGTCTTAGCCTAACTTAGCCTATTTAGAGCAACTGGCCTAAGCTGCATCTATACTGTGCTGAAAACACACCTGAAACACACATTAAACACAGCTTAATAGTGACATTTAACAAAAATACAAAATCATGCTCCATTATAACTTGAAAGGTTCACAGACAAAACACTTTCCCCAGAAGTGCTAACATTATAGCATGAGCTTATGACACTTTACATTACTATGGCAATTTACATTTTATAAATTAGCCTAACTCATATGAAACCAAGTAACATTTACCAAAAGTAATGATACAAAATTCGGTTCGCTGTCTTATACCAAAGACGTTTTCTGTACTTGTACAACATGCTAACAATATAAGCATAACCCTATGACATTTTACATTGCATGAATTAGCGTAGTGGCTAGCAGGGTTTCCCTCCACTCATGTGAGACCAAAATAAAGCAAAATTTAACCAAAGTAACGTTACAAATTCAGCTTCATTACAGCTCACAAGGTTCACCGAAAACACATTTACCTACTTATACAACATGCTAACGATACTAGCATAACCCTATGACATTTTGCATTGCATAAATTAGCCTAGAGGCTAGTGGACTTTTCTCTGCTCACATAAAGTCAGAATAAATCACAGGACTTAAAATACAATCTTATTTTTCTCTTCACAAACTATCGTCTCTTATCTGTAGTGGAAAACTGAATAAAAGCTTTGTTTCCACTGAAGGAAATGGTGTCAGCTTACAGAAATCAACAGGAGGTCAATGTTATCGTGACGTGTAATTAAATTTCTGGGGAGGTGAACATCTACACGTCTACGCTTTGAGAAAAGCAGAAGCATAAATCCCACTTTAAAGGTGAACTGCATTTATTTTGCACATCAAAGTGAGCTCACGGGTGTCGTGGAGTAAAAAAAGGCTTTTGTGTCTGCAGGCGGAGCTGTGTGAAGTTTGATAAATTCCCTTCAGTGGTGTCGCTCAGGTCAGCTTCGCTTGGGGCTGAAGACTACAAAAAGGAAATGAAAAACTCTGTGGGTGTGAAGTTAGATTGGTCAGATTAGAAAACCATAACGGAGCATTTAGATCAACATAATGTGCTGAAACCCTCCATATTAAGTTGTGACACTACAGGCCTGACAAACACATCAGATGGTGTTGAGTAAAATGTTCTGATACCACGCTGGAAAAAATAATTTGTGCATTATGCATATTTAGAGTGAGTAATATGATGATGAATGTCACCAACATGCTGACATGTACTAGTTTTGGCCAAGTGGGATCCTCAGACATGATACCATCTCATCGTTAACATTTTTTAATTCATATATTGTTAGTGGAGCATGACAAAACTCAACGTGTCTTTTTCACAGAGGTTGGAGACTCTGTATCCTGCCACAGAGACATGTGTCTAGCATTTGTCCTGAGTGACTGTACCACCAACAGACTTCACAGCAGAGCCGGCTGTGTGTAGCATTGTTCACATGGTCGTACTGCAGCGTGCAGCAGAACTGTCGGGCTGTGTGACTGTGATGCAGCACGGTGATGGGGTGAAATTAAATTCTGCTTGAGGCCCCACTAAGACTTGAGCCAGCAACACTTGTCCGTCTCCTGCTTCATATCGCAGCTGTCAGTGGGCGACAGTTCACTAAGAGCATATTAAAGTTCACATAAAACTGATATCTGATAGTGAAAGTGAAGACTGAACATTTGAAACATACTATGGCACAATTCTGTTGACATTTATTCTGCTTCACATGGAACAGCTTAGGTGTTTTGTTAAATTGAAATAAAATATAGTAAGTCACTGTCAGGGCCAGTTGTCTTGACAGTGAGGGTGGCGGCTAATTCAGGATGTGCTGGTTCGTCCCTGCACCATCTGACACCTGCTGAAACCAAATTAGTTTCACCTGCTCCCACGGACAAATGCAACACATATGGAAACACCGAGACATGTTTGACACACTCCAGCAAATGCACAGGACTGATATTGACCTTTTATTAAAAACGAAAAGTCAGTTCAGTCCAATTTGACGGATATGATTTAATTACATTTTTATAGCTGTAGCCGGAGGCATTATGTTTTTGAGGTTGTCTGAACGCGATGGATGGATGGATGTTTGTGTTTAAAGGTCAAGGTCACTGTGATGTTGTCTGTCTCATTATCGTAAATGCAATATCTCAATAATGCCTTTAGTGAATTTCTTCAAACTTGGCACAAACATCCAAAAATAAACTGATTAGATGTTTGTGTTAAAAGGTGAAGGTCACTGTGACCTTGTCTGTCTTATTTTCCTCTTTGGACTCAGTGATGAGCTGACTAGATTTTTGAAGTCAAAGGTCAAGGGTAATGTGACCTTGCATCCATCTCATTCTCGTGAATGTGATATCCTTGAGGGAATTTCCTTAAATTTGACACAAATGTCCCCTTGGACTCTATGATGAACTGATATTTGCAGTTAAAACTCAAAGGTCAAGGTCTCTATGACCTCTAGAATTTATACTAAAAACTCAAAACTCAAGAATTTATGCTGTAATTAAGATGTGTGTGAAGCATTCATGTTTTCATAGACATGGATGAAAACTGTAAGAGAAACTTCACTGGTGCATGGAGGCATACGACCATGGGGCAGTTATACTAGTTATAGCAAAATGAATCATATCACACTATCTGCTCGAAGCCTTTAACCTGAACTCTAAACATTTGATCAGACTGAACACAGTATTTCACTGTGATAATTAAATTCTCTGCTGGTCTCATGCTGTTTATCAGCTGTCCAGCATTTACACAGACCACGAACGGGCCCACCCATGTAAGAGGAAACACACACGCGCACACTCACACACACACACACCGCCCACTCGCGGGAAGCCTCGTTCAGCTGAGCAGCTCTGTCACTGTGGGAAATCCCATGGCTCTGTGTCCTCTGACTGCATGCATCCTCACACTTCCTGTTTACAAACACACACACACACACATTTGCAGAGAGGCATGCATTCAGACGACCACACACTGTAGAGACCTGAACGTATAAACAGGCCTGTGCACACGTGAACAGAGAGATTTGTGGAGGTAAAACCAGTTCTGATCCTCTCTGTCTCGCTGTGTTTCTAATACAGTGGCTCCAAAACTTTTCAGATTGGTGCGAAGCTGCATGTGTGCACGAGAGATTTCACCCTCTCAGATGAGTTCATTTAACAGTTTTAAAAGCTGAACTATGCGGCAACTCACAAGAAAAAAGGTTAGAGGAAGGTCTTGAAGAAATAAACTTCTTCTGCAGCACTATTTTAGCCTTTCTCTTTTCGTACCACTGATCTAGTGCATAATAAAAAGTAGTGTCACTTTTCATGTGTAAAACTCAGTGCCTCAGTTTGTCTTTAAGTGTCGCCGCTCTGAACAGCTGTTAACACTTTCCGAAGTGGTTTCACAACATGTTGTGCGAACCAACGGTGTAGGTACTACTTTTTACAACTGCAGACCTGAGGAATTACTGTAGAAAAAACTTTATTTATTTATTATATATTCCAGATTTAATTTTTAACTTTTGCTGTTGGTTTGTAGAAAGTAGGCAATCTAAAGTACATTTAAATGACTTCTTAACACGTCACACGCTGGTTCCCCACTGCCTACATTAGTATTTTTGCTTATTGTGATGTAATTTATTGAAGTATCTTTAAATGCTTCATATCCCTAAAATCTATACGATCTAGGCTTAACGTTTATTTAAGTAAATAAACCATAATGATTTATAAAAAATTATTGAAATTGTGCGATTAGAAAATGTATATACAAAAATCAGACTTTTTAAATACGTTTTTAAAGATTTTTATATTTAGAAACATTAAGAAAATATTTCTTAACCCAAGCTGGCTTCACCTACATGTATGAAACTTGGTAGGCACATGTAACATCCCAAGACGTACAAAAAAGTCTCTTGGAGCCAAGCCCTAAACTCAACAGGAAGTCAGCCATTTTGAATTTTATGTGCAATTTTTTTTGCACTTTTTGGCCACTTCCAATGGTCATACTTTAATGAACTCCTCCTACAGATTTATTCCCATTGACTTTAAATTTTGCCTGTGCCATCTAAAGACCTTTAACATCAAAAGTGGAAAGTAAAAGCTTGAGTTTTCGTTGAACCGTGTGACCGTGCCGAGGTGTCAAATGTCAGTGTTTTGCCACCAAACAGGAAGTGGTTTGTAACTCCAGCATACATAGTACAATCTGCCCCAGGTATGGTATCATAAGGTCATGGCGTGATGATGGTGAAGACCTTTAGCTTTCTGCTGCAGTAAGAATAAATGTTCTATCTTTTCTGGTTCTTATTTTAAATCTATTTAAACAGCATAATGCAAACAACAATCTCCTGCAGTCGTCTGTGGGAGATCCATTTTTAAAGGGTTAATGAGTTTATCGGTGACTCAGCTGCATTTTTCATAACCTGGCAAAGGTTTTAATTATTTATTATTTATATAAAAGTTATTAAATTATTAATGGCTTATTAATGATCTATAATGCAATAGTAAAATATGTATACAGTTAACAAGGCCACTTATCACAACTAAACTGCTTCATGTTATTACAAAGTGACAATTGACCTTAAATCTACTGTTCAAATGATGTTGTTATTTAGTTGAGTTTCAGAACGTCAGCAGTGGAGCTATATGTGCTGTAACAAAACGGAAAGTATAACTTTAACCAGAATAACTTACTGTGACCTGAATCTATTGATAAAACTCAACCTAACCTGACACCATAACCTGAGCTCAACATTTAAAAGAAACAGGTGCGATAACAACTTTGTGCTGCTTACATACACACAAACACAAATTTGTAAGGTTATAAAAAAAAACGGGCCTTTCTGTAGTGACAAAAATCCCCCGTGTGAATCAATTCATTTTCATTCTGAATCAGAAAATGGTTGGTGGGCCAGATTTGGTCCACAGACCATAAGCTGAGTATCACTGCTCTACTCTACAAACACAGAGGATAAAGTAAAATATGTTTACTACACTACAGCAGAGAGGAGACGGCTGACTGCACTGTGTTCGACAGTGCAGTGAACGGGTGGTTTTTCAAGGTTGTTCCTGAGCTGCTTCAGTAGCTCTGGTTGAATTGGCAGAAGTTTGTGTTTGTTCTCAGAGACTTTGTTTCTATACTGAGCCAGCATTGTGATGTGTGCGGCGGACAGGGATACAAACTTCCGTCACAATAATAGAACTGATAATCTTTTTCCTGTGTTACTGTACATTGTTCCAGGGAGTCTCCAGCCACACAAAAGCACACACACACACACACACACACACACACACACGCTCTACACTTCAGCTCACACTGGTTACTTAAGATTAGCACAAATCCACATAAAGATATTTTTGGATTTAAGCTGCTGTTGACTTATATTTTGTGCAACAATTTTAAATATGAGGTTTTTCTGGAGGTTTTTCTTCTTGGCCTCTGGGACAGTGTCTCCTGGCAGCAGTCACACTGACACCATGAAGCACGATGAACAAATTAAATTATGGATGCATTTAAATTGCTCTGCATTTCTGCATGGATGACTGAGTTTAGCGTATGATCATAAAATATATGCCAGAGTCAATGTCACAGTTTAACCTCTGATACAGATGTGGCCAGTTGGCTGCATTACTGATACTGACAGAGTTATCATTCAAGATTTTCCACTGAATTTACGCCATAAAGAAAGTGATGGGACAAACTGAGACTGAATACAGACAACACTTGTGATTTTTGTGACTTTTTTAAATTTATTTTTTCTTTGTCTTAGTATTTATTTTGGATAGACATGCAGAGTTTTATCAATAGGAAGCTGCTTTTAAAAAAAGGTGGCTGGCTTGATCTCATCATTTTGCAGCATTTTGCATTTTGATTTTAAAGATGCACTGCACAAAAAGACACGCAACTCTCCGAAGAACAAAAACACAAACAGTCCCTCTCTCTGTGGTGGCTCAAGCCAACAGCTAATTAACACAGTTAACACTTGCTCATCACTTTCTCTAGGGCTGCCCCCTAACAGTCCACCGAATGTTAGTCGACCAGAAAGGTCATTGGTCGGCAGGATTTCATTGGCCGCTTAATCACAGAAAAAGAAAAAAAAAACTATCTGTCATAATAAATCAAAACCTATATGAATGGACCATGTGGGAATTTAATTTGAAAAGACAGACACAGGAAGTGGCCATGTCGGGCAGGAAATCCAAAGTGTGGGATCATTTTGAGAAGGTGAAGGACGAACCCAAGGTGATATGTAAACTCATCTTCATTGGTCGACTACAAACATGACGTATCATCTGAAACATGGAAGTAGCTACATGCCCATTAGCCCACAGCGTCATTAACAGGCGGCTCGCTCTGGCTCTGGTGCCCTACACGTGGCAGCACTGGGTACTGCAATTTCCAGGGTGCAGAGGGAAAAGTGAGGTGTGTAAGTCAGTGCATACATTATTTTGAGTGTCACAATCCCTGCCAGATTACTTGTTTAACAATGGTGATATGACCCAGTGGGTCCAATAACATTTGGTAAGCGTAAAGGTTTTTAAATAATTTATTTAAATAATTTTGCCCCCATTTAAGTTAGTGAAGTGCTAAACCAGAAGTTAGCATCTTAGACACTGTAAGTCTCTAGTGTGCATGCTCTATGGGCCGTACAATGCAGAGGTAGGGTTGACAATCTCTGGAGCATTTGAGCAATTTTACATGCGGCAGTTGAACTATTTTGGCCTCATGCTCAACGAGGGCTGCCCCAAACTAAGAAGTTTCCTTATCGACCAGTAGTCATTATTCAGGTCCATCAGTGGACTAGTCTCCTGCATGTTTCTGATATGAATGTAATTATTAAATGATATATTTTGGTGGTTTGAGTTGAAGGTGTGAGAAAGAATAGTATCAGTAACATTGTTAACACTGTGCTACATTACAGAGAAATACAAAACCGTACTAATGAACCTTCATTAATATAGGCCTATATTTTATCTCCAAGTGCACGTCACACACTGAGCGAGCCGCCTGTTAATGACGCTGTGGGCTAATGGGCATGTAGCTACTTCCATGTTTCAGATGATACGTCATGTTTGTAGTCGACCAATGAAGATGAGTTTACATATCACCTTGGGTTCGTCCTTCACCTTCTCAAAATGATCCCACACTTTGGATTTCCTGCCCGACATGTTATTAACTAGCCTGTGGAATAACCGCAGGTACCAGCCCTGGAAATTAACCTGACTCCTGTCTGACTGCTGAGCGTGGTCACTTCCTGTGTCTGTCCTTTCAAATTAAAGTCCCACATGGTCCAGGCATATAGGTTTGATTTATTTTGTTTCACATTTGTTTGTGTTTTTTTCTGCAACTAATGAATAAATGAAATGAATGAAATCTGGTCAACTAACATTTGGTTGACTATTCGCGGGCAGCTCTGTCCTCCAAGCAACTTTTTCAGGAATGAACAGGGCCCCATCTTGAATGCTGTATCCAGGTCTCGTAACACACCCATGGTTGCCCCTGGCAGACGCTGCAGAACATTAGCCCTTTCTTTTAGTTGTAACACACGCATTGAAATTTATCTATGAAGCTATCAATGGATTCTTGTTCTCTTTTTGACTTGTAAAGTTCAGTTGTAGCATTTTTTGCCGCACTTGGCCAGGCTGCGGCGCCTGAAGGAACACTGCCACAACTGACACAAAGTTTATGAATGTGTGTGTGTGTTTGAAGTATCGTAGAGAAAAATGCATTTGTTAGAAATCTAAATAATAAGTGGTGCATATGGTGAAGACTCATGCGGTGGGGAAAGTCAATTTCTCTTTCATTTATCTACAAAAAAATCTAGCCTTAATGTGCAGCCTTGCACTTTAATAATTTGACTATTTATTTCATAACATATTTATTTAATACGAGTACTCTCTGGCTCCGTGCAAAATTGGCAGTGAGACTCTGACTCTGCAGTGCCCTGACCCATTACACATTATTAGCCTGCGCTAAAACCCGACACATTCCTAACAAAAACATTACAAGCTTCACTGCGGTGGTATTTATTGCAGGGATATTGCATTGTAACTCATTACATTGCATAAGTGCTTCACCCACAGTTTTTCTTGATGGAGAAAGCTTGAGCAGTGTTAAGTTTTGGCTCTTGCAGTGAAATGACTGGTGCTTCTGGGCCGTCTCTGCCTCCAGGAAATGTTTGTCGAGCTAAAACTCTAATCTGCTCAGTAATAAGAGGACGTTCAGCCTGTTTGTTATTCATGGTGAAAATGAACTCTGGGTTTAGAGCCTTTTGTTGGCGTCTTCAGGGAAACAATAAGCATCTTTCTCCACAACTCATTTCTGTGTTGTTTGTCCTCCCATCTCATTAATCCTAATTGGTCCTTGCTGGTGAGTGACTACAGACGCTCCAGCCGCCCAAATCCACAGAGAGTGCTCAGTGTTCAGACAACTTATTCACCACTCACTGATTCATGTCCAATTACGCACACATATAAACCAGTTTATACACACACACACACACACTAATCTAATGCAGGAAAATCCCCTTCATATTCCACTGTTAACAGCTTGGCATTGACCTTCCAGACACTGTGCTCACTGGCCCTCATCATTGGACCAACCACAGTCACATCTCTGTCGTCTCTGTCCTCTGTCAATGTGTGCCTCCATTTCTATCCAGCGATATAATCTACATCATGATCGACATGGCTTCCATTAAAGCGGCATTCATCTGTTTTGGGCCACTTGAGGGCAGCAGAGAGCACACAGCCCGACATTTAGCTGCCTTGCAACCAGGGGTGCCCATACGAGGGGGGGGAGGAAAAATGAGATGATATACTTTATTAATCCCAGAGGAGAACTAAAAAATGTTTTCACTCTGTTATCATATTCACACAGGCCCAAAATACACACACATGCACAAACAGGACCTGTACGTGCATTCAATGGAGAGATGTCAGAGTGAGGGGGCTGCCTTGGACAGGCGCCCCGAGCAATTGGGGATCCAGAGCCTTACTCAAGGACACCTTGGCAGTGGCACCTCTCCAGCTACCAGTCCAGCTCCATATTTGGTCCGTACGGGGACTTAAACCGGCCCCCTGGTTGCCAAGTCAAGTCCCTATAGACTGAGCTACTGCTGCCCCAAAGGAATTCTTTCTGGGGCACAGCTAGGGTGGTTGTGTGTTTGTCATGTTCATCCAGAAATATACACACTGATGACCAAGACTTTATTTTGATCTGAAATATTCTCCATCATTTATTAAAACAACAAAAATAAGCCATAAGCCATTTCTGTTGGCGGGCCTGGTTACAATATTGGTACGGCGAACAGGCTCGCAACCATCTGTCTAACTTCCTATGCAGCAGACCTGATGAATGTAAGCCCAATATTCACTCTCGTTTTAGCTCTATTTTGGTCTCTACTAACTCCTGAGAAACTTATATCTGGCTTACAAGCTGCTAGATGTCCTTATTTCCTCACCAGCTGATTGCCATCTTTGTTGTCTGCTTGTTAGTGTACCGTGGGTTAATGTGAGCTTTTCTTTGCTGCAAACTAATGAAGATTGAATGGTGCTTTATATTTCAGAGCTATCAAATCAGAAACAGTAAGAAAGAAGGGCTGAGAAGCTGTATGGAGCTGTGGAGTTGGGTTTTATTCTTCCGACTGGGTTCATGATTCTGACCAAATCTCTCCCCTCCTCTTCCTGCAATATGATGTTGAGTAATGGCCAGAAAAGGGTTTTATGCAGAACATTATGAAGTCATAGTGAAGTTGACCTTTGTCCTTTTGGATATAAAATGTCATCACTTCATCATTATATCCTATTAGACAAGAATTCTTGAGATATGGCCATAAACATGTTTTGTGAGGTCACAGTGACCTTGACATTTGAACTTGGACCACCAAATTCTAATCGGTTCATTCTTGAGCCCAAGTGGACGTCTGTGCCAAATTTTAAGAAATTCCCTTAAAGGAGCTGACATACCAAGCTGACGGTCCCTTTCATTACGACCACTAAACATGTTTTTGTGAGGTCACAATGACCTTTGACCTTTTTTGAACACCAAAATCTAATCAGGTCATCATTAAGTCTAAGTGGACATTCTTGCCAAAATTGAAGAAATTCTTAAAGGTGTTCTTGAGATATCCCGTTTAAAATTACACATCGAGGTCACAGTGACCTTGACCTTTGACCTATGAGTACCAAATTTAGTGGACATTTGTGCCAAATTTGAAGAAATTCCCTTAACATATTCTTGGGATATCGGGCTCATGACAATGAGAGGGATACAATGTCACAATGATATGACCTTTGACCTTTGAGTGGGATGGACAAACAGATGGACAACCCGAAAATGTAATGCCTCTGGTTATGGCTGCCAGCAAGGAGGCAAGAAATTCGGAGAGAACAACACCAGTTTAAAAACGCTGTTCAAGCATCAAGTGATCACGTACAGCACTCGAGAGAAGAGGGTGACTGGAAGTTCATCACATAATCTATAAGTAGCTTTAACTGATTATAACAGGCTCACGCTTCAAAGCAGCGAGGACTGAAGATCACTGTTCTCACTAATAAACCACTGATCACACATGAATACTGTGTTTACAGACATTGGAAGTAACAGAGCAAAAACTCTGCCAGCACAGTGTGAAAACAAACAAAACAATGTTTTTCGTTTCACAGGACAATCATCTGCCGAACTAAATTCTTCCCCCGTTCAATAATTCACACCTCACAGACCAAACCACCGTCATCGTTTTGACATGACATCTCACTGTACAAGAGTAAAGCATAAAGGAGAGCTGTTTATCAACTGGAGCGATAAACGTAATTGTCCTCTTGCCGAGCAACATATGGAACATGCACGAACTTTAATATGCTAAATGTGCTCAGTGAAAGACATTTAGGTCACTGCAGAATAAAACAATGCATCCGAGGCAATGTTCAGAGATCTACCATCTACCATCACATCACAGAGATGTAACACAAACATCATCCTATGTAAAGCTTTTGAAATGATTCAGTTACAGCTCTATTCTCAAACATAACCAAATCTGAATGTGGAATTTGACAGTTTTGTTTTTTTAAATCAATGTTAGTTGCAAACCATACAGATTAAAACTGTACTCTTTCTTAAATAAACAATAGGTTATTAATCTTGTTTTTTACACAGTTTTTCTACAGTTGATTTGTTATTTATTTGTTGATTTAAATTCCTAATATACATGCTTTTTGGAAAGGAAGATCACAGAAAATCTATACAATCAGCACAGTTTCAGAGAAATGGCCATTAAAGTGTTTTATGCAGAACATTATGATGTCACAGTGACATTGACCTTTGATCTTTTGGATATAAAGTGTCACCACTTCATCTTTTTATCCTGTTGGACATTTCTGTAAAATTTTGTCATAATTCGCGCATGAATTCTTGACTTACAGCCAAGAATGTGTTTTGTGAGGTCACAGTTACCTTTGACCACCAAATTTGAATCAGTTCACTCTTGGGTCCAAGTGGATGTTTGTGTCAACTTTGACCTATTGTGTTCACAAGAATGAGAGAGATGCAAGGTCACAGTGACCTTGACCTTTGACCACCAAAATCAGTTCATCGTTGAGTCTGAGTGAACGTTTGTGCCAAATTCCTCTAGCTGTTCTTGACATCTGCATTCCATTCACAAGAACAGGACAGACAAGGTAACAGAGACCACGGCCTTTGACCTATGACCACCGAAACCTAACCAGCTCATCATTGAGTGGACGTTTGTGTTAAATTTGAAGAAATTCCCTCATCAAAAAGCCAATGGGATTTCCGATGATATTTCAGAAAAGAAGCTCTGTGGCAACCTAACATTTATGATACTTTTACAATTTTTTTCAGCAAGATTATCTTCACAAATAATGACCACTTTATGGAGCATAATTGCAATTGCGGGGAGTAAAAAGCTAATTAGGCTATTAATGAACTACGTCACGGTTGAATGACTTCAATATTGCCACCACAACACGGCTGTAAAGCCTTGACGTTTTGCAGTCTCATTCAGTAGTGCAATCCACTATTTATTTTACATGTGCAACTGCTTGATACACCCCTTTTTTACGCTATTTATTTCTGAATTCATAAATGATTATGTTGTGTGTTTTTTACTTATTTTAGTAACTACTTGCCACCTGATCAGATGTAGCACTCCTACATTTTGTTGTATACCCTTTGTACAATGACAATGACCTTTCTAAAAAAAAAGCTTAAAAAAAAAAGCTTAGTAAAAGCTTAAAAATTAGTATTTACTGATGCATTTTTATGTCATAGAACAAAACATGAAAGTCTCTTAAGCTTGTGTCGACCACAGACATTGACTTTGAATCAAAAGGGCCGTGAGAGGTAAATACTTCCTCATATAGGACTCATTTCTGAGGAACTCTATTAAAGACTGGTTAGTTTGGACTGAAGTGAGACTTCCTGCTGGTCACACAGTATCCTTTGGTTGAATATTTTTTCACACCAACAAGAACATGAAAAATTACATTAATGATAAGCAACAAGACCATGGTACTGAGCCAGGTTTACTGGTAATAAAACTATGTGCATATTTGTTTCATTAGATGAGTCTGTGTAACTGAGACGGTAACTTATTAGAGGAGGAATCTGATCTATTTTTAAAGCTTTGTCGTTGCTTTTCTCTTCAGCTCAAAGTATTGATTCCTGAAGGACACGAGCAGAATTAAAATCATCAATACCCTGTGTGCATTATTGGATCACTAATTGGACAAGATCACTTCTTCTCTGGCAATGATGCACTTTCTCTCCGTATTAATGTCTAATGGTTTTACTGTCTCTCCATATAAAAGCCATCGACCTGATTCATGCACGCGCACCTCTTCATGGACGACTGAGCAGCTTCTCCTGTCAAGACACGGCACTTGGCTTTACATGTAGCTATAGATTAGATATCATGTAACGTTTGAGCTGAAGTGCAGTCACGTAGGAGCTGTGCTTTATCTCGCAGCAGCTTGGTCTCAGAAAACAGTGTTTTTTTCACACTGATGCTCGCTCTGGTGCGTTTAGATATGACATGTGCTATCTGCTGGGTTCTACAGAGTATGGTGGGCACACGAAGAATAAATAAAGATTCACTAAATTGAGAAAAAGCATTGTGGTCTGAAATTTATAAGCACAATCAGCTTTTACTGTGTGGTGCCACGAAACGCTCCTTAACACCAGCAATATCCACATCCAATCAGGCCTGTAATTAAATGTCTCATCAAATCTATTTTCCTCCCCAATCATTTCAATCCAGTCATCCAGCAGGATTACTGGAGCGCAGTGGGAGGGAGAACGGAGCAGGAAGCCGGTCCAAGATGGAGGAGCCTCCTGTCGTGTCTCAGTGAAGTGAATGTGAGGGCAGACGGCAGGAGCTGGAGGACGCTGGCTGCTGGAGCCGCTCCAGTCGCTGTATTGGCAAAGGTACTACAGGCACAGATGGCTCAGTCATCACCACACACACACACACACACACACACACACACACACACACACACACACACACACATCCACGTAAAAGCCCCTGACAGGAGATGACACATGAGCACACGCACATGCAAACAGCAGCAAACAAGTACTATGCACATTAGTACGCAGCCACCCACAGACTGGAATATGTGAATGAACACACACACACACACACACACACACACACACACACACACACACAGTCCACATCAAATTGGGCATGAGATTAAATGCCACATCAAATCTACTTTAGTTCCTGATCCTTTCAACCCGTAGTGCCCTCCTCGATAAAACCAAAATAAAAACAGCAACTGTGTTCACAGATTAGTTGTGTGTGCCTGTGTGTGTGTGTGTGTGTGTGTGTGTGTGTGTGTGTGTGTGTGTTACAGAGACTGAGAGAGTCCCTCTTACAGTGACAGAAGAATCATGGGGCAAGGGCACACTCCTCTTTTCCAGTGCACAGCTAACTGGACAGAGCAGTGTGGTAGAAATCTGGTTCGCTCTCACGGGGCAGATGCAGCGTGTGCTCTCTGCCCACCAGGCAGCTGCATGCGTTATGAACTTCAGCTCACACAGAAAGACTTACAAAACTGAGAAAGAGAAAATAAATTTTTAAAATGTGCTGGAGAGCATGGAGAGCTGGTTCTAGGTCTGAATGATAATGGTTTGAGGGCTGATATTGATGTTTTTACAGAGAACAGGTCTGAGGCTGCAGAGAGCTGCTGTATGCTGCTGTGCTCAGCCTAAAAATGAATGAATGAACTTTACAATGCCATCCTCAGTGGCACTGTTAGACCTGGGTATCTGAGGCTTCAGTTTTATGAATAGCCCCGGGACTTTATAGACAATACATATAATTTTTAAGCATCTGCTAATTAATCTGATAACGTGTCATGACCATGATGACCATATTCTAAGAAAGAAATGTATATTCATGGACGCATTTGAGGGGAAATACTGTATAGACCCTTTTAGGGCTGATGTCACAATGACGTCAGTTTGTTAGCTGGAACCAAAACACGACTCTCCACCACAGGGCTGTAAGCTAGTTGAGGTGATTGCAAAGACACCCAAAACACACATTAAACACACATTAAACATGTCTTAATAGAGACAATGTCAAACACAAGTACACAAATCAACTTCACTATAAGCTGCAGCATTCACAGACAAACACTTGTCTTTATCTGGACACATTTTCCCCACAAATACAACATGCTAACGTTATTAGCACAAGCCTATGGCATTTGACATTGTATAAATTAGCCTAGCGACAAGCTGAGATTTCCTCTGCTCATATGAAGCCAGGATAAATCACACACAAGATTTAAAATGCTATTTTTGTGCAGGCTTTATTGTCTTCACAATTTATTGTTTTTTTATCAGTGAAATTAAAGTAAATAAAGCTTTGCTTCCACTAAGAGAAATGGTTTCAGCCTACAGAAACTGACAGGAAGTGCTGCCGAATCAAATAAAGTTAGAAAAGTATAAATTCCATTTGAGAGATAGCAGGGTGTGTTGAGACAAAACATTACCTGAGACACACGTTAATACCAGGTGTAAACAGGCTCTGTGTACAGGAATCTGCCTGAATGTGGCTTTATTTGCCCAAATTTAGATTAAAACTCTAAAAATTATAATTATTTTCTGGCAAAATGTCACAAGCCACATGTACACAGGACACTTGTTTGTTATATGGGAAATAAACTGACTAGACTCAGTCTGCTGCAACAGGTGAGACTAGTGTCAAAGGCCGAGAAAAGCTCTCCTGCAATAGCCTCATCCAAGTGTATAAATAAATATTAAAATAATGGGCTCTAAAAAGACTGTCTGACATTAGCAGCTAAAAGAATTGTGACCAAAATTTCGAATAGTGTGTAACCGCTGTATTCATCGCCTTATTTAACTGTAGTTAAATAAGGCGATGAATGACTAAAGAGAAGACACGGTGGCCTATATCAGACACATCGTTAATGACTCATTCACACAGATGAGGTTTTAATTCATGCCTGGTGTGAGACATAGTGAGATTCTGTTATTACTGAGCATTGTCTTTAGAGATCTGAAACGTAAGAGGAGAGAATCTTAGAGATGGTGTTATTTATCATTAATCAGCTGGAGAGGAACCGAAGGACGCATCAATATACGAGGCCTTAATCCTGGCGTAAAGCACTCTGTCAGAGTCCTGCATTGTGATTTGGGGAAATCCCAGCAGGTTTGACTCTGCACTGAAAAACTGATGGAAGAAATGTCGAAGAATCCCTATACATGACATCATGCAGAGACTTCTGGCAGCACTGCAATACTCAACAGCCGTGGTGCTGCCTCCACACATCAGTCAAGTTTCTCCCACAGTTCACATCCATGTATGTGAAAACATGAATGCTTAACACACATTACATCTATGCAATCAGCACAGTTTCAAGGTGGACACCCAAGATCAGTGTCACCGCTTCAGTAACTGACCTCATGTCTCCTCTTCTGTTCCTGAGTAACGGCCAGAAAAGTGTTTAATGTAGAATATTATGATGTCACCCTTGACCCTGTGGATACAAAATGGCATCACTTTATTCTGTCCTATTGGTTTTGTCATAATTAGCATAAATATTCTTGAATTATGGCCAAAAACATGCATTGTGACCTCATTCTGACCTTGACCTTTGAGCACTAAATTCTAATGAGTTTATTCTTCAGTCCAAGTGGACGTTTGTGCCAAATCTGAAAAAAATCCCCTCAAAGCGTTCTTGAGTTATCGCGATCACTGGAATGAGACAAGGTTACAGTGACCTTGACCTTTGACATATGACCACCAAAATCTAATTGGTTCAATGTTAAGTATAAGTGGACATTTGTGCCGCATTTGAAGAAATTCCCTCCAGGTGTTCTTCAGATATCGTTCCATGAGAATGGTTCTGACGGATGGACGGCATCTGCTGCAAGAAACTGTTTTACATTATTATTATGTGGATAATAAAAATCATAAGAGTGATTATGAACTATAAGATGTCTGATGAATTGCACCAAATTATTTAGTATTTTGCTGGTATTAAATGGATTGATTGTCACTAACTTCTTTTAGTCATGTGTGAAGTAAAAGTTTAAAGCTCATTTAATGTTTTTTTGATTCATTTCAAAAACATCCACTTCCTGTCAGAGGTCATTTTAAGACATCACTTTGTGCTCTGTTAACTTCTAAACTTTAAATTTCTTGGTTACTAACTTTGCTCTTTGACAATATTGTTTCAGCAGTGTGAGACTGGAGGTGGAGTGTTGTGGTTTGGGGGCTTCGTAGAGGACAGCTGTCAATCCTCGCAGCCTCCAGGCTTACATGAAACCTGCTGCTGGCTCAGCAACTGTAGGCCGACAGCTGTCCTGGGAGCTGCTTACTGACGTTAGACGGATACATGCAGCTGATATTGGCCCTTTATTACAAACCTGACAGCAGCCAGGAAGACAGCGTCACTGCAGCGTAGCACAACCACAGTGAGCGGAGTTAATATGTATGTTACTCAACACTACACTGGAACCATTTCTTAATCAGAACAGGAAACACTATAACAGAGCGTTAGATGAAAACATTTAATGAGGACATTTCCTTCCGTGTTTATTTTAACGTATGTATATTAATGATGAAACTCTTTGTATATTTTTGTGTATTAGTAAGACATGAAGCAACCCAAAGGTTTGCTCTAATGCGAGGGGTGAAAGGTGCATGTGCCCTTTTTCTTTGCTGGTTTACTGTGTTTCTTTTCTTGCACGTCTTCAGGTGCTACATCCCCCCGCTCATCAGTGTGCAGAGAGTGGGTGGACACACCTGTGATCTAATCATCCATTGAGGACATGGTGGTTAAATACCAGAAGAAGGGAATGTACAGGGCCGGTGGGCCAGCGTGGCACTGTGGGTGCTGTGTGCTGGATTGCCAAAGAAAGTCGAATTGTAGTGCACAGGAGACACCAATATTTCCTCCCGTCTGGAGGGTGGCGAGCTTTTTGTTTAGTTGTTGATTTTAATCATTTAATTGCTAACTGTCATTTTTTATCACTTCCTTTACTTCTACAGAAAGTAGTTTTTGTTAACATTTTAATGACTTTATGTATATTATTATGTCCTTGATTTTTTTTCAAATAAATCCACAACTTTTCTTTATACACGCATCTCTGCTTGCCTTTGTCCCTTTTCCCCTTTTCATTTTTATTGTTACTTCCCTCATCCCCATCCTCTGTGAAAGTGAAAGCGTCACAATATCGCTTTACTCAGGTGGAAAAGTTTGATTTTACGTACGTGATGTGAGGATTTTCTACCTGGAAGTTACTGTAAATAAAACATTTGGATTCGGTCTATTGTGAAAAGCCTTGCCATTGAAACCCATTTTTCCTTTTTGAAATTTTTTGTTTAGAAAAATCTGTTTGAAAAAATCAATTACAAAAGATTAAGAAAAGCAAAAAACACTTTTAATAATTTTATATTAGGTATTTAAGGCAACAAATGGTACAATCTAAAGACACTACATACTGGAGAACAGCTTCAAACTAAGGATTTTTTTTTGTTTTTGTATACTTTATTTTTATTATCCCCCCCCCCCAAAAAAAAAGACAAAACCAAGGACAACAGGCAGTGAAGGTGAAATGCTCGCATCGAGTACAGCAGAAAATTAAAAGTAGCAAGGTTACATTGTAGTATCAAGGACAATGGGTCTTTATGCCCATGATCATCCTTTAAGGTCACAAAGGTTCTCATGATCCATGACTTCATGGAAAGCCAGGGTATTTTTAAGGAGGGAGAAATCTTTTACTCAACTATGGTCTTAATATTAGGCCATTTTCTGGTTGTTGCTTTTTCACTCAAGCTAAAGATTTTAGCCACAGTAATCTTTTCAACCTTCAGATCATGTGCTCAAACCTTGATACTAACTTCCCTTTTACGCTGCTCATGTAGTATCTCTACATCTGTGCCTGAGGCAACACGCTGATATTGAAGCAGAGCCTCGATAGTCAAATTAAGAATGACTGTGAAATCATCTAGGAACGAGAGCCAGGTGAATACAGTGGGTCACTACAAACCTCTACGACAGACACCAAGCACAAATACTACACACTGTGTGAGACTACAGTGGAGTCTCCTAAATGAACTATAATTAGCAGGGGATCTTCTTAGAGAACGTATTAGTTTGTGGGTAATTTGTATTGCAAAGCTGCCTGCTCTACCTTGACTTTCATGCAGCCATGGTGAGATATCTGAGTGGAGACAATGGCCCCTTAATCTGATAGCACTGTCTGTTTGCCTGCTTCCGGACAGAGCTTCAAATGAACCATGATATGATCACCGAGCTGCAGTGGAAGTGCACGAGTGAACGACAGCAGCTATATCCAGACAGTGATGCACCTCTCCTATTTCAGGAAGGAAGGCTAATGACATTTATATGACCTTGTTAGAGGCTTCCCATTGAGGCAGATATATAATGATGACACATCAAATGTAATAATACGTATATCGTTTTGATTCTTCGATCATCTTCAAATAGTCCCAAAGAGCTGGGAAGGCAGATTGGAGGCGAACCTTCAGAATAAGCTCACATTCATCTGCATTTCAAAGATACTGGGCTAAAAAACAAGGGAATGACTCAATAATTCATGAGAGTTACCAACTCCACAGCACTTTAGAGTTCCCATAGCTGGGATATAGTGTATGCAGCTCGCACAGATGTAGCTGACTTGAACCCACGTACTGTAGACATTTTCTTCCTCCTTCAAATCAGCAGCTGAGCCATACAGAAAATACATTTCCTATGTAGACAGCTGTTGTGAAATGGGAGAGAAAACACTAAATCAGCACAGAGAGAGTGTAGAGCAAACACAGCACTGTAAATGCAAATATGTCATCCGTCACACTGTTTTCGGCCGTACATCTGGGGCCCAGGAGATTCAAGTTGAGCATTACAGCTCTCAGTGTAACAGTATACAATTTTATGACCAGTGTAGCAATTGTGAAAAACCACATTATCTACACAGGAAGTGAGTGGGCGTCCATCAGATGGAGCATAAGAACTCAAATCTTACTTCATGAACTGACAACAGCTGTTTGTCGAGCTAAAATAAGGCCAAATACACAGTATCACATTACAAGTCTGTCTCCAGACTTTGTTAAGGGAGTAATTCCTGCTCTGGAACATCAGTGCAAAACACTGCAGTGCGAATTCAGTCCAATTTTAGCTGCTTTAAAAGTGCTATAAGGCATGCTTTGTTAAGTGTTACGAAACATCTTTTGGAGATCATCTGCTCTGGTGGGGGTATAAGAAGAGATGACACCGTTTCAAACACAGAGAACTAACTTTAATTATTGAGCCAGAACTTTATATCTCAGGATACTGATCCGATCGCACTAATAAGACAGCTGTGGGTACAATGAAAACAGACTGGAGACGCTGTGGTGAAGCAAAGAAACGCTTTCACTTCTTTGTCTATGTCTTCTCAGCGCTCATAATTCTACCTACTGCTGATAGAGCCTGGAAATACTGACTACTAGACTGAGGAATAAAAAACTGGAGTTGGAGATCTGATAAGTGAACCATTAAAATTTCAAGTTAGTGAGAATGTACACTGAACATTTGTGAGTCAACTAAAAATGACCGTGTTGTAAAGAGAAATGTCTAAAACTGTGAAGAATTTACTCCTTCATTCCTTCATATTGACTCATTACTTTGATCGAGACCAACGCTACTTAACCATAGAGCTCTGAAGTCAACTACTGAATACACCGATCAATAAATAATTAAAATGGAGCATAAAAATATATAACATCAACACATTTTAACAGCTTTAAAAAAAGCAAAAATTACAATAAAATAGAAAATAGAACATTTTAAAATAAAAACAAAAAAAGCTTTTAATTCTTTTCTTTCACAGTGACTTAATATACATTTATTTTTCTTACACTTTCTCATTAGATTTTTTCAAGTCCTTAGTTTTCCTATTTTCTTATTTTAGCCATTGTAAACATTTAATCATTTGACAATTTACTACCTGTTTTCCTCGCAAAACATTTACTAAATTCCTTATCATCCTTTTTTTCTACGCACATGGCCAGCATTAATACTTGTGCGGTGGTGTGTCTGTGTCACTCTGCAGTTACACCTCCAAAACACTAGTCGACAAGGTAATGCTAACAAACCTAGCCAGCTAATGAAACTTAAAAGTTCACAGACCCCACACTTAAATCCATTGTATTATCTTCATCCACACACAGTGTAGGCTGCATGTGTCTCTTGTCTTAATCGAGGATACAGTGGGAATGGAAAAACCAAACCAGTTCTTACTTCGGTAGAAAACAGTGTGTTGATGTAGGATCCAATCACTCATAGTGAGAAGCTGATTTAGAAATAATATTTTCGTGGCCTTCAGCAGTGAGAGTTTTGATTAAATCAGAGGAATATGTTTGTATCCTTCAGCTAAAATATTTTAATACACGTGCCTGAGCAGGTTGTGATGTCTCATGGTCATACATCTCATCTTCCTGAGCAGAAATCTGACTCTAACTGAGCTCTCAGTGCCAACATGCAGAAATGCTTTAGCAGCCCAGTCAGCCTGTTCTCGTAAAAACCAGCATGACTCTGCTTGTTTCATGTCTGATTGATCATTACATTAAGAGTTAGCTGACATGCACAAGCCTGTCATTTACAAAGTCGGAGAGATGCACCTTGTGACTTACTGGAAGCTTTAATTTACACAATCGATTTTGTTTTCAGAGTGATTTAACCTGGAGGCGTTGCACAGCAGACCTACAGACATTTCCTGCTTCCAAGATGATGGAAATGTCAGTTAATAATGGCAAGATGGATTTTTTCATTGTCAGTACTTTGTAAAGTAGCTGACTGGAGACTGTGCTCCTTTGACATTATATTGTGGGTTTGATAAGGTTCTTATTACGTCTGTCTTTTTAACTACGAGACATTTCAACTGAAATAAAATCACAATGATAAGACAGATACATTTATTATTTACTCCTCTCTGGAACTGAGTTCTTGTCTGGGGAGAAAAAATCCTTAAATGGCACATTGGGCTCTTCACTATGACCAAAATGATAGTATACACTCAGTGGTCACTTTATTAGGTACACCTTGCTAGCACTGGGTTGGACCCCTTTGCCTTCAGAATAATTCAACAAGGTGCTGGAAACATTCCTTGGAGATTTTGGTCCATATTGACTGGATAGCACAGTTGCTGCAGACCCTACATACGTGTCCCACGCACGTGTCCGAAGCTGTTGTGAGCATTTATACTTGTGCGGTGGTGTGTCTGTGTCAGTTGATTCAGTTGCTTCTAAATACACATTAAACACACAGACAATTTCAAACACAAGTACACAAATCTGCTTCACTATAACTCGCAGCATTCACAGACAAACACTTGTCTTTATCTGGACACATTTTCCCCACAAATACAACATGCTAACATTATTAGCACAAGCCTATGGCATTTTACATTGTTTAAATTAGCCCAGAGGCTAGTGGAGTTTTCCTCTACTCATATGAAGCCAGGGACAACAGCAACATTTAACAAAGGTAACGTTACAAAATTCAGCTCCATTACAGCTCACAAGGTTCACTGACAAAACAACTGTCTTATACTAAACACGTTTTCCAAACAAATATAACATGCTAATGTTATTAGCACAAGCCTATGGCATTTTACATTGTATAATTTAGCCTACCTGCTATCTGAGTTTTCCTCAGCTCATATGAAGCCAGGATAAATCACACACAAGACTTAAAATGCTATTTTTGTGGAGGCTTTATTGTCTTCACAATTTATTGTTTCTTATCTGTGAAATTAAAGTAAATCAAAGCTTTGTTTCCACTGAGGGAAATGGTTTCAGCTTACAGAAATACACAGGAGGTCTGCGTCACTGTGACGTACAGTTACATTTCTGGGGAGGTGCACGTCAGGCTACAGCGTAGGGTACGGCGTAAGGTCTACGTCAATGCATCAGTTTCCTCTAATGTCGTGTGAACGTACTGACTCACATTCACACTTCCGACAGCTGGCAGTTTTTGATGCTTAAAGCTGCACACAATACTAAAATGGTATTCACGTTCAACACCCCAAGCAACAAATTTGTAAGTAAAAACCACATTCAGTGTTTCTGCTATAACTGTTTCATAATCAAATCCTCCTGTACTGATATCACTAAAGTCTGTTTCATACAGCTGGTGCGTATCCACACTGGTAGAAATGTGGGGATGCCCCCGAACCAAAACAATGTCCTGACTAGAACGCCAGATAAATTTAATCTTCCTATGCAGAAATAATCCTTTTACAGCAGAACCAGGACACCTGAAGTTGGTCAGGAAATTTAGTGGGTCAACCACTGTCGACAGAAAGAAGAGGCAGCGAGACAGACAGACAGAGAAGGGGAGTTAATAAGTGGCCGTGTCAAGGCCAAGCAGGCTGATATAAAAGAGGTTGTGGCTTCCCTGAGGGAGTGTGTTCTAGGCCAACGCTGGCCTGCCTGGGGGCCTATCATCATCGTCTGCTGTGTCCGTTCAGCAAACCACAGCACACTTCCTCTGACATACACACACTCACAAACACTAACACACACACACACACACACACACACACAAGCACTCATGACGTGTGACATCTGTCTGGGTGAAAGGGGCGGAAAGACTCCCAAGGTTAAGTGTGTGCGCTGAGAAAAGGAGAAGCTCCGTGAGATTTCCTCCAGACTTCAAACAATGCGGACAAAAATAGGTCCAGATAGTTTCCCTAATTAATATGACACAATACTGATTCTACCACGGACGGTTCATGAAAGCTTTTCCATCTGCTGTCCTGACCGGCCCGTGTCACAGAGGTCGTTCCTTGGAAAATCCTCTGCTTCACAGGAAGTGATGTTTTTATGTTTAATGTTTGTTCAAAATGAAAAGTAGAAGTTAGTCAGTGACACCCATCATACAAGGAAAATTATTTTACAGTTGTGGACACAGCATTTGACACATAAATGATTTCTGAGAGCTGCAGTGCAAAACACACGGACAGAATACATGCTGTCAGGCCGATAAAATAACCTGCCAATATTAAACGTACTGATATTAGTGTATATGTGGAGCCGCAAAACAAGAAAATGCTGCACAGAAGTGCAAAAATTATGTTCCATATTTATCCGCTTGTTTAATCTGCTTGCTTAATGTCTGATATCAGCTAAGTGTAAGATCATGTCAGCTGTTTCCAGATCTCACGAGAGTATGTTGCTAAAACAAAGACATGTCTCGAACAAAGTTAATTTTCTCCCGATTTGTGTGTCTGAAAAAATGTCATTTCAGTGTCAGAATGTTTAGAAGGGTTGGGGCTTGTTAAAAAGGGGTGCAGTATTTACTTCAGTCACTGTGGGGCGAAGGAAACAGTCATAATGAACGGACTAAGGGCTGTTGCTCGTCTCCTAAAGGTGGCGGGGGCAGTGGCGACACCCACACAGATACAGGAAATGGATCTGAAGTGGGCCGTCTCTTACCCATGTCTGGTTAGATATAAAAGTGTGATTAGAAATTTAGCCAAAAGTAAGGACAAGTTCTAAATATATATTTAAAATTATGTTACAGAAAACAGATGTACATATGATTTAATTCAATTTTTAGCAGTCTTTTTCAGGTAAGTTTGTTGGTGTTTGGGAGATTTTCTTTTTCTTTTTTGCTTATTTTCAGATAATTGTTTTGTTGTTGTTGTTTTTTAACTTTTCTTTTGTGGGCTATTTTTACCTAATTTTTTGTTATTTTTATTTACATTTCTTTTTGCACATTTTTAGGTAACATTCTTGTTTTATATTTTTTATTTCTGTTTATTTTTCAGGTTAATATTTTTTTACTTTTCTTTTGTGCTCATTTTTTTTGGTGCTGCATTTTTACTTTTCTTGTTTGCTTATTTGCAAAAAAAATTTTTTTTAAACTTTTCTTTTGTGGGCTATTTTTACTTTTCTTTTTTGTTAATTTTCACATACTTTTATTTTTTTGACATATTTTCAGGTAATTTCCTTGACTGTTTTTTTGTTGTTTGTTTTTTGGGGGGGTGGGGGCTTATTTTGGAGTCTAAAACAGTATGCACTTAAAACAACCAAAGAGCTCACAGAACAATGGCCAAGACAGACAGAGATCAGGAAAACTCATCTCTGATGAAATATTTACGGGAAATAAACTGCTCAAGGTTCATCCAAATTGCTCATTTTACACAGACTTCCTGCAGTTATTGTGTTCAGTATCAGAATCAGAAATCAGAAATACTTAATTGATCCCTAAGTAGAGATTGTGATTCGTTACAGTCACTCAGTAAAGAATAGAGACTTATAAGTAAGAATAAGAGTATGAAATAGAAGTATATAAATATAAAGCGATAAAATATGCTAGAAATTAAAATGTGCATTAAAAATTAAAATAATAAAATATGCAATATGCTACAGTGTTTAACCATAAGATATTATAAATATTTAAAAATAAATAAATATATATGTATATATGTATATGTATATAAATATATATATATGGTTGCTGTGCTGAGGCTGTGAGTGTTTAAGTTTTAAATATAATATATACATCAACAGAATAAAACAAGAATATAATAACTGTGTATTTTATCCATTGTTCTGTACTGTTGGTGTTACACACTGAATATAATATGAAATATCCATCAAATATGTCACTTCGGGGTCATGAAAGGGTCGTCAGTTTACTCAGTGATAGGATAGGGCTCCCTTAAGGGACTGTTCATTATTTATAATGGGGCACGGGTTGGTGCAATATGGATAGATAATTTTTTAGGCACTTGGGACTGACTTGTTTTTTATTTTAGCTCAGGGGAAGGATATACATCTTTAAATGCTCTTATTTTGTACTTATTATAAATATCGTCTGAATCTAGCAGGTTTGAAGGCAAATTACTTTTAAAAAATATCAAAACAATCACACCAGTTATCAAAACTTGCATGATAATGATGTGATTTATAAGCAGGATGTGCATTTTGTTAGCTCCAATACCTTAATTTGGTGGTAATATATTTTTTTAAATGGTTAGGGCTAATTATAGTGTAGGGAGGGTCATGCATTTCCCCCAGACACTCAGGGAGGCTAAAAAAAAGCCACACCCCAACCGGCCCCCTACGAACCACCAGCAGCTGTACTTGGCTAATGCCCTTTAGCAAATGTGATTTTAGCAATTTCACTGCTCTTCCTTTGCTTGCTAAACTATTTACATGTGAACATGTGACCAAAGAAATGCCAAATATCAACATGATAAATCCCTCCAACTGTATTCCAGTATTCATTAGTGACTGTGTGTGTTAACTGCTGTTTTCCTGGCTGGTGATGGAGTATACAGTAGTGTTGTGTTTACAGTGAGAGCCTGTAACCGACAGGACGGATGTGAACTCACTGATCTGGCCAAGTCAAAGACAGTCCCTCCATTCAGTAACAGCAGAGGACGCAGGGTGAACCGTATGACACCCTCCCCCTCCACAAACACACTCACAGTCATGACTTCATGACTCCTGACTCCAGTTTTCTCAATAGTTTACGTATGACAGCTCCTCAAGGAAACAGCTGGAACAGGAGTTTGGACCAAATTGAAACTGACTGAAACTGAAATACGCAGGAAATAAACTGCTTTAAATTATCAGAGTTCCAATTTGAACAAAGTTAAGGGATTGTTCGTTACTTATAAGGGGGTGGTGCAAAAAGGGGAGGCGGAGAAATTATTGTTGGATTTTCAAATTTCTGACAGTCCCTGGACACATCATGTGAGATGAATACTTCCGTTAGAAAGAAACATAACCAAATCCACAACACCTTCTCATCCCAAGTCGTCACATATCAGCACTTTGTCAGTGGACTTTCACGTCTACGTATTGCACACTAGGTATCCTCCTGTGTCTGCTGTTGACGTTCTGCGATGTTGTAACCTCAGCAGCGCTGAGATGCCACCAAAAGCACTTGGTTAGGTTTGCAAAAAAACATCATGGTTTGGCTTCACGTTCATACGGGTAACAATCACTGGGCTCCCGGGTGAAAGTCCAGGGGTTGTTGGACCCATCCATCCCCGAACAGGGACTGTCCGGCTCCTTGTATTACGTCGCTAGTGTGCAATACTTGTTTCACGCCGTCTGGTGACGTATCTTACCACTGCAAAAAGTTCCATCCGGCTGCGTCACAAACTGACACCACCCAGTGGTGCATTATACCACCGTGAAAGGTGACTTTTGGTGTCTGTGTCTGGCACCAAAATCACTAACAATTCGGCAGTCCCAACTAAGAATTTTACTAGTCACCCAATGGTCCTCATCAGGGTCCATCAGTGGACTAGTCTCCTGCATGTTTCTGATATGAATGTAATTATTAAATGATATATTTTGGTGGTTTGAGTTGAAGGTGTGAGAAAGAATAGTATCAGTAACACTGTTAACACTGTGCTACATTACAGAGAAATACAAAACCGTACTAATGAACCTTCATTAATATAGGCCTATATTTTATCTACAAGTGCACGTCACACACTGAGCGAGCCGCCTGTTAATGACGCTGTGGGCTAATGGGCATGTAGCTACTTCCATGTTTCAGATGATACGTCATGTTTGTAGTCGACCAATGAAGATGAGTTTACATATCACCTTGGGTTCGTCCTTCACCTTCTCAAAATGATCCCACACTTTGGATTTCCTGCCCGACATGTTATTAACTAGCCTGTGGAATAACCGCAGGTACCAGCCCTGGAGATTAACCTGACTCCTGTCTGACTGCTGAGCGTGGACACTTCCTGTGTCTGCCCTTTCAAATTAAAGTCCCACATGGTCCAGTCATATTGGCTTCAACCGAGTTTCACGTTTGTTTGTTGTTTTGTTATTTTCTGCAAATAAAGTGACCAATGAAATCTTGCCTTTCTGGTCGACTAACATTTGGTCGACTATTAGGAGTCAGCCCTATTTATTTTACTGCACATTTTCAAATTAAACATGCCCTCCAGACCCACCAGGAGCCCGGATTAGAAAGCATGTTTTTACATATTGCTGCTTTGTTAGTGGACTTTTATGTCTACGTATGGCATGCTAGGGATCCTCTTGTGTCTGCTGTTGTCGTTCTAGGACACTGCAACCAATGCCAGGATGTCAACAAAAGCACAGGGTTAGGTTTAAAAAACGATCATGGTTTGGCTCCACATTCATACAGGAAGCGAACATTGGTGAAAGTCCAGGGTTTGTTAGACCCTCCCTCCCACCCTATTGGGACTTTTCAGCTCCTTGTATAGCGTCATTACCTGCAGTGTTTCAATCTCACACCGTCCAGTGGAAAATCACACCACTGCAGAAAGTTCCACCTGACTGCGTCACAAACTGACACCACCCAGTGCTGTATCATACCACCACGAAATGTGGCGTTTGGCACTGAAAACTTAAAATGAAAAGGCTGGCACCGCTTTCTTAATGGACTTTTACGTCTATGCATGACGTGTTAGGTATCCTCCTGTGTCTGCTGTTGATATTCCATGATGCTGCAACCGACGCCAGGGCGTCATCTAAAGCACAAGGTTAGGTTTAGACCACGTGATTTGGTTTAGAAAAAAAAAAAAAAAAAGAACATGGATCGTTTCTACATTCATATCTGATGGCTTTGGAATAAGAACAAGCTGAAATCTGAGCTTAAGATAGTAATATTTCATCAGAAATTAAACCCAGACTATCACTGATTTCTTTTTGTTTTTACATTTGCAACAGTCTTTGGACACATCAAGTGCAACGACTGCTTTTACCAGAGAAAAACAACATGACCAAATCTGAGCTTATAATAGTGATGTTTCATCACAAGCACTTTATTCTATGTCTCATTTAAAACTGTTTGCTCGAAACTAACCAGCATGCACAGCAAGAGTGAAAACTGAGCCTTTTTTGGACTCCAGGGTTTCATCTTCAACTTTTAACTTTCAAACATCACAAGGTAAGTTTCAAACATCTAATATGGTGGAGGGAGGGTCCTGTATTTTCTGCCAGTCACTCAGAGACTTGAGGAAAAATATTTGTAGCTTCAGGGAGGCTAAAAAACAAAGTCACACCCAGCCACAGCATAAATACAGAACAGCCCCTAAGGAGTGGAAAAGGAAAATATAGTGTAAATTTCAGAGGCGTTTTTGTTGCATTTGGTGCCAACGTTACACTTCTTTAATGTCCCACTCCTGCTCCTCTCAGCTGTTCGCCTCTGAGCTGTGTTCCCGTCACTACAGAGCTGTTTTAATGTATTAAATCCTGATAAATGACACTTTATTCCACTCCTCAGCAGCGTGTGTGTGCACACAGGGAGGACCAGCTAGCTGCGCACAGTCAGACCCGGTGTGATGCTGCGTTTGACCCGTCCGCTACAATAACTCCACAACAAACCGTTACTCAGTGCTCACACACCGGCCATGTCCCCGTCTGCTCACACACACACACACACGCCCATACACACACAGTGCTCAGGTCAGGCTACTCACGCCCTTGGTCTGGGGAAGCCCATGGATAACAGCACGTCCAGGTTGGAGCCACATTTCACCGAACCCGGCCGGTTCTGCCGGAGCCTCCGAGGGAGGATCTTACTGTAGAGGTCCTCTTTGGCAGCCATGGTCCGCCGGTCCACCCAGTCCGCTACAAGCCCGATACAGTCCAGCACCCGACAGACCTCCGGCTAGTCCATGAGCCTCGGCCGGGTCCGCATGAGTGGAGAGGTAAAGGCAACTGCTCGGAGCTGCTGCTGGAGCAGAGCTGTGCGTCCAGGCAGCGCCGCGCTACTCCGCCCACTGGAGGAAACAGCAAATTAGATCTGCTCACTGGGTTTATACACAGCAGAGGAGGCACAACACACACTGTGGTGGGTCAGAATGAGACTCACTGGGTTTAACACAGCAGAGGAGGCACAACACACACTGTGGTGGGTCAGAATGAGACTCACTGGGAAAACATGCCATGGTTTCTTTTTACAAATCACCAGAATTACACCATTAATCACAGCCAGATATTGTAAAAACAGAAATTATAGTTTACGACGGTCTGTGGACACATCATGTGCGACTAACATTTCTGTCAGGAAAAATATATAACCAAATCTGAGCTTCAAATAGTGATGTTTTATTAATATTTTTTTTGAACTCCAGGATTTTGTCTTTAACTTTCAAACATCAAAGTGTAAGTTTAAAAACCTCTGATAACTAATGTATGGTGGGGAGAGGACTCTAGGGAAAGATTTTTAGCCTCAGGGAGGCTCAAAATAAAAAATAATTTAAAAAAAATACAGAAAAATAAGAAATAAAACTAAGTCATACCCCAGCCTCCCCATTACTCTGATACGTGAAGGACAACTGTGTGACTTTAGTTTTTTTTTATTCTCCCCGAAGCTACATATATTTTTCCTTGAGTCCTCCCTCCATCATAAATTAGTTATTAGATTTTTAAAACTTACCCTTTGATATCTGAAAGTTAAAAGCTGAAGACGAAATCCTGGAGTTATAAAAAACATCAGTTCTTCACTCGTGTCATGCGCTAGTTTCAAGCAAATGGTTAATTTTTGGCCAGACTTTGCAGCTTTTCTTTCTTAAAAAAAAAGTCCTCCTTAGTGCTTAAAAATATTGACACACCTCCGCCTCCTCTCCCCCTTCATAAGTAACGAACAGTCCCTAAGGGGTGACAGAGGCCTCAGAGAGCTTCCACCATTTTGTTATAGTCTTTCAACCGATTTATTGAGCCAGTATTAATTTGATTGTGGTGCTAATTAATTGAAATAAAATGAAATAAAAGATAATAATAAAAAAAACAATAAATAATGAGAATAAATATAATAAAATAAATAAAATAACAATTTTGAAAAACAATGGTTTGACATGGTGGGTTTGCCTTTAACTCTATCTGTGTGTGTGATGTGGGTTAAACAGTAGGGACAGATCAAATGATGCATGGATTATTTAAAAGCTACACACTAAACATGACACAACACTAAGAACTATAAAATCTGCTTTAATTTGTGTACAAAAATTACATTCATTATACAAAGATAATAAAAAGTCTGATATATCATGATGTAGAAAAATAATTACATTATTTTTACATTGTTGTGATGATGAATGTGACACAGTCTTAAATCCTGAGCTTCATATAATCTACAGCAAAACTTTGACTAATTTTACAGGAACAAAGTGAAGCTTGATGTTTGACTCAACATGTTGTGATCAATCTGGTAAATTATTACCTAAACTACCACCTGATTATTTTCAATTCATGGCTCTCATATAATTTAATGTAACTGATCCTGATTGTCTCTGTTCATTGTGACAATAATACGTCCTATGAGATGACACTGAACCTCACTGAGAGGGCCACACTGTGTCATGTCCAACCGTCGGCCCTGAGGTGGCCCGGAGCAGCCTGACCGAGTCGTGGGGAGATGTGAGGTTAGAGTTGGCAGCCGACGGAGCTGGCAGATGGGCTGTATGGTGCTATGACACAGAAGACACAGCCTGCCTCCTGGAACGCTTGTCTCATCTCCACCTAGTGGGGCAAACACAGACTGCATCAGACAGACAGACAGCAGGGCATTTATATGATTCACAAGTACAGTAAAAAGCCATCTAAGTATGAGAGTACAAGACAGCCGGGATCATTCAACAGACGACTCCCTCTGTTTTTCTCCATCGTCAAGAATACAAAACTTTATAGCTGTTTTGTTTCTGATCATTTAGTTGAAAAGAGACTGTGTTTGTTTTGGGGCTGTAAAGTAGTGCAAAGATATGCAATGACCAGAGACGATGCAAACAATGCATTTCATGTTTTAGGGTAATAAAGCCAACATTAGAGATCTCTGCACAGAAACACAAATCAAAGTGACAAAGTCGATCTTTCAGTTAGCAGAGAACTCGAGGATGATTTCTGTTGATTACATCAGAAACTCATGGTTTTAGTAACGTAGAATTTAGCTCTGACTAAACCTCCCTTTGTGAACCGTCACATCATGGAGTACGTTTACTTTAAGATACTCTTCACTACAAACATCTGCAGCAGTTCAGTCGATTTGTGTGCACTTGAATGTTTTGAAATTTCATCCAAATTTAGTATATTTTGAAATCCAGCAGATCACTAATATCTAACGGACACTTGGGAATGTCAGCATGAATATAAAGCTCCACTCTCATGTCTTAGTCTTAGTCTTAGTCTTACAAGTCTCCCTTCGTCCAGACACAGACCCACCACGGCCCCGCCGCTGCCTGGTAACTTCACCGCAGAGCCGAACTGCAAGGAGCAGCAAAAACTTTATGAATGCATAATCAGAAAAGCCCTCCAGCAGGGGCACACAGAGGGAGATGGAGAACAGGGTGTATACTGTTCAGTAAAACAGGAAGTGGAAGTCTTACCTGTCTCGCCAGCTGAACCATCTTCAGATTCCCAGGACCCAGACAGTCGTCAGTGTAGACCGACCTGTGGGATACGTTGTTACTCGACAAATTTAGGCCAAAGCAAGTGTAATTTTCAACATAGAAAGGTCAACTAGGGCTCAAACTGAAGCTTATAAACTTGGGAAGTTTTCTGTGTACAAGTGAAGCAGTGATACTAAACTCAAAGTGATGAAAAATAATCATTTTTTATGAGAATTTGTCGGTATTTATTTTGTTTCTTTGGGGATGTTGTGTGTGATATTTTGAGAAAAAAAAATGGCAGCAAGCCCCAGAATCTTATTTTGCTACTTTCCCTTTTGTGTCAGGATACTCCTTCCAAATTTTATACTAGCATGACAATCTATGCCATCATAGTGCCCTAATACTTGCATTTACATCAATTTTCAAGAAAAAAAATGTCCCAAAGGGGGCTTTGGACCCCCTGAGACCAAAAGGCCTTGAGTTGGGGGTGCTCATTATCACCTTATGATGGCCCAAGGTTAAGGCAAACAGGAAGTAGCCGAAAACAATATGAGGGCTGGATCTGGCTCACGACCTACTCCAGAGTTGTCGAAATTCGGTGTTTGGACAGTGACTTGCAGCAGAAACCAATTAAAAAAGGCATCCTTTGACATCAGCATGATACGTAGCTGGTTGCTGTTATAGTTTAACGGTGCCCAGTGGCGTCAGCGGGAAACGCAACGGGACAAGGCTGAAAGTTAAGGCGACAAAAGTCAGAATGGGGCAGGTGGATGGGTCCAACAAACACACAGTTTCACCCGAACGAGTGGTGTTCGGGTCCCGTAAGATACCTAAAGCCAAACCCTGTTCTTTCTTCATAACCCCAACCAAGGAAAAAAACGGTGTTGTACTAACGTAGTGCTTTTTTTTGAAACAGACTTTACGTAAACATTAAATTCCCTGTGAAAACTGTATTTTGAAAACAGACAATGCATGTAACAGGCTGAAGTTGACACGGTGTCCCAGAACACCAGCAACCAACACACCCAGGATACCTTGCATGTCGTATGTGGACGTGGAGAGTCCATGACCACATGTCAATATGTGACGAGGACGGAGTGAGAATGTGTTGGCTCAGAGTGAAACTCAAACATATAAAATACACTGTTTACCTCCGCAGCTCAAAGTTCTGGTCCATCAGTTGTGCCAGACGCCTCCAGTCTCCGTCCCCCAGAGCCGTCCTGAGGGGAGAACATTTTCAGTCAAGACGCAATGTTTCCTCTTGTGCCCTGAACTTCTGAAATGTCAAAACAAAAACTAAAACCAGGCACATTTTGGCAGCAAAGTTGCAGCAACTTGGCGTGCGGTATTTCTTGGAACTCAAAGTGCATAAACACATTTCACACAGACCAAAGCCAATTAAAGCTGTGCAAAGGCTAGACGTAATTAATCCCGTGGTTATTTATGTTGAGCTTTTACCCTGATTTACTTGACAAAACATCCACTGCTATTTACTGCATAAATTCTTTATCAACAACCTCGCTTGATCCGTGAGCTCAGCAAAAGTCTTCATGGCCTCGACGACTAGAGGTTCCCCTGTGGAAAGACGGAGCAGCATGAAAGTAGTTCAACCAATGAACCGATGTGTTTCCGTTTTTATAACTCCTCAGAGGAACGGAGAGATGGAAATATACACATGGGCTTGTACTGTATGTTATTCTAAAAACTGACTGAAGAACCTTTTCCCCAAAGACTTACACAGCCAACAGAAAATAAAATATAAGACATTTACATCAGGAAAAGAAATTTCACTACTTCTTATGGATGGCCGGCGCTTTGAAGCGTGGCTCCACAGAGTCAATGGAGCACTGTACTAAAAGAAAAAGCTTCTTTTCAGATTATCAAAAGCAAAATGAACCAGAACTGACATCCCTGGCTCCAACAGTAGATCCATTGTTTAATCTAGCACTGAAATGTGACCTGGGTGCTGATGTAATGATTGATGTGAGACGCACCACTGAGCCAGCGCTGTCTGATGTTGCTGTGGATGCGTCCAGAGTCGCTGGGGTCGCTCAGGTAGGCCAGCCAGAACGGTGGGAGCCCACTCATGTCCATAGAGATATAGTTCCCTGAGAAATGTAAAGACACACAGATATTAAGAGAGAAATGTATTTATATGTATCACCTCTTCCCCAACTTTAGACGGTGACTTCAGTACCGTAGCCCTGCTGGTCCATGAGCTCCTTGCTGAAATCCATGTAGACTAATCCTTCATAGACCTGCAGAGACAAAAGAACAAACAACTCACGCTACTGTAGGTGTTCAGTTAAAGATGAGTGCCCTGCTGTGCAGCGGTGACACAGTCCAGCACATCTGCGCAGAGATGATTCTGTTACTGACTTGGACGACTCGGTCCTGCAGACCTGCCGTGATAAAAAGTTCATCAGTCTCCACGTTGAGGATGAAGTTGGCTCTGATCGGCTTTGGCAGATCCTGGAGAGTAAAAAAGACACGGTGCATACGTTTGTGTCATTTCCACATGTATTTATTTACTCAGTTTTTAATTTGAGACTTTTTATTAACTAGTAGAGACGACTTTTGACTCTTTCTTAAAACGCTCTGATCAACTAATTTTAATGTGTTCTTCAGGAATACAGGGTTCCCACACATTTAAGTTTTCAAGCACCCATGATACACATGTAGCAGAGTCTCACTTCCCATAACAAACGCCACCACACTAGGTCATATACACTATAAGTCAATAAGTTACTAAAACTTTCAGTGATTTTTGCCAATTCCATAACTTTTCCAGCCTTTCAATGTACGTGGGATCCCTGGTAATAGCATGTTACGAACACGATTTTAAAAATGCCAGTGGAAAATTTGTGAAATTCCTAATTCAGAAAAGGAGAGGCTGATATCAGGAGTGATGGAAACATCAAGAAATAACCCTTACACTGTCGGTGATGTTGTAGAACTTCATGAGACACTTCAGGGTCGCTGAGACGATGGCACTGTGAGAAGACAAAATTGTAAATTATTAAATTCAAAGTGTGCAAAACTACCTTTAAACTGGCCTTTAAACACCAAACAGAACTTTTTACCTGCTTCCAGCGAGGCCCTGCATTAACAGAGACAAATCAGTTCATCATTACTTCATTATGCACAATGTGGTGTGAATTATTGTGTCGCTTCATTTTCTTAAAGACCAGTATCTGAATAAATCCTCACCACTTGCCGAGGAATGTTGGTGTCGTACTTCAGCGTGAAGTTCTGCTTTGTCAAAGCGATACTGCAGATAAAGACAAACAACATGCAGCAGACAGTGAAGGAGCACCAGCAGTGACAGTGACTGTCCTGAGCGGGGAGTGTCCACCAGTGCAGCAACATTATTCCAGCCTGTTTTGGCTCGCAGACTGAACAAAGTTGGAGGTAAAGGGGACGTGCTGATGCTTATATAATTTTTTCATTTACATGTCATTAAGGTTTTTATCCCCAACCGTATCTTGGCGACGTGTGATCTCAGTAACTGAACTCACCCTTGTTTGGAGCAGAACTGGTAGAACTTCTTACAGGTGGCCTGCAGCAGCCGCAGACCTCCCAGGTACCTGCAGAGGACGATGGACAGAGCATTCAGGAAAAAGCCTGAACACGACCAAGTGTGTCACGTAGTTAAAGCTGTCGGGTACACACCCCTCCTTCCTGCTGATGCAGAACAGATCTTGCAAACTTCCAAACTCTGTGGGGTCGTTGAGCGGATGAGGGACTAACACCTGCAACGTCACAGAAATGCACATGAATGCTAGATAGTATGTTCCTGATGAAGGTGTTTTAGCTTGTGTGTGTATATGTCTCTGTGTGTGTGTGTGTGTGTGTGTGTGTGTGTGTGTGTGTGTGTGTGTGTGTGTGTGTGTGTGTGTGTTACCAGAGTCTGGCTCTCCACAAGATTGACCTCAGCCCAGAAGTTAGAGATGGACATAGCAATGGTTTTCCCGTTGAAGCCGTCTGAAGGATTCCCCATTAGTCCCACCCTGTGAGGCATCATATATTTGGAGATCAGTTCTTACAGTGTCAGAGTGTGTTCAAACATTCAAGTGCTCTTGTTGTGATTTAAAGAGGAGGAGTAACCTGAGCTAAATTCAGGTGGTGTGAGGGCTTTGTGTTTCCTGACCTGGCGTATGATCTGCATGTGATTGGTTTGGCAGGTCTGTCTTGTTGCTTGGTGGAGTAGTGTGTGAGCCACTTGGTGTAATCTGACAGGCCCTGAGACGTCAGGAGGAGGCGTGTTGTTAGAGCAAAGTTGTTGTAGCACATAATATATGATACAGATACAGTTATCAGCAGCAGAGCAGCAGTGTTTTGTCTCTGTTAACAAACACCTGCACATGAAGAACAACCTGTGATCTATATTTAAATTGTGTCCTGGTCAGACAGACAGACAACCGGAAAACAACCTGACGACAGCTTCCTGTCACGGTTATCCCCGACACGGAGGCATAATACTAAAGATGATATCTCTGGTTCTGCTGCATCGATTTTGATCCTTTTTTCTGTCCATCTTGAGTCTTTTAAGAGTGAACATGATTATTTTCCTGTGTAAACACAGCAAACTAAGAGTATAATGAATAACTAGGCCTTCATTGAGCTTCCTCCTTTATCATCCATGACTTTGCAGGATTCTCAGCCTCGTGTGAAAAAAATCCTGAAACACTGCTGACAAACTGAGGTAAGGATACGAACCACTTGTCCAATGAGCTGGAAGCCAGTCGGCAGCTTCATCCCAAACACATCACGCTGCTTCTCATTAATGAGCCACTCCTGCAGAGGAGGGAGACACAAAGGTACACAAAGGTTATAACCAGCTGTGGAGGAAACACTCAGAGCTTTCACTGAAGTAAAAGCAGTAACACCACACTGTATAAGTACTCTGAAAGTAAAAGCACAAATTGACAAAAACATACTGTGCAGTCATGTACAGAATAAAATAATAATAATAATGATAGCTATCAGTCTTTACCACTGAACTCAATGGTTTGTCTAATATTTGTCTTTGAAGTCAGACAGCAGATCTAGTGTCAGTAGTTGATTTCGTTTCATAGTTATGGAATTAACACTTACGAACCCAGAATCGTCCGAACGACCGGACGGAGCCTTGAGGCTGCAGGCTGAGGAAGTCAGACAGGTACGGCAGAGTGTCTTTTCTGATGCAGTAAAACACCACGCTGGCCAGCCGGGACGCCGTCACTCCTTCCTGCGGTTTCTCCAGGAAGCGAGTTATCCTGATGCAGAAAACAAATGACTAAAATCAAAGCTTGACACATAGTGACGTAAAAAATGTCAATAATGTCCGGAAACGCCACACACAGATGAACTCCTTAACTCTACTGTTACAGCATGCTGTGCTCTGTGGGAGTGAAGGTTAAGCTCACCTGTGGGTGTCGGGACAGACCTCCACGATGCCTCTGGAGCTGCTTTTCTCTCCTTCCTCCAGCTCATAGTAAATGATCAGCTCTCCAGGCTGCAGCACACAGAAGGATGAGCTGCTCATGACTTCACCTCCACAGAAACATTTGTACAATCTTGATAAACGTCCTTCACACACAACAGTTCGTATGACAGGGGACTCAACTTGCTGTACCCAGGAGCCACTTTTGTGAAATGACAGGAGGCCAGGGGCTCGTAAATAGACAAACATTAGCAAAGTGTTTGCTGTCAGGGCCCCGCTGAGGCTCTGGAGCAATCCGAGGAATCAAGGTTAAAACATACTGTTGTCTGAGCCTTTCCTGATTTTACCTGAGTTGTAAGTTGATTTAAACTGTCTTTTCTTTCCTCAGTTTTTTCTTTATCAGTTCTTTTAAAGGTTGTTTTCATGTCTTGTCTGTCTTAGTTTTTGACATGCAATGCACCTAGTTTTATAAGGGCTTTATGAATAAAGATTATTATTTTTACTACTATAGGATTTGAAGACATTTGGGGCTCAGCCTGGACCCCAGATCCTCCCCTGGTGCTGGGGCTGACCCAAATTCATCAAGGCTTCAATCACTGCCGTGGTAATCAACGTCCAAATCAGTAACCTAATTGTTATGGCTGTATGTGTATCTGTGCTGCTGTTCCTTCTCCTCTGCCCAGGTATGCTGCGTTGCTTAAGGAGGTGCATACACCTGGGGTGGAGGAGGTGCTTCAGAGCTCTTGTGGCAGCAGCAGAGGAGAGAATCACATGGATTTGAGTGTGTTAAAGGTGTCTTGTGTGGTTATTTTGGGTCAGTGGTGTAGTTTAGGGCCTAACAAAATACATGTTTTTTCTATACCATTACTCCCAAAAAGCCCCCAAAATAGCTCATAAATTAAGAAAAGGTAATCCAACAAACTGTCGATTTACCGGTCCATCTACGTCCCAACCCTCAACTGTGGTCATGAGCTCTGGGTAGTGACTACTAACATGATTAAACTGTGTTGTGGTTAATCACCTCTGACCTGAAGAATCGGATTACTTGAGCGATGTCAAAGTTCTGGTCTGCACACAGCATGTCTCCTGCGATCTGCTCACACAAACAGACAACAGAAAACATCATATGGCCGACACTGAGTCAGATCTACCAGAACACACCCTGTGACATGCCGTGTGATGGACGCGCTCCAACACCAACAACAGACAGACTCATCGTACCACCATGATGTCGTCCTGCAGCTTGCGGCTGCGTATGGCCAGCTCCAGGTCAGCCACGGCCCCCAGACGGTCCTCCAACGTAGTGCTGCCGTCATTTATGACGTTCTCCACGGGGAAGTCATTGGCCGTGGCCCAGCGCTCGTAGTGCTTATACCTGGTCAGTGGAACAGAGCGAGAGGCGTTTAACAAGACTGCTGAGTCAACACCAGCTGGTTCATGCAGCAGTTAGAACTCACTTGTCTGCATTCGTGACCAGATACACCTCTGTGAACAGCTGCCGCCTGGAGAGAAGTCACACACGCAGAAGAAGAAGTTAACCAGAAAATGTTTTAAAGTTCACAGATAACCAGAGATTAGCCCTGTTCATGTTGGCGCCACCGTTACGCACATGTTGACCGTTTCCCACCAGAAGTCGAGGATCTTCTTTCCTCCGATACCAGGAAGTAAAGCCTTCGGCACACCTGTCAGGTGGCTGTATAAACCTGTGTCATCATTCTGGAAGAGGTGGGAGTAAAACAGATGGATTCAGATACAGGTTACAAATCACCATGGTAACAAACTACATACAAATCTTTACTATTGATGTTCACGAGGTCTATATGTAGAATATACACATGCTTAGATGCTGTAAATCAATGCAAACTGAGGATATTACATAAACTCTAAGCTCAAACTGGGGATCATAGGTTTTCCTGGACACAAGACGTCACCTTCCAACATGACAACATCACGCCACACTTAATGACACACAGATGGTGGACATGCACAGTTAAGTGGAGCTACAGTTACAGCTCGACTAAGCCATATAACTGGACGACTGTCCTTGTCCCAGTATACAAGCACAGGAGGGGAATCAATTTATTGACCGAAGTGTGTCTGACTCCTCTATGATAGGTGGAGATATGCCCCCTTTCAGCTTGTTAGTGTTGGACCTTTTTCAGGTTGACCAATTACATCACAGACCAAACAACTGCCATAACACGTATTTTAAAACATTTAACTCTTTCAGCCGACACATCATGAACTGTCTCCTTGTCCGTCCAAAAACACACGGCTCTGGATGTAGATTTCTCCATGTTGTTACCGGCTTCTTCTTCTGTTACACATTCAATGCTATTTGACTCCTGGGTCAAAGCTCGGGGTGGAAACTGTGGAGCATGCTCAGAGCGCCTCGGCCAGTTTGGGTCTGATTGACTGTAAACATGCAGGAGGAATTCAACTCCCAGTCACATTATCTGGGTGTGTTAGTCACACTTTGAGAAATTCTATCTTGTACGATTTCAGTCAGACTAACATGTTTACGTGGCTTTTAAAAGTCTGAAAGTCTTTTAGTCGGACTGACACAATAAATCAATTTTGTTGAAATGTTTTTTTCCCCGACTAAAGCGTCCTCACACATGATGTGTCCTGGGACCATCAGAAATGTGAAAATTCAACAATAATTTCTGGTTTTACAGTTTCTAGCCGTGATAAATGATGTTATTTGGGCAATTGTAGGTCAAATAAATACGAAATACAACCATTTAATTTGAATGTCTCTCCCCTGAGTCAAAATAGAAAACATAAGTCCTTCCCCAGTGCCTAAAAATTACTTGACATGCCTCAACCTTTTTGTAACCGCCACTTCCCCCTCATAAGTAATGAACAGTCCCTAAGCACTGAGAGAGGTCTTGGAGAGCTTCCACTATTTCTTTCATTGGTAAAACAAATACAAGACACAATCATTCAAATCTGTATACCTCTGCCCTAAACAAACAAACAAACAAACAAAAATGCGTACGTTTTGCACCACCCACTTTCCCCTCACTGATAACGAACAGTCCCTAAAAACGCGTGAGGCTGTTATGTCAACCATTAGATAAGATCAATAATCCTGCATACATATAAACCAATAAAAATCAAGGATTAAAAAAAAACTAAACTTCTAAGAGGTGGTGCTACAGTGTTGTTGCACCACATTGCTCGGTAGGGGGCGGTGAAGGCTGTGAGGCGATGTTAAACATGTAATTTTACAAATAAATAACTGTAGGATTGTGAAGTCAGATGAGCCGAATGCACCAGAACATCCTCATGACTCAGTTAATGTCATGAAATGTGGTCTAACGTGTTTTAATTTCAGCAGACAGGTATCACAAAGGTGAATTAGCAGACACTTGAACGTAGTTTGGTGTGAGAGCGCTACGTACCAAATGCGAACTTTGCACTGTTTCAACTCATCTCTTCTGTGCTGCAGCATTAAAGCGACTCACCTTGATTTGTGTCTCTAAGACGGTGCCGTGACCCGCTACCAGCAGTATACAGATCATTGGTGAAACTTCACTGTGTCCTTGTGTTGATTTTAATCAGTAAGAACAGAAGGCAGGGGCTGAGAAATACACGGAATTTGCAGGAGCTTAATTTTCCCAGCGTCAATGAAGTTATCTACTTCCGCATCGGACCTTCAAAATAAAACACCCAGGACTACTTCAGTTCATCTTAACGCTCCAGACATGCAGATGTGCAATAAAAACACTTGTACATCTTTTAACCAATTTACCAACTTTAATAAACACAACTGAAAGTGGCGTATGACATACAGTATATTATTTGATTTTTTTTATTATAAAGACATACATAGCCTACCTACAATGATGCTTAACAACCCCTGTTTGTTTGTTTATTTATTTAGTTAGTTACATTGTTGCAATGCAATTATTGTCCCCAGTGAGGTTTCATGAAACATAAAAAAATACAAAGCAAACGAGCCGAGCAATGAACTGGATGACAAACATGGTGCCGACCGGTCAGAGTGAGATGGAAAACAGGTCAAAGCATGAATGAATACATCAACATAAGTGCGTTTGATACGGAGGAGCACAGAAGAGAAAGAAAGACATGAGTAGTTGGTCGTGTTTCAGAGCTTACTGTACTGGAGGTTAATGAACAATCATGTCTGAGGAGGAAGGCATTCAACGAGGGCTTCGTTAAACCGACCGACGACCTCTGTAACTAAAGATGTTAATTTTTACATCATGTTATCAAGATCGGGTTGTTTTCACCAGGCAAAGGATTTAAATTCTGTAAAAAGCTTCAAAGATAATATTCAAAGGAGTCATTAGGCAAAGAAGATGAATGACAATATTCAACTATGTCCCCTCTGTCATGCACGCTTGATCACAAATAAAGTATCTCAAAGCATTTCAAGTACTCTTTTGGCCCATACGTGGTTGTCTTCAAATACCCAGAGGCTTCAGGCTCCTCACTGGGGGTCTGTGCTGGAAGATCCCACAATGCCGTGCTGTCGCAGCAGGTTCCTCAGGATCTGATTCTTGGACTTCCAGTCTTCCACCTGAGCAGTAACAACAGCATAGATATTACAGAGGTAATTTAGTGATAATGTCTCATTGGCTGCTTCATGACTGTTATCAGGAATGCAATAACCATGACGAGCTTAGTCATGTTTATCTGTGGAAACAGGACGTTCAGGCCCCAACAAAAGGCACATCACACTGTCTTAGTTTTTAACTGAATGCCACCGATAAAAAAAAAACTTAACCCTAACCTTTCTGTATAATAAATCTACCATTTATTTTGGCTGGCTAAAACCACCTACTTGTTCTGACAGTTATCAGTGTGTAGTGACATGTTGAGGCAGAGGGTGCTGTCTGTAGCTCTGGTTGAGGGTGAGAGGCTGTCAGCAGATAAAGGTGGGAGTACCACCAGTTGGTCCAGGAGCTTCTCCTCCATCATGGACGTTTCCAGGCATACTTTAGGGGCAGTTTGACAACCTGCTGTCTGTCGTCAGGCCGTATAGCTCTGGGTATCCAGCAGCTGCTACCACCAGTTTCTCCTCCATTGTTTACACCACAGAAGGCCCGCCTCTAAAATCATCTGACTGGACAATGGGGAAAATGTGGAGATGATGTGGGGCACTTTTCCACTCTGAGTTGAAGATTTTTCAACTCAAGGAGTTCAGAGCGCTTTGACAAAAACACCGGGTGCCTTGAGTGCAGAAACGTGAGGCGTGTCACAATGCAAAAAACATGAGCACAAAGCTTCATTCTCGTTAAAAACTATTACAAAAAGGCACCTCCAGCTGCTAAAATGCTTTCTGTGTGGTCAGGCCCATAGACTGCTACACTGGGCTGATAACTGGTCTTTCATAACAGCGTAGCTGAATGCTTTATGAGTAATATTCTGGCTTTAAATAAACAAATCTGAGTTTAGAGTTAAACAAATGTCCATTACTGCAGTGGTGTCTTGCTGGTAAACCAGTAAAATAACACTGTGAAGTCAGGCTAGGTGATGAAACAATAATCATCTAAATATAGTTTTCCTCAATAGAGGTATAATAAATGTTCGATAAAGGTACAGGTACAGGTAGACAATGATGCTCCTTAAACACCAGCTGCCACCCAGCATTTAACAGAAAAGACTTGGAAGATCTAAAATCAGTTATATTTGAATTAATCTCCATTAAATCCTCATGTTTATATTCTGAGTGACGTCCTGACAACAGACCCCTCAGGTTTTCCTATTTTATTCCAATTTTTACACCATTTAATGCATCATTGATTTCATGTTTCTTGATTTAAATTATAAACTTGCAAGTCATCCCAGTTCAGCAGTGTTGCATGTGGACTGTGGCAGTCGGACACAAACTGGGTTATAATCAATTTCACACGAGTGCCTCAAGTAAAACAGAGTCCTACATTCACACAGCCAACCTATCAGTCATGGGGTGATTGCTGACCGTTATTAACCCACTAATCCTCATCTCCATTGTCAGTGTACATGTGATCCACCGCTGTAATGGCGGCAGAACGGATCAGCAGGCGGATCAGTTTACAGGAAGTGTTAAATGCTGTTTCACACTGACAGGGACAATATTCTGGAGAAGAGACAAACCTCCTGTCTGAGTAGCTGGTTGTCGATTCTGAGACGATCAAGAGTGCTGATGTCTTCCCCCAGCTTCAGGTTGCTCTGTCGGAGCTCCTTGATGTACTCACAGGCTTTGGACAAGATTCCTCCTTTACTCTGAAACAAGAGAACGGAAACATTCAGAAACGGCTTGTTTTGTTTTCTCAATCTTTTTAATTTCAATTCAATTTTATTCATAAAGCCCAATGCCCATGTTTACAAATGCAGCGACGACACAGATGTTTCATATACAAGACGTATACAACGAGGACAAAGTGTCTCTGTCTCCTTCCCTCCCTCGGCCTCTCTGTTGATGCTCTGTGCAGAAATAAGGTTAATAGCCTGAATAAATAAAAAGATTTAAATTGTTTTCCAGCACTAGATTCATCTGAAAGGCCAAAAACGACTTTTTAACTCCCCCCACAAAGATTTTTAAATGTTTCAGACATCATGGAGTGAGACCTACTTCACTCACCTGTCCCGTCTTGGTGTAGTCGATGTTACAGTCTGGGATGGCCTTTGACAGCTGCACAATCCAGTTGTTGATCTTGTCCCTGCGCCGGCGCTCAACTGTTGGAACAACATTTAGATTTGACGCCATACATGCTCAGATATTTTTAAGTAAAATACAGCCAACTTCTCACAGTGGATGAGAGTGCTCACCTTCATTGTGCTGGGCTCGCCTCTTATCATCTCTGGAACCCCGAGGAGCCTCTTGCTTTCTGGAGAACACAACATAACAAAGATATTAAGTCGGCTCTACTTGCAGGATGTAAAAGATTTCCTACATTGAGATGTGTACTAATGCAACAGTGCTGTAATTCTGTTAAAACATAATGTATTTACGCTATGTATGGCTGAGTGCGAGGTGCGATTGTCCTTTGATTGGAGCCCGTCAAAACTTCCTGGGGTGACATCATCACGTAAAGCTGCCCTGTAAAATAAAATCTTACTATCAGCTGCAGAGAAGAAATATGGCATCTTAAAAAGAACATCTTACAGAATTAATGCACATTAAAGCCTTTAAATTACGGGCAATTAAAAAATACACTCCTCTTAAAAATGAGTTTGTGGTTAATGGTTTAAAACGTTCAAATTACATTTAATTGTAGTAATTATGATGTGAAAATGTCCCTGTGCTGTGTCAGGCACTAATTACCTGTGGGTGTGGTCTGGCCCAGCAGTGTGTCAGAGGCCTGCACTGTGGTCACCATGGTGCCAGTGGTGGCGTCTGCGATGGTGGCAGGGTAGTAGGTGTACTGCGTCTCTGCGCTGCCGTCTCCCTCCAACCCCTCAGGCTGGGAGAACACAGCCTGACGTCAAAGACATTGACTCGTTAACATTAACTCCGCTGTTACTACAAAGTATTTAAATTGTTTTTTAAAAATCTGTCAGGATTTTTTAAACCCACAAGCTGGTTCAAGAGTTATTAATGTGGATATCCTGTAAACAACCATCATAAATATGACACATTTGGTAAAAGGAGTTATAACAGAAAAATGTTGGCAACTTGGCATCTTTCTCGCTAGGTTTAGCGACTTTTCAGACCCTCTTAGTGACTTTATTTCTAAAAAGCAACTATAGACAGTTGTATTCAGACCATCAGGGAAAGTGAGATATATGTTTAAATATATTATATTTCATTTCATTCCCATGCATGTTGCTCAGAGTGAGCACAGTCCACACCTCCTCTGCTGAGTCTCTCCCCCTCTTTCCTTTTGTGCAGCAGCACTGTGCAGACACAGGCCAGGCCAGGCTGCAAGGTGGGGAGGATGCCACGGAGCGTCCTGACTGAGATTTCATTGAGAATTGTCTGCTATCACCTTTTGAAGCTGGAGCTAGCAACTTTCATTGGAACAGTAGTGTTGAACCATGCTGACCGGACCAGATCAGATTCTTCTCAAAAAGATCAGCAACAGAAATTCAGCACTGTACGTCAGACGAACCTGAGCTATAAAATATGATGATCTTTACTGAAGTGTCGCAGCAGCAGAAATACAAGCGCAGAAGCACAGTATTAATTGTTTGTCTGGAACTGCATTGCTAGCCAACTGAGTTTGAGTCCATGTTAACTTCCTGTCAGCGGACAAGGAAAATTATAAGAAGGAAAGGTCATGGCGTCAGTGCCAGTGTTCGAGGAGCCAGACTTGAGTGTACTGAAGTTGCTGTAAGAAAATTAAATGTTTAGACCTACATCATCCTTTAGAAACAGAGAACATCAGAGGTGGTGATAAGTTAATCAAGGACTTGTAATGCCTCCTGGCCAGAACTTCAATGTAGCTTCAGTCTGTGAATGTTTGATGACATCTACAGTGCTGAATATCAGTGATGACGGGGTGTCACTGAACCTTTTTAACCTGTCACAATGTCTACCTCTGTAGCAAGGACGTTAGTTTATCCATGTTATTCTTTTACACACAAGAGAAGACGTACCTCCTGTGTTTAAGACAAAACATGTTTTGGGGTTAGTGTTACATTACAGAGCTTAGATTTGCCCAGAAGTCCTTTGCCATAAAGGGACTAAACGTGTATCTGAACATTTTAATAGCAGCAGTAGAGACTTCCAAGGTCAGCAGATTTGTCTTTTACAGAGATCAGAAATTCACACTCATTCAGTTCAGTGTCGTTCTCACCTGTGTGACAGTCTGAGTGGTTGCGGGGAAACCAGTGACGAGGCTGACGGCTGCAGCTCCATCTGTCTGACCCTCCAACTGGCCATCTGACACCTGGATCACTCTGTAGGTCACCTGCAACACAACACATTACACTGAGTGGTCAATATTTCATTACCACTGAGGTGACAACAGCTGGAGAGGAAACAGAGTCTGAATCTAAAATCTTCCTTTAGATCTCTATTAAGTAAAGTGGGTCATGAGCACTGAGACCAGAGGGTGATGTGACTGACACACTGTCTGGCACTGCTATCAAGAAATGTGGAGCCAAAGAAAAGATACGCACCTGTTAAAATCAGTTTGTATGTATACAGTCTGTATTTATGGGAACACCCACAAGACATCAAGGAGGAAAACAAAGCATTCACGACACACACTACACTTTCTGCATGTCAAATAAACATCCAGAGTTAAAGGTTGTTTCAAAACCTGGATCCTATTTTCCCATTTTTGAAATTAGATCAGCACTGAGAGAGAGCAGTGGCCAGGCTGTAGTGTAAACACTGAGGGCATGTTCACACCATCAATTTACGTACACTAAAAGTGCTTGTAAGTGTTTGACAAGGTTACTGACATGATGCCTACTGAAACAGACCTTTTCGCTCAAGAGTAAGATCCTTTTAGTTCAACCAGAATCAGCCCAAAAATCGCAATCGTCAAACCCACCAGATTCCACTGAAATTAACAATAACTTTATCATCATAAAACACACATCATTCAAAATGAACAGAAGCAAAATAAAACTCACAGACACCATCCTGGTTTGTCTTGCCACTGTTTTTACAATCGCCAATTCTGGTTTGGTTTAAAAAGCCCTTAATTCACCCAGTTAGATGTGAAAGTAATGCTGGCCCTATATACGTTAAAATTGCTGTTTATTTAAATGGAGTCTGGTGGGTTTGGCGATGGCGATTTTAGAGCTATTCTGGTAAAACAGAAAGAATCTATCACTTTATCCAAAGAGTTTAAATTTGTTTAGCCACTGGTAACAAAGTTGTGAACCACGAAGAACCTTGCTTGCATGACATTGAAACACACCATCAAGAAGTAGGCTAATGGCGTTTTTATACTGTCTCGAAATGTGTATGGAATTCACTAAAACATGCTATTCTATTACATCTACATCGACATTACACCTAACTATGAACAGAAACCAACTGTATCTATGCAATTACAGCAAACTTGTTATATAAATATAGTTTTTCTAATATCTTTGTAGCACAAACCCTCGTCACTCATGACATCTACAAATTTATTGTGTCAAATGCTATTTTCTGCTCTCTGTTCCCGAGACTGTAGCAAAAGTGAGACCTGATCAACAAGACCTTGTGATGACAGTTTGGCCAAAACAAAGAGCTCCTTCTGGCCCTTGGTTTTTGTTTGTTTTTTACAGCTTGGGTGGCAACAGTCGTCAGTCACGTGACACCAAAGGTTTTGACAAGATGCTGTGGATTCAGAAGTGGATGTCTACTTACACAAAGGGACAGTTCAGGTTTTTTTGAAGTGGGGTTGTACTTAACCATAGGCAGTATATTACACACATTAGATGTCAGTGGGGACGCCCCCAGTTTGGAGAAGCAGGATAGTGGCTGAGATTGAAGCAAAGCAATCTACTGCTGTGGAGGGGTCAGCAAGAAAATGTATTTTAGCCACCTAAAAAAAAAAATCAATATTATTCTAAGTGTACAGTATATTGAGAGTATTGTCATTGATTCACCTTAATGTCAGACAGTGATTTCCAACTGAAAATGAAGCTGTTATATCGCTCTCTTCAAAGCCAGACTCCATTGAGAAAAACAGTGATTTAACATCACTGAAGACAGGAGCTGCTGGTCCACTGCTGCCCTTTTTAAACAGGAGTTGTGTAAATTTGCAGGAAAGCCCAATCAGTCTTTTTTCAGCATTGGCAGTATAAAAACAAAGTTGGGGAGTGCAGCAAAATGCCGCCTACCTACTTTTGTTTATACAGAATGCGCCTTTTCGGGGCAATGGGGGGCGTGAGCAAGTAACAAAATGTGTAACTCAGCGTGTGATGTAAACAGTGATGTGGGAGGGAAGCTGGTCAGTCCTTTGGTGATTCTCTCGTAAGTCGGCCCGTCCTTCACCGTCCCCGTCATCTGACGGTTAATGGCCTCTTTGTTTGCAAGGACAAGGAGGGCGCACAATTCCTTGTCTCCCCAGTTGCTCATCTTTACAGTGTCTGTCAGGTTTGTGTTTCCCTCTTGCTACTAGCTGCTCGCTAATTCCTGCTATCAGCTGTTTCCTGTTTATCCACCGCCAGTGGCTCGCACATGCGGCGTCATCAACAGCTCCTCCCACAAGTCTTCAACAGCTCCTCCCACAAGTCATCAATAGCTCCTCTTGTTGCAGAAGGCCGCCTCGGTCTGTTTAAACTGAAAGGGTTCCACCAATATGTCTACCCTACGAGGTGGAAAATTGGGCACCTCGGATCAACTCGCCAATCCGCCTCTGTGTGTCTAAACGCTCGCAGTTGGCCGGCAAATCAGCCCAACATTCATGGAAAATCTGGCAGTGTAAAGGGGCTAAAGAACATCTCTCCACAAATGACCAAATGTTTTTGTTAACACTCTCTCCTACCTGCCCGCCTGCTCCTTCCGTCTTGAAGAGATATTTGATGGGCTGGTCTGTGAAGGTGGCAGCAGACTGGATGGTGGCGATAGCTGCTGGGTCCTCTGCTGTGGCTACGGACCCTGAGGGAGGACAAAGCCACATAAGATGTTAGTCAACTTTATAGTTTTCAAAAATAGCTCATGGGAAGAACAAATTTAAGATGACTTAAAACCATATTATTAGTGCTTCAGGTGTCCTCAGATGACCATGCGTGATCATATAACATAAAAGAGTTTAAGGAAATGATATATGGGAGCCACAAACAAAGTTTTAACGGTTTAAGTGTCTTAAGACATACACCAGTGCTACCCAACTTATGGCCTGCGGGCCAGACAGAGTGCCAGGTGGTGATTTTACACGTTTAACACGAACAACAAGCTCACAGCTGAAAGTCTGGAGTTTGTTTAACTTTTTTACTGAATATTTGAAGGAAAACTGTGAAACTATATATCATTTATTTTGCTGCAATTCTATGTCTTTAAATTAATAATACACTTTTTTGACTAATTTGTCATATCATCAAGAATATCATAAATGCAAAAATACCCTGAAATATTACAATACTATTTTAAGGCCATATCGCCCACCCCTATGCTTTGTAATATTCCTGGAGTGTCAACAAATACTGCCGCCTGGGTCGTGTCATACCGCTGCTAAAGGTGCCTCTGTGCAGCTGTGTCTGACACTGTCAAATTACGTGACTGTCATAAAATCATGCCATGACTTGGCCAACAGACATGACAGACTGCACAATAGTCCATTCCAATAATCCCTGTTCGTCTTTTACGACGTGTGTGATGTCATCGGGTTAATCATGTCCTATTTCTATTATTATTATCACTATTATTTCAGTCACTGTGTCTGTTCATGTGCCAGCTGTAATGTTGCTGAAGAAACGTATGACCGGGCTGATATTGTGTAGTGTGTACCCGGCACAACTAAGCATCTGTATGTTGATGATATGGGAGTGACATGGATTGGCTGAGCCCTGAATGTCCTCAAATTTTAGAGACACCCCTGCTTAAACCTGAGCTGCTGTGACTGGCCCCTGGCTGCCTGTCATTTGGCAAAAGTGGCCCCCAGGTGAGGACCACTGACATACAGTCACAGAGGCTTTAAATGGGTTATGATACTTCAGGGACATAAGACAACACTGAAAACCTGAACCACCACCAATTTAGATTCGTCAACGTTCAAAGGCAGTGTGTGACACTGAGGAGTTTGAACCATTAAAGCACATATAAACCGCATTTTGTAACTTTACACTTTTCCCAGCACAGTTACTGTAAGATGGTGACATTAGCATAGTAATAGTGTTTTATTTTACCTTCCTCGTTGACGGTGACACTTCCATCAGGTTCAGGGCTTTTCTGTTGGCTGCACACACACACACACACACACACACACACACACACACACACACACACACACACACAGACATAACAGAGGAGTCATGTTGTGGTCCAATTAATCCCATTATTAAATTAGCTACCAGCCCGTCAGTGAACTGGAGGGCTAACAATGTATTTGGTGCTGTTACTGGTTGACAATGGCGCATGTTACCGTCCCACTCACCTTTTCATTTCTGCCGACAGTCTTGGACGAAGAGACCGCCTTCGCTCGCGCCCTCAGCCAGACTGAGAAACAAGTTCATAAGTTTGACACGAACCCGGAAAAAACTTTACTCTGAACCAAACAACACTGACTGCAGATGCGTCTTTACACCACAACAACCCTGGAGATTGAACCCGGGACGGTTTCAGGACGAGCTGTCGGGTGCTAGCTGAGTGGCTGCTGTGCGCGAGCTGAGTCAGAGAGAACGTTACCATGGGTGATACCGGAAGCTGGCTCTCTCTGCCTTCAAAATTAAAGCTGAAAAGAAGTGAGCGATTAAAAAAAAAACTGTAAATAAGGTTTAAAGACATGATATATTCAGAGGGATTACTGCTTATTTTCTCAATTTAGGCGTCTACATTTATATATTTTTTCTTTTGTTCAAAACAATGTATTAATTTGTGGGTGTAAAAACATATATGTACTGGAAAAATTATGTACATTCATATTAATATATGTATTAATTTACTAAAATATAAAAAAAGATAGCAGGATAAGTTGATTGGGATATTTATGTAATATTAGTATTAATTTAAGGTAAAAACAATTGGTAATATGTATATGATACATTTACACAGGTTAATATTTGTAAGAAAGCTATTTTGTAATTAATATATATTCACATGGGTTATTTTTGTGGGGCAAAGAAAATCTGCATATGTAGAGAAGTCTATGGTAAGGTAATAAAGCATGAAATAAGAGATTACCAAATCAAAATTTACTGAGCGTTTCAGATTCAGATTCAGAATACTTTATTAATCCCTGGGAGGAAACTGTTTTTGTTCAAATGCTCCGTGCAAAGTAGAAATAGAAATACAGCATGAATGGAAACAAGAGATAAAGATAAAGATATAAATAAAATACACAATGAAATGAATAAATAAAATATTATAACAGACATTAAAATAAAATAAAATAAAAATTAAAGTAGACATTGAAATGAAATAAAATAAAATATTAAAGTAGACAATAAAATAAAAATAGATAATAAAATAGTAGGCAATCTGAAATGTATACAATATACAATGAAATGGTTGTAGCGTTATAAATGAAATGAGAATGAGTAGTTATATCGTTTGTTTTGTTTTATAAATAGCCAAATGAATGTGTTCCTCGAAAAATTTTAAATAAGGTATAAAGATATGATATTACAACTTGGTTTCTCAACTTATATATATTTTATTTTTCTCTTTAAAACAACGTATTAATATGTGTCAGATAGTTATTCATTTATAGATATGTGGCTGTACACACATATATATATATATTCATTGGGGAAATTATGTAAATTCATAGCTATATATTATATATTTTAGATATTAATTTACTCAAATATACAAATAAAGCAAGACAAGTTAATTACGACATATATGTAATATTAATATTTATTTTTGAGAGGCAAAAATAATTGGTGATACATATATATCATACATTTAAACAGATTTATATTTTGTAAGAGATATTTTGCGATTAATGTTATATATTTACATGGGTTATTTAGAAACATCTAAGGTAAGCTCATTTTTGTATTTCTTTATTTTAGTTTAGATTAACTTTATTTCATTTTATTTTTTAACGTATTTTATTTTGGAGACACGCACCGGAAGTCCTGTGTTTCACTGTAGCTAGCGTGACACGGATCTGACGTGTCTGCTACGTTACACTCGGCCCCAGCGGTTTCTACAGATGTTTAACAAAGCACTTTCCTCTTCGCTGACTTTGTGAGCGCAGTGTTCGCTACAGTAAATGCACACAGTCAGAATACGACACTTAAAAAGCGAAAATATTCACACGGTGCTGAGTTACGCTGGAAATGTTCCTGTGTGAACAAAGATCTACTTACGCCGCAGATGTCCCTCCCCCGATATTTGTCAACACACCACCGTCG